>JAMYGW020000012.1:0-1437752 GCA_025617375.2 Acarospora socialis
CATACGTTATTATAGTCCTAATTTACCTAGAATATACATACTTAAAAAAGATATGCCTAAATGTTCAATTGTACAACCTTTTAAGCATTCATCTATGATATATAAATTATGTTTATCATATTTATTATATTTATAAAAAAAAAAAGAGAATTGGCTGAGTGGTTTAAAGCGATAAGCTTGAAACTTGTTTTGGTGATAAACCAACATCCGTTCGAATCGGATATTCTCTGAATACAAGTATGCTCATATACTCGTATATTTCCTATTGTTTGCGTGTTTGTTTGTGGGTTTTTTTAACATTAGGCTACATTTAGTCTACGGTTGTGGATGTAAATTAGTAATGTATAGTTTTAACAAATTATATAAAAAGGGCTAACCATCTTTACTTGTTTTTTTCATAAATATATAATTTAGGGCAGTTATCACGCAGGCATTGTAGTAGCCTATCTCTGTTAGCCAGCCTCCACCACTGCCCTAACCCTAACCCTAACCCTAACCCTAACCCTAACCCTAACCCTAACCCTAACCCTAACCCTAACCCTAACCCTAACCCTAACCCTAACCCTAACCCTAACCCTAACCCTAACCCTAACCCTAACCCTAACCCTAACCCTAAGCAAACTGATTCACTTCAGAAATGTGATGATGATCATCAAGACAGTCTGACTTACAACTCAGACTCACATGAGTTTCTAACTTATGTTACAGAATCATCAAAACAGACTGAACTTTCTCAGAGAGCAGTCATGACACAGTCAAAAGTCATTGATACAGCAGTGACTACTCAAAAACAATTTCACACTGAATCACAAGAAGATGATGATGTTCTGCAAAAGCAAACAAAGATTTTTGCACAGCAACAGTTCAGACTGCAGCAATTCATCTTGTTCAACAATTCTCAGAAATTACAACAGACAAGAGATGAAAAATGTTCATTGAACTCTAGCTCTAAACACTCAAGAACAAATCTACACTGATATTGTGTCACAGAATAATTATTTCAGTCAAATTTGATCAGATCATTGAGTTCAGCATTTAGTGTAATGATTTCTTGTTTCATACAACTATAGTGATTCTTACAATGATACTTTTTTCAGAGTTTTGTCATTCAATATAGTTTTCTTTTCTCACTTTTATGTCAATCTTATCTTTCTCTTCAAAGAATTAACATCTGAACAATCTTCAAATCAATTATCATCATTGATTCAGTATAACTCAAAATTCATTTCAGTACAACTTGAAGTTGTCATCAATATCAATTAACTTTTAACAGATCAAATTCTTAACCCACTTGTTTCATGATTAATCAGTATATAAATATCTTCTCTTTATCTTCTCTTTCTCTTTTTCTTCTTTTTCAACAGTGAGATCATCTGTCATCTTCTGATGTGATAGATGATTCAATCATCACTGAATTCAGACATGTTTTCTGCTGATCATGATTGTTCAAAGCTAATAGAAAAACTTGTTGCACTTTTTCTGTGACTAATTGACTCACTTATTCATGATGTTAATCAGTATATATATCTCTTCTCTTTACTCTCTTTCTTCTCTTCTTTCTCTTCTTCTTTAACAGTAAGATCATTTATCACTTTCTGATGTGATAAATGACTCAATCATCACAGATTGCAAACATGTTCTCTGTCAACCATGATTGTTGAAAGATCAGAGTAAAATCTCTCACACTTTTTAAATGACTGATTGATTCACATCTCTCAATATTGTAATTGCACAAATTCATGATACAGTCACTCTAAGAACAGCTCAACAGCTTTAACTGATTTATCTTTGAGATATAGACTAAATTTGTCTTTTGCTGTTCTGATTGATCAGACTTGACACAGCAATTTTTTGTTTGTTTATTTAATCAATGTGATTTCTTTTTCAGTGAGTTGCTTTTAAAACTGCACTGCTACATCATTTCAAGCTTTTTGAAAGCTTTTGTAAGCATATCTGATTTAGACACTGAGAATAACTTTGTAGTGACATTTATAGTGATCAACTCAAAGATGAGTTTAGCATCATCTCTGAGACAAGTTGTCACTGTGTAGACTCTTTAACTTTCTTGACAATAGTCTTAAGTAAGCATAAGTCTCACTTTCTGAGTTTAAGCTCTCTCTTTTTCTGAATCATGAACATTGATTGAAAAGAAGACTTAAATATATCAAATATCTCTTTCAGTCAAGTCTTCACTTCAATCAATGTTCTTACTGAGAAGAAAATGATCTTTCTCAGTCAAAGAAACAAGATCTTTTCTAAAGATATAACTCAACTTGAACTGAGCTTCTAATTAACTTTGATTCACATTTCACATACTGATAAGTATGTCAAACTTCTCATAGCAGTAATATAATAAAGAAATGAAATAATAAATCACAAAAAGTTATGTTCATGAAGAGTGTCATAGTTGTAAAGAAGAAGAAGTTCTATGATTGCTGTCAATGATTTTGTTTGTTAGCATACTGAGTGAATAACTTGTTGAGTCAGATCAGGTTAGAATGTTCAATCTGATCTGACTTGATGGGTTGAAATTCATTAACTGATCTGTGCATTGAGTCAGTTTGCCACTGAGTCAGTTTCAGTTTTACTGACTCAACCAACCAGTCTAGAATTGAGTGAGAGAAGGGCATTGCGTTTCAAAAAGCAATTGAAACAGTCTACAAACCAATGTGAGAGAAGCAGGTTCTTGAGAGTATCAATGTTATACTAGGCTGATACAGGTCAATATAATGGGGTTAGGAAGCTGTTGAAGTCAAGAAAGCTTAGGGTGTAGCTTTAGGCTCAATAAAGTATTCAATGTTGAATGCAGGAATACTATGTTGATTTGTGCACATAAGACTGCAATTTTCTTACTTTTTCTTTGAGTTTTTATTGATCGAAAATCACAATCTTTCAACTTCTTAGCTTCTTTCAAAACCTTGGTAGCAAGCTTCTTTTATTCTCACAATGATCTATTCTGAATATTCACTGGTGGTCTATACTGATGCCGGCCTTTTACAACATAATAGAGTGTTGCAAAAAGTATGATTCCGCCAAACATGGCACAATTCCAGTTCATAGTCTGCGCCGTAACAGGTTGCGACGTGGGAAAGAAGCAGAAGATGAAGAATGGGAGAAGGAACACAAGCGCGATGATATTGATCGCTAAGCCGTATTTGCCGAGGGAGAAATTCGCCGGGGGAAGGCGTTCACGGCGGAGGCGTTTGCTCACAAAGCAGCCGATGGACAGGATATAGGAGGCAAGGAGGCCGGAAAGAGTAAGGGAGACGATGGCGTTAAGGGCGACGGAGGAGCCGAGGTTGATGAGAGCGATGGCGACGCCAGAGAGAAAGGAGATCCAGACGGCGTTCAAAGGGATGTCCCTGCCAGGAGAGACCTGGGTGATGCCGAGGCTGGGTTAGCGGGGTGGTTGTGGAAGTGGATTAAGACACGGGAGATCCTAAGGACAAAGGGGGAAGCCGAGGCGAAGGAGGCGAAGGGCAATGGAGAACGAGGGGGGAGGGAGAGGGGGAGAGGGGCAGCGGAGCAGCGGCGTACCTTTCGCAACCAAGGACTGAATGGTAACCCATTATCACGCGCAAAACTCCAAATCTGCCTGCTAGCCGTGGCGATTTCACTTATAACCGCTGAAATAAGGGTAACGACGACGATGGCGACCATGATATCCGCACCAACATAATTATTGGTGACATTATAGAAGAGTTGGATGAAAGGGTAGCCTGTGTTGCTATTGAGCAGCGCCGTAGCGTCCGAAATCGTGAAGCAGAGCGTCAAGACTATGATATAGCCGAGGACTGCGTTGACGGCTACGCCCCACACGATTGCTCGGGGAAGGTCCTTGGAGGCGTTCTTGACTTCCTCTGCTGTTGTACTCACAGGAAGCTTAGCTTTTTAAGCTGGGGAGGTTGCGCTGGTGCGGTCCGGAAATGGAAGAGGAAACATAGCTTACACATGTGTACTGCGCAGTCGAACCCCAACATCGATCCCAGAGATGTGAGCAACCCGACCATGAATGATACACCCATGGTAGGCCAGTTGCCGCCGTTGGTGAGTTCTAGCAGGGCAATTTCTGCCGTATTTCGAGGGGACATCACCCACAGCGGCACGCAGATGGCGAATACTCCGAGAACATGCATGAGCAACATTACACCTTCGATCAGAGGAAGCTTCTTGGCCAGAGAAGTATTGAAGATGATGGCAAAGGCTACGACTGCGATGACGAGGAGGGTCCCGTGCCATCGCTGCGGCTCGTAGGAAGCGTTGTTCAGGGTGATTAAGCCTTGAATGATAGTGCCTGCGACGAAGGAGAGCCCGACGACGGAGCCTTGCCATCCTGTTGCCAAGAGCCAGCCTGGTTTCATGTTCTTAATATGGATGCTATGGTTCGTTTGAAACTTATTATTACCTGTGATGTAGCTCAGGTACTTCTGACACCAGCGAGGTGAAAATTCTGATACCCCTAGATAAGTATCGAAGTTAGTAAAACCTTTTAAGGTAACCTAGGCGTCACAAGATATGTTTGGGGAATAATACGTGCTCCCGCAACATGTCTTGCCACTTGGTACGTGGTATGAGATGGGAAGGCATAGCCCAGATCTGCACTCACAATAATATTGGCCTCCAGCAGTAGGGGACCTGCCGAACACCTGATCAGTATCATTTAATATGGAGACCTTTCCGGGGCACTCTCACATGGACGCTATCTCGCTTATACTCAGATAAATGAAGATGCTGGCGATTACAGTCACTGTGTAGCCCCAAAACAACCCTCCAGTGCCACCATCGGTCAATGCGAATATGAGGTTTCTATTGAGGGTCAGTCACAGTTTACGATGAGCTGCAAGATCCGTTCCAAAGAGTGGCTCACGCAAAAAGTATCTCCCATGTACATATTAACACGGCGGCGAAGCCGAAAATAGAGATGAAATTAAAGTTGCGCTGTATTCCAGGAGCAGTGTCAGCTATCTCTCTCGTATTCCGTTCAGTTCGTGACTGAGGTGGGTGTGTTCTACACGCAAGACTTGAGCCCTCCCCATCATCCTCATATCCCGCTTGTCTGCTTCCGTACCCATATGTTTCTCGGCGACGGTCTGCTCGAACTCGTGCAACTCCACATTGCCCAAGTTGTGCTCGCTGCTGCTGCCGTATGGTATCGTCTGTACAAAGCCACTTTCGTGCTTTGAAAGACTCCCTGTTGGGGAGGCCATGCTTGGAACGTAGCTGTGGGTGCTTGGAAAGGCTCTCAACTAATCCCACGGGACGGAATTGGAGCGGATGCTTTCTTTACCCGCGCAGATGAATGATTCAAAGATTGCGATGCAAGAGGGAGAAACATTTGCGACCGAAGATAACCTCGTTCTGAATTCTGGACGGCAAGAAGGGCAGCAAAGCTTATCCGGTGGAGCCCTTCGGACAGGGCTTCGAATGTACCGACGCAGGACTGCTGCGACGCTAGTAGGGTAGAGATCTAGATTCAAGAGGTAAGATAAGGTGCACTGGGCTAAGATGCGTAAGACTTACCTGCCTTGCATGGCTGCATAGCAGCAAGGATGGATCGACTTTATGATGCGCGGGGTTGTTGTAAAGTGACAGCAAGACGAAATTGGGGTGAGGGGCAGGAACAAAGATCAGGCAAAGGGTGAGGGATTCAGAGCGTGGACAGTGACCATTGGTGACTCAGAGCATCAGCAATGCATGTATGTGCTTTAATTCGCAAGGTCAGAACTCTTCGCTCCCATATTAGGAATATCCACACTCAGAGCGCGTCAGCCTGACCCTGGCTCTTGGGCTAAACCATGACTGCAGGCTGGGGCTAGACTACAGTTAGCAGACAATCCCGTAAGTATCAGCCTTCCAATTACGGGATCTGAGATGAGCCAACCACAAAGAGAATCTCAGTTTGCATCCTGGCTAGTCGTGGTCATTGTTGCTGTTGACTACAGCTGGGAAACCAAAGAGTGTACATGACTGCGGAGACAAATAGTTGTTGACTGTGCAACTTATTTCGTGGAGCATCTCCGCAACTGCGGCCAAGCTACACCTCGTCGCCCTAGCCGCACATCGACGCTAGAGAAAGCATGTGGGTGATGGAGAAGCACAATGGGTGTGGATACGTGAGGTGTTTCGAAGCGGGAGTTTGGCAGCAGATCTGGGATACACCAAAGGGCTCGGAGAAGGCACAGTGAAGTACGTTTCTCTTCTAAGGAATAATTGTAACGTCAAAGATTAGAACCCCTAGACATAGTATCCCAACACTACACCTGCATCTACATCGAATCCTTGAAGACCGCAATCTCATTCTCTTCTAAACCCCCTTCGAACCCGTTCTATGACCCCTGCTGTAAAGCGTTCCAACGCAAGCTTCACCTGTGTCAACTTCACAGAGGCACTACATAACAATTCGTTGGTAGTTAGCAATGTCCACCATCGGACGGTGACCACATGTAATTAGAAACCATTCCCAGGGCCAAGAAAGGAACATCTTCTGGGTGCTTGATATTGACTTCACCGCCTAGTATACCATTCTTTTCTGGAAGTTATCACGCCATTTCTACCTGCCAAACTTCTTCAGCTCCAAGAATCTAAACGGAGGATATGTGATAATGGTAAACCCGATCCCTAGCCAAATGCCCATATCTGCTCCGGTATCACCTACCATCTTTGCCAACGGCCCAACATACCATGCCTGATACATACCCACAATCGCTCCAACCCAGCCCACCAGAAAAGCGATCAACGCAGCAACACCTACAGGCAGTCTCTTTTCATCTTCCCAGGCAGTCCAATCGAAGCCGGCGCTGCGAAAGATCAAGTGCTCCTCCAGCACAATGGAGATGAAGATTACTAGCCAGTAGCCCATCAAGGCGAGAAAGTTTGTGAAGATTGCGAACAGATGATCGCGACCAGCGATAGCGCAGACAAAGTATATGGCGACGATGAAACAAGTCCACACGTATCGAGGGACAGCTTTCCCGTATCTGCCAAGGACTTGGCAGCCAAGTGCTGAGGAATAGGTTCCAGGAATATTGTTTGCGATAACTCCGAGTGCGACGATCACACCGCAGAACAACCCAAAGCCTTCCAATCCACTATAGCCAGCGACAATGAGTGCACCAGAGGAATTCTCATACGCAATCCCCCAAGCTGGCGTAGTGGCAATGCCAGAAGCCAGACCAACGCCAAGGAGGTTAACAAACACAAACGAGAGTGTCAGGCCGGAAAGAGTCATTAGGAAGATTTTCCATTTGGTTGTTGTTTCAGGATAGTAGACGTAGAAGTCCGAGGCGGCAGCAGCCCAAGAAATGGGAACAGAAAGGCTGAGGGAGAAGAATGACAGGCGGTTAGCGTTGATCGTAACCTGATTGCCAACGGATTGAGTTGATGAGTCAAAGCTTGGTCCAGCCGAGCCCACAAGGATGCACAGAACCATAAGTTGGGGAATCCAAGCCCACCTAATCGCGATCAGCATAGGTACGACGACCCGTGTCTGCGGATGAAGCTAATGTACCTTTCATACACATGGAATACGGCAAGCCCAAAGACGACGATTATCCAGCTCACAAGCGCCACGATAATGATGCCGACGGCAATGGACATACTTCCCCCACTGACAGCTGACAGAATTTGTCCGCCGATGATACAATCAATGGTACCATACCCAAGCATGATGACGATATTCAGGACGCATGCGATCTTCGATGGCCAGTATCCCATGAAATATCGGGCCACGACCTGCACATCTTATCAGCTTTAAATATCTTGCAGGTCCTTCGAGTCGCAATGTGAGTTGCTCGGGAACTTATGAAAGGTGCCAACCTACCATAGTCCGGTTGCCACTCTGCGCACCCCATGTGCTCATATAAGCCGTTGCCACTGATCCCAGAAACGCACCGAATACTGTACACAGCGCACTGTCCACAAATCCGAGTGAGAACACCAGGGGACCGAGTAGTCCAACAGCCAAATTGTTTGCCGTCAGGTTGGCGCTGAACCAAAGAAGAGCCATCTGAACGTAACCCCTTAGGGATGCGGCATGTCGTTCTTCTGGTAGGACCCGAGTGATACCACGGGCTTCGAGTCCAGCCAGGGACTCAATCCTGGCGTTCCATCTCCGAAACCTACTTACCACAGGGATGAAGGGAGAGACATGGATGTCTCCGGTGGCATCGGTCATGGTGTTGAGGGTTTGAGCGGACTTCTCCAAGTCGGGAGAGGGGGGTAGGTGGCCGATGGGATGCATGATAGAGGTATCTTCAAGCACAATTTGAAAGCAGAAGAAAATTGAAGCATGCACTCTTGCGAAAGCAGACCATTGATGTTATCTCCTCTTCATCATAGCTGATATACAGTGAGACTCCGGATCTTTGACACAATGCATGTCAGATATTAAACCATGTTAGTTTATTTGCTTCTTTGTGGTCTCCGCGCTCTGCGCGCTCTTCTACTGACCATTGCCAATCACTGAGTGTCGACCCTGCATGAGGCTTTTCGTCAATCCGCCTCCACACCGATCTCTGCATCCTTAACCCCTCAACTTCGCTTATCTCAGCCTGCCCGCTCTCACTTTATTCCCATAACGTTGCCGCAGCTCAGCTCGAGCCCAGATGTACCATTGTAGGTGAAGACCTCTATCTACTTGATCCCACAAGGTAAGTAAGTCATCGCTGGGATGGTGCTCTTACAGACTTTGTGGACACCGCGGGCGAATAGTCGCATATTAGCCCTGTAAAATAAACCCGGCCTCATGGTAACTTCCCCCCACACCTGAGTTTTCAATAGTAACACAAAGCCTCGCGTGGCGCCTCAAGTATTGGTAACATTTTAGCCTCCATGTACGAAGCTTACAAAGCTACTCCGTACACATACCTTACTTCTTTCCTACTTATCAGATCCATACCAATGCATGCATGGAGCCAACGTCGGGATGATGAGATGGACTTATCCCGGTCTCTAATCGCAGAGGTCAAGCGCACGATTTGTGAATGATATGCCATTGGCCCCTTGTTCTCCACTGTTGGTACTCGTACCCCTCAAACGTCAGCATGTTGTGTGATACAACCTGCATGTAGTAGTATCTGAGGTTTTTCTTTAGTATCCGATTTTAGTTCTCATACTCAAAGATGATCCCGTTTCTCTGTGGTCGTACCGAGTCTTTTGCACCAATGGAAGCCTTCCTCGGCCATAGATTTACCCACCTGGTAGTCGGTGGGGGAACAGCTGGCCTGGTCGTCGCCGCCCGCCTCTCAGAGAACCCAGACATAACTGTCGGTGTACTGGAAGCAGGATCTACAGCTTTCGATGAACCACTCATCAATGTACCGGGGCGCTTTGGAGAGTCTCTGGGCTCTCATTATGATTGGAGGTTCGAGACCGTACCGCAAGCCAGCCTGAATGGCAGGAAACTGCCGTGGCCGAGAGGCAAGGTCCTCGGTGGCACGAGTGCCTTGAATTTTATGATGTGGAATAGGGGCAATCGGGAGGATTACGATGCGTGGGAGGAGTTGGGGAATGAGGGTTGGGGATGGGACGGTTTGCTGTTCGTCATCTATCTCTATTCTCTAAATACTCGACACTCCATATGGGGGTACCGTTACGCATTTTAGTCTTCGTCGTTGCAAATACCAGGGTGTCTTGCAAAACGTTTTCTACTCTGCTAACAACAAGCTAGGCCGTTCTTCAAGAAGAGTGAGAATTTCCACAAACCGGATGCTAATCATCAGGCTCGAAATCAGTCGCACTTCGATGCCGATTTCCACGGCACGGATGGGCCACTCCATACAGTATACTCATTGGAATATGGAGCCTCCCATCAGCATTGGCATGCTACCCTACATAAACTAGGAATCCAAACCAACTATAGTCATTTCTCCGGGTCAAATGTGGGTGTTTGGACATCCCTCAATGGGGTGGACCCAAAGACTAGAGAAAGAAGCTACTCGGCTACTGCTTATTTCAGACCCAATCGTGAGAGACCAAATCTGGTGTTGCTGACGGAGGCACTTGTCAGAAATGTGATCTTGGAAGATGAAGAAGGTGAGTGGGTCGCGAAAGGCGTGAAGTTTGTGCATGGCGGTGAAGAGCGCATTGTCAGGACAGAGGGAGAAGTAATCATTTGTGCTGGGAGTGTGCAATCACCTCAGCTTCTTGAACTATCTGGAATTGGCAATCCCGACATTCTCAAGGCTGCCGGCATTGATGTCAAGGTGAATAACCCAAACGTGGGAGAGAATCTCCAAGATCACATGAGTGAGGCCTTCAACTCCCTAAATTTTCGATTGATATTTCAACGCGAGCGCTAACGTACCGCAAGTGACTGCAATGGTCTATGAAATCGATCCTTCCATCGTAATTCGCGAAGACCTCCGTGCCGATCCCAACTTGGCGGATGCTGCAGACCGCACATATGCCACATCTCAGGCTGGTCCACGAACTGTCATCCCGTCATCTGCAGCATATCTTCCATGCCGTCACATCATGTCACCCAAGGAACTCTCTGCTCTCACCTCCCCTGAGTTCCTCAGATCCGGCACCAACACCACCCTCCGTGACCGCATCCTGTTCCAACGGTTGAAGTCAGAAAAAGATCTCGGTCAGATCGAGTACTTCTTCGACGTCAGCAACTACAGTCCCTACTTTACCTCTCTCCCGGGGAAGAAATACGGAACTATGCTGCAAATGCTCCAGTACCCCTTCTCGAAAGGTTCGATTCATATACCCGCCATGCGCGATGGGAAAGTGACGACGTCTGATAATCCGCCTGTCATTGACCCGAAGTATTACGCTGGTCCCGGCGGTCAAGTTGATTTCCGCATGATGGTAGCAGCTCAGAAGTTCGGTGATAAGATCTGTTCCACTAAACCACTCTCGGATATCATCGTCTCTCGTGTTTTCCCTCCTCCGACCCACGATCCTGGTGCAGAAGGAGAGTTTGCAGACTGGGTGAAAGATTCCACGATAACAGACTGGCATCCTGTAGGTACGTGCGCCATGGGTGGCAAGGGAGCCCTGGACGGATTTGTGGTTGATGGGAGGTTGAAGGTTTATGGGGTCAGAGGGTTGAGAGTGGTCGATGCGAGTATCATGCCGCTGCAGATTGGCGGTCATTTGCAGGCTACGGTGTATGCTATCGGGGAGAAGGGAGCGAGTATAATCTTGGAGGATTGGGAACACAGAGCAGCCTGATTCGACAGCACTAAGTAAGGCTGTATACTGATCAATGACTGGCTTGGTCACTATAGGGGGTGATCCCGCTGATCGAGGTTGCGCTTGTCGGCAATGTAAGTTCGAAAGAAGCGCTTGATTCACGATAACTGGCTCAGAGATCATTCGGTAGATGTACCCAAGGCATTTATGTCCTTGTTATGTGCGACGCGAACTACCATGAAAGTTGAGTCATCTCCTAACATTTTATACAATGAGGCGAAGGAACTTCTTACGGTCCTTGGTATTCACGAACATCTCCTCACTCGCACTCCGGGCATAATGTTCCTCCGCACGGACAGGACGCGTGCTACTTCCCAAATGACTCGGTTTGTGAAAGCGATTGAAGCATTGGGAGTGGAAATGTTCTCGGACCGATCGGAGCCGTTAAGGGCACCGAAGGAAAGGATCAGACGGAGGAGAGGCCACAGCATGGGCACGTTGCCGACACAAGCTCGGTGAACTTGTAGTAGCGGTTCATAGTCGATTTCTCTTAGGCTTGTCTTATGAAAGAACAACCTCATGACTTTTCTCTACTTAAAAGTTATCATACACCACCCCACAAGCTCCCGCGAAATTCCCCGTACTCCTGAACGCCGGCGCCACATCGGGCCCATACACCAATCCCTCAATCTTCCCTGCCGGACAAGAAGCACTAAAGCCCTCCCCTGTCCCCGTTATACCCACTCCTTGCTGAACGACACACCCCTCGTAAAAGTACCAGAACGCCTGCACGCAGTTCGGCACTTCGAAGAAGCAGGCGTGACAGCACCCTTGAGCGGAGGCGCCTTGTGGCGTACTGAGTCCGAACAGGGAGTTTTGCGTGCTCGGGATAGAGGGTGGGAGGGGGGAAGGGGCGTCGCCGTATGCTGGGCCAGGGGATGGCAGGGCCGCGGCGCAGGGGTATACTGTTTTGGTTGAGGTTGGGGCGGGGATCTAGAAATGATGGAAGGGTAGAGTTAGTCGATGGGCGAGAGGAGTGTGAAGATGGACGTACCGTAGTTAGGATCGTTGATGTTGTTGTGGACGTTGTGGTCGTTGATGGTGTTGGCAGCGCGAGACAGGAGCAGGCTTTGGAAACGGCGGTGGTGGCATAGGCTGAAATGTAGTTTGGGAGTTGGACGTCGCGGTTATTTAGTTCTGCATGGGCGGTATCAAGCTGCTGTGCCTCGAGGTCGGCTTCTCTGCGAACTTTGATGGCCGGGGGCTCGCCTGGCAAAAAGACGGTGTTGGTTCTAGAGATGTCAGTGCTGCAGGCCAGCGAAGAGAAGCAGATCCCTACGCAGGAGTTCCTGTCGTAACCGTTGAGGTTGTGGTGGATGTTCTGGTTGAACTCTCAGCAAAACACCATGATTGAACACTGCACAACATATGGTACGCACATGACAGCTGTCGTCGTGGACGTGGAAATGTGCAGAAAGGAAGAGCAGAATGGTGTAGCCTTATAGAGCTTAAGGACATCTACAATGGCAACTACCTCCTTGCACACATATGTCGGAGGTGATCCATAACCAAGGTCCCGTTCGATCAGCGGGGATGAGAGCACGGGCAAAGCTGCTAAGAGAATAGAAGAGAAAGTGGTAAAGACACGCATAGTGATGACTTGGGAGAGTACCTAGATGACTGCTAGGTACGGTGAGGACTGGTCTAATAAAGGACAGGCTAAAGAAAGTGAGGAAACTGCTCTGGTTTTATAGTACGAATACGAAGATATTGTTATCGTTCCGAAAAAGTATACGAGTAGAGCTGTGTAACGTGACGTATAGTGCCGTCCGATTTGATCTGAAGGAGACCGAGAAGGTCTCAGGAGGCTGTCCCATAAAGACCTTGATGCGTAATTATTGCCAGAAGTGGGAAGCATTCTCAATCTTTAAGCCGTCAGGCAACGAGTCCACCACACCTACTGTGTACAGAACCCTGTCCTCGAGTTATGCCGGCAAGCCTTGCGGGAGCATGAAGATCAATGGGGTGATGAAGCATTACCTTACCTTACTATTGCTTTAGTGCCGGGACGGATGGGGCTGAAGTCAGCCAATTCGTTCCTGATGTGAGGTTAGAGTTTGTTGCTTTCCTTAAATGGATGCGGTACGGAGCGGAAGGTTACACCCGCGACGGGAGCTTGGAACAGGTAAGATATATTTACGAACTACCTAGACACATCATAGGACCCAAAATTGTAACATACCTTACCTAGAGAGTAAAGCTGCTTTATCAACTTTGGAGGAACTACCTACCGTAGGTAGTTGTCACTACTACTTTAACATGTGATGATTTCACTTTTGGAAGATCTTGGAATTCGAAAGCTAACCCTACAGTGCTTGCTTGTTTGTTCGGAGGAATTAACACCCTACAAATGAAGACCATATCAAATCGCACATCAGGATAATCGCCTCGCCGGCAACTCATACCGCATCGCGGGTTCATTCGGCAGCTCCACCGGCGGCGGTCGGTAGGGCCGGTACTGCTGAGGGTACGCCGCACTATCAGGCCGCTGCGAGTAAGCGTGCGGGCCGCCGTTGTTCATGCGACCATACTCGTACGAACCTGGTCGCGCGTATGCGTCCGGCGAGAAGGGCGCCATCACCGGGGTGTCCATCGTAGAGGGACTTCCGTAGGTGGTGCCGGTGTTGTGTGAGAAGTGTTTGTCGTCGTGGAAGGAGGAAGGAGTTCCGTGTGGAGTGTTGCGGGCGCGGCGCTTGCGCCGTCTTAGTAGAAGGGTGATGAGACCGGCGGCTACCGCGATCGCTGCCACGCCTCCTCCAACTCCGCCTTTTGATATCAATACTTTGATTGTTCAGGAGGGTTTGTCTCGGCTTACCTGCTATGGCAC
This sequence comes from Acarospora socialis, assembly GCA_025617375.2. Lineage (NCBI taxonomy): Eukaryota > Fungi > Ascomycota > Lecanoromycetes > Acarosporales > Acarosporaceae > Acarospora > Acarospora socialis. The sequence goes on from JAMYGW020000012.1 coordinate 14,030, forward strand.
CCACATTGGAATGAGACCCAGGGTCTGTCGCGACTGGAGCAGCAGAGGATGATGTAGAAGAGGTCGATGATATGCCAGCTTTGTCGACGTCAGCATTCACGGGTGCTAGGTAGGTTTTGAGGGCGACGCACTTGTACTCGGTCGTGGATCAGATGTAGACCCACTTCCTCCAGCGCCTCCTGACGGTCTAGAAGCCGAGCTGGTAGACGAAGAAGGCGAAGAGCCCGCAGAAGACGAGGGTGAACTGGACGCGGACGGGGTAGAGGAAGCTGCGGACGATGCCTGAGATGATGCTGCTGCGGACGAGGAAGGGCTAGATGACTGAGGGGATGACGAGCTGGTTGCCGAAGGAGTATTTGACGAAGATGGGGCAGCAGAAGGCTTAGCAGGGGCAGCGGAGGCCGGTGACCCGCCACCGGTACCGGGACTGGTGGTTATAACGAGGCTCACATCCTTCGCTCCATTCGTGCCCACAAAGGTGGCCCAGCTGGAGTAACCGCAACCAATCTCCGAGTATCCTTGAGGAAAACTATTCGTGTAGCACTCGCTTTGACTAGATTAATATGACAAGTTAGCATTCGCGTGCCGATTCGCAGAGCCAGCATGACAGCAGTGGACAACATACCAGGTGAAGACCATCGGGTTATCCGGCGCAGTGTTCTTCGGCGAGTTCTTGTCGATGCATGACGTTGGCACGGTGCAAGCATTGCCTGAAGTCGTACAGCACCCGATCACACTATAGTCGGAGAACCACACGCAGGAAGATCCAGTCGAGCATGTCGCCGGTATAGCTAAAACAAGAGCCGATGTCAGTCACAGTTTTTGAGGGAGCATTGAATGAAGTCGACTGTACCCAAATCCCCACCAATAAACCCACACACCGTGATGGGGTATTGGCCTGCTCTCTTGACCAGCTCGAGCGATCCAATCGGGGTGTCAGTGGGTAACGGAGTCCATCCCACATCGATATCATCAACTCCCGTCGCTCGTGGTCCTTCCCACGGTATTGCGGAGACATGACTGAGAACGAACAATCGCAGAAGCAGCGCGCAAAGCGCGAGCATGAACGCCATTATCTAGATCTCATAGAGACGGTACTCAATTGGTCTTTCTCGAACAGTATGAACAGGTACTGTGATGCGATGGTGAAAGCGGGATGCAGTTCCAACTCATGACTGCGACAGATTCCAAAACAGCGAAATGAAGCTGGCAGGAGGCACGTTACGTCAAGCGGGATGGGCTCGACAAGGGTTCTAAAACATGGCACCAGTGGAGTCATGGACTGTCGATCCTAACCAATCTTATCATTACCGTAATATTCTATGAGTACAACCCTGGATGTGATAACACCGGCAGTGGAATCGCCATTATTTCAGTGATCAGTATCGACTAGTACTTTCGTACAAAAGTCGGCTGACATAAGTATGCCTCTTTTCTCTCTTGACTTTGGTAGTGTGAAGACGCAAACTTATGTCGCCGACTAGAAGTTGGTTCGGAAGTTTGACGGGTACCTACCTTGAGGAGACGGATATCTGCCTTACCTCGGCTTACCTTACCTAAGTGCGAACTGCACTGCAGCGCTCTTCTTATCCGACGTCCTTACGACTATCCATTACCATTTCAACTCAAGTGATAGGTGTATCCTCAGTGATGAAACAATGCCGAGGCTCCTAGTCGATGAATCTTGGCTGCTGTATTCTGGAACTACTACTCACCGTCACCATATTGTCACCGTATTGTGCCCGCTCACATGCCCCAAAGGCGGAAATCAGAACCGGTGACTACATTTCATTCCGTATATCTTCCCTTATCTAGCTTGTGCTACCAAAAATTATGTGCAAAGAAAAGACGATTCCTCTCGTGCCGCCATCAAAGGAGGACATGGAGAAGGAGAAAGGGAGATGATTTCGTTTCAAGCGCAGCTTGATGGTTGATCGAATCAGTAACCACATATCAACCCTCGTTGAAAAGAGCAATGGTGCTGCAGAAGTTGTCACGGTTATCCGCCTGGTTGACGACGCCCTGCCCGTTCAACGTCACCATGTTCGTGCTGGCCTTGGTGCTGAGGCCGTAGAGATGCACACCTCCTCCGTTGCCTTCAATCGAAACCATGTTCTCCTGGCACGATTCCGTGCTGAGGCAGGTCTGCGAGTAGTTGTCGAAGAAGGAGTACAACCCGCCGCCATACATGAAGACGTTGTTGGAGTTGACGACACGTAGCCCCCATGACTTGCGGCACGAGTCGGTCGTGCAGGTGCTGAATGTCGGATCCGTGAAAGCGGGGTTGGGGGTGAAGGGCTGAAGGGCGTTCGGGTTTGCTTGAAAGTATCTGCGTAAGTCTGTTAGTAGATATAGAACACAACTAAAGAGCATTGCAACTTACGGAGTTTCGGTTTGTATTAACGCCATGTACACGTTGGCAGCGTTGGAAATCTGGTAGTTGTACAGGGTTGAGTGCTCCGATGACGTCCCATACATCCATACCGGTCCGTTGCTCGACTCAACCAGCACCCCTCTGCCGTTGAAGATGTTGATCTGAGAGTGATCGGCGAGATCGAGCTCATGGTCCGCAACCCAGAACCAGGTGTTCTCCAGGTAGATGGAAGCTTGCTTGGTTACGTGGAGGAGCAGGAAGGCACCTTCACAAGCCGGATTGGCCGGCTGGATGGCAGCCGGGTTCTTCGCGCACTTGTTCGATTGAAGCTCCGTGCCAGCCGAACCACCAATGCGGAAATGAACATCCCACATTCCGTTCGCGCCCTGCGCACCGTTGACGTTCCACTCGACCAGGATCGCTCCCGGCGCCGCCCCTTGTGTTTCAAACATGAGATCACTCATCTCGACGGCACCGTTGTCACCAGGCTGACCGACTTGGAAGACCGGCGTTGGCCTGTTCTGGTCGGAGAAAGCGCCACCCGAAGCCATGATCAGAGGCCAGATCTCGCCGGTGATCTTGATGTTGGCTGGGACCCTGACGGTGCTGGTGATGCGGTACGCGCCGTGATCAAAGTATACCACCTGGCCGGACGATGCGCGGTCGAAGACGGCCTGGATTGCGGCGGTATCGTCCGCCACACCGTCACCTCGAGCACCTGCAGACTTGACGCTGACGAATGCTGATGCCGGTAGGTTCTCATACTGCGGCTTCGAACGCTCAAACACTCTACCTCCTGCTGCCAAGAGATTTGCTGGCTTAGCCGGTGCCGGCAGAGCGCCTTGGATTCGGTTCCCTGCGGACGCACGTCTGGTGATGTTCGACACATGAGGAGCGTTCATAGCTCCATTAGTGTAAGCCTTGCCTTGAGCCCACGATGCCACCACGCCGCCACCGTTGAGGATAGTAGCGCCTGTGTTGCTGGCAACGGCGATTTGTGATGATGAAAAATCACAGTTATCGATGACAAGGGTACCACCACTTGTTGGAGTGCTACCAGGACCGAATGAGGTGACAATAGCTTGGGGGGTGTTGGTGAAGGTGCTGTCAATGACAAGAACCGAACCGACCAGCTGGTTCGATCCACCATTTGCCATGTTGATACCCACTCCGCAGTTGTTGATACTGAGAGATTTGAATGACCAGACCCAGTTCCAGTTCATGAAGATAGCCGTCTGGACGTTGTTGAAGACCAAATTGCGAGTCGTGAACTGCTGGTTGCCGAGGAAGGCACCATAATTACCACCGTTGAAGGTCAAATCGGTCATCCACCCTCCTGATCCGTTGTCCATGAAGATACCTTGCTGCTTGTTGTTACCGCCTCCTCTAATCATCTCGAAGCGGATATTCTGCAGACTTGTCGCCTGTGCCACTTGCCAGTGGATACCGGTACCGGAGGAAGCAGGCATGGCGGTCAAATCGATGACGAAGTTGCGAATTTGACGGAAGAAGTTATTCTGGTTGGTGTACCAGTTGTTGCCGGTATTATCATAGGGGTCGGAGTCTATCACAGCCATACCCTGGAAGTTTGGCGCAGCCTTGATCGTAGGGATGTTGATCGCATCACCAACGAACTGGGTGTAGTAGAGCTGGATCAGGGGCGAACTGACGAGGTAGGTGCCGGGTGGGAAGTACACTAGGGCTGGGGTAACGGTGGAAGAGTCACAGCCCTGACCACAGCGATTACCGGAAGAGATGGCGTTGTTGATGGCGGCCGTATCGTCATGGGAGCCGTCGCCTGTGAACATGTTAGCTTATGCTTTCGTACCCCCAAACCCGCCTCCCGACTCACCGACGGCGCCAAAATCTTTGATGTTCCGGTATATCTGGAAGTTACTGTCCCCAAACGCAACCGTTCCTTGTCGTCGAATGTCGGCTAACCAGTAGCCGGTAGAACCAGCAGCCGATGTAGTGGCGTTTGTGAAGCGTGCTATCTCCGGCGTAGGCACCGCCCCAACCAGCGAGGAGGGTGCGAGGAGAGATAAGAGCAAGCGGGATGCCGCAAAGAGCGTGACGGTAGAGAACGTCAACATGTTGGATAGATACTCGATACGCAGTTATGGCCTTTAAGAGAGTGTTTGAAAGTAAGACTCGAGATGTCTGTCAGTGGACCGGCACTGATATCGAAACCTTTCAAGATGTCTGCACAGATGTAGGAAGATCAAAGTCCGAGATGCTTCTGGAGAAAGGTAGAGAATGTAGCAGAGGCAGGACGTCGAAACCGAGGCGGACAAGCTATAAGGCACAATATAAGGAGTGAATAGAGTCGAAACCCTTGGTCAATGATAGAAAGGAAGGGAAAGTGAAGTAATAGGCACAAGCGTATGGAGGGAAGAGAATGAGACAGAAGAAGGTGAATGTAAGGGGGACAAGAAGGGTAGAAGTAGTTTCTGGCTGGCAAGGTTAAGTTGGGTAGGTAAGGTAGGTAATATGGCGTGAGACAAGGTCTAGGTCTGTAACGGTGCACGGCCCCGAGGAGGTAAGGTAGGAGGTAAGGTATCCAGTACCTGAGCTTTTGTGTTTCGAATCAACACTCAGGTAAATGATAATAGGGTAAAGAGAACCGTAAGGTAAACTGTCAAGGTATGTGAGTTACTCATACACAATCCTCCCCATCTCTTCTGTCCATCACCGGAGCTTTATAGATCTCTCGACGACAATAACCCTCACCATGAATCCTCCTGAATCACCCATTACACCATTACTTCCCGCATCCTCAGCAACTCCGGGTGGGACTTTGCATCCACAGACACACGACTAGGTGACATTCATCATCGGTAGTCACTCTCATTGTTGTCCTGCTGCCTTTGCAAGTCACAGAATTGAGTCTTGTGAGCCAGAGTGGTTATTCACCTACACTGGCGGAGGTCTGCGTCAAGATCCATGTCGGACGAGCAGCTGTGGAACGGAGAAGTAGCCCCTGGAGGTTAGCTACCTGATCGTGAAGTGAAGAGTTCTACCGCTAATCAGATGCTCCCTGTCGATATCAGTATCCTTCCATGCTGCTGCTAAACTGGCAGTGTACCAAAACAGTACAGAGGCAGTTGGCCTCAGTGGGTCGTACAACCCAGATCGCAGGAGGGACAGCGAGAGAGTAAATTGGTCGGTAAGGTAGGCAAAGGTATTCGAAGTACGGCGTCCAACAGAGACGTTGTCATCAGCAGCACAAACCATCTGAAAGGTCCAGATGATCGTAGCACGTTGGATTATGAAACGGCGGGGATCAGAGCATGCAAGGTCAGGCTGCACTTCCTATGCGCCTTTCATCTTGGGGGCGTCTCTGGAGAACAGTCTGGGGGACAGTGTTTAGATGGAAAAGTCATCGCTGGTTGTTGGTTGGAAAACTGGGAGATGATGTTCAAGGGTCCGCTTGCATACACCCCAGGTTACTCCACCGTCGTCGCATATAAGCGCCACACCCTTCTTAGTCTCCGGTCGTTTGGGTACCAACAGAATCTCAGAACGGTTACCTTGTACGAGTTAAAGTGTTTAACGTCGACTCGAGTGGCTGACCGACGACTGGTACGAAACAAAAGCCTCGGAGATAGGCACCAGAGACTTCGTCCAAGCACTGGCTTAATGTCGCATCAAGAGTTTTTCGAGGGGTATCACGATGTCACGCCAGCGGATAGGCTACACCCACAACAGTACAAGTACAACAAGGACAGGACACCATTTGTTCCAGGGACTCTGCCTTGTGTCCGCCCTCATCTCACGTCAAGGTTTCGAGTTATGGGTAGAAAGCAGATGGATCCGAACCGCCGAATCTACAAATTATGGGAGGCCAGAGCCGAAAGATCTCAATAGTGCCCGTACCCGTCTTGGTTTCTTGTGGAGAGCCGATGTCGCGGTAGAACGTCGAAAGTACTTTGACTCTGATATATGCTTACCAAGGAATCCCCCACATCGTGTCATGCTTTGCATCTTGTCGACTTGACGTAAATTTATCCCAACAAGAGTGCTGATATAATCCTGCATCACGCTCACTTCATAGCACACGCTCTCGACGTGTAGCATACGATGGCTCGCGCGTGCACAATTTGCGCATCTTTGACAGGGTGGAAAAGGCGAACACTCAGGAATATATCTCGTAATCGATCTCAACAGCTATCACACCCCTCCGCCCTATAATCTCCGCGTTACCCCAGATTAGGGCCAGATGATACGACCCCGAGATATGGGTCGTCTGTTGCGGTGGGTGTGGTTGCGTTTGTGGGTTGCATTAGCCTCGGCCAGAGGCAACATCTCTCACGGTTCCCAGTCATGGGACACGACACCGTCAACGGTCCCACCAACACGAACATACTTCAACCAGCAAGTAGGGTGGTATCCGGTCGACAGTTATTAACGAGACCAGACCGTTGACCCGTAATCTATAACGTCGTTGGCCTGGGATTAGTGATGACCTTCTGCCAAGTCGGCTGGTTTCGGTCGCCGGCCTACACCGCCGGTCTGCATGCGGCGGATCGTCCTTGCCAGTCTTTCAACCCCTTCCCCAAGCTTCTTCTCATCCTCCCATGAGAAGCAGAGTCTGAAACCCCTCGCGAAATCCTCCTCCGTGCTGTCGCCGTCCACACCGAACAGAGCTCCCGGTGCGATGATGACGTTCTCCTCCTCCTTTGCCTCTGTGGCCAGCACGCGCGCACTCAGGGGCTCCGGTAGGGTCAACCAGACAAAGTAACCTCCGACAACCTCCCTGGCCATTTGCGGTGTGGTAACACCGAGAGGTAACAGGTGCTGCTGGATAGCCGCCATCATTGTGCGATACCGTGAGGCATATGCGGGTTGGAGGGTCGTCAGGATGTGACGCTGGAGGTTGCCCGACCTCAGCAGTTCCGCGATGGAAGTCGCAGTCAGCTGGGACGGCGCACCTCCTGACCGTGAAGACCCACTGCCACTCGGTTCAACGCTGGACGTACTCTGATGATGGGAGCGAGAACCTACACTTGAGATAACCCATATGCGAATTTCTCGGTCCCTTCGGCCCAGCCCGTCCTGCACCCAGGTCCTACGATTTTGCTGAAGCTCCCATTACTGACCGCGTTGCCAAATCTATCCGAGCCAGCCCTTTCGGCGCCGCCATCCAGTTGCCGATCAACGTCTACCAAACGAGGTAGGGCTGCCGTCTCGAGACTGCGATTTGGCGCACTCAGGGAGGCTGGCCATTGCAGCTGATCATACACATCGTCGGTGATGATAAGAGCATCATACTTCCGTGCGATGCGTACCAGATGTTGTCGACGAGAGAGCGACATGGTCTTGGAGGAAGGGTTCGCGAAGGTTGGGACGGCGTAGATTAGATGGCGATAGATTTTGCTCCATGGTCGAGGAGGCTTCAGTTTCTGCGACAGTCGTCCTGACAGCGTTACTTCCACCGTGCTTATGAGCCAGATTCGTGCCAAACGCTAGCTGCTGCTCCTACCGGTTCTAAATTGCCTCCTGCTCGGGCTGCATCCTCGCTCCGTTGAATTTCACGGCTCAGATATTCAAGGTCGATACCCTCTTGGTCTTCGGGAACCGCACGCAGTCTGCCCTGAAAGCCCGAGTCCACGAATATTCGGCATGCCAGAAAGTATGTGGGCGCAACCATCCACACATTCCGCGTATAGACGGGATCAGAGAAAACTTGCAACACATTTGCTAGGTTTTGACTTGCGCCTCCCGTGATACAGATCCTCTCGGTCTGGATTGATCGCTTTGGTGAATAGAATGCCGACAACCATTCTGCGATCCTCTCTCGGAGAGGCTCATACCCTAGATCTGGGGCATAGAGAAGTGCCGGTATAGAGGAATCAGGATTGGAGAGCACTGTGTTGGAGGCAGTGTTGATGGCGGCCGCAGGGAGTAGTGTTGGGTTGGGCCACCCTCGCAGCAGATTGATGAGTGCTTTCGACGTCCCGTTCATAGCTTCAATCGAAATCTGCGTGTCTGGCGTCTATTGGCCGTTCAGATAATAACGAGCACAGCTCTATACTTAGAGCAGCAGCTCCCTCAGAAGAGAGCCGCCTTTGGGATCAAGGCGGGGAGATACCTTAGCCGATGAGTTGGGGGCAGTCAAGTTTAACCGAAGGTGCCCCCACTTACCGTACTGTACTTGTACCATACCTTAGTACTTGAACTTACTTTGTGATCAGAGCTGGGAAGGGTGAGAATCCGACTGATAGATCTCGCACATAGGTAGTTGTAAGGAAGGGTACGGTAACAGGAATTGACAGCTATCAAACACATGGAAGGATCGCGTGCGAGACTGCCTTAGCACTGCGGACGAGCCCTGAGAGGCTGATACTTTCTACCTTAACTTACCTACTATGTATGTACACTTGTAAGACTTACCTACCAAAAGTAAGCTGAGAAATAAAATGATATCATTTATATCTCCGCGAATCGAATATCAAAAACTCCGCCCTCCGTCATATATCCATACAGGTTTCTCTGCTAACTCTAGCTGCTGGCCCGGGTTGATGGATTTTGCTGTGTTGGGGTCGGTGTCTCAGCCTCGTACTCTACCTCTATAGGTTCGTTGCACAGTACAACTACCTAATTATTAATGATGGTGGCTCCGACCGCTGCGGCTCATCCTTGGGAAGATCCCCTTGGCTTTCCTCACGACGAAAACTGCGCGCTACTTTAGTATTGAAGAGCCGATCCTCTACTGCGGCCGCTGAGACGGTCCACTCCTTTGCCGTTGCACACATCTAGCTTGGAAGACCCTCTTGTCCGAAGCTCCAAAGGTAATTCTCCGTTGGGATGGTAACCGGTTCATCTAACACATATTACATATATGATCACTTGTACCTGATCCAGGCACTTACGAAGCCTTAAGTTCAGGGTTTCCCCGGGTCCACCGGGACAGTTACATTCTTCATCTCCCCCCCACGGCTATCTGCCGCAACGTCAGTATGGCTACAAACAAAGAATCGAAAACGGCCAAGCGCCTGTCGTCGCTGTTCTCCTTGGGTGCTCAAGACCCGAAAGTCCATCTGCCCCCTTCACCGTCCCCATCACGGCTATCACTTTCTTCGCGGAATGCGAGTCCGGTAGGGCAGCGACTGTCGACCTCCCACCTCCAGCCTTCATCTCCGACTCGACACATCTCTCCGACCAATTCAACCGCTCCCTCCCCGTCCCTCAGAATCTCACATGCGCCTGAACTCGCCGATGTCACAGCAAATGGCTTGCTGCTACCACCGCCGCTTGTCGATCATTCACCCCTGCGGACAGCGTCGCCAAACGGGAGTAGACCTGGCAGCAGGGCCGGAAGCGGGTTTGGGAGTAGGCCGGCATCGCCTATTCGTCCACTCCAGCCTGACACCCCTCTCCGGCCTTTGACACCCACCACAGAGGCCAGACAAGCAAAGCGTCGTAGCTGGCTGCCAGGTAGAGGTCACGGTGATTCTCTCGGTACAACCGAAGCGTCGCAAAGCCTGAGAGCTTGGATCTCAGGAGCTGGAGGACGGATACCTTACGATCTCTCGTGCTTGGTCAATGCCCAACCGGTACGTTCTATCGACTTCAGTACTCCAGATAATGTCCCTAGTTTCCCTATGAGTTGTGAAGTGAATGCTCAACGTCTATGCAGGTCGCAGAACTTTGGGATGAAGATGGGGACACCTTCGTCTATCTTTACCCTCAAGGAAGTGGGAAAGGTCCTTCTTTCAGGGTCGATTCGACAATCTATTCCTCATCGGATATTCTAACGGCTGTCGCCCATGGAGAGGTCCACAAAAAACGTGGCACGACCGTTGAGGGCGATAAGGGCCAGTCGCTGGTATCGCCAACAAGGCAGCTGTCGCTCAATGGGCCGATATCCCCACCGTCATCACCTCAAACAGACAATGATAGCTCACAAGGCTCCCGGACACTAATTGATTCAATCGACGAACAACCTCGAGAAACTCACCTTTTCTTTCCTTTGCCTTTGTCCCCTAACCTGACCGACTCCCAATCCCAGCCCTCGCTAGACGACCTCGAGGCTATACTCGCAGTCCGGAACCTCTTTGCATTCTTACTCGGGCAATCCTTAGTCGCGACCTCCAGGCAGCCATCACTCTTCTCCATCTTTCTCGTAGTGTCAAGTTTGTTGAAACGATTCAGGTTTACAAATTTGGATGGTTCCACATATGGCGAAGTTGCTGCCGTCAGCTTTTCAAGATACATTGAAGAACTGGGTCTTGCCGACGTTCGATCAAGCCGTGAGAAAACGATTGAGGGCATCGTACTTGGGGAACGGATGCGGTCGTGGGAACTCTACAACGAAGCTTTCGTCCATGGCGTTGGCAAATATGAGGAAATTGTGAAGCTTGGGAGTCCCAAATTCGGTGATATCAGCAACAAAACCCGAAAGAGGATGGAACGAGCGTCGATGGATCTGTCCAAGCGGTTGACGAGCGTCCAGTTCAAATTGGAAGACTTCGAGTTTCGTTCACTGTTCGCCGGTAGTGCCAACTCCACCACGAGCTCGGAAAGTAAGAAAGTCAACTTCAAGGCTTGGAAAAGCTCGTCCTTGTCAATGCGAAAGCATATCATGACCTTCTACAAGGAGCGATATGGGAGTTGGCCGCCCAATGCACGCTCCAAGAAAAATAATTTCGAGGAAAGTGGCCTGAACCGGATTCTGTTGAAGGAACTCTATCAGGACTTCTCCGATCTTTACGACATGCTGGTGGATCGAACTTCGCTTACCCCTCGCAGCGTCGATATGCCATCTCATGCAGACAGTAACGGTTCCTCGAACAGGGAGGAAACCACAACACATGCATTGAGACACATCTTGAGCGAGTACGATCACAGCGCACCACCAGTTCAACCACCTATACCGTTTGACATTCCACGTTTACCATCGCTGGCTACCACCAGGTCCAATTTCAACACGACGGACCTGAAGAATCAAGCCAAGGAACGCACCAAGAAGCTCAAGGACGATGAGATAAGTTCCGCCATCGTACAGTCCTACAACCAGGATTCAGTCAAACATACCCCATTCCTCGAAGCATTCATGCGGTTCGAACGAAAGTCCGCGCACGGCAAATCCATGGACGATATCTGCGATCTGCGCCACGGCCAGTGGATCTTTCTCTACGCCGTGCTTCAAGCCCTCCCCATGGTCGTTGTCGATGCACCCGGCGTCCGCTGGACAAAGGGCGTGGAGTACTTCCTCTGCGAAGTGCCGATCGGATCGGCGCCGTGGCACCGAGACGACAGCGGGCACAAGAAGAGCTGGTTCAGCATCGCCGGCGGCAGCGGGATCGTCAGCCTGCCCGCCGATGTGGTGGATCATGGCGTCGACGGTATCTACAGACGCAGTCATTGCTGGGAGGTGGCGGAGGAGTGGGCCGGCCACAGCTTGGATTTCGCTCCCGCAGAAGCTGAGGAAAACGGAGTCGCAGACGGCGAAGCCTCTCCGCTACCTTCGCCTCCGACCCTGATGCCTGGAGAATTCCTACCACGGACACAATCGCCCGGTGCATTCACTCCGCGCAACTCCGTCCACCTAGGCTTAGAGGCGCTTCCCTTGCCGCAGGGCGTGACGCCCAGCACACCCGGCGGTGGGTCGAGACCGGTGTCGAGCTACGATCCGAATAAGAGCTTCGAGGCCATATTGGGGAACTCGGGCTTGCAGACCGCGAAGAAGAAGAAATGGTAGTTTCAACGATCTGTCGGCGCTCTAGAGGAAGGTTTACGTGCAATGCCTCATGTTTTCTATGTTGTTGTATGATGATCACGATGGAAATGAATGGCCTTGCTTACGAGCTGTGTACGAATATCATATCTTACAGACTGTTTTACCTATAGTTTATCCCTGGATAGTTCAGCAGTGTTGAATTGAATTATGGTTTGATGGCCGTCTCACTTGCGCGCTTTCCTATGATCTCACTACCTGGTCCGCAATATGTGCTCACCTACGATGGCGAGGATACCACCGTAATCCTTCGTACCCTTACTTGCCGACATCATGCGGTATGTCTTTCTCGGCGAATATTAAGTCCTATTACCGATAACCATAATGTCATACTCATACCAGCTTCGAACATTCAGAATCTGCAATCTGTAGACACTGCATTCCACAAACTCCATTACCATATATACACCATCAAGAGTCCGATAACGTGTGGACTACCTAGCTTCTAGACCGGGCAGTTCGATAGAGACCCAATGATGCAAGAGCCAGCTACCGAAAATCAAGCAGAGGAAATGGTAGAAACGATAAGTCCAAGCTCACATTCCAGTTTACGTCGCGGACCGTACGTAGCGGCCTGCAACGATACAATGATCTACAGCACCGTTAGCTCCGCGCTTTCTTACAGCTCTGTTCCTGACAGCACTTACCGCGTTCGAACGGTTCAAGCGTCAGCTGCTCCAACGGCTTGATGCGCTCCTCTCTCATCTTCTGCACTTCTCTGGTAAAGACGGCCTCAGGCGCGGCGGTGCTGTCGATGCAGTTGGCTTTGATACTGACAACGACGCCGCCGCCGACTTTCAGGAACAGATGGGCGTTGAGGCCGACGATACGCGCCTGATCGGGTTGGGCGACGTCGGCGAAAATGACGTCGACCATGGAGACGAGCATGCGGTAGCGGAGCGGGTGGCGGGCGTCTTCGATGATGGGGATGACGTTGGTGCGGTGCGTGGCCATGTTGATGAGGTCGCGGCCGGAGCGGTGGGAGAATTCGACGGCGAAGACGGTCCCTGTGGGCCCGACGATGTCGGCGACGTGGGAGACTGATGTGCCGGATGCGGCGCCCAGGTAGAGGACCTTGGCGCCGGGCCGGATGAAGATCTCGTCGAGCCCGCCCAGGATGCCGGCCGCAAGCTTGCTGCGGAAGGGGTTCCACACTCGGTATTCGGTCTTGGTGGCTGGGGCGACTTCGCCGTTCACCGCCCCGGTGTTGGCGGCCGCGGAGGTTTCGACGGAGATGCGTTTCTCGCCGTATACGGATTCGCCGGGCGTAAGGTTCTTGGTCACGAGCATGTCTTCTTTGCCGCGAGCGACGAAGACGCCGGGATGTCGGTGGGGTTCCTACACAGGTTCGCGAGATTCAGCGTCTGCCCATAGTTTTGGTTGAGGTCTACTTCCTTATTACTCACGATGATTGTCTTTTGGCCTCCCTTTGCACCGGCCCCTCCTCTGCCACCTCGTGCTCCTCCCCGTCCACCTCTCGCACCCCCTCTAGGCGCTCCACGTCCGCCCCTACCTCCACCTCTACCACCACGATCGCCGAACCCGCCTGACAAATCATATTAGTATGGTCTCTAATAAGCTACAGGCAATGCCTGGCCGGACCTCTTGATCCTCCTCTGCCCCCTCGTGGTGTTCCTCCCCCACGGCCACGAAAGCCGCCTCTGTCACCTCCGCCTCCCCGTCCCCTTGGGGTGAAAGCCATGTTCTAGGACAGTGTTCTTAGAACTACAGGAGACGTCGTTATTGATGGTCTCGCCTGTACACTGTGAAAAGTCCAATTGCAGCGAGCGACGTTATCGGGCTTTCTATACCGGGAGCTTTGCTTGGAAAAGTTATGACTTGCGCTCGCTTAAACTTCTAAGAGCTAATGGAGAAGAGCCGCATCGGCATGTTTTGGTCATCGGTAACGCACTCACGGTCACTGCCTCGGTGCATTTTAGTAGGAACTCCCTAAGTGTCTTGAGGTCGATCAAAGTCTCTCAGAGTATCTCGTCGCATTGTGTCTGCTGTTGTAGTTGAGTTGCAAAGCATTGATCGTTTCGGACTAGCGCTAGGGCAGTGTGCGCACAACTCCGTTACCTTAGCGAGCTCGAAATCCAATTCCTGGCGCAGACGACCACTTCATTGCAGACGAACAACAACCACAACGACCATCGCCCCATAACGCCAAGATGGTAAGTTATCGCATTCGATAGCCGATGTCTATCTAGTCGTGACACAGGGGCTTCTATATCTCATCTCTCGCATGGAACAACAGGCTGAACCTACAGCTCGCTCTCAATAAGAGACTAATATGGCATTCCTTCTAGGTCCGATACGCAGCAACACACCTCGAGCCGGCGAAATCAGCCCGCGCTCGCGGAGCTTATCTTCGAGTATCCTTCAAAAACACCCGCGAAACCGCCCAGGCGATCAATGGGTGGAAACTACAGCGCGCGGTTACCTACTTGGAGAATGTCATGGGACACAAGGAAGCCGTACCGATGAGGAGATATGCTGGCAGCACTGGTCGGACCGCACAAGGTGAGAGCAGAATCCTTTCTCGGAGGGCACGGGCGTCCACGTCACAGCTGGGGTAGAAGTATCCTTATGAATAACCTCAGTGGGCTAAACGCACTGTATTCGACAGGCAAAGCATTCGGCGTTTCCAAAGCACGCTGGCCCGTCAAGTCGGCCGAGTTCCTCCTCGGTCTCCTCCGCAACGCCGAAGCCAACGCCGACACCAAAGGCCTCGACACCGGCAACCTGATTGTCAAGCACATCCAAGTCAACCAGGCTCCGAAGCAACGAAGACGTACATACCGTGCTCACGGCCGTGTATGTCATCATTCCGAGAGGCAAAGGATGTAACAAGAATTATGCTGATTGAATGAACTTAGATTAACCCGTACATGTCGAACCCCTGCCACATCGAATTGATTCTTACCGAGGGCGAAGAAGTCGTGCAGAAGTCCGCGCAGGTGGTTGACCGCGAGCAGGTTAGACTGAACTCGAGGCAACGTGGTACTCGGACGAGGAGGGCTATCGCTGCGTCTTAGGCGAGGATGGCGCTGGAAGCATCAGGTGGAGACTTACGGTCGTCGGAGATGGTTTGGGGTTGCTGTGTCCGGTGTAGCATAAGATCGCGAAATAGCTACAATGTGTCTCTCGACGGCAATAAAAACCTTGAACACTCTTGAAGCCGTAGCTTCGAATAGTAGGTCATGAACGCAGTGACTCCGTAGAATCATGCTACCATTAACTGACTCCACTTATATTTCTCACGTTCCAGAGCATAGCACGTCAGTATCGGGAGCTCCCTCTTTAAATCCGTATTCCATTACCATACACATCGGAGAAAAGGAAACGATAAAGTAGCCAGTGTCTCGTCGAAGCTGAGGTCCTCCATATCTATCTGACTAAGGAATTGTAGAAGCAAAGAAAAAGAGCACCGGGTACAGGGCGTTCGCCACGTTCCATCTGAGCTGACATCGTCATCAGGACGAAGGTCCCTCCACACGCTCGATAGAGCCACTGAAGCGGCCACTCCCCCCCTCCGGGTACCCGTCCTCGAGATTGTCTCGTGCCCTAGAGTCGTCACCCCAGCCGAAGGACATGTGCCACAACACATGGAGGGTGTCCACCTCTACTGGAGGCATATGGGGGATGATCTCGCCGAGCATCGGATCATCTGCAGACATCATGAGCGGCTCCAATTGTTCTTTACGAATCTGCAGATTCGCAGGCAAGTCGAAGCTGTAACGTTCCATGACTGCTTGGTCGAGGTCCCCCATAAAACTATCCATGGAGCTCAAAAGAACGTAACCGCAGGAGTGAAACTGGATGCGCTGCAGGGCGCCTCCACCTCCTTGGACTGGGCCACCGTCACGCGGTTCGACCAAGGCCATATCTGCTGCAATTTTCTCTATGACCCGAGGCCAGGATCCCTGACGGTGGATGTAAGAAAGGATACGAGACAAGTAGGCTGCACGATACGAGCCTGATGTGGGAAGGTGAGGTTGCTGAGGAGGAGCATCAAGCTTTCCATACTGGACTGGAGCGACTGTGGGCTGTAAATCTGGTTGAGTAGGCGCCGTCAAAGAGACTGAAGTCAATCTCAAGGTTTGTAACGTATGCTTATGCTGCTGAACAAATAATTCTAGCACTGATGGGCTAATCCAGCAGTTGTCCAGCGTAAGTTGCAAGACGTGAGGAAGACGGACGATGTTGTCTGCTGAATCATGATACCTAAGGGCCCGCTGAACGACCAGTGGTGCACATAGAACATGCTGGTTTCGTCCGAACATTCCAATCGCGTGCTCGCCACCATCAAGCCAGCCCAAACTGAGGTTTTTAACTGACTCGAGTGGGGAAATGAATTCCTGGAGGAAAACACTAAGTGTGGTCACGGCAGTGGAGGGGTTGATTGCGGGAATATCGACAAAGACTTGTTCATCCCTCGAGATATCTCGCCAGTCCGGGGATAGAGTTAGTTTTAATGTTTGTAGATTCGGCAAAGCGGCCCAGAAGTCATGTTGGCCAAGAGACGGAAGGTATCTGCTCGATAAGGATGCAATATTGAGCGTACACACGGTTGTGAAGACGGGCTTGTTATCAATGACCGCAATGGTATAGGAGGCCAGGAAGGCTCGTTGTGCCCATGTCATCTCAAGCAGATACTCCTTCTGCGCAGCCGTAAGATCGTTTGGAATGAGTGGTGCACGCGCAAAAGGATTGGGGCGGCCTCTCGGAGTATTGATCGTGTAAACTGCAACGTTCGTGACGGTGTGGCCGGTATTCTCGCTCTCGTTCCTACCAGCTTTCTTATCTTCAGGAATGATACGGTCCATGAAGCCACACGCTTTGAACGTGACCATTCGATAGGGAGTGGACTCATAAAGAGCCGTCCGCCAAGCATCCGAACCCGTTGCGAAAGAGCTACCGTTCCCTTCATCCCAGGCTTTGACTACGGCTAGCACGTCGTTGAGATACCCGCTATCGAAAGCCCAACTCCGTAATAGGTTCCGAAGAGCGTCTGGTTGAACCAATTAGCGGAGAGATTTTTCCAACGGTCAGAGTTTACAGCCGTCAGTAGCTCTTTATCCAGAACAGATTTAGTGCTTACCACGAGTTTCACTCATTGCCATCCACGATTTCTTGCTCTCAAGAACTTGCGAGTCAGGACTTCCAAAAACGGGCGGCTTAGTCTTGAAATACCGAGCTCGCCACGACATGTCCGGCCCTGAAAGCCAGCCAAGTCCACCGACCACAGATATAGCCAGCTCGCTAACGTGCGATAAGTTTGAAAAGGCTACGGTCATCGACCGTGACCGGCTAGCAGTCTTTTCGAGACGTTCGCATATTCCGAACCGATGAGTGTTATCGTAGGACCACTTGTATGAACCCCAGAAAGATTTATAGAACACTCGAGGAGTTACCTCCGGCAGAAAGGAGATCGTCCCTAGTTCTCCAATCAGCCTTCAGTGCTCAGGAACAGTGCTAAGTTCTGCACGTTCTGAGTGGTCCAAAACTGTCATTTTAGTAAGACGACCAGTTTGAAGCCAGCAGGTACCTTCGGATTGTTGAAAGGTGAACATGTGGCTTACCCTCTGAGACCTCGAAACTCATACCAAACCTATTGATATGAGGTCCCCAATCGTTGAAGACCTTCATTCCCTGGTGGACGTCTTCTGTCTTGGCTATTCCTCCGTAGGAATAAGTCGGCTTGCCGTCGATGGTATCCCTGTCTTCGCTCGCTGAATCGAGGGGAGCTATGGCTTTTCCTTTCCCTTTTTGTTCTGCTTTAATCGCGCTGGAAGTTTCAATCCCGCCATAAAGCTCAGGCTGGAAGGGGACAACGACAGTTGTGAAGAGCACATGGGACATTTTCCGTTCGAATTCTTTACAAGACAGTCGAAAATTTCGTAGACAATCGCGCGACAGGTAATTCCCGACAGCCTCGAAGATTTCAGCCGGAATTTTACCTTTTGGCCATCCTCGACCGTTAGGCCCGATATATGGAAGAGCAGAGTCATCAGACCCTGAAGGTTCAGCCCGAGTGGAAGATGGCTTGTTGGGCGTGACCCAGTCTCCCACTACCAGGGCATCGTCAAGAAGCCTTGTTAGTTCCGCTTCAACCTTCATGGTAACACAGTGTCGTACGTTAAGCCCTCTGGAGAGTAGATGATGGCGCAACGTGCTATGTCTCACGGCGTCCAGATACCTCGGAACAGGTTCAGGTGCGTAAGAGGTGGATAGCCAGACATGCGACACAAGATTGGGTGAATGTGATTTTGCTAAACGTGAGCGCGGACTTGACTCTGGCCCTCGTATTGGGAGATTGACGGTACTAGAATGCCAGGTATGAGGAACAGGACTAGACCACGGAAGTGCTTGTCCTCGAGATACGGATTCCGAGGTGTTGGTAGATGGGTTGTGTGGTGTGGAGTGGGTCAGTGTTGGTTGTGTAGGGAGACAGTAAGCTTGTCCCAAGTACGTGTTAGTGAGCTAGGTCTCAATTGGTAACACTCGCACCAACATTGACGCTGTAGCTTGCAGTACAACCGCACGATCTGACAAACGCATCAAACTAGCGGCACGCGAAAATGCTGTATGGGATGCCGAGAAAACTTACGGGAAAACAAGGCAGTAGCTAATAGCTGTGAGTGACTCCGTTCCGATTCAGAGCCAGCGATATGCCCTCGAGGCACCGTTGATCCGCAACACCCATGGCTCTGAGATGGAGAGCGCGGCCTCTCCGCTGGGACTGCACAATGGCCAACATGATCATGCCTTGAAGGACCTGATATGGACTCATACTGATCCGCCAGAAATAAAGCAGGCCGATCCATTGTTTCCTCCGTAGCTAATTGTACATCTTTCGAGAGGTCTTTCAAACAGGTTTCCTAGCTCTTCCAGCAGCGTTTGCTTGTCTATCTCCACACTTGTACTGAGGCCTCTTAGCCAACCTGTTCTATCCACCTGTTGGTTTCTTCTGCTGCTTGCTCTCTATTATCGTTTGTCATAAGCTTCACCCCGGTTCTATAAACACATGGTGCTGTCCAGAGCCGTTAGTATACGTCCATAGCCTTGTATGACTCTTGGTCATACACCGCTGCATGTATACGTTCTGATACGATGGGTCGTTCATGAGAGAAGACAGCTCAATATGTGAATTGTCCATATCAATGATCGTTGGGGGGTTTGAATTGGACATCGTGCAGCGACGTTGTCATCCTAACGCGCGGCGGAATATCGTAAATTCGAAGCCGAGCCCGGAGAATGCCAGCCAAGTTGGTCACGCACGGACCACTCGGACACCGTCGTCACATCTTCAGCGACAGTACGAGGTCGGAAGACACCCAGCATCAGATTCCAACCAACACGCAACAGATTATATAGTAACAATCACACAAGTCTGTAGCTTCATAATGTAGGTAAAGATAGTCATTGTATTCATGAATGTCCTCATGCTTACCTGTAACCGAATTGCATCAATAGGAGGTGAAATCTACAGGTATGTGCTCGCCTAAGATGCAGACTTATGTCTTCCGACTTCGTACCTGGGCCCTCGGAAGGAGCAGTAGATGTCTGTGGACCTCAATGTTGTACTATAAAACTCCGAGGGGCATACTAAGAAATACTGTCTCTATACAACATCGCAGCCATGGCAGTCACAACCGATAAACGCCCAACGTCTCCACCTCCCCCAACAACCAGCCCCCCTCCGCCGCCCTCCCATACTCCATCCCCACCTGCGTCAGATCGCCCAACCCACACTCCATATCCTCAAAGCGCTCCACAACCGCCCACGCCATCTCTCTCACCATCCTGACATCCTCCCAGCCCTTCAACAAATAAATCAAGGCCTCCGGTCTCCCCAACCTCCTCTCCACCTCCGCCTCCCTCTCCCCGCTGCCGTCCTCGGCATCCCGCACATCCCACGCGCACAGCCGCGCATACCGCGTCCGCATCTTCCGCATCTCCTCTTCCGCCACTGCCAGCAACTTCTCCACCGCACCGAGCCGGTCCTCCAAGTCCGGCATCACATCCTGCACCGTCGCCGCCAGCACCTGCTCCCTTTCTTCGAGGACCTCCCACGCCTCGGACAGCGTGAAGTGGTCGCGCAACGCCAGACAATGCAGAGCCTTCCACTCCGCCGCCGCGGCGTCGATGTCGGCCAATGGCTTGCGCAGGCGCGACCGGAGCGCGGCGTCGATTTCGCTGAGCGCTTCGCGCATGCAGTCGGCGACGACCGTGCGGTGCAGTTTGCGTTTGGCGGAGGCGACGGCTTTCTGCTCGGCTTCGTCGGCGGCGAGCTTGGCGCGGTGGGAGCGCGCTTTGAGCGCGGCGCGTTCGGCGGCGAGCGAGGCGTGGTATTTGTGGGTCCAGCGGCCTTGCATTTCTTTGCGGACCCAGAGGTTGGTGAGGACGGGGTCGGAGAGGACGGCGGGAAGGGGAGAGTGTAGGGGTGGGGGTGAGGGCGGGAGGTTGCGGAGTAGGGTGCTTTGCCAGAGGACGGGACGTGCGTCGGGATGAGGAGGAGGGTAAGCGTCTTCCGAGCCATGTCGGCTAATCTGGTGCTGTAAAAGTTGAGCGATGGCTTCCGAGTCGCGAAGGAGTTGTGCTCGGGCGGATTTGCGCGATTCGGGTCCCTTAGGGTTACGCTCTGTTCTTTGCTCGGGCTCGAAGTCGTACTCGTTCTGTTCGTCTTCATCCGCCGTCGCCGGCTCCTCCGTGTCCGCATCCGCATCCCCACGCCCCTGCCGGTACTTGTGCAGGATACTAACATTTATACCCATAGAAGCATCACTGGGCTCCTTTCGCGTCGACAATCCCCTAAATTCTTGCACCAGAGCTTCCGCCTCGCGATGAACTGTAACCGGATCCGGCGAACGCAACGACGGCCAGCGCTCCCCTTCTGCCTCTTGCGCCTGGCCCCGGCCCTGGCTCTGTATCAGATCATCGAGTAGGAACGGTAGCAACTCGCTTTTTCCGTCCTTGTTCTCGTCCTCGTTTCCTTTCTCGTTTTCGTTCTCGTCGACTCTGTCCTCTTCGTTGGTATCTGAGTCTTGTCCATGAGCATAGTGAGCAACGAGTTCGGTCCAGTAGGGATCCTCGGCCGGCGAGTAGTGTACAGAAATAGTTTCGAGAGACTCGACAAATCCAGCTCGCGCTCGTGGAGATGCGTGAGGATCTGCCATTTGCTTGGTGGTGAGTGGAGATTCAGGGCTCACTTGGTCCGAACCCGTTAACTGGGTTTGCCCCTAGAGGGACGCCGTAGTCCGGCTTCGCAGGTTAGTCAGTCGGAGGTTGTTTCTGTTGTCTAGGATTGAGCTTTAGTACTCGGATCGAGGGCAGGTAGAGTCCGTCTCGAACCGTGGCAAGTACACTGATAGGAAGGCAGATATGCAGATGCGAGAAATGAGTAACGGTAATAAGAGCAATCTCTTCCAAGTGAGTTGGACAGAGATTTATAGATTCAAAGATTCACAGAAGACGCTCCGAGATATGGCGGAGATTGTATGATTTACATTCACACCGAGTCCCGTAATCCTCATTCATCTCTGGCAAGACACATTCACTGCAAAGCCTAGCCTTGCCTGGCCTTCTCCACCCACGCAGCGCTATGTTCTTCTTCACTCGATCCCTTCCCAAAGTCAACGCCCGACACTACGCTCGCCCGTCGAATTTCTTCCTGGTCGTTCTCAATGTACGTCTGCGGTCTCTTCGGAGAGATTGCATCTTTGTCTTTGAAGACCCAAATGCTATGGTTCTCCCGGTAAAGCCGATCGATGTCTTCGAGTCTTCGGCCCGCCGTTTCCGGGTAGAAGAATACGAATGAGGCGTTGAAGACGATCCAGATGATGTAGAACTTCCAGCTCAACGTCTCAATCCCGATGGGTGTGATTTGAACAACCATGTAGTTGAAGGCTAATGAATCTAAGATATATTTCTAGATGTTCGAGAAGCTTGCTTACCCCAGTTCGATGCAGTCCCCAAAGCGGCACCCTTGGTTCGCATGTGTAATGAGTTGATCTCGGTAGGGTAAAGCCACGGGACGCCTTGCCATCCGATACCGAAGAAAACGTAGTAGAGGAAGAAGAAGGCCACCGAGGCGGCAGCCAGATCATGTTTCGTTGTCCCGGTATTGTCTTCCGAGAATTTGAGTAAGATAGTGATGCAAGTATAGCAAAAACATTGACCGACGGCCCCGAAGATCATGAGGCGACGACGTCCCCATCGTTCGACATTCGGAATGGCGATAAAGCTAAAGAGCAAATAGCTGACACTGTTACAGGCTGCGAGCAACCGAGCCAGTTTCGACTCTAGTCCCACGGACGCCGTTAATACGGTGGGCAGGTAGTAGCTGGGAGGATGTGAATATAATCTCAGCAGAAACTGAACGATATTTAACCTACGATGTGACGTTGATTCCACTGAGCTGCTGCATCGCTTGGGTGCCAGCTCCGAGGATCAGACGTCGAATGGTCCCGGTGCCCTGACTTCCAGTTTTTCCTCGGAGAAGATCCCACCAACCCACACCACTTTCACGCTCGACCTTGACGGCGTACGCGATTTCCTTGTATTCGGTGACGATGGTCGGCGATTGGATGGTGGCGCCATCGCCTTCTAATGCGGCCAGAATCTCGGTCGCTTTCTCGTCCTGACCGTGCGCTATAAGCCATCTCGGAGACTCAGGCAACCAAGGTACCGTTGCGAGAAGGATGCTGCCGAAAACCAATTGGAAAGCGATGGGGAACCGCCATGCGACACTACCCTTGGTGAAGGAGAAACCGTATGTCATCCAGTTCGCCAAGGAGAAACCAGCAATGTTCAAGATCATCTCCAGAACGACCAATCTGCCTCTCCATGATGGCTTGGATGTCTCGGATTGCCACACAGGCGCGCTCGCAGCTTGTCCACCTGTCAGCGGAAGCAACAAGAAGGGGACAGAGGACTCTCTGTACTATTCAAGCCATTTCCCAAACCAGTAATGATTCTATGGGCAAACGATCAGTGTATAACATGGACCCAAGAACGAGGGTGGATACCGTCCGGCAATCATTTGTGCTACGTTGAATGCGGCCATTTGGATGACGGCGCCAATCATCATGACCACCGTTCCAAGAAGAATTGCGCGCTTCCGGCCAAGTCGCTCGCCCAGAGTGAATCCCGAGATGGCGCCGAAGAAGCATCCAACATCGTACAAGGAAGTCACCGTGCCCACCATGTTGGTGTCACCCTTCAATTTGAGAGTGTTGAGGAAGTCTTCTGTGATGATCACACCGCCTGCCTGGTATCAGTATGATGCTGTGTCATGTTCGTGAAGGCGCCTTGAAAGGACTCGGTCCATGCCCTACCGAACACTCCCTGATCATAACCAAACAAGGCCATTGCTGTCGTGCAGCTCACCGTCACCCAGAAAGTGAGCCATCCTCCTGTAAAGCCGCCGTAACGCTTCATCCTGTCAGATCGTCCCACTGACAGAATTTGAGTGGTATAATCTTGACAGGCACAAGCTGGTCAAGGGGGTAGGTGGGTGAATAACACCCCCGATCTTAGAAGGGCTGTGGGACTGAGCGAATCTTATGGGAGGTGAAGCGGCTGGGAGCCGGTCCAGAGAGTAACCAAATGGAGCGGACATACTCCGTACATGGCAAATCTACACGATGCCGATGCCCCATCTGCGGGTGAATCGACAATCTACCAATGAATTCTTGTGCGAGTATAAGGCGGGGTACGGAGTGTGGTTGAGGGCGGGATCGCACTCATAAGGTAGCCCAGCCACATGCCCTATCAGGGTCTTTAGGAATGTTGAGCGATATAGTGCAATTGATCTGATAGCTCGTGGCGGCACGGGAACGTTTCAAGTGTGGAGAAGTGGTTCAGAGGGTACCCAGTCTAGTTCTGACATCTGGCATGTGATCCGGCCCGCACCTCAAATTATCTACAGTATCTTAGGTAGTTGTTGTTCGCTGGGCGTACTCATATTCTACATCCGAACAGGGATGGGATCTGCTCAATCCTTCCAGACAACTAGTAACTATCTACCCTACGAGTCCGGGATTGAATCGTCGAAAGTGCGAATGTGTTGAACCCATCTCTGCAACAGTGTCGTTGCTTTGAGTGTAGGGCGGGAGCCCAAGCTTCTTGCCGCATGATATAACTTACACCTTCTCCGTCTTCCAACAGATTTCTTCCTATATCATCGAAGTGTTCCGTTTCCTTCCGACCTGCAGCTTTTTGCGCCAGTTCTGCGGTCCTTCTTCACTATGGCCCACCAATGGGGCCCCCAAGAAAGCTGCAAGCAATCCAAAGCTCAGCGCGCTCACTTTGCGCTTACGAGGTACTAAAGCAACTCACTTCAGATGCTCAAAGGCAACTCTAGCTCTGATGCAATAGTTGGAAGCAGTTGTAACATTAGAACAAATGAAGGCTTACGCTGCGGAAATCTGTGGGTCAGACTCTCTCAGATTCTCATGATGATGTTGAAATGTGATTCTCATGAAAATAGAACTTGACCTGTATACTCCATTAGTTTTCACAATCGTGTCTTCATTTATTCCTGAGCACAACCGGCTGAATTTCAGTATACTTTCTTGCTTTTGTCTTCGTCAGCAACACTTTCAACACTTTATATTTGATTGATTCTTTAAAAACATCTATGCTCTGAACGCTCATCCTTCACTGCAATTGATTGGTTCACCTAGGAAGGCCACATCAGATAGACCTATCTTCGGTGCAGCGGTCCAGACCTGAACTGGATGGAAGACTTCTCAGTAACAGGCACTTCAGTATACCGCAGCTTCAGTGTGCAACCACCAAACATGCGTTGAACGCCGGCTTCAAATAATAACTACCGCTATATGCTCTACGAAGAGGTGCGGCCACTGTTAGTTAATAGTCGGTAAACAATCGCCAGAACTGTGTGCTGTTAATGCATTGTACATATACTATTACCGTGGCACATCGAACTATGTCATGGGACATGGCGATCCGGCCTTTGACGATCCACCAAGAGAAGCGCATTGGTGTACCTGAGCGGACCTTCTGAGGGCGGTCCAACTCGCCTAATGGGCCGCATGAGCGTTACTAGGTCCCTAAGCACCAAACGCAATTGCAGAGCGTTAAAGGCGCTGATCGGCCAACATCCTCTTGTTTGAACTCTGGGGAAAACACTCAAAGTGCCCAAAAATAGTATCGTGCCAAGTATGGTTTTGCACGCCCAAAGCTCACGACTCCGCCCTGTGGGCAAGATATTCAACAAACTTAACAAGAGAAGTCCGTTGGAGACAGCAAGAGCATCGTCATCTAATAACCCAATATTGAAACGAGTATTTCCAGAGGAGCAACGCGGAAGAGACTTGTTGTCCGTTGGCTGGTCTTTCGACGAGATCTTGTACACCGCGACAAACTTAGCCTCTGAGGAATGAGCTAGGCTTGCTGCGATTCTATGTGAGAACCAAGCGACACAACAACAGGAGATGTCTGACAACAGGCCTGCGGAGACATGGTGTTTGTGTTGGGCGGGGAGGTCACACCGGTCTTACTTGGCAACTCTTCTACCATCCAACCTTCCCAATCTCCTTTTCAATGCAAGGCAAGATCTTACTCCTCTCCGACGGATGCAGCGGTAGCACACCGTCCTCAAACAAACCCATTAGTCCTACTGCGGCTTGAGGGGAGTCATAAGTAGGACCCGTGCAATTCATGATTTGGGGGATGGTCTGCGATTTCTGGTCGATGTCCTACACCTGGTACGGGGACAGCAGATCTTCAAAAGCCCGTCGTGCATGTTTCTAAGACCTGCCTGACCACGAGATCAGATTCTAAGCGACTAGATAATGTTCAAGGTGTGCGCGCCATGTAGTGTGACGATAACACTACTTCGTGAAGACATGAAAGATGCAGAGCTTGCTCCGATCTGTTGAACAACTGTTATTCAAGACTGATCGTTGACCCCACTTTCTGCAGCATGTATGTTCTCCTTCTTGCATCCCCCGCTCGTTGAGGAGATCATCAGTGAGGACGTAAGCGTGCTGATTGAAATATCTAGACCACTATTACCATCTATATAACGACGCCGTGTTCCCTCGATTTGCGTCCTTCCTCCCCATCTTTCTTTAATTCAAAATCCATCGGCATTCACAGAGAAGCTAACAAACATGTTTGGTCACACCAACATCATCACGTACACTTTGCTCACCTTGGTCACCCTGGGCGCTGCTGTTCCGAGTCCAGGTACATCAATGCTTCTCTTACCCATGTGGCACGCGTTATTGGCCCATCATAAACCCAGGTCTGGAGAAACGAGACACCGTAGTCGTGATCAAGGAAGGTCTGACTACCACTACGGAGCACTCTACAGGTAGGCCAATCCACAACGAGCGATGCAGACTTATTCCTTTTCCTGCCAATGCTTATTCCAATTGCCTTATCAGCAGGCGGATGCACGGACTCGGCGTGCAATGAGGCCTGTTACCAACGCGGTGGCTACACCGGAGGATCCTGCGATGATGGAGGGGAATGCAAGTGCGACACGTCAGAGTCGTTCAGGGCGTTCGACCAACATGCGATGAAAAGTATATCTATCCAGATGCACCCTACCTATTAGGCTATACTGACATTAGATCCGATGCATACAGCCTATAGGTGCACTAGGTATAGCGAGTAAGTCCTCCATTATTGTTTGCCCACTCGTCCAGGGAGTCTCGAAAGTGTTGACCTAACCTATGTAGTTGCCCTACATGCTTTTTCTACCAGCGCTGTTGCATATGGGACACACCGACGCAAGGGACTTGCGAATGTAGCACGAGCGGCCGTGAGAAACTGTGCCAATAGGTGAGCGCAGCAGCTATTGGCTCTTCATTGGAGATCAAATCATTGAAGAGGAAGGGGTCAAAGCGAGAAGATCTGGTCGCGAGAAAGTAGGGCTTAGTTGATGTAAGCGAAGGTTGTTTGGTGCAATATGCGCTTAGGATAGCATATGAACACTCTTTACAGAATGAATAATTTGCTCTATCAGGAAAAAGTATGCGATCTACTCGTAGCTCCTACAGTCCGTGGAGTCTACCCGGTCGCAATGCTTTTATTATCACCCTCTTTGAGCTTCATCCCTTATGCAACGACAAGGTGGGTATACCATAAACCTAACCGCCTATTCCCTAGACTTAGACTAGTGCATCTCTATGAGTTAGAATTGTCCCAGCAATGATGTAGTAGATCAACCTGATCAAACGGGCTTAGTTGGAGTTTGATGAGCGTAATGGTATCCTTTCCATACACTAATAGACCAATGAGCTAGACATCCAGTACAGAGTGTGTGACTTGTCTTGTCATTGATTTGACGCGCAGAATCGCATACAGAGAGCTTCTCCAAGTCTTAGCCAATTCAATTGAAACTGTTCTCAGCGTTACGATAAAGGCATCGAGTAAAGGAAATGCTGTGGTGGTTAGTCCTACTACTGAATATGGCTTGGCTTCGGAGTGCGTAGTCGGGGTGGAACACAAGGTGTTGACAGTACTTTGTGATGCGATTAGTAGAGTGCATGTTTTGTACTATGTGTCGATGTGCACAGGATCTGAGTCTATGATCCTACTCGGTGATGCTCGAAAAGGAGGTGGACTGCTAGTACTAATGCGGCAATTTTCGCGGTGTACCATAAGGTAGTACAGTAGGCGAGACTGCCCTTTGGAAGCATCACCGAGTACCGTGAAACGATTCGATGGATAATTATCTGCCAGGCGAGCAACTTTCTATATATTACGCCGGAAAGCTGCAGATGGAGTTGTGTACACAGGGTGTCAACTGTTATGACGACTCTCCGGCCTTCGAAAAGAGATTGGGAAGAATAGCCATCATGCTCTGATGAACCAACGCAAGGCTTCAATGTCCATGGTAGTGTTTACGAATATTAATATTGATAATTCAGCCTTCTACTGGCAACGGTTAACGAGGGCTTCAACAAGAACTGTTGTGAATGGTTGATCCACTCCCGTCACCTGCATAAGCTAGGCATGGCTCTGGATTTTGTGCGGCTTGTCTAGCGAGTGTATGCTCCTTGCGGCTGAACATGCTGGTTCAAGGGTCTCAGCCTGATGATCAACAGAAAAGGAGGGGTGTCCTTCCCTCCCTCGTTTCACGCTTTCGCATCGATAGCCTTGAAAGTGTCCGTATTTCTCTTCCCAATTTCGCGGGCCTAATAGCTTGTTTGAGCCTTCGGATTCCCAAGATTCTGAAGTACTACCATGTTCTATTCCCGAAAGTCCAGCACGTCTGTTCCTAACCTGCACAAGATGGGCATGACAGTGTTATATCCTACAGTTAAGCACGCTATTAACGAGCAGTCCCTAGAGGTTGAGTAAGTGTCCATCATTGCTCAGTTCCAATTCGTGTTCCAAAGGACCTGTTGGAGGTATGGGCAGGTAGGATCTGGAAGAAGTTATCAATGATACCTACAGCTGGGATGCATCTACCGCCGAGCGTCTTCTAGGTCGTGTCCCTAGTGTGGAGGATGGGTTTCTGTCTCTAACTCTGACCTTACGAGAAGGGTACTGACACCAAAATTCACTTGTAGCATTGTTGCAGTACACGGCGTTGGCGGGCATCCGCTGGGTACCTGGTCATGGAACGCAAACGCCAATAGCTCAAAATCAGACCCAAAAGCGGCGTCCAAAGTGGTTACCACCAAAGTCAAAGATTCGGAGAAAACACTATGGTTGCAGGACTTCCTGCCACTCGACTTCCCAACGGCTAGAGTTATGACTTTTGGATATGACGCGGAAACGTTGCCCAAAGAATCGACTCCCATCACTGACCACGCAAAAGCTTTGCTATCAAGCTTGATGGGTATGAGAAGCCGGGCTTTTGTATGTGAATAAGATCCTTACAGCTTTTCAGCGGCTCTGATTCGGCTTGTCTCAGGAGCAGCAGCGACCAATCATATTCTTAGCTCATTCGTTGGGAGGATTGGTTGTAAAGCAGGTAAGAAGCTTTGGCGGAAAGCACTGTTTTACTCGGTCGGGAAGACGTTGACTTCTTTAGGCTCTTGTCTACGCCCACAATGATGGCCAATTTCGCGCCCTCGAGCAGTCCACGATCGGAGTCTTGTTCTTTGGGACTCCGCATAGAGGCAGTGAGCGGACCACGTATAGAGATCTTCTCGGGAAACACGCAAGCATGACGATAAAACCCAACACCTCTCTCATAAAGGTGCTACAGAGAGATAGTGATACTCTAGCGAGATTGAGCCTGGAGTCGAGACATCAACTTTCAAAATACAAAGTGGTCAGCCTATATGAGACTCACGGGACTGCCCTTGGCCTGTTCTCGTTTTTGGTAAGCTGTGCAAGGAGACGAGTCAATCGATCTACTAATTTGAAATAGATTCCCGATAAACACTCGGCGGTCCTGGACGCGCCTTGGGAGTCTCAAATAGCCGTGGATGCAAATCATAAAAATATGTGCAAGTTCTCATCCCGTGAAGACCTCACATATCAGCGCTGCCGTATAAGCATCAAAGAGATCCTTAAAGATCGAGCCGAGCCCAGAAGAGAAGCTTGTGAGTACTACTACCGGAGATCATATCCCCTTATTGACACCAAGCACTAGCCTCAGGCGAAGGCCAAAACCAACATTACATGATCCCTCACGATGTGACACGGAACTACATTGGCCGAGAAGATATCGGAAGGATGCTTGCGGAAAAATTTCTGCCTTCACAGACCACAAATGAATCCAACAAATGTTGTGTATTGGTTGGGCACGGGGGTATAGGAAAAACACAGATCTGCCTTAAATTTGCCCAAGATTACCGCGAGATGTAAGCTATTGACTGAAACCTGCTTCCTATAAGCCAGTAGTGACGGTGTGATATACTGATTCTTGTAGGTTCTGGGGTATCTTCTGGATAAAGGCTTCCACGGAAGCAAGGATTCAACAGTCATTCCTTGACATTGCACGAGAACTGGGTCTTGAAGAAGATGTACCTTCAGTTACAAGACACCTGTCTGAGACGACCCAGAGTTGGCTCTTAATCCTTGACGATGCCGATGATCCTTCCATAAGCTTGTCAAAGTACTTTCCCACAGGCGGCAAAGGGTCAATTCTCATCACTAGTCGGAACATCCAAATCAAAGTACATGCCACAGTCGGCTCAATTGAGATCCGCCCTCTGGAACAAGAAGATGTCATGAAGCTCTTGCTCAGAGCTGCAGGAGACGCTGTCGACTCTGATGCTGCGGCCCACGAGAGTGCAAAGTCGATTATCGAACATCTCGGCGGTCTGCCTCTCGCTATACACCAAGCCGGTGCATATATAAGACAGAGACACTGTACCATGGAAGGATACGTGGAGACGGTCCACAGACACCGAGAACTTCTACAGCGTGCTCACAATGACAAAGGGACCAGCTACCATGGTCCCATTGAAGACAACGCGAACACCGTCAAGGCTACATTGGAGTTGAGTTTCCGAAGCATAGAGAGAATAGGTACGGAAGTCTCCCATGACGCTCTTGACCTTCTATATTTTCTCAGCTTCGTCTCTTGTGATATCAACGCCGAGGAGCTCCTCGAAAGAGCTTGGAATAATGAGATCAAACACAAACAATCTTTCAAGAATCGAAACTATCAGCTCCGTGTACTCACCAACCCAACAAATATCAAATGGCAGCCTTCTAGATTACGAAAAGCTCTGGAGGTACTCGCATCATACTCTCTCGTAAATATGAAGCAAGACGGCAACACTGTCTCGAGTCACCCTTTGGTTCAGAGAGCTGCGCATGATCATCTTAGCAAAGATGAATTGTCGAGGTACTCGAATGTGACTGCTTCGACACTGGCCTCTGCTGCGGGCACGAATTTCGAAACTGAAGAATTTGGCTTTCGAGAGGCACTGCTGTCTCATCTCAGCTTCTTTCTGCGCCTCCATAATGATGATTTCGCCAGCGACATTGACCCTTTGAACTGGGCTGCGTCTCTAAGCTCCTTCGCTACAGCGTATTCAGATAGTGGACAGTATGAAAGGGCACTGGAATTGGAAACAAGGGCCTCGAAAGTGAGAGAAAGAGTCCTCGGGAAGGAACATCCGGATACTTTGCGAACGAGGAGCCGCATTGGTCGCTGCTTACATGATCTTCAACGTCCATCTGAAGCGGCTGCAGTGAACGAAGCGGTACTGCAATCGCGGCAGGCGATACTCGGGGACGACCACTTCGAGACGCTGGAATCGCTAGAGTGTCTTGCAAGAAGCTATTATATGCTTAGCGAACACCAAAAAGCGTCATCTCTTATGGAAAGGGCATTAGAGCTGAGGCTGAGACTGTTAGGCGCAGAGCACCCTGGGACTATCACGGACATGAGCCATCTCGCTGCGTACTATCATGGACTCGGGCGTTACTTGGAAGCAGTAGAGCTAGAGGAGACGGTATTGCAGCTAAGGCTACGTGTTCTTGGGCAGGAACACTCAGACACCCTGATTTCGATGAACAACCTTGCAGTCACATATGGGGAGCTTAGTCGAGAGCAGGAAGCCGCAGAATTGCACAAGAGGGTTCTTGAACTCAGTCGGAGGACTCTTGGAGATGGGCATCCTGGCTCCTTAACATCAATGCACAATCTTGCGGCCATTTACAGCAAGCTTGGACAGCACGCTAAAGCAGTGGATCTAGAAGTGCAGGTCCTAGACTTGAGGAGAAAACAACTCGGCAAAACGCATCCGGATACACGGCAAGCAATGGCCAACCTTGCTACTGCCTATGAGGCCATCAGTCAACATGGAGAGTGCTTGAAGTTGAGGCAGGAACTGATGCAACAAAGTGAAGCCGTATTTGGTCCTCATCATCCGGCTACTTTGACGCTAATGGCCGACCTCGCTACATCCAACGAGAATACCGGTCAATATGAACATGCTATAGAGCTGAGAGAGAAGTTGCTGCAGCTGACGGAGACCCAATTTGGTCGTGATCATCACGCTGCTTTGAAGGCAATGGCTGATCTTGCAACCTCTTATGAAATTACAGGCTCGCAACAGAAGGCTGCAGAGCTGAGAGAGTCTTTGCAACAAGCCAAGAAGAGCATATGGGGGGATGAGCAAGCAGACCTATCAACAGCCACAAGGAACGTACCAGTCAGCTCACCTACTGTTTCTGACACAGAGAATGATTCCTCAGACGATGACTCGACTTATTCTGAGGAGTCCACATTCTCACAAGCCTCCTCTAATACGTCTTCCGGTTCTGACCGAGCCAACGCAATTGACCATCTTGCGGTGACTTTTGAGAATGATCTAGAGCTTCTCTTTGCTTATGAAGATTTGATGCTGATCATGAGCAGGCGGAAATTCATTCATGGTCACATGCGGTTACTAAAAACCTACTTTGCAGATTTGCAGCCCACGACTGCCGAGCAGCGTCAGGCTGTCAGCTTCCTTAGTAGAAGGCGACAACGAAGATTGGTAGCGGAGGAGATTTGTAACAGAACCTCAACTAATCGCACGCTTGTGCAAGCAGCAAAAGAGACATCGGATGATCGTTTAACATTCAATCGCCTGCAACTACCTGACATCCAAGGTGGGCAAACCACGATTCCCTTGACCGAGGAGGTCGAAAGAGATGAATTTGCCCACCGAGATCAGTCCAGCGACGAAAGTGAGGAGAGTGATGAAGAGTTTTTAAGAGAACCTGATGAAATCAGAGCGTCAGAAGCTGATGGCTTGATGAATTTACTCACCAAAGATGTATCCTATTCGCAATATAAACACGGTCTCCAAGACTTCGCCCATCGTCAATGTTCTCCAGGCATACTTCGTTCCGTGGTGAGAACGGGCAATGTGGAAGCTGCACGCGGAGTCATCGAGAGGCATTTTGATGCTGTGGCAGCGAAGGAGTTTGAATGGCTTTGGGAGTTGAAAAGCCTTGGGCACAGCAACCACGACATTGCGGAGCTCCTCTTGGATGACATGAACGAGTCACCATGGATCTTCCTCAACCAACCGGCACCACAAGAGGTTTCTATTCGCCCAGACTTCCATGCATCGAGTTGTGTTCACCAAGGGGGAAAGAAACACAGTTTAGGTCCAAGATTGGTCATGGCAGACATTGAAAACACCGAGGATTTGAAGAAGCTCATTGCCGAACATTGTGGGCTTGCGGGAGTAGTTCCAAAGTCTCGCGATACCAAAGCTTGGACTGGTCTCGTCACGTTCTCGGGTGAAAGACAGTCCACTGCCTCAATCACCTACGATATGCCTGGCTCGCTTCACGGACTGGTCTCACGCGTACGTGAGGCACTCCAACGGTTCTGCGGGGCAGTAACATATCTTCAAAGGAAGGGCCTGTGCTGTACTTCTTTCACTGTGTTGCGATACACTTCTACGAACGGCTATATGGCAATCGAACTATGCCCAGTGAGCTTTCGGCTCGCCTCCGACCTCTTCGTGGTACTTCAGTTACTTGAGAACAATTGGGACAGTCCAGGTCTGATTTCAAGATGCTTACCTAGACTCAATGAGCTTGCCAATGAGGTCATTTATACGATCTGCGATACTAATATATCTGATAACAAGGACGACTTAGACTTCCAGAGCTGTCTCAATAATGTATCGTTGGCAGTCCAGATTTTGACGTTGGGACTCTATTTGTATAGTCAGGCTCATACTGGGACCGTGCATCCCTTCTTTCTCATGAATCCACTTTCACAGATCCACCTTTTCGGTACTCAATCTCCGCTGCATCAATCAGCCAAAGCACGAATCCGGATATCGCTAGCCCAGTTTACATGCATGGCTGAGGTGACTGGCGATCTAGTCACCGTATTCGGTTCACACCACTCCTCGGAAGCCCAGAGCGTCGAGCAAGCCTATGACCTGCTAGCTTCTCCGGAAGATCTTGCACAGACTTGGGACGTCTGGCGACTAGTCATGGATACCGCCATGCCGTATGGGGAAGACATCTATGCGATTGAAGTAGGGGAAGGCTTTATCAGCTCCGTTGGAGAATCCCACGAGTCGGGGGAGCTTGGCAAGGCCATTCCCAAACTTCATTGGAGCAGGGGAGCACAAGCTATGGAGTTCAAAACGCCTTTCAGTCTGCGTTTGAAAGCGTTGATTGGCACTACGACGGTCAACATTCATTGTCCAGTAGATGAGCATCAGAGCTGGCTAGGTGCGAATGTTGGAATGAACACTCTAGGCGCGGAAGAGTCCTACTGGGAACGTAGCGAGGCACAGGCAGGACTTCAAGTCGGCCAGTATGTGGTCGCCCAGTTCAATGTGACTTGGATCAAACGGCCTGGTACAACCCTCAAGCACATTCACCTACGACCCGATATCAACCTGCCGTTCCTTCAGTCTGATTGGGGACTTCAGATCAGTTATTGCACCAGTGTCGCTCGGAGGGTGTCGCTTTGTGACTTGTTAGCAGATGTGACACCAATTCTTGTCGAAGCACTTCTTCAGAAGCCCCCTGGCTGGCAGAGCTTGCAGGCCGACCATAACTTCGTGGACGCCTTGAGGGGTGGGGTCTTCAAGGATTGGTTCGAGCGTCTAAACGCCGGATTACAAAGTGATGTGTTGCGTATCGTGCGTTACGTTCTGTTGGTTCTCCAAGACACTGGGATCGATCGCTCTGGAGACCACCTTGTCGCGGTCTGGCCTCGGAAAAGCAACCCATTGGGATGCTTCAAGATCCCCTGCAAAGACGCCACCTTTTGGGCACGGATGCTGAAAGACTCACCGGATTGCGCAACATTCGCATATGTCACCCCTTTGTGCCTAGAAACCAACGATTGGAAATGCCAAAGGCTCAAGACAGCACCCTGGCATAACAGAAGTGTGGTTCTCAACACTGCCGTCTCTCGGCATCTCAAGGACGGGATAGCAACTGCAGGCCCGTGGAGATTGAGACATGAGCAAACTTACCTCATCGGGCAACCGAAGAACTATTTGCTGGGCAAGGTGTCGATTCCGATGTCTCCGGCAATGATACATATTCCACCTCATCTGTACGTCTCGAGTAGCATGATCCCGGCGTCTGTGCAGTCCAGGATTAAGGAGCGTTTACGAGAAAAGCAATGCACGGATGCACCGGCGCTCGGGGTGGTAGTGTTAGCCAAACAATCTCACTCGCTTTTACTGGATTCTTTCCTGAGCACACATTGACGGAGGTCAACATTATATATTCAATGTCTATCTAGCGGTGTTGGGACGGCGTCAGCGAAGCTCAAGAGGGGCGAAGCAATGACCTGGAGTCTTTTCATGAGAACATGTGGAATGAGGGCGGCATTGCTTCTTTGGTGTCTATATGGTGTTGTTTGAACGGCGCATCAAACATCATAAGGATGCGGCACCAAAGGAAAGGTCGGCAACAGACTTGAGAAAATCGAAAAATAACAACGCATCGTAGTCTGCTTTTGACAGGTTATCCTTAAAGTCGAATGACTCCGGTCAACCCCCGAAGGCTTCACGTCAGAATTCGTTGCCGCACAAACGTGTAGACACCATATAACTCACACAGAAACCAGAGCAATTCAACGAACTATAGTCAAGAAGATGCATGAGTAAATAGCTTCTTTGCTAGGCAATGTGAGGAGAGCAATGCAATGTAGACACAATACTTCATATTCATGTTGTTGTGATGTGATATGCCGCCATGATCTTGATTATATGGCGATGGTTTCTGACATGGAGCATCACGCTCTGATGTAAAGCAGGATTTGATCCAACCCAGAGCCTCGACATAACTCTAATCAACCCCTACCCTGGTATCAAGCCCGAGCCTAAAACCCACACCTGATTCCTTACCTAAGCTAACAGCTAAGAGGTCATTTACACGCCGAAGCTTCTGGCCAAATATATGTGGATATGAGTTTAGGTCTGAGTTTAGGCATGATTCGTGAAGTCTGTTTAGGTGTGGATTCGGTGTGGGTTTAAGTGTGGGTTTAGGTGTGGGTTTAGGTGTTGGTTTGAGTGTGGGCGTGAGTTTGGGTATGATCTTAGGCATTTAGTTTAGGAGGTCATATGTAGGCTCAGGCACAATGCTGGGGTAGAGGTTGATCAAAGTCATCTTGAAGGCCTTGGACTTGAATTAAGAGTGTGAGTTCTAGTTTAGAGGTTGACCGGAGTCATTTGCCAATGTTTAACGCTCCCCATTCGTGTTCGTGGAAGACGCAGGTTGGTGGATACAGTTGCGCGAGGGAAGGGGGAGTATCTAGTGTTTGATTGAGACCCTACCTACATGCTCGCTCGCTATGCATACAAGAGAACCGAAAAGTTATCTACACAGATGACAACTGATGTGCCTATCCAAACACCACGCTTGACTGAAACGCCGTCACGATGCACACGTTGCTCAACACAGCAGGCATATGTACGAAGAACATAGAACTGTCCGTCAACGACCCAGTCTATGCCGCCCTGGCAAGAGAGCCCTGATTCCTCATCACCACGTAAAGCTCTCCTCCACGAAGTCGATACTCCCAACGTGGATCCTCTTCCTCACCGCATCCCTAACGCTATCCGCAAAGGCGCCGGGGCCACAGACTGTAACGGCCATGGCACCGACACGATCATTCAGTTCCTTGTCGATGATGACCTGCGGGTTCGCGCGGCCGGGGAACATTTGCACCGTCGCGCTGGGCGAGACGACTTCTCGAGGACTGCGCGGCTTCGTGACGAAGAGGAGAATCTTCAATAGTTCCCGACGCCCCGGCATGGCGAGGATCTGGTCCATCCACGGCCGGACCCATTCCAGTTGTTCGGTGGTTCGAACGGACCAGATGAGCACCACTTTCCGCGCTGCGACGGTGCCCTCGTGATACCCCTCCAGCAGATCGCGGACGTGCGAGACTTGGTGGGTGATGCCGACACCACCGGCGAAAAGGATGACTGTGCCATAGCTGTGGAGAGACTCGAGGCCACCGTACGGTCCCTCGACGGCACCGTACATGGTGATTGTGCCGTTTGGTGCTGCGGATGCTTTTTCGTAGAGCTTGGCGGTCATGCCGGTGCGTTTGGACATCACAAGGGATATCGAGGTGGCAGTCTTGCGTGGAGACGAGAAGTCGACTTCCGACTTGGCGATGGGGAGTGACTGTTCCTTTTCGTTCATCGGCAACGCTAGCCGTTCCTCGGTCCAGGCGATTGAAAATGGATGAGACATCCACAGCGAAACACCCGGTAGATATGCATAAACATGGGAGCCAGGGGAGATCTTCCATGGATGCTGAAGATCAAAGGTGACGCGGCAAGCGCCTCCAGGGAGAGCTTCGACGGTGGCTCTACCGCAACCGTCGCGAGAAAAATTGTGATAAAGTATGCGCATCCATCTGATACCGCGCTCGATCAACCAGAAAGCGATGACGGCCTTGAGGTAAGGGAGCTGCGGGAGGTTGTCCTTGTCCAGGTGAGCGTATACACCCAAGACGGCAGCGAACGCCATGAGTTGATGAAGGTGCAGAAACGTTTCGTAGAATGCGTGTCGAACGGCAGACGGGGAGTGGAGTAAGAGAAAGATCATGGCGCAAGTTCCCAGCAAACCGTACTGTAGGAAAGCGCTCGATTGCAGTGCGACGTTGACCCCATGCCACCCTTGAGCGTTTTTCTGGTTGGCTGCCCACGCAGCGGTATGTATGATACTCTCCACGACCACCACACGCCCGGCCCATCGATGTAGAAGGTTGTAAGTATCGAAGCTGACCCGCAGCATGGGAATTAACGGATTGTTCCTCCCAGCTAGGATGAACAACGGGATCATGTTAACGACCGCAAGCACGCCGGATCTTCCACGTAGTTCGGCAAGTAAAGCTGCACGGTTCTTCTGATGATATGACAGAAGGCAGCAGTAGGCAAGATTGCTAAGTAAGTACAGCGAGAGCAATACTGTGTGAAACCGCGACGGTAGTGTGCCAACGTTTATGGCGTT
The DNA here is from genome assembly GCA_025617375.2 of Acarospora socialis. NCBI lineage: Eukaryota > Fungi > Ascomycota > Lecanoromycetes > Acarosporales > Acarosporaceae > Acarospora > Acarospora socialis. The sequence continues at coordinate 52,045 of JAMYGW020000012.1, forward strand.
CGATAGCTGCATCTCTCGGTTGTGTCGCTTCTTGAATAGTGGAGCGTATAGGAAATGCTTCTTAAGTTTCGGCCAGAATGTGGTCTGGTCTTGTCTCCAGAAAGTCTGTGATTGCTGATTGGTTGTGAGGCTGAAAAGGTGTCTTAAATGAGCGTTCCCTCTCTGCGCAAATCGGACCACCATAACAAGTATACACAACCCCGCCAGGCAAAACCAAAGAATGCTACTGCACGACTAAGTCAACACACCTTCAGGCTAGGAGCTTTGGTATGATACTTACGTTAATTCATAATCAAGCGGTACATTTACCCCCGCGAGACCGTGGGTATACGACGTGGCGGTAGCCGACGGCGATGCAGAGGAGTTCGTCGATTCCGGGAGACCTTGCGACATTTGACTTAAGATTAAGTGCAGACCCGTAACCGGTACGAGATCGCTGCAAGTAGGATGACTAGCGAAAGTGGGTGACGATGGAAAGCGGCCAGCGCGCGGCGGTCTACTCTAACGTTGTGCAAAACAGAAGCTCGAGGGCGAATCTTCGTCGACCAAGTTGTGGAGGAGGAAATCGGTATGGAATCGAAGACTATGGCGACTTCGAGATTTGCCTCGGTGTATGTCAACGTCCGGAGACCTTGGTGGTTAATGGACGAAGTGAATCGCAAGTAGTGTTGATATTGGGGATGGTGTGGGGATGGTGTTGTCTCGAAAGTGAATCGAATATGCCAAGTTCAGCAGGACTCGTTCCTCTACTCAAGCGGAGGACTCGTGGTGAACAATGAAGCCCTCGCTTCCAGGAACAAAGGATGACGGTAAAGGGGTCACGACCGCATTGTTCGAGCAGAAGATGGTCCGACAAGATCAGAACAAAGCGGCATGCTCTGCAGTAGTGGAACAGGATCGAAGTTTCGGAGCAGCAAATACGGACGAAGACTTTTTGCAAGTGATGCGATGCTATAATTCGATCGAGAGATGTCAATCCCTCTTTCCGTACTCCGTACAAGCGACTCGAAGTATGCGGGATTGCGGGCAAATGATGATAGGTAGTAAACTGACTTACTATTATTCTTCTCTAAGGTATGTTTCAAGCGCAACAACGCAGATGAAAGCGATGGTAGTACAAAGGAGATTTGTTGTCGGGAGATACAATGAAAGTGAGAGGTCTATGCTGAGGTGCAGAGATGGTGAAGCCAAGACATTGAGGAGAGTGAGTGGAGTGTTCGTACTCTACTCGTTCAAGTAAAGGTCAGCTCAGGCACCAGTATTAGGTAACATAGCTGAAACAACTGGATCTTTTCCATGGCTCATCTTCGGTGTGAAAATCTGCAAGTATTGGCAAGGAGAGCTTGAGTGCTGTGGCACGCTTGGAATGAAGAGTGAAGAAGATCGACTCAAGCATCAAGTCTTAGTGATTGGTTCGGATCTCTACCTCGGCATGACAGCAGCCAATGATTGGTTACATTTAAGGTTAACTATGTCGGAAGGTCTATTTTGGCCGATGGCTCGATTGGTCGAAAGCACCTCAACCCGAACCGACTTAGCGCTCTCAGGTCTGGACACGAACATGACAGACGCGCGTGGGAAGCATCGATTCGCTGACTTCAAACTCCAAGCAACGCTTTGCATCAGAACATACATTGCAGCTGCACGCACATACCCGTCATGTGCAGACTGTCACCTTAACATATCCGACCTTCGCTTTCCGTGTCACCATTCACGCCTGTATCAGACATCCTTCGCTCAAGGCCATTCGAGCACCAGTCCACCACTCCGTATGAAGTGGCCGTCGTGTCACTTCTTCGCACTGTCACTGGGAAGCTCTGCTCTTGCAATGGTCGAGGGAGCCTCGGCCGCCAGATACGCTGTCTCGGGCACGACTAGTCCACGTTAGCTTGTCTCCGCATGCCGCCGAGCAGTGTGAGCCGTACGTTCGGCTTTTTTGACTTCTTGCGACAGCCTCTGCATCACCTCGTTGTGCTCCTGCTCATACCGCTGTTTTTGACGACGCAACAGAAGCACAAGACTGCCGATGACGGCCAATAGAGGGATTCCGATCCCTACCCCGGTACCGACTCCGACGGCCACGCCGTCTTTATTTCCGTTGCATTGCGCCTGCCCGGGCGGAACTGGAATGGCGCCGGCTGCCAAGGCGGTGGATGTCGCAGAGATGGCGCTGATGGTGTACCCGGGTACAAACGCCGAGCCGTTCTGGACTTGTGCCAAGCTGTTCCTCGGTAGCTTGAAATAGCGCTGGTCCGGGCAGCAGGTCGTCGTGTTGGCGGTCTCGGAACAGCACCAGTTGTCGTCGTCACAGCGGTACATCGTACTCAGATTGTTGGTGCGTCCAGTAGCTGTGGAGTATCAGTCTTGGAGATCTGATCAGCGTCAACGGCATTGTGAAGAGCTGACTCACTGCCCAGGCACTGCTGGAAACATGAGCGATCCGCCCACGTCGGATCCGTACAGGCACCCGTGTTCAAGGACGAGTCCCACTCGGAGAGACAAAGGCCGTTGGCAAGGCACGTAGAGCCAACCGAACAGCAATGAGAATGAGTTGCGGTACTATTACACGCGAACTGGCTTGGATCAGCTGTACCGCCATCGGACCAGTAGCACTGCACCGCTCCCGTCAACCGGATTGATGTGAAGTAGAGGATGGAGATGAGAAGATGGCTAGTACGGTGACAGAGAAGCATCTTGCAGTTGGAAAGTCACATTCAGGAAGAGGTATGAACGACGAGCTGACAGACACATTAGCATAGCTATAAGGGCTTCTCTTCAGACAAGGTGGAGAAGATGTAGTAGCAGAGCCGCGTCACGCAGTCCATGATGAAACAACGTCCGTAAGCTCTGTAGATGTTCACCCGTTATATTGTGTTGAATATCTCCGTAATGATAGGAGAGGCAAGGTCGGACATGCTGGGCGGGCGAGTGTTGTTTCAAAGCGTTGCGTTTGGCGATATCATCAGAAGAAGTGGAGCCGCAACGGTAGGGCTTCGAGTTATATGCTACATCGCTTCTGTCCACAACCCGCTATAGACAGAAGGTACTTGGAAACGAACATGAAGACGTCGAACACGATCTTGATGTATGGATAAAATACCTGCAAGTACAGATTTCGGTCAAAGTAGACTGATAAATTGACATATCCAAGTATATCTCCGACCAATATCGCCGTGAGATGCTGGCAGGATCCTGAACGCCCAATCACTAATAAATGTCTGTTGACGTCGGTCGTAGGAGATTTAACGTCGCTGATAAGCTTCTGACTTCAACTAACTATTTTACAAAGTTGTAGCAGTAACCTAAGTCCCTGGCCACAGCCCCGTTACTTGGCCAAATACCTCGCACTAGATATACAATGCGATGCTCCGTCAAAGCATGTACTCACTTGACAGCAGGGTCATGTCCAAACGCCAAAACTGATTCGAGGTGGATAGCACGCTCGACTACTCAACCGCTTCGACCCGTGGCCCAGCCGCCTGACATGTCCCGATCAGGTCGGCCGTTACCTTCAAGTTCTCCGCTCCGCTCAGTGCTTTGGCAATCATGGCTTCGGTCTTTTCGCGAACGAGTTGTCTCAATGCACTGACCAGGAACCCGGAAATAAGCTCCACGGACCACGATTCAGGGATCACGCTCAAGACGTGGCCGATGTCGTACCAAGCTCCGAATCGATCGAGGAGCTCGCTCGTCCGTTCAACGCGGTCACTGATGTCTTCGATCCGGAGGAATTCGAAGAGTAGGTGGTCGAACAGTCGGGCTTGCTCGTCGTGCGAGGGAATGGTGGTCTCGTCGATCGGACGTGATGTGGGGTGGAATATACTCGCGCCACCCAGTAAACAGTAGTTGATCGCGGTGTCGTAATCTGCTAGACCATGAGTGAGCAAGCGAAGAGCCTGCTGGTGCCGAGACTGTCGCCCGTCGAGGATGATCATTTCGGGTACGAGCTGTTGCTGGAAAGGCTCAATGCGAGCTAGGATAGCCTCCACGTCGTAATCAAATCCAGCGCCGTGACTACCGCCAAGCAGTTGGAGCAGACGTAGCCGGTTATGCCACCATGTTTCGCCTGTGGCGTTGTCGGTGATGAACCGATGATACGTTGGCTTTGGTGGTCGAAGAGCACGGTACGAATCATACGTTTGTGATACCGTAAAGCGAGCAGTCTCAGAAGCTTCTAGGACCGAGAGAACGGTATCCAGGTAGTAGGAGATCAGGTCGTTCGCATATCGTACGTTCTGCAAAATGGTTAGCACTTATACTGACCCAGGAAAGAATGACAGCCATACGTGCTTGCCGAAGACTAAATGCTCCAAGTATTCCTTCACGGCATCTGGGGATTCTCTTCGCAACAGCTGAACGACTTGCGCGGGCTCGAACCTGACTCTGCTCCCGTCATCCGCAAATACCTGGACCCCTAACTTTGGAATTCGTCTGGCAAGCCATACACCATACTCTTCCACTAGTTTACTGTCTCTAATTTTGACGAGGTATTTTCTCATCTCATTCTCTCCATCGACGAATTCGCCGCCGGCATCAGGCTCCCCTTCAAGTATCCGTTGCCAAGTCGAGAGAACGTTTCTGGCCATCTTCCGACTCTGATAGAGTCGACTGAGTACGTAGAGCCGCCTGTACCTCTCAAGCAGCGTTACCGCCCGGTCAAAGCACTCCAGTCCGTGGTCGACAACAGTATTTAGTTCCGCGCGCACCGATGCAGCCGGTGCGGGACCGTGAGGGCTGTGACTGTCAAGTTGTAGCAGAACATGTAGTAGAGCCGCGTCGACCGTCTGGAAGACTTCCTGTTCATTTGATATGCTCCCGAAGCCTTTCTTTCGCCGCCAGACCATAAGATAGCGCTTAATCAAGCTAAGAAAGTTATTCCCGATACTAGAACTGTCGACTTCCAGTTCTTCGAACGTTATGTGTAGATCCAGGGATCGCTCGGCAACCTCGATAAGCCCACCGTGTATCCAGATGCCTTCGCGACCCTCGACAATATCTTCTCGCAGTGGATAGAGCATGGCCAGGATAACTCTGGGGTCGGCTGCTCCTTCAAGCAGTACCTCCTCTGTCGCCCGCTTTTCAGCGGCTGTGATTGGAGTTTTTGAAGTTATCGCAGTAAGTGCGTCGGCCAACAATAACAGGCTTGCTTTTTGGCGGACATAATTCAGCGTCAGAAATTCCAGTTCCGTTCCAGCCTCCTTGCCTCTTATGCTACGGACGACCTCGATGGTTTTCCGACGGTCAAGGGGAGCAGCTGCATCACCGGTAATGGGCTCCCTGTTCGCCAGGCCGACGATGGCGTCTAATCTCAACAGCAGAGGATTTCTGACCACCCACCATATACGATTGCCACTCCAAATGACCGTCTGGCTTCTCAATCCACCAATGCGTTGAGCGAAAGCATCTTCTTCACGTGTTCTGGAAGCTTCCAAATCAGCTGCTCTAAGGTCTTGGCTTCGTGCTTGGGTTTCAGACACCCCAAGTTCTTTACCTGTGCCTGGGTCAGATATCTGAGTTGATGATGGTGCCTCTCTAGCTGGCGAGGCTTTCGGCAGTCTAAGACGGACTAAGCGGAGCTTAGCACCAACCTCTGGAAGATGAATCTCATTGACTGCGGCGGTGATCCGTATTCCCACTTTGGGATCACGGTTCTCAGGTGTTTTTTCGCCCTCGTTGTTTTTCGCTACTGGAGATGGGATATCAAGCCACTCGCTCCCGCTTCCAGCTTCACCATCGACATCCCATCTCTGGATCTCAATCCTTCTGCAAGCTCCCGATAAGCCATCTCGCCCTACTATGGCAAGAACGTATCCGTCCTGTGCTTGTCCCATGTTCTCGGTCCGGGACTCCACACCAACGCCTCTTCCGTCAGTTACGAGTGCTTCTGGGTATCGACTGAATTCTAGCGTCCCTCGAACCACGTCACCCTCGAGATTGACAAAAATGCCAACTCCTGGCTCGGACGGTGTTGTGCCGGTAACGAGTAGGAATTCCGTTGCCGTAGGAGATAATATATGGGGTTTTAGCAGGGCTGTCGTTGGCTTCACAGTTGGAACAGGCTGTGATTGATTGTCAATGCCCTGAGAGCCTGTGGCTAGTCGATTATCTGGTGACGTCGCCCTCACTTCCGGGCTTTGAGCTCGGCGTTCTCCCCTCTCAGGTGAAGATGCCGTCAGAGGTGACGCGGCCCTTACGAAGGGTTCACGGCTGTCTAGGGCGGACCTCTCCATATCTTGCGGACGCGGACTAGGCTGACGCCGGCCTAGCCCGCTCACGAATGTACCGAGACTTGTACTTCTTCCATGACCTCGCCCGTCCTCAAAACCATCGTTGGGAACTACCCGCCCTGATGACGCGCTTCTCGACATGGCTGGTACAGTCCTAGAGATGTCCTCCACTTGCCCAGCACTAACAGCGGCTCCACCATCTTCTAATGATGATATCGGAAATAGTGGGATCTTTCGCTGCTGGTCCACGTCCAACAAGGCGTATGAGTGCACGTCTGCCACACAAGCGATCGCATTCCGGCGCATGGATGAAAGACAGCCTGGATATTCTATATTTTTGACCAAACGTGCATCTTCCCCAATCTTAACCAGCCTAATCCTATTTCTAATCGCAACCATAATAACTTCTCCGCCTGTGCCCGCATCCTCGACGTTGAGATCGACTCCACCAATCCAACTGCAATTTGGCACCTTGGTTGCACCACCAAAGGCTGGACTCAGTTCAGGTAGGGAATAGAACGTGAGTGTACTGTTGCAAAGGATACAGGCTTTGTTCGCAGTGGGAAGAAGTAAGATCTGCTGGACGCCCTGTAAAGCTTGGGTAGATGAAGATGGCTGAGTGTATGTAGGCTGTAGCCTCGAGGCTAGAATAAAGGAGGTCCTCGATGCAGGTTCTGTAGGGTCGGGAGGTAGTGACACGAAGTGCAAGATTTCCGCCGCAGATGTTCCAATGTACAGGTTTCCCTCTAGCAACCGTCCAGCGTCAGCATAATAACCAGACATGGAGGGCTTGACCCGGACAAGGCGTCCAGGACAACGTCCCTTCAGACACTCCACTACACTGTCATAACTAACCCAAGAGCTCAACGCACGTGATCCAGACTTCTGAAGCCTCTCCATCGGCAGATAGAGGAACGTCTTCAGCCAGACTCCGCAAAACATATGTACCACTCGCATAGGACGTCGGACCCCTCTTAGTCAAATCACCACTCCCCTCCGTCGGCGCCATTGCGCCTCAGGACCTGTCATCAACAAGATCGTTGTCTCTTTGTGTCGATCATGGCATGTTTGAACCTACTGTAAACGAAGATCTATAATAGGGCAACGGAGCTTTCCGCAGGTCCGTCATCTTACATTCGCGTACGCGTATCAAAGCTACCTCTTACCTTGAGGCCAGTTTATACTCTGGAGTACGCACAGCGTCACTATTCCGAATCAAGGTGAATCAGATGCGGCAACGATCACAGCCTAACAGCGGCCACCTCTGTGCGCTGCACAGTTACATACGACAACATGGATATTGCTTCAACGGCTGAAGGAAGGCCATCTCACGATACAAACCGGAACAGTATCGTTGAAGGATTGCAGGATGGAGGGCGCAGTGGTGAACCTCCGGAGACACTCGCGAATGGAACACTGCATGTGGGGAGCGACGATAACAAGTTTCAGAGGGCCATAGCTGCATGGAGACGTTAGTCACTTGATGAGGATGATGGTATATTTGAAGTCGTGGGCTGAATGACTTCACTAGGCATTGATCTGAACAATCTTGTCCATCAGCTTGACAGCACGGCTTCGGATATCGTTTCGCATCAGCGGGATTCCCTTGTCCAGCGGAAAGACCTAGCGCAAAAGACTAAAGATTTCCGAAGATTGGACGATACTGGGAAGATAGGGGAGATTAAAGGCTTGTTGAAAGGTCCGTAGGGTCAAACTCATCAATATCAAGACTATGTTGAACAAATCGATAGCATATCAGGCGTTCATTGACCTCCTGACACTACACGGAAAGACCACTTCGTCAGCGTTTCTACAACTGTACTCATCTGTATCCGAAGCTCCGGATCCTTATCCTCTATTGGAAGCTTCTGTGGATTCCTTGCTTATATCCGAAGAGACGATTCCGGCACTGACATCCGAGAACCAGCATCTCCAGAAAACGGTTGCAAGACTCACAGCGCAACTGGAGCATACAGAAGAGCAACTAGAAAAGGAGCGTCAGACTCGGAAGACAATCGAAGAAACACGCGAAGCAAAAGTCAAGGAGATTGAGGCGTCTTGGACTGCTGTGCTGAAAGAGAAACAAGAGAACTGGGAGGTCAAAGAACACAGCCTTGAGGAGAAGGTCGAGAACCAGGAACGGCTCCTGAGGGAACTCAAAGCTAGCTATGAGGTTTCGCAACGCCTTGGACGCGCGGAAGATGCGGATGGCGTTAATGCTCAAGCTTCGGCTGCCGCCGCCGAACTGGAGGTCCTAAGTTCAGACCTTGAGAGGACTAGCTTACGGTTGGCGGAGATGGAAGCCAGAAACGAACAGCTTCGTCTTCAACTTGCTCAATCTGCATCACTATCTCAGCCGGCGCAGGCGGTCGAAGATGATCCTTTATTCCTCCGCTTACAAATCGAAAACTCTTCACTTCTGCGTAGAATCGAGAATGCCAAGTTCGATAGGGAATCACGAGAGCAAGGCTTGGAGAGCAGGATTCGTAGTCTGGAGAGAGAGATCGCCAAGCTAGGCAGTGACAAGGAGGCGCTCCGTGATAAGATTCAAGGGTGGGGAGATTATGAGGAGGTGAAACGGGAACTTGAAATTCTAAAGGTCAGTTCTGGTTCAGCAACCAAGGTGGCTTTTGGGCATTTGTGCTTACGATAATGTACGCAGTCGATCGAATTTGCCACGGGTGACGAGAACAACTTGGATGCAGAGCTCGATCATGATCCGTCCAGCGAACTTACCCAGGATAGCACCAAGAGAACCAGTACAATTGGTTCAAAGGACACGTTGGAGCAGCTCCTCCTAGCACGAAACAAGAAACTTACCGATGAATTGACTTTACTGAGAGTGTCCCACCAAGACCTACAGCATCGCTTGGATAGCTTGCAAGACGACTTCTCACGAACCAACGCAGAGCTTGAAAGGTCTCAGAACCTGACGGCGACTCTGGAGAACGACCTTTTGAAGGTTCAACAGGAAAGCTCCAACTCGTTTCTGTCTTCGCCAATGTCCGTGGCGGGTACCTACACGTCTCGTTATCCCCACGGTTCTATCGGCTACGGCTCCGGGCGAAGAGGGAGAACATCGCCCACGTCGTCTATAATATCCGGGTTTGACCCGCAGAGTAGCTCACAGAACACAATGGAAGCAATCCGTGCCGGTGAAGCTGTTGGGGGTGGCTCAGGTATCCTCCCGATGGTCCAAGCACAACGTGACCGCTTCAAACAAAAGAACTCTCAGCTGGAGGAAGAGCTTTCGAAAGCCTACAGCACGGTGTCATCTCTGCGACAAGAAATCGCTTCGTTGCAAAAGGATAACCTCAACCTGTACGAGAAGACGCGCTACGTGTCGACTTATAACCGTGGGCAGCCTGCGTCATCCGCCTCTGCTTACTCGAACAGTCCGAATGCGGCAACGATTCAGATCGCATCAGACACGCCTTCGGGGCTTTCTATCGACCGATATCGATCCACGTATGAAGCGAACATATCCCCCTTCGCCGCATTCCGAGGGCGCGAATCGAACCGAGCGTACAAGCGGATGAGGTTGCCCGAACGAATCGTGTTCTCCATCACCCGGATGGTGCTGGCCAACCGGACGAGCCGAAACCTCTTCGCAGCGTACTGTGTCGCTTTGCACATGCTCGTCTTCCTGATGCTGTACTGGATGGGCACGGTGGACATCGAGAAGCACGGCAGCAAACTCGGGGAAGTTGCCGGCGTGGCAGCGGCTGGTGGTGGACCAATGGGCGTGAAGTCTGGGGTTGACGCCCATGATGGAGATTGGCAGCAGGAGGGCTTCTCTGGCGTCGGTTGACGTAAGAGACCATGGCCCGTTTTGAGAGGCGGTTGCCAAGACATCTGTTCGCATGTATATTAGGACAAGGGTTCGTTCCGGTTATTGCTGGGCGTCTCCGGCAGGTGACTTGGCAGGATAGATGGTTCATCTGTTCACGTTCGATCCATTTCTGGCAAGACTTGATCATCCGCGAGCTCCAATCAAGTGTGCCTGGCAGATATACACCCTGGGCGTCGCCACGACCCAGCCGACCGAGGTCTTGCGGTTCCCCGATGCGTTGGCGCTGATCGACAGCGGGAAGCAGGGACGTTGACGAACCCAACGCCGGTTACTTCCCAGAGTTGCCTACTGAAATGGGCTGATAATATATTCGGGACAGCATGGATCATTCGAACTACAAGTACATTATTGTTCAGTTGCCTGTTTGTGGCAGGCGCCCAAAGGTAGGTAATAAATGGAAGCCTGGAAGGGACACCGACGATCTATTTCCGGCACCAAGCGACAAGGTACAGTACCCTACCTAAAGTGTATTTACAGTTGGTGTCACCCCAGATTAATCAGAAGGAGCCGGCCGTCAACTTTAACTTAAATGAGCCGCTCCGAGCTTCCTTTTTGTGATTGGCTACATGGATGAGGCTCGATAAAAGTCATCTCTTCTACCAAGATGTACTACCTACCTTACCTACCTCAGTAATAATGAGGCAGGTCGTGAGTGTACTGTGAGGTGTAGCAGTGGGAGTCGAGCACGGAGTACTACCTACACAGTAAGGTGACGATGCAGGAACAACGAACAAGAAGCCCAGCTCGGAAAATCACTGGCAGAGCACGAACTCCTGCTCCGTACCTTATTCTGTACAAGGTACGTGGGCATCAATAACCTGGAGCCACATCGAGAGGCAGTTACGCGTGTATGTCATGCATATCGGCGACGCAAGTCAATGGTCTTCTTATCTTCCTACCTAGGCAAAACTCCCGGCACTGACGTGGACGTTGATCCAGAGACTTTGACTGGGGTTTGTGTCTCCAGACGCCCAACGTGTCCGGCATCCAATGGTGGGACTCGGAAAGGGAGCCTTAAAGATCACTAATTTGCTACCCAAAGCGAAGGAGCGAAGAGATTACGGCGCCAAAAAGTCAGTAAATATAAGTCAAAAGTGTGCAAATATATACTATTCGTGACTAGACCTGCTTCCCGGCAGCCGCTGAGACTAAGGGCGTCTACGCTTAGCGTTCCCGTTCATGCATGGGATCAGATGGACCAATGCATGTGTCGAAAGTCAACCTGCATCTCGACCTCTGGAACACGCCTCCTGGGCCCTCTATATTTACTGCTGTAGGTGTGTGCCTTAGTGCATCTGCATCGGTACTACTGACTGACTAGACTGGGCTGTTTATAGATCCCGCGCCTCTCCCAATGTCCCGTTTCACGACTGGGGAATTAAGCTCTTCGAGAATACATAAGGCGAGAGCACTGCCATCATGTCGACTCTTCTATCTTGGTCGCCTTTGTCTTCATTCGGTCTCACCATCAAGAATAGAGATCGAGTTTTCCGAGTCTTTCTTCGTGGCATATTCCTGAGCCATCCTTGTCTCGTACAGCCTCCGCCTCTTCCCAGCCCACCACCATGCGCCCTTCTACCTTCCTCATGCTCGCCCTGAGCACCGTTACCTTTGCACAGCCTACAGTACGGCCTCGAGACGGTGACAATAAAAATGACAATGCCAAATACGACTGGGCGCCAGCGTTGGAAAAGTACTACCAAGCCGTTGGAAAGCACGTGGCCGAAATCCGAACGACGAAGGGCGTCTCCAACGTTCTTTCAACCTGTGACCTGACTCAAGCGGTCCAGCCCGTGGCCCCATCACCACTGCCGGCCCCGGCCGCCGGCTTGACTCTCACCCATGTCGCACTCGGCAGAGGCACGCAGGTCAGTTACGCAAGGTTCTCCAGCCATCTCGGAACATCAACTGACGTTCATCAGAACTACACTTGCAAGGGAAAGGCACCGGCGGATGCGCCGTCCGCTATCGGCGCTAAGGCGTCCCTTTACAATGCAACCTGCATTTCCGCAACCTACCCGGACCTCCTGTCCATGGGGCCGACCGCTGCGCTTCAATTCCCATACCCTACTTCGGATAAATCCTCACTACCGCCCTCGAACCTCGCCCTGTCCGGCCATCACTTCTTCACCGATCTCACCACGGCCGCCTTCGACCTCGACACCAAAGCGAACGACCTGGGCTTTGTGCTTTGCAAGAAACTGACCGCCACACCCGCTCCACCGCTCGTGGATGGGCAAACAACCATCGGGTACGGCAACGTGCCGTGGCTATTGTTAGAGTCGAAAGTGGGCACGATAGGGAACATCCAGCAGATCTACCGACTGAACACAGCGGGTGGCAGTCCGCCGCCGGACTGTACCAACCAGGCGGATTTCTTCGAGCAGCAGTATGCAGCTGAGTATTGGTTCTATAGTTAATTCAAGAGAGCATCCTCACATACCCTCTATCGTGTAGATAGCCACCTTCGTTTTTGCTTGCTGGGTGCCATTATACCCGCGTGGCGCCCGGCGTTGACAGACTTTGGGATTTGGGCATAACAATCGTTAGATTCTCGAAAGTGCAATACTAGGGTTTTATATAGTAAATATAACTTCATTACATCAACAGTTACACTTGTGAAAAGCAAACGATGAACCCAAAAGTGAATGTTGACGGTACTTGCCAATGTACTGTACAGTGCCGGAAAAAACTCTGGTCCGTTCAGAACGGTTGTGAAAACCACTTTTTTTTTGAAAGCTCAAATTTCTCAAAACACACAAATACTGCAACTACTCCACAACCACAACTTATACAGACAGTCTGAGTATATAGAATGATGAATTATATATAGATCTATTAGAATTTCAATTTTCATACATATCTTTGAGCAATTGCATGAGTAGTTATCATAAAGATGTGTAAAACAGCGACACAACATGAGTTTTTGTTGATTTTGCTGCAAATTGTATGTAAAAATCACTGAATATTGCAATAACAACAGCATTTATGTATCAATTGATTCAGAACTTTCAAGTATGATAGAGATTTATATATATTTTAATACTGTAGTCTCAGATTACTGTAATAAGTTGTTGTTGTTGTTGAGTTATACACTGAATACAGTGTAAAATTGCTGTTTTTTCACAATCAAAACACTCAAAAACACACTTTTTCAGTGACTACACATGCATTTGTTCAATTACACACTTCAAATTTTGAAATATGAAAGATCTATATATCTTACATCAATCTATATACTCAGTCTATAATAATATACTGTGGTTGTGGAGTAGTTGCAGTATTTGTGTGTTTTGAGAAATTTGGGCTTTCAAAAAAAAGTGGTTTTCGCGACCGTTCTGAACGGACCAGAGTTTTTTCCGGCACTGTAACTTACCTGTAAATATGAAGTTGACTCCATCAACGTACGAATAATTTGGACAGCAAACTTTTAACTTAGACAAGTACGACGTACGTCAGAGGACACGCTTCGGTCAATCATCAAGCCTTCATGCTCTCATAACATACATCCGCTCCACCGTATCGATGTAGCGCTATAACGCTGATGATCCAGGGCCGAGGAGCGGATGATGCCATGTCGATGACATGGCCCGACCTTCGTGAGGCGGGCGGTATCGCAGCAGCTTCCGATGTTCAATCATCGAAATCGCTACTCGGCATATGCTAAAACGTCCTGATGCTCCGATGATGCATTGACCGTTTACGCATAAGGTCGATAAGACGGCATTGGGCTTCATAGCGGTTTCATCTTTACCTGGGGTATATGTACTTATACAGCATGGCAAAGAAACCATTGAACGTTGTTGTGGTCAGTGAGTTTCATTTCATGCCATCGCTGAGACTTAGAATGCAATGCGCTGCTGTCTATTGTGGACCAAATTGCATCTGATGCAAGAAGGGTTCGCACGCATGACGCAGACTTTCACTCCTTGTAGTCTCTCCGCATTCACCTAATCGAAGGCGGAATGCTAACGCAAGATCACCGACAGGTCGGTGGCTCCCTTGGCGGCCTCTTCGCTGGCGTGGTTCTAAAACGCCTGGGCCACAACGTCCGCATATTCGAGAGGAACCCTACGCCACTGCTCCACAACCAAGGCGCAGGCGTCGTAGCGGGCGGCGACACTCAAGAATTCTTTCACAGGCATGACGCTACGAAAAGACCCATCGCGGTGAGTAGTCGATTACGGCATTATCTCGATCTCGAGGGAAATGTCATACACCGGGAGCAGTCGGTGCAGAAGATGACGAGCTGGGATCTGTTGTACTACTTGCTTAGAGCCAACTTCGACCGGGTGGAGAGCGACTACTGCAAGTTGCCAGAGCCGATAAACGGGGAAGGAGAGGCCAAATATGAATACGGACACCTAGTGACGGGCCTGAAAGACGAAAAGGCCCAAGTGGAGATCGAGTTCCAAAACAGAGACCGTAAGCAAGGCAGCACATCAGCAGACCTCGTCATCGCCGCGGACGGACCCAGTTCGACGATCCGGAAGATCCTCTTACCGGACGTGAAGCGCCAGTACGCTGGATACGTGGCGTGGCGTGGAACGATCCCGGAGACGGAGGCCTCGCCGGCCGCAAAAGAAGCATTTGTCGAGAAGTTCGCCTTCTACCACTCGCAAGGCATTCAAATCCTGTCGTACACCATCCCGGGCCCCAATGGGGCGCTGGAACCCGGCAAACGGCTTATCAACTGGGTCTGGTACACAAATTACCCCCAGGACTCGCAAGAGTATGCGGATTTGATGACGGACTCCGCCGGCAATCGACACCACAACACGTTGCCAATCGGCTCGATGAGGGACGAGATCTGGCAGCAACAGCAGGCGTACGCTAAACGAATCCTCCCGCCTCAATTCACGGAGATCGTAACCAAGACGAAGCATCCATTTATCCAAGCCATCACCGACGTCATCTCACCGAGGAACGCGTTCTTTGACGGGAAAGTCCTCTTGATTGGCGACGCGATGGCTGGATTCCGACCGCATACGGCGGCGAGTACGAGTCAGGCTGCGTTCGACGCGCTGAAGCTTGAGGAGTTGATTAGCGGGAAAATGTCGAGGGAGGCGTGGGAGAGGGAAACGATGGAGTACGCGAGACATGTGCAGGAGAGAGGAGTGGCGTTGGGGGAGAGGAGTCAGTTTGGGAGGCACCCGCTGGCTCGGGGAAAGGCGTGATCTGTACAAAGAGAGTTGATATCTCTGCATCTCCGGAACTGATTTGCAGTTCGTTAGCTTCTTTTGCAGAGAAGCCAAGGCTGACTGAAGAGCTAAGACCTTCCTCGGTTCATCGTGGATAGGATGCTCAAGTTTTCGGATTTCCAAACTTCCAAGGGTTTGAATTAGGGTCTTACTCTACGGTGGCAACTGTGTACGATTCAGGCAGCATATGTTGTCACGCATGTAAGGCATGATAGGGTTTAGCGACTCTTGGAAAGCTGATTAGTCAACAAGAAGATGTGATTAGACCCACTTCAACCTCGACTCCTTACTTCAACCGCAGGTTACTCTCATACCAGCCATACTCTGGAAAAGATATCTCACAACCATCAATACCATTATGTCTTACTTGTGCGGACCGAAGACCATCTTCGTCGATGTCTCCGCTTCGCTAAACATCCATCTCCATGTGATCTCAGCTCAAGCTGAATTTTATCATTCACTCTCCGTGACGGGAGACTGCTCGCGTCACATTTCATTCCTTTGGAGTGTAATGGGGAAAGTATTGCCTATCCCTTGCTTAGACCCGACGTACGGAGTGGTAAGAGCCACACCGCAAAATGATAACTGGGAAAGTGCAAGTGTGGTCTCCTGTGAAGTATGAAGTATGGTTCTCATGGTCCTCATTCTACTCTCACTTTCCGCTCGTTCTTCGTTCCCTTTGTTGAAGCCGTTCGGGACATTTCCGTTTCGTGGACTGCGCTCAATTCGCTATGAATCTGCCTCTTCCGGGCTTTCTCCGGCAACGAACTCGATATATCCTCCTCGACTCGTCTTCAACAGCCCAATGGGAGGAGTGGAGGAGCTCGCTATCCCTTGCTCGGCTCATCGGATCCAAACGTGTTCGACTGGCGGTCGCAGCAGCGGTCAGCTTTCTAGTACTTTTCTTCTTCGTTCTGCCGCATATGCTCGATCACTTGCAACGGAGTTCAATATGTCCAGAACCCGCCACCGTGACGGACTGGTCGCAACTCGCATATAGCCAGTACGTGACCAACCCGGATTACCTCTGCAACTCGGTCATGGCTTTCGAATCCCTGGAACGGCTAGGGAGTAAGGCAGCCCGCGTCCTGATGTATCCTTCCGAATGGTCTACGGACCTCAACCCGGCAGACCGCACCAGCCAGCTACTTTTCAAAGCAAAGACATGGTACAAGACGACCCTGGTCCCTGTCCAGATTCAGAGGGTGGATACAGGGGATCGTGAGTGGTAGTCAGAACGGGAAGCACCTACAGGCGAAACGAAAGCGCTGGCTGACCTACTCTGTCCGTCCCTGGACGTTGACAGAGAGCAGGAACGTGGGCCGAAAGTTTCACCAAGCTTCTCGCATTCAACCAAACGCAGTACAAGCGGGTCCTGAACTTCGACTCTGACAGCATCGTGCTGCAACACCTGGACGAGCTCTTCCTCCTGCCTCGCTGCCCGGTCGCTTTGCCGCGAGCCTACTGGATCGATTCCGAGCGACACGTCCTCTCCTCCCAACTAGTGCTCATCGAGCCTTCCACGTTCGAGTTCGATCGCGTCATGCACGCCGTGCAGAACAAAGGCGAGAAAGACTTCGACATGGAGATCGTCAACAGGTTATACGGAGACAGCGCCATGATCCTCCCACACAGACCGTACAACCTCCTGACGGGTGAGTTCCGAGCCTCGAACCACACCGCATACCTTGGCAATGATCTCGAGAAATGGGACCCCGACGCTGCCATGGCTGAAGCCAAGTTCCTCCACTTCTCCGACTGGCCCGTTCCCAAGCCGTGGATCGAGACGCCGGATACGCTCCGTGAGGAGAAACAGCCGAGATGTGAGTCGGATGAGGCGTTCGGCGGAGAGGATTGTCGGGCGCGTGATATTTGGCTCGGTCTGTATGGGGACTTCAGGAGAAGGAGACAGGTTCGTCGCTTCAGCTCGTTCGTCCGAGGGAGCTCAGACTGACTTTTTCATGGAAGGAGATCTGTGGGCTGTTACCGGTATCGATGCCGGAATGGTTGAGAAGGAGGCTTTGGTCAAAACGGGCTGGAAGGTCGGCTTATGAGCCGGTCATCTGAGTGATTCATTGTACGGAATAGATGTTAACATGTTGCCAAACTCTGTCTTTGTCCCTGAGACTCAATTGGCCCAGCCCAGTTTGTGCCCTCCTCGTACGGACGTTAAAGTACGGTAGAATCCCTCAGGATTCCTTCCGACCGAACAACTACGCCTTCTATGATGTTCAAAATGAGGACAGGCCGTTCTCACCGGCCATGGCTCGGTATTACTAATCATATTCATATACCAGCCCCAGCACTTTTCCAGCATAACTCGGCATAGCACGGCAGAGCGGAAGCAGAAACTTCAACCCCGAGCAGCGTGGCCTTACTGCGATCCGTCGGTACTGCACGAGCAAGCGAGCAAACGAGCACGCAAGTAAGTAAATATAGCCATTTCCATTTTCGACAGGAGAGATTAAGTGAGATATGTTGGTGAGAGGCCTGAGACCGGGGGAGAGTGATAGTGGCTTGTTCCATGCTTTTGCGTATGGCTTAAGGGTAATGGTAGCAGACGGTAGGCGACGTTTTGGGGGCGTTGGGAGTTGTTTTCCAGGGCTTCGTGTATGTTTCATTGCACGTGTGATTTTTATATGTTTATAAATGACAACTCTATTATATTCAGTGAGAGGGCGAGTATAGTAAACAGTATCTCTATCTTCTCCTCGAACAGGTAGAAATTTCCCAACTCAATCCAGCTATACTAACCCGCTTGAGAAGATTATTCTCCCCATGCACTAATTACAAGTACAAGATAACCAAAATGCTCCTAGTCATTATTTAGTTTACATTTCAACCAGAAACCGTCGTTGTCAAAAGGCAGGTAATTCATTCGAGTGCTCATGTCCCGGCGCCTCATGCACCATACCACTCGCTTTCCCTCGTCCACTGTATACCGTCGATCTCCACGGTAATTCATGCCTGGTTGTCGACGACCGCCATGGTAGTTCCTGGCGTATCGATGAGTCGGGCGGTAATTCCTGCTCGTCAGATAGCGAGCTCGGCGTATCACCAATTTTTCTTCCACCTCCCTTTCGGGAGCGTCGCCGTCGGTGCCGGAGGTAGAGGGCGAAGACGAGAATGAGGGAGAGGATGACGAAGGCGCCGATGCTTGTTCCTGCTATTACTCCGGTGGAGAGGTGGGTAAGACCCGGAGAGCTTCCGGCGGTGTTGCTGGGAAGGGAAGGTGCGGAAGGAGGCGATGCGGAGGATGAGTTAGATGAGGTGAAGTTAGCTGGCGGAGGATCCGGACATGTCTTGGGCGAGCCAAGGCTAACTAGATTCTGGTCTCGAGTGGCTCGGCTTTGCCAAAGGGTGAAAGTGCCGGCATCGTGGTTGACGGAGAGATATGCAGAGCTCAGAAACGGTGTACCAAGGATGGGCATGTCATTTGCGTTGACACCCTGCATGCTGTCGAGCAGGATCTCGCGGGTAGCGCCATGCGGGCCGATTGTGTCCTGCGTGCTAGAGTTGATGATGGTTGTGCCTTGGCTGTTGATGCTCATATCGGGTACGACTAATTGGGAGTTGGGAATCGTTATTTTCAATCCTGAGGAAATGGTGAAGGTTAAACTACCGGCATAGCTGGGCCGCGCAACAGTTATCAATAAACGTACATTTCAGTCGAACATGTTTCACTTACACATCTTGTGCGGCGTACACCATCCCATACCCATAGACACCCAGAGAGCGGCCGATATAGGTTCCTCCGGAGTGGTTGGAGAATCCCGACCAGACGTCTAACGGAATGGCGATGACTGGTGTCTCCGGTCCAATACACATCTTCATGGCAGCGCCACGCGAAGTACCGATGATACTTTGATGCCGGCCGTCCGGAAGATTCATTTCAATGTCTGTAACAGTGACAAGGATGCGGCTACCGCAGTCCGGGTCCATTGTCAGACGGTCCGTAAAGTTGTCACCCACTACCTTGGCGGCATCATAGCCCCCAAAGACCAGACTCCCGTCCATTTGCGAACTCGCATCACCACCTATCAGCCCCCAGAACAGAGACCATGATCTAGAAGCAATGAGACCACCCGTCTGAAGAGCGTTCAAGACTGTAGAGTTGCTACCTAGCCCCAGCGCATTCAGGTCCCAGTGGTTGTTCCTGTTAATGGCGACCGGAAAGTTCTTTAGGGAAAGATTCTGATTCAGTTGGAGAGACTCGTCACCCCAGATTGCATTTGTGCTATCAGCCGGTTGAGACTCTTTGGCGGCTCCGGCAGCGTCTTGACCGCCAGCTTGTGACCATGTCGAAGATCTACCCTCGTTGAAGGATCCGCCCCGCATCCCCGTACATTGAATTGGTGTGATGTCGGACGCGCACATGCCACTGCCATCGTAGATAAAGGTATTGTTTGCGCTATTAATCTCAAGTTCAGCGAGCTGGAATCCCAGAACTCAAGTGATGATTGACGTACGATACAATATTGAATGCCAGATCTTGCGGTGGAGTACCAATCGACAGAGCGACTCCACGCCGTAACACTTGGTTCGCAAGGGTGACATTGCGAATGGGAACGACCAAAGGCGAAGGGAGCTCAGCACCGCAGTTCTTTTGAGCAGAGACTAATAACGGTAGGCTGATAAGATATACAAGTATCTCCAGCGTGCAACTTCGAGGCGACAACGTGGCAAACATCGCAACAATTAGGGCTACAGTAGGATAGAGAAGGTGAAAGCGAGGAATATCAAGAACATATTCCCTTAATCTGAGCAACAACAGTTAGGAAGTAAGAAGAGCCCTCCAACAACATGAAACTGCAAAGATGCAACGGCCTGTGGCTTGGGCTGCACCATTGCGGCACAGGAGCATTTCCTGTTTCAGTCATCCTAATTATAGAGCCGTCGACATGAGCGGTTACCGTTGAGAGGATAAATGTCACCAAGCGCTATCGTAGCCACAAACGGTAAACCCAAGCTCCAAGTCAAGCTGGGTTCGGAATTCCCTGAGCTGGCTGCCACATTGAGGTTTTAGTAACTCGAAGGATAGCCCGAGACTTATGTGCATCAGACGAGGGGAGGAATTGTGAACCGATGTTGCCCTCAGCTGCCTTAGGAATGACATGTACAGTGTGAGTATGTAATAATAATTAATATATGAATTGAATCTTTTGCATCACGTATGGCTACTCATTGAGTTTTGGTCAGGGAGGAAGCCAAGGTATTCCTGCAGGGACAGCGTCGTAAGCGCGGCGGCTAGCTTTAGCCAGGGCTCGCCTGACACTGCCGCTTTTAGGGTGAGCAAGAGCGATAACCAGTTGATAGAATATTTCCCCGAGAATTATTCGGTATATATACGATATAAATTACGGGCCACGGATGAGGTACCAAGGATGCATTGATATAGCATAGGAGAAAACAAAAGATCTGAAAGATTTCTCCGATCGTTCATTCCAAAAGCAGAAAGCCCTCAAGATGCCAGAGTGACAACCCCACACCAAATACTTTCTGAAGTCCTCCTTCTCCCTCCCTTTGGCAGCACGGCTGAGGCTGCTTCGCCGCTCTCAATGATGTTGTGAGGCAGCAGCCTCATCCAACGACGCCTTTTTTCAATTTCAAAGGATACCATCTCTTCTACGCGCTTGAGTCCCGATGGAGAGCCGAGCGAACTGTAGCTGACTCCTTGAAAGTTTGCGCCTCTCCGTGATGGTGCGAGTTCATCTAGGGTAAATGATATTGACTGTCCGCCGGGGCTCGTGGTGCGGCCTCTCCCTCTGGAGGTTTGAATCGAGTAGGGAAGTCCATAAGGAACGTTCTGTCTCATCATTGATCAAGGCATTTAATTCCCCTTCCTTATCCGATTGCTTGACGCAGTCGCATTACCTTGGCCCACCATGTCATTTCTGAACCCTCAAACTGGAGGGTCCTACAGGCCACACCCTCGCCGACAAGACCTTCCACCTTCTCCGTAACTTTCTCCAGCCGGACAAGGCCTTGTCGCTAGAGTCAACCGCCAAAGCAATTCTGGACATCTTGCCGGAGAAGCTCCATATTCAACTGAGGTTTGGTCATTTGGCGAAGTTTGCATCGAACTTGCTGAACAAATCCCCTATCATCATCCGTCTCAGCTCGAGCTTGCTGCCCTTCCGGAGTGCCTTGGGAAGTCGACCAAACTCGGTCAAACACACTTCTCAAGGGTAAATACCTTGGGCATTTCGAGATGGTGGATAATGTCAATTGTCACTAATGATTGCCAGAATACAAATACAGGACAATATTTCAGGTACCAGCGTCTGGGAGAGTCCCTCAGGGATTCGTTGAGTGGTAGGTCCTGTGAAGTCCTCCTACTTGAATACCCCGGGTACTCTACCGCTAGCTAAAGCGGTTTTTACAGAGCCCGACCCAGACAATCCAAGAGAGTATACCAACTTTCATGCGTTTGCAGCCAATCTCCATCAACGTCGCATTTTCCCCACCGATCCCACATGGGCTATATGGGCACAACGTGACGCACACGAAGCCCCTCGAGAAGGGCAGGGCAGCCTCCAAGATGCCTACGTGTTAGCGGCGGCACAATGGATCTTATCGTACGGGCAGAGCTTCTTCAAGCAGCTCTTATTCCCAGGAGACGTCTCCTCCGATGACTTGCAACTATGGAGCCCAGGTCCGCTCTACGATGGCAAAGCATCCCTTTCCCTCCAGAGATGGCATTTTGGAGGGATGGGTTCAATGCTGCGGCCGCTGTGGACCGGGGGGAGGAGAAGGGGCTCGGTCAAGAGTGTAAGATCGTGGCGGCGAAAGCGGCAGAAATGATGAAATTCGTTGGAGAAAATTATGAAATTCTGAATGTTCTAATTGACTGCTATCTTTCACCTATCATTGTACAGTCTACGAAGATTTATTTTTCTTTTTTGGAAGTGGCAGCCTCGTTGAACTCAACAATCGTGCATCAGGTTTAGAGCTCCATCCTTGCCCTCATCTCTTCCCGCTCAAACCTCTCCCTGACTTGCTTACATTTCTTCCCCTCCGCACATCTGACCGGCCCCTCCTGTCTGCGTTTTGCGAATTCCACTGCTCCTTTAGCGGTCGCGAAGATAAAGTCCGGGCGGTTGCCCTTCCCCTCCTTATCATCTTCGTTCTCCGCATCTAGCACCTTAAGCGTGCTCTCCGCTACCGAGTCTCTCAATGCATCCTGAACTGCAGATCTAAACCTCGAGTCTGATGCGCAGGAGCCAGTAAGTATGAGCTGAGTGATTTGCGGCTTGAAAGATTGGACGAGGGCGCGGATGCGGTTGATTACCGCGGCCCAGTACACGTTTTTGAACTCGGCCTCTACGTCGGGATTACAATCTAGCGCATCCGACCTCCCTAGCGCCAATGCAGGATCAATGAACGCCTTTCCCAGTGAGCCATCCTTTACACTTTTCAAGCTCTCGATCGTCCCGCTTAGGCTATGCGCGGAGAAGTCGAGATGCAAGAGCCGCTGGGTAGGGAAGTGATCTTCTTCACGTTCGCAGGCATATGCGTCAATGTATTGCTCACAGAGCCCCATCCCAAACCCGGCGTAGGCGGACGACGTGGCATATAAGTGCTCCGGCTCAGCCATCAAATTTCTGAGACCTACGTAATCGAATACATCGGTAATTTCTTCGTTCGTGAGTTTTATCCTATCGGGTGAGCTTAGAACTGCTGCGGTTACTTTTTGTCCATCTCCTAGCGCGGCTTCAGTTTGGATCTTGAGCATTGAGATCATGTCCGCGAGGACGGCGGTCTCAGGATTTGCGGGGCGGTCTAAAGTTTTATTCAAGATGCGTTGGCCGCGAGACTTCAAATACTGTAGTATTTCCCATGTCGAGGGTTCATCGTCGTCAGGAATGCGATTTTGCGGGCGGGTGGCGAGGCGGCGTAGGAGGGAGGTGTAGGAGGGCGTCCCATCAATTCGGGCGATGGTCTGATAATTGCCGTAATGAAACCTTATAGCTGCCGTGCTGTTGTAGAATCTTCCGTTAATAGTCTTGCTAGTAGAAAGAGGTATAGATAAGATCAGGGGGGAAAGGAGAAGGAGAGATAGAAAGAAGTTAGCCAACGGTAAGGAAGAGATGCACGAAGGAGTATTGCTGAATATAAGGAAGAAGACAACATTAAAGAATGTATGAGTGCAAGATGGAGAGGCGGAGAGTAAGAGACTTGAAATAAGTCAAGCAAAACAAATACATACCCGTACCCCATCTCCAGCGCAAACCCTACCCCTGGTGCCCGGATCTGCTCGATCCTCGGACACGTCTTGCATTTCGGGAGGGGGCAGATGCGGAGGGCTTCTTGGGAAGGTTCGGGTGGTGTTGGCTGGGACGAGCTAAAGACGGGGCCAGATTGCATAAGGAGGGTGAAGACCTTGACAAAGAAGAAGGATTGATAGAAGCTAGGGAGATACATAGTAGTCAAGATGTGGTGTTGGTAAAATGTTGTAAAGGAAAGAAAGAGCAAAAGAGCCGTGAGATGATGCAGACGGTGTAGGTATGATAATCTTTCAGGCAACAGATTCAACCACAGACGACAATATCGATTGGTGATGCCTGTCTTAGCCAGTCAAACGTAGAATATGAAAATCTAGCCTCCAAGCCCAACGGACAACCCGCCGTAGAATCTAAAGGCCACCGTTGAACCCACAGGCGCTGCCGGCAAGATTCCGTCCAGACTAATCAAGACCAACTGCGACGCGGACAAGAAATTTCAAGATCACCAAGGCCTGGAAGGTGGCCAAGCTGTTCGCCAATGCGCAGACAGCATTCTGTGTTGGGTAGGTATCAGTACGACATCCTGCACACGCAGTGGCTCAGCAAAGATGATTGCGGTAACAGCAGCGGTTCCCTGTGTCAGTCACCCTCACATCAAAGCCATAAAGCTGGGTGGTCACTTCTGACAGGATGTCTTCTGACAGGATGTTCAAGGTTGACAAGCTCTAATGCGCTGAATATGTGTTCAAGGTCATTAGACTCCCTACTACTCTGGTACTTTGCCTAATATTGTGAAGATACTCAGCGGGAATGACTTGCTGCGACTCGTACAGTACAAATACAGCTAATGTAAGGTACTGTATTTCCAGTTGTACGCGGGTCCCAGCTACCGACAGAACTCTATCGACCGGCATATACTGCGCAATTATTAATGTATGAACTCCAGGGTTCTTGACAGCAGATATGATTAGGGTGCGGCGTAATTAGATTCTCATTGCCATCCCAAATGCCGTTATATTTGGTGCCCTGTATTTGAATGATGAATATCACATCGACAAAAAGCTCAGCCATACGCTGTTGATGAGGGCATCTGTTCGCTCCGCCATTGTGGCATTTGTGCTTCTCTTCATTGTGCTTTTCACCCGTCATTTTCGTGGAAGTCCTTCTACTTGGGATGGAAACAGCTCGGCTGCGCATCCTGATGATGTTGAAGTTCACCAATCCCTGGTGCCTGACACACAAGCTTTAACGACCGCCACCAGTACACATGTCCCACAGAAATCTCTGACTATTTCGACCTTTGCAGCGTCCGCAACCTCAAATGATGACGGCCTCCATGCAACGGCGACACCGGGCAGCAAGGTGATAGTGATGGCCAAGCTCGAGAGCGAAGACACGGACTGGGTGGCCGAAAACCTGCCCGAGTGCGCAAAGCCGTGTACTCCTTCCTGTCGCTGGTACTGATCAACCACAAACAGCTGGGACCGCGCCATCTACACAGTTGACAACCCCAACGCAACCCTGCACACGCCCATCAACAAAGGCCGCGAAGCAATGGCCTACCTGACCTACATCATCTCGCACTACACCGACCTGCCCGAGACGCTCGTCTTTCTCCACAGCCACAGGGACGGGTACCCGAAGGCCTGGCACACGGACGCCGAGGCCTACGACAACGTAGCTTCCCTTAAGATGCTGAACATCGGCTTCGTGCAGCGCAACGGCTATGCTAACCTGCGCTGCATCTTCGTGCCCGGCTGCCCGGACGAGATCCAGCCGTTTCGCGAGCCGTGGGAGGCGCACCGACATGCGGAGCATCTGATGCCGGATGTCTGGCGGTACATGTTTGGGAACGACGAGGTGCCGAGGGCGATTGCGGCGGCGTGCTGCAGTCAGTTTGCTGTCTCGAGGAAGCAGGTTCGCGCGAAGTCGGTGACGGAGTATGAAAGGTTCCGGCAATGGCTTGTCGATACGGAGGAGAACGATTATTGGAGTGGGAGGGTGATGGAGCATTTGTGGCATGTTATTTTTGGCCAGGATCCTGTCTAGTAGGTTTCTTGTGCCTTGTTTCGTCTCGTGTTAGATGTTACTGGCTGACCGGCTCCGCAAGTTGTCCCGAATTAGAGACTTGTTACTGTGAAGTATATGGTCGGTGTCAGATACTTAGCGAGATAGCATGAAGTGAGCCAGACATTCTTATGCGGGTCGCCAGGTAATACATGTGTGTGTGGTATGGAAGGAGCATTGGTTGTGTGTACAGGTGTGAGAGAACCTGGGGACCATCGGTAGCTTCGCGAATATTTACAGCAGTGTCAGTATGGCATCCTCAGCATTGTTGGACGACTAAAGTGGTTCCTGGAGTACTTTGGTTCATTGATAGGGTATCTACTTTGACAATAAACTCCGGAGCGCCCCAAAACGACCTGGTATCCTGGAGGTCCTCCCCCCCGACAAAGGGGCGTACGCCCATATCGACTACAGGACGCCGCAAGCTCAGAGCTCCTTTTTCAGGAAATGCTCCGGCTTGTGCGACGTCTCGTAGTCGATGTGGACGTACGCCCTCTCCACATCTGGCAAGCTCTCCAGCTTCGTCTGGAGTTCCTCGGCCACATCGTGCGAGGCACGAAGGGACTCGTCAGGCTCCATGACGACGTCGACCTCCACGATGATACGGGGTCCGCTGTGGTATGCCCGGACGGTGTCGATGGCGGTGATCATCGGCGAATGCGTCATCGCTTGATGTTGGAGTTAGCATAACCTGGAAAGGGAGCTCTATGTTAGAGTACTTACCGATATACGTAATCCACTGCTGCATTTTGGTATCCGCCGTTACCCCGATCAGAAGCTGGAACTCGGAATATGCGGTTCTCAGCCAGAGCGTCGAGATCAGGCAAGCGAGGATGATCGCGCCCATAGGGTCAATCCACCACTTCAGCTTGCTTCCACCAACCGACGTCAGGATCCCGAAGCCATTGATGATGATATCGTTGCGATGATCTTCCCAGAGAATATGGATCTGAGAGTACACGTTGCGAAGAGACCAGCAGTAGAGAAATAAGGTCAGCTTGGTAGCGAAGGCGACACTGACCGCGATGACAGATGGAAGGTGAAAGTCCGTCGTATCCGAGTCAGACCCTGCAGCGAGATCGCGCGCGGAGAGAACAATCAGAATCCACGAGACAGCAGTCATGAGAAAGCAGAAGACGATGTTGCCGGCCGTCTCGATCCTAGCCTTTCCGGAAGGGAATTTTCGGGGGTCAACCGTCTTGACTGCGCGATTGCATGCGATGAGAGTCACGTTCGACATGGGATCGAACACCGCGTCCGCCATAGTCGTGAATAGAGATAATGAACCAGATGCGATGGCGCCGTAGAGCTGGAGAATGGCAAGGCAGACATTTGCTGCAAAGGATCCGTGAACCGCAATCCGATACTTGAGTAGGTTGTTGCCATCGAACTCCTTGGCCTGCCGGACATGCTCGTCTACTGGTTTTAACAGCCTCTGGATGTTTTCGTTTTGGCTTTCGTAAAAGCCTTGGAGTTTCTTTGCCTTGTGCGCCTTCTTCGTGACGACAATAGGCCCACAACCATCGCGCCTGCGAGAGCTGTTTGCACGGATCTGATTGATTTCACTCGGAGTCTTGAGCTTAGACGAGAGCTGCAGAGGGTCATTCTCTCGCGTGTAACGCGGCGGTTGGCGACCTTCTAGGTCCACAATTCTAGCCGAGTGTAACGACGAGTATCGTGAAATCGGATCGTTCTCGTCGCAGGGAGGAGTAACGGCCTCGAAGGAAGTACTGGCTCCGTCCTTATTTATATTGTTCGTTTGTGGAATCTGCGTGGATCCTTCTGACCGATCCGGGTGCAGGTGGAACGGGTTTGGGTGCATATATATCGCGTTGCTCAAGTTTGGCTCAGACGACATATTGATTAATGGATGATTATAATAATAACTGGTTTTGTTTCTTCTATTAAACCTTCACACGCAGAGTAGTTGTAGTTGTAATTGATGGTATGAATGGATTATTCCGACTTTTTTTAAGGAGTCGAACACCGGCTGTCCGTTGATGAATACGGTATGAAAGAATGTGAATATGAAGTCGTTGGTTAGTGATGTTGTGTTGGTGGCCAACAGAGAAAAGGTAAACATCCAACTCAATGAAGGGCAGAGGTGAGTACGGATGTATCGAATAAGGAAGGCGGTGAGGCTGGCTGTGCTGCTGGATCACGTGCTTGGGCAGCGAAGCTTGGACCATCAGCCCGTGTTTAAGACTTCAATCAACTCGTAAGGTAACGTCCAGGTTCTCTTTCAGAAAATCAATCACCATGTCTGATGATTTGTTGTGCACAAATGTCTTGGTGCTTTTGCTTTTTCCGTTGGGAAGGTTCAGAGCAGTGACTATCCACGACTACCTTACTCTTGGCTGGCACCAGGGTAATCGTGCTGTCTGTTGGCGCTTACATTGATTGAACGCTGTGCCGCAGCCCTGCGTCAGTTTCATGTATATTTATATGTATATGAAATCATAAAGTCTGGTTGTTATAATGCGGGGGAAAATCCGGCCGTACTACCTCCTTTACCTCTCAATCCTGGTATATGCTCTGCAAGCTCCACAGTTGGGCTGATAATTGTTTTGGTGGTCGAAGTGGAGAAAGAGGGCTGTATAATGATCAGGTCACAGCAACGACGAAGTCAAATTGCGAATTGGCGAAGAACGGTCTACGATGATGACCCAGAACCAGTGCCGATCCAGCATGGGATTGAGGCAGTACCGATCACTTCGGGTCTCGAACAGATTGCAGCTGAACATGCTCGTCAAACGAATGCTCCGCAAGTAATGCTGGGTCAGGAGGAGAAGGAAACCCTTGCCAATGATCATGAACCCTCGCAGAGACCTCCGTTAGTATGTGGAGTGCCGAGGAAATTGTTCTGGATATTGGTGGCCGCAGTTGCAGTAGTGGTTGCCATAGCTGTCGCTGTTGGTGTCGCTGTACGGGTGAGACAGGCGCAAAACAACCCCTTGTAGGTGTTGCCAACACGTCCCTGATTTGCATCAATGCTGACTAGCGAAGGTCTCCCAGCGCGACAATATCGGCACCACCGAGCACATCATCAGCCTCAACTTCAACGGCCAAGCCAACATACAGAGCTTCTACGTCTGGGGCGTTCAAGGGCACAGGCATGGCGCTGTTAGACTTGGGCGTCGGTGCGGTGGACCTTTTCATATACTTTCAGGATTATACAGGCAAAATCCGATCTTCCGAACTCAAAGGCAATGCTTGGTCCAAAGGACCAACCTCTGACATCGTGGTGGGATCGAATGTGAAGAATGGGACGCCTATCTCGGCAATCTCTTACACCCAGAATATGACTATGATGGTAGGACAGACAGGACTCCCATATGTCATGGTGACGGTGATGAGCGTAGCACTAAAGCTTTGGCCTGATAGGTGCATCTCTACTACATCGATTCCTTCAGCATCGTCCAGGAAGCGATCAAGTCAAATACCTCGAACAAATGGATCAACGGATCTTTGGGCGCCTCGAACTGGCAAGCATCGGAGAGCTCCAGCGTAGACTTGGCGGCCTGTTATAATGATCGATACTACAACGATACCGGCAACGGCGCCGGAATACGATTGTTTTACGGAGTCGGTAGCAGCGACGTGCATGAGCTTAGTTATTCTTTCGGAACCCAGGAGTGGAGAGGGGGCTACTCATTTGCCGGTGTCAACGGCGAAGGAGGCATTTCTTGCGCGGGTGCCGGTTCCGGCATCTCGTATCTGTATCTCCTGAACGAACAAAACCAGCTAGAGCTTTGGTGGCACGACTTCGATAGCTCTAAACCAAATGACCCCAAACATCCGCCCGATACATGGGTCAAAGGTATGTCTTTATCAATGTCATTACTCATGCCCTCGTATCCTCTTCTCGCCGACGCTTCAACTCACGATTGGGAATCTCCACAGGCCCTGCTACCACCACACCCGTCCGTGCCAAGTCGGCAGTCAATTACGACAATTACGTCTACTTCCAAGACCCGTCCGACAACATCATCGGCATTCAGCCCACGCCCGGCGCAGAGAATTCAACTTGGAACACCTCGTTCCATGTCGGTGGTGGCGTGGAAGCCCTGCCTGGGACGAGAATCGCGTCGACCACCTTCTTTCCGACCTCGGATACGCCATCAGAGCTGCACGTCTTCTTTCAGGTAGATGGCAGCGATATCACCGAGTATCTCAGGGGGCAGAATGGCGGGCAGTGGTCTTCGAATAGTGTGCCGGTTGGTTGATGAGTTTAGGTGACATCTCCGTATATCTGTGGTCATAGCAGTTGTATCATATGGTTGTCTTCTGTAAAAGCGTCCGAAGTTAGCGTCTGCATACGATCCCTTATACAGTTAAATTATGACGTTGGCATTGGTGGCTGTGGAGCTTGAATGTTGTCTATTGATTGGATGCTTTTTCGATAACTCATCTAGTCTCTTCGAGGGTACCTAGGTAAGATAGATGCGTCATATGAGAAACAAGAAGTATCCCTATGATCACTTTCTGCCCTGATCGTATTATATAAAGATTATTGCCGTGATATGAACTTAAAGTGGCGTGTCTGCCTCTAATATCAAAGCTGAGAAGAATATCATACAGCTAAGCACAAGATCAAACATCAAGCCTTAAAAGGAAATAGACGATTAATCCAGAGGGGTCTATAGAAAGCCCCTTTCTGATGCCCTTACTGCAGATTTTGGTGGGAAATTCAAATAGTCGGCAGGGCCATTCCTCGACCCTTGCGTATGATGAAGCCTTTCCGAAGAATTTCGCCGGTCCTGCTTTCGAGTCGTTGGTATCAGGCATATGCTGAGCTTAAATGCGTACAAGTTTCTGATAGCACTTGCAGCGGAGGTTAGGTACCACAAAACCACTCAACACGCGCGAGTGAAGACAACACTGCTCCAATCTTCACTATTGTTCTGATTCCGTCGCATGCTCCAGACCGATATGATTGTCTATTTGTCCGCTCTTTGTTGATTCCCCTCGCTCCGGCGCGCCTTCGCTCGACGCTTGAATGCTAGGCTCCGTCTTACTCTCCGGCACGTCGACCAGCGCCTTCTCCGGTGCATCATTAGAGACTTGCTCTATCACGTCATTAGGCTTTGCTAATCCTTGCTCACTAAGCTCCGGTTCTTCGTGAATTTCCAGGACATCCTCGGTCGCCACACGAGGGTCTCGGGGGTATTCTGTCCTGCCATGATCATCTTCTTCCTCGTCCCCTTCATCGCCATTCCCTTCCCGCCCCTCGAGCATCTCCTCTTCTCTTACTTCCCGCCAGGAGCATTTTGCATGCTTCCTGGTGCATCCCTCGCAAGCGGTAAGTTTCTTCAGACAGTCCATGTGCAGTCGCCGGCAACGATCACATGGTGGAAGGACCCTGTCGCCTTTTTGCAAGTGCCCCATCCGCGCCACCATCTCAGCTTTGTATGGCCCACCGTCGTCCTTCTCGGGCGGTAAAGGTTTGGCATACGGAAGGAGCGAGGAAGGGGTGTTGGGGATCGGAACCGCAGAGGCGGAATTCAGAAGGAGGGTGGCGTAGTCGCCGGTATCGAGAGAATTCCTCGAGTGTTGCCTTGAGTCCAAGTGCATTACGGGATTTGAGGCTGCCGGCGAACGGCGAGAATCAGAGAGGGAAGTGCGCCTCGAACTGTTGTCGCGGGCCGATTGATCGTGATGCCGACGCTCATTTGAAAAAAAGAATCTGGTCATGAGCTCTGCGCGAGTGGCTGGCGACGCTCCACGTACAGACGTGCCATTCACAATCGTCACATTGCTAGTATTAGGCATCTCCTGCGTGTGCCCTATCGGAGCTAGTGAGCTGTTAGCCTGACCCAGACGGCGTGCGTTAACCGCGACAAAGCCGGAGGCTGGAGAATGCGACTTCCGGTCATCTCCGTTAGGGTGTGCGCTTGACGAAGCCTGCATGCTGTTTCCTATGTCTTGCAGCGGTACCGGGCTGGCTGACCGCCCTGCAAGGCTTCTCTGCACGGCGGCTTCGGCTTCTCTCCTGGTGACAATGGCATTCCTTCGATTCTTGAGGCGATGATTAAGCTGCCTTGCGCGAGCAGAGACTGTCACATATACAGCTTAACACACCTGATGCGAATCACCAAAACGTGTATGAGGTGGTGCCTACCTTGATCAGCTAGCTGAACAATCTGGGTCAGATTCTTCTCCAGAATTTTCAGTGTTCCCAGTTCCTTCTCTTCGTCCTCCACAATCGGCTGCGGCGGAATCAACTTCTGTGGCATACCGGAAGCAATCAATACGTAGTCCTCCTCGGAGATCTCGACTCTGCTCTGCTTCGTATAGAATTGGCACACCCTGACGCCGTTCCGCATCTTCTCCAAATTGAACTGTTCCGGCTTGTTCCTCGCAAACTCGACGACATCCAGCCAACTCACGGTAGTTCCTTCCTTCCCGTGGGTCTTCAACACTCTCGGAGGTCCATCGAAAAGCCTCTCGAAGCGCTTGATGAGGATGGGCCCAAGTGGTTTGGCCCCAAGATTTCCTGCCATGCTCTCGTGTCGCTGCAGGACTCCATCGTAATCACCGATGAGGGTCAAGATTGAAGGTAACGTATCCTCTGCAGATACTACCGGGAGGTTCTCAGCGTATTGACGTGCTAGGTAGTTGATTTGGAGATGGTTGGTATGTGCTTTCACCGGTTTGACCGCAGGAGCGGGGGCCTCTCCGGAAGAGCTTCTTTTGCGCTTGGCGGTAGCAGGAGTCGTACTCTGCCTCGATTCCATTGTTGGTCGCTTGAGATAATCTGAGTGATTTTTTTGAACGTCTGGAGTGCAAGCGCATTTACTGCGAAGGGCGTAAGCGGAGAAGTCTGTCTCCTCGGGATCAGTCAAAGGCCGCGGAATGCGGAGGGTAACCATACCAGATGAGCTAAAGCAGTGCGATAGGAATCATGCTGCGCCTACTCAAGCAAGAAGTAGAGGGAGTACTGTAGACAGCTCCGCAGTGTCAGGAAGTTTTCGAGGATTGATATGAGAGCAAAGACGATCTGGGGTTGAGGGCGAAGACGAGGGCGAGGGCGGGGCGGACGAGCGTGCCGATCCCCACACCCCCCTACGCACGCGGCGCTACCTACCGTGGTGGTGGTGGTGGTGATCAACTTAACTTACCACTCGTAGGTAGTCTCCGGGTTTAGCGCAACAAGTGTTACCTACAAATACGGAAAAGCTCCGCGATCATCAATTACCTCAATTCTTAACACCCAACACATCCATGATAATCTATGTCAGAACGGGGCTCTTTTCGCGGCCGTGGACGTGGAGGTGGTAGAGATGGAGGCGATGCGGGACATCGTGGGGGACGGGGAGGGTCACGAGGCGGAGGGCATGGCGGGCAGCAGCAAGATCGACCCAAGAAGGAGAATATTCTTGACTTGACCAAATACATGGACAAGGAGATTACTGTGAAGTTCAACGGAGGAAGGGAGAGTACGGCAATCTTCTACCCGGCAGGGAATGATATTGAAGCTAACGACGGGGACACTCAGTCGTCGGGACGCTGAAAGGCTACGATCAGCTTATGAACTTAGTTCTGGACGATGTGAAGGAGACTTTAAGAGGTACGCAGCTTTTGTGAAAGCGGGTCTTGCTGGATGTCTGTATAGTGACTAATGTTCGGGTGTAGACGACGAAGGGAACGAATCATCCCGTTCTCTGGGCCTCATAGTCGCGCGCGGGACATTGCTTGTCCTAGTCTCCCCTGTCGATGGAAGTGAAGAGATTGCGAATCCCTTTGTGCAGGCTGATGATTGAACATTCCTTGGGTCAAGGAGCGTTGCCGCGCTCCCTCTCTACTCAGGCTGAATGGACTGCGCGCACGATGCCATCAAGCATGTTGACGCTGCGACCATACATACTACATGCAGCGGCCGCAACAAATGCTGAGGATTGTTGCGTCTAGGTATCTTCCTGTCACGTTGATAATGTTTTTATGAATGCCAGCTACTCTTATAACAAATATCAGCTGCTCAGTAGAATCCAGTCTCACAGGTCGTCGCCTTGGCAGAGGCTCAGACTCGGTAGTATGAATCATCACTGAAGTGCCTCCTCAAGATACATCTCTTTGCTGCACTTCTATTCATGGCCCTAGCCAGTCTGTCGCAGCGGCCACACGGAATGCTACTGTTCGCCTCCACTGATCATTTATGCTCTTCTACCCAAATCTATGACATCGTCGTTATCCATGACACTCACTCCGGAATATACCCCGGATCGAAACTGGCTCAATCGAACGTTGCTCTTACATTCTTCTAGCCGTCTTCGTAAGCTCCAGGAAAGCTGATTCAATCGCACGTTTAAGCTCCCGATAGCTGACGACAAAACAGCTTTGCTCGTCCCTACTTGTAAGGGTAACCTTTTCCTCGATTCCCGCATCGAGCTTGTTTAGGCATGTGAGGACATGTGCCAGGTCGGTGACGGGGTGCCCTTGAACATCGACTTGGTGGAAAACATAATCGCGGAACAGTTTGAGAAAGTAACGCTCGCCATTCTCGGACCACTGCCTGTCATGCTCATGTTCGGGTCGTTCGTTGATGAAGTTCAATTTTATCACCAGCCGCAAGATGCGTGAGTTCTCCAACTCTCGGTTCAGCTCCGTGTTGAGCTGGTCATTTTGATGGAGACTGCTATCAAAGGCCGTGATGATATGGGACGAGATTCCATTGACGAACATGTCAATTCCGCGAGGCTGATCCGGAGAGTTTAGACCCATGAGCCAGAATACCGAGTCTCTCAATTGTGGGCCGTACGCGCGAGAAAAATGTTCCATAGCTCTGGATACATTATGGCTAAAGTTCGGATTCATCGTACCAACTCCCAATATCAGCTGACCGAGTTGGAGGAGGTCGCCCCGCTGTAACTCGGAGAGGGTGCGCTGAGTATCATGTTGAACAACATCCATGATCCCGCAGGCATTGAGGCGCACTCGGTTTTTATCCGTAAGCAGAACTTTGGTGGGATCTATTATCCTAGCTGCAAGCCCGGAGCCATGAATCGTCTTAAGTGCAGAGGCTATCTGGACAACGTAGCTCCATAACACTTGTTCCAGAACATGGCTCCCAGCAGGACGACCTGCGTGTCGAGCTCCCGAGCCAAAGTGATATTCTGCCAAGGTCCTTGAAAGGGGATGGTAATCGGTTACAAAAACTAGGGAGCTGTCACCGAAATTGCGACTCGTGAACGCATCGTGCACAATCACAGCATTTGAATTGTTGATCCGTCTCCAATTCTGGACCGCTCTGATTGCTTTCTCGTTTGTCAAGCGATAGCCTATGAGGTAGATATCAGAGACGTCACTCAGGTATGTGTGAAATGACATGAGGATGTACCTTCAAGTCTCCTAAGCGCATAGGTATTGCCATCTTTGCTGGAGACAGCTTTGTATATCCAACTGGGATAGCCAAATATGGATGCGTTTCTTTGGTTGCTGACGTCCAATGGTACGAGCGAGTGGAAATAGTCGACCTGTGATGGAAGTGTCGAGTCTGCTTTCATACTCAGTATACTTGGTGGGCCAGCGATGACAGAAATGCAAGGACTTACTCGGGAGCACTTGCATTGTGGCAGCCGATTGTCGTTGTAACTCTTCCCTAAGGTTGTCGGATACGAAGAAGTCATTGGCGGCACGTTGATAAGGTGACAAATTCTCTCTGTGAGGGCCCAAGGGGGCATAAAGATGGTATTGAAGCTAGAAAATCGAGCTTAGGTTCAGGGTATCCTGTGCGTCGGTCGTACTGCAACTCACTGGCTGAACATAACTAGTCTGCGCTTGATAGTAAGCAGAACCTCCTGGCAAGGTCGTTTCCGCTGCGTAAGGATTACTCTGTGCTTGAAGACTGGCGGTGTTATTCGTGTTGAGCGTCACCGATGGTGTAATGAAAGGGTCGTACGGTGCGGAGGGATCAAGCCCACCGCCGGTGTCGCCCTGCAACTCAACGTGAGCATGCTAATGAGATATTCAAACGGGCATTTAGAAAATGAGTGCACCAAGTACGGAAGAAGTCTGAGACGCAATGGATCTCCAGATGAAACGGAAGGAGTATAGCTTCGATTCCACTCTTTCACAAAATGGCTCGATGATCATCACTTCTCCGAGTGCTAGAGAGAGCCATTCCAAGGGCTCCCAAACTTGTGCTTAGGGGGTCTATGTCTTGGAAGAGCTGGAGCGACTTGCATAGTCAAGACACACAAGTGATGCCAACCAGTATGGCAGATAAGCCATACCCGGTGGGGTTGTCAAGCTCGACTCAAGGGTCGGTTCTGGGGTGAGCAAGTCTGTGACCCGCCCCATGACTCGAGGAGTGGATTATGTGCCCAGATGAGTGCACATCGATATCGTACAGAATCTTCCAGGTGTCTTGCCACAGGCAAACCAGTCCTCTGTGATAACCCAAGGGGGCTCGCCCCAATGCGGAGAACATATGGCAAAGTTTTGAGAGAAACATACTCAATCATACTTGACTTACCATCTGAAGAGGCTCAAATATCTGCGGGAGATAATCCTGCGCGTCGGGAGCAGCCCAATCAGGGACTGATGCGTCATGGTGCACTGGTGGAGTTGCAGTGCCTACTGTTATTGAGTCAGCAACTTTCAGAAATCAAGCTTCTCTATTCAATTACCAGACGCCGGCCCTTTTGGCATGAAGGGAGCAGCATTCGCTGCCTTCGGCGAAATGGCGGTAGATTTGTTGCTTGGGGCAGTCCCATTGGTTGCAAGCAACGACGGCGTGAAACTCGGAGATTCCACATTCAGTCGTTTTTTTAGACTAGCAGAAGGTGAGAAGGAGTGTTATATTTACAGGTTAAGGCTAAAAACTGGAGTAAAGAAGGGTTCACCTGTCAGCCTGAGTTGACGGCGCGTGGCCTTTGACCGGATCATGATTGAACGCACATCCTTGAACAACGAAGCTTAATAGGTATCCAGTAGCTATGGTGCAGGATCTTACCTTTATCTTCATACCGGCAATAACCATATATAGACACGTTCCGGCATAACGTATCTTTTGCAGTCTCTGATCGATAACACACTGTCAGTGAGCCCTTCCTTTACAACGGTGCTTGCAAGGCCTCTTAGCAGGTCCGCCATAATCCAGATACCCTGTGTGTTGTGAAACCGTCACATACCACGTCCTTTGGGTTTGGGGGACAGTCCGGTCCGCCGCATCTCTCCTGGAGAGCCCCTTATCGTTGCCGCCATCTTTTACATGTTCAACCCGTATATATCCCCATTGTCCCTACGCAGAGTACCTTTAGCATTGGCTCGAGGCCCAGGGAGCTTTGTGCCGTGCTTCTCACTTGACTAGGTGGAAGGCCTTCTGCTGCATCCCTAATCAATCAGGACCAGCCGCTCTCTTCGGAACCGAGTATCTCGAGTCCAGATATGACGTCGATTCCCCGAGTACAATGACAGTAACGCCAAAAGATGCTCGAGTCCGTGTTGTATTTCTCCCACAACCAAACCCTCTTACTCTTACATGTTCTTGAGCAGTCCAGCCTTGACGCGCGGTACTTTCCGGGGCAGTTTTATGTCTACATATCTTTGTACCTACATGTACTCTACGAGCTCACAGGTATGTACTTGGCACCTACCTCGCCAAGGCTTATGAAGACCAACTGATCATCAAACACAATCTCTGGGCCACTCTGCTACTGAACTCAGCTTAGATGACGTGTGCGGCACAACTTCTCCAATGGCGAGTACAGATATTGATCTTACGGGCCTCAACGAGAGCCAGCAACTCGCTCTGCAAACGTTTACCTCAGTTACAAATCAAGAGCCATCGGCAGGTATACCATTACTGGAACGGTCAGAGTGGAACGTTCAGGTAAGAGCTGGTATTATCCCACTGGAATAAAAGCCGCCAAAGAGAAGCATCATTAATTTAAGTTGCAGATTGCAATAGCAAAATATTTTGATGGAGAAGCTTCAGATCCGGTAGCGGAAGCTCAAGCATCTCTTTCCAATCTCCCTTCACCACAGCGAACAATTCATCACGAGAGACTATCTAATGGATCCCGTCCTTCACGTTCCTCAGCCTCCAACTCTGACATCGACCCTGCTCCCAGGATAGTTCCTCAGCCGGAGGGTCAGATCGCGTACCAGCCACCGTTCATAGTTGGGCTGTTCCTGACACCGTTCAATATTATTGTGCGCTTCTTCGCCCGTTCCCTTGGTCTTCTTGGATATGTTTTGCCATTCTTACCTCGAATGTTCTCCAGCCTCCTATCAGGAAGTCCTGGCCAAAGCCACCCACGACGGGATACGACCGGACGGAGGCCGTTGAACCCTCGTGATACTGCTGCAAGATTTATGCGGGAGTTTGAGGAAGAGTACGGCAGTCATTCACTTAGGTTTTTCGAAAATGGCTATGCTCAAGCCCTCGATATTGCGAAGAGAGAACTGAAGTTTCTCTTGGTTCTGCTTCTATCTCCGGAGCACGACGAAAATGCTGCCTTCTTTCGAGAAACCCTCCTCTCACCTGAGGTGGTGAACTACATCAACAATCCGAAGAACAACATGATTCTATGGGCAGGGAGTGTACAGGACTCTGAGGCTTACCAGGTGTCTAACGCACTGCGCTGCACGAAATTTCCCTTCGCAGCGGTGATAGTTCAGACTGCGCAGTATCCTTCAACCGCAATGTCGGTGATTACCCGTATTACTGGCCTGATGCCACCAACTGCTTTCCTGGCCAAACTAAAAGCCGCTGTTACTCAATATTCTGGAAGTCTCGAGAGAGCAAGGGCATCCCGTGCGGAGCAGGAAGCATCACGTAGTCTACGCGAGGAGCAGAATTCGGCTTACGAACGGTCGCTTGCGCAAGACAGAGAGCGTACAAGGCTGAGGAAAGAAGCAGAAGCAGCAAAGGCACGCGCAGAGTTGCTAGCTAAGCAGAGATTGGAGGCTGAAGAGAAGAAAGCGCAGGATCTCTTGCAGTGGAAAAGATGGAGGGTACAGGCCCTACCGGAAGAGCCATTTACTGATGCACCCGATGTCGTCCGAGTTAGCGTAAGGTTGCCGTCAGGCGACCGAGTGGTCCGGCGATTTCCTCCTGAGTCCGATATGGAAGTACTGTACGCATTCGTTGAATGCTATGATATTCTCCAAACTCGGGACGGTTCCAGACACGAGGTGGCGGCCCGTCCGGTAAGAGTCAAACACGAATATGGGTTCCGTTTAGTCTCTCCGATGCCTCGTACGGTCTACGAGGTGAATGCTGCAGGTACGCTGAAAGACTACCTCGGCCGCAGTGGGAATCTTATTGTAGAACCCATCAACGATGACGCAGAGGATGAGGAGGATGGATGATCGATAGTTCTTAAAATTCCCATAGAATGTGGCTCTACGGCGTCTGGCACGGAAGGACGTTCATGGAGTTGACGCTCTGCTATTGTCATCGTTGTTAGATTGTGACATTGAGTGTGGGACACGGCCGTAAGATCTATCGTCGAAGCCGGGAGCCATCGGCTCCTCCGTGTGTTTGACATCCAGCAGTGCTCACAACCTGTGGAAACACATGTACGCACGTACTACTGCTGTTGCTCTTGTTGTAAAATTAGCAGCCAAGGTAGGAAACTCGAAACTACAATACATACCTTTCAGAATCTGGGTACAGTGTTGCGAGTAATTCGGTCTTATATGTAGAAGTCTACGCTATCAATAAGGAATTTCACCTACCATCTGTAATGGAATTTTTCTTGGCGGCCCATAGCCACGCCAGACGCGCGGTTATTCATAAGGCTACGATTCATATCCTCGACGTGAGCGCTGTCGTCTCAGCACTTCCGCTATCCTACTTGACAGCATATTCCGTCTTTAGCATGAAAAGGTTACTGGGCTCTCTCAACAAGCGGAGCTGTGAGTCGATTAAAGGATAAATAATCATATCCAGCTAACAGGCGCTGACTGCTGGGATTGACAGTGCAAGGCGATTCGATCTCGAATGATGACTCTCCAGAAGCAAGCGCCGCAAGAGGCGTGGTGGCTATCCCTCTCCGCTTCTTTTCCTGCCTTCTGGCTAATTGCTTCTGTTGCTGGTGTAGAGGTTATTTTGTGAATCAGCTGCTGCCCAGAACTCGGTATACTAATCAACCCACAACGATTGCCTTACGCAGCTGCTAACAATGAGCGCTGTAGGGGGACGAAGTTCTACACCTTCCTGTCATAGTCGAAGCGGCCGAGTCAAGTCCCGCTGCCGCCAAGGAAGCCGCCAATGTAATCCGCAAGTTCCTGTCAAAGGATAACTACCAAAGAGCTTACGTCCAATACAACGCCATCATGCTCATCCGTATTCTGACCGACAATCCCGGCAAGACTTTCACGAGAAATCTGGATGCCAAGTTTGTAGGCACGGTGAAGGAGTTGCTCAGGGACGGTAGGGATATGAGTGTGCAGCAGATTCTGCGGGAGACGTTGGACACCTTCGAAACACAGAAATCTGACGACGAAACTCTGACACCCCTGAGGGAGATGTGGAGGAAGGAACAGCAGAGATACGGCGCGAAAGTGTATAACAATGAGACACACAGAGATACGACAGGCTACCCTCAGCAGCCCGTAGCTCGGACGCTTAAAGCGCCGCCGTACGACCCTAATCAGCAGAACTACTTTGCCCGAAGTCACCGGTCTCGTGGTCTTCCATCCCCCAGTGAGTTAGCTGCACGCATTGAAGAAGCCAGAACTTCGGGGAAGTTGCTGCAGCAGGTTGTTCAGTCAACACCTGCTGGCGAGATCCTTCACAATGACTTGATCAAGGAATTTGCGGAACGCTGTCAATCCGCTTCTCGGTCCATACAAGGCTACATCCACGCCGAAAATCCAGCTCCAGACGATCAGACCCTCCTCACGCTAATCGAAACGAATGAACAACTCTCCCAGGCCATGTCTAAGCACCAACGCGCCCTTTTACAAGCTCGAAGAGTGACCGGTGCCACATCAGTCTCTCCATCTCCACCGCCCGCGCCTCCGCCGATACCACCACCTCGCAGAGACGAGAATCGGAACCCTTTTCATAATGCCAGTCAGAGCCAGCAGTGGCACACACAAAGTCTGCCATCACCCCTTGAGCCGAACTACTACGGTAGCATGGCGCCGCCAAGAGTCCCGACCGAACCGTCGAGCGGACCGTCAGATTCAGTGGTACCAGGAGAGCAGTCAGGGACATACTTCCCTGTGCACAGTGCTCCTGGCTCTGTCCCTCCGCAAGAGCTGTCAGTCGAACCTACAACAATGCAAGGGGTAGCGCCAACTAGACACCAAGATGATCAAATCCCTCCTTTAGAGGCGAGGCAGCCTGTATCGTATCGCTACTAATTCGGGGCTCAGTATCAGGGAGTTTTGCGGTCTGGCAAGGAGTTTCGCGGTCGGTGGCGCGTTGGATCAGAAGCTTTTACTGGTTGTGCAGATGAGGGACGGCAAGCAAGTACTTATATTACTCTGAATTCAAGAACGTTACGATATCCCACATGTCAACCTACGAGAGAAAATGGGCAGTTGCTAGGCAGTGATAGTGGTTCTCGGGTTTACTTCAGGGCTTGCTTTCCGTAACTTTGACCTTCAGACTGTGCATGTAAAATCTGTGGAGACAAGTATACCTTACTTAGGGATCGTCAAAATATCATAATGTAAGGGGACTAAAAATGCAAAACAAATTGCCTCCATCCAGAATTGAACTAGAGATCTTCGCATTTCAGAGCCCCAAGAGGTTTACAAGTGCGACGCGTTACCACTGCGCCATAGAGGCGTTTCGAATAATACCATGGCTTATTGAAATATATGACATATAATGTATTGTTGACATATTTGTAATATCTTCATTTGACCCACTTCTTGGAACAATCAATTTATTATTATTATTGATTAATCCAAGTTGAGAACACAGCTACTGAAATCTCATTACATGAACATTACACCTCAAACGTGCATAACGGCAATGATCTCCTACATAGTCTCTTGTAGCTCACAACTGAGTGGACTCCATATTAAAATTTTCATCTGTTGTCGTCCTGTGCTCAGGTTTTGTGTGTGATCAAGTATGTGAAAGGATCTTGCGATCTCATTTCCCAGTGTGACAAGCAAGAAGCGCATGCATGATGCGTTAGGGTAGTCACTGCGATGTGCTTCCCTCAGCCTGGTCAACTCTCATTTGCTCATATTAATAATGTACCGCTGTCAGTAGGGTACATGGTAGTCGTTAAGCGCCCGACATCCCGCCATGGGTCTTGAAACACCAACATCACTTGACTTCAGCACATTGTCCTGACGGGCTTCTCCCGAGGACTCGGATCACCAATTACAACCTGTTAAATAAGCCTGTCAAGGTCTGAAGGCTAAGCATAGCTAGGTTATGGCTTGGAGAACAGCCGTCCTTGTTGGTTCGCACCGATGTTCAGACGAGAACTATAGGGAAACTGATTTCGGCTGCACCTTTCTGTGGCTTGAGGCCTAGGGTTTTCCCATGAGCAATTGCTCTTCAGGACAGCATGCAATTCTGGTGATGATGAGTTGCTTTGATTGTTCTCAGTGCCTGTTGTTTCTTTATAATCAGCACATTTAGTCAGTACATCGCAATGTATCAGGGTCTATTCAGATCTGCTGGCTTGGTGTTCTATCTTGCTGTGATACAGTGGCTTTCCCTGTGTCATGAAGCTGTCGGTACCCGTCATGTCGTGCAACGGCAAACCATACAGCCTGCGCAGGGTGACCTTTGTTATCTGTATAACCACCGAAGCGCAATTCTTGGGAATCGGCTTTACTTTATGGGTGGTCAATACACGTTTCAAGGAGGAGATACTACCACGGCTGGTACACTGCCTCTCTCAACCTTCAACGCTAAGTCTGACGGTGTCGACAGAGCAGAAACTATACTGGCTTGACCTCAACACGTCTTTCCCAGCCGAAACCGCAATCCCTAGTAACGTCTTACACTCGATAGCGGCACCGGCGGATTCCCAGTGGACTGGTACGGGCGCGTTCTTTACCAGTGCGGACCAAACGGGGTTGTACTCCTTTGGTGGATTCCTCCACGACGACAGCGAGCATAACAGTACCTGGCTTTTCAACTCCTCTACCGCCCAATGGAGCAACTTGACGGTTTCCGGCGGAAACCTGAACAAAGGCAACCGAGACGCGTCGATGCATATCAGCACCACGGGCACCAACCAAGGCTTAAGTTTCATGAACGGGGGCTGGGACTCTACTTCGGGTATGGTAATTTTCAACTCTGATCCTCATCGTCTCTCCTGGACGAATCAAACGCAGAATGATATCCCCGGTACGATGGGTTCGACCATGCAATACCTACGATACGGCAAAGCTGGTACTTTAGTTGCCTTTGGAGGGTATGATGTAAGTAATTACGACACATGGATCCCCAGAATGCAAGTTGAACGCGTCTGCAGACTTCACACGTCGGATCGCAGTTTTCTGGATGGCCCTGGGATCAGCGGCCAATGGATCGAATAATGGTCTATGACATCGATTCAGCTACTTGGCATGTCCTCATCTCATTTTACCGGTATATACAAGAAGGGAAGCTGATTCCTTTATTAGGTTTAACGTTACAGCGAGCGGTGACATCCCCACTGAACGTTCCGAGTTCTGCTCAGCGGTATCCGCAGCGCCGGATGATTCCTCGTTCCAAATTACGATCTACGGCGGTTGGAGCCTTTTATCTAACAGGGCATTCGAAGAGGTCTATGTCCTAAGCATTCCCTCGTTCCGTTGGATCAAGATCGACGACCAGGCGACGAATAAGGAAGCCAACCTACCAGGCCAAGTAGGCCGCAAGGACATGACGTGTCAGATACGCGGAGACCGTCAGATGCTGGTTTTGGGAGGAGGTGTGAATCTGGGCAAAAATCAAGTGAACGGACAAACGTGCAACACCTCATACCCCGCCATCAGGCTGCTCGACACGACAACGCTCGAATGGCTGGATCAATATAATAGTGTCGCTGAACCGTATGGCGTGCCGCAGGTGGTCTACAACATCATTGGTGGCAGGTCAGCATATGAACTATCCTTGAATGCATCGCATTGAGCGTCTAACATGTTTACAGTGCCTCTGGTGGCGCGACGATGAGACAGCCATCGGGAGGTTTCAACAACACGTCTTTGTCGCAGGTCTTCTCTCACACTGTAGCTCGCTATGCCGCCACGACATCCGGCCCATCCAGTCTCATGTCCAGTGCCATTGCCAAACCTGCAAGCACGTCATCCTCAAC
Source organism: Acarospora socialis (assembly GCA_025617375.2). Classification (NCBI taxonomy): domain Eukaryota; kingdom Fungi; phylum Ascomycota; class Lecanoromycetes; order Acarosporales; family Acarosporaceae; genus Acarospora; species Acarospora socialis. Next base: position 95,851 of record JAMYGW020000012.1, read on the forward strand.
AACATCCTCAAGCAGCTCTTCACAATCACCCTCACCCGTTGGCCCCGCAGTCGGCGGCGCAGTCGGCGGTGTGGCCCTGCTGGGGTTCGCTGCCGCCGCCATCTATTTCTGCCTGCGACGACGCCGAAGACGACAAAACCGGAGCAGTCATCGATTTGAGAAACCAGAGTTGTCAGCGCAAGGTCAAATATACCTGGAAAAGCAGCGGCGTCATGAGCTCGCTGGTGAGGCGTCGGAGCCACGATATGAACTTGGCGGAGATTATCATTGCGTCGAGGCGCATTCGGAAGAGCCGATAGTTCAGCGATAGCTGAAAATTTCGCGGTCGATCTTGCCTGTAGTTGAGCGACCGTACTGTGGTTGGCGTTGTGCACTACTGGCATCAGATATGGGTGCGACTATTTTGTGGTTCAGGATGGATGGATAACGGCGCATATTTAAGGCCATCGAGGAATATATACTAGCATTTATCACACATATTAATTACCTAGAACTAAAGGATACTCGCTAAGAATGCAAGTTTTGATACCCGCCTTAGCCGCGTCGACGGACCCATTTAACTCTGGAATGGTGAAAGTGACACTGGCAGATATGATGGTAATCTACCCACGATTGTGTTTAAATAATGGGAGGGTCACTAGAAACAGTCTTGCAGACTACCACCTCTTGGGAAAAAACCATCTGAATGAAGCTCGGCTGAGGCTGGACACAGTGAAATTGGAGCTGGTCACCGCCTGCATGCGTCAGGTTTTAGTAGGGCGGTAGGACTGTTTAGGAACCGCTCATGCTTACATCACAATGACATTCTTGATTGCTTGTGCGACTCTGATTTGTCGACGTTGCCTAATATTGACGTTGATTAGTTTGTTGCATGGTGGTTTGAAGGAGACTCTGAGGCTGTCTCGTCAATGTCACCTATGTCATTGGGAATCTCCTCCACAGCGGGTTCGGTCGAATACTGGCAGTAAAAACCTTTCACTACATAAGGCAGTGATGGAGACTCCACCAATGGTATAAGGTCTCGTCGGCGTCTCTTGAGGGTGCTGAATGACGGCAGGTCTTGCTTAGGTAATCTTAAATCTTGTCCCTCCAAGACGCTTTTTCCGATGGCGAACCCTAGAACTCAACGAAAATGCAACGCATAACTCCTTTATCATCATCTTCCGGATTCTCGCATCCAACCTGTTGGACGCCTTTGCGGATCTGTACCGTGTTATCCAGATCCCTACATACTACACCCTCGAAGCCTGCTGTACCGCTTCCTACAACAACCGCAGGGCCCCCACCGCAGCCGCCTTTGCCGGCAGCCTCCCAATATGGACAACGTGTCGAAAGACGACGCCAACAGGCGGAGCTACTCAAAAGGGGACAGGACCTACGTGCGAGCCAGATGAAGCCGGGCAGCGCGATGAAGAAGCGCTTTTGGAAGGACGTTTCTGTCCGGGAAGCACCAGGTAGAGTTGGCTGAGTATCTGAAATGTGCTATAAATATCTAATGCCAGCATCTCCTAGAGGGCTTTCACATCCTGCTGGACAATCGACCGGTCCGGACACCGTCAAAATCTATTCTCACCATTCCTCCTTCAAAGCCCCATCTAGCTTCCGCCATCGCGCTCGAGTGGGACCTCCTCATCTCAGCGCAACAGGCATTGAAGCAGCATCTAATACCACTCACCTCATTGACATCTCGGGCGGATGATATACAGAACCAAGACACCGCTGGCAATAGCAAGCCGCGCCAAGAAATTGTTAAGATGGTGATGAGGTATCTAGACACCGACACCCTGCTGTGTTGGGCGCCGCAACGGAGCGCGGAGGATGCTGCAAAACTTGGTCAAAGAGGACGAATGACGGAGAGCTTAAGAGATATCCAAATTCGGACGGCACAGCCGATCATTGGGTATCTGGCCACGCACGTTTGGCCTGGTGTCGAAATCAAGCCTGTGCTAGACTCCGGCAGTATCGTCCCAACACCGCAACCGCAGATCACCAGAGACATCATACGAGGCTGGATATCAGGACTTCCTGCCTACGAACTTGCGGCACTCGAGAGGGCCGTTCTTGCCTCGAAGAGTTTGCTTGTCGCGGTTCGGCTACTGGTGGAATGGAGTGAAGGATTCCGAGATTTGCCACGGGATCCACAGAAGAGGTTCGGCATCGAGGAGGCCGCGGAGGCGTCGAGCTTAGAAGTACGATGGCAGACGGACATGTGGGGAGAAGTCGAAGACACGCACGATGTTGAGAAGGAGGACGTCCGACGGCAACTGGGTGGTGCCATCCTCTTGGTTAGTGGGCAAGGATGATGGACATGACCCTATTTGAAACATCTTGTGCCAAGTCCATGGACCTAAGGTATTATGTGTAAAACAGAGGGATCCATTCTACTCCAAGCGATCCGTGGACCGGGCGTTTCTTGGACGTCTAAGCAGCTTTTCTCGGCAATAAGGTAACTTAAGGTAACTAATGAATCCCCAAGGTACTTCGTGTTCTCTCCCACGCTCATGTACGCTTCGTACCATAAGTCCCGCTACCGCCACCGCTCTCTCTATCCTAGCATCACGATAGCAAAAGCCACATGAAGGCTGTGTCCTCCGGTAAAGGACCTTAGCAGTGTACGGAGTAGGTAGGTAGAGTAGAACCTTATCGGGAGGTGCCTTCAAGGTAGTGATGTGGGCTTCTCCATCTTCAACCACTCGGAAGCTATTCCTCCCTTTACAGCTTTACCCCACCAAAGTCAATGCCAAGCAAGCATTTAAGGAACCCCAATATTTACCTTACCTTGACTACATGTCCTCATGTACGCGTCCTTTCGCTCAAGAAGGATCATATGTTCCTTAGTAGTTATTGTCCGGGAATCTGCGCTATTGACAAATGGACTTTGTAACCTGAATCTCTGATCTCAGGATTCATGACTCTTTTTCCGCCGCCCCAGGTCCACTCCCCGCAAAAGTCAGCTGTAAGTAGAAAGACAAGAATCGCATTACTCCTCTGCGATAGAGCTTTGTGACAGCTCGAGTAAATTGGCAGGAGGTCTAGCATAATGTCTGAGAGGCCTCTGCACAAGCGCTCCAAGTCTGCCTTAGCTCTATCCATCCTTCACCGAGACAGGGCAAAGGGGGACGACAAGGTTGAAGATGCCTCAAGTTTAGCGACCTCTGATCTAGAGTCGCCGACAGCTCCTGCTGATGCACATTCACCTACGACCGCCGCTTCTCCCACACATCTTGGCATAGGTCGATGGCACTCGTCCCGGCGGAAGCGGCAACCAGCTGCTGATGCTGTAGTTAGGGGTGGTCCTGCCGCGAGTACTGCACATCCAATGCAGGATGGTGGATCTGGAAGTGTGACGACTGCGGTGCCGCAAAGCAAAGCCATGTCTATCGAACAATCTGTGCGGATCTTCCGGCTGTTCGAAGCTTTGAGGGCTGGAGACACAGTGACGATCTCAAAAGCCATTGGAGATCCTTCGATGGGAAATGTGACAAGAGAAGAATCGGTTGAGAGCGCAACTTCCGTCGCCTCTCGCCACAGCGCTTCCAGCCAAGTCGAGGGGACGACCGTCTTGCATCTGGCTGTGCAATGCGCAGAGCCACGGATTGTTGAGTATGTTATTTCGCATGCAATCACAAGCCCTGGGGCCAGTGTTGACTTGAATGCGCGCGACCGTGACGGGAACACTCCCCTTCACCTAGCTGCTATGCTTGGGCGAGCGGAGATAGTCCAACTTCTGCTGGAGCAGGACAACACAAACGAGTACTTGACCAATTACCAAGGACGCACTCCCCTTGACCTTGCGCGGAACCCAGTTATCTTTCAGCAGCTACAGCTTTCTCGTTCTTTGTACGTCGACACCAAGATTCGCCAAATTCACACTTTGGTCGGAACGAAGGATTATGATGGATTGGAAACCCTCTTGAACGAATCGCGTACGGGAGCTGCGATAGATCTCAATGCAACAGAACTCTGTACAGATCCGCTCACAGTGCAGGCCGGAGGTACACTTCTTCATGAGGCTGCTAAGAAGCAAGATATCCGCTTGATTCAGATACTCCTAATGCATGGTGTTGATCCTTTCCGCCGCGACCGCAAGGGCAAACTGGCCCATGACATCACTAAGGATGAGAGAACACGTGGCGTCCTCAAGAACTCTCCGGCAGCTGTAGCAGCCCAGAAGGGTATTCAGGATAAAGCGATCTTGGGAAACAATCTAGGACAGGCGGGTTCCGGGCCCTGCAATACAGCATTGGATAGTAAAGATAGTAGAGACATGAAGGGCTACCTCAAGAAGTGGACCAATTACACTAGCGGCTACAAGCTCAGATGGTTTGTTTTGGAGGATGGTGTTCTTAGCTACTACAAACATCAAGGTGTGTTATTTCGCTCATGCAATAACAACCACCTTAGCTAAACCTGGCAACCTACAGACGATGCAGGTTCAGCTTGTCGTGGTGCCATTAATATGCGCATTGCCAAGCTTCACATAGATCCCCAGGACAAGACAAAATTTGAGATCCAAGGGAAGTCGTCTGTCAAGTACCATCTTAAGGCGAACCACGTCGTAGAAGCCAAGCGATGGTTCTGGGCCTTGAACAACGCTATACAATGGAGCAAAGACGAGGCTAAGGAAGAGGAGAAAAAGAAAGATAAGGATGCCGAGATGCTACGGCAAGCAAGAGTTGAGCGGATGGAGAAACAACAACAGCATACAAATGATACAGTTGGTCCTGCCAGTCTCAACAATGGTAAGCCTGCCGAAAAGGGGTTAACTGCCACGACAACCACGGGTACCTCTTCGAGCAGCAGATCCAGTGTGAACCTGCAAGGCCTGGCCCATATCACTGGTAGTGCAATTGCGGATGATGGTGGTTCCGCCTATGGCTCTTATGAACCAAGCCTTAGGGGTTATGACCTGGCACATACTGTGAGCAATGTAGGCACCACCGCTTTCGAGGAGGACGTCGATGAAGAGCACGATTACGATGACGATGCAAGCATACATGAGCAAAAGCCAACAAGCAAGGATGCTTTCAACATCACCGCTCAGTCTGCCAAAATACAACTCGACTTGCTGACTCAGGTAATATCCGCCTTGCAGGCAGAAAGGTCCACAAACCCTGAGCTGTCCATCTCCGACCCTACGATCGTGCAAGTAACCTCCGCTTATGAAGCCGCAGTGCGTAGTCTTAGAGACCTACTAGGTGATCTTTTGAAGATCTCCCGCGATCGAGACGCTTATTGGCAGTATCGGCTCGATCGTGAAATAAATGTCCGAAGGCTATGGGAAGACAGCATGGCTCGCGTGGCGAAGGAGCAAGAAGAGTTAGAAAATCAAATAGGAGTATCGGAGGACAAACGAAAGCGCACCAAAAGGGCTTTACGCCAGGCTCTGGAAGGCTCGTCGGCGATGAGCAGCCGTCCAGCAAGTAGGGGCCTAGCAGAGAATCACGATCAAATACCGGAGGTACTCCGCACCGCGAAGCTTGGGAATGATGCCGAGCCTTTGCTTCGACGCAAGTCAATAGGATTTCGTGAGACTGGGAGGAGGAAATCGGTCATTGCAGAGCTTACGAACATCTCCGATTCTGAGTCGGAAACTGACGAGGAGTTCTTCGATGCCGTTGATGCTGGAGAGGTCGAAGTCATCGCTGAGATGCCAGTGACTGCGCCGAATTCAGCCCCTCCAGCCACGGCCGGAGATGAGCCCATCGGAGATCTGCGGGAACCTGTCAAGGCACAGATAGCGGCATCCTTCAAAGGATACGAGGACCCTGTACGGAAGCGTCTAATGTTGAAGGCCGATGACAGACCAAAGATATCTCTTTGGGTAAGTCCGTCCACTCACAATTATACTCTGTCGTTGTCTAACCTGTTGTTAGGGAATTCTGAGAGGCATGATCGGCCAGGATATGAGTAAAATGACCTTGCCTGTTTCATTCAATGAACCTACCTCGCTCTTGAATAGGGTTGCCGAGGATATGGAATACACTGACCTCCTCGACACCGCGGCTGATCGCGGCGACTCGACAGAACGCATGGTGTATGTGGCAGCCTTTGCAGCCAGCGAGTATGCCTCTACAATCGGACGAGTTGCGAAACCGTTCAATCCTTTGTTATCTGAGACATACGAATATGTAAGACCAGATAAAGGCTATCGTTTCTTTATCGAGCAAGTCAGTCATCATCCGCCAATTGGCGCTGCTTGGGCAGAGTCACCGAAGTGGGATTACTATGGCGAATCGGCCGTCAAGTCGAAGTTCTACGGGAAGTCCTTTGACATAAACCCCTTGGGTACCTGGTTCCTAAAACTACGGCCGGGCTCTGGCGGCGAGGAACTGTACACGTGGAAGAAGGTCACGTCTTCGGTTGTTGGTATCATCACCGGCTCGCCTACCGTCGACAATTACGGCCCGATGGAAATCAGAAACTGGAGGACGGGAGAAGTGTGCATCTTAGACTTCAAGCCTCGGGGCTGGAAAGCGTCATCCGCCTATCAAGTGACGGGCAAAGTGATAACAGCAGATGGCAAGACGAGATGGAGTATTGGAGGACGCTGGAATGACAAGATCTACGCACGCCTTACGCCAGGTTACGAAGGGTCCGTTACCCCACCGCCGGAAGCAAGCTCACCACAGCATCTCAAGCCTGGCTCGACGCAGGCGTTCCTCGTTTGGCAAGCCAACACCCGACCGACGGGCATCCCGTTTAACCTGACGCCGTTCGTCGTGACGCTGAACGCGCTTCCGGACAAGTTGCGCCCTCTGCTGCCACCGACGGATACGCGTCTACGACCGGATCAGCGGGCTATGGAGGAGGGAAAGTACGACTTCGCGGCGGTCGAGAAGACACGACTGGAGGAAAAGCAACGGGCGAAGAGGAGAGAACGTGAGGCGAATGGGGAGGAGTATGTGCCGAAATGGTTCAGGAAGGGAAAGTGTGTGGTTACGGGTGAGGAGTACTGGGTATCGAATGGGCGGTATTGGCAGGTGAGGGAGAATGTGGCGAATGGAGGGAGTTGGGATGGTGTCGAGGAGATTTTCTGAGGTCGAGGTCACGGACGAGCTATTAGGTTAGTTGGACTACCTCTGTGACCATAGGCTATGCCTGGCTGTGGAGGTCGTGCTGTTGAAGGCCAAATGCAGTAGCTTTGAGATTGTCATTGGGCCTTCTCAAGTGCCTACCTCTAACCGCGAGGCTGCTTTCGCTGAGTGGGCTCCAGATGCCTCAAGCGCAAAACCATTTCCAGCATCACCTTATCATGAAACGGCACCATATAGCACTCCGTGAAAATACCTCAGCTGTCTAGACTTATACAGCAAGCCTGAATATACTATTCAATTTCTTTGCGCGTGGTCTCGTACCTGTTGTGCTTGTCAGTTCTCGCCGATGGTTACCAAGGTCGCCTGATACGATGATTACTGACCTCTTCCCTCTGAACGCCCAAAGCCCCCAGTTCCCACAGCTGATATCCTGTGGGTCCAAATCATTCAAATCCCATCTCAGGCTTCGGAATCGATTTTCGCCAGGCTCCATCAGCAGATCCACCTCCCCACCGACCTTCTCCTCCACCCACTTCCTGTCCCGTTCCATATCCCATTCAGTATATCCGGTTACCAGGATTGGGACTTTCGTTTCTAGCAATTGGGGCAGCGTCTCTTCCCACTCGTGAGAACTGGCCGGGTGTCCGAGGCCGGGATGAAAAAGCATAAAGCAATCGAAGTAGGGGTCGTAAGGGTAGAAGTGTCCCGCCTTGTGTAGCGTGTGGTAGTATTCGACGTACGTGCTGATCTTGATCTGATGACTGATCCGATCTTCGACAATGGCGCCGAAGGGGTTAGCAGGGGTGCGTCCGGGAAGAGGAAATTCGGAGTCCCGATTCGCCATGCTTTCGGGCCCAATGAAGATCATGTGGAATGAGACGCGAGGGAACATGTGCGAAAGCTGGACCCAGACCTCGCGGGGTAGAGAGGATTCCGCACGTGCACCGAGTATGAAGATGCGGACAGGCGGTGGATTTGGTCTGAGGCCTTTAATGTCGGGTCCTGCGCCGGTTCGTGGTGGGTGGAGGGTGTAGCGCAGAGCTGCGCGGTGGTCAGTAGTGTCCTCGTGCATACTGTCGAAGTCACTGACCCGTCAAGCTCTTCAGACCTTCCGCTGTCAATCGTCCTCCTCTTCTGATGCTATATGGGCTTAACTCGTGCAGTACGCTCCCGATGGTGATTGGATATGTTAGTAATCGGGTCGCCTGCCGCAAGCTTCGTGCTTCGTTGATGGCCCTGAATTCTCTCGAGTAGAGAAAGGTATCCCAATTCGTCATATTCACCAGTGCCTCTTCCATTTGGGGTCCCGGGTATTCGAACTCTGGGAAGAACCTTCCTGAGCGTAGATCGTGGTCATCTTCATTGATCTCACGTAGTATATCGCAGACTTCCAGATGTGATTCGTAGTCATCCGCCCAATGACTTTCCGTACAATACACAGGTATTCCACAGTCCGTACATTCGAAATTGACATGGGCTGGTGGCAGGCTGGTAGAGCCTACTGATTTGCGGGCTTCTGCATCGCCGGGTGCGGTTGGCAAGCGGGTCTGGTGGTGAGAGGGATGGGGACAAGAAGCATGCCTTTTGATGAACGCCGCTCGCTGGCGTATCTCGGGTGATGGTGATTTCGAAAATGGGTGGAATAGGTTGTTCGCTTTCAGGAGAGGACGACCAGTGACTTCGGGAATCGGCGCTGTTGAAAGACCGGTAGGGGTGGGAAGCTCTACCGGCTCATGTCTGGGAACCTGGCCACGTGCAGTCACGGAAGATGTTGCACGCCTGGGCGAGGTTTGTACGGAGAATGTTGCTGGGGCTGTTGGTTCTCGAGTAGGAACTGTTTTCTGCTTTGGAAGATATGTTTGACGACTGGAGAAGGATCGTGAGAGCTGGACACCCAGTTTTGTCGCTGTGCGGAGGGTTTTCATACACCTTTGACAGGTGTACCCAGGCTGCATCTTTCTAATCGAGATGTAAGAATACCAGTATAACTGTTGCTGCCGGCGAGTGGTAAGCTTTGAACATTCAAGCTTTGGCGTCATTCGAGATCTAACATACATCAGTCAATCACAGCCAATCACAGCCGGATTCAAGCACGGAGCAAGAGCTAACTCTCTTTGGATTTCTGCAACTTCAACCCAACCGCACCTTAAAGGTAGGTAAGGTAGTCACATGTAGTTACCTTACTCTGTACATGATCTACCACAACGAGACTCGCAACCTCACCTGATGATACGCATATCAGGCCAACAGTATTATCGGACTCAGGGTACCTAGGTGTTGCCAGCTCAGAGCAACTCGCGGCTTGGGCCCGCTCACCCTACAATCATGGCTACCACTTCATCGATGTTCATGTACTCCCTGACTATACAACCTCCTTCAGCAATAACTCAAGCAATCCTCGGTCAATTTGCGGGCACAAAGGAGCAGCAAATAGTAACGGCTTCGGGATCGCGACTCACTTTACACCGTCCAGATCCGACCCAAGGCAAAATCACCACACTCCTTTCGCAAGATGTTTTTGGCATTGTCAGGACTCTGGCAGCCTTCAGGTTGGCAGGAAGTAATAAGGGTATGTACGTTCCTCGTTGCTCCAAAGACTTCACTTAGTGATTCATGAAGTATGGCGGGCAGCACGATCCTCCCTCAGCGCTTGCGTCACCCCGCGGAAGAGAAGCTGCACAGCAGTCTGGAAGGTTTTGAACGAGCCATGCTGAGTATACCGAACAGATTACATTATCATTGGCTCCGACAGTGGCCGTATTACCATCATCGAATACGTGCCGTCACAGAATCGGTTCAACCGACTCCATCTCGAGACCTTCGGCAAGTCTGGCATACGACGAGTTATCCCAGGGCAATACCTCGCAGTGGATCCAAAGGGCAGAGCATGTCTGATCGCGTCAGTGGAAAAAAACAAGCTCGTCTACGTGCTCAATCGCAATGCGCAAGCAGAGCTGACCATATCCTCACCATTGGAGGCTCACAAGCCACAGACCTTAGTATTCGCAATGGTCGGCCTTGACGTTGGGTACGAAAATCCGGTATTTGCGGCTCTAGAAGTAGACTACACCGAGTCTGATCAAGATCCCACAGGGCAAGCGTATGAAGAGATTGAAAAGTCTTTGGTCTACTACGAACTTGACCTCGGGTTAAATCACGTTGTCCGGAAATGGACAGACCCGGTAGACCGAACGGCGACGATGATATTCCAAGTACCGGGCGGAGCCGATGGGCCTAGTGGGGTGCTTGTGTGTGGGGAGGACAACATCACGTATCGACACTCAAATCAAGACCCCTTCCGGGTCGCCATCCCACGCCGGCAAGGTGCTACTGAGAACCCAGAACGGAAGAGGTTCATCACCGCGGGAGTCATGCACAAAATGAGGGGGGCGTTTTTCTTCCTTCTCCAGACCGAGGATGGAGATTTATTCAAGATCACGTTGGATATGGTCGAAGATGACAATGGTCAGCCAACCGGCGAGGTGAAGAGACTGAGGATAAAGTACTTCGATACTGTGCCTATAGCTTCGAGTCTCTGTATTTTAAAGAGTGGGTTTCTGTTCGTTGCCAGTGAGACTGGGAATCATCATTTTTATCAGTTCGAAAAGCTCGGCGATGATGACGAAGAGACCGAGTTCAACAGCGATTCATTTCCTGCCGACCCGACGGAACCGTACACACCAGTATTCTTTCACCCCCGAAGTGCGGAGAACGTCAACCTGGTGGAAAGCATCGATTCAATGAATCCATTGATGGACTGTAAGGTTGCCAATCTCACAGAAGAGGACGCGCCGCAGATCTACTCTATCTGCGGTACTGGTGCACGGAGCACATTCAGGACTTTAAAACATGGGCTCGAGGTGTCTGAGATCGTCGAGTCTGAACTTCCAGGGGTTCCTCAGGCTGTTTGGACAACGAAGATTACCCGCAACGATCAATTTGATGCTTACATAATACTCTCTTTCGCAAACGGAACCTTGGTGTTGAGTATAGGTGAGACCGTGGAAGAAGTCACAGATACCGGCTTCCTTTCATCGGCTCCTACCCTGGCTGTCCAGCAGCTTGGCGAAGACGCTTTGATCCAGGTACACCCAAGGGGCATCCGACACATTCAAGCTGATCGTCGAGTGAACGAGTGGCCATCTCCACAACATAGGTCGATCGTTGCTGCTACCACAAACGAGCGGCAGGTTGCTGTAGCGCTAAGCTCGGGTGAAATCGTTTACTTTGAGATGGACTCCGACGGCTCTTTAGCGGAGTACGACGAGAAGCGAGAGATGGATGGCACGGTAACTTGCCTGAGTCTTGGCGAGGTACCCGAGGGACGGGTCAGGAGTCAGTTTCTTGCAGTAGGTTGCGCAGACTCTACGGTTAGGATACTCAGCCTTGACCCGGACTCGACGCTGGAGAACAAGTCCGTGCAAGCCTTAACTTCAGCACCATCCGCACTCTCCATCATGGCTATGGCCGACGCGACGTCCGGTGGCTCGACATTGTACCTGCACATTGGCTTGTATTCTGGTGTTTATTTGCGAACCGTCCTTGATGAGGTTACCGGGGAGCTCTCAGATACACGGACCCGATTTCTGGGACCGAAACCTGCCAAGCTTTTCCGGGTCTCTGTCAAAGGTCAATCTGCAGTACTCGCGTTGAGTTCTCGACCATGGCTCGGATACTCTGATCCGCAAACAAGCGGCTTCATGCTCACTCCCTTGAACTATGTTGGACTCGAGTGGGGTTGGAATTTCAGCAGCGAGCAATGCATGGAAGGCATGGTCGGAATCCAAGGGCAAAATCTCAGGTAAGCTAGGCCCTGATTCGGTCCTCACCATGATCCACAGACACGAGATTTATGATGACTCTTCTATGCTCTTTCCTACGTCGACTACGGCGATGAGGAAGCATATATTTATTCCAATTGTTCCTTCTGATATCCTTCAAGCTACGCTTTTGTTTCTGCTGTTACGCGTTCTTCGGAGTCTCATTTACTGATATCAGTCTTCAAGGATCTTCTCCATTGAGAAGCTGGCAAACAATCTTTTGCAAGAATCAATACCGCTGACTTACACGCCCCGCCATTTCGTTCGACATCCTGAACAACCACTATTTTACGTTATTGAATCTGACAACAATGTCCTTTCACCCTCTACCAAGTCTCGGCTATTGAATGACTCATCTGTAGTCAACGGCGATGGTATTGTTTTACCACCAGAAGATTTTGGTTACCCGCGTGGCAAGGGTCACTGGGCCTCCTGTATTCATGTGGTTGATCCGGTAACAGCTAAAGAAACTCTACAGCAGATCGACCTTGAAGAAAACGAAGCTGCTGTGAGCATAGCGACAGTCACCTTCTCCAGTCAAGACGATGAGACGTTCTTGGTCGTCGGGACAGGAAAAGACATGGTGGTCAGCCCGAGGTCATCAACCAGTGGCTTCATCCACGTATATCGATTCCAAGAAGAGGGCAAAGAACTCGAATTCATCCACAAGACCAAAGTCGAAGAACCTCCTCTCGCTCTTATGGGATTCCAAGGCCGCCTCTTGGCTGGCATCGGCACCGATCTACGAATCTACGATCTTGGTATGAAACAACTACTCCGTAAGTGTCAGGCTCAAATCGTACCCAACCTCGTCGTGGGCCTACAAACACAGGGAAGTCGCATCATAGTAAGCGATGTCCAGGAGAGCGTGGTGTATGTGGTTTACAAATTCCAAGAGAATCGCCTTATCCCTTTCGTTGACGATATGGTTGCACGGTGGACAACTTGTACGACTATGGTTGACTATGAGACGGTTGCGGGAGGCGATAAGTTCGGAAACCTGTGGCTGCTTCGATGCCCACAAAAAGCTTCTGAGGAGGCCGACGAGGATGGTTCCGGCGCGCACCTAGTTCATGAGCGCCAGTACCTCCAGGGTGCTCCCAATCGAGTCTCTTTGATGTCTCATTTCTTCCCTCAAGACATCCCTACAAGCATACAGAAGACGCAGCTCGTCGCTGGAGGTAGAGACATCTTGGTGTGGACAGGTCTTCAAGGAACGCTTGGTATACTCATCCCCTTTGTGAGCCGTGAGGACGTCGATTTCTTTCAGTCACTCGAGCAACATCTCCGGAGTGAAGATGCGCCTTTGGCTGGACGAGATCATCTCATTTACAGGAGTTATTACGTTCCGGTGAAAGGGGTCATTGATGGTGATTGTGAGTTCCTGCGTAATAGAAATCTAGTATATACATATACTGAACAACCAACAGTGTGTGAGCGTTATGCGCTTTTGCCTAACGACAAGAGGCAAATGATAGCTGGAGAGCTTGACCGGTCCGTTCGAGAGATCGAGCGTAAAATATCTGTACGTCTCCTCAACCGCTAGGCTCCCATAAAAGATACTACGTGCTAGCAGAGCTAATATAGGACTAGGATATGCGAACACGAGTAGCCTACTAGATACCTGATTCCCGAGTTCTCCGTGGACGTTTGTGTATCATAACGGTCTTAGTGTACTAGATGCAACCTTCACTCCCATTTCGTAACGCGACGTACCTATGCATTGTTTTGTTGAGTGTCTCTAGCCTCGCTCGATCTTTCGCGTTCTTGTCGCATGATCTTGAGCTGGATGCATACAATGCTCACAGCAATGTACGCATGAGACTAGAGCGAAAACGACGATCTTTGAGTACGAGGCATCTTTCCAATCAATCAGAGGTTTCCTTGTAATACATCGTCGACACAGCGCGGCTGAACTTCCTCTTACAGTTTTATACTTCTAGAGTCAAGCCTATCGGTCTTTTCCCAGCTATGGTGGGTCGGGGTCCCCCAATGCCACACTGATCGGACTCCTCAAAGCTGTCGACAAGGTTATCCATGAGTCTTTGTTCCCACAAAAGAGTTCTAAACAATGTCATTGTGTCAGGGTCGCTGCTCCAACGCACAAGGGCATTGTTGGCTCAACGAACAGGGGTCCATGGGTACAGCGAGAGCATTGAGAACGGTGTATAAATAGACCTCTCATCTCGGAGAAATTTTGTTCCCCACACTTGCCTGTCTAACCCTAATCACCACAATTCTTCAGGAGGTTCTGCAACAACTGCCGCATCCTAGACTTAGCAGGACAACGAAGCACTTTCCAGACCTACCCCAATACAACATCTCATTCCCGACTGCAGTCATGTGCAGACTGCTCGCCTACCCACCACGTCCGATACCTTGCGAGGGCTCAATCCACAACCTAGCTTGCGGCCACCGCGTCCGTTCAAGCAGCCCAGCATGCCGCGGTAACTGCGCTAGCCCCGGCTTCGGCGCCAAGACCCGTGGGCTTTTCCGGTGCAAGGCATGCAACGACCTTTTGGACCGTAGAAAGGTCTGGGATTATCAATGCGAGATTCAGGACCTGCGAGATTTCATTCTCGCGGCTCGACTCCACAGCGGGGCGTGCGCGCGAGAGATCGAGGCTGCCGAGGACCAGATTGACATCCTTGAGATACGGATGAGGGAGGTGGCGGGATGGGAGGCTGTCGGTCCCTTCCTGGCGCAATGTGAGTCGATCATCCAGTCGAACCACGATCGTGACATGGCCGAATGGTGGAATTACGACATCTGACATTGACGCCTTGCGATCAATCTAATGCAATCTTCAACACCAAATACCACTCGCTTCCATGAAATCTTTATGCCAGTAGTCGAGTCAAATTATTCTAGAAACTGCAATATGACAATACAAGTTGCGAGCTCTAATCTAACCCTATTTATCCTACTCCTCGTGTAATGTTTGCCCTACTGTCAAGCACACCTCCCGTGTTGCGATTCTCAGTAATTAGTCGGAGAGCTTTGAATAGAGCGTTTAGCTCTCATGGGAGCTTGATGGATGTGAAGGCTTCCCTTAGTCTGCAGGACCAAACCTGGATGGTTAGCTGCTCGTTCCATTCCGAGTTGAAAGCGTGTGCATCTGGCATAGATAAAATTGCCTACATAGAATAATGTAACATGAGTTCAATCACATACGGCCATAGACTGTGGATCACTGGGCATCCCGTCCGCTCTGCCATACATAAGCCAGATAGCGGCGGATTAGTAGTTGGGTCGGTGACGACCAGCGAATACCCGCTTCTGTATGTTTTGCTTTTCGTCTTTCTATTCTTTTATTTGTTTTTGCCATTCTCCATTTAGCTGTATGAATAGGCTGAAAGTAAACTGGATTTCGAGTGGAATGGAGGCATAGACCTGGTAGGGTTCGTGCCGGCGGCATACATGGTTTCTCACTTCCACATTTGAATTTAGTAACTAGCGCTACGGAGCCGTGTCCCCACTAGTAATGCCCACGCGCTAACAGCTGACTAAGATCTCAAGATTTTTGGATCTTTCATTATGAACATACAGCATAATTTTCAGTTAACAGAATTTTCTTTAACTCTATCAGAAATAGAAAATCTAGGATTAATATATATCTTTCAAAGAAGTAAAATCTATACTATGAAAGCGCAAAAGTTGTGTCGCTCAAACAATATAATTTACATTTGATGGTGTTCTGGGATCCCTTAGTCGGATTTAGCGCGTGGGGCATTACTAGTGGGACACAGCTCCGTACTTTTTAAGCCTAAGAAGTACGAAGGCGATTGGCAAAATTCTCCGCCACCTCCCGACTTTGCATTCAGGGAAATATTGAGAACAATGACCCACAATTCCAACCAACAGAGCTCAGATACGTGTCTCTCTACCACTTGTATCTCAAGATTTAGTTGAATTACAACTCATCAAGCTTATGTTGACCAAGTAGTTCTGAGTGAAGGGCCCCCGGTAGGTAGGGTGGATTCTGGAGGCGGCGGAGAATTTTGCCAATCGCCTTCGTACATATCTATTTAACGGGCAGAAGGTCGAGACCACGGCTAGTAGACTCTTCAATTTCTACACAGAACATATGTAACATATGTTGAGTATGTACAAATGTTTGATCAGATCATGGCGGAGGGTTCAGATCCAAGCCCTCCACAGTGAGCTTGAAGGCGTCACTCCTCGAGTAACTACCAGCCACATCCAGATCTAGTCGCCCCCTCTCACAGTCCTCAAAGTCCACCTTGACAATAAGAAGCCCTCCATCCTCGACATCCCACAACGGTCCCGCAAGTACCTCTCCCATGGGGTTTATGATGCACGACCCACCACGGCTGACGAAGTCTTCATCCTCTGCGGCTGACTTGGAAGATGCTTGTGCTTTCTAGGAAGGGAATAGAAGTAAGCTTGTGCATATGAAACTGGGTTGGTCCGAGATAATTCTAGATTCTCACCGTAAATGTCTCCCGACCGTTAACGGCATGGGATTCGACATGATTTTTCTCGTCATCATCATCTTCTATAGCGTTGGCCTGATCTGAGGTAGACCCATCCATGGTCATTGCCGTGACTGCACCAGGTTTCGACGACTTCGCATCCGCAGGAGGCCAGGTAATCTCATGGTTGTCTTCCGTCTTCGTTATCGTCGATCGCCGACGGTTTCGGTGTTGGTCGGCACTTTTGATCCGACCATGACCTCCGTCAAATACCCTGGGCGATTCGCCTCGGATCCATGGTGGCAGATTCTTTCGTCTCACGCACTGGTTTGCGCTCAATACAACCGCTCTCCCTTCGCTCGCGATGGTGCGCATCAAAGGCAACCACGTATCCCGAGCATCTGCGGTCGGAGCGAGGTAGAGATTGACGTTTTGCGAGTACAGGCTGTATCTGAGCAGGGGCATATAATTTTCCCAGCAGATGGCGGCAGCAAGCGTGAGCTTAACGCCAGCGATGGTAGTCGTAATCGCGCGTAAGGTTGACGGCGACCCTTGAGCCCAGATCAGTCGCTCGCTACCCGTCTGGAGAGCGACCGCTATCAGCTTCCAGGCCCGGCAGTACTCGGTGAAAGGTTGACACTGACCGGCATGACCTTCCTTCGCTTTCCTATCACGCCCAACGTGGGGCAGACGTAGACGACAGCGCAGTAGAGACTCCCTCCACTCCTCTCCACCAGGCCCGTCACCAGGAAGACGCCGGTCTCCCTCGCAATCTTTTCCAGTTCTTCTCTCGTGCCATCGCCCCGATAGGTTTTGCCTCTGGCGACCGGTAGTCTCTTCTCGATCCAGTCGTCGCCTGCCCCTTGGGGCGTATCTCCCAAATCGACGGCACTGTGGAAGTACTGCAGAAACTGTTCCCTGCCGGAGGGTTCCCGCGCGCCGACGGCGGCGCCAAAGGTGCAGGTACGCGGGTAGCCGCCTAGGTAGGCTTCCGGAAAGAGGACGAGGTGCACACCTGATTCGGCCGCTTGATGTGTGGTCGAGGAGAGGGCGGCGAGGGTGGCTGAGGTGGTTGGAAGGGTGTGAGATTGAGACACGGCTACTTTAAGAAGCTGTGGCATGATCAAGGCGGACTTCAGCTCCTGGCAAGTATCAGGCACGTAATATCAATGAGGGAAGAGACAGTCGTTGCTACTACATAGTACTTTTACAAAGGTATGTGCCTGAGTATTAAAGTCTTTACGGCATACCGTTGTTCGGGAGTTGCAAATGGGGGGCCCGGCTGGGTCGAATAAGGTTACCTCAAACAATGCGGGGCACTGTGGGTTCCCGCGGCTGCCCTGGAACGACATCTTGAAGATATATATTGTAAGTCTTACATGTATAGATACCATACCTTCCTTAGTGAATGATATATACAACTATAGCACCCTCTCCCAGATTTATCATCTCAAAATCACCCTTGGTCTGATCGCCATGGTATCCGAGTCATTCCAGCAAGCCGCATAGACAGACGGGCTACCATCGCCCTCCATTTTCATTGTGAAGGTGAAGGTCGATGCACGAAAATCCACGACCAGGTACCTGCAAATGCGTCCGCGTGGGCTAGGCATAATGACCATGACTTGGATCCAGGATAAGTTGTTCAAACAAGAGTCAGTCAATACCGTTTCGCCTGATCGATGATCGGAATTGAGAAGCCGGTTGTTGTAGTACTCGCTCCTCAGACCGTTTCCTTCGAACAGTAACGATCCAAGAACTTGAATGCGGAGACTTTAACGTCCTACTCCTCGTCCACCCAGCCTATTGCTTGTCCCACTTTGACCCTTTGGCCCTGTTCGACGCTCCATTGCCAACCTCCCTTGTTCTTGTCGCCTTCCGAGGCTCCAGCAACGCCTTTCCTACCACCCTTTGGCGCTTCGAACACCAGTACTATGGAGCTTCCCAGTGCAAACCCTCCCATTTCTTCTCCTCTTTTGAGCGCGTACCCTCCTAGCACCTTACTCGCCGAGTGATATGTCGCCTCCGCGTAACCTGAGTAAGGCTTTCCACGCTTGGCCGCCTCCTCCGCCGCCTTATCGGCGGCCGTGTCGGTGGTCAAGCTGTTGGTCCGGAGTTCCCGATCGAAGTTGATCCTGATCGAACCAACATTTGTTGCGCCCACAGGCGTGTAACTGAAAAATCCCCACCGCCAACGCCCAAGTAAGACAACGCGTTCGTTGAGGGTGAACAAGCCGGGCAATGTACGCTGCAGATATGGTGACACGCTGTACAGCTCTCCAGCAAAGTGACGTCGCTTCTCAACAACCCAGAATGTGGGTGAATGGAAGCGGTGGTAATCACCCGGCGCGAGGTAGACGACAAGATAGTAGAGGCCAGTCTCTTTCTTTCCATCGGATGGCGCATACCAGTGGCTGGATCTATCCCCGAGCGCCAAATCAGCGCGTACCTCTGCCTCGGAGGCGGTTTTGGGGGTAGTGGAAGCGTCCGTGGGCGACGGTGGTTGC
This sequence comes from Acarospora socialis, assembly GCA_025617375.2. Taxonomy (NCBI): domain Eukaryota; kingdom Fungi; phylum Ascomycota; class Lecanoromycetes; order Acarosporales; family Acarosporaceae; genus Acarospora; species Acarospora socialis. Next base: position 114,651 of record JAMYGW020000012.1, read on the forward strand.
GAGCCGTGCTGAGCAGGTCCCGAGAGCAGGTCGGGTAAAGTGTACGAGATACCGTTTACGTTTGCAAACTCTTCGTCACTAGCTCTGACAACATCTTCGTCCCCGATCTTTACACGAGACTGAGCTTTATTGGCTGGGTCATCCTTCGTGGAAAAGATGTTTGAAGGCGCCGAAGGATTAGGGGTTGTTTGAGGGTCAGGCCCGCCCAAGAGAGCGTCGAGACTGTAGGTCATGCCTTTGACTTGTTCTACCTCGCCATTTTCGATGCTACCAAACTGCAGAACGCGACCGTCCGCTGGAGAAAGAAGGGCCGTAGGATTCGGATCAAGTGGCCGAACGCCAGGCTTTAGCGTGCGGTAAAAGAATGACGCCAGATTAGGATATGTATGGAGATCGGGCTCCGACACCTCGGAGAGACTGATGATCGAACCATGAGCTGTGACCCTTCCTTGCATACGGTGAATCCAATCTTACTTCACGCCGAATATCCAAGCGTACAGCTTGAAGCCAGGTACTCGAAGGTAGTATGGAATCTCCAACTCATTGAAGCGGCCCCATACTCTAGATATAGCTTTCAGAGGCAAAGTAGACATGACTTGAACCTGCCTATCCACGTCCCAACATCAGCTTCACATCCTCAGGGGTCAATCCGAGTCTGCGTACCATGGCCCGCTAGGTCGAATTCTCCTCCTCTTCTTTGATTTACCCCCGTCACCATTGTCTCCGGGAGCAGAAAGTGTCCGCTCATTCTCCTCTTCCGCTTGCCTAACTTGCTCCCGTTGTTGTACCCGGTACAGTTGCGCAAGGCCTAGAAAGCCAATACCTACTCCGACAGGAATGGGGTACCATTCGATTTTCGTTCCCCGCCATGCAGTACGTAATCGTGAACCAAACGATCCTCTGCCGTATTGCTGGTGATAGTCGTGGTGGTGCGCAGACGAAGTGAACTTTCGCGGCGACAAGATAGAGTGTCTACACATCCATGGCGCCTGAACAGATAGTGGTGATGGCAAAGACTTGCCGCCGGGAGGTCGAAGGCGTAGCGCTCTCGGGCTACATACGACCCTCTCGTTTTGCTTCGCCAGCATCATTACGGCCTGAGTACACTTTCCTGCATAGGTCAATGACAAGCAAGAGCCGTACCTAGGGTAGAGTTATAGTACCAGGTAGATTGGTAGGTGGTCTTCTTCCTTAGGGGGGTACCCTGGAGCGGAGCGAGTACGTACAGCCTCCGCAGGCGGTGAATGTTCCTGCCACCTCACCTCTTCCCCGTCCGGTCCATGATCAAGACAACGTAGCTTCTGATGTTTACTTACTCCGAACTGAGGATCATTCACTTTAGACGGCTGACCGGGAAACAAGATAAACCATATAGACGGGAGAGGAACCTTTGACCTCCTTCTATGATTCACATCCATCTGGAACAAAGGCCATAAGATATAGTGGCTTGCCCTACAGATTGGATCGTACGAGAGAGCGAAGATCAAAGACATGGACCTGGACATGAGTAAGGCATCATTCAAAGAACTAGCTCCACCTGCAGCAGATGATCCATCGCCGAAGCCTCAGACCATCTTCTTGCATATACTTTCACCGTCGTCAGAAGTACCTGACAAGCTTACCTTTCCTGCAATACCTGTAAACACTACAGTGGAGGAGCTGAAGAACAAGATACAAGATGCCATAGCCACAAAGCCGTCGCCTGGAAGGCAGAGGCTGATTTACAGAGGAAAGGCTTTGATCAAACCCACCGATACTATGAAAGATGTTTTTGGACAAGAGGCCGTAAGGCTACGAAACCCCTAGAAGAACAGTGATATACCCTGACGGATTCTATATAGGTTGATGATCCTGTGGCACACAGTCTGCATCTGGTGCTCCCTCCGGTGCTTGCTCCTCCAAACATTACGCCGCCCTCGGCTCCAGCTAGCAGTACCGCTCCCAGTATACCAAGCACAACTCCTTTGCGGAGCCTTCATGTACCTCCGAGAGGTGCAAGCCAGGAACAGCTTTTCTCTTCCGCCCAAAACCGCACAGAAAGTTCTCAGCAACCTCCACCTACTGTGGCAAGCGGAGGGCTTCAGAGTCATCACCCACCCATCCACAATGGGCATAATGGCTTAGCCCATGCCCACGGACAGATACCACCACATATTCAAGCGGCCATGAATAGCCACTTCGCGGCACTGAGCCAGCAGCTCGGTCAGCAGTTGGCGATGGGAGCTATGACTCCTCCTACGATGCCGGCTCGGCCCGTACAGTCCAATCATTTACATCACTTCTCGACCAGCACCCAGCCTTCTTTCCAACAAGTCATTACGCAACAGCAGCAGGCAAGGGCTACTGCAGGGAGGCAAGGGGTAGCAGATGTTCCCATCGTGGAACCTTCACAGACTCAGACGACAACACCGAATCAAGCAACACCTACACTCCCACCGACGCCGTCTGATAATTCCGACTTGCTTGCGCCTGACGTACATGGACCGAACACTAACAATTGGCATATTACTGTCAACGAAAGTACGATAACTATACCCACCGCACATGCTGGTTATGGTGCTACGGCTGGCACGAACACAGTTCCCTTAGCTCCTGTCGGTGTTCAAGGAGCTTTTAATGACCCTGCTAATGCCGTTGCCTTGTCTGTGGTCGGACATTCAGGCGCCGCCACTGAATCAAACCGTACAGCATTCCACTCCCAGCCTCCTGGTCTGGAAACTTCTGGTAGAGGCCGAGTACAATATAACGACAGCGTACAGCAAGGGATCGTTAACTTGGAGAGAATGCTTGCAGGCGGGTTGGTGCCTTCCCAAGATCAGATAAATGCGCTCCGTTCGCAAATCAGCGAAATTGGGAGGCACCGGAATGTTTTCTTCCAAGGTCTCGAGAGCATGCTAAGTAGTCGTTTATCAAACATATCAGGAAGGGCTTCACAGATGGGAAGAAACTCTGGCGGAGACGCTACTGCTTCCGCGAACTTGGCACAAGTTGTGTCCATGCCAGAAAGTGTAACTCCAATGGTGTATTTACTTTCTGCGCCATCGGGCCCTCATGCGTTACTGGTCTCACCCTTAGGTCTATACGGTACAAGTCCCCGGACCATTCCCTTTCGCAATGATTCTGCGCCTCATACGACGAATTATCAGCAGCGGCATCGGACTCGACCCCAAGCTTTTAACGGCGTGGAAGACCTCCGCGGGCACCAACAAGCAAGGCAGCGCCCCCCAGACCCTGTACAACCTGTCGCGCAGGACCAGGTCCAAGCTCGCGACTTAGCCCGCATACTCTTGCCTTTTGGCGGACATCTTTGGCTCTTTGTCCGTCTTTTTGGCTTCGTTTATTTCTTCACCCCCGGTGGAGGCTGGCGTCGTGCAGCCGTGTTCGCTGTTTCCGCTCTCGTAGTTCTCTTCCTTCAATCCGGTTTCTTCCGTCCAATTTACCGAGCAGTTTGGGAACCGTTCAGAAGGCATGTGGAAGGTTTGATGCCACTAGCAGATAACGGTCGCCGCGATGTAGGTGGCGTTCAGGGTGCCGTTCCCAACAATGGCGGTAATGAAGTCCAAGCACGGGCTGTTCACATACCTGACGTACGTCAAGCGGCGGAAAGATTGCTCAGAGAGCGTGAGCGGCGGGGCTTCTCGGTTGTCAGGCAGTATCTGCGAAGTTTCGAGAGGGCGGTGGCTATTTTCTTTGCCAGCCTAGTGCCTGGGATTGGCGAAAGACATATTGCCGCTCGAGACACGGCGGAGGCGGTCAGGCTAGTCGAACAACTGGAAAGAGAGGGAGTTGGGGCGGGGAGGGAGGAAGTTGCAGAGGAACCAGGCGTTGGAGAACCCAGTCGAGGCGAAACAACTACAGATACAGCCGCCGACGACCGAAACGAGGAGGACCGCGGTGCCATGCATAATCAACCGCCGGTGGTCGAGATCTGATATGCATTTCTTAGTCGATCTATGTCATACTCGGACGGGGTATCATGGTGCAGGTTCCCATATATCGAGACTATCTGGTCAGCACATATGTATGGATTGCCAGTGTTATAAGGCGTTCAGTTCGCCCAAGGTCGGTGCGGAGATGGGCATGTCTAGCACTCGGGGTTTCTCGCCAGTCTTGGGTGATATGCCCTCTATCATGCAGGCGCTAACTCGATCGATCACTTTGGGGTTCAAGCTAGATGTGCGAATAGACATGGTCTTGGTTTTATCATCGATCAATAAACATATTAATCTGTTACAGAGAGAGGAGAGACTGGGGGATGCTCCGCCCCGTATCGGTGCCTCTCGGCTTCACCTCAGAACGTTCAAGGTTACCTACTAGTTCCTCGCCAGACGAGGAACGTTGTCGGCGCACTGTCATTTACTCATCACGAAACTCATCTTCAACAGAAGCCGCTGCTCACTTGGACCCTGCCGAGGGTTAGCGTCCTTACATGCTTACGGTAGCACAACGCAAAGTCATTATCATTCTGGAGGCGCATTGAGTGTGCAGCAGGCGAGAAACGGCGTTGACTAGTAGGCGAGGAGGCGAAACGGTCAAGAAGGGGTGCAAACGTGAACAATTCCCTGTTGAGATCAAAGCATAGATTACATTTATGTCAAGGGCAAGATAAGGGAGTGTGGAGTGGGACGATGCCGATCTGAACACAGATGACAGAGCCTGTGACGACCATGAAACGGTCCATGGCAGATGTAAGTACTTACGATGAACGAGTAAGGTAGGTAGGTAACACACACGCCACTCGAGCCATGACCTTCTCCTACCTAAGGTACAAAGTACCTACTTTAGTACTCAGTAAGGTCGTAACAGTTTAGGTACCCTGGAATGGTCCAAACTACAAGGTATTTTGTACTTCGTACCAGGTCCGGTACCTTAGATTAGTAAGCACTGATGACGCGTAGGTAAGGGTTGTATACTGACTACCTTATGTACATGTATCAGAAAATGTCGATGTGTTCGTCAAAGCCCGAGTTGCATAAAGCCAATACCTTACGTCCATCTCTCGTTCTCTGGCCTCCGGGAGCGAAAGTGTTTCTACCTAGTACTTTAAATTGACTGAGAAGATTTTTGTGCCAAGATTATGTTGTGCTTGGTGGGGTGGTCCTTCACTTCACTGTAGTGTGACGGACAAGCTGCAATTCCCTCTTTCCTCTTCTCTACTCTTCACTTACTCTCGTCCCAGCCTCAAACTGCTGTTTGATTGTTTCCCACCGCCAAGCCGTTGAAGCTGATGTAGAAATGGCTTGAATTTGTTCTCCTTACCATGCTTTACGTCCTCAGAAACCTGTCAGAATTATCAATTGCTGGACAATTCCGCAATTGATTTGCACAATGTTTTGTAATCCGAACTTCCGGCTCTCAAAGGCGACCTTGTCACAAGCCACCAACCGCGTCTTTTGGATCCTGTCCCTGGGGCTCGTGTTTGGTGTTGTATACCGTTATTGCTGGTTAGGTAAGCATGTTGTGGCTTGCGTACGCAGGACGGCATCGAAAGGCTGAAAGGCTTCAAAGGATACGGACTGATTCCATGCTGACCCAGTTGAACTGAATAGATGTACAAGACCCGTACAAATGTGGAGCTCTCCTCAACCAAGGGCGATGGCTGGATACACCTCACCACCCGTACTTCAAGCGACCGTTTCAAAAGTGGCAACCTCCAGGTTGTTTAATGTACGAGTACAAGGCCAAGGACATCAAAGGATGCCTGGAGTCCAGGCGGGCTCTGTACATCGGAGACTCGACCACGAGGCAAATATTCTGGGCAACCGCAAAGAAGTTGGATCGAGGAGCGGCAGAGGAAGCCATACGTAGTGCGGAGAGGCAGGCAGGGCACAGCTTTATCAGCGCCAATGTGAAGTTGCAGTTCATTTGGGATCCATTCCTGAACTCGACGGAGCTTCACAATGAGTTGATGGCCTTCCGCAACAACCAGGAGGCCGTCAATGATAACACATCCGACGACACAGGCGCCGCTGCGCTGATTCTGGTGGGCGCGGGCTTGTGGCATGCGAGGCATATAGAAGTTAATTCACTCAAAGCTTTCAAAGACGCCGTCGACAATGTCGTACCGTTCATGAACTCCAATCTCCCCGAAACTGGCGCTGGAGTCGTTCGGCAGTCTCTCCTCAAAAAGCATGGAGTTACCGACTTACTACTTCTCGCGCCAGTACAGGTGCCACTGTACGAGTCACTCTCACCCTCACGTGCTGCTAGCATCATGCCGGAAAAGATCGAGGGCATGAATACTTATTTGCGCCAACTCTCTGCTTATCAGGGAGCGGACGTCGTCTGGAGCTACTCTCGTATGACTTGGCGAGAAAAGCTCGCCTACGAAGAGAGCGGGCTACATGTCGTCGAAAATGTCGCAAGCAGAAAGGTAGACGTGCTTCTAAACCTCCGCTGCAACGCGGAGGCTCCCGCGTCAGGCGTGTATCCGTTCGACCGCACGTGCTGTAGCAACTACAGGCGGCTTGGCTGGGTACAGTGGGTGGCATTAGCCTCCGGGCTTGGTCTCTTACCGTTGGTCACTCTGATTGCCAGCAGAGGTGGGCATGTTCCAGTATTGAAGCAAACTCTACAGAGTACTAACTATCAGCTAGGTGAAAAGAGAGCCTTCAAGGCACCGTCAAGCCGGCATTTGCATGCACTTTTGACGTTCTCTTTGGCTGCATGTTACTGCTTCTACGCAGATCGCACTCAGATCTTTAACAAACATCAGAAAATCTACTCTCTGAGGCATTTCCTGGGCTTCTGTCTCTCGACCCTGACGCTTGGAGTGCTTTCCATCCGACGCTCGGTACTATCAACTGGTCTGAAGAGCAGTCAACGAGCACATCCACGAATATCGGATCATCCTTTCTTATCGAGAGATCAAACAGACGAGTGGAAAGGTTGGATGCAGTTTATCATCCTCATTTACCACTATACCGGAGCGTCCAAAGTCACCGGAATATACAAGATTGTCCGACTCCTGGTGGCATCCTATCTTTTCATGACAGGTTTTGGGCATACCGTGTTCTTCTACCAAAAAGGCGACTACTCGCTTCGTCGAGTGGCTTTGGTTCTAGTGCGGCTGAATCTCCTCAGCTGTGTTCTGCCCTATATTATGCGCACGGATTATCTGTTCTATTATTTCGCTCCACTTGTCACTTTCTGGTTCGTGGTCATTTACTTTACCATGAGAATCGGGAAAGCCCACAACTGCAATACGCCTTTTCTTCTTGGCAAGATTATGGCATCCGCGATCCTTGTCAATGTATTGATACGGACTCCAGGGATTCTAGAGTCAATCTTCTTCGTACTCAGGATAACAAGTCGTATATATTGGGACGTTACTGAGTGGCGCTTCCGTATATTACTTGATATCTTCATCGTCTATGTGGGGATGTTATCTGGCATACTTTACGCAAAGATCTCCACTGACCAGAGCCTGGAGCGCTACCAAACACAAGCAGCTTTCAATATTGTGCGGCATCATGTCTTGTACGTCCGCATTATCTTCACTACGATTGCTTTGGCTGTTGCTGGCAGTTTCTGGGCTTTGGCCTGTCGCGCGACAGACAAGTACGACTACAACCGCTGGCACCCATACGTATCATGCTTTCCTATTCTTTCTTTCGTCTACCTCCGCAACGCGGATCGAATGGTCCGCAATTTTCACTCCCCCATCTTCGCATGGCTGGGGCGATGCTCGCTAGAGACATTTACCTTACAATTCCACATCTGGCTTGCTGCCGACACCAAAGGGTTGCTGAGTACCGGCATCTTCGGAAGAGCGGAAACTCAGGGTAACGGGAGGGGCGAGGATTTCGTACTGTTGACCGCAATATTCCTCTGGGTCAGCTGGTGCGTAGCATGCTCGACCGGCATTCTCACCGTTTGGATAGTCGACGCGGGCGAAACCAAGACCGAAGCCAAGCTCGAGGGCGTACAGAATTCGGAGCTAAAACGATTTGTCGACACAGTGCAGATCAATGGCACTGATCAGTTCGATGGACCCATCGGTACAAGCCACGGCAAACTTGCCACATGGGCGGTCTCCTCCTACTGGGCTGTTGGAAAGAGTTTACAGGTTAGATTAGGAGTGCTGATTGGGATTATGTGGCTTGCAAACGTGGTAAGTCCTCAACTCTACCATAGGTCACATCATCATCAACAGTAATGGAGCTGATTTGCATAGACGTACACTTGAACATTAGATGGATGGTCTTTGATAGTGCCTACGCTGGGACTTCGTTGAACCAAACATGCCAGTCTTCTCAGTGTTTCAGTAGATTGCATGGCTGGCGCTGGCATGGCTTCGTCTTTGTCCGGTCAAGATACCCTTGCATCACTTACGGTACTTTAGTTGGCGCTTTGCTGGTTGATATTCTAGCGATATGCCCAACTCAAGTTTACGAAAGGATCTGTGTGACCGGCCGGAAACCTACTGTACAATTGTATCAAAGGATCGATAACAGCATCCTAAATGACACTTCACGTTCCCGAGCCCTTTTCTGCGGTGACTGGACCTCACCACGCCTGCCAACGACTGCCCCAAAGACTGAGAACTATATGTGGACCATCACAGCAGACCACCATTGCAGTGTAAGTTGACCTAGCCCTTTCTCACGCAATGCAGTATGTATACCAAAGGGCCGTTTAGCAGCCATCGGAAGCTATGATTGCACTTAGCTCTCACCCCATTGATTGACCCATCTGGTTGGTTAGCTCTCTATCAGCGCGGATTTGGCGCAATTCCTGGGCTGCAGCTTAGAGCTCGGAAGCCAAACACCCAATATCAACTGCATCTCCACGTGCTTGCAAACACTTCCAGGGTATGGGGTGTCTTTGGCAACGTCATTAAGGGCTGAACGATGACAGGGAAAAGGGCACATGCTCCGGCTGGGGACCTTGTCTTCCAATTGGTTCCTACCTATCGTGTGCTATCATGTCAATCAGCTTCGAGATGTTGTCCGGATATGAGAAAGAACCGACATGGACGGTCCGCTGAATCGTACAATTTCTACACTCGCAGGGCCTTTCAAGAGTTTAGATTTGCAAACAAGAAATTCGCTCCTCGTGGACGATGGATGAAACAGTGTCAGATCTAGTATGATCATGATATCGCGGGTGTTGTGGAATGATACCGAAAGGTACTCGTACATGTTACGGAGTGATTAAAACGAGCATCTTCCAGTCTATAGTTTAGCATCTGATTGACCGATTTGATCACTTGCTGTTCCTCTTCCTTCGCCGCTAACCGCAGCCTCAGCCTCAGCTTGAGCATCCGGAGCCTTGAAAGCCTCGTCCGGGCCGGTCATGAATGACTCATCGCCGGAGAAGTGCCTAAGCAGACGGTAAGTCAGACCTCGTTTTAAGAAAGGGCGAAGTTCCTGATGCAGTAGGGGTAAAGGCATGGTCGGGAGACCGAGTAGATTGCCCAGCTGGACGGGCTCCAGACTTACCAGCCTCTTTCCTCGCCGCCGTCCAGAAAGCTACAGTCTCCGTTCAGGACGCAGTCCCACCCGCCAGCCACTCCTTTTCCGCCTCTCCAGTCAATGTGGGTGGTAGGATCTCCGCTGCTGGAATCCGACAAACCAAGGCGCTTTTCCTTCTGTTTCGGTGGGATGGAGCGTCTGACGAACTTGGACAGACCGCAGGTGAATGGCTTGAAGTCCTCCTCATTCGCATCCTCGGGCATATTCCCCGTCAGGATTCGGCCGATGGCGATCAAAGAGGCGGCGTGCGTGCAGAGAAGCACTGCCTTCGGTTCCGGTTCTTCTTCGTCGAGTTTGGCTATGATCTGTGACATGGCGTATGCGCAACGATCGTGGAGTTGGTCGATTGTCTCACCGTTGCGTGACGGGATAATGGTAGGCGTGTAGGTCTGAGAGTAAGTGGGGAAGAACTTGCGGAGCACGTCCGGCGTGCCAGGAGACGGATGATCGAACCGGGCTGTGCCGTACCATTCTCTATGCAAACAACTCAGTCAGCTCGGATGCTGCGGTGTACGGTGTAGTGGCAAGGAATGCGTACCCAATTCCATTGTCGCCCCTGATCTCACCTCCCCCCAATCCTCGTTCTCCCAACTTCTCCACCGTTGGCGCGAGTGTTTCCAAACACCGGTAAAAAGGGCTTGAATAAACACGATCGACGGGAGGGCCTAGCTTGACGACATGTTCGGCCAGCTGCTTCGCTTGTTGTACGCCATGACCGGCGAGAGGGGGATCGCTGGGGATGCCGGTAGGAGACGGCACGTTGGTCTGATACGCCCCTGTCTTCGGGTCCTGGACCCAATTGACCCGGAACTGTGAGGATGGGGTCAGGCTTGAGCGTTCGCAAGGACTGGGAAGACGGCAACGAAATCCTTTTGGCCTTTACGAGCTTTGTGGCTGCAGTCCGATGCTAGGAGAAAAACTTCCACCATTGCATGTAGGAGCTGTAAGTGGCGAGCAGAGAGTGCTACCTCTAACAGTGACTTACACCATGCCTGGTTACATATATAACCTCGAGTACCATGTTTAGGACTTCTTTCGTCCTGCAGAGATCTGAGGCGGCAGAATATCTTAGGCGGTAAGCTTTCCACATCGGGATGACGAGCCTCGGCTATTCTACATAAGCTTAGGGCGAGCAAGGGATACTGTAAACTGGGATGCACTACTCCTCAGATGCTCACCAAGTCTATGTGTACTACATACTTCGCGTTTGGTGGAGGCTCACCCAGAGCATAGCACTGTTTAGTACCTTTTAGCAGGAAAAAGCGTTGTGAAATATCACAGATGCCACAGCCCTTTTGCAACCGAGGCCCTAAGCTATCTAGCAGAGTAGGTGATTGGTTGCGATTCCCTTTTGTGTGGATGTAGCAGCGAGCTCGTCACAGCTGACACTTCTCCCTCACTGCGTCGCAATTACTCTTATCGCCTTTCGGAGGCAAGGATATCAGTACATCTAGTAGAAGAATCCAATAATCTTTCCAGCCACGTGTTTCCGTCTCGCTTCCTCATGATCCATGATACCTGCAGAAGTCGTGAGGACTATGTATCCGAACTGTCGAGATGGCAGGAGCTTGACAACCCATTTCTCGAGGTCGCCAAGGCGGACGTTGTATCGCGGGGAGATAACACCGGTCTTGTTCAGTCTGCAGTCCCGTTAGATACCTCCCCACACATGACAGCAGCCTGTACAGACGTACCGGCCATTGAGCTGGATAACGATTTTGCCTGAGCGGTGATCGTCCACTTCCTCGAACTCCCCGATGTAGCCTTTGAGCATATATGGTCAGTAATGTTGCGATCGATTAAACGTGTAATATCAGATGAACGTCCAAAAACGTGTAAGATCTTCGCTGGGTCGATTTATCGGGCATTTAAAGGGTAAAGGTCGTGAAGTGTGTTTCCACATTGAGACCATTGCCCAGTTATCAGCCCGAAGGTGAAGCGTAGCTTGAGAGACACTCGGGACGTACCATGCTTTTGCATAACGCTCAGAAACTTGACGATGACCTTCGAGCTTGGTCGGATCAAGACTTGTCTCTTCCCGGCCTTTTCAGCGTTGTTGATGGCATTGAGCGCATCGTTGAGTACGCTTGTTTTGACCATTGTGGCGGTTACGGATTGAGATTCTCAAATCGATTGGAGATGAGGTATCTGTTACGTCGGGACACGATCCATGTCAGCCCAGAGCCGTGAGCGTAAAGAGTGCCCTCTTGCAAGGGTTCTTCAGCCCATGGCCTCAAACAGCGAAGCGTCTCAACCGGGCTGTCCGGGGCAACAGTTTCGACGACCAGTTGAGTGGGGAAGCTGTCCGCGACTCTTGATGGGAAAGAAGCATCAGACGAAGAAGGTGCAATCACGTACCTCGAAGGATGCCGGCACCGGTGTTATCTGTGAGTAGAAACTGAGAGGTTGAAACTTTCAATTGCCGAACAGACTGGGCGAGTGAGGAAGCGAAAGTGCGGTGTTCGCTTACGTAAGTGAAATATGCCCGAGGTGAGGGCTCTTACCCCCTGAATACCCTGAGATATCTATAAACCGTGTAAAAGTTTTTGAGCTACACACCTGTCACACCATGTCGAAAAGATCTTATATCAATTGGTCCATGAAGAAGACTTACTTTGTGCTTGAAGCAATCGAATTGAGTTATACAGGGTCGTTGACATGAATCGTACCTGGATCAGGTGTGACCAGGGGATGTAGTTCCAGAGTTTGGGATCCGGAGACACATTTGAAGGAGCAATCAGCGGTCGAACATATCTGAGATCAAAAGTGCCTTACTACAGTAGGTATGCAAAACCCACGGTCGATGAAAGCCTACATGTAAGGTACGAAGTGCTTCCCTACTCATGGTAAGATATTCTTATCGCCACGTGACATTGATGATAGATCGAGAGCGTCATCTATTGATACGTGGTATCGACCTTCCTCAGAGTGAACTGTATTCTCTCCAAACATAACTCTGCAACCAACCACGATTCTTGCCTTCATCTCTAAATTCAGTACTTGACATCGCTGACAGCCTACTGTTACTGTTCATGGCGGATGAGGCGTGCTGCACTTGTGCGTCACTGCTGTCCACGATTCCGCCACAGTACACAGAACAATCAGAGAAAGCAACCGGACAGGAGCGGAGATTAGAGTGTTGTGGTAGGGTGATATGTGCCACCTGTATTACTGTATGCGGCTGCGGTTGAATTCAGCTACGGACTGCATCACCATATGCTGATTGATGGTGAAGAAGAACCCACGATTCGCGACTTACTGTAAGCTGTTCACGCCACAGGATCGGTGTAGCAACAAGCTCATCTGATAGCAATCAGGTCCCTTCTGTCAGGTCAGCTCGACTCCTTCATCATTACCGCAGGGTCTCCGTGACCCGCCCGCATATTCGCCACCGCCATCACCACGGCCTGCCCACGCCACCCTTGCGCCCACCGATGACGATGCACCACCGTCATACTCATCACTGAGTTCGGGGCCGCAAGTGCCGACGAAAGCCGACTCGGGAGTGGATGATGCAGAAGATGTGCTTCACTTCCTTGATCCCGCACAGGATACAATCACTTCTCTGTCGCTACGGTACGGGGTACCTCACGAGGCTCTCAGGAGGACGAACGGGCTGTTTGCGGATCACTTGCTTGCGGCACGGAGGACCGTGTTAATCCCTGGGGAGTATTACAAAGGTGGTGTTAGTCTGAGCCCGCGACCGGTGGAAGGTGAAGAGGAAGAGATTCGTAAGGCAAAGGTTAGAAGATGGATGGTGGCGTGTAAGGTGGTGGAGTGAGTACGCGCATTTGTTTTGCAATGGACTTTTCGGGAGGAAGATGGTGAAGCCGCCATGAAATCGACGCTGAGCACCGCTGTCCAATATAGATATGATGTCGCCCTTCTCTATCTCGAACAAGCCGACTACGATCTCGACGAAGCCGTCGAAGCTTATCAAGCGGACGAACGGTGGGAGAAGGAGCATCCCATGGGATCAGGTTCGGCCAAGGGTAAACTCAAACAGAGCTTCGGTAGAAAACGGTTCGGAATCGGAGGAGGTATCATCGGTCAGTTGTCTTGATATTTTCACCTTTAGGCGCAGCGTGCATCCATATATAACCAAATTCCAATCATTACGATGTATTTCACGTAAGGATATGACGGTGCAAGCCCGTCTCGGGCTCTGTGCAACCATTGCAGCATTGTCTGATGCTAGGGAATAGATTTCATCAAACATAACAAACACGTAAAGGACTTAAAGAGAGCAAGCGTGGCGGTGACGATTGATGAAGTAGCGGCATGTACGCACCACGACGGGATGGGAATCGGCCGTTGTCACATTGGAGCGCCCGGCTCTGGCTCGCATGTTCGCTATTCGCATGCAGGCTGATAATGTTGTAGATTCCTGCTAACTCAGTACTCAACGACTTTAATCTTCCGCAACAGGTCGGCAGAAAGCTCGTGCTTCTGAACAATTCCAAGCGAGATGAGATCACCCCAGAAAAACATCGCTCGTTCCTGAGCATAGCCCAGGTAATCAAACTCTTCCTCGTCGTCTTCATGAGGCAAGTCAATTCCGTCCCTGAGAGCCTCGGCAACTAGCCCCTCGGGTCGTTTATCTCGTGCACCCTGTACGACGCGCGTTTTGTCTGGGCTCGATGGATCAGGTGAACTTCCTGCCGCTCCTGCTTGATCTAGCCCTTCAGGGTTCTGACCTAGAGCGTCATCAAGGTCGACGTCAGCTGTCGTTTGTTGCGTGCATGCCTTGTCCATGCCTGGCACTTTGGCTTGCACGACGCCCCATGCAACCCACTGCGCTGAATTGGCTACTCTCCAAATTCGAGCTTCATGCATCAGGCGTCGGATCTCGGCTTCTGTGGCCTCTGCCATCCGATGTTCTTCTTCGACCATCTGCGCAGGTGGAGCTCGACTATCGAGCATAAAGGACGAGATGGAGCTTGATGGCCCTGGACTAGCCGCTGTCGTAGGTGTCACCGATGCCCGCAAGTGATATTCCGGACGATGTTGGACGTATGCTTTGATGAATCTGCGTTGCTCCTCCGGTGTGGGATAATGCCCGGTATTCAACGCATACGGCTTTTCCGGGTCATGGTAGTTGTAGCACCACTCCGTCTATACGGTCTAGAGTCAGGCTTAAACAGATAAGCGGTTTAGGTCACTTACAAAGTGATTCGCAAATTCTAGCCCAGGCACATTGGCCGAGGCGTATTCAAAATCAATAACGACTAGTTGCTTGTGTTCGTTTGCTGGCAGCAACAGCGGGGACTCTCCACTAGGATTCAAGCGCAGTAAATTGCCATACTGGGTCTTGTCGTGGTCAGATGATACTTGCTCCCCCGGATAGCCAAGTAGAACTTACATCGTTATGTGCAAAGACCAGATGCTGCCTAATGCCTGCTGTACCTCCATATTGCGCATTGAGCCACTGTCTATAACGCTCAACCATCTGCCGGAAGACAGACCACTGAACACCGCAGATCAGGCCTCGTTGTTTCAAACCCTCAGTGCAAGATCCGTTTACTCTCTGTTGCTCGGGTAGTACTTGTCCGTCTATCCACGATATGACCTCTTCACATCTCTCCACCCACTTGTCCCAGTTTCTCCATACAAACGCTCCCGCCTCCCGCTCTTCTTCGAGGAGTTCAATACCGTCATGAAGTTCTCGCATGCGCTTGGCTATCTGCTTCGACGTTTCCGGGATTCGGAGATCACGGGCCGTCAGTGTCCGGGCGTAGAAGAACTCCTCGAACCTGCCGTTGAGGAAGGTACCAAGCAAACGAGGCCCAATCTTTTTGCGAGCAAGGCGCCGGAGGATTTGGAGTTCATTCTCTCTATCGATCAAGTGTTCAACCTGAGGCCCGTAAATCCGAAGCAACAATTTTCTAATCGCTGTCAGCAGGGAAGAGATTCATACTCAAGGCGTTGATGACATACTGTGGGGGCTTTTTGGACGAGACAGACGTCATACTACCTCGATGATCAGAGGGTGTTTCTGGAAGATGCTTTGGCGGCGACACTACGTAGACAGCATTGGTGAGGGCTCCACTCAGTCTCTCGACTTCAATGTCTGCGCCACGGTTCAAAGGAATCCTTCGCCAGCCTTTGAGGCGTAACGTGTGAGCCACGCGTACAATCTCGTTCTTGAACTCTACCCAACCCTCTTTGTCCTTGGCAGAACCCTTGCCTTTGCCAGATAAATCAACCTCGGATTCGGCCGCGCCACCGGTGTAGGCTAAAGTCTTCGAGTTATCTAAGACGACCTCAGCTGTAGGGATCAGCGCGTCGCCATCTTGGTAATCTGAATCAGAGGAGACCGCATTGGACCCCTTCCTCAGCTTTCGCATCGACGAAGTACGTCGACGGGAGAAGTAGGACGTTGGCCGTTCGCGCGCAGGAGTCGATTTCTTGTCGGTTCCAAGCATCATGTGATCAGTAAGTATCCTTTCAAGCTTGTCCAAGGCTTGGGCTCCATCCGACGCTTCGGAGGGGCTTTTCGATCTTGCACCGGTGCTTCCCAGTCCGTCAGTGCCCTGTGCGTCCTCGGAGGCTAGCAGTAGGTTCGTTGGTATTGAATATGGCGATCTTTTGGACTGGGACTTGTGCCGAGTTCTATGCAATCTCTCTGCTTGCAGCCACTCCAGAACCTTGGTAACGAGCCCACCACTTGAGTCATGGTGAGCATGACTGAGGGCCGTGATTTCCTGCCTGGCAGCCATTGAATTCCCAGCCTGCGTTAAGTTTGATCCCAGGCTGCTTTGGCTCGTAGTCGGATGTATTAAGGGTGTCGACTTCTGCACATTGGACCGACCTGATACTGTTCTGCCACTTCTCGCCCGGTGTTGTTTCGGAGTAGGCGAAGCAGCGAGGCTGGAGGATCCGCCAACGTCGGCCATGATCGGCGGAGGATTATTCGCACTTTCAACACCCGGTTCTGCGATGGTCACGGCTACACAGAACCGAACGTAAGCGGTGTGAACAACTCAGTATGAAGGAGAGTATCAAGGGTGCCAATGAACTGGACACAGCGGCCATTCATGAACAGGAGCCAAGATTGTCACCTGACTCGTAACGGTGAAGCTCTCACCTTTGGTACCGCCCGTCTTGGGCGACCATGCACCGTCCACCATTGCTGATTGCTCGAATGGAGCCATACAGTGAGAGAAAAAAACCTCTTCAACAGTGACAACCTCGGCCGTCTCAGGACATCGATAAGTGGAACGACACAGTGGGCTTGTGCGCTCCAGAAGCCTACCAAGAGAGCTGTTGATGCCTCTACCTCTACAGTAAGCTCCCTACCAAGGGAAAGACATGAAAGGAAAGTGTACTCGCGGATACCTTACCGTTGTTTTGCACGTGGGGCAGGTTTTCGGCCAACACCTTACTCCATCCACTTTAGTACGACCGAACCATGTCATCGCTCTTCTTTTTTCCATGACATTAATATTGTCGGAAAATTCCTCCTATGTGAGCTTTCCACTGTCACTGACTTTGGTCGACCTCCGGCAATAGGGTATCGTACAATCCGTACATTCCAGCTTGAGGGTTAAGATACAAGGCGCTTTGAAAGGCGCAAGTCCCAACTGCATCCGATGCACGTGGCATTGCGCCAATTACCAATAACCCTGGTCCACTCCCATGCAGTAACGCATCAAAACTCCCATACCGTAGCTCCGTCTCCGTCAAGCCATCCTTGGCCGTTGGGACCATTCACCAAAACACCAAAGGCATACGGCGCTGCCAAGTAAAGATATAATTATGTACAAGTCTAAAGTGCGTGATAAGGACGATTCTCGTAGGATACCCAGTGATAGGTAGTGAAAAGAGGGGCATGGAAGTGGCATCCCCTCCCTTATTCCACTGCCCACTCGAGAACTTCCAAAGCACACATGACTAGAACAAGCGTAGAAGGCAAGATCCTGTGAGGAGTCAGCATCCACCCTAATAACAGTTTCGATGCAGAAGGCAATTATCAGCATACCAGACCACATAGCTTTGGAAAAGCAGTTTGGACATAGCGCCCATATACACGCCGTTGATCTGGCATATTTGAGCGAGCTGCAGCGCGGTGGGCGCTCCGGTAAGGAGGAAACAAACCACGACGAAGATAGGATCATCGAGAATGCTGACCGGAACATACTTGGCTGCCAGCGCTAGAAGCGGGCCCATGACAATGATTGGGAGCAACATCCGACTAATCAAGGAGGCAGTCAGAAGTTTCCTTTCTTCTTTGTCCTCATCCAGCGGATGGTCCGCTTGCGTCGGGAGAGTATTCCTTGCTAGGTTCGCGCCCAGAACTACCAGGATGAGAGGAATAGCAACACCTCCACTCTGGCTCACCGCTCGAGTGACCGAATTGTTGATGAAAGTGCCTTCGGTGAAAAAAAGCCGCTGCAGCGAAGGAACGGACGCCACTATGATCGCTGCCAACATTGCCCACAGCGGTGGGTTCATGAAGCTCCAGACGCCCTGCAAAAAACGGCTAACGGCCGCGTAGCATCTGGCTAGGCCTTTCTGCACAGGGCCTGGAAAGGCTCGAAACGACCTCCCTAGGATATTGTGTACATGGTTCGACCCTCTCAAGACGACCTGGTGGATGCCTATCTTGGCACGAATGGGCCAACCTCTCAGACCATCCGGTATCTCATCATCGGTAGGGTAACTCGATGACGCGATGCTCGGAAAGGAGGTTATGCGGTTACTGTACCCATTTTCTGACATGGCGTTGCCATTGAGTGGCGCTACCAATAATGGATGGGCTGAGCTTGGCTTGGCCCGATCTGTCGACGACGCTTCGGAAGCTAGGGATGATGAATATCGCTGGTGCGTCACCGGTGTATGACCACCTGAGTCGAATTCCGATTCGGTCTGCGAATTAGTCCCAGCCCCCCTGACCACCTCTCCATTGCCCGCCTCCTGATCTCTATGCTGCGTTTGCGATTCGTGGTGCTGGTCATCATCTTCGTCGATATCCGAATCGTCATGATAACTTCCCCGCCCTTGTTCGACCCTGGAGCTGGTATGCTCGTCCTCATCCTTCACCCTATCCGGAGGCGCGAGCAGAACGTTATAACCCCAGCTCCATCGCAAGAGCTGCCCGAGTTGTTGAAAGATGAGAAGGTAAAGGATACCTCGCGCAGCAACTTCATCATCATTATCGCCAGGGATTCTGTCCCAATGAAGGCCCTTCAGCGTTTGTGATAAAGAAATCACCAGTGATATGGGCAAGGAGTTGGAGTTGCCAAAAACCTGCATAAGAACATGTCAGGTCCACCCTGGCGCCGGCACAGGGGAACTCACCCCCATCGCGATAACGAAGTTACGCGGCCTTTTCTTGAACCTGAAGAGTTTGGCCATCGCCAGGGAACCGAGGTAGGACACCAAGGTCTGAACAGCGAAGATGAGTGGAATCACCGCGAGCTCGCCCAATTTGTCCGCTGTCAGTTGCGAGGCGAGCTTGGTGAAGACTACGAAGCATATTAGCACACCAAAGCCTCCGTCGGGCCTGCGAGGGACAACAAACTCAGGCAAGGAGTGAAGAGCGTGACATTCAGGTTGGCGACGAACTTCTGCATCTCTGCGTCGAACATTCCCATCCGAGCGACGATATAGCCCGGCAAACTCACACATACTACCTCCAATACTGCTTCGAAAACGAGTAGGATGAGGTGGCCGATATCTGGGTGTGACGAGTGGCGACGTGTGTCGCTGCTCGCAAGAACATTGTAGATGGTTTGAGAGTGGGCCGAATGCGAGGTCGACGCTCCGAAGGTAGTTGCATTGCTGTTCGCCCAAGACATGGCCACGTTCGCACGCCAGTACGAGGTCGGAGTTGTGAAAAAGGCCATGATTGCGAGGACCGTCAGAAGGCTCTTCGAGCAATGATCAGAGTGTACTTGGTAGCAACAGGAACGATTGAGACTTTTTGAATAACATTCCAACGTATCTTCAAGGCTCCCGAAGAAGTGGGTGTTGAAGTTGTGATGTGGAGGGCGATCCGGTCAATGTCGTTTGGGTAAGTTTCTTGTAGTTACGAAGTACTCCGTACGCACTTTCCCGCTTCGTGTACTGTACGGGTGATACCGGGCTTTGTGCCTTTACCTAAGGTACCTTATTTACGATGATGTACTTGTACCAGGTAAGTTAGGTAATCTTACCAAAATAAATCACTGATACGAGTACAGTAAGGTAGGTATCTGTAACTTATCTTCAATTAACATCGAGCGTTCCCATGTACAAAGTGGCTTTTTATTTTTTTGGCCGATTGCAACACCTTTCTTGTACGAGTACAGCATAGCCTGATCTATTGACATCTGCCACTAAAGACGATCGTTCTATTGCCTCTCTTCCTCGCCCTTCGCGACAGTATCAACTTCGTCTCTGCTAGAGGCACCTGTCAAAGCCGCGCGCCCACTGAGCATCCGGTGAAAATACCCTTCTCTAGTCCCCATCACTGAGCTTGAATCTCTCCTGCACCCGAGATTGGCCATAGCTGGTAGACTGCCCTATGCTGGACGAGAAGAGCTCAGCCCATTTGGGTGCTGCCGCAATGGCCGACATTACGGCAGATGATGATGCGCGCCTGCGGAAGTCGTCTGATGCTACGATTAGAACTTCTTCCGCGTTAGAGTCGACCGACCTTCCGGCCCATACACAATCCGTAGATTTTGCCCTACCACCGGCGACGACCTCGACTCCTCGAATCCCGTCTCTTCGCTCTACCTCAGATTCTCCTGCCACCGCAAACATGACGCCTTCATCGACTCCTCTCGGCACTCTGAACGCTGCTCGACGCCCTGGAGTTCCGCCATCATCACTTTCTAGTATGCGAGCCGGAGGTCTCCCTGAAGACATGCAAGCGAAGATGAAGGCCTTCCACCTCTCGAGGCGAGGCGCGCCGCCCGCTCCGAACATGCGCATGCCCGGTATCCCACCGGTGCATTCCGTCTCCACCAACACCATCCCGACCGCTCCAGGCTTGACGCCGAGCGCGCCGGTAGCCAAAAGTATTGGGTCTCCGGCTCAGACGGTCCCTGGCCTTCCGGAAGCTCCGGCGTTGGAAATCCCCGGCGGCTTGAGATTACCGCCAAGTACACGGCCGCAGGTACAGAACTGGATCTCGGCGCCTGCAGTGCCGCACACAAAGGTGGGCTCGAAGCTGTCCTTGGCGGCAAAACGAGGTATGGGTCGGGGTTTGAAGTTGTCAGACGTGTCACAAGCAGCAGCCCCTTCAAGTGACGTTGGCGTACCCGCTAGCTTGTCCGGTGGCGTGGAGACAGCAGGAACAGAGTCTGCAAATGGAACAGCTGTTGGGACGAATTCGGAGAGTCATGCCGGAGGAGCGCCCTCGGACTCTCTTTTCAATAAGTTCTCGGACTTTGTCGACACTGCCGCGGGAACCCTCAAGTTCAAGGGTAAGGCTGTCATTCACAGGAAAGGCATCGACTTCTCGAGTGGAAGTAGCTTCAGCATCTCCCTCGATGAAGTGGACAGTCTGGAAGAGTTGGGGAAAGGGAATTATGGGACAGTCTACAAAGTCCGGCATAGTCGTCCACAAATGAGGAGGCCGGGGCTAGGCTTAAGTGGAAATCGTCCTTACCCGTCCATGTCAGCATCCTCAACAGCTACGTCTTCTCCAATCACCCCGGCCTCGGCAGATTCGAGTAACAGTGTAGCTCCGCAAAGTTCCACCTCCTGCACGCCGACAGGCAGTCAAAGCAACACCACCGGAATCGTAATGGCGATGAAGGAGATCAGGCTGGAACTGGACGAGGCCAAGTTTGCTGCCATCATCATGGAATTGGATGTCCTGCATCGCTGCGTGTCGCCTTTCATCATCGACTTCTACGGTGCTTTCTTCCAGGAAGGTGCAGTCTATATCTGCATGGAGTACATGGATGGCGGGTCCGTTGATAAACTCTACGGGGATGGCATACCAGAAGCTGTTCTGCGGAAGATCACGCTCTGCACTGTGATGGGTCTCAAGGCGCTCAAGGATGATCATAACATAATTCATCGCGATGTGAAGCCGACGAATATCCTTGTCAACAGCCGGGGCCAAGTTAAGATTTGTGACTTTGGCGTAAGCGGAAACTTAGTCGCAAGCATTGCGAAGACCAACATCGGTTGCCAAAGCTACATGGCTCCAGAGCGTATAGCAAGCGGTGGGATTGCTCAAGCTGGTGCGAATCCGGGTGGGGGCACCTACAGTGTGCAGAGTGATATCTGGAGCCTTGGACTGAGTATCATCGAATGCGCCATGGGCCGGTACCCCTATCCACCTGAGACCTACAACAACATTTTCAGTCAGCTTAGTGTAATCCTTCCATTATCATCCAACTATATACGGTCGAGACACTGACATTGTTGGGTAGGCTATCGTAGATGGCGAGCCGCCAGACCTGCCGGCGGAGGGCTTCTCAAACACCGCGCGTGATTTTGTACGGCGTTGTTTGAACAAGGTGCCGAAGCTCCGACCCACCTACGCCATGCTTCTACGTCACGCTTGGTTTTCTCCACTGATGAAGCCTCCCAGCATTTCGGAGGAGGACGAGGATGCCGAAACCTTCTCATCAAGTTCCGCTAGGGAAACGCCAATGACTGCCGACGATGAAGTCTCTGAGTGGGTTATTGGCGCGATGGAGAGGCGGAGAACGGGGACAGCGGGCAAAGGGCAGAAACCGGCCCTTCATGCTGCTCCGCTCGACGCAATGCCGAGTCCGTCGAATGAACAGGCGGATGGCTTGAGTTGAGTCAAACATACTTGATCTTGACTGTATGTCGCTATTCAAAGCCCTAAGTGTCACGTGGGACTGGGCTCACCGAACACCATCGTTTGGTGTCCTAGGCCATTCATAGCTGTCAGTCCTGGTTGGGTGAAACTGTCTGTCTTGTGATCTTACATAGAAGCAGCATATCTGCTGCAGCAATGTTATTCACAGAAGCAGGTACTCTATAATATCTGCACATTTGTAAGCTTTAATATTTATTCTTGCTAATAGATTATTAAAGTAAGAGTATGACAATCATCAACAAGTTGAAAGATAGCTTAGCTATTTTGACTTAGAAAAAACTGAAAAAACTCTTGAAGCTGCTATCAAAGTATTATGAACAATATATTTGGTGCAGTCACATATAGACTGTTAGTAAGCATAGTAAATTTTATTTATTTATTCTTCATTCTATGCATACAGCTATAAAAGCTATGACAGTTAATAAACATACAGTTATTATAAAGTAAGATGTCAGAACATTACAAACAATACTAACAGAACATTACAGACAATACTTTAGTGCAGTCATGACATTGATGATTAGTAAGCATAGTTAAGCAACAATTTATAAGTATGAAGCTTCTCTGCACATAAGACTCTTTAGTAGAGTGACTGTTGAGCTTTTTCAAAGTTGGTTTTTTGCTTATTTCACATGACTTGTTAGTCATGCTTTGCCATAGTGACAAATACATCTCAATTTCTTCAAAAATTTGAACAAATTTTTGATCATGTGCATTGAGCTTGAAAGCAATCTGTTTTTTGTGATTTTTTTTTTTTTTTTTTTGTTTTGTAGAGAATTGTGAGACCTTTCAAATAATGTAAAAATTACCAAAATTACCCTAGAAACAAAGAAGATTACCATAAATATAATCTGAGTTAGATCAGACCTGAATAGTTGTTTGATGAGCTAGGTCAAGTTCTAAAATCTGAGCTCAGTCAAACTCAATGATCACTTTGCTCTTCAGAGATTAGTTTTGATATCAATAAATATATATTGTATTGCTTTATCATTGAATAGTTTGTGCATTGTTATATTTCATACTGTTATAAATCTATTTTAGTAATTTATTCTTAACAATAAATATTATTATTATTATTATTCTTACACTGAACTAACTATGCTAAGCAGAACTTCTCTTCAGTTTATATCTTAGAAAATCTTACAAGAATGAAAATTTAAGCTCATAATGTTTCTTGTATGAAAGTAGATTAAATGCAAAAGTTGAGTGAATAAAATATAAGATGAATGATCTCACTTTTAATTATAGAGAACATTGATCATAAACTGAAACTGACTTAAATGACTGTTACACACAATTCATTTAACAGTCTCATAAATCAGCTCTTTAATAAACAAAAATTGTATAAAATTTCTTTTTCTTTCTTTCTGAATAATAAGCAGCTGTAAGTTCTTTCTGATTTTACATATCAGCAATATATGTTGTGAAGTCTTTGCTCTCTTATTACATAAGTAGTTGATAGAGAAAATTTTGAAAATCTTGATTTTATGAAGAAAGTAATTGTAGTTAATACATTCTGTATGAAACTGAATTAATTTTGAACTTTCAGTTTTTCTCAGTTTCTGATGAAGTTAAAGAACTCTTTTAAAAAATAATTTAATAATTTAATTTCATCTTCTATTCTTCTTTTTCTGATTAGTGTCATATTATCTCTGAATTTATGCATTTTGTATAATCTTCTTCAAGCTGATTTTCTTCATTAGTTTTACTAAGAAATGAGTGACTGCTTTCATCATCATAAATCAACAGACTTTCTACTTAATTCTTTTTTTAATGAGACTGCAGATCTTGTTTTTCATTTCTGCAAAGACTGTATTTTTTATATAAGTGAGATAGACTTGTATTCTATCATCTAAATATAGATCAAGAAAAAAAATGTAGATTTTAATTTTCAAAGTACTGATTGAAGTAGTCTGATAAGTGTCAGCAATTATACAAAGATATTTGAACTGAGTGATTTTAATTGCACTGATAATCTTCTTTATGTGATGATTCTTGATAGATGTGTGTCAAACATATACTTTATAAGTCATTGCTGATTAAATAACTGATGTGTAGATCTGTCAAGATTGTTTATTTATTTATTTATTCTTCATACATCACATGCAACTATAGTAGTTATGGTGACTTAGTAGAACATTTGTTGAATATGCAGATTTATTCTGACAATTCATATGTATAATATATGAATTACAGATTTATTCTAATAATTCTAATTGCTTATTGATCACTTCTGAACAGTCAATCTGATTGTGGGTCTCAGTGGTCAGTAGTTAAGGAAATTTAGGGTTTGATGTCTAAATAATAGGTAAATGATTGTGTATATAGTGTCTTTTATAGACAACTAAGATCTGTAGAATTTTTCATCACTTGTTCCCCTTATACAACTGAATGACTTGGTGATTGATTTGGTGGGTGGTGTGGGATTTGAACTCATGATCTTTGAAATTAAGCAATATACTAGTGGGGTCACTACTTCTCTAGTTTTTTGCTTAATTTCTTAGGTCATTCAAGCAGTATACATCTAAACTGCTGTGTATACATGTCAGCAATTTAACTCAAATAGAAAGTTACAGTTTTGAGACAGATCAGATTAAATGATGACAATTGTAAAATTGCTTTGTGACAATTTAACTGTACATCATTCAAAAAGAATGGTGTAACTGATCTGATTGATGAATTTAGTCATTATAGTCAACAAAATCTCAATATTCTGACAACTGCCAATAACAACTATCTTATGAGACAAATTCAGAGTGATATCTTCAGATACTAGTATGTTCATATTCACTAGTATTTTGATCTTGAGATCTTCAACAATGTGAACTTCATGCAACACAATCACAGTACAATCATCTTTTTCAGATAAATAGATATCTATCTTGACATATTTGTCAAAATTGTGTATCATGACATCTAATTCTCATACTGATATAGACAACAGTATATGATGAGTTGTCATATTAAATGTCTGTTCTTTAAGAAACTGTCTGATGATAAGAATCATTGTGCAGTCAGTGTTAAGACAAATAAACTAATTGATAGTTGCATCAGAAGATAGTCTTGCTTTCATTATTATATAGTGTTATTCTTAAAATTCATAGTTGTCTGAACTGAATCAGTTCATTATGATGAATTTAACATAGATAGATGCAGAGAATATCAACAGTGTCAACATCATTTTTGTATAAAGTGATTGTTGAGTCAAATCAAATCAAGATCTTCTGATCTGATCTGATCTACAGATTAAGTCAGATCTAGAATTTTGATCTGATTTGACTCACAGACTGAGTCAAAGTTGAGTTGAGTCAGACTTGACAACTCATTCATACTAAATATAGTATATTTAACACTTATTTCTAATGAATCTAGCTCTAAATCAATATATTGAGACTCAAAATTTCTAATAATAGTATATATTCTGACTTTGATTGATCTGCAAATTGAGTCAGAACAATTAATTTGATTCTGATCTGATCTGTGAATTGAGTTAAAGTTAAGCTGAGTTAAGTTAAAATCAGACTGATCTGACAGTCACTCTATTTTTGTATCTGTTTTCACAATAAATTTACTCTGACTACACTCAGCACAAAGATGCTTGTGTAACTGATTATTAAATCAAAATGACTAACAGCAGACTCAACATTCTAGTTTAGATAGTTTGATGATGTAATTTATATCAATGAAGTTCTCATTATCATGATTCTTGTTCAATAAAGAAATCTCATGTTTCTTCTTTTTCTCAGTAACATTCTTGTTACTGTTATCTGAATTATGTGTTTCATACAGCTCAGAAACATCAATTTGCCATATACAGCAAAGATGCTGTTTACTATCAAGGAAGGAATCAAAGCTACTTTGCTGTTTTTGAAGAAAACCAAAGTAGCTACTAGAAAATGGTTATTAGAAGAAGTTGAGAGTGAAGATGAGATTTAGAAAAGAAAAAAGATATTGATTGACAATCAGCATCAGATTGACTGAACAGAAGTGATCAAAAAGCATTCAGATTGATTATTCACATGTTTAAGATTTTGAGTTTTGTTTTGTGTCTACATCTTTCACTATATGTCTATTAACTGTCATAGCTTTTATAGCTGCATGCATAGAATGAAGAATAAATAAAAATATGTGTTTCATAGTATGCATTCTTGTACACTTAATACTTTTCTTGCTTATTGAGCTGTTCATCATCAGTGTGATATGTTCATGATTTATCATACTGGTATGAAGAACAATAAGGTCAATATAACTGATATTGTTAGAAATATAACTCACAATAGCTGTAACTAAAGTGTAGTGCCTACTTTTGACAGATTATGAGCTCAGATTAATGCAGTGAAAAAATCTTGCAGAAATGCAGTTAATTTCATATGTCTGTTGATCACTTAGAGTGTGAAAAGTAAGCTCAAAGATTGCAGATTTGACACATGTTGCACACACAAATTCTGTCTGCATGAAGCTGAATCTCAGCAATATAAGTGCATTGCTGATGATTGTGAGTTAGAAAAAGTGTTAGAAATATAACTCATGATAGCTGTGACTAAAGTGTGATACTCACTTTTGACAGATATGAAGAGCAGTTTGATTGATAGAGTTGTTTTGAGATGTTTGAATCATAATGAGATTGAATTGTATTTTGATACAGTTCAAACAACACACTTTTGTTTCTGAATGTTATTTGTAAAGACTGTTGAAATATCAATAATTGATGATTCAGAGAAGAATATCAACAAGATTTCTCTGCAGCATTATTGCAATTCTGATTCTACTGACAGTTATTTCATTGTCTGTAACTAGAATACTGATTTTTATAAGAAATATAAGAAAACTGATTGTTATAAGAAACTTGATCATAATAAATAGATCTAGATTGATTGAGTTCATCAAATTTGATGTTGAAAGACTGAAAAGAGTGATTTCTACTAAATGTCTGTGATTGTTGTGTTAGTCAGTTTGACAATATTAACTGATTTTGTGCATAGATATCAAATCAAATATTCTTCTGTGCATTCACTGTCTCAATGAGATTCTTAATAGTAAACTTGTCAGTTGATGACAGTAAATGCAGATGTAATTTACTGTTCATATGTTCATAGATCAGTAAAACTTGTGAATAATCATTGATAATGATATTGATGTTCTTTCTGTGTAAAACAACATTTTAAATATAGTTGATAGAGTCTTTGTGTTGATGAACATTATTAATGATATAATGTAGAGATTCAAGCATGAATAAGATACAGCTAAATGAATCATAAAATCTAGTTTCTAACATCTTACATCATTCTTCAATATCTTTATTGTTGTTCTGAAGTCTCACTCTAATGAGATAACTAAGTTTTTCAGTATATCAGCAATCTGTCTTGTTTAAAGATATAACTTTAGATTTTCTGCAGAATGACTGTGTTCATGATAGTGATTTTAACTTGTACACAGTTCATAAAGAAGAAAATATTGTGATAAATCTGCTTGTCATCACTAATCTCAGTGACATCAATGTTAAAATTAGAGTCAAAGTAGTTGATGTTTCTCATACAAAAGTGATTCTTTGTATCATAATCATCAAGTCTATTCTGCTCATCATGATCAAACTATCTTAATAATCTTAATGAATTTAACAGATCTGATGAATCAGTCTGATGTGTCATTAAAACTCTGACTATAATCTGCTTAATTAGTTGATCTAGCTGTTTCTGCATCATGTTGATGACATTGTTGTTGAATATGTTGAGCTTGCTGTCAGAAAACTGATTGATCAATAAACTTATTTCATGAAAATCTGTGAAATACTAAAACATCATTCATCAAAGTGAGTAACTTCTCAAAAGTTCTTCATAAGAGTTCAGAATCTCTTAACTGTACAATTATAATTGAACTGACTTAGAACAGTGTTGAATACTGAAAGAAAATTTATTTATTTATTTATTTATTCTTCATTCTATGCATGCAGCTATAAAAGCTATGGCAGTTAATAGACATATAGTGAAAGATGTAGACACAAAACAAAACTCAAAATCTTGAACATGTGAATAATCAATCTGAATGCTTTTTGATCACTTCTGTTCAGTCAATCTGATGCTGATTGTCAATCAATATCTTTTTTCTTTTCTAAATCTCATCTTCACTCTCAACTTCTTCTAATAACCATTTTCTAGTAGCTACTTTGGTTTTCTTCAAAAACAGCAAAGTAGCTTTGATTCCTTCCTTGATAGTAAACAGCACCTTTGCTGTATATGGCAAATTGATGTTTCTGAGCTGATTTTTCAGCTCAGTTTGCTCCTTTTTGTTATATTGACAGACTGTCAACAAATGCTCTGGGGTTTGATCTTTGTTGCATGCACCATTGCATTTCTTGCTGTTATAGTCTGGTAATCTATGCAGGTATGCTTTGAAATAGTCATGATCTAGTTTCATTTGTGTAAAAGTAGCAAATGAAAGTCTGTCTGCACTTTTCAGATCTTCTTTGATGTGAAAACTAGGTGTTTGATCAAACTGAGCATAGTATCTTTCTTGGGTTGTCTTTTCCCAGTGGGTGGTCCAGTTTTCCAGTGCTTTGGCCTTGATTTTGTGTTTGATATAGCTAATAGATGTAAATCTATCAGTATCTGGTGAAATTGACTGCTTTGCACCTGATTTTGCAGCTTTATCTGCTATTTCATTGTCTTTAATGTTCTCATGTTCAGAAATCCAATGAATATGAGGTGTAACTTCATAATCTATGAGTTTTTGAAGAGTTTCTTGACATTTAATAGCTAGATGCTGTTCAGATCCTTGATTTGTGGTTTGAATTCTTTGTATAGCTGCTTGATTGTCTGAAAAGATCCAAACATCTTTGATTCTTTGATATTTCATGATTTCTTTGAGACTTAACTTCAAAGACTGTGAGATTCCAAACAATTCAGCATCATAGACTTCCATGGTAGTTTCTAGATTTCAAGATTGTTGATGTATAATGTCTTTATACATGTAGCAAAGACCTGCACCTAGATTTTCATCTAGTTTTGACCCATCTGTGTATAGAATAGCATTTCTTGCTCTAGTTTCTTTAGAAACAAGTGTTTCTAATTTCTTTAGATGTTTCAAAGTAGCTAGTTTCTTGTCAGATTTGCTGATTTGAATGTCTATGTTTGGTGAAACACTCCAAGATGCACAGCATAACTCATTTTGAGTTGAAACCTCCAAATTTAGTGTTTCTGGTAGATATTTGCAAATGCTATATAGCACTTTAATCAACTGAGTTGGGTGTTTCTTCTTAATGAGAGAGTTTGGATGTTGATTCCAGTCAAGATAATGATTTTCATCAATATCACATCCAGTTCCAAGTCCTGGTGAGTAGGTGTATGGAGTTCTTTGTCTAATTGAATGATTTTCTGACAAAGTAGCTATTCTTAAAGCATATAGCTCTGTTTTTTGATCAAGTCTAAATCTAGATGGTAATATAGCTGATTCTAGCTCCATAGCAGCTGATGGTGAAGACCTAAATGCACCTAGAATTTTTCTAGTTGCTGAATTTTGAAGTTTTTGAAACAGCTTTTCAAAATTCTTTTGTTGTTTCCACCATACTGAGCTTCCATAGTCACTTATAGATGTGATGCAGGCTGTGTACAGCTGTTTTCCAGCTGATGTTGATAAACCCCATTCAGAATTCATCAGTCTATGCAGTAAATGCAATGTTCTAGTTGCAGAAGCTATTTTCTTTTGCACATGTGTCTTAAAAGACATTTTAGTGTCAAACCAAACACCTAGCCAGCGTACAACTTTAGAAGGATGTATAACAGTGTTATTTGGTAGTTTTACTGTTGATATAGCTTGATTTCCTTTCTGAAAATGAATGAGTTCTGACTTGCTGTCATCAAATATAACTGCATTTTCTTCAGCCCATTGAAATGCAGTTTTTGTGAACTGAAAGAAAATTAGATTTAAATAATAAAACTGTAGTTACAGCATCAATAAGATCTTAATTCAATGAATATAGCTTATCTGAATAGATAAGGTCTTGTTTAGTCAGTTCAGTGAGTTATTATGCAAGTATGATGACATTATGAGATAATGATGAATTCAGAATAAGATAGATGTTGATGACTTGATGAATTGAGAACATCAATGAAAACTAGATAGATTTAACAGAATGAACAACTCAAGAAGATAGATTCTGTAAAACAGACAAATTGATGAGATAAAACAGTTAATAAGACTGTCACTGATTTACTGATCTAGAATGATAAGATAGATATGAGTAGACAGAACAAATAAAATAAAATAAAAGCAACAGTATGACTATGACTCAATTCAGAGATCTGATGAATTCAACAGTCAATGATGCTGAATATTTAATTTTGGACATCAACATCACCACAACCAACACATCTTCAAAAATTCTGAATCAACAGTTTTCTTCACCTTGATCTCTTCTAAAATTCATACTATTACTGCTTTTTGATATCTTTATTGCTCACAAAGTTGTTGGACTGTTTAGTTGTACCCCTTAGTATCTAGTTTTTGAAGTTCGCAAATTTTTGCTTAATTTTCCTAGCTTGCTTGGCAGAATTTCTGCGCACCAAGCATCACCAGATACCTCAACTAAGCCTCACTCACACCAAAACACCAAAAACACCAAAACAACCAAGAAAACACCAAAAACACCACTTTTACGCCAACTACACAGCAATTCCAGCCTATACACACCAAGCTACATCAATTCACGCATCATACAACATACCTACATAGCTCTACCATCAAAACAAGCTATTTGATCAACAAAATCGACTACTTTTCAGCTATTTTCGCCCAAAAACCAGTGTTTCAGGTCGAATTTCTAAGCATTACAGACTGAATTACACCAAATCGCTCAATTCCAGCAACTGCACGCAGTTTCCGCAAAAACTAGCCGCAAAATAGCCATTTCTTGACGAATTTAGCTGGAATTTGAGCATTTCTTCTGTCAATTGATTAGCGTTGTGCATGCAGAAAGAACCTACCAGTGAAGACATACTCTACACTAGAAGCATCTCACAAAGACCTAGTGAAGAGTATAAGCAGGTAGCTACTTTCTAGCCCTATCTGCTGGTAAAAGCTCAGACTGGCAAACAATGTTGTCTGAGTAGTTGGGATATAAATACAAGGCTTCACGTGAAAATCTTGCCCTAGACGCATCTGCCCCAAGATCTAGTGGTTGAGTGACTTATAGTATAGTCTTGCTTATAGTAGAGCTGGTAAAAGCCTATTGTAGAGTTTATCTACTCTAGGTGAATTGGAATATTAAGCAACATCTGAATTAGACAATTGGGTACAACCTATTCTAGATGAAATAAGGATCCAAAGCTTCTATAATCTAGAACCTCAGGAAAATCTAGTTTTTACCTCCAAAAACTAGATAATTACTGCTAGACATAGACCTTCTGGACCTGGATTTGGATAGGATTTTGGATTTGGACAGGATGGACCCCAAAAACACCTCATATCATGACTTTTGCACTGGATTCCAGCAACTTCATGCAAGATTTCAACCTAGAAAACCCAAAAACACCTACAAAACAACAAAAATCACCAAAAACAGCACTTCCACAACTCTTTATGAGTTCACCAGACCTGTTGGGATCACAAATCACCATGAAACCTTCTCAAAAGACTATTCTAAAGTCTAAAAAGAGAAGAGTCATTGCCAGTCCAGTGCTAGAAGCTATTTCTTCTGATGAAGAACCAAATCAGCATGAAACTCATCATGCAAACTGCACAAATCTACACCCAAAAAGTCAAAATGGTGACAAACTACTTCAACAAGCCAGAAATTACCTCAAGCAAGCTATTCAGCAATTCACAAACCCCATAGTTCAACAAGAACTAGAAACTAGCATCAAGACACTGGATCAAGCAAGACAAAATGCAAATCTAGACTCACTCAAACAGTCAGATGAAGCATTTCATCAGAAACTAGATGTTCAACAACAACTAGACAGCTTCAAAGATGAAGTCAACATCAAACTAGACAAAATTCTTCACACAATGTCTAAGACAAAGTCAGAAACCACAGAGAAACCAGCATTTGTCTTTCAGACAAACAAAACAAACCCTATCAACTTTGTACAGACAAACAAAACCAGCTTTGGACAGTCAACATCAACAAAAACAGTGAAATCAGCAACATATGCATCAATTGCAAGCAGCAAAGATCAAAATGCTCAAAACTCATGGACAACTGTTCAAAAAAAAGCACCAAAGTCAAAAGTAGTGGATAAACCCATTACTTTCAGAGAAAGACGTCTAGTTATAAAGTCAAAAACACCCACAACTACTATCAATGCCATAGACATGCACAACAAAATCAACAACGCACTTAAAACAGCAAAAATAGACAATTTGCTGGTTTCCACAGTTGCTATTTCACAATTCAAAGCTAGTATAGTGCTCACAACCAGTGAAGACACAGCAGAAGACTTGCTAAAACATCAACAAATCTGAAATTCATCATCTGAATTCATAGAAATCAAAAAGGATGAAAAGTGGTACAAAATAGTAGCACATGGAATTCCCACAGCTATTTTCAACAGCAAAGAAGACATGCAACTAGTCAAAGATGAAGTAGAAACCTTCAACAAAGATATCAAACTAGCTATTTTACCACACTGACTTACTTCAGAAGAAGCCAGACAGGAAAAACAGCATGCATCTATTGTTTTGACAGTCAAATCAGAACAAGAAGCTCAAAAAGCACTCAGAAACAGACTGATAATTGCTGGAACATCAGTTAAAACTGCAGTCTACAACACTTGCAAACCAACAGATCAATGCAGAAAGTGTCAAAAGTTTGGACATACTCAAAAAGTATGTAAAAATCAAGACACATGTCAATTCTGTGCGGGAAACCACAATACTAGAGAACATGGCTGTTTTCTTTGTCCCACACAGTCAAAAGGAACCACTTGCGCACATATAGTCTATAAATGCAGCAATTGTGATGAGAAACATCAAGCAAATAGTGCAGAATGCAGTGTTTTCAAAGCACTACAGCCTATTTCTTCAACAGCAGATCCACTATCTATGAAAATGTCATGAATAACACAACAAATTCATCACAAATCACCATTCTACAACACAACTGCACAAGATCTATGAATGTCATGTACTCATGTCTGAATTCAGCTACAAAAACTGCAGACATAGTTCTTCTTCAAGAATCATGAGTTGCAAGAGACAACAAAACCACTATTTCACATTCATCTTTTACTAGTTTGATACCCACATCTAATCTAGATATTAGACCTAGAACTATGGCATTTGTGTCTAAAACTAAACAAGATTTAGTGTGTATACCAAGACCTGACTTGTCAAAAGACTCAGATTTGCAAATACTCAGTATTTCAGCAAATGAAATTTCTAGTATACTGTTACTTAACATATACAATGAAAAGTCACAGCAAATCAACAATGATCAATGGACCATAGACAGATGTTTAACAGCAATTCAACTACCACAAAGAGCTATTATCTGTGGGGATTTTAATGCACATCATGCATGGTGAAATTCATCAATAGAAAACTCTATAAGAGCTACTTCTTTGATAAACTGGCTGAAAATTCACAACTGTGAGCTGTTAAACACACCAGACACAAACACCTATGCACATCACTCAGGCAATGCAACATCAGTGATTGATTTGACATTTGCAACATCTTTACTTTGCAATTTCACAAGAAACTGACAAGTAAAGCAAGATATGGAGTCTGAATCAGATCATGAAGTTATTCAGTTTGAATTAACTGCAAATGAGTCTGAATGGGTTGAAAGTCCACTGAGTGCATCATACAACATAGGCAAAGCAGACTGAGTTAAATTTGCAGAAACACTGCAAATAAACTCAACACAAGCTGGTACTCAAATTCAAAGCTTAATGCAAACACCATCAAACCAAAATCTAGAAGAAATAGCTATTTCTCTTAGAAATTTGATAGCAAATGCAGCAGATCTGCATATACCAAAGAGAAAACTCTGCTCAAAAGCTAAAGTATGGTGGTCTGAATCATTATCAGTACTTAGAACTGAAATGAGTGGTTTTAGAAGATACTGGAAACATCACAAATCACAAGAAAACTGGAATCAATTCAGAAATGCAAGAAATAGATACTTTCATGCAATTCAAAAAGCTAAACATACTTCATGGACTACTTTTCTGCAAGGTGCAGCTGGAAAAGACATATTTACAGCATATCATTACACCAAATCGCGAAAAATAGAGAAAACACCACCTATAAAGCATGAAGACAAAGTAGGATTCACATTTAAAGACAAATGTGATCTATTTCTTGAAGCTATGTTTCCAAAACCACCACAAACTAGTTCAGTTGAGCTAGAATGCGATAATAGCTTGACAAAACCATGGTTTTCAGTCATTTCTAAGAAAATAAAGCAAGCTATTATGACTTCATCAACAAAGAAAGCACCTGGGCCAGATGGATTGTCTTTTCTGATAATTCAACATGCATATCAAGCTATATCTGAGTTATTTCATACTGTGTATTCAGTTTTAATAAATCAAGACTATCACCCAGTATGTTGGCGTCAAGGAACTGGTGCAATTCTAAGAAAAGAAGGCAAATCAGACTATTCAGTACCCAAAGCATATAGACCAATCACACTACTAAACTGCTTGGGCAAAATATCTGAAAAGATAATGACAACAAGACTTTCCTATTGGGCTGAAACCACAGACTTGCTATATCATGAGCAAATGAGTGGTAGAAAGTAAAGATCAGCTGTGGATGCAGCTATGTGTTTAACACATGACATTCAACAAGCAATCAACAACAACAAAGTCTTGACAGCTTTATTCTTGGATGTTAAGGGTGCATTTAACTATGTGTCTTTAAATCAACTGCTAAAAGTCATGAAAAGACTACATTTACCACAAACTGTACTAAAATGGGTGCAATGCTTTCTTACAAATAGAACAATTGCTCTAGCTTTTGATGATGAAAAAATTCACTCACAAAGTGTCAATTCTGGAATTTCACAAGGATCACCTATATCACCAATGCTATTTTTGATCTCTATGCAATTTCTATTCACAAAAATCAACAATAAACACACTCAACTAAAGCTACCAAGCTATATTGATGATGTGACTATTATTGTGGAAGGAAAAACAGCTGCAGACAACAGCAAAACACTAGAATCAGTCACAAAAACTGCATTTCAATGAGCTGAAGAAAATGCAGTTATATTTGATGACAGCAAGTCAGAACTCATCCATTTTCAGAAAGGAAATCAAGCTATATCAACAGTAAAACTACCAAATAACACTGTTATACATCCTTCTAAAGTTGTACGCTGACTAGGTGTTTGATTTGACACTAAAATGTCTTTTAAGACACATGTGCAAAAGAAAATAGCTTCTGCAACTAGAACATTGCATTTACTGCATAGACTGATGAATTCTGAATGGGGTTTATCAACATCAGCTGAAAAACAGCTGTACACAGCCTGCATCACATCTATAAGTGACTATGGAAGCCCAGTATGGTGGAAACAACAAAAGAATTTTGAAAAGCTGTTTCAAAAACTTCAAAATTCAGCAACTAGAAAAATTCTAGGTGCATTTAGATCTTCACCATCAGCTGCTATGGAGCTAGAATCAGCTATATTACCATCTAGATTTAGACTTGATCAAAAAACAGAGCTATATGCTTTAAGAATAGCTACTTTGTCAGAAAATCATTCAATCAGACAAAGAACTCCATACACCTACCCACCAGAACTTGGAACTGGATGTGATATTGATGAAAATCATTATCTTGACTGAAATCAACATTCAAACTCTCTTATTAAGAAGAAACACCCAACTCAGTTGATTAAAGTGCTATATAGCATTTGCAAATATCTACCAAAAACACTAAATTTGGAGGTTTCAACTCAAAATGAGTTATGCTGTGCACCATGAAGTGTTTCACCAAACATAGACATTCAAATCAGCAAATCTGACAAGAAACTGGCTACTTTGAAACATCTAAAGAGACTAGAAACACTTTTCTTGAAGGAAACCAAGTTTAAAAATGCTGTTTTGTACACAGATGGGTCAAAACTAGATGAAAATCTAGGTGCAGGTCTTTGCTACATGTATAAAGATATTATACATCAACAATCTTGAAATCTAGAAACCACCATGGAAGTCTATGATGCTGAATTGTTTGGAATTTCACAGTCTTTGAAGTTAAGTCTCAAAGAAATCATGAAATATCAAAGAATCAAAGACATATGGATCTTTTCAGACAATCAAGCAGCCATACAAAGAATTCAAACCACAAATCAAGGATCTGGACAGCATCTAGCTATTAAATGTCAAGAAACTCTTCAAAAACTCATAGATTATGAAGTTACACCTCATATTCATTGGGTCCCTGAACATGAGAACATTAAAGGTAATGAAATAGCAGATAAAGCTGCAAAATCAGGTGCAAAGCAGTCAATTTCACCAGATATTGATAGATTTACATCTATTAGCTATATCAAACACAAAATCAAGGTCAAAGCACTGGAAAACTGGACCACCCACTGGAAAAAGACAACCCAAGAAAGATACTATGCTCAGTTTGATCAAACACCTAGTTTTCACATCAAAGAAGATCTGAAAAGTGCAGACAGACTTTCATTTGCTACTTTTACACAAATGAAACTAGATCATGACTATTTCAAAGCATATCTGCATAGATTACCAGACTATAATAGCAAGAAATGCAATGGTACATGCAACAAAGATCAAACCCCAGAGCATTTGTTGACAGCCTGTCAATATAACAAAAAGAAGCAAACTGAGCTGAAAAATCAGCTCAGAAACATCAATTTGCCATATACAGCAAAGGTGCTGTTTACTATCAAGAAAGGAATCAAAGCTACTTTGCTGTTTTTGAAGAAAACCAAAGTAGCTACTAGAAAATGGTTAGTAGAAGAAGTTGAGGGTGAAGATGAGATTTAGAAAAGAAAAAAGATATTGATTGACAATCAGCATCAGATTGACTGAACAGAAGTGATCAAAAAGCATTCAGATTGATTATTCACATGTTCAAGATTTTGAGTTTTGTTTTGTGTCTACATCTTTCACTATATGTCTATTAACTGCCATAGCTTTTATAGCTGCATGCATAGAATGAAGAATAAATAAATAAATAAATGCTGAATATTTAATGAAATAAATGATAAATCAATGATCATTGTTGTCATGATGAAGTCATTGATGTTATTAAATTGTTATATGCACAATGTGTCAAGTGAAAGAAGAATGATATTTTCTAAGCTATGAAATTAGCTAGATATAGATGAGAAGTAAGTTTCATAGCAAGATGAGTCATAATGTAATGTCAGTGACAGTGAAATAAGAAAGACATGCTCACTGAAAAGTACATTGAATAAACTTGTAACAGTTGTCATAATAAAGTCATTGATGCTATCAAATTGTTATATGCACAATGTGTGAAGTGAAAGAAGAATAATATTTTCTAAACTATGAAATCAACTAGATATATAGATAAAAGATAAGCTTCATAGTAAGATGAGTCATATATCATCAGCAATTTAATCAGTAACATCATCAGCAACTTCATCAGCAACTCTGTCAACAATCTTTAGTCACTAGTTATAACAAAAGAACTATGAGTAACAACAGACAAATCATTGAAGACTTCATTAATGAAAAGAAAAACATCATTCAATGTCATTAAAACAGATAAAACTCTAAGCTTTTTATTTTCTCTATTTCACTTGCTGTCTTATTAGTATCTTCAATTTAACAAGATCATCAACATTTTTGAAAAAAAAAACAGATTGTTATAAATAGAACATAGTCTGTCTCACTATTTTGATCTTAATCTTTGAACATAATTCATCAAGTTACTTGCAAATCTCACTGTCATCATGAATTTGATGAACTAATTACTAAATATGAAAGACATCTCTATAGATATATAACAAGAATTTTTCATAGATAGATTTTTAGCAATTACATCTTTCATTCACTCATATAATGATTTTAATACAAAATAACTAATTTTTTTTTGTAAATTGATTTGTTACATTTATTTTTGCTTTTTCTTTTAAATTTCTATGAATATCATTTGACTTTATTTTTACTGTTTATATATACACAACATATATCATTGTAACAAGCTGTTCAACTCAGACTGATATGCATTTCAGATATATCTTTTGCTTTTGTTTTAACTGTTATATTAGTGATATTTTTTTATTTATTTGAGATCTGTTACATTTTTAAATAAGATGTTCAGATTTTTTATAGTTGTAATATATTTATATATTATTTTATAATGTCTTAAACTCATTAAATCACTCTGTCTAATGTTCAGACTCTGTATATTTAATTTTTATAACTTTTAACAGTACTTTTTAATTATATTAAAATTCATAGAATCACTTCTTCAGTATGCTTGAATAGACTTTCTTTTTCATTTATATTTAGATGATATTTAATATTTTTTGTGCTTCATTTGATACTCTTATTAATGACTATCAATATTAATAATTAAATTAATCATGCTCTGTAGATTGTTTAATTGTTTTATTTTAATTATTTTGTTCAAAGATCAGCAACAGTTTTATTTATGTATTTCAATCAAAAAAAGTCAACATCAACAAGTTAATCACTTCAATAAGACTCACAAAAAAAATCATACAATAATAAAAGATGATGAAGAACCAGAAGAAACATGTTATAGTGAAATCTCATTAAAGCAAAAAGTCTATCTTTTTCATCACTCTCAAAGTTTCTCAAAGACAATCAACACTCTAAACTGTTTTATATGAATCAGTAACTGTTTAATTAAGATGAAAAAAATTTGAAAAATGATCAGAACTGTGATGCAAAAAAAAAAGAGTGACATTTTGAACACTGATTTTCAGAAGATTAAGAAGCAAATTAAGAATTTTACAAACATTATACAAGATCTCATCAAAGTTCTCACATTTTCACAAACATACTCAGCAGCAGCAATCAGTTTCAAGAATCTTGAAATAAAAGTTTTATCAGTGCTTCAGAAAAAATATCAAGAAATAATGATCAAAATAAAAGTAAAAACAAAAATACAAAAAACAAAAACAGAATAGAACATCATATAAAAGATACAAAAAGAGATAGAAATCTCAGAAATAATGATGACTGCAAGATGTCTGTTCAGTAATGATGTGATTTTTATCTTTGAGAAAAAAAAGAACAAAATGATGTGAAAAAAGAAAGAAAAAGTTGTATAAATCTTTGAATTCAATATCAGAATCAAGCAGCAAGAGTATATTATTATGATTCATGAAATTCAAATCATCTTTATAAATAACAAAAATCAAGCTAAAACAATAGAGATTCTTTACATGCAAAATTTACAACTTAAAAAATAAGTGAAGATTCTATGAGTAGAATGATTTAAGAAGACAATTGTATGAAAATATTGCTTTAAATCATTTCACATTAAGATAGTAAAAGCTGAACAGACAAATTATTTTCTGCAAAATGATCTTCTTTTTAATTTTAAGTTTTATGATTGCAAAATCTTCTCTAAAAACTGCATTGTCATTTAATGCTTTAAATGTCAGCAGTACAAGAATTACACAGTTAAGCACTACAAAAATCATACAATATGACTTCTGTGCAGTTCTGAGTTATATAATTGAGAATTACATTAAAAAAAGAATTCTCTGAAGATCTGATGTGCATT
This sequence comes from Acarospora socialis, assembly GCA_025617375.2. NCBI lineage: Eukaryota > Fungi > Ascomycota > Lecanoromycetes > Acarosporales > Acarosporaceae > Acarospora > Acarospora socialis. The sequence goes on from JAMYGW020000012.1 coordinate 154,629, forward strand.
ATGCAGAAAGAAAAGCAAAAATTATTTTGTATGAGTCAGATATTTTTCAGAAAGAGTGAAGAAAGTAAAAAAAGTAAAAAAAATTTATCTCATATGATTTACACACTTTCAGATTTCAATTAAAGATCTTTTTCTCAGAATTTCACTGAATACTTTATTCAAACATTCTCTCATAAAGATATCAGTTTCACTTTTTAATTCTTAAGCTCAGTCACAATAATCAGTGACAATGATTTTCTTTCAGTTCTGAAAAGAAAAAGAAGAAAATTATTTAAAACACTGACAGTTAATTATACAAATTTTACAATTACAGAAATACTCTCTCAGTCATAAGTTAATGAATAAGCTGTTTATTCTGCAATATAATGTGTAGAAAAACAAGAATAAAATGATGATTTCTCTTTTAACTGACAAAACAATCTGATTATACAATATTTTGATAATTCAGAAACTTTGACAAAATTCTTTTACATTAACATTTTACAGCTTTAAGATCACTTTTTTTATCTTACAATATAATTTAATTTCATGACAAAATTACTTTCTGATTAACAAAAGACTTAATTTCAGTATTTGATTAGTGAATTTTTTTATTTTCAATTTATGTATATTTTGTCTTTGTATGAACAGCAAAACTCTTTAAATATACAATATTTACTTGCAGTCTTTAGAAAGTCACACAAATACTAATTATTTCTTTTTTATTTCTTTTCTGTCAACACTTGTACAAAGAAAGAATGAATACATAGTTTTAAAGAACTTCAATCTACATTATTCACTGTGAAGTAAATTCTTCAATTTAAACATTTACAACATAAAAGAAATTCTTGATGAAACAGTCACATCATACAATCTTTTTTTATTGATTACATCAAAAATTTCTACTTAACATATTCAGAAAATCTTTAACACAATAGATTTAATCTTTGTCAGTTGAATTTTTGCAGATTAGCTGAAAGAATGCTTTATTAAAAAGAATATAAATTATGATTCAGATCATCTTTCAATCTCAGTGATTTTTAATTTTAAGATTGTATAAATCACTTAAAGCAAGATGAAATGCTGAAAGAAGATGAATTAAGAAATTATACTGACTGAAACTCAACATCTTCAGACAAATTAAAATTTGTTAACAAAAACTGAGATTGTACAATACACAGAGTATCTTGTCAACTTCATTGAAATATTAATTAATAACTCAGTTTCTATGCACAAGTTCTTGAACTAAGAAGAAGTTTGATGAACAGATGCAATTAATGAGATAGTCAGACAAGAAAGAAGAATAAGATAATAAGTAAGAATGATTTATATAAAAAAAGCATGAAAATTAATCAAGATGAAAGACAAGATTAAAAGAAATTTATTGCAAAAATAAAAATCATATACTTCTGCAATGTGATCAGTGAGATAACAGAGAAAAATGAATTTTTAATTTTAATTAAGATAAAAAAAGAAGATTTAAATTCTACAATAACAATTTTCTTAATTTGTACAACACATGAAGAAATTCACATTCTGAATAAAAAAGCTGAGATCTTTAAGAGAAAATTTTATTTTAAGATGACAGTCAATCTTCAGAATATTTTGAATATCAAAGTGCTTTGATTTTTACAGAAAAACAGATTTATTAATTTAAATATCTTTATTCAATATATATTCATCTTTGACTCAATTAATGTTGATGAGATTTCTACAATTCTTTATACAAAAGTGTCTCACAATGCTTTAGAATCAGACAGTATCTCTTATTGCTTTCTTAAAGTAATGAAATTTAAGTTTACTCAAACAATAATCAATCTTATCAATGCAAACTAAAAGCTAAACTTTCTTTCTGAGAAATACAAGAGAGCTTGTACAATAATGTCATGTAAGTCAGAAAAGTAATTCTACAAAGAAGTTAAATTATAAAAATCAATTATTCTGTTGAATATGATGAGAAAGATTATGAAAACTCTGTTAATTATATGAATTAAGTAAATCACAAAAGACAACAATTTTCTTTTCAAAAGTTAAATGAAATACAGAATAGAATGATTTACAGAAACTGCACTGAATCTGTTGATAAGTCAGATTTGTATAATTTGAAACAGTAAAAAACATGTTGTCACTTTTCTGTCAATAAACATAACAAAGATTTTTAACACAATAAATTCAACTCAGCTTCTGAACAACTTGCAGAAGAAACAGATGTTTTTGTTATGATTATACTTAGAGAAATAAGATACAGACTGACTTATATGTGAAAAGAGCATTTGACAAATTGTCTGTCAAGTATAAATCACATGATGACTCAACAACTCAAAAAATCAAGCAGTTAACTTAATGAATCAATCAATCAAGCATTTAACTCAACACAGAAGAACATTGAGTTCATATTATATAGAAAAATTGATTTTCTTATAAAATTAATTATATTTAACTTAAATAACAATTTAAAAATAAAGATCAGAATCATTTCAGATCAGTTTTTATATCAATAAGTATAAATTTTTAGTTTTTATACAAGAGAAATCTTTCATGAGAACATTACACTTTAAACACTCTTACAATATAAGAAGTACAATGTCTGACACTTAAAAAAATGTCTCAATCTTATTCTTAAATTAAGTTCAAGCAAATTCATCTTTATCATCTACTTCAGATAGAATGATGACACAATTAGTGATGATATCAGTTTAAACTATACAATTATCTTTGAGTGCATCTAAAATACAAATATCAGATATTTTTAATAAAGAATGAAAAAAACCATGAGTTTTTGTGATTAAGCTTGATCTGTATATTGAATTCAATTAATTAAAGCTTCAGACTGATCAAGAGAAAATATTATTTGCAGTAATTTATTTAATGAATACAGTTTTCAATTGAATTGACTTCAAGCTGCATGAATTTCTAAAAAAGAAGTACAAAGAACACAATAATAATAAAAAATTTATGTTTAACAACTTCAGCAAGTTCAAAAATGAACTGAAATGAATTTTCAAAATAATTGATGAAGAAAGAGCAACAAAGAAATAAGTTTACATTTTGTAACAGAGTGAATCAGTAACAATATATGTCACAGAGTTTTAGCAGTTAACAATACTTATTAAATAAAACAACAAAGCACTCATCTATCAGTACTATTGTGAATTAAAAAAGTTCATTAAAGACAAAATAGTTTAAACAAAATGATCAGACAATCTTCAAGAGATAATTAATTTGAGTATTAACATTAATAGTCATCAATAAAAGTGTCAGATGAAGCACAAAAAATATTAAATGTTATTTATGATAAAAGATCAAGAAGAAAGTTTCTGATCATGAATGAAAAGATATATTTTATTAATACAATATAGAAAGACAAATTCTATAAATCTCAATACAATTAAAAAGTGTTGTCAGAAGTCAAAAAAAACTAAATGAATAAAGTCTGAATGTTAAACAGAGCAATTTAATAAGTCTTAAATGACATCATGAAATGAAACACAAATATATTATAACTGCAGAAAACTCAAACATCTTGTCTGAAAGTGCAACAAATCTCAAATGAATAGAAAAGATATTACAGCAATAATGATTAAAACAAAAGCAAAAAAACTAAACATAATGCATGACACTCTGAGCTGAATAGTCTGTTATGATGATTTGTGTTAAATACACATAAGTAACAAAAATAAAGCTGAATGATATTCACAGAAGTCAAAGAAAAAAGATAAAGATGAATGCAACAAATCAATTTACAAAAAAAATTAAACTATTCTTATCAAGAAAGAAGATCTTAATACTGAGATCAAAGAAATCAATATTTGAGAAATTCAGATAAAAAAAAACTATAGTAATAACATTTAACAAGTACTGAATTTGAATGCAGATTAAAAAGAAATCAATAAATAAAAAGTCAATATAAAACTGAAGACAACATATCAACATTCAGAAAATCAACACAGAGTATTGAGAGAAAAAAAGCTTCAGTTTAAAAAGTTAGAACTTAAATAAAAGATATAAGTCAGAAAATAAAAAACACAATATAAGAACACAAAAAAACAGAAGACATATAATCAGCTAAAAGAACTGATGATAATTGTTAAAGACAAATGTTTTAACAGTAACAATGCAATATTGTTCAGATCTCTTGTGTGAAAAATAAAAAGTTACAAAATTAAAATATACTTATTCAAAGAATATATCATACAGAATAGAGAAAGATGAATTTTCAGTGAAGAATATATGTCACTTGAATTCTTGCAAAAAGTAAGAGTTTTTGAGAGTCAGTTGCAAATAAAATACAATTAATATAAATTTTAACTACACTCAGAAAAATGCATTGAGCAGTACAGTTTAAAATATATGAATTTTATGATCAAAAGAAAACTCAGATAATTTCAAGAACTTTAAAGATGAGTTGAACAATTAAATAAATCAAAAAATAAAAAGCTCTCTCAACAAAACTAAAAAACAAAAAGTTAGCAGCAGTTCAAAAAAACAACAATGATCATCAAATATAAACTCAAATTGAGATTAACAAATATCAGATTAATGCATTAATGAATTTTGAAGTGAATAGTAACATTATGAATTACAGAATCATTAAAATGCTGAAATTAGTGATACAGTGAGTGCACTGTTCATTCAACATACAAATGATCAATGAAGTCACAGAAAGAATTGAAGAGAAAGTTTATGTGAAAGTTTTAATTCTTGAAAATTCACAAAAAATAATGTTCAACATTATAGAATCAATTGAATACAACACAATATTAAAGATGTCTTGATTACACAAAAGAAATCTGAAGATTAACTGAATAACAAAAAAAATATGTGCAGTGAAGAATACATATGAATTCTTTAAACAATCAGAAATGAATTTATTAGAACATAAGTTATGAAATTACAAGATACTGTTATTGAATGAAAAGCAATTTAAGTGAATATCACTATACTCAATGAGCAAAAATCAACTCAAGAAAGTTAAAACTTATCTTGATAAGAATCTCAAGAAAGAATTCATAAAATCATTAAAATCATCAACAGAATATTCAATTCTGTTTGTACTCAAGAAGAATGACAAAAAATAATTATATGTCAACTATAAATAACTCAACAAAATAATTCATCAAGACAGTTATTTTCTACTGTTAATAGAAGAGTTGCAAAATCAGTTAGAAAAGATTAAGTAATTTATGAGCTTAAATCTAAGAAGATCTACTATTAAGTTAAAATGAAAGAAAATAAAAAATGAAAAACAGCATTCTGAATGCAATACAGATATTATAAATATATTATTATGCTGTTTAAACTGAAAAACACTTTTGTCATTTTTCAGAGATTGATTAACAATATATTGAGAGAATATCTCAATGATTTTGTAATCACATATCTGAATAATATTCTAATATATTCAGAGAATCTTGAAGAATATTAAGAGCATGTGCACAAAATATTGACAAAACTCAACAAAAGAGTCTTATATGTGAAAAAGTCAAAAAGCAAATTCAAGATCAAGAAAATTGAGTTTTTAAACTATGTGATTTGATCTGAACAGATTGAAAAGAATTTAAAAAAGATAAAAGTAATCAGAAATTAATCAACATCAAAACAGATTAAAAAAGTACAGATTTTTCTGAGATTAATAAATTATTACTGAAAGTTTGTATTTGAATATGCAAAAATTGTAAAATCATTAACACATTTAACATACAAAAGTAAAGAATGACATTGAAATCAAGAACAAGAAAATGCATTTCATACATTAAAGAAAAGTCTTAATGAAACAGTACATTTAAGAATATTCAATTCAGTATACAAAAAGATACTGAAGATCAATACTTCAGATTTTGTAGTAGAAGTATGTCTATATTAGATTGAAGATGAACAATGAAAATTCATAATATATTAATTTAGAAAATTATCAGAACTCAAGAAAAGATATAAGATTTATGACAAGAAACTTCTTGTAATAGTGAAAGCACTACAAAACTGAAGATCTTATCTTATAAAAACAAATAAGTCAATTCAAATCTATATAGATCATAAGAATCTGAGAAACTTCACAACAATTAAATAACTTAATTAATGATAGATTCATTGAGCAGAACAGTTGACAGATTATGAATTTTAAATTCATTATAAGAAGAGTAATAAGAATAATAAAGTGAATGTTTTAAGTAGATAATCTGATCATGAAGATATGCAGACAATATACATTGAAATTCTTAACAAAGATAACAATAAAATTTTCACAAAGAGTTTAACAGCAATGCACAAGATAAAGTAAGCTTTTTTAACAAATAAAAAACTCATTAAAATATATCATCACAACAGAGTTGAAGAACATCTAGAAGTTAAGCACACTGAGAATTTAGTGCAAAGAAGACACAACATTAATAATTTTAGAAATTGAATCATCAGAATGATTGCTGTATGCAATTTATGCTAAAGAAATAAAATTAACTGAGATAAATAATATGATAAAGTAACACAACTAAATACATTAAATGCATCATGAAAGTCAGTTATTATGAACTTCATTATAAAATTATCATCATTAAAAAATTCAGCATGAAAGATAAAATTCAACAGTATATTAATCATAGTAAACAGATTAATTAAGTACACAATGTTCATTTTATTCAAAGAAATTACAACAGCATTAATATTGATGTACATTATACTACAAGAATTAATTAACAATTATAAACTATTAAAAGAATTTATCATCAACAGAGACAAACTGTTTACAAACAAATTTTAAAAAACACTCACAGCAGAACTCAGAATAAAATATAAAATGTTGATAACATATTATTTATAAACAAATGAACAGAGTAAATAAATGAATCAGATAGTGAAAACATATTTAAAACATTATATTAACAAGAATCAGAATGACTGAATATAGCTGTTGTCAACAGTACAGTTTATATACAACAATACAAAGAACAAAATCACAAGAAAAATGTCTTTCTATACAAACTATGACTACAACTCAGAGATATGATGAGATTCACAAAGATATGAATTATAAAGTCAAAAAGTAATTTTGAATATTGCTCAGTTAAAAAAACTGCATCAAGATTTAACAAAACAGATCAGACAGCAGATAAAATAAATGATAAAGACAAAATTATTTGAAGAAAAAAAGAAAATATATTTGAAAATAAACAAAATAAAAACTAAAAAAAAAAGTAAGAAGCTGAAGAACAAGAGCATTGAATTATTCAAGATTATATGAAATATTAAGAAATTAAGTTATGAGTTAAATTTACTCAAAGAAATGAGAATACACTCAATATTTCATGTATTCATGCTACAGCACTGCAATCAGTTCATATTACTTTAAGTCATCAAAACATTTGTTAAACTTAACAAAAAATACAAAGTTAAAAACATTCTAGAAAAAAGAATGATTAAAGAAAAAGTTCACTATCTCTCAAAATAAAAAGAATATAATATTTCAGAAAACACATAAGAATTAAAGAAAAATCTTAAGAACTGTGTAAGAACACTTTAATATTTTGAGAAGAGAAGATAAGAAAATTAAATTGTTAAAATTCATTTAACATAACATCAAAGTACTGAAACAGAATCTCAATAAACAGATTCTTTATTATAATTTCATTATTAAACAATTTCTGCAGAAGACAGAAAGTCTTTTTTTTATATAATTTTGAGTTTGTCACAATGTTTTACAAAGACAAATGAGCTTAACAGCAACATAAGTCTGCTCAGTAAAAAGACAAGATTGTTTAAACTCTGCAGCAAGATATTTGATTTCAGTTTTTTTCAGATCTTATTGAGAATCTTTTACAATATATTGACACAGAAACAATCACAATGAGTGTATTCAGCACATTTTTTATAAAAATTCATCACAATACACAAACACTGATTATACAAGCAGTAATGACAGAATATCATTATAGAATGACTGTGAACAGCAATTTTCTTTACAACACAAAGTTAGTTATCAGACAAATGATGAGACATGATTACAGATGAAAAAAATTCTTATATACTCTTGCTTATATAAATCTAAAGAATTAGCATCTAAAAGAAAAAGAATGATGTTACAATTATATTCAGAAAAATAAAACATGAATTGATTTATATGTGAAAAGAGCATTTAACAGATTGTCTATTAAGTATAAGTCACATAACAACTTAATGACTCAAGAAATCAAGCAGTCAACTCAATAAGTCAATCAGTTAAACATTCAACTCAACACAGAAGAGCATCAAGTTCATATTATATAGAAGAATTAATTTTCTTATGAAATTGATCATGTTCAACTTAAATAACAATCTAAAAATAAAGATCAAAACTGTTTCAGATCAGCTTTTATATTAATAAGCACAAACTTTTAGTTCTTATATGAGAGAAATCTTCTGTGAAAACATTACAGTCTTATTGAATTGTATAATAGATTCAGAGCTTTCTTCACAATCAAATTATCTTACTGATTACATAAAAACAAAAGACAAGTTGCTTTTCTGTGAAGACTGAAGTTTCATAAAATATCTTTTTTTCATCTATTCTCTTTTTATTCTACAATGCAGATTTACTGAAGTGATGTAATTGATTAAAAGAGAGAATTTTGACAATTGACTTCACTGATGATATCAACATTCTTTTGTACAAACTATTTATTGAAATTAACTGCATTAAACTGAAAAGAATTCATAGAGAATGTGAAAACTGAATCACACAACATGAAGTTAAATTTATCTTTCATAAATATAAAATAATTCACTTCTTCAGAGTCAGAATTAGATTCAATATGCAGACAGTTATATGAATTTAAAATAATGAATTAATTTCTTTCTCAAGTATGAGAATCTTAGAAATTTGATTTGACTCTAAGCTTAAATGAATTACTCATGTCAAGATTCTTCAAAACAAAATAATCAAACAGACAGAAGTGTTAATTAGAATAGTAGTATTTATCTGAAAAACTTCTTTCATATAATTTTAAAAGATCTACACAACAGTTATTTAATTAACAATGACTTATGAAGTATATATCTGATATATATCTGTCAAAATCATTATATAAAGAGAATTGTCAGTGCAATTAAAATCACTCAATTCAAATATCTTTGTATAATTGTCAGCACTTACTGAACTACTTTAATCAGCACTCTGAAAATTAAGATCTACATTTTTTCTCTTGATTTATATTTAAATAATAGAGTGCAAATTTATACTGTTCATACAAAGAGCACAGTTTTTACAGAAATGAAAAACAAAATCTGCAGTCTCATCAGAAAAAAAATCAAGCAGAAAGTCTGTCAATTTATGATAACTATAATAGTCATTCATTTCTCAGTGAAACTGATGAAGAAGATCAACTTAAAGAAGATTATATAAAATGTATAAATTTAAAAATAATATAACATTAATCAGAAAGAGAAGATCAGAATATAAAATTAAGTTATTGAATTATTTTTCAAAAAAGTTCTTCAGCTTTATCAGAAACTAAGAAAGATCAAAAGTTCAGAATTGATTTAGTTTTGTATGAGATGTATTAATTATAATTACTTTTTTCACAAAATCAAAATTTCTGAAATTTTCTCTATCAACTATTTGTATAACAAGAAAGCAGAAACTTCACAACATATATTGCTGACATGTGAAATCAGAAAAAACTTACAGCTGCTTATTATTCAGAAAGAAAGAAAAAGAGATTTTATATAATTTTTGTTTATTAAAGAGTTGACTCATGAAACTGTTAAATGAATTGTATATAACAGTCATTTAAGTCAGTTCTGATTTATGATCAGTGTTCTTTATGATTAAAAGTGAGATTATTCATTTTATATCTTATTCACTCAACTTTTGCATCTAATTTACTTTCATACAAAGAACATTATGAGTTTAGATTTTCATTCTTATAAGATTTTTTAAGATATGAACTGAAGAGAAGTTCTGCTTAGCATAGCTAGTTTAGTGTAAGAATAATAATAATAATAATAATTATTTTGTTTTTGATGATTTTTCTCAAATTTCAATAGTACTGTGAAATGAGTAAATTGTCATTTCATCTAATGAGTATCATTAATTATTGAAACTTTGTAATGTAATTTGCTGCTGATTCTCTCTGTTATAAAATATAAATTAATTTTTTTGTTGTTTTTTCTTTGTTGATTACTTTGAAGATTTATTTTAAATTCTTTTTGAACTTGTTGAAGTCATTAAACATAAACTTTATATTATTGTTACATTTCTAATAACTTTTTTCTAGAAATCTGTGCAGTTTGAGATTAATTTAATTGAAGACTGCATTTATAAAATATGTTGTTGCAAACAATGTTTTTTCTTAATTGATTGTAAACTTCACTTAATTGAATTTAACATATAAATTGAACTTAATCAAAAAACTTACAGCTTTTCTTATTCACTACTGAAGATATTTGATATCTATATTTTTAATTCACTCATAAATAGTTATATCATTTAAATTAACATCATTATCTATAATGTAATTATTCTTTCAGAAATTAATGATAGCAGTGAGTAATTTACTTGAGTCTGTTTTAAAAACAAGATAAAGATGTTTTTTTGTGTATCAGATATTGTTACATTATATTGTAAAAGTATATAAAATGTTATATTTTGATCTGAGATTTCTTGAATATTAGAATGAAGAATTTGTGCTTATTATTATAACAATATATATGATACAATAAACTCTGAATTTAACTTTTAAATGATAACTAAAGTTGAACACAATTGATTTTATAAGAAAATTAATTTTACTATATACTATAAGATCATCATGCACATTCTGTGCATTATTACACTGTAGATTCAATAGATTTTTTAGTGAATTTATTGCTCATAAGATTTATTTTCAACTCAGTGCTCTCATTATGCTGTCACATGACTGCTGTTTAACAGTCTTTAGTGTGTGTATCTTTGATGAACTTTCAAGTTCAGACTTGTGAGTTTCTGTCTACTGAGATATGATTGTAACAGCAAGTAATATAATAGAATTGATTTTCTTCTGAAATCAATCATGTTCAACTTAAATAACAATTTAAGATCTAAGATCAGAATCATTTCAGATCAGCTTTTATATCAATAAGCACAAATCTTAGTTTTAATATGAGAGAAATCTTCTGTGAGAACATTACAGTTCTATTTATACTGCAGATATTTTGCAGTGTTTGGTTGCTATGTGTGAAAACATCATGTTCTTTACTTATGGTTCACCCAATCACTAAAAAACAGCTTCATAGTACATGTGTGAGAGAATTTTAATGTCTATCTTGACAAAACTGTACTTGTTTTCACTTGTGTTATGATCTGTAATCAAAATCAGAGTAAGTGCATAAGATATCTAAACTAGTATTATACTTCTCATTGAAGCAATAGACTGTACAGCTAGCACATGTGAAGACTTGAGTATATACAAGTTAACTTGAAGTCTTATTGTCTCTTCTGTGTATCTTGACCTTCAAGGGTGCTTTTTGTCAGAGCCAAGGTCAGCTCATTTTGTGAAATTGGTGCATTACAAGCGTCTCCGTGAACTCGATCGCCATAGGTTGCAGGCTCAAGCCCGCCGTGTCCGCTCAGTGGCCTTGCGTTCTCCTTTGCCGTGAGTTGCCAAGCAAGTCCAACTGCATCCGGTCAGTGGAGAACACCGTTGCGCCGGCGCAAAATCAACATACCGTTGGCAACGTCGTCTTCCCCATCTGCGTTTTCCACAACCTGACCAACGTAACTTTGCTGCCTGCTCCTGGCCTCCGGGCTCCGCCCACTCAACATGCTTCCTCTCCGGCTGGGTAGTCTCGATCCCATCGGCGAGTATTGCGACTGATCACTCTTCCGACGAGCCCAAGCGCCGCCGAACGAGAATGCAGACAGCTTGTCCTGGTGGGATTGATTATATGGACCCTTATACTTTGGTTTGGGCATCTCGCCAGGCTTGTAGATGTTATCCTGATCCTTTTTGGAGCTCTTGGAAGAGGTTTTGGCAAGGTCGGAGCCATCGCTGGTTAAAGGGGAACGCCCGAAGGCTCTCTTCATCTTCTCACGGAAAGGCATTGCGGCATCATCCGAGTAGTCAAGACCACTGTAAGACGTCACTCCCACACATGTCCCATAGTCGTCTTGCACCTGGCAATGTGAGATAATTGGGGAGCAGAATATAAGCACGAGATACACCAATATGTGGTCGTGTACCTAGCCTTCAGGAGTTATTCCATCATCTTGGCGAATTTAGCGAAGGGATACCAGTTAATCCGGAAGCGCGATGTTGTGACTTCTCCGGTAAAGTACCTCTAGCGAGGGGCACAGGGCAAGGCCGTGCCGCTGCAGGATCAACATTTGATGATATGGCGGTCTGCTTTACCAAGGAACAACGGGTGAAAGAAAGAAAGACAAATCGCAAACCTCATGAGAACCTCTAGAGCATATGCCCTCGAATTGCACCCAGAGTCCTTTGTGCATCCAGCGGTAAAACATTCCACCGGTTTATGTACAAAGGGTGTGTTTTTTAGTGTCCGGGCGAACTATAAGCGAGGAACATGGTGTTTCCACACATCACAACCAAACACTGCAAAAATATCTGCAATATAGATAGAACAAAAGCTGAGATGCAGTCTTCAAAGCACAGATATATCTTTAATATGATCTATTCTACACTTAGTTTATATTGTTCTATGGTGAGATTATTGAGTTGTGCTGTGTAAACACCATGTTTGGTGCTTATAGTTTGCCCAGACACTAAAAAACACACTCTTTGTAGATGAGTGGCACAATCCCTGTTACACAAGACTTGTGCAAGAGTAAATCACGTACTTGTACAGAATACATGTACGGAGGCACAGCCCACTAGTTATGCCGCACTCACTAATTCAATGACTAAGCAATCTAAGAACCTCATCAGGTGTAACATATTTGTTTTGAGCAATACAACTTTTGCAACTTTATAGCTGATTACTTTCTTTCATGTATTATATCTACTCAGCAACATTTTGTATAGATTAAAATTGAAAAGAAAAAATTTGGTTAACTGAAAGTCAATTTATATGATTGCACACAAACAAGTAGGGAAACCAACTAGTCTTAGTCAGCCATTAGCGCTGCAGCATAACTAGTGGGCCATGTCTCCATACAGAACCAACATTACAGAGATGTACAAGGTACAGTTCAGAAGAAGAGTTATGGAGGTGTGGCCCACTAGTAATGTCACACCCACCAGTTTCTGACTAAGCAATCTGAGAACTTCATCACCTGTAATGAATCTGATTTGAGTGATACAACTTTTGTGACTTTACAGCTAATAATTCTCTTTAATGATATATATCAATTCTATGATATATCAAATAAGAAAAATTAAAAGGAAAATATTTGTCTAACTGGGAGTCAAGTTAAATGCTTGCCCATGAACAGCAGAAAATTGAGGAATCTTAGTCAGCATTTTAGTGCTGCGGCAATACTAGTGGGCCACACCTCCGTATTTCCATAACAATTGACGACCGAAGGGATATCAAGTGAGTCACTTGGATATTCCAACCTCACCACAACCGTGCGGTCAGACATTATTAATCATTAATGCAAATCAACTACCTACATTTATGGGCCGAGATCCTGCTTTCGACAGACAAAATCCTTATTAGGCATGCCGAGCTATACCTGATGGCGGAATCTGACGACCCAAGCTTTGAGTCTGGCCCGGCGCCACATGATCTCATCGTTCTTATTCCCACACCTGCAACCCACCTGCGCTTCAATAAGGTAGGTATGGCGAAAGGTAAGGTAAGCTGTGGAGGGGTACAAGTACCTCATGGACGCCACGCTCATGCTTGACATTTACTTTCCCGTACAACTCTCACTTGCTTGATCGCTTTTCTTATACAGTTGAACAGACTCATAAGACTGAGCTCATCCTTCATCCCAAATTGCCGACCGCTACTCGTCTCCTGACGTTGTTCTAGCCGTCTGCAAACAGCGCATCTCCACATCATTTATCATCTGTTGCCTACCTTAGACACCTGCAGTCATGGAGAAAATCAAGAACCTTCTGTAGGGCACACGTGTGGAATCAGTTGATCTCGCTCAGGCGACTAATCATCAATCGTCCTGTAGCAACCCTGGAGCGAAACATGATGAAGAAGTTATGTACGGCTCTGGGCAGTCTTCGGATCCCGTCCACTCTGGCACTACCGGAGGCGCTTCTGGTCAAGGCAGCCATCCTGGAAGCTCCCAGGCCGGACATAATCCGCTCTCCTCGGCCAGCAATCCGACCGCTGGTGGACAGCAGTCGAGCTTGACAGGTAATGCGACCTCGCGCTCTGGCCCGTCAACTGCATATGATGATGGCGCAAGCACCGCGAGCATCAAATCTGGCATCCAGGGTCATTCGCAGTCTGGCTCAGGGCTGATTGGGTCGTCAGGTAGCAACTATCCTGTCGACACTAACAAGCCCCTACCGAGTACGCCCGCTTCTGGGCTGACCGGTGGCAATACTGCTGCTGGGCCTCACACCTCTGCCCTTGCGAACAGAGCGGACCCGCGAGTTGATTCTGATCTGGACGGGTCGAGCGGCTTTGGACGAGGGACAACTGGGGCCGGCTTGACTGGTTCTGGCTTACCCGATCGTAGCATTGGAAGGTGAGTGTCAACCGTATTGTTAGATGTCACTGAGTCTCTGCTGAGTCAACACGCAAAGCCCTGGGAGCGGTTCTTCGCACCTGCGGCGTGACCCAGCTGCTGGAGTCGGTGCCCTAGGTGGTGCTGGCTTGGCGGAACATGAGCGAGATCCTGGCACAGGTCCAGACAACGAACGCTTCGGCGCCGAGGTCGGATCAGCCGTGCGGGGCTACGGGCCGGCAGATTGGGAACACAACCACCAGCGCCACGGCCACCGTTACGAGGGTGATCCTTGTGCCCATGGGGACGTCGATCCGGTTGGCCCACACCTTACTTCAGGACCGCATGCGACCGACACTGCAAATCGTCTCGACCCTCACGTGGCTGGTAACACCGGTCCTTTGGAAACTACCGCAGGGGAGGCTCTTGGTCAACAGCATGGACATCACGGTGCATCAACAACCGGAACCGGAACCGGAATTGGCGGGTCTGGAACAGGGTACGACGGTCAAAGCCAGAATCGCCACCTTGGGCGTGAAGGTGCGTTGGCAGGTGGGATTGGGGCTACGGGAGTCGGAGCGTACGAAGCTGAGAAGCACCACCACGGTCAGGTCGACCCCGCCACAACATCAGCCACTCCGATGACGGTAGCACCAGCAACAGGCCACACAAACCCATACAGTAGCTCTGGTGTTGATCCTCGTGTGGATCCTACTTCTCATTCTGGCTTCACTGGCACTGGTAGTCTTGGCAGGGATGCTGTGATTACAGGTGCAGGTGGCCTGGCAGCGTATGAGGCCGAGAAACATCACCACGCCCGAAATGAGGCAGGCCGAACATCAGGTCTATCAGGCACAACGGCTGGTACGACCGGGAGGGATTATGATAGCACGCGGGGCTCCTTCGTCCCGGGAACGGATAATCAAACCAGCGCTGGCCACCACTATGGACGAGATGCCGGGGTTGCGGGCGCTGGTGCGGTTGGAGGAGCGGAGTATTCTAAGCATGATGACGAGAAGCACAGGCATGAAGGAGACAGTCATGGCGGAAAGAAGCATGGTGGTATCCTCGGATTTCTTCACCACGACAAGGACTCCACATCGGAGCGTTCCAAGAGCCATGGCGGACATGATCACGATTCTCATCATGACTCTCATCAAGGTGCCAAAACTGCTGCTGGTGCAGGCGCGGTTGGTGCTGGAACTGCGGCTTACGAACACGAAAAGCATGGCCATGAGCGCAACAGATTGCACAAGGATCCACCTGAAGGTTACGCATCGCAGGTCACCGGAGGGACCGGGACCACTACTCTTGCCGAGGGAGATTCCGTACAGCGTGGTTCTCATATAAGTGGCTTGGGTAATAAGCTTGATCCGAAGTAAGATCTGTGCGTACGCGGTAGTATTAGGTTAGCTGCTAACATCTCGAGAAGCGTTTCTGGCCGTGGCGAGTCCCTCCCAGCAGGCGAAGTCATCGAGCCCCATACAGGCCTCCCGGTGAACATTGGCAAATATGGCACTGGCGCCGGGGGTACAGATGACACTCCAGTGCCAGGCTACCACCAACACAATAATTAGCAAGACGCTTATTGGAGACCTATGCGTCAGGCACCCTTAAGACATGTGAGCATCACGGACTACACACGCTGAGGATTATTGGTGAGCAAAGAACAGGCAGATGAAGAACCAGGCTGTTGCAGATCTTGTTTGGGCATATATGTACATAGCGGATTGCTCACAATGACCACGACGTTTTGGATATTGTTGCACGCTTCGAGCGCAATTCTCCGTACAACATGATGTGGGTTCAGGTTTTGGTCGACAGCCACTATCATCTGTCCACGGTTGACATGAAGTTGTCAGAGTTCTTCCTGACTGGGATATGGCTTATGGTAATAGTCTCGCCTTTGTAAGTCCTTTCGGCCTAGTCACCAACTATCCAGTGTCAATGATGGGTCGTTCGCGCTTCTTACTACGAATTCCAAGTTCCCAAATTACTACACTTATAAGTCGTAAGAGTTATTCGCCACTGCCACCCAGCTCGTCACAACTCACATCACTTTACTCAGAAGTTACCTAATATCGACTCTGCTCAGGTAACGTTTGTCCTACTTCTCAATTTTATCATTGTGAACGGATAACAATCTCTAAGAAGGAATCGGTTGATGTAATCAAGACCGAGCTGGGCTAAGCTAGAACCTTTCAATTCATAGCTGAACGCTCTGGCATGCTATAAAAGAATTTGTGCTTATCTTTTACCCGTTCTACTCAAAATGCACTGAGTTTGACTGAACCTAGAAGCAGGCATGCTTGGGACTGCCGTCCAACCAAGCACTTACATCTCGCACAAATATCAATGTGAACAGCCCTATGATGGTTCTAGTGAGACTACAGGAGATATTTTAGATTTGTGGGTCTGAAAGATCCAATCACTCAATAACTACTCGCCCTCACGACCTACTAGAAGAATCAATTACCGTGTTGTTCTTCATACATGCTAAACAAGGGCTTGGAGTTGCATGATCCGCACACATGATGACTGGACACCTTGTTATCTTTCTATCTTTGTGAGGAGCTCTGACAAGCTTGTAGCAAGGAGGGAATTTTACTCTCTGCATACATTATCTCTGGCTTCGGTCAGAACTGAGTGTCTATGCTGATTTTCCTGCTGACTTGTCTCAATTTACTCTCTATTGGAGGCGGTACAGACCGTCAAGTTCCCGGCATCTACATGCACATTCTCTGGAATACTACTGAAAATCTTTCGGGTCCGTTCTATCTGTATGTCGGGCAGAGCGAAACAGGGTCAATGACACTTGAGATCGAGCCCGACACCTGAGTTTGCACTATCACGTCTGGGGATGCACACCTTGATGTTGTCCATTCCTTGTGACAGAGTTTTGCAATAGTCAAGAAAGAGCATCATGAGCGAAGGAGAAGGTTTAATGCCATTCTCACTTCTGACCTCCGTGTGGCTGAATTATACTGCCCACTGGCTGGAGGATTCCATGAGTTGAATGACTCATCCAGTTCGGTGCTACCTTGAGCATACCGACTACCCCACATTGTAGATTTCAGGCTGGCTCAAGTGCTATGAAAATTAAAGAGAATGTTGAGCCAAGTTCTGGGCAGTGTTGAGATTATTGTCACAGTGGATGAGGGAAGTCAACAAGCAGTCACCTTCTGGCTATGTCAAATTCAGAGTTCAAAGACGGGATCTATGCTCAACGATTTTGTACTGATGGGTCGACTTCAACGCCCCATAGACTTGATGCACTTCTTGTCGATCCAGCGATACAATTTCAGTTTGAAGATCGGGAGGACTGATATCTCAACAAACCATTCTGCTGTTTCATCTCCTCAAGAGGAAACAATAATGGTCAAAGTTATAAACATGCTTGTTAAACGTATTTGCGGGCTAAGTATAGCTGATATCGCTAAACGTCCAGGGACAAGCTTGAGCAGCGTGATAGTGTGCGTAGAGGGTTAGGGCTGAATGGGTTGGCTGCTAATGGTAGAGTGGAACATAAGGTACAAGGATGAGGATTCTGGACTAACCAGATTCCGCTAAGTGTGTGCCCCGCAGCTTACATAAGGCGCTACCTCGGGAGAATGATGATGTCGTCTTGTAGTGGGGATTCCCCATACCTGTTTCAGGGTGTAGCATCCATTAGGTTATAAATACCTATCATTGCCAATTCTCGTCGAACTCTTGGTACCTCCATCTCACTGCGCCCAGGAACTAGTACTAAACCAGGCCTAACTTTATTCTCTGAGTACGAATAGGACTGCCAGTGTCTATGTACAGCAACTTCTCAAAATGGTTCATCTAGCTGCCGTCCCTAATGACAGCGATGTTCAGAAGCCTCTAGTCGAAGGTCTAGAGAAGGTTCAGATTGACAAGCCCAATGAAGATGAGATCACCTCAAGTGTTTACGGCTCCCGTTTTGCGGCAGAAGAACTGCCCAGCCATGAAATGCCGGAGCGCGAGATGCCAAAGGAGATCGCATACCGTTCGATTCGGGATCATCTGAGTCTTGATGGAAACCCGATGCTGAACCTTGCCAGTTTCGTCACGACGTACATGGTCTGTCGGTGATGAAGCTTCCTGAACAGGGCGCATGCTGAGTATGTCTAGGAAGATGAAGCCGAGAAGCTCATGACCGAATCGCTGTCGAAGAATTTCATCGATTACGAAGAATATCCCCAGTCCGCCGACATCCAAAACCGCTGCGTCTCCATGATTGCACGTTTGTTCAACGCACCAACCGACTCCGACGACTCCCAGGCGGTGGGCACATCAACGGTTGGATCCTCCGAAGCAATCATGCTCGGCACGCTCGCCCTGAAAAAGCGCTGGCAAAACATGCGCAAGGCGGCTGGTAAGGATCACTCGAAGCCCAACATCGTGATGAACGCTGCCGTTCAGGTCTGTTGGGAGAAGGCGGCCAGGTACTTTGATGTCGAAGAGAGATATGTATACTGTACGCAAGACCGATATGTGATCGATCCCGAGGAGGCAGTGAACTTGGTAGACGAAAATACCATTGGCATCTGCGCCATCTTGGGCACGACCTACACCGGCGAGTACGAAGACATCAAAGCGATCAATGATCTTCTAGTCAAGAAGAACCTCGACTGCCCCATCCATGTGGATGCGGCTAGCGGCGGCTTCGTCGCCCCTTTCGTCAACCCGAGCCTAGAATGGGACTTCCGCTTGGAAAAGGTGGTGTCCATTAACACGTCTGGACACAAATACGGCTTGGTAGGGTTCATCCTGTCACAGACTCTACCTGGTTATTGCTGATAGGAATGTCAGGTGTATCCTGGTGTTGGATGGGTGGTGTGGCGCTCTCACGAGTACCTCCCAACAGAACTGATATTCAATATCAATTACCTCGGAGCTGACCAAGCTTCTTTCACACTAAATTTTTCTAAGGGTGCTTCTCATATCATTGGCCAGTACTATCAAATGATTCGCCTGGGCAAACAAGGATACCGCAGCATCATGATGAACTTGACACGCACGGCGGACTATCTGGCAGCATGCTTGAAACAGCTGGGGTTCACCATTCTCTCCCAAGGCGGTGGTCAAGGGTTGCCATTGGTCGCTTTCAGGTTAAATCCGAAGCACCACCACCGCTTTGATGAATTTACCGTGGCGCATCAGCTGCGTGAACGTGGCTGGATCGTGCCGGCTTACACCATGGCGCCGCATAGTGAGAAGTTAAAACTGATGAGAGTTGTTGTAAGAGAAGACTTTAGCAGGAGCAGATGCAATCAACTTGTCGCCGACATCAAGCTGGCCGTGCAGACACTCGATGGCATGGATGACAAGAGGCTCAAGGAACACGTTGAGTAAGTCGACAGAACCACTCCGGTTTTTGAATATAGGCCAAGCTGACACGGTGCTGTAGTCACCTCAAGAAGCACGCGTCACCGGCCCGCAAGGCGACGCACAACCACCACCGCTTCCGGAACGAGAAGCACTCGCTGCAGGGCAAGTCGGGCAAGACGCACGCCATCTGCTGAAGGTCTCATCCCACTCGTTTCAGCCCAGCGAGTACATGGTGTTTCCTTCTGCATTATCAGATGACCTTTCTCTAGTGCATATGAGCATGTGAAAGCAAAAGCATATCGGATAGAAAAACCATACGAAGAACATCTTACATACTCTTTCAACTTACAGTACACGATGCGAATTAACGAAGCTAAATCGATCATATCACATGCACGCCTTGCTGACCTACTAGCCCTGCATCGAACCCCATGTTGACATGTTGTTGGGGCGATCTTGCTAAAAGCCAGGCAATGAAGGAATGTCTACCATAAAATGCTGGTAGCCTTGTGCGGCAAAATGTTGCTGCGGTAAGTGGTTGAAGTTGGCACGCGGACTATGGCATTCTACATTCTGTGACATACATCTCTAATCCTATCCGGACGGAGGTCCACTCTCTCTGCTTCTACAAGTTGTTCCTCTACAATGGTACAGTGTGGATCTTACGTGCCAGCTCACGGGAACATGTGGTGGAACCCAATGTACAGGAAGGATGTTGACTCGGCCACTGAAGGCAGTAGCGCGTCGCAAGCCCTTCACAGCATGAATATAAAACGTCGTTTGACGGTTGAGCCTCCCGACGCGCATACTCAATGGTCCTGACTATGGGTATCTCTTCTAAATGTATCTCATAGCTCTGTTCCCGCTTCACTTTCTGGGCTTGACATAAAGTCTAAGCCGAGGATGATACCAGTTAACCCGTGCTGAGTAGCTTCTCGTAATTGCGGCTAGATCTTAACTGCCACGTTCGGCGAATTGCTCGAAAGTGTCGGTTCTTGCAAACTCTCAGAGCAACCTGATGTGGCTCATTGAAAGCGTACCCAACCCTCATCCCTGGACATCTTGAAAAAGCCATAAATTCAGAGTTTCGTAATCCTTCTAGCTTAGCCACAGGAGCCGATGGACACCGAGCTGAAGGTTTAAGGGAACATCTGTAATCACTCAATGTATGGTTCACCAAGGGGGCAGCAAACTCCAGGCTTATTCATTGGCGAGGCCAATTATGCAACAGAGACGGTGTTCTTGCAGAGCGGTTGCGGTTGCGGAGTGGGCTGTGTAGCGCTATTCTCGATGGGACGCTTTGCCTGTATCGAAAGAGAGGTGCACTCAGAACATGCGGTAGTAGCTCGCGATGACGAGCCTTATTTGCTGTTGTGCTGCTTCAAAACGCGGTCGAATCGTTCCATCAACTCGGCCTTTCTCTCCTCCCCACACCAGCTTCCTTCTATTCCTGCTCTTAGGATTCCAACCCAATCCTCCACTGTGAGGCCAAAAGCCTCCTGTACCGAGCAATAATTATCCATGATATAACCACCGAAGTACGCCGGATCATCGCTGTTGATCGAGAAGCTGACTCCCGCATCCAGGAACTTACGGACCGGGAGCTGTTCCACATTCCTGACACATTGCAACCGCACGTTGGACAAAGGGCACAGAGTCACCAGCATTTTCTTCCTCGCCACCTCTGCCATCAAAGCCTGATCTTCTGCCAGTCGAATGCCGTGGTCAATACGCTGGATATCAAGCGAAGAGATGGCACCGCGGACATAGGATGCTGGACCTTCTTCCCCCGCGTGGGCGGTCCTCCTGATTCCCGCCTCCTTTGCTGACGCATAGACGGTTTGGAACAGTTCAGGAGGAAAATCGTTCTCCCTCGAGTCCAGCCCGATTCCGGCCAGTGCGCCGTTCTTCAGGTCCTCCGCAGCAGTATCGAACATCGCTACGGCGGACGCGACAGGCAGGTGGCGGAGGAAGCATAGGATCAGCAGCGTCGAGATGCCGAGTTCATGTTCCGCCCTTCGACATGCAGCCTTCAACCCTCCCAGAACGGTCTCGTACGCGACACCTCTTCCGGTGTGGGCTTGCGGATCGAAAAACACTTCGGCATGCATCACCCCATCAGCCTTCGCCCGTAGGAAATACTCCCAAGCCAATGCTTCAAAGTCTGCGGGCTTGAGTAGAACGGACATGCCGATAAAGTAATAGTGGAGGAAGTCATCGAGAGAGGTGAAACGCTTGTAGCGGTCTAGCAGGGACTCTGGCGACGCGAAGGAGGCATCGACTGCAGGTGAGGGAAGGGTGATGGCGTTCTGGGCCGCAAGACGAAAGAGAAGCGAGGGCGACAGTGAACCCTCAAGGTGCATGTGATGCTCGCATTTTGGCACCGCGGCGAGGAAGGGGTGAAGCGGAGAATGACACATTGGGGCTAACTTGGCCTATCTAGAGCACGACGGCCACGTCAGACAGCTTTTCAAGACTTTCTTATGGCTAAAATAACTGACCTACCTACCTCAATAGAAGCAAGGTCGTCTGTTACTTGGGCGATTGATGTGAGACATACTTCTAGGTCGTAAATGAATGCCGAGACCGCCAAATACATAACATTTGCACTTCTCTTATTAATAACTTCAGAACGCAACATCACCAGCTTCTATAAATCTGTTGTCTGAATGAATACATATCTGAGAATAAGTAGTGAAATTCTCAACATCATGTAGAAGCACAAAGTTGTTGAAAGTATAATCTAACACTCTTACTGTGACACTGTTGTTGCTTGTGTTGTCAGACTGAAATCTCAGTTGTTTTATCATACTATATACACATCATAGTCACAGAAAGAAGCTGAAAAAAAAACTTCAGTAGATAGAAGTCAGTAGATTGATTCTGAAAGATGATGTGATCTCAGATTTTGAGAGTTGTTGTGAAACAATACACATTGATTTGTGTGATTTCGTCAAACTCATGGGGTGGCATTTATTTACATACGACCTGGAACTTGTAGTTACATCAGGTACCCGGTATATACCAAACTGCACGTGAGACACTGACCTACACGAGTGTCTTACTGTACAAGCCGAATACACAACTAACGACAGTATTCGAACACTATCGAGTTCTGCTATAAAGTACCTACTAGGTACCTTAAACGGCAAAACAGCAATACCACTCTTAGGCCGAATGCCATACGGAGCCCTATCGCTCGAGCACCACCGTACGGGGCTTAGTGTGAGCGTTGTGTTTACCTGGCCGTACTCATACATAAAGCTGATGGGCTGGGCGTATGACTATCACCGCACAGACTTTTAGTCATGCAGGTGGGTCGTTTGAAAGCCGAGATCAGCGGTGGGGGGTGTGATTGCCGGGCCATGGAAGATACCTTACAGCACCGTGCTCGGTCAAGGAGGATGATGAATGGATGACGTGCTCTACGCGTGCTGATGATCCTTTTAATGATATTATGGCCACATCCACAGAAAGCTTCTACCCAATGCTCTATATGATAAATGGGTTGTAAAAGTTGTGACAGACACATCTGCTTTCTCTCAAGGCGCTTGCTGATACAATCATATCCCCTCGCTTTGTAGTCGAGCTATAACGGGCATCATAAGGGACTACCTGAAGGTATTCGTAGAATGAAAGAACTTGGTCTGTGCTGGTCCAAGGATAAAGTCTCTTGGTTTGTAGCTGACCTACGATCGACATACGGGTACAAATACCTTACAAACATCAAAAGTCTGATTATCTAAGGCGTCGGTGCTCGGTGATCAGGGATGTGTCCGTGAGCAACTTACACTTTCTTGGTCGAGTGGTATGGCGTTTCCGTGTTACTTTTGTCCCCCTACAGGATTCCCATTTTTCTTACCGAATTCACCCACATGCAGGTTCCCCGGAAGCTGACATGGTCGACAAGGAAGGCCCGGGCAGGGCTGCCAATCCGACTGGCAGCCATCGAAGGCCCCAACCACCCTCGTCATACAGTCGATCACTTCAACCCCAGTTCCTAGCCAGCGGCTTGCCGGTTTGGCGAGCGGGCGAGCATTATCCGGGCCGAGGCGTCAGCAGAGTTCTGGTTGTGATCTCGACTTGGCTCGTAGTTACTTTGTCTGGACCTACTGCACTTGGCGTCCTGCTAGCCGCGATGGACATGAGGCACCGCAAGCGGAGCGATCGGATGTGTCGTTTGTGCATGGCTCTCAGCAAGCAGCCCGATCCGGCTAGGTAGTACGCAAGTGGTGACATCCCCTGTCGCGAATGGGCGGGCTTGTAGGATCAGAACAGAAGCATGCATCTCATATAAAGGACTTGTACGAGGTTTCAACCCAGCATCATTGGCCGGATAGACCAAGATCGGCTTGATCCGAAATGTCGGCCAACGTCAATGACTCGATTCCACGATCAGTAAACAAGTAAGTTCCTTCACCACCTGCCAGGGGTTGGCGGGACGTCCCGGTTCACTCGAGGTTCCTACCATACTATGTACATACTCGACGAAGCAAAGGCATGGAGTTGACAATTGCACCAAGACTGTCCGCATCGTCAATCATAGTTCATTCAATGCATCCAGAAACTTCCCGCCTCTTTTCGCTAGGGGTGTCTCCTGATCCATCACAGGTTAGCGGGTGGATAAGGTAGTTGTCCATTAGAATATCACTACTTTAGTTCATGTTCAGGGTGACACTGACAGATCTTGTATGAGAGTGGAGTTTTGACAGGACTACCTAGGTAATTTAGAGGATTTTCCGTATGCAACTATCCACCTGCAATGTCCTGACCATGTACGAGCTTCTGTCCTTTCTGTCCCCACCGATCATGTGTTCAGTGGATCACTGATCAATGTGCGAACAGGACAAGAGACAAAACCTCCAAGTCTGCATGCCTCACCTACGAAGGAAGCCCACCCCTACCGGGTCTTTTACGCGCCGTCAGGGTGACCAGCGAAGAGGGTGGGCATGCCATCTATCCTCAGCCGGAATAGAACGGGCCATAGGATAACAGAGGAGAGGAGGACGAATGACGAGTGCAGATATGAGGAGATTTTGCAGGAAAACCGGGTCATCCATATCACGACTTTGAGTACCAAGGTATGATATATTAATATTACTTCCAAAGCGACATATAGGCATCCCGCAAGTTCACCCCCACATCATTGACACTTGGCCGACCTTATATACCTATCTTACTGATCAATGCAAGCTATGTGCGTCACTTACCACTCACAAAGTGTCTAAGCTCAAGTGGAACGAAAAAATCTTTCGATCTTCGCTGTAAAACACTCGGAAAGCGCTATAGCTTCACTTACCCTCACCCCATGGCCAGGGCACCTTACGGACCATTCTTACTAGATTGCCCGGTTTCGTTGAGGTACCCTTGATGAGCGGAGGCTCGGTACCATATCCAAGGTCCCTTAGTCGTAAAGATCGGGCTGGAAGTTACCCTCGAAGAAGTCAAGCAGACCCTGTAAGCTTGGTCAATGCTTTCGCTCCAAAGGGTTCCCCAACTTGCTTTTTCTCCCGGTCCTGTGGAACTGGGACTTTAGACTCCCTCAAATGCACGCCACATCAAAACCGAGAGGAAGCACCCGTGATGACACTCGAAATGTGTTCAGTATCCGTTCCTTAAGCTTTCTTTCCCGGCAGGGAGGAAAATAACGATCCAATGCCGAGAGGGAAAACCTCCGCTGCCAAACTTTTATGCCGGTTCAGCTCACCTACCTACACATATGCGCACATAACGTATGTGTGCATACTCGACATCTACCAGCCGCGGAAGAGAGAGCGAGAATGTACCGTGTCCTTGTAACCACCCAAGCCTCCCCCAAACCCCGGTTTTTTTTATTCAAGGATCCCCTTTCATCGTAGCGATTCTGACTCCAAGTGCCGCCCCGTAAAGGATCGACTCTACAGCGACTAAACTACCGTACCGCCACTATTCGCATCCCATCCCATCCATCCTTGCCTCGATCACGGAGAGTTTGCCTACTTAAGAGGGAGCAAGGTACTCGTACCCTAGCCATCCACTTAGTTGCCGAATCTCACTTTACTGCCTACGGCATACTAACGACTTGACTATCTTCTGGAGTTACGTGTTATGGCTGAGATTGATGATGCGAGGGGCCAAGTTTTTAGACCGTCGATCCTCACATCCCTTGCAGTCGCGTTTGTGTAAATCGCCCATCGCAGAGGAAAGGAGAAATCTCAAGATGCGCTCCCCGATTCGAGCGAAAAAGATCTGCCGGTTCTTTGACGAATGTCGACAGAAATGGCGTTGGCTCCGAACATGGAGCGTTCCGGGGGGATGTCAAGTAAGGTTATCAACGTGCCCTTGATTATTCTCCCGAGTGCGGTTGCACGAGCAAGGAACCTCCTTGTTTCTGCCCTATCTGACCTGACGGGCTCTCGCGGCCTCTTCAATAAGCTCGTGTCCCTCTCTTGGCCATCTTTGACCATCCATCCATTTTCCTTTCCGCTTTGCCTCTGACCCTTGATAACGCTGGGAAAATCCACGTTCGGAGACAGTCGTCCGCGACGAGGTCATTCTCCAGCACTGTTGTTGATCATGCTTTGCAAGGGTCTAGAATTCTTCTAGCCAAATTGGGCCGCGTTCAACTTGCTGTCGAGTGTTCCGGTAGGACAGGAATGATCCCTTGTTCGTTCCGGCAGTTCCCACCAGAACATTCCGTCCCCCCCGTCTACTTTTTGACTGCTCCGTCGGCGGCATTGCACTCGGCACCGGCCCCTTCCAGCGCAGAGATACGTTACACCAGGACATCGGTTGGTCCACCCGTGGGCTCGAACGGCCCTCGGCCAAACCTGATGGCCATGCCACCAGGCCCTAATCTTGGCACTGGTGCTTACAATCTCTCGTACGATTCGGCCTCCGCCTCTCCGGCCACTAGCCAGTTGGGCGAACAGCTTCCCGGTGTCAGGAATTCTCCCATCCCTGGAACACCGGGACCATCTCAGGCTCAGCTCTCTTCGGCAGGTCTTCAGGCGCAGAAGAGAGCGTACCGCCAACGTCGGAAGGACCCCAGCTGCGATGCGTGCAGGGAGCGTAAAGTCAAGGTGAACCGTCTTGAAGCCCCGGTTCGGACCGCAGTCGCCTGCTCATTGTTGTTCTAGTGCGATGCCACAGATACCTCGAGCTGTTCGGAATGTATGAGCCGAAATGTCAAATGTCAGTTCACAAAAGAAACAAACAGGAGGATGTCATCGATCAAGTACTTTGTCCGCCCGTGCCTCTTACAGCACCGGATGTGTTCTGATCAACCTACAGACAAGTCCAGGACCTCGAAAGGCAACTGGAACAAGCTCGGCAACAGTTGAGTCATCTCAGAAGTATCATGAAAGAGAACAGCTCGGTGGACGTGAATGATCACCCCTCCCGACTACCGGTACTAGAGTTCCCCAGAATGGAGTCGAGATCTCGGAAGCCTCCGGAGCCGCTGGGGGTGCCGGATATCCAAAGCGTCCGCACCAATCTGCGTCAGCAGGGCCGCGGCGTTATCATGCCGCCTCCAGATCGGACGCCTGCGAACCAGTCTCGACCCCTGACCCACCTGCCTAGCCTCCCTCCGAAGCATGTCGCGGACCTGCTATTGAGGCAGTATCATTCTTCGGTGCACCAGATCACGCCGGTACTTCACTGGCCCTCATTTTTCCAGGAGTACGAAGCGCTCTACCGGAACGGTACGCTGCAGGCAGTGGCCCCAGCTTGGGGCTCGTTGCTTTTCAGCGTCTTTGCCTGTGGTGTGTTGCACACAGCCGAAGCATCTGATATGCAGTTAGACCAAGGAAAGATGTATCTTGAAGCATCGCGAATGTTTATCAACCTCTGGACGGATGAGTTTACGCTCGATCATGCTCGTGCCGCCCTGCTGACAAGTATCTTCCTTATGGAGATGAACATGAAATCGGCAGCGTGGATCTGGTTGGGATCCGCTCTGAGAATCGCCCAGGACATCGGATTGCACCATGAAGTTGGCACGTGGTCTGTGATCGAGGCTGAGACGCGCAGACGGGTATGGTGGGCAGTCTACGTTTGGGATAGGTGAGAGCTTCGTAGAAGTCTACTGGGCATACAGGGCTGATTGTATCAAGGTTACTTGCTTTGGAGCTCGGTCGACCGGTCATGATCGACGAGCGTGACTGTGCCGTTGATCTTCCAAGCCCCTTGGATGATCGCTTCATTCAGGCGTCTGGAGTGTTTGCACCAAATGACGCCCCCGAATCTGCCAGTCCTCTTCTGGCGACAGTCTACGTTATGCAGCCTGTCTCACAGTTGACCAAGATTCTTATGCGTCCCTTCATTGCCCCATCCACAATTCGGGATTTCGACTCACATTTCGACAAGTGCATTGGTGCCTTCCCGCCGCACCTCCGTCTCACCGCCAGTCAACATCTTGATCCTCGATCGCTCGCGCCCATGATATATCTACAAAACGCCCGCATAATGCTCCACCGACACAACCTCTCACCCACATGTGCTCGCGACGCCAGATCACGGGCAATCGACGAGTGTGTGTCGATTGCGAAGGACACTTCTCGGCTCCTCTCCCGGACCATTCAAACTCCCGCCGCATCGCCACGAAGCACGCCGGCAGACTTGCCCAACACGTGGCAATCCCGTCTTGCTACAGCAGCCTTCTCGATGCTTTGCACTCACATCTGGCGCTGTGTGTTATTCTTGTGCTTTCGAGGAGAGTATAGAGCAGCGCTGCTCTGTGTCCGCGCCAGTGCGGTCATCGGCGATGTACGTCCAGTCAATGCGGCCTGTGGCCAACACCTTACATTATTCTTGGATTGTCTGGGTGCGAAGCTCAAAGGTGGCAAGGGTGCCGACCTGGAAGAAGACGAAGAATTAGTCATCTACCTATCTGGAGATATGCAAGGCAGCTGCAAGAACAGCTGGGTCTGGCAGGAGAACGACCAAGATGCGAAGCGCAATCGAAGAGAAAGCCAGGGTCGTGATATGCCTGACAGGACCCAGGCGAGGAAGGCGACTTCTTCGCTAACGCCGACAGTGATAAAAAGCGACACCGAAGAGTGGAGCGGTTGGGAGAGGGTGGAGTGGATTCTACAGCAGTTGGTGAGCGAGCAGCAGCAGCAGGGGGCTGCAGTCAACAAGTCAACGCCACAGAATCAGGGTGAGACTGGATCCCTTGAGCCCAGAGGAAAAGCAACACTTCCACAAGTGAGGCCTGGGAGCTCAAGTAGAATCAGCATTGCAAACATTATCTGAAATAGGTGGAAGCTCATAGAGTCGAACGACGCTCTACCGCACAACACCTGGGATTTAGTCGGCGTTGTCGAGCAAGCGCAGGCTGCCCCGGAACTCCTCTCATCGGCTCGATACGGGGGTACGCTCGACTTCGAAGTAGCGGAAATGTTCGGAGCGGAAAATATGAGGGTCTATTGAGTACGTACACGCATGGATGGGCTAGAACTAAAAGTTGTCCCCACCCCAAAGGGCACTAAGCTGCAATTATTGACCGTCACACATTCTGTACAGATCGAGTGGCTTCTGGCGGTTCAGTCATCCTTTTTTTTGTCCCAAATTTGAATGTACCATGAAGAAGAAGAGACAATGTACACGCGAACTTCCAAAAGAAGTGCTATACTTGTCAAAATTGATTTTTCCGAGTCGAGTGAAGGTGATGATGCTCTTGTGGTGCGCTTCTGCTCAGGGTGACCATCACCTCTTGTAGCACGAGGTGTAACTTGCGCTGACTCGATGTCTGAGTCTGGGCAAGGCTCACTTTGACCTCCACAAGTGAACTACCGGGATATAAGTAGTTAACCGGGTAAGTGCTCAATATTTCGGTCCTTATCGAGCCATCATGCCATTAAGACTTGCCTTCACACCCAACTCTCGAGTGCCGCAGAAGATCAGTCTGGGTGTTGCCCTACTGATGAATTGCAAAGTAAGACCTGCCAAGATCCAACGGAGGGTTCTAGAGTCTAAGTATGAACGAGACATTGTTTACGTGGGCCGTGGCTTGATGTTGCCACCATCTTTATTGAAGTTGAGATATCGTAGAATTTGATCTCGAAACCCCCCTTTTTAGGTTTCGGTCTCTGTCATAAGACTTTAAAAGAGATATGTAGTATGCGGCTTTGGCACCTGACAGAGCTTTGGCAACCTATATCTCCAGTCATGACAAAGATGCGCAAAACCCAAGGCTACCTGAAACAGAATGGTATCTCCAGGGAAAATTAGCTATGCACTCCATCTTCCCCAATCCAGATCGAACTTGAGAAACAATAATCGCTCATAGCTACGCTCACGAAACGAGATAGTTATCACGCCCAAAACTTCCTTTCCGACAGCTCATATCACTTCCGGTAGCTCCTCCAATGCTGGAATCTCGGCCTCGGATTCAGCCTCGTCAAGTTCCGTGCTGAAACTTGCCATGTGCTCGTCCAAACCTGTCGTCTTCGCCGGAGGGGCGGAAGAGGATATAATGGCACTAGATAACCACTCCGTCGCGCTCGCGATGGCTGGTGTTTGCGCTACATTTCCCAGTGTTGGAGCTACCGCGTGTGTAGGGATCGGCCTATTTGCGAAGAAAACAACCAGCAAGGTAAGGAGGAAGATCGCAATATTGCGTCGATCGCGCGCGAGAAGCATCAAATAATTCTGAACCAGGGTCAACAGTGGCAAACCGGGTCCTTGACCGGCTGCACTTTGTGGAACGGCTCGTGCTTTCCTTGCTGGCGCCTCATCGTATAAGCCATCAACGTACGCCTGCGCGTCGTCTCCGTATATTTCTCTCCTTCTTTGTTCGTCCAGGCCCCTTTCTCCACGTCCCTCACCTGCCTTCTCCCTCGAGACGTCTTCAACCCCTTCATCCGCTTCTTCGCTCCTCCCGCCTCCGGCGTTCTCGTCCTGTAGCCGGTCTTCCTCTTCCTGTCTTATCTCAAGCTCTCGCCTCATCTTCTCATCCATCCACGGGAGGATCTCTACGTCGACCCTCTCCATCTCCCGCCACGCCGCGCCCCACGCCCCTGCTCGCATCAGTCCGTTCGCAGCGAAGATCTTGATATCCCATCTTCTCTTACCGGCCCCGTTGCTACCGAAGCGGCCATCACGAATATGACGCCCGCAATCCGCGCACACATCTGCGTCGTCCATGTCACTGTCATCGTTCTCAATGTCGGACTCTTCCCCTCCGTCGTCGGGTTCTATGTGTAGATGGCCACATTTCAGGATCCGCGGCAGCTTGAGTTCGAGGCTCTCCAGTAGTCGCTCCTCGAGGAGATCGTAATCTTCCCTTGGATGTGGGATCAGGATACCCCGTTCCAGGACCGTGTCCGTCAGAGCCTCTCGAAGCAGTTTCCAATTTTCGAGGATGTAGCCGGGCAGCACGCTTTCCATTACGTCCGTCGAGTACGCAACGTTTGCTGGCAGAAGCGTTACATGGAGCAGGACAAGTGGGTATTCCTTCTTCACCTTTTTACCCGGACTTAGCCTCGACGACGTGCGTATGTCGCCGTATTGCGAGTGCGTGCTCCGCGGCGTCGCACCGCGAGATGGTACCGGTCGTTTGTGTTGCAATGAAGACCGGGGAGAGGGAATATATGGAGGCGGTGTCGTGTCCATCTGCATCGCGCGGACGGAAGAAGGGTTGCGGAATGGAGAGCGGTGTTTCGAAGGAGTGTATGGCGACAAGGGCTTCGGGTCGGGTTTATAAGATGCTGTCCGTGATTCAGGTAGTAGCTCGGACATGCAGTCGTCCGAATGGTGAGATGTCTGTGGGGAAGAGTGACCGGATGATTTGTCGAAGAACACCTCGTCCGCTCCGCTGGATTGGCGCGCTGACCCGGATAGTGAGTCATTGTGATCGTGATCATCGGCATAGCCTTCGACACTATCTATTGGAAGGTCTTGGTGATGGAGAAACGGTCGTCCGTTCTTTCGGTTTTCAGCTGCGAGTGGGTCCGTATTGTGGAGCATAGAAGCTGGGGTCGGTATTGCTGCTGGATCATGATAAATCTGAAAATCTTCCATTGAAACACGTTCCATTATTAATCTCTCCTTTGAGATGGAGGCTGGCACTATGGACGGATTTGTCGATTGTTGTAGACAACGATTCTGTTGTGGGAAACAAGAACCAGATCTGATCACATGATCTGGGATGTTGTTGCTATAGCAACGCCGCTTTGACACGTGTAGAAGACTACTCGAGTAAATTTAACAGTCACCAGGACGGAATGATTACCATTCTTCGTATGTAACACCACTCGCCTGAACCTACCCAGGCAGTTTTGTATAAATGTAACTGTCTGCGAGTCATCTGTGTGGTAGAGGGAGGTCCATTCATGAGTTAGATACACCGTCGTGGACTCGATGAGAGTTCCTCTGTTACTCTAAGTCTAAGTCTATGCTCTATTAGGTCTATTGCACAGAAAGAAAGATCCCAAGTCAATGACCTGTATGCGTGGAAAAGAAACTGCATAGGCAAGAGATGAGCAACATAGGGTAAACAAAGATTCACATGCCAGCAAGGGAAAACATAGCAAGGCCGTCTATCATGTATAAGACCGTTCTTCCAAAGTCGCACATCTGTGAGAAATCCAGTTCAGGTCGCCGACTTAGTCTGCTCAAGACGTTCTTGCTGATGTCAGGAAGCTCATCTGGGGCCTATTTCGCAATCTCCACGCCGCCGGTAGCACCCAACGCCTTTTGCAGCTGTTAGCGTCTTCACTCCAATTGCATCCCAGGCCTGGAGGATATTTTACCTTCTTGATATCGCCATAGATCGCAAATTGGAGACTAGTAAGAGAGCCAATCATAAACAACCGTGCGCCAATGCCAGTGTAACTACCTCGGAATCCAAGCTCTCTCGCGATCTTGATCAGTCTGCTGGTTGTTCCCTCACCCGGCAGGCCTTTAGTCTTATTGATCTTGCTCAACATGGTGTCGGCGGGTTGTGAGACAATGGCAGCAGCAAGACCTGCAATCAGACCTGACCCAAGGTTGATCCCAGTCTGCATAGGACCCGATGTTGTGGACTTGTCGACACGCTTGTAGATAGCTTCAACGACCTTCTCGTAAACAACGAATTTTGCCATGGTGTACGGGACTCTACACAGACATTAGGCCATACCATTCTCTTTGAGGGTGTTGCCGTACTCACTGCTTGAATAGGATAGGTCCGAAACCGGAGTAAAAAGCGCCTAGACCTTCGGTCTTGGCTATCTTTCCAAACCCACTTACGAGACCTGATGCAAAGGTGGGTTCTGAGACGAGACGGATTCGCGTTGCTTCAAGCGGACACAGTGCAATATCAGCGAAGAACTCGGCTGTGGCGGCAGAAGCGAGATAAACGGCCGTTCTGTTGTCAGAGGCCGTTTCGTATCCGAGGTAGTTGATGAATTGCTGTTTGAAGAGCTCGTAGCCACCAAATTTGAATGCGCCTTGAAGGAAATATCCTGCTGCAGTAGGGCCAAAGCCTGTCAACAGCGCCCCAGCACCTTCATTTGCAATAACCTGGCGAAAACCACCAATCATGCCTCGATTGTAGGTAACAGGGTCGAGCTGGATCCGTGTCTTGACGCTGGAAGAATCTGGTATTAGCACGTACTTTTACAAAGTTATGCAACCAAGATAGCAGTCCCTCAAAGATGAGCCGCATTGCGAGCAAGGGCATCCAAACTTAGACCACGTACACATCAACTGGCGTAAGACCACCATGAGTGACCGAACAACAGACCGCACCCGCCAGCGCAAACCTGGAGTACAATGCCAGGCCGCTCAGCTTCTCGGGTGTTTGCGCGCTGGCATTCTGGACAATAGCGTCGAGCTTCGTGGAGCCCGTAGTTGAGGGCGGAGCTGAAGCGGCCATACCAGAAGACAAGAAGAGCGTTGCCAAAGTATGGAGCGATTGCTTTTGGTATATGTTGGGTAAAGGAGAGTGATGATTCTTTGTACCGTAGTATTGCTTTGTAGAGATTGCGAGGCTTTTTCTTTTTCGGAAGAGTTAGGGTCGTCCTTCGGATGATTTGTCGGAAAATCTGCAAAGTCCGAGCTCGTACGGGATGACTAAGGTAAACAATGCAATACCTACTCTACTTACGAGTACCTTATTTTTATTGCCCTGAGATCATATTACTTTAATAATGACTGGCCACGAAGCTCATCTATCCTCGTCAGACGTACTCAGTTCCATTTCTAAAAAGGGTCCTACAACCGGGTAGGCAGCATCGCGCGAGATGTTCATCATATTCACCCCAGTCTTTCTCCTTTCACCTTTCTAAATCTTTGTTTTAGTTTTGCATTTCAATCACTGGCATCATCTTAATGTGCACTCACAACAATGGAGCGCTGGTATTCGTTGGCCAATATCAAACTTTGAGTCGTCCAAGAGAGCAGAAGAATGTTGGGCTCACACAAGAACTTCTTCACTACCTATGTACAGGGTTGAATGGCGGATCAGAGCCACATACGGGGCGTCGCCGCATTCTCAGGGCTGTCGCTCACCTAGAGCATGCTATCGGCGCAGTTGAGATTCTTCATCTTGAGTTATCTTAGGTGAAGTCATCTCTTACGAGCTTTGTGACCCGCCGAAGCCTACTATCGAAAAGTCTTGGATAAAGCATGAGCCAATCCATCAATTGCAGCTAAGGCTTGTTTCAGAGACATCGGGTGTCGAGGTCTAGCAATGCACGCTGCTGGTGATGGCAAGATGGATCAGTGCCTCTGAGGCATGGTGTCATATGACAGGCAACGTTGGCATCGAGGTCTTGCTTGTTACTGTACCAGGGCCAAGTAGTTGTGTATGGTTTAGGCACTTCCATCGTAATGGCTGTATGGGTGCGCTCTTGTCTGTTATTACTAGGGCTCAATTGGATTGAACCATTGCTGACTAGGGCAATTTTCCGTCGTCTTGCCAAAGTTGACTCCTCGAGTAACGTCCCCAAAGTGAACTTTACCGTGTAAGGGGTGCGACATGGAAAACTCAATCAGTTGACCTGAGTGACAGCTGTATCTGCAATTCGAACTCAGTTCTCTCCCTCGGAGGCTGCTAAGAAATTAACACTTGTTGCCATCGTTCCCTTCGTTTGATGTACTGTGCTGACTAATCGAGAGACGATACCTAATGTAGACCACTTCTTGCCTTCTAACAGTGCAGATTACGTTCATGCTCTCGAGCGGCTACTCTGAAACCTGATGCTGGGATGGTTCGTTGAGCAGAACTGCCTGACCCAGGGAAGTGGTCGTGACTGTAATGCACGTATCACAAGGGCGGATTGATACGGGCCCGGAACTGTTGAGTCAACAAGCATCGCTCAGACGGGCAAAGAAACCTGCGTATGGATCGCAACGTCCAAACTCTAACCTTGGCATGTTCATGCGCGCCTACGGCGTGTGTAGGTAGGTGAAGATTCAGTGGGTGGCGGAGCATCTCATCACTTCGGACCGGGTTTCAGACTGTGTACGGAGGAAATCTGGATACTTCGACATGGAGGCCAACCGGCATCAGAAACCTAGCGGAGCGGAGAGAAATCAAGTCCTTGTTTTATCAAACACCCGACTGCGGCGGCTAAATCTAACCCCGCCAAGCTCTGGAGCTCAATGAGTTAAAAACTTATGATGGTCAATTCGCAGGCACTCAGAGCTTCCGGAGTGCGGGGATGCCCAGTAGTCTCAGTACGCCACAAGGTTCAAACAGCATTCCACTTTCCCACACCCGATCACTGGCAAAGGATATTGACGAGGTGTCGCCACTAAACTCATCGCAGAAGAAGGAGCTGGGGCCTTCTAGGCATTCACAGAATTTGAAACTACAACGGTCATGGCGGAAAGAAGAGCCGAAACCACTCATCGGGACTTTGCTAATCTAGGTACGCGTGATATTGGTCTTTGCATGGGCTCTGCGTCCATAGCCCTACCGACGGTCACCGAACAGGAACCGTGGACTGCGTTACTGGTTGCTTTTGGGCTCTAGAGATACTGAAGATCACCATCCATCGAACTCCACAAACGTCCATAGGCAGATTATATGGTCATATTTGGGTGGCTCTCTTCTCAGTTCAAGGTCAGGCCGTCGACACTCTAGAAACGTTTATTTGCCGGACACGATCATCGTAGATGATAAGATCTACAAGATGAATCAGACCTTCGGGCACATTACGAGTCTCCTTCAGATTCTGGGAAGCGAGATCAAGAACACGGTACATCCGCCAAGCTTAGGCCCAGAATTAACAGTGCAATTGCACACGTTGTATGTTGCGTTTCAGATTTGTTGGGTCTGCGCTTGAACTTCGGATGAAGATGCTGTTCACTCTGATGATGCCAACATCAACCGGTGCAAGCATCTAAGCAGTCATTCTGGCCTTACAACACGAATCGGAAGACCTCCTTGGTCAATGTTGGCGCTATATGGACCGTAAATAAGGTAGAGGCTTGCTTCTGACCTTGTCTAGGCGATCGAACCAGACACTTGTGGTCAGGGCTACACCAGGCTGTCAGAATGTGGATGCTTACAACGAACAGCCTGTCTGGCCGGGCCAAGTTGATCGACTCACGGGCTGATCAGATGAGAGACGATATGACCAGTGGGGTATTGTGAGATCCTATGTGGGTGTGATGGGAGAGTGAGAAGATTGCCGATGAGAGGGTGCAAAGGGACGATCCGAGGACACTTTGGTCCGACTGAATACGGTGGTGCAACAGTGTGGGTTCGCCTTACGGCGCTAGAGTTGTGTAATGAGGGAAAATGTAAAAGGGGTTCGTCCGTCTTGGCCCTCTATGTTGCCCTACCTGTACCTATACGAAACTGTTTGTCACAATCTATGCCTCCCTGCTTGAATGGTGCCGATCACTGCTTGTGTCTTGTGTCTGTCGTTCCAAATGATTCTGGCTGGATCTCAATTGCATCAACGGAATGCCGGTGGGGACACCAAAGTACGGTACCTTATCAAAGCAGACCACAGCATGCCCGACAAGGTTCCAACGTGACGTTGAAAAGAGGAAAGGAAAGGGATCGGAAACAAGGGGGCCTAACCGGGGTGTGCATGTGTGTGTTTGAGAGGAGCGACCTTCAATCATCATGATGATCTGCTGAGGTGTTATATGGAAGTCCGATGACGATGGAATCTTCTTCGTGCCTTCTGCGCATCTCGCTAGTCTTTAGCGCTGCGGCAATCGTCAAGAATTACGACTTCGGGCATAGTGGACGTCGCACAGACCAATGCAGATCATCTCTACCTAGAAAGGTAAGTTATCTGTACCTTGAGTATGAGTGGTAGGTACCTGGGTACCTCCTTCGTCGTCCCCAAAAGGGTCGTCGAATTAGGTCGGAAGCTTGACCATGAGACCGTTGAAAGATGACACGTGCGGTTCTGACCTCGCGCACTAAAACCATTACTCTCAGGTACGAAAGACGCATATAAGCGATAGCAATCAGATCACAGCATCTTTGACTTCAAGTTCAACGCTGAACTCTCCCTCGGTGGAATGGGGCTGTGCAACGAGTTGGATCCGAAGCGGAGGCTCGGTCTGTTACGATACGTCGCGGGTCTGACGTTTCAAAGTTTGGAGGAAGGAGGAACATGGAGAGAAGATAGGGTCACTAGAGTTTCACAGGGTAAAAAGCTCCTCGCGAGGAGGGGGGCGAAGTCGTTCCCATCCATTTCTGTCCCAAGCTTGAAACGAAGTTTTGAAACTACCAAACGTGGACCTCCAACAGCACCATCTCCTCCGGCAGCAGTCCTCCAGCCCAGCCAAGACGTCAATAACCCGTCGCGATGTGCATATGCTGCAGTTCGCCTTGGCCCCGGTATAGGATCTTTGTCACAACCGCCATGGGTAGTGGGAGCTAGAGCGAGTTGAAGACGTCAAGCCTGGACAGAGCAGCGCCTCCAGATTGTTTCAAGCTTTGACCAGATTGGGTAGCACGGAGAAGGAGGCAGAGGGCGTGCATTCTCCAGCCATAAGCAGTATGAATCGAGATGGAATTGGTTAGACCCGAAATCAGATCAACAGGTTAGGGACACTGGAGGCGTCATTGTTCCAGGTTGTGGAAGGAGGGTAAGCTCTGAAAGTAGATTGGATGATGACCGAAGATATCAAACATAGCGTGTCAACATCTCGACAGTGACAAATCAGAGGAAAGTGGCACATGGCCCTTCTGGTGTGCAAGGAAAGAATACATTGATTTGTGCCCTGTTCGGTTCGCCTGCAAATTGAGCGGAGCGGCTCTGAGCAGACGAGCGGGCGTATAAGGTGGGGAATGAAAATCAGGGAGGGGTGGTTGACTAATGATCTTAGCGTTCAGCCCTGACAACTCTTGGCCATCCAATTAGAAATTCGAATCAACTCTGGCTGCCAAGTCACCTTTATTATTGTAAGTACCTTATCACCGTTCTTTCGACTCCCGTAGCCCATGTTCCGCTGACCCATGGGTACAGGGTAAGTTCCGGATGGGTGGCAGGTCGTCAGAGACAGTCGTACAGGGAAGCAGCACCTATGCTGCTGAGTGAGTATGAGTAGAACTTGTATCTGTAGATGAAGTGAGCCGCAGTGACTCTATTTGTGAAGGTAAGGTAAGGTATTCGCTGTTTGGTGCAGACACTGAACAAGACATTGTTGCGATGCGGACCAGGGAGGGTAACTACCTAGGTACACATAAGGTAGACAGCATCAGCGACATATCCCTGGCCCTGTCATCTGCACGAGTGATTGGTAGCGTTGTGTGGATATCTTTGTTAGTGTCCACTGATCTGGATGTTGATGACGTTCATTTCCTGTCAGAAGGCACCTTAGGTAACTACCTTAGGTACCTTAGAGTACCTTACCTTACCTTATTTCTTAGCAGCTCAGAAAAGTAAGGTACCTTAGATGCCGTGAATTTCCACACCACTCCACACCACACCGCACCGCACCAAGAAACGTCCCCCTTCTTTCTGAGTCTTGCCATCATGGACAAAGTATCATTGGCTGTAGGTGTGTGTAAGTATGTGTAAAGCGAACTACTGTAGGAAGACACTCCTTAGCCACTTTCTCCATGCCCGGTCCTTGTCTCGTACCTCCACTTACGCCCACCATTACACATACGGAGTACCTTAGTCTTTTACGTCAACCTGCAATCCTGGATCCCCGCAAAACGCAGGGGTCTCTTAAATGCGCGTGCGATTCCTTGATCCCTGCTCGCCATCGAGTCTTCAGCCTTTAGCTTACCTTCCTCTGCCTGTACACAGTATGTACCTTCCTCACCTCACAACCCTACCTTACCCGGACAGCTTCGATACACTGGACCAGCCAGCGACAAGGGAGAGATCCAGGGCCCGACGTATCAACAGATGCAAGCCATGAAGGAGTTAAAGATCGGCGCTGATCTGCCGTTTGTTTTAAAGACCGCTTGGATGTCCTCGATGCTCTCCCGCTCTTCTAGAAGCTTGCTTTCTTTTTATTACAATTCTTCCATACCTTGAACCACTACCTATTACTTACCTACATACCTACCTTGTCCCTCTGCTGCCTGTCACCGTTATTATCATTCTTCCAGCTTCAAATCAATAACCCCACCCCACCACCCATCGATTGACCTTCTACCTATATTGCACTCTCATTCCTATCTCTCGCCCACGCATACACCCGCGCGCACACCAAACCCCTTGACCCTCACTCAATCTTTTCTCATCACACCCCACACACGCGCAACATGCTTCTGTATCACCGACCAGTACCGGCCAAGATACCCAAACGTCGGTCCCGAGCAGGTGAGCAGAGCCGACGATTTTCTTTGCCCTGGGTTATCAACACGTGCAACCGTGGAGAAGACTGGACGCTGATTCCTACTTGATTGGCCGAACGGGCAGGCTGCGTTCATTGGTGGGTCCTCCTGTGAAACGTGACATTCGTTCGGGCGAGATGTACTGACAGGTATCCAGCAAAGAGAAGAAGAAGAAATGCAACGAAGAACGGCCCCACTGTGATCGATGCCTGGAGCGGGGACTGAAGTGCGAGTACGAGCCGGTGAAGCCACGCAAGCGGAGAAGGACGGTGTCCAACCCGGAGCACTCCGTCATGCGACCACCGACCACCGCCCCGGGGCAGCATTTGGGATTTCACGACCGCTTACAAGCGCTACGGCACAACTCCAGCTCCGGGTCGTCGATCATGTCGGGCTCGCCAACCCCTCCCTTGCCGGCGATAGCGGAGAACTGGGAGGCGCACAGCGCAAACTCCGTCTTCTCGGACTCGGCCTCGAGCTGCGGCAGTGACACCCTTCTCGACATCGGCTCTCCTTTACCACCGTTCAACCCGCTGGAAGGGTTCGCCAAGTCTGCGCCCGAGGTCCCCGATGTCAAACCGCTGCAGATGGATCCTTTGGATGGCTTTCCGAAGGAGGACTTTGAGGAGGACATCGGCGGAACTCGGGACATGCTCACACGCATTTCCGGCCGATCGAGCAGTGCCTACCCCGAGCTGGCGATGATGGCACCGAGCACATGTGGCTCGCCGTACGACTTCAGCACCCCGGCGTTCGCCGAGTTCACCACCAACGAGAGCCGGAGGCATCTCCTGGATCACTTCTGCAACGTCCTCAGCCACCTCCTGGTCTTCAAAGAGGATGGCGGGAATGCTTTTCAGCAGTTGATCCTTCCGATGGCGCACAAGAGCTCTCCGTTGTTGAACGCCATTTATGCCATCTCGAGTGCGCACCTGGAACACCGTGGCCTGCAGACGGGAGAGAGAGCGCTCGATTTACACTCGAAAGCTCTGGCGGGGTTGGCACAACTCATAGCGGAGAAGGACAGGGGCAACCGTGACGAGGTGCTGGCGGTGATCATGCTCCTTGTGTACTACGAGGTATGCGGCGTGGATATGCGTCTTTCTGCGCTAGCTTTCTAACTTCGATCCAAGGTCGTTCGAAGTGGCACAGCGGTCAGCTTGAACAGCCATCTACGAGGCGCTTTATCGATCATGCGCGAACGTCGCGGCAAGCGAGGTCCAACCAGTACGTTTTTGGAACGGGTAGGTTCTAGGCCCCTGAAATGATACGACAACTCGGTAACAGCTATTCTAGACCTTCCGTTACTTTGACGTGATCTGCGCTCTGTCTTTTGGCACCAGCCCCTTGTCCGGAACAATCTTGTCTCAGAATCAATCGAGTGACATCGCTTCGGTCCGAGAGACATCCGCCATGGTTGCGGTGGACACACTTTTCGGCCTTGTGGCCGATCTGTGGCCCATCGTCCATCGCCTCTCCACCCTTTATGGCATGAAGATGGACCTCGAAAAGGTAGAAATTGCCGACCCAGCATCGGAAAAGGCGGCGGCGATGCGGACCGACTTCGATAACAACGCATCCACCGTGGAGCTTGCCCTCCACCAATGGACGCCCAAGATTCCGGGTTCCCTCGTCACGACCGAAACCCCGGCCGATGACTCCCGCTTGCAATCCATCCTCAACAACGCCGAAGCATACAAACAGGCCTGTTTCATCTTTCTCAACCGTAGCGTGTTCGGTTTGCCACGAAGCTCCCCCAAAATCCAAGCCGCGACCAAGCAGGCTCTGCAGGCGTGCCTGCGGGTGGTCATCTTCTCCGGACCCATGTGCGCACTGTTATGGCCACTGTTTACCGCGTCGTGCGAGGCCATCGACGACGTGGATCGTAACGTGGCGCAAATGGTATTCAGACATCTGGAGAGCCGGCAGGGCATGCAAAACATCGTCACCGCGTGGGAGGTAGCAGAAGAGGTGTGGAGAAGAGGTGATTCCGGGGAGCTTGAGAGGGGTTGGAGGGATATCGCCACGGACATGGGAAGAGAGGTTGTTTTTGGTTGAAAAAAGCGGTCCTGCTGTATCTCTATTGCATACGTCGTCGACGACACATTTTGCGACATTAGATCTTCCTTACTTCGGCGGTGTTCTGATATTCTGGGAGGTCAACATAGATTTTCTTTGTCATCTGTGATACTAGTATAGATCATTGCTACGGTGTTGGCATATCTACATCCTCCCAGTCACTTTACTCGGGGCCATGGTAGCATGCAAATTCCGAGATGTCATATCAACCCTGAATCAGACCGTTTCCGCCATGCCGGCAGTTCTGAGGAGGCGGTGTTGTGCCGTCATCTGCAGAAGTACCTAACGGCGACTGGTTGCTGAATTTGAGCAGACGTGCCCCGGCTTTCTTGCACCGCCCCTCCCCTCGGCATTGCAGGAGGTGCGCCCTGAAACATATAGGTAACGGCCACGGCTGGCACGCACGGGCCCCCGCCGTGACCACCCGGGGGTTTCTTTCTCAATGCCTTGGTATTACCGACGCCAGCCTCATCTGCACCCACGTCGGCCACAGCGCCCTAGAAACCTTCACCTGGCTGACGAGCACTTGCTGTCACCGAGTTGAAGACGCTCATTCCCCTCTGTGGCCAGGGGCGCCAAGGTGGTCACCCATTGTATTAGCCATGAGCAGCTTTTTGTCCAAGATGACTTTTGTTACATAATCGGAAACGGCAATAATGCTGCTGGCGGTGTCAGAGCTTTCGCGGACTTGC
Organism: Acarospora socialis; assembly: GCA_025617375.2. Lineage (NCBI taxonomy): Eukaryota > Fungi > Ascomycota > Lecanoromycetes > Acarosporales > Acarosporaceae > Acarospora > Acarospora socialis. The sequence continues at coordinate 197,050 of JAMYGW020000012.1, forward strand.
CTCCACCCCATCCATCATCATGTTCCCGTAGGGATTCGCTTACACCGCATCTACGTGTATCTGCTCGTACATGGATGGCACCGATTGCACAACCAGAAACACCTACCTATCTCTTGCGGAACACGAGGAGCCCGTTCAAGATCGATTGCGTTCAAACCACCGTCGACCTCGCCGTTTCTGGCAATGTGTTCGCGCCATTTACGAAAGGTGTGGGACAGCATTAGCGTTGCTGCTGCTGCTGACATCGGTCTTTGGGGGGGAGGGGGCCGCATACCTAAGGTACAGTGCTGTAAGGCATACCTACTACTCGTATGTACACACGCAGTTGTACGACAGTCGATCAATAATTAGGAATTTCTTTGCATCCCTCGGCGGCGACATACAATTACGAGTAGGGTACGCATACACACAATCTGCACGATAATGCACCATGTTCGTTATCAAGCTACCAATCCCATTCTCTCATCCTTTCACCGCAACTTTCGTCTTCAGGTCTCGAACTCCAAATCCGTTCCATTAACGTCGATCCCTTCTTCTTCTCTCATCGTCGCCCCTAATTATGTGTGATTCTCACCGGATTGATGACCTCAAGACCCTCCTTAATTTAGCGTCAACTTCAATGCGGAGATTGCCATAACTACCTTACTTCACGTGGACTCCCTGAAGCCTGTTAAACTACCTTATGTGTACCTTAGGTACTGTGTATTAGGTACCGATCACCGTATCCCTGCCCATCACGACGATCAGCCGCAAGACAGATCGGAAAAGCCACCAAGAAGCCTCCAAGAAGCCTGCAAGAAGCCACCAAGAAGCCACTAAACGCCTTCTACGCCTTCTACGCCTTAGCCTTGTCATCTATGCCGGCGCTAGTGAAGTAGTGCGTCCTGGGCCTGCATGGTCATCTAGGCGTTGATTCCCGGGGATCGGGTACCACGAGATGCAGGAGCGTTCGTTTATCTGATGATCTCATTGGTGCGCATATATCGAGTGGTCTGTGGTGAGTCGGAATCCTGGAGTATCTGATGATCCGATCTCAACCGTGATATGGACTGTGAGAGGGCATATCAACTTTGGGTATTATTATACTTCATGATCGCTCTCTGAGCCAGCCATCGACGAAAAGCGGACAACGTCACAGAATAGAGCTTTGATACCTTAATGAAGCTGTTATATGCATCATCTATCACGCCCCTGGGTGCACAGTTATGGGGACAATCGGCTTGTTGAGGCAGGTTCAACTATTGTTAGGCCTGTGAAACAGTGAAGGTCACGTCTGACCGCAGGAAGATTGGAAACTGGACCGGGATTTGCATTACATGATGTATGGAAGCAATCCGGTACAAAGGATGCTTCTCCGCTTGTCCTATTCTATGGGGTTTAAGACAAATATAGCATTGCAGCAACAACGACCGACCATAACAGGTACGGGTTGGTTCTTCTGCGAAGTTCATTGTCCAACCACAACTGCAGGAAGCAATCACGGTCACGTTCACGCACTGACATCGCCATGTCTTTCCTTCTAAACTTGAAGAGTCTCGTTCATTGATTCGTGCATGAGACAGCTTCCTTGTTCTCCCCACTTCCTCATGTGCAGGATGGTGGACCACTCATGACTGTTGCTTGTACAATGCACCTACTGGCTTTCGGGCCCATCTTACTGTGAGACTGGGATATGAGTTGCTTCCATTCGGAGAAGTGCAAGGACACAGCGCACCCAAATCGGGTTACTGTTCATGAGAGTTCATACGGAAACGCTCAGCTTGCACATGCATATGTTCGGAAGTGGCCACCCCCCGAGAACGACCAGTTACGAGCATCCTGGAGCCGAGGTCGTACGGTCCAGGTGCTGCTGGGTGTACATGGACTGAAAAGACATCATTCCTAATGCTTTCCCGCTGCTGCAGCGGGGATGCTATCGAACTCTGCGGTATCATGGTAGCCTGGTACCTGCAATGAGAGCTTGCCTGCAGGACAGGAGTCGACAGTTCGTTAAGCGAAGGAGACTGGTCGGCATGATATAACAGATAGACTTGGAGTACGACTTATGTCCTGGAACCACTGGAAGCATTGATGCCAGCTGAGTGGCAGTTGTGTTACCTTCCGCAGAGCCTTGGTGAAGACCATTGGTACATGAACCAGGAAACGTTGTACTGATTGGTATCTTCGCTGCTGCTACGGTTGCCGCAGCCACCAGCCTTTACGGACAATTTCGCTTTAGGTTATGCTCACTAACGGTTGAGTACAATTTTCTGCCTCGGACTGGGAACCAATGTGGGCCACCGTCTCGAATGAGCTATGGGAAGATCATTCTCAAACCGTGCTTTTTGTCATCACACCTCGCCGTGAGCAGCATGTCAGAGAAGATGACACGAAATACCCTCCACAGTCTCTCAACACAGGTCCAATGAACCTCAGGATTGGCGACGACGAGATACAGTCTGGGGCTACAACCAAGCTCGAGGATTGTATGACTACTTATCAGATCACAGCCGGTCCTCTCAAGCCGCCAGACATGTGGTAGAGTTGTGGAAGCCATCAGTCTTTTAAGTATCTGCTATTGGAAGAACTTCTGAGCAGCATAATGCGTATGGCAACTCCCAATCTGTCTGTTGGCAATCTGGAAGCTGGAAGCAGGAAGCAGGAAGCAACGCCTTTTGAAGGATGTTACGGACCAACAAGATCGTAATCGTCCGCATCTTGTGGATCAGGATCAGGACCAGTCTGTTGTTGTTCTTCTGCTCCGTTATCTACGGAGGTATAGCTAGTTATTCTCCATGCGTAAGTGAGGTAGTCAAACCCTCTCATGATCTGGAATCGAAGGAGGGAGTAGAGAGCTATAACGACAGTTGCACGGCTTTTCCGTACCGGTATCACTTGCTCTTATGATACTTAATAGAGGTAACGACGACAGCAATCCACAGAGCATGTTGCGCGCCTTAGGTAGGTTAGGTAGGGTAAGTGAGACGGACCCTGATGATGTCATGCGGCACTACCTTCCTCTACTTGCCCACAAAGGTCCAGTAGTGCCTTCTTTCTTCTCATCATTCTGATTATGGTCGTGATTTGAAATACCTTATAGCAATGACAGCCATGGCCTCCAGAACTGGCCAGGATGTACGTATCAATCAGAGGAAGTTGTGTTGGCGAGCGTGGGTCTCCTGTACAACGTTTTATAAAAAGCTCTCACACAGGTCAACCCTTCGGCTCCTCGTTATTGATTCTCAGTGTTGGGACGGTGCAGGAGGGGCTGACTACAGCTTCTAAACGCGAATCCACGGGAAAATATTTCCAATGATGGCGGACCCAGGTAAGTTTGGTTAGGCTTCAGCAGTTACTGCGGCCACACGGCCAGAAGAAGATGAAATATGAAGGGGACGCATTTTGGCTGAAGTACCTACTATCTAGAGCGACGCCCAACCCCCGAAAATGCCACCATGATGCAAGCATTCGAATGGTATGTGCCGGCTGACCACGCTCACTGGCGTCGTCTCGTCGGCGCCCTCCCGTCGTTCAAGTCCATCGGCATCGATAACATATGGATACCGCCCGGTTGTAAAGCCAGTAGCCCTCAAGGCAATGGCTATGACATATACGACCTCTACGACTTAGGGGAGTTTGACCAGAAAGGAGGTGTCGCGACGAAGTGGGGCACCAAGGCGGAGCTGATGGCGTTAATCAGTAAAGGCGAGGAGGTGGGGATAGGTGTTTACTGGGATGCGGTGCTCAATCACAAGGCCGCGGCCGATCGGAAAGTGAAATGTATGGCGGTAGAAGTGGACCCCAACGGTGGGTCGCCTTCAAAGCGTCTCGGTCAACGAACCGAGTTGTCACTACGGCTAAAAGATGCGCAGATCGAATGAAGGTCATCTCGGATCCGTACGAGATTGAGGGATGGCTCGCTTTCGACTTCTTGGGAAGAGGTGACAAGTACAGTACGCAGAAGTACGACTGGCCCCATTTTAGTGGGACAGACTTCAACGCGAAGGATAACAAGACAGCGATCTACAAGATCGTCGGACCCAACAAGGATTGGTCTCGATTTGTTGACCTCGAGAAAGGGAATTACGATTATCTGATGTTCGCCGACCTGGATTATATGAACGCTGAAGTCAAACAGGACGTCATGAGCTGGGGGGACTGGATTGGTAAGGAAGTGAGGATCAAGGGGATCAGGTTTGATGCGGTGAAACACTTCTCGGAGGACTTTCTGAGAGACTTTATCCAGCGTTTGGATCAAACCGTTGGCGAGGGATGGTTCTTGGTAGGAGAGGCAAGTATTCTCTTGACCGGCCAGACTTTTGGCTCTCACTCCAAGCCTGAATAGTAGCCGTGACAAATGACTAACTATATCATCTTAGTTTTGGAAGGATGATCTGGACGATATGACGGCTTATCTGCAGCGAATGGGGCACAAATTCTCACTTTTTGATGTCCCGCTTGTGTACAATTTCTCTCATGCTTCGAGAACCGAGGACGCAGACTTGACAAAGATCTTTGACCGCACATTAGTAAAGTACGAGCCCGTGAACGCTGTGGTAAGTGTTCTACCACCACTACATCCACCACGCCATCCTATCCTCCGAATCATTCCACCCTGTTCGCCCAGATGAGTTATGCTAACATGTGCAGACCCTCGTGATGAATCATGACACGTGCGTAAGCCTCTGCGCCAACCTTGGCAGTCGCTGATTCGCGTGTACAGTCAGCCCTATCAGGCACTCGAAGCCCCTATAGAAGGCTTCTTCAAGCCACTGGCATACGCCTTGATCCTTCTACGCTACGACGGTTACCCTTGCATATTTTATGGCGACCTCTATGGTATCAAGGGTGACCATCCATTTCCACCGTCGTGCGGTGGCAGGTTGCCAGACCTCTGTCTCGCTCGCAACCTGTATGCCTACGGTGAACAGCACGACTACTTCGATTATGCCCAGTGTGTTGGTTGGACTAGGGTGGGCACTTGGGATCGTCCTTTCGGCCTGGCTTGCGTGATGTCAAATGCGGGACCCAACGAGAAGACGATGTATGTGGGCGAAGGACACAAAGGCGAAGTATGGACAGACATTCTCGGATGGGAGCAAAGTGAAGTTACGATTGATGAGCAAGGGAACGGACTGTTCCCTTGTCCCGGAACCAGCGTGGCCGTTTGGGTCAACAAGGTCGCCGAGGGCAGAGACAAGTTTGGAAGATTGTGAGTTTCACGTTTACCACCCGAGGTGACCTTGCTTAAACTAAAGCATGGTTAGTGATTCGAACATCTACACGACATGAGGTTATCTACAGAAGAATCGCAGAGCAAGGTCACAGCCGTTAATACTTCTCAACGACCTGAGGAATTTCATGCGGAGAGCCAGCGCACCAGAGCCAGGGGGCCATGCAAGCAGGCGCAGTCCGTAGCGCTACGTATGCAATTCGAGCATCTCAAATAGCAACGCCAGCACGAAATATGGCGGTCTTAATGCCGTGGTTGACCTTTCAAGAGTGCCATCGTCGGGTTGTCTCTCAACAATCCTTGTTCTCTTTCAAGGAAAATGCCAATTGAGCTAAAATGACCATATCTAGGGTCCGGCGACTGGTACTTACACGCGCCTTCCGCACGTTTCTAGATATGCGGTTACGATCCTGTTCCCCGCCGCGGGAAGTATATCGCTAGACGACGAGCTTGCTGAACCCGCGGGCCCGGTTAATACTGGATATTGGAGTTCTTGATTCTCCGGTGGACCATCGGCATTCATACGGAGCGCCTCATCTAGATGTGGGCCACTTTCGTTGCTTTGACAGCGGATAGACTGTAGCGTTAGAGGTTTGCATCAGTTCACTGGGTTATATTCCATACTGGTCATTATCAACCAATGATCCATGGAGCTCGTGATATACGCACCTCTGCCGCCTAGTACTTCCCTGACTATTTCACAAATGTGGAGATCTCAAAGATAATAGCAACCTGCATGTCAGTTAACCGCTATCGGAGGCGCGACGCTTTTGACAGTCGGCAAAAGCAACTGACGTGTTCCGGTTGCGTTTAGCGTTACAGTCGAACTTCTCGAAGTCGTACTGCAGCCTTTGGTTTACAAGCGACGTCAACGTCGTCAACCAACTGAAGGTTCTACAACACCAAAGTCGCTCAGGACTACCGAGAAGGCGCCTACAATTACTTCCCAGTAGGAGCGGTTCGGATTCCAATGCACATGCCCAAGGCATTCGACTTATAGTCCTTGATTCGGTCTCTTCACTTTTGCTGGCCCTGACCGCAGCCGGCCCTGAGCCAAGGATGGCAATGCTACAAGCCCTTCAGGTTGCGTTCGAACTTCCCTTGTTGCCCTCGAGCATCTGGTCCTTCGTAATGACGGAATATTTGACTTTGGATGGATAACCTTGCAGCAAAGTGAACAGGGTTGACGTCCCGATATATATTGAGAGTCTCTTGCTTGTGTTCGCCGCATCCGTGCAGCAGTTCTACCTCTATTACTTCTCGACTCCGCTGCCAAACCTACACAGACGGACAACCATGACCTTCCTGAGAGTGTCAGCACTGCTTCTTCTCTCGTCGCCGCTCACCATAGGCTCTCCCATCGACCTCTCAGCAAATGCTCCTGATCGAACACAAATCGAACCGCGGACGAACGTACGTCTTGCTTTGAAACTCCTCTAAGCCCCTCTTTTCTAGCCCCCAATAACACGGTCAATGGGCCACAGACCCCCAACTGTGTCGGAGAGCTACCATGGCACCTTTCAGCTTACCCCCAGGGTTGGGACCGGAGTCGATGGGCGACGCTCCAAAGCTACTGTCTGACCTCCCCGGGCGGCGATTGCACCTGTGACGGGCTCCCACTCGGGGCTGCTCCCATCTGCCCCGGTGCCGCGAACACTCATATCCCGCAATGGATCTGGGCTGTGACATGGGCGACGTTGGCTTGCCGCAGCTCGTGTCACTGTGGTGATGGGCCCCAGATCGTCCCACCAGAATCGAACCGGGAAGTGAATCGGGGGCCTCGCATGGCACCTGGGGCAACGGCTTGATCTTGGCTGGGTACACATGTCTGAGCATTGCTTGTCTTTCGACCCGGACCTCAAACAATGCCGTTGGAGGGTTTGGAACTTGATCATGGCGTCTCCGCGTTATTTTACGTTCATGAAAACTTTCTTTGTGATGCCGCGAGAGTCCCCCGTTTGGCTGTCTAGATGTGGAAATGATACACAATGATACAGACACGCCAGCTTCGAAGTGGCGTCATCCACTCGGGCTCGATATGGTTCGTTAGTTTAAGGCCTAAACATACGAACTCGTCCGATTATAGTACCATCTGACTGCCCTGACGTCCTATCTAGGAATAAGCAGGACCGCCAACAACGGTATGCTGACCCAGATCAACCCTATTCCTGAATACCCCACCCAAGCATCTTTTTCAACTCTGACCCTACAACGTCGCTCTACATCTGGACGTCGGCCGTTTCTGCTGCTTTTCGCACCTCTCCTCCCCTTCCATCTCGTGTCCGAACAATATTATCCGGTCTCGGAGTATATCACGGATCCACAGAATCTATCTGTCGAGCTCTCTACGAGAGACACTGCAAGTGCTTCGTGCGTGTGTATTCGTATGTACTTACTTTGCCTCCGTTACACGGCCCGAGCCGCAGTCAATCGGTACCGCATCTGCAAGAGGACCCGAGTAGCTATCCGAGTTCGGGGCAGCTGTCGACTGTTTACGGTTACTTGACTTCAGCAGAGTCAGTGCTTACGCGTTTTGTAAATTTGAGGATCAAGTAAGGGTGCCTGGTAGTCTCCTATTATGCTACGCCGTTAGGTCTAGGTTTGACTGGGGCTTTGATTTGTCTTTGGGCTGTAGGTGGTGTTGAGTTTGCGGCTGGAGAGGCACTCTGTGTTTGAATTGATGTTGTGTGATATCTTGAATGTACTGAACCGTGATAGGTTTATGTGCGTGATCGGCCGGCACTCCAGACGGCCGCACAGAGCCGATTGTTCAACATCATAGGACCCGGGCAACAATTACATTGGTTCTGGAATGGGCCTAAATAACACAAGTCTATGTAAAGCCATGTTAAAGTTGTTCATGGCCTGAATCGAGGCGATTACTTCCGCCTCGTGGTCCAAGGTTCCAACATCCTGCCATGTACGCTAGGCAAGAAAATCCCGTCTACAGGTATATCGACACTCCCTTTCCCCCGCCGTCAGGAACTCAATTCGCTTCATTCTTGCCGGTCAACCTCATCCCCGGCACCCTGGCCAACGCATCGTAATAATGCATCGGTACGAAGTCATCCGGTGTCGAGTAACAACTACAGCCCCAGACGCATCTCGTGACCACGTTCGGCCACTTCTGTATATCGGCGAAAGTTCCCGTCGGCCGGCAAACGATCTGCCAGGACCCATTGGCAATCTTCACGCACTCGCAGCGCGGGCCCGGGTCCAGGGTGACGCAGAGGGCTCGCAGGCTGTTGATGCCGGCGAGGTAGGTGCTGAAGCCGCTGGGGTAACCGTCAATGGGGAGCTGGTTGCTGCAGATTAGGGACTGGGACTTTGACGTCAGTATAACACCAGGGTGAGAGAGCTTGTCAGTCCCGTTTAAGTTGCTGCGTTGTAGTGGCGAGGAGCAGGACATTTTGAGCGGGAGGAGAAAGGTGAGAGGTGAACGTACGGGAACCGTACCCTGTGGCTTGTGGATGGACGGTGGTGCCGCGCTGGCGGTCGTCAATACGACCAAGCTATACACAGATGGAGTCGAGATTCTCATCTCGTCATTCACGTAGGGAAGAAGGAGGGATTGGGAAACCGACTGGTGACCCAAGCATCGGACAGGGTCGATGTCGAAAATGCCAGGGATCCAAGAGAGTGCGCCATGTACGAGTATAAGGACGAAGGACGAAATAGGTAGCACTTGACTTGAACTTTCATGCTTTCTGAGTGTGACAAGTCTCCGTTGTCTGCGAAAGCGACTGGAGCGGTACTGCGGTTGTGAAACGTGGTTGTGGGAACAAACACGGCCGTTTCAACCGGAGCGATGAAACCAAAATACAGCATGATAAACAGACAACGAGCGTTGCATCTTATTCCTAAGTAGAAATCCCTCAGAGAGACTATGTAGAACCTTGTGGACTATGACACGACTGCCAGTCGACTTTGCAGGTTATGTCAACCCCGACCCGCTGGTGTTTCATGAACATGACTCTTTCCAACTCAAAATATGGACCAGGTATGATGTGTTTTAAAAATCGCGACTTTCGCCGACTTGGGTTCAACACAATGTGGTCGGTGCCAATTTAAGATAGCAGATGTAGTTGGCACCTATAGCTGCTTGATTGATGTGGGTGTATCGAGGAGGGCTTTCGAAACCATAGCAGACCGGTCCTCTCCGCGCTTCGAGCTCTTCGCATGGGTACCATTATTATTCTCATGATATTTCCCCCGTCTTCAGTACGTCGCCCATCTAGAGTGCCTTATGTGTTGCTTGAGGCCGTCACAGTCTTAACTCCAGTTGCCAAGACTGCCCGTGAGTCCGTCTACAGGCATAGTGGTTCTAGTAATGCACCGGTATCGAATGCTGGCGAAGACCAAGATCAAATCGCTCAGAGTCAGAATATCAAAGGTGAGACTGTTGATGAATGAGATCAATCGATCTCTGCCAGCGAATCAGCGCACAACTGAAACAACGAGAGACAGCAAATGTTTATCCCTGGCATCGGAGTGATGACCAAGGCCGATGATCAAATTCCGCAACTTCACAGCACGGAGCCCTGCCAGCTTGCTTTGTACTCTGAGGAACCTCATTCGTCATCTTGGTTGATACGGCTCAAGGTAGGTTCCAGAATCCTGTGCGTCAAGAGTAATTGACGCATCATTCCCCGCAACTGCCGTCGTGAGCTTCGACGGGATATCTCTTTTTCGCATCTATCCGATTAGCCAATCTTATATTACTCGTAGTTCTGGAATTGTCCTACACTCACGGCCCGAGGCCACATGTCACTTATCGTGACACACACAAACGAACAAAATACCGCAAAATCACAGAAGTGCGCCAATATCTAGGGACTTCTACACAGTTCTTTTGCATAGATGCTGGATCACATGGAGTCTTATATTGAGCACCATGTGTTGTAGATTTGATCACCAATTTTGCCTGTAACTCCAGCTAGGTCTGGCGTTGTGGAAGTATCTTAATGTGTAGGCCTTCCTTGTGTGCCATGGAAATTGACATGTGGCCTCGGCCTTTAGCGTCATTCTCGGAGGTGGTGTGCATCAAAGGAAGAAAGGGAGCTCTCCATAGCTCTCGACATACACTCCACACCTTACAAGAGTTTTGGTCAATATACAGAGCGGCCCATTGGATACACAGCATATGTATACTGCTGATAAAGCGTGAGAATCTATCAACAAGGCATTCGGACACCACCAATTGCATCTATATACATTCATCCAGTTTGACGGCTAGAAGTCTTCTATTGAGATACCTACAACACGCTGCCTTCATTGTCAGGGTACGTGATATCAAGTGGTCGTGACTCTGGCCTACCACGTTATAGTTTTGCGGCTCGCTTCGTTGTCTTTATTGCTTCGTTAATCACCTCCATAGCTCGATAGAGTCGCCTCTCCTGTAATCTCGGTGCCACGACCTGCACCGATAGTGGAGTCCCAAGGTAGACTCTGCGGTCGACCGACTTCTCGTCCCCTGATGAGTAGTAAGCCTACGGTGTCAGGTACGGGAGATCCGCCAGAGTACACTTACAAAGCCCACGGTTGACTTTATCCCAGTTCGAGAGTGGTTCTCCGCTCATATCCCCTTTCAGATCTGACTCGTGGAAGGAGCGTACAGGAACGGTTCCCGCAGGGTAGTCCAATAACACGAAGCTACTCGTGTAGCTCACTCCGTTCCATCTATCAATGGGCGGTACCGGATGCGGCGCAACCGGACATATAAAGGCATCCACCCTCTTGTCGTCGACAGTCTTCCAAATTTTCAGAAATTCCGTCTCCAAGTCAGTTCTCCTCGCATGTAGCTCTCTAAGTTCCTCCAGGCCTAGCGGCTTCTTTCTCCGCAGTCTCGTGCTCAGCCACTTGACTAGCGGTTCCCCCGTCTTTTCTAGAAGGTCGAACACGAAGTTCCCGCCGTCGACCCCGAAAAGCGCATTGGCGAGACTTTGGCACTTCTGAAAGTGCGGAATGTCTAGTTGTACCACATCCACTCCGTTCTCTTTCAGCTTCCCAACTACCTCTTCCAGCACCTTCAACACAGGAGGCAAAGGTTTAATGAGCCCATCCCTCCATACAACTCCAATAACCGGCCTCCTCTGCTTCTCTCCCACACCAACATCCAGATCATCCATATCCTCCCACTTTCCCATCCTGATTTCCGGATCTCGTTCCCATGGTCGTGCTCCACTCACCACCCGCATCAACAACTCGCAATCCCTCAAACTGGCGCTGATCGGGCCCGCGCTGGCAGGCAGTACCAATTTGCTCGCACCTGGTAACTGCAGGCTTTGCTGTCCAACGTACGGCACTCGCCCGTTGCTGGGCTTCAGTCCATAAAGCCCATTACACATTGCCGGAATGCGTATACTCCCGCCTATGTCCGTTCCGATACCTAAGACACTACCCCGCATTGCACCCAGTGCGCCTTCCCCGCCAGAGCTTCCGCCCGCAGTCACTCTCCTATTCAGCGGATTCATCGTCCGGCCGAAAAGGTTGTTGTCCGAATCCAGCGACATCATTGTCTGCGGCACGTTTGTCTTGACAAACAGCACCGCCCCTGCCTCAAGTAATATGTCCACCAGCAATGAGTTCTCTTTCGCCGGGTCGAACGCCAGACTGGCGATACCAACACTCGCATCGTAGCCCTTCACTTTGAACGTATCTTTCAGACTGATAGGCACGCCGTGGAGTGGACCCACCGCCTTACCTCCCTTTGCCGCGTACTGCTCGTCGAGCCAGCGGGCGCGGTTTAGGGCTTCGGTGAACATGATTTCCGTCAAGCAATTCGTCAGTTGTTGCGCTATCGCCGCTCTCTATGAACCACGCACCCAATTAGCCTGCGTTGCTACTTAACCTCCCAGACAATGAACTGGTCCGCTCCATTTCGCACCTTGCAGAAGGCCTCCGTCACCTCAACGCACTTCAACCTGCCCGCCCTGAGCTCCGCCGCCAGCGCCGTGGCGTCATACTTCTCTGTGATATTCAATTCCTTTGGACTCAACAAGCCACATTTCCGCGGTACGTCTGTGACGTTGAGGGAAGAACCATCGGAATCGGACGGGATGAGATGTGAAGGCAGACGCCATGCGGAGGGGATGCGGGACTCGCGCTCGGCTTGCTTGCGCGCGCGGATGGATTCCCAAGTTGGGGATGACATGATCCTGACTTTGGAAGAGATGAGGAGTTAGAGAGAACGAATGGGGATTGGAATTCAAACTTCATGGAGGATAAGGGGTTGCATGTCGGAGCAAGTGGGATGGAGGTTGATGCTGAGATAGCTTGATGGCGGGGTGGGAATTGAGCCGAGGCATCTCTCACACGATACACAATCATCCATGATTAGGAAATTTTCCGTTACTCAATATATAACTTGCTTCAAAACGTTAATATCAAAGGCACATGATATACAGCAATGAGTGACGCTTTCAGAAATGCTTGGAGAAGACCAACGCATCGTTTTCAACAAAACAAGCTCGAAAGCGCGCCTGTAGCGGCATGTAAGCCAGGGCACTTGATACGCCTTGCTAGCCTGCTGGTTCTGAAGAAACCAAAGCGAATTGTTCCTCTGTCCAGAGATGAATTGAGACCCGCCTAATCTTGACCAAGCGGCACATAGCTGTAGAGGTTCTGATAAACGTCTGGATAGGTCTTCAACAGTCTCAGCTCCACCTCCCCCAACGTATCCTCAGGCAGGGGTACTTGTTTCTTATCCGTTCGGTGTTCCCAGCGAAACTTGTGCATGCCGAGATGGTGTTGATCCGCAGCATCTTCGATGACTTCCTCGGCATGATCCACGCCGGCAAGCTTCCATTCTTTCAGTGCCTCGGGAGCATAATGCCCGGTGTCGGCCGTGCCGAGACCTTTCTCCGAACCCATGCGTACCCGCACACACGCGTGGATGTGCTCACCCGTATCTCGCAAAGGTCTCTCTGTTTCTTTGCCTGTAGTTGGGTTTACCGCGTGGTAACGTCCAGGTTCCCGAATCCTCGGGAAGCCCAAGGCCTGGAGTTTGGTCCTGGAATCGTAGATCATTCCCAGACCCCAGGAGCGAGTTTTTTCGCCTTTGTCCTTATAGTACTTCACATTCAAGTCATGCTGCCACGTGATGTAATCCTTATCGAAAAAGAGTAAGTTGTCTAGCTGAGATATCATCCATGCCAGCGTGATGTCCGCAAGCTCGGTGTCGTCGTAACTGCCACCGACGTTGGAATGGACACCAGGAAACCAGCATTGCTTCAGCAGCTTAGGGAAATCCTGTCCGGCTGGCTTCTCCCAGATCGTAGGCGAGAATGGTCTCCGTTTCTCATCCAACGCCAAAGCGTGGAATGCGTATTCGACGTTTGGGCCCACTTTCGTGTCGACAAAGGAATACTCTTGTGGATGATCCGGCCAAAGCCCTGTGTTTGGTATCCCTAGAGAACCTTACAGAGTGTAAGTGAGTAGCCGAGGACTCCTACCACTGCGCACGATAGTAGATACATACCCACTGTGTCCCAGACCGCCACGGCTTTGATTGGCACTCTGATTATCGAGAGTTCTTGCTGCATCAACAGTCAGCGACACTTGTGGGGTTGCAACCTCACGAGGGACGTACCTTTTCAAGCTCCTCCGTGTACTCTGGATTTAGGACGCCCACTTTGTTGGGAGTCACAAACTGGGGCACATGGCTGGATTTATCTTGGTTCTCCCAGTCCTTGAAGACCTCGTAGAAGTGTGGCAGTCCCTTTTTAGTCAACAGTCCAACGCTGGTGATGAGTCCCGCAATGCTTCGAGCAGTAAAGGCACCTCTTGAAAAGCCGATAAGAAAAATCTCATCTCCGCTCTGGTAGTTGTTGGCAAGGAATGAATAGGCTTCACGTATGTGCTCCGACAAGCCTGCGCCGGTTCCGCCACCCATAACATGATCCCAGATGCTGTTGCCAGTACCAACCCCGGCTTGATAGTAGACTATCTGTTGCATACCATTCTCGCCCTCTTTCTCGCTTTCCGGAAGAATGGCACGGCAGATTCTGGTCACATTTGTTGGTGTTTGAATATGACCGTTCTTCTCCCACGGCCAATTCGAGTCTTTGACAAACCCACTGTCGCTATTCTATGTTCCAATAGACATGATCAGTGAATGGAAGTGGACCAAGAACGCGTATTGGCTGGTTTTTCTGCTGCTAGGATATAGTGAACTGGAAGCTATACCATCCATGTTCCTAGGCAGACATGTCAGCACAATCTGTTTGCAAACATCCCAGAGGTGTCAGCGCTCTCGTGACATACCATCACACGCAACGATAAGCCTTTTCCTTGTCTTCTCATGACCTGGCGTCGCCATAGTTCTCAAGTCGTTGTTTTTCGACCGACTGCGTAACGGAGTAGAAGAGCGGTAGGAAATGAAAGCCCTTTGTACCAAGGGTATAAAGGTAGGCGCAGATCTTGCCCTCCGAAAAGCAGGAAAGGAGAAGCTTCGGGAGGAAGTAGCAATGGATGAAATGAAGCAGGCCGGAGGATAGAAATTCATACAGCACGCATTAGGAATCGGAAAATGGAGCACGGTTTTCGCATGGCTCAGGAAGGCCCAGGACAGGAGCTATCTATGGTAGATATAGCTGATAGAGCAAGGACCAGAACAGCACCTTCCAATCGGTCATGGCGGGCTGTGGCAGCTCTTGGCTAAGCTGACCCGCAGCCTTAACATATATTGAAGGCGGAGCACCCATACCTAACTACAAGGGTAGCTAAGACGCCTGATCCCCCATTCGAGCCGAAAGCAGAAAGAACTGATGGCTGGCGGGCAAGCTGAGAAGGAGGGACATTATTATTTGATAATTAGCCTCCCAGCGAGCAGCTTTAGTCTGACATTTCGAGTAATCTGGCGAGCCAAGGCTGAAAAGGACGAGCCGGACGAACTAAAACAGGCGAGACGCGATATTATACGGATTACACATACAAGGTACTCGTAAGTTAACGAGGGAGGTGAAAGTCGAGAGCTGCTTGCATGTCCGGAGCTTTCTGTCAACCGCAACAGCTTTCAGTCCGCAGGAACGCCCACATCCATCTGCCAATAGCGTCTGGTCCCAGCTCTGTGATTGACCGTAACACAGAACTGGCTGCCACACCCTCACCCAAGTCGTAAGGACACCGACCCCTCATATTAGACTAGTCTCTTCTTCCATCAAACATACGATGTCTTGCGCTGCCATCGCCGACTATGGCTGACGCCTCCACAGCAGGGAGGATCACAAGCTTCTTCATCAGCCATGGCCTGACAGAAAGAGACCGTCTGGATTGCAATGTTTCAGCCCAAGCTCTCTTCCCCAATGAGGCGATAATCCCAGCGCCGACACAGGGCTATTGCAGCTACACCGTCCTTGTCGGAGATTCCCACATCGTTCAGTTCCGCCCCAAAAAGTATCAATTGGATCCGGCCGTCATAACAGCGGCAAAGAAAGTGTTCGCCAACTATGCACCGAGCATCCACTTCGTGAGAGCAGTGACTCCATCAAGACTGCTGATGTATACTATGGAAATGCTACCAGGAATATCATACAAGGAATATCGCGCAAGTGAGACCACTCTCGTCGCTCAAAAACAAACTTGGAACAACCACGTGCAAATAGTCGAAGACTTTGCCCTCTTCCTCGCCAGATCCTGGCATCATAGGGCTGACCTCCCCCTGCGCGGCAAGGTTGGCTCAACTATTACCGTCCGGCTGCGCCAACTGACGCAACAGCTTCCACGCCGCTTCCATCCTCGTGCGCTATCGGCCTTGAAACAGATCCGTAAACTGGAAGCCTTACCGTGGGTTCTCACCCACGGCGATATCGTCCCCTCCAACATCATGGTAGATCCCGCAAGCAGCCGCTTAACCGGTCTCGTCGACTGGGCCGAAGCTGAAGTTCTGCCTTTTGGTTTGTGCCTTTACGGGCTGGAAGAACTGCTCGGTTTCGTGACGGCGACGGGATGGACGTATTGGGATGGATCCGAGTACCTTCGGGCGAGGTTCTGGCGCAAGCTCCTCGCCGCGATACCAAAGCTTGACGGCAATCGTCAAGCGCTTGATGCTCTTGGCACCGCGAGTGATATCGGGGTGCTGCTATGGCATGGCTTTGCGTGGGACGACGGCGCCATCGATCGTGTTGTCCAGGATGGGTTGGACGACGAGGAAATATGTCGCCTGGACGCCTTCTTAGGGTATGGGAGCAGGTCCGGGCTACCGAAGCTCTGAAGGGGACCTGAGTAATGGAACGACATCACATGCAGTATTTTCACCTGTTCACTCATATCAGCTTGGATATGTGCGTTCATACCGTCTACCGATTAATATCAATAAGCTCGACTCGGTCGTATAGTGGTTTCAATATACATCGTTTCAGTCTCTCGTAATTAGACTGGCTGTATTTTTAGGCTGGCACAGTCATACCCTGAATCAATATGGACACAGACCTTCTCGTAGCATAGCATACAAAGCCGGTGGAATGGAGATGATTGTCCTGGAGCCCGTAGGCTCCTTGAAATGGGATTAGATTCTATCAGATCTATGTACATTCATAGTCGAAAGACCCGCCCGAGATATTGCGCCCTAAGCTAAGAACTGATAGCGACTTGGCGTACAAATGGTGGAGGACGCTTGGAGCATCTTTTTTGGGCTATGTCCCTTGCAACAATCCCTGAAGCTTCTGACCTTGGGTCACGGCTCTGGGTCGGAGCCCGTTACAGGGTGGTGCTCTCCGAAAGGAGCCTCTTTGGTAGCATTCTGCATAGCACGTTAGTAGTTCGTGTAGCAATGATGTTGGAAGCTCTCATGTTGTTGATGGGATACGGGTCGTTCTTGTCCACGCACATAGCTGCAACGGCTCGACCGATTTGTTGGGCCAACTGAGCCTTCAAGCCTAATACTATCTTCAGTACACCACCAGTGATTGGTTAGGTAGAAGGGGGTAATTTTCGCACATGACCGAATAGCTTGCGATTCAGGTACGGATTGCTGACGCATACGGGGTGCTCGAAGATTGTTGCCGCTTCAGGCCATTCTGTCGTTCTGATGAGTTCTGTAAGGAGTGTTAGAGTACAGGTCAGCGTGTTCTTGAGCGATGACGCCTTTCTCGAGCTGGTAGAAGTTTGTGCCGAACGATTGCGCTACGCTCAGCACGTCAAGAGTGATAATGTTGAGGGGGGCTTACCTCCAGCTCGCTCGTATCAAAACTTCGTTTCTTTGCTCCACCGTCGACTTTCTTCATCACTCTCTTCTTCGGGCGAATCGGTCGAATCTCTCCTGGTTCGAATACATCATCCGGTAGATCGTAGCTTCAACACAAGATTTAGCAGGAAAACGACAGATTCGATGCCCCATCGCTGAAACCTACTTCCTGGTATGTACGATGTTCAGTGAGTTCATCTCCGGATTATATTGTGCCCATTCGGTACATAGCTCTTTGAAATGTTTGGTCTGATAAGATATATCGAGCTTCTTCGTCCCGTCTGCAACAATGTTAGAAGTTTAGATTTTCTTGGTACTAGCGTACCAACCTTGAGCTAGCTCAATGCCAATGTAATATGTCGTAGTATATATAACGTGCTTCTCTTCGCCGTTGAGGTGAATTTCACTATGGCCGTTAGGAACTACAATGTTCTCAGCATCACCGTTAGCTGCAGCCCCATGTTTTGGGTCCTTCGCGAGATCGGTTGGTTCAGTCTTGATGTTCTTCGCTTGAAACTGAAGTTCTCCGTTACTCACGGCTTCGACTTCATCCTCATTGCTGCAATGATGGACCCTGTCAAAGCCTTTGTTGAAAGGATGGGCGATTTCAATAGATCCTTGGGTTTCAAGCTGTGACACTAGGAGCCGGACCTTCGATTCAACAAGACCTGACCAAACAAGTTGGGCTTCTTTACTTCGACTGGCCGCGATAATGCTGAGGTAGTACTTGTAACCCTGGGTGAAAAACGTGTGACGGCTGAACAGATCTTTCCACTGTAGCTGGCCGGTGAATATCTTATCCACGATGTCTCCTCCTCGTTCCAACTCCCTGATGATGATTTTCTTTGTCGACATTGTTATGTTGTGCGTAGAACACATTGAAGGGTAGGCAGGAGTGATGATAGGCATGAGATGGAAGCGATCACCGTTGTAAACCTGCAGAGCGGTCAGCTTTACAAATAGCCGGGGGTGCGAATGCAAATCAGTACCCTAGGATTCCAGACTCTAACTTGTAGAGGCCCATCTTCGATTGGCTTCAGCAACACCGGCTGAGGCCAGGACCATTTTCCCATGATACGGAAGAACTTCCCAATGATGACAGACCCGGTAGCTTGCGGGTAGAGCTGGCAAACCCTTGCAACGAGCATAGCCCAAGCGACCCCGCCTGGAAAGCCCATGACGTTCGCATAGATCGCCCGACCTAGAACACGTGAGTTATCATATAGGAAATGAGTTGTCCAAAAATCTCACGTTGCGCCCATAGCTTAATAGCTCGCAAAGCGTGCCTGAAAGTCTTCTGTTGCGGAACAAGCTCAAGTATTTCGTCTGTCACGCGGGTTCCATTCAAAGATCTTAGATCTCGCTCTTCCACTCCTCGAAGCAAGCTTTTGTCCTTGAGATCCAAATTCAACGGTACTGACGGAACGGCGAGTCGTGCGAAGATTAGATCAATGCTGATGCCAGAAAATTCGAGCTTGATTATAGGCACAAACGCATCCGGTACAGGGGTCATCTCTTCGATAGCACCAGGAGGAGCCATTGACTGTAGAATTGGAGGGAAATCGTCGAAGAAGTCATCGCGTGTAACATGCTTGGGAACAACAACCAGTGTGTCAATGTCCGACCCTTTCACCCCAATGTTAGCGTTTCCTAATTGTAAACCGTATCTAATTACGCACCAGGTCCATAAACGCCAAGGCGATAGCTGCCATAGGTAAATATCTTTCCACCTGCAGCATCTATAGCTGCTTGGGAAAGTCCTTTCTTTATGCTCACTTGACGAACAAACTCGACGGTGATCTTCTGAATTGACTGGAGTGTAGATTTCCTAAATGGGAGCATTAATACGACTCAACGTCCTAATCATAGCATTTTGTATCTACCTTCTCTCGGTTTCATCGATGCTTTCGAAGTTGTTTTGCCTCTTTAGCTCAGCAATGAGAGCGTCATTGGCCGCAAGCTCTGTGTCAGTTGGTAGGGCGGATGAGATCGCGGGCGTCACTCCCCACTGACGGGCTTGGTGAACAGCCATGACAGCTCTAATCTGGACGATGTGGATCGAGTATCATGTGGTCGTTGAGAGGCTCGAATCAAGGGGCTTTCGGCGCCAAAGGAAGATTGCTGGTCGCCTAAACTACACTTGTAGATCAAGACTGACGTAGTGCATCCGCAAGACCTCCAACCCAGCGCAGAACGATTTCATAGATTTTGCGTATAAATGTCGACCAGAGGATGTTGCGAGTGTAGTTCTACGGTGTTCAGAGTCGACATCCAGGTCATCTACTCGCTTAGTAATCTTCGTCGTCCCTTTTCGGTAAGGTATGTTAGCCTGCTGTCACATGCACAGGCCCATTCGATACTCATTATTCTGAGGCAGCCACCTCCGTATTACAACTGTAGATCTGACATTACTTTGTACAGGTTTGATGGGACAACAGCAAAGTGCTTTCTCAGATGGTCATCTAGCCATTTAACGTCATCTTTGCTATCGCCTGGGCCACCGGCCCAATCTGGTGAGATCTTGAGTTAGTCTTCCGGGACTCTTCACTAGTGTTCAGGATAGGAGACTCACGGCCCCAGATGCTTGGAAAGGCAAACATTTGCCCGATTCCCGGCTTCATGTTGGCAACTTCGTACTCCGAATCCTCAGGTCTAGGGTGGCCCTACCGTCAACCAGCGAAGCAACGGTTTGCGGAATAGTACTTACGGGAAGTACAAATCCGTCTTCGAAGGCAGTACGAGAGCTTTTGCTTTGATACTTGCCATGGCTTTTTCAAAGTTGCCGTTGTATGGCTCCTGTTGCGAACAGTCGCCACTTTGCCAAGTCTGCAGCATGACCAGCATGTTCTCCGGATCTACATGTGAACATCAGTATCGCTGCTGCCAACAAGACGGAGGTGACAGGTTCACGAACCCTTGGAGCACGCCCAGGTTTCCCAGAACCCCGTCATGAAGGATTCAAGATCTTTGAAGCCGAAATGCTTCTCATGGAGTCTCTCCCGATAAAAGGCCTGGCTGAAGCCCCTGAGAAAATTGGTGTTCAGCACGGCTTACATCCATATCTGGGAGAAGGTAGGATATACCAGCCAGCATAACCCCTCCCGAAGGCCTTCATTCCCACCGATTTCTCCTCTTCTGTCCAAGTCCGGTACTTCTCTCCGTTCACGGCGACTCCCAGTTGGCCTGGACCAGCCGACGGGATCTTTTTCGCAGCTAGCATGGCACTCTTCACACCTTCGAGGAAAACTTGGTTGTGCAAGGAAGTCTTGGCTGAGCCGCAAAAGGGCACGATAAGGTCCATCATGTCGGGATATTGAGTGGCCCATTGGTAAGTCTGGGCAGCGCCCATCGACCAGCCAAGGACTGCACGGAGATGCTGGATGCCAAGGTGCTTGGTCACCAGAGCGTGCTGGGCTCGGACATTGTCGTAGAATGAGCATTTCGGGAATGGTTTCGCAGTGGGATGGTTTGATGGCGAGGATGATTCACCATTACCGAAGAGGGCTGGAATGATGATGAAGTATTTCTTAGGGTTCAGTGTCATATCCTCGCTGATGAGCCACTCATTGTCCGATATAGCTATTCCGAATTGTCAGCTCTACTTTTCATCATTGAGGCCGAAGTGAGTCCAGCAGTGCTCCATAACGCGCTGGAGTCTCCCTTGTGGATTGCATGTTTTACTACCCTAGGAGATCCCGATACTTACAGCCCGAATACCAAGTAGGGTATACTACCGCTGGCAATTTGGAGTCACCAAACGTCTTGTACGCAATATGCGCATCTGGGATATCTGCGCCGCATTGAAGCTTCCAGTCTCCAAGCTTGAACGTTTGATAATCTTGCTCTGTCATTGTTGTGTTTGTCTTTCCCCGTCGGCGCGCTTGTTTCGATGCGACGACTTCCCAGTACGACGTCGATCAGCTTCATATACCTACGAAGTATTCATGAACAATATTATCAATAAGCGCGATATTCTTACCCCGCGACCATTGCCGTCCATATGCCCGGTCGTAGATACGGTACGATTACCTCTAGGTAGTCCCCCGCCTTCTCTAGCCGCCTACCTAGGTATACTACAAGTAGACCCACTTTTGATAAACCGAAGGCCTTCCAGAAGTCGGTTTTGCGTAAGCTTGTGAGGCATATTTAGCTCTGATATGACATTGAGCTCCGAAGCATTTAGAGGGTTCCGGGGAAGAACGGAAATGCGCCCGGAAGAGAGCATACGTGCAACTGTTCAATCGACAATCTCAGGCAGAAGTTGTTCATGATACGAACGAGGCCTGTTCTACGTTCTACCTATAGGTAACGTTTGACAAAGATACCTGAACCAGTCTCCCACTAACTGTAGGTTCAATCAGTAATCTCGAGCAGAAATTCCTCCGAGAGCGCAATCCAAGGTTGACCCACCATTCTGCGTCAAACATGGCGAAGAATTTCGGCGACGATGAGCAACGGGCTGGTGATCCTACCGCACATGAACAGCGGTTGGACGGTGAGAAAGCCGTGCAACGTAATCCGCACCCGGATTTTGGCAAGGTGGAAGCCTCCAGGCCAGAGTGGAGGACGGACCATGAGTGGAACTTTACCAAGACCAAAGACCCTAAATGGAAATATGGGCAAGGCGGAAATGATGGCGGAGAGAGCCTGAAGAAGCAGCATGTCGAGATTGATCCCTACGCAGAGGGCAGGCCCGCCGTTTTCAACTACAAACTCCTTATCTCGGGCATCATACCGAGACCGATAGGGTTCATCAGTACAAGGTCAAAGGACGGTATGGAAGAGTTATTGATACCAGTCCACCAGAGTCTGACCCGAATATTATGCAGGGCAATCTACAAACCTAGCTCCGTTCAGTTACACTCAAGTGATCAATCACGATCCGCCAATCTTCATCGTTGGCTTTGCTGGTGGTTTCGACAACGCCAAGGATACTCTCCGCAACCTCATCGACACTAATGAATGTGTTATCAATATGATCTCTGAGCACTTCATTGAAGCCGCTAATGCAACCTCCATCAACGCGCCGTATGGAATATCGGAATGGGCCTTGACAGGGCTTCACCCTGCTCCGTGCACTACCGTGAAGGCTTCCAGGGTCAAGGAGTCTGTCTTTTCGATCGAAGGAAAACTCATGGAAACAAAGGAGTTTGAGAGCAAGATTACCCCGGGGAGGAAGACAGGTGTCCTGGCCATTATCGAAGGAACGAGGTTCTGGGTGAGGGAGGACGCGATCAACGAGGACAGGAACATCATCGACCCTGCTATACTGAGGCCGATGAGTCGTCTGGGAGGGATCACGTACGGAAGGCTCACTGAGGGCTTGGAGCTTCCAAGACCTGAATTCGACGAGGTAACGAAACCAGAAGAGGTTAAGCCCTTGGTTAAACCGAAGGCAGAGGGACAGTAAAGGGATGACTGTGTATATACAACCATTCATCGAATTGCTGGATTGTTGCTATCCTCCTCTGGGACTGGGATAACCTTCGCCGGTGGTTCTTGTTTCTGGCCTGCGGTCAGTCTCCTGATGATCGATGCCGCGCAACATGATCAGCACAAAGGAGTTGTTACGGTAGCCGGCATCACTTTGCAAAAGGGTGATGCAGATGCTCATGGTAAGATGGACTATCTTGGTTTCAGAGTTATCAGCGCACCCCGTTGATTGGGTGATAAACAGGATCTTGCACGATCTCAGGTTGTATTCAAGCAGAGAATAGAGGCGGGTAGTTCCCTCGATCTACCGTAGTTGATGGACATGCAAGGGACCCAGTGAGTTCGAGTTTGTAATTGTTTCTTCCATATCGCATAGGGGGAGTCATCATTGGAGCGGCAGGAGGACCAGGCACACAAATCGACCTGACACAATTCCATGCACTGCAGGCGATCAGAGCCGTTACCACATGGCCAGCTCGCGGGAAATTTCAGGGCAGAGCGGACATACCTTAGTCAACCTTGGATACTGACTGCAAAAGTACATGTACTCGAGAAACTTGGCTTCCTAACATGCGTTACCTTGGGGAACACAAGGTGTAAGGTAGCGAGCTTGTGAAACTTTACATCTCTGTTTCTAAACTCTGACACCCAGAGTTTCTCCACAAGTACTCTACCCAGCCTGAACGACTTGGCAGAGGGCAGCGTCTCCATCCTGTAAGGTACTCTAGCAGTACTGTAGACACGACTAAGATTTCCGTACACTGACGGGGAAAGCAAAAGCAAGAGCGAGCAGTCAGACCCCACCATGCCGTGGCGCATCCTCTGAGTAACATAAGGCACACCCACTTCAGTTGTTCAGCCTTGGATTGGAATTAGTTCTCGGACCCGAAGACTTCATCCCCTTCGCACTCCAGGTCGAGAAACTCTTGTCAACCGACCCGATCACTTTTTAGGATGATAGAAGAACTGTTGTACCCATAACAGCGACCTTTTGCTGTTTATGCGCTTTCGAAATCAAAAACGGGCAGGACTGCCACGATCACTCCCAATCGTCCCAACGTCAACTTAGATTGTTCAGCCGCAAGTGCCGAGATAAGTAAAGCTTTCGGAGAACTAAGCCACCACGCGCTCGTGCATTCGAAGGAGCATATTACAACATCAAGCTGGCAGAGGTCCTCTTATCCATTCTACATCTACCTTATGGATGTAATGAACTCAAGGTTCAAGAACCTTGGCTTTAAATCGAAGCGTAAGCCGTCGAGCAACAACGTCGCGATCCAGCACACTCTCGCACCACCACAGCAGCCAAACGGATTCGCTCATACCCCTCCTCTAGGCACCAACTCCTCCACCGCCAGCCTTCCCATGAATCAGAATCCCAACCAGAACCAGCTGGGTCGACCCCCAAGCTACACCTACAATCCCCACGCACCTAGACCGACGAGTCCGATGCCTCCCGGCGCCGGCCATCAACAGCTTCCGCATCAACCGCCGCCAATCAATACCGGAGCATACCCGCCGCCAGGCCATCCAGCGGGCCATCCAGCAGGCCATCCGGCAATGGGAGCCCCGCAACCGCCGGTATACGGAGGAGGTTACGGTGCGCCGAATGGGATGCCAGGTGGCGGTGGGGTTGGTGGTCCGCCAGGGATGGGGATTTATGGTAACAGAGGGTCAGCGGTGGAGGTGGAGGGTGCAGGCAGAAGTAAAGCGCAATTGATTGTTGGCATAGACTTTGTGAGATTGCACCGAACGGAAAGTAATACAGGGCAGTGCTCTGACTTACTGAATTATAGGGGACCACCTTCTCTGGAGTCGCTTTCGCTTTCGCGACCAATACAGAAGCCAAAGAAGACATCATCACAGAATGGCCTGGTGCGGGCAATCAGACTAAGCAAAAGGTACGCTGCTATCCCAAGTTCTCGCTTTCCAGCAGAGGTCCTGATACTATACTATTTAGATCCCTACGGTCCTATACTACGATCAATATCAAAAAGTTGTCGGATGGGGTCCAGACATCGCCGATGCTCTAGCACCGACGGGATACCCCAAGCCCGGTGTACAGAAGGTCGAATGGTTCAAACTGCAACTCATGCTCTCCGGCAACACATATATCGACCCGATTAACCTTCCACCACTTCCACCAGGGAAATCCGAAATCGATGTCGCGGCTGATTATCTTTTCAAATTACGGCAAGCGATGAGGAATCAACTGCAGAAAACACTGGGAGAAGTCTTCGCTCGGGAGGAGCGCAATATCCGATACTTTCTCACGGTTCCCGCTATCTGGAACGATGCCGGGAAGGCTGCTACGCGTGCCGCCGCCATTCAGGCCGGCTTTCTTCGAGACGAGAACGACAATCGATTGACCTTGATTACCGAACCGGAAGCCGCTGCTATGTTCTGTTCCAAGACGGGTTTACTGAACCTCAAGATACACGATGCAGTACTGATTGTCGATTGTGGCGGGGGCACCGTCGATCTGATCGCGTACGAAGTTGAAGAGGAGATGCCGTTCACAGTCGCCGAGTGTACCGCCGGGTCAGGCGACTCCTGCGGGTCCACCGCTCTCAATCGAAACTTCAGTAACATCCTCCGAGCCAAGATCCGCAAGATGAAACTGCCCGATGGCTCCAAAACGGCAGGCAAGGTGTACGCGAAGTGCATTATGGACTTCGAGAATCGGATAAAAGCAGACTTCCGCAACAACGGGCAGAAGTGGGCTGTGGATGTGGGCATCGAAGCCGAGTTTCCAGAAGCTGGCATTGAAGAAGGCTATATGACGTTCACCAATGAGGAGATTCTGCAATGTTTCGAGCCTGTCGTAAACAGAATTCTGGAACTGGTACGAAATCAAATCATCGCAATCCAAGCGCAGAACAGACAGTTACAGGTTAGTCACGCCATATAGATCCCGTTCTCGTCAAAGCTGATCACATGGCAGAATGTGCTGGTCGTCGGTGGTTTTGGCGCATCGGAATACCTCTTCGGTCAAATCAAACTGCACGTTCCCCCACAGTTCCAGTCGAAAGTCGTCCGGCCTATGGACTCCGTCGCCGCCATCGTCAAAGGTGCCGTCACCGCCGGCATTACCGAACGAGTCATCACGTCTCGCGTCGCTCGTCGCCATTACCTCATGGCCACGCTGCAACCGTTCAAGGAGGGCCATCATCCAGAGCAATACCGAGTGCCTAGCTTGGACGGCAAGGACCGATGCAAATATACGCGCCAGATCTTCGTGCAAAAAGGCCAGCGAGTTAAGATTGGTGAGCCGGTCAAGGTGTCGTTTTTCCGGCAGGTGGCGCCGGGAGCGACGTTGATGTATGAAGACATCCTGTACGCTTGCGACGAAGACGTTTGTCCAGAGTACACCAAAGACCCCCGTAAGTCATTTCCTTTCCTTTCCCGCACAATCCGCGTACATGGGGATACCCCTCTCTGCTCTCTGATCGATATCACTAACACACTCGACTCCTTGTTTATTTTACAGGCATCAAAGAAGTCGTAACCCTAACCTCGGACCTCTCGCGCAAGAATCTCGAAAAGGACTTTGAGAGAATGGACACGCCGCAGGGCACCTTCTACCGCGTCTACTTCGACATCTACCTCACCCTCGACGGCAGCGAATTCAACGCCGAGCTGGTCTGTCAGGGCGAAGTCATGGGTCGGTGCTCGGCTAGATTCCGATAAATTCTTTCAGCTCGGTCTTATGGGCCACTTTTGTCTCGTGTTTCTTTCTCCAATGATGCGGGTTTCCTTCGTTGATTTGTTTCACGCGCTAGGTGTTTATTAGTTAGGGCACGAGGTTCACCGACGACGACTTTAAAGGCCTGATCTACAGTGGTTGTATCTGGGAGAGCGAGAGGTGGATCTGGCAGCGAGCAAGCGAGCAGGTGGACAAAGCGGGGCGGGAGCAGCGCAGGATGGCGCAAAGCTTGGCTGGGGTCCTCACTCCTTTCTCGTGCTTTCTGTCGATCTGTTGTTTGGTAATCTTCGAGCGGAGGATAGCATACATGTGCATATTCGCAATAAAACGCGAGTCGATATTTTATCTATTCGTGTTCAATGAACAGCAGGGCTGGCTTCAAGGACCATGGTATCTGCGCGCAGGGCTTCCTTCTCCTTCTCATCTCCTTCCTTGAGCATTACTCTACCCGTCTTCATTCTCCAATCTGGCGCGAATGAGGTCACAGGCAATTTCGTCTCCTCACCCCCTGCTTATAGTCATAGTGACCGTCCTGTAACGGCTTGGATATTCAATCCCTCGACCGCCAACGACTGGACCTCAGCGAAGCAAGGCAAAGTGAACGGAATCGCCTGCCTTCCTCGGCACGTTTCAGGACGGCTTTTCCACGATCTAACGCTAGGGCGGAGAATTAGAGTACAATAAATAGTGGGAGGCGAGGAAACGGATGGAATAAATTCATTTCCATCAGAATGGAAACAGGACGTACAGCTTACACTCGAGCGCAGGTCGGAACATTTCCTTCTCCGGGTTCTGTCGGATGACTAGGCTTGAGGCTCCAGGGATGGCTGAGGTGAATTAGTCGCAGAATGGGGCAGTAGCTGGCAGAGCAGTATATGGTTGCGGATGCGGGTGACAGTGAAAGGTGGTGGATCAGCGTAATGAATGGAGCTGAGGGGGTATTCACTGCTCGCTCTTGAGCTGACGGAACTATGGATGACCCGTCTAGGACAAGCTTATCGATATAGGTTGGACGTCCATCCCCAGACTGAAGAAGAGATTGATACGAACGTTGGATGTCAAGCTTTAAGTCTTGAGAGACGAAGGACTTGACTACATAAGATGTTGGATACCGAAGCATCTCTCCTCTTTATGCTCTTGCTGCTCCCTATCCTGATTTTTGCTGTCTGGCGAAACATTACTCCTTCGCGAGCAACAGAGCTAGACGCTCCTTCAATCGAACTAGACGTTTTTGACCTGCAAGCCCTAGAACCGTACCCGCAGCACCCGTTCAACCAGAGTGGACGATACCACATGACCATGGGCCTGCAGAGGTTAGACGCGGAGAATTGGCTGACGGTGGACAAGAACTACATCACTCAACACAGGAGCAGGACTGCGATACTAGCTGATAAGAGAAATAGAGTCCTGCAATGTCTTCCTGGCTCAGACGATGCGTGTGTAGAAGTTCTGGACCTCGTGGTAGGCTACTTGACGGAAAAGTACCCAGCGATGTACAAGATCGTTGAAGAAGACGGCAACACGAAAAAGATAAGGAACATGGAGACTGGGGAAGCTTTCGGTCTCAAACCGCCTTTTGAAGATATGGCCCCGTTGGAGATAGCGGCGAGATTGGTATGTGAGGATATCAACATCTTGAAGAAAGGAAGTGTTGGTGGAGAACATCATCTGTAAGATTGACGATCAGATAAAGATGTCGTCTGCTCACCAGATCAGCATAGCCAGTGCGACGTTATTCCCAGTCGGATGGTCGGTACAAGAGCGGATCGGTTGGCCTCTCTCACAGCTTCATGGCACGGTGCCGCTATGGCAGGGGAAGATCGGGTCTTCAGTCGAACGGTGTCTTTCCAAACCCTAGGGGACAAGGACATGTCCAGTCGCGACTAACGCAGCTTTCAGGTTCTTTTCTCGTATCACAACCGCTCATCCAATGGAGCGCTCCACATTCTTCGTCCAAGTGGCCCAACCGGGACAATCTCTTTCAGACGTCCTGTGTCAGCTCGAAGCATGTCACGACGCTGATCCGTTGACAGTGGAAGCAAAAGACATTCTCCTCCGTCGTGAGAGGCAGACTTTCAGGAGGCTGCCAAAGTCCAATGCGGTCGTCTTCACCGTAAAGACAACGCTTACGCCGCTCGAAGGCCTGGGCAACGAGGATCTTCTGGGTCTTGCGAGGGAGATGAGCAGCTGGCCGAGGGAGGTCGCTACTTATAAGGGCAGAGACGTGTGGGGGGAATGTGCGATGGAGTATTGCAAACAAAGGCTTCCGGAAGGGAGTGTCGAAGTACTTTCGAGACAAATAGGCTGAACTGCTTGCCCACAGCAGTATCAAATGCAACAAAAGTGTGGTTGAAGAAAAGATACAATCCTAGTAACCGATAACTTGGCGCATCTCCGCCCGTACTAGACAGTATAGGACCAGTTGCACGACAATGTGTACGAGGTTCATACTCTTGAGAACAAACTGACGATTGATTGAGCGGCAATCCAGCTAAGACAGAGTGGACCTAATGCGTCATCATCGATGCGGGACTGGCTCTCTGGCATTCTATTGACACCTGGAAGACAATGTTACTAAGATCTGAATCAATCTGAACGTTGGGTTTTCTACAGTTAAGTGTTAGATTCCAAAGTCACAGATTGAATCCTGAAGTTATTGCGCAGGGCTATAGACAAAGGCAGATATTCTATTTATCTAGGTCTAGCTTTGACTACAGCAACGTGTTATAGATAGAACACATGCCCAATCGTCAAGTCCGGACCATCCCACAGACAACAAAGTATGAAACCGCCAACTATCCCGCCGCTGCTTCTAACCATGCTCTGTATACCTCGACTCGAATGGTTGCACTTTGACTCGATTGATCGCTTCGTGAGATTCGGATCCAGTATCATATCATCAGTAGTCCTTTTCCTTTTGGTAGCCAATGTCTTATGCCCAGTTCCTCCGAGAACGTCAACCTGGGAAGCCCCCTGGGAGAAGCTAATCAACGAACCCTACCTGGAGGAGGCCACTGCGATGGGAGAAATCCTAAGATTCAATCAGAGCGCGTGAGTAGTGAACTCCTCGCAGGTAGTCTTCCCCAGTTGGCTTCTCAGTAAAGTCGATCTAACGAACCCACCTGGAGCAGCCCACCCGGAGGAGTCAACCTGGAGGAGCCAACCGGGAGGAGCCTACCACTTGACGAGCTCACCGTTTACAGAATCGACGAAGAAGAACCAAGCCGGAGAGGACAAACCGGCCAAGCCACCTGAAGGAGGCCACTGCGATGGAAGAACCCTAAGATTCAGTCAGAGCGCGTGAGTAGTGGACTCCTTACAAGTAAGCAAGGCGAGTGGTAAGCTCAGCCAGTGGAAGCATCAAGTCGTAGACCCTGCGAACGATAAGCTCTTCAAGTGGTAGGCTTCCAAGCGGTATTGTGTGTGTAGTGTCGACTGTGTATATTTCGACGAAGACACCGGGCAAAACCTACCGCGAGGGAGGCCACTGCGATGGAAGAGTCCGAAGATTCAAGCAGAGCGCGTGAGTAGTGAACCCCTCATGGTAGGCTCTGCACACGGTGGGCTCGACATGTGTAGGCTCCTCGTATGGTAGACTCCCCATTGGTAGGCTGTTCTGAAGTGGTAGGTTCCGCAACTGTGATTAACTCTTTTACTGGTCGAGTCAGCAAGTGGTAGGTTTCTCAGGTATGGCAGACTTCTTACTGGTATGCTTCTCAAGTGAGGCCTAAATATCTTAACTTGTACCATTGATCGCGCTCGACGCGTGTAGATTCGATCGAAGATGTCTGCTAAAGAAGTCAGCAAATATATCAGAGCAGTGAGAAGAGAAGAGTTTGTGTTTATGTGAATAGTTGTTGAAGGCATTCTTCAAGACGCGTAAGCATTTCGATGAGTATTGTTGTGGTTGTTGTGTGGTTGTCGATCGCCGCGAGGGAGATGTAAAGGAAAAGAAGATGGAGGAGAAGCGGAAGAATTTATTATGGGAGGTTGGTTGTTTGGATCAACTTCTTCACTAGCGTGGCTTCCCCTTTCGGATAGAGCAAGTGGTCGAGATCGAAGATCATCAGCTACCAAAGAAGCAAGAACGCCCAGCAACTCTCTCAACCAAATCATCCAAACCCATTTAAGCACAGAACAGCCATATAGGTAGATATACCAGTTCAAACTTGAAAGACTTGAAATTCAGTGTTCGGGCGTATACACCGTGCCCTAGCAGGTTTACAGTATAAGAGAAGACAACATCTTGTCGATCTCAGTTTTCGAGTCTTTGAAGAAAGTATGTCTTGACTGAGACAGATTTCGATACACAACTTTTCACACGCAGCTAAATAGCCCATTAGCTACCAAGTACACAAATATCCTGAACGGCAGGATCGTAGAGTCGCAGTCGTTCGATATAAGATCCGCTTATTAAGCAATCCTCCTTACCTTAATTTAATCTGCTCCGCAACAGCAGTCGTTGCGTATCTAGGACGATGACATTACGAGGAAAGCACAGCGAGAATGTATAAATTGTATCTCAACTTAGAATATGATCCAAGACCCAACACACTTGGCCCCAGAACGATCTATTGCGCTTATTACTCATTCGGAGAATATTCTCAGCAGCATCAAAAGTTGGTTGAAAGCGTGTGGGCTGCACTTACCCAATCCATTCGATATTGTTGCCTCCACATTGGACTTTCCTTGAGCAGCGTGGTGTTTCCATCATGGCCTTTGTAGTGTTTGTTTTATCTGGATTGTCGGTCTCTCACTCTCCGCAAAGCTTTCGCAACAACGAGAGTTGTCTTAGTTATAAGCAGAGAGTAGGTTTGTACCAGGCTGGCACTGGACAACTCTACGCTTATACGTGTTCAATCCTCCTCATATCACTTCTTGGTGTTTTCTTTTATTCATACCTGTTTGCAGGAGCTGCAGAAAGCCCCGAGTAGTGCCGATACTACTTGTTTCTGCTTCGATGTATTCCTCAGCACACTCGTCGCGATGCTGGGTTTCTCTGCGGAGCAACCTCTTGCTCCTCCCGGTTTTCATCGTCCTCCTGACACTCTTATCGTCAAACCCGGGTGTTCAGGCCATTCACCACATGAAGCGGGCGCCCCTACAATATGTGAACCAGCGCGACGACTCCAGACCGCTCAAGGTCACGAACACCTGTCCCGAGACGATATACCCAGGGATAGCAACACAGGCAGGCACAGCACCAAGCCAGAGTGGCTTCAAGCTCAATCCAGGCGACAGCCAGACGCTCAGCGTTAGCGCGGATTGGCAGGGACGAGTATGGGGGAGGACGAATTGTAGTTTCAATCCAGCTGGGACTGGGCCTGCCAACAATGGAGGGAACAATGGCGGTGGGAGCGCTTGCTTCACCGGTGACTGCGGAGGTGTTTTGAATTGCATGGTCACTGTGTGTGGCCTTGAACCGCTCTTCTTATGATGACATCGCAAACATGAACAACTAACGTCAGATGATATGAACAGGGAAACACA
This sequence comes from Acarospora socialis, assembly GCA_025617375.2. Taxonomy (NCBI): domain Eukaryota; kingdom Fungi; phylum Ascomycota; class Lecanoromycetes; order Acarosporales; family Acarosporaceae; genus Acarospora; species Acarospora socialis. The sequence continues at coordinate 229,075 of JAMYGW020000012.1, forward strand.
CCGGTAACACTTGCAGAGTTCACGTTGGCTTCTTCCAGCGGGCAGACCTTTTATGACATCTCTCTGGTTGACGGCTATAACATTCCGATGGGCATCGTATCTCTTCACACCGAGTCCGGCAACACGTCGATCACAAGTATCCCACCCAATCTCACCAATCCTGTTTGTATCGGAACGGCGGCTCTACTGGCTAGTCAAGGCAATACCGATGACGCTACACTCGGAACAAATTCCACGTTCCCCCTTCCACTCGACCAGAGCGTATCTGCATCAGACTGTGAGACCTGGTGCCCTTGGGATCTTCAGCTTCAGCAGCCCAAGGGCCCTTCGAACGGTATTTATTCCTATCCAGATGACAGTATCCAGAGACCGCAGTTCAACCCATGCTACTCGGCCTGCGCCAAGTACAATCACCCAAGCGACTGCTGTGTCGGGGCGTACGGCAGCCCGAGTAGCTGCAAGCCGAGCAAGTACAGTGTAGGTGCGAAGAACGTGTGTCCAGATGCATACAGTTTTGGTGAGTGGAACATGCTCACTGGGATGGATTCATGATGCTGATGGAGGACTTAGCTTTCGATGATCAAACCTCTACCTTCATCATCCCGTCAGGCGGAGGCTTTGAGGTTATCTTCTGCCCTGCTGGCCGCTCCACGACGATCCTTACCACCATGTCCAACGAACTCCACCAGCTGCATTGGTATGGCAAAGTGACACAGTGGTCAATGGCAGAGACAGAGGGCCTCACTATCAATAGATGGAGTAATGACGGTGCAACTCCCGTACAGAGTAGGAGAGGAAGCTTATTGGCATTGGCGGCAACGGTAGCTTTTGCAGTTTGCGGATGGCTGTGACCGGAATGGAAGATTGCTTGGGATAGGGGTACTGTTAATATCGTTAGTCGGTCCAGTGTCAACGCGCTTGTATCCTCATCTCCCGGAGTCGGGCACTCTTTGGACCTGGGTAGACAAGGCTCTTCCGCTTTGACTACTGTTGACGGAGAATCTGAAACCTCAAGTGATGCTTTGAGGAATCATAACTGAGACGTGTCTTTATACCCTCTTCCATAACGTGACAGCCTATGCACCAGGGAGTTAGCCCGCGGCCAATGACACCTTCTACACTCGGGGGAGCGCGTTGCAACAACATCTACTTTCTATCATCGAGCAGCTGTAGCTGTGCTTTCAGTCCTATTAGCCGCGTACCATCTGGTATAAAATGGCCAATATCAACCACCACTGCTATTTGACCTAGTCAGTCACGGCTCGAGTTGTTAAAGCACCACACTGAAGCTCCAAACCCGAAGATCTAGGTACAGAGAGAGTCGTCCAGACTAGGTTTACACAACTGATGGTTAATAATAATATGTCGGGTTCGAAACATATTTAACACATAAGCTTTCATGATCGGCGTTTATCGGTCCTTCTAATATAAGTTAAGGCGTCCCCTCTTAAGTGATGGTGGTTCGTGACGGTGGTTCGTGATGGTGTTGCTATTTTTATCTCACAGCTTAACGGGATTCAGGTACGGTGCTTCCGTAGCGAGTTCGCTAACGTATTTCCCTGCTACTCGAGCCACCCGCTTATTCGGACCACCTCAAAATCCCATACAAATTACAGAATTTCAAAATTCCATAACATCATAACATCAAATTGAGATTATCTGAAATTCAAATATAGAATATAAGTCAATATGCTCTGTTATATATAAATTTTTAAAGAGATTATGTCTATTATCTAAAGTAATATACAGAATACCTTTAGAAATACAGTAAATTACAGTGCTCTGTATTTCTAATTCATTTTTTATAAAAATTAATAGTACTTCAAGTCTCTATTCTATTAGAGATATTTACTGCTATCTTATTTCAGCATAAATTTTTAGATTTTATGTAGCTGCTGTGGAGTTATTGAATTTTGAAATTCTGTAATTTGTATGGGATTTTGAGGTGGTCCGAATAAGTGGGTGGCTCGAGTAGCAGGGAAATACGTTAATGCAATGCAGTGTCTCTGTGTGTTGCAACCTCGAGCAGACGGAACCTTGGAAGGCAGGGCAGACAGGCTGGCAGCCTGGACGAAAGGCTGAGGCACAGCAGTTTACAGATTATTACACATACACATACTTCCGCCGTACTCCCTCTACTTTACTTTGTACCATGGGTATCTACTTTCTTCTACCACTGCAAAGCCACAAGAGCTCGTATCGTCTTATGCGATATAAGCAGCTCTCGAGGATTCCTCTCAGCCTCTCTATAGCTTGATCTCAGCGTCTTCCGCTCTTGCCTATTCTATCTACTATCTCGAAGATAGCCATCATTTATCTACCAAGTGTGGAATTTACTACAACCAAATAAATCCACGTACCTCGTTCCCTACGCGTAGTGGTCGTGTCACCGACTGCTCCATCACCAAGCCTCTTGGTCCGTGATTGTACAGATCATTCACCTCTTCGCTGCGTTTCTCACCCAAACCATTGGTTTGACCCCGCTTCACTTCGATACACTAAGTTCTTTACGGGTCCAGGATCGAATGCGGTGACAGCCTGGTGCAATGGCGTCGCACCGAAAGTGGCGGCCTAGACGGACGCTGATAGACCTGTACTGGGAGAGAGATCAGACAAAATGGTGTTGGAGGATTCTGGCAATAACAGCAGCATCGTTGATCCTCGGAGGGTGAGATATTGCAGGGCCGGTTGGCTCGAGAAGAACGTAGGCAATTAACTAACGATGCGATAGATACATCGTCTGCCCAGCAGCATTTGAGGAAGATCCAAGGCTCGGCCCAAGCAGACGGGCTACGACTGTTGCTGCAATCATCCTCTTAGCTACTGGGTACTCTCTGTCTATCGTGCTTTTCCTGGTTTGCAAAAGCCATCTTTTCCGCCTCGATGTTATCTTAATGTGGGTGGTCACGGCTCCATGAGTACTTTAGAATACATGCTAATTGCGCATTGTTTAGACCGTGCCTCAGCTCATGCGCACTGGGTCTCTTCAACGTCATCTACAACATCGCCATCCGATCGCCTTTGCCATGGACGCCCAGGTCTATAACCGCCATAGCCGTCGCTCTCTCTTCAACCACCATTTACGCCGTAATCGCTATAATCATATATCACAAAATCTCCATCGTTCGGAAAAGCGATGCCCTCCACCGACGACCGAGCTCTTGGCAGGAGGACTCGTCGTTGCTGACTGAAGACGATGCCCAGCGCCAACAGCTTCTTCGGCTTCTCCGCAAGTCGAACACGGACCGGGCCCCGAGTCCTGCCCTGTCACAGAGTACCTATCGCATCGATCTGCCCGAGTCCGTGAACATAGCACGTCAAAGTAACGTGTACAATCAATATCCGATACAGAGCCACCTAGCGCCGGTAGGTACAATCTACGACGGTCGATCTAGATCTCAACCACCACCGATCGCAGAGCGAACAGTTTGGGACCCACAGATGCAGGGTGGGCAGATGAGTAACGGATCGGTGTCAACACTGAGCCGAGACCTTAGTTCTTCCAGTCGGGAGCAGCGAAGGCAAGAGATTGAGATGAACCAGAGCGTGCATCATCGATACGAGATTGGCGGAGAAGACATAGCGCGGTCAACTATACCAAGGATCACGAGAGTACAGACGGACGGATTTGGTTTGAGAGTATGATGTTCCTTGCAGTCGCAATGCGGAGGAAGGTTGGTGGGAGCTTGCTGAACTGAGGCTGCCATGTTTTGATCTGCTCCGATTTGCGTCGTCCATCGCATAGTAAGGACTTCTGTTTGAACCAGAGCATATGTACGAGTAATTGACCGCTACCTGTTGTCTAATGTTGGGTAGTCTACTCCTACGTGGGTAGGGTAAATATATATCTTACTCAAGACATGTGCCCTTGGAAGCTCCGGCCGAAAACTGAACCTCGGCAATTCTGCACATGCGACTGCAACGGGCAAGATGTAAGCTCATATCAACAACCGTCGCAAGCCTCAATTGTTTTCTGATACCTTAGAAATGCTCTTCAAGTCAGGAGCCTTCAGCGCATAATCGCTGCCTATCTACAGCTGAATTTTGATTGACTCCAGCGCATTACCCCAACGCCCTTCCCTCCCTTCTCCCATCATGGTCGAATACGCAACCCTCATCAAACCACCCCCCGTCGACCCCTCCAAATCCGCCATTGAAAACGTCCTCGAACTCACTCCCCTCTCCGCCATCGGTCCCGTAAGCAGCCCCGCCCCTTCGCCAGCCCCTCCCCACCCACTAACCTCACCCTCCCACAGGACATCTTCACCAACACCCGCCCCCTCTGGCACCCGCCCGGCGCGCGCGGCATCTACGGCGGCGCCGTAATCGCACAATGCCTCTCCGCCGCGCAACGCACCGTGCCCGCACACTTCACCGTGCACTCGATGCACTGCTACTTCGTGCTGGCGGGCGACGCCGAGATCCCGATCCTGTACCACGTCGAGCACGTGCGGGAGGGCAAGAGCTTCGCGACGCGGACGGTGCAGGCGCGGCAGCGCGGGAAATGCATCTTTACGGTCACGATGAGTTTCGTGCGCGAGGGGAGCGGCGGGAGGAAGTTGGTGCAGCACGAGGCGGGCATGCCGGATGTGCCGGGGCCCAGTACGGTGGCGGAGGGGGATATGATTGGGAACGATGGCGATGGGGACGGCGGTGGGGGCCCGTTTGAGAGTCAGCGGATTGAGATCTTGAACAGTTCGTCCCCGTGCCCACGTTCATTTCGCGGCATGCGGTCGTGGCGGCGGAACCGGGCTGACTTGGACGGACGAGTGGATAGACAGTTCGCCGCACCCACACCTGAAGCGAACGCGGCAATGGATCAAAGCGCGGGGCCGCATCTCGCCCGACGGCGGCCACCAGGCGCACCTGTCCGCGCTGGCCTACATGTCCGACAGCTACTTCATCGGCACCGTGTCGCGCGTGCACAACCTGTGGCGGTTCGCGGCGCCGCGCAACGGCAAGGCGGCCGGCGTCGACGACCGCGCGAACGTGATGAAGCACCTCAACGACATCGCGGCGCTGGAGGAGCGCGAGAACGCGGGCTCGTCGCGCTGGGAGGGCAAGGAGAGGCCGCAGATCGGCATGATGGTCAGTTTGGATCATACGATCTATTTCCATAATCCGAGGGCGTTTCGCGCGGACGAGTGGATGTTTACAGAGATGGAGAGCCCGTGGGCGGGGGATGGGAGGGGGTTGGTGTTGCAGAAGATTTGGAGTAAGGATGGCTTGTTGATTGCTAGTTGTGTGCAGGAGGTGTGTATTTCCCTTTCGTGTATCATTGAGGTGGTAAAGGTTGAGGTGCTAATGCGTTTGCAGGGACTTGTCCGGTTGAAGCAGGATGAGGATGGTAGGACGTCGAAGAGTAAGCTCTAATTGAGGCATGTATCATCTGAAAGGCGGTATCTCGATATGAGCGACCAATATGTGTTTCATGGACTGAGTAGATGAGTTTTATTATTATATTATATACTGTGGAGCTAGAGGACGGAAGGAATTTTTGTGCTGTTCTCCATGAACGCTTCCAGTTGCAGCGCATACAGCGGCTGAACGTCCCCAGTAATCACCACGTTCCTCACATTTCGCAGAAGCAGAAAAGCATCCAGCGTCTCTTGTCCCTCCAACTGCACATTCATATCCGGGCACCGCCACACCGACGCCATCGCTCGCCGCAGCGGCTTATTGTTGAAAATGATCTCCATTCTCACCAGCGAGTTCTCTCGGACGAGGTGGCAGAATGTGTGGATATTACTCCACATGAACCACATATTCGCCCGAAATTCAGACGATCCCAGACGACAGTTGGCTAGGTCGACCTGAACCTTGAACTGCTTGATCAGGCGCATGTAGCGCGGCGAGATGAGCATCTTCGGACTGGGCCGGTCGACTGTCCACACTGTCCCGAGAGCGAGGCTATTGATGCAGACGTAGAAGGGTTGCGTTCCGTACATGATGGCGGCCGCTTCGTCGTGTATGGCGTGGTTGGTGGCAAGGATGGCGGGCTGCAGGTCGTTGTATTGCCATTGCATCCAGCCTTTGAAAGGGTCTAGCTCGGTCCCAGAGTTGTAGGTGTAGTTTGACAGGCCTAGGCGCTGTCGGGTTTCCTTGTGGAGGAGGCAGCGGTAGATTTCGTTGCGGAGTTCGCTGGGGAGGTCCAGGAACCGGAATGGCTGGGTGGTAGAGTTGGGAGTTGTGTTTTCTGGGACGCACGCGATGGTGATTGGTGCTTTTCTGACGAGGATGGGAAGTGGAGCCAAGATCTCCGGGTAGGGTTTGTTGATGATAACAGGCCCCATCCTGGGAAAGGGGCTAGAAGAGTAGTCTTGAAGGAGACCCACTGATGATAATTCGCTCAACGCAGCGATATGTATTAAGACCTGTAAGATTCTAGAAGAATGAGAAGAATTGTTTCAATGGAGAGGGTCATAGAGATATATCCGAGCCGTTCGTATCAGGTTTGAATTTCAACGAGTATCTATCACGATACTGACAAAACAGGATAAGAACGTATGAATAGTCACACACTAGACCTGTCAGATACAGATCAGTCGCAAAACACCAGGTAGTAACATCAAGCATTGATAACAGAGAAGATATCAGAAGCAATAACGAGATGCCAGCATCAACGATGTTAAAGGCCTTGCGGTGGCCCATGCAGCTGTCGGGAGGTTGTCAGTCACAGAGTGCTCCCGCTGATCTTCGGTTTCAGTTATGCACTGAAGATAAGCCCGATGTCAACCAGCACCTAGATTGAATGCATCACCTTTCTGTACTTGTGAGTTGTGAGTCATGCCAGACTCAAAGACCCGGGATCCGACGGAGAAACTGATAGATAGCATCGGAGCTAAGCTGCCGGAATGATGAGAAAAGATTCACCATAGTAGTAAGGCAGTACTCGTACCCCGCCAGTGAAGATTCTCGGCACCCCCACAATAATTACCTTAATTTTATGATAAGTTTAGTTTGAGAGATTGTTGTTACTTGACGCCGAATTCGGAGGTTCAAACATCTGTCTTAAACGTAGAACTTCAAGTGCCTAACTTCTTATTATTTGAGTTGGGATTCTGAGTGATCGCAATCGCTAAGATTGTGGTAGAGCTCTACCGTCATCATGCCGATGTAGGCTCAACCCTAATCGGTCTGCGGACCACATTTGCTTCAATTCGCTAATTGATGAAATCACAGGCTCAAAGACCCCTCGAAGAAGTACAGACGCTTCAAACCGCTGAATATACCACATCGGCAATGGCCTTCAAGGACCATCGACAGACCTCCACGCTGGCTTGCTACAGATCTACGAGATGGAAACCAATCCCTGGTCGATCCCATGGTACGTACACAATCCACTGCGAGGTTGAAAGGCTCACTCGTATCTCATTCTACGCGCATGTTAACTGACTGTTGTTCCAGGATGGGGATCAAAAGTTCCGATACTTCCAGATGCTCGTTGAGCTGGGCTATAAAGAAATCGAGATCTCCTTCCCTTCGGCATCACAAACCGATTTCGACTTCACCAGACGGGTAGTCGAGACTCCTGGTGTTTGCCCGGACGATGTCTATCTTCAAGTTCTCTCACCATGCCGGGAAGACTTGATCCGAAGGACAGTTGACTCCTTGAAAGGTGCGAAGAAAGCTATCCTCCATTTATACCTTGCAACCAGCGAATGTTTCCAGAAGATCGTGTTTGGCTTTACCCAGGAGCAGAGCATTGAGCTGGCGGTCAAGTGCACCGAGTATGCACGATCGATAACGAAGGATGACCCGAGTCAGACTGGGACGCACTGGGTTTACGAGTTCTCCCCAGAGACTTTCTCAGACTCGGATCCGGACTTTGTGATTAGGATATGTGAAGCTGTGAAGGCAGCGTGGGAGCCAACAGTGGCGGACCCTTTGATCTTCAATCTACCCGCCACGGTCGAGATGTCCACACCAAATGTTTACGCGGACCAGATCGAGTATTTCTGCCTGAATATGACGGAACGGGAGAAGATTTGCGTGTCTCTACATCCCCACAATGACCGTGGATGCGCCGTTGCAGCCGCTGAGTTGGCTCAGATGGCTGGGGCAGACAGAGTGGAGGGAACGCTCTTCGGCAATGGTGAACGAACAGGCAATGTCGACCTTGTCACGCTTGCCCTCAATCTCTACACACAAGGCATACACCCAAATATCGACTTCTCGAACATCAATCCGGTGATTGACATTGTCGAGAAAAGTAACAAGATCCCCGTACATCCTCGAGCTCCCTACGGCGGACAACTTGTGGTCTGTGCTTTCAGCGGATCTCATCAGGATGCGATCAAAAAGGGCTTTCAAAAACGCAGAGAGACCGATGCTACCGCAGAAGATCCATGGGAGATGCCGTATCTGCCGTTGGATCCCCGAGACATTGGCCGTACTTACGAAGCCATTATCAGGGTCAATTCTCAAAGCGGTAAGGGTGGCGTTGCATGGGTCATCCAACGCAGCCTTGAACTCGACCTACCTCGCGGCCTTCAAGTGGCATTCTCAAAGATTGTCCAGAAAGAAGCCGACGATCTCGGCCGAGAACTACTTCCCCGGGAAATTCAGGCCTTGTTCGAGAATGCATATCACTTGAAGACAAACCCGAGATTTACACTTGTAGACTACAACATCACAGCAGACCGGTCAACGTCACCCGCTCCGCCGGAGACAGGGAAGAACCAAAACACACAGAACCTCAAGAGGATGTTCACCGGTATAATTGCCATTGACGGAACGGAGCATCCAATCAAAGGCGTGGGCAACGGTGCCATTTCGTCTCTTGCCAATGCCTTGCATACGCTCGGAATAGATCTCGATGTCGCAGATTACAAGGAACACGCCATCGGTGAGGGGAGAGACGTGAAGGCAGCTACGTACATCGAATGTACGGCGGCTGGATCGCAAGAAAGGGTGTGGGGTGTAGGGATTCATGAGGATGTTGTTCAGGCTTCCCTCATTGCTTTGCTATCTGCAGCTTCTTCTGTTAGACCTCCAGCATCTCTTATATATCTAGACAGTACTGACGCAACCGCATAGTTCATCTCAAGTCGACCCAACACACCGATGCCTTTCCGGCCCAAGCGGTCGGACACACACGACAATATCGATGTATCCAGCTTGAAGCTAAACGGCAGTCCCCAGTCCGGCTCGAACGCCGTCGCGCTCCTGGAAGCCAAAGTCGACGGCTTGTAGAACTTCATCTCTTTGCTCTCTTTGGGCGCTATGGGAATGTCTATACAGGTTTGCTCCTAGATAGGATATCTGAAAAGCATTGGCTCATCACACACCGTTCCACAGTCTGTATCACCATCACGATGCATGCAGTCAACGGCATGTAAAGTTCTCCCCGCTTACGAGTCCATGCGTTATAGCGCTGGGCATGTCCACACAGGTGAATCTGAACTGCCTTATCCAAACCGAACAATCCCTTGTTGCACGGAGCCCTGTTCCCCACTAGGTAATAATACGCACATCAATCACGAAACCTTCCTAGCAACCCAATGCGACACCCGATACAAGTTGAGCAACATGCTATCCGGATCCTGTATATACCCTGCCTCCGGCTCCCGCACCTCATGTTTCTCAATCCGAAACCCCATCTTCTCCACCACGGTCCTCACTTCCTCGTCCGTCAACTCTACGCTCCCTGGCTCCGCTATGCCTTCTTGTCTCCTTCTCCCGCCTGTCCGCTTTCCTTGCCCACTCGCTCCATCTCCATCTCCATCCTCATCGCCATCTCCCTGTCCCTGTCCCTCCCGCCCATCACATTCCCGCGTCGGACCACCACCCTCCTCCCAATGCCAAAGCAGCGGCCCGACGTTCACCCACACGCCCCCCGGCACAAGACAGTGCCGGATCGTCTCCACATACCTCAACAGATTCGGCGCCGTATCGATGAAGAAGACGGTCGCCACGGCGTTGTAGCATTCTGCGTGAGTAGCATCACCGTACAAGAGCAGGAAGTCCGACGCAGTGATGGACATATCGCCCCTCTCCCCTTTCCTTACCCCTGCCCCCACCCCATCGCCTACATCTCCGCCGCCTTGCCCTCCCCTGCCCTCCTCCTCCGCAATCGCCACAGCCGGACACACATCCGGCACCCACACAGACCTCAGCTGATTCCTCCGGCTCACATGATTCGACCACCCCCCGACCCACGGAAATAACTCGTGCTCCTCCGCACGCGTCGTGTGGTTCAGCACCCAGCTGCCGGCCAGCAGGGCGTGGTACGAGATCTCGTTGCCCTCGGCGTCGTAGCCGCGCTGACTCAGGTCGAAGACGAGGCGGCCGAGCCCCGCGCCGGGGATGAGGATCCTCGGCTTTTTTCTCGGGTTGCTTGTGATCTTGGAGGTCGGGATGGGGCCGAATTCGTCGTCGAGATCCTGGAATACCGGGTCGTAGCTTGCGCGCCGCTCGCGCGCCCCCGCGGCGCTCCAGTCGCGGTAGAGTTGGCGGACGATGGTGCGGGCTTTGGCCAGGTCGGCGGAAGTGGCGGTGCCGTGCCAGTTGCGGGATGGGTCAGTGGCGGTGAGGGTTGGGGAAGATGGGAGGTTGAAGGCTGCGAGGCCGGTGCTTAGGATGCGTTCGGCGATCAGGGCGTTGCTGGAGATGGCGGCGTCGATGGCGTCGAGGGTGGAGAGGAGGGAGATCGGGGGTGAGGACAGGAGGGCGGTGTGTTGGGAGGGAAGGGCGTAGAAGGATTGGCGGCGGATGTGGGTTGTGGTGTGGTGGGTTTGGTGGCGATATTGGCTTTTGGAAAGGGTGAGTTGAGGGTTTGTTGGGAGAGGGAGGGAGGGAATAGGGTGTGGGACGAGATGGTAGGGGTGGGTGCGTTGAGGAGTCGTGGAGGTGCGAGTGCGGTAACTCAATAATGTAGGTGTGGTGATATAGAAGAAAGGGGCCTGATAGAGAGATAGAGCGATGAGGAAGATGAAGGGAGGGATAGAGCAATGAAGAAGTTAAACGGATAGAGAGTTCTGCAAAGCATCGAAAACACGAATGACTTGTAGAATTGTGTATGAGATAGAGTAATATGGCCAAAGTAGAACCGTCATTATCACAAAATGGAGTTGACCTACCGGAAAGAATCTAGGGCTGCAAACAACACCCTCCTCTCCTCCGGATCCAAGAGAGGGTCGAATTCTCCGCCCCACTCCCCATCTTCATCCATCTCAGCACTTGCAGACGCGAAGAAGAAGAAATTTATGAAGGAGGCTGCTGGAATCGGAACGCAACGACAGCTTGTATTATGCGCGTTCAGATCCGCTGTATAAGAGAAGTTGCTATTGCCGATTAATTTGACAGATAGTAGTCGTCCGAGTGTACAGTAATAGATCAGATCTTATATTTCGTTCCAGGGGATAGTAGTTGTCGGCGGGCGTATTGCCGACCACAGCTCAAATAAGACAAGAAGATGTGGGATAGTTATCTCAACGTGTCGGAGAGATGAGCAGCCGAGATGGTAATTAGTTCTATATACGTGGACACTATGGAGTAGACTTTGACGCTACATAATTCACAAGATGTCCAGTTTCCTCAACGTCCGCGCTAAGTCCGTCTACCGGTGCTCTTCCCTACGGGATGTACTGCCCAGCAGACTATGAGAAGGCAAATTCAGCCCAAGACGTAACGTATGGACTCTCCTCGGGGGACGGAGAAGGTTTTGAAGTAATATCACCGCCACCCTCCTTTGGTTTCTCCTCCTCCGCTTGGTAAGGGAAGCTCTTGATAGTCAAATACATTATCATCTGTTCATCCTCCTCCTCCTTGGCGAGCTGCATCGCCCATCTTCCCTCCAGATTCTTGGTTACAATGTTGACTCCGGCATCGATCAGAATCTCCGCCGCCTTAGTGCTCTTGAGTTCGACCGCCGCAAAGAAAACCTTTTGCAGATCAATGTTCTGCGCATCGACTCGAGCACCAGCCTCAATCAATGCAATCGCAACGGCGAAGTGCTGGTTGTGGTGAGCAATGGATAGCGGTGTAGCCCCCCACTTGTCCGTTGCTTCAAGCTTGGCGCCATTGTTCAGCAGCACTGACGTGGCATCAGAGTATCCGTAGACGGCAGTTAGGTGTAACGGTGTGCGTCGGTAGTGATTGGCAGCATTTGGGTCCATCTTGGCAGTCTCCAGGAGCACGCGTAGGATGTTGACCTGATTAGCATGGATGGCCCAGTGGAGAGCAGTATCGTCGCTGCCAGGCTCTCTGGCGGTGAGATTGCCCTTTTTGGCTGTTATTGCGTTCGCTATCAACTTCGAGCGACCTAGCCGTACAAGTGACCAGATTGGTAGATTCTCCTCCTTTGAGATCAGAACCAAGTCTTTCTGCTCCGTCTCACCCATCCTTTGTAAGATACTCATTATCTCTGTCTGTCCATATTGCCACGCTACGACAAGAGGCGTCCTGCCGAAATTGTCCTTGACGGTCGATTCTGCACCAACTTCCAGAAGAGTCTTAATCGCTTCGGGCTTGCCGCTCGAACTTGCATTATGCAACGGTGTAAATCCCATTTCGTCTTGAAGGTTTTGATCCAGCCCTTTCTCCACCAACAGTCTAATGATGTCAGGTAATTCACTTGCACTGGCGGCGTGAAGGAGACTGCGGCCGTTGTCATCCTTGCATTGATACTTGACCCCATATTGAAGCATAACCCCTATCACGGATATGCAACCATAGTCAATTGCACGCATTATGGCAGTACCGCCGCCCTGATGATCCTTCAAATCTGGATTGGCACCGCTCTGGAGTAACAATTTGACAATTTCAGGGTCGTTTCTTTCGGCGGCCAGAATCAATGCAGAACGCCCGCCTGTGTGGTCTGTAAGGTTAACATTAATGTTTGGTTCCTTCAAGAGAAGCTTCACGACATCCTCAAAGCCCTTAGCTGCGGCAAGGGAAAGTGCGGTATATCCATATGTATCCTGCTGGTTGACGTCAACGTCCGGATGCTCGAGTAGAATCTGAGCAATACCAAAATAACCCAAACGTGCAGCGAGCATAAGAGCTGGTCGACCGAACTCTTTGGGATTGACTGCTTTGAGGTCGAGTTTGGGTCTGGTCAACAGCTCGTGTTTGGCTAGAAGAAGTTTCACGACATCCTCGTTGTTTTGTGCAACGGCCTCGAACATCGCTGTCCGTCCCCGGGCACTCTGTTTGCTCACCCATGCACCGAAATCCAGAAGCTGACGTACAAATTGCACATGCCCTCTTCTGCAGGCATACATCAGAGGTGTTTGCCCGTATGTTGGTTCTCGAATATCAACATCAAGGCCTCCTTGTAAGATTCTGGGGATCATGGAAGACAGCCCGAACCACGCGAGTACATGCAGACTAGTAACACCATCACGGACGTCCCAGCCAGAATAACCTGAGGCATCTGTGGCCCAAGCTGCTTGCATATACGCCGCAAGACGAAGAGGCTCATTAACAACTCGCAATGCCAAATCTCGAATATTGGTGTGATGATCAGGGTCAGCCTCACGGACATGGTCTCCCCAATGCTGGGAAGCGTATGCTATGAACGGATAGTCCGTGGTATCAAAATCTTCGACCTCCTTGCGAGGCTGTGAGAAAGCATCGAAGTTCAGATAGGTTAAACAGATGTGAGCCATATCAACCTCTGAATTCGGAAACCACTTAGCGCCAGTTTCTTCAAGGTATTCTTGGAAAGTAGGGTGGACGAGCCGAACGGCACTCTCATCGCTGTCGATGGTTACCAATCCGGCCGTGACCCATAGAAGAGTCCCCTTATAGTAAATACAGCGTCATCAAAATCCGTGGTTCCTGGTTCTGTTGCCATACTGTGCTGTAGTTCGGGCAAACTGAGAGGTCGGCGGGCGCAGGAAACTCGAGACAAGACCGTGATTGCAGTATCTGCGTCATCTTTGTCTTGATCTAAGATTCGCTTCATCTCTTTTTCATACAGCGGGTCCACTTCCTTCGGGAAGCTGCTCAGTAACGTAGTAATATTCCTCCGATTCAACCACTCCTTTACTTCGATCGAGTCCAGGTAGAGTTTGGCAAGAAGAGCGCTGCCTTCAGCTCTCTGGACGATGACAGAGGAGATTTCTCTCAAGAGAGCAGGATTCCCTTGCAATTTTCTACCGTGACGAGGATGCCTGCGTTCGTCACGGTGGTCTGAAGTGTCAACTCCAGCTTCTCTCTTGAGTTTCCACATCACATATTCCTCGAGGTCCTCATCACGCATACTGATATCAATCTCCACCCGGTTATCCGGCTGAACGAGTTCGTGAGATTCGTCGTTACAGTGGACCCCTTTTTCTATGCACCTTTGACAGAGATCGAACTCACATATGCTACGGTAATAGTAGATCTTGATGTCAGATTCGGGGCAATTGGAACATGTAATATACTTATCATCAAGCTCTTCTTCGATGTCCCACGACGTGATTATCATGCTCAATTTGTCCGGTCGAAGTCTGCAAAGCTCCGTCTGAAGAGACCGTCGTGTTCCTGAATGACACTCATCCAACGCATCCACAACGAGATAGACCCTCTCATAAGTCCCGAGTTCATGTTACAACAGGGCATGGAAATCCTGCCCATTGCGCTCACCGTCATACTGATGTTTTGCATTGTCATATAACTGTCTGAGCCCTGCGGAAACGGGATTGGATTTTTTGAGCTGCAACAACTGCTTGAGCAAGCTGCCAAACAGGTCTTCGAGATTATGGGTATTTGATTGCGTGCAGTCAAGATACAAACAGATCACGGGATTACTTTCAGGATTGAAATTCTTCTCCAGATGACTGACAACGATGGAGGAGAGGAAGGTCTTGAAGATGATCAGATTCTGGACCGTCGAACATCCAAGTTAACGGTCCTCCACGTACCTTGCCCGACCCCGCCTTGCCATAGCATCGTAGATGCCAAGGCTGGCCAATGACCCAACACTTGAACTCCTCCGAATCCAGTAGCCACTGACCGACTTGATAGCGATCTGTGGAGAGCTCTTTTTGTCTTGCCCGATCTTCGAGTGGCGACAGCCACCTCGCGATCTCTTCCTCGTCCGAGTCTTTCACTTGCCTTGTCGTCGAGGTATCTAATTGACATTGATCAGGACATGCACAAGTACGCTTTATACATACACACTCACTGATGATAAAATCACGTGCGGCGTATGGGTGACCCTGTATAACAGGCCCACCATTGCTATTGACCACACCCGCCCACGACTGTGCGAGAATGCTTTCTGCTGACGTCGCAGTATCCATTGCTAGCTCAGGGTAACGGGATCAAGCGTTTCAACCACGCATATCAGAAGCTGAAAGGTGAATCTGTGCCCGCCAGCAGCAGTCCCGCTACAGCCTTGAGTTGGAATCAGGGATCTGGGTGACTGCCAGCTGCGCTGTGAGCGTGAAGGCTTCCTAGGGGCAAATTTACTGGATCTCCTCGAGCATGACTTGCCAAGGCCTTATCACCAAATATCCGCCATACCTTAGGTACGCCAGGCAGCGTGCCCGGAGTTTGTTGATTGCTCTACATCCCTAGATCAGGTGCGGCGGCAACAACCAGGTGTGGGGCCGGAAACCCAGTGGCGGCCGGCGTCTCCTCAATAATAATCAAATTTCGGCTCCGTGTTGTGCAACATGCAGACCCTCCTCAGCCCCACGTTACCAAAAGGTGGGGCCCGAGACATGGATGATGTTGGTCGTTGGCCTGTGTCGTTCATTCGTCGCATTATTAAAAACTGCTGCCGAGGGACAGCTTTGAAAGGTACGGCACGAATTGATGACCGTGCGACGATACAGTAAGTTACTCACGGTAAAATTGACCGAGGCACCTGCAATACTCAAGGTCCGTACAGAGTACGGAGTATTCCTATATAGTCCAGTACTCATACGACAAATACAGAATACTGTACAAATTGTACACATACAGTGCGTTACGTAACTTACACTAAGGGTTTATTTGATGGGAGGATTCAACAAACAAATATCACCATCCACTTCCACCCGTCAGCTTGAAGAGAAGAATTCGTCAAATTCCACTGGGTCCATGTCCTTCCCGTGGACTTGGCGGTCCCGGCAAGCTCGTTCATGAATCTAACTTATGGACGGCACAAGAGTCAAGTCATAGGGGTTAAGAGCTTCATCGACAGCCTCACTGGTGTGCCTCTGCCTGTGTAGGGACCCTCCCCTGCACACAATGTAATCTCTCAGTCCATTGTGAGGCTCTACTTTTGGACCAGCATCATGGCCATCCATTCTATTCTTCTTACATCGTACTCGTCCTCCTCTTCTCGCATTCTTTTTGAATGGTTTGACTATTCGGCCATTCTTTCGTCGTCCACATTATTCCCTTCCATGATGCGTCTGTCAGTCGTTATTCTTTTGTTCTTGACCGCGTCCCTTGCGGCGCCGGCCCCAGTCTCTACTACTTCTTCAATATCCAGTGCTCCTATTCCCCAGTCCGCGGCCTGTAGCGACATTGTAGACTCAAATGGTACACCCAAACCGAGTGTCTTTACTGTCCCGAGGGCACGCAGCTGATTACTCCGCAGACTCGTTTATATTCGATGCGAAAACAGCATACGAGTGTCTAACCAGTGTGCCTTTCAATCCAGCCGTTGCGACTCGATTCCTTCAGTATTATAATGAGACTCTGCAGTTTCAAAGCACATTGGCATACCTGAAAAATCCCCCACCAAGCTATCAACAACCTGCCGTAGATCTCTTGCAAGGTCTGGAGCAGATTCAACAAGACATCGACAAAGGAGCCTTTCAGAATCACTATGCGTTGAGGCTACTCTGCAGAATCTACTCTACTCAGCACACGACGCGCATCTCATCCTGAATGCAGGCGTCCTCGCGGTCTTCACTTTCGGAAGCCCCTATGCGATATCGTCGGTCTCTATCGACGGATTACAACTCCCAAAGGTTTATATTACAGGTACTACGGCGTTGAGTGCTGAAATTACATTGAGACTAACAAACTCTGTAGATGACCTCCTAGCCGTTCAGGAGTCGGGCGTCGGTTGGCAACCATCGGCAATAGCAAAGATCAACGGCCAAGATGTTACCGAATATCTCACCCAATTTGCTGCTGTCAATGCGATTGGCAGCCTTGAGCCTCATGCGGATTGGAATCAATTGATGGCGAGTCCTGCTCTCGATATCCAGTATCAATTCGGCACCTTTGAAGGATACACGACGTTCTATCCCGGCGAAAATATCACTTTCACCTTCGAGAATGGCACTCAGCTTGGACCTGAACCGTGGCTTGCGATCTACAACTCTCCCGACAGCACTGGACCGCTGACTACCGGAGGCGACTTCTACAACTTCTTCGTGTTGGGCTTTTATCCAGCATCGTACAATCCAGAGTCCGAGTCTGCACCGTCCGCTACTGCCATATCAAGTGCTTCTTCTGAGGCGAGTTCCACGACCGCAACACCTTCACCGACTTCATGGAAAATCCCGCCTATCCAGATCATCCCGACGTAGTGCAACCGGATCTTGGTAACACCGGGGTTCTCACCGGCTATTTCTTAAACCATACGTCGACAGCGGTACTCAGCATCCCAAGCTTCCAGGCCTTTGGTGATGCTGTCGTAGCGTTTTCGGATACAATCGGCGAATTCCTAAGACGCAGTAAGCAAGCGGGGATGATCAAGGTTGTCCTTGACGTACAACAGAACGGTGGCGGCGACACTCTTTTGGCGGTAGATGCTTTCAAACGAGTATGCTAATAACAACCGATTTACTACCTGAATGCTAACGAAACAAATCAGTTTTTTCCACTGATCGATCCGTTTGGTGGAAGTCGGCTTCGTGCACATACAACAGCGGATGTACTGGGCAACACCTTTACCAACTACTATGACAACCATCCGATGGATGAATCTACGTACTACTGGATGACAGCCCGGGGCTGGGTTGCCACATCTCGCATTGATGCTGACACCGGTCAAAATTTTACCTCTTGGGGAGAATTCTTCAGTCCTCACATGTATAACGGAGATTATTTCACTACCACGGTATGTTTTCGAATCGACCCGCTTCGACCTCCAGCTGCTGACCAAGCCGTTAGCAACGTGAGAATCTGTCCAGCGTCATCTTCGATGTCCAGGCATCAGGAGGTATCGTCATATACGGGTACGCAGATAATCCGGTAACCTCGCCTCAGCCCTATGCTGCCGAGGATATCATCATAGTGAGTAACTCTTCATTCTCAATACAATGCCCACAGACTGATTGCTCCAGCTTACCAATGGTCTGTGCTCATCGGCATGTGCTGTTTTCGTGGAGATGATGCACCACGAAGCGGGTGTCCGCACTGCCGCCGTTGGTGGCCGGCCGAGTTACGGTCCCATGCAAGCTCCCAGTGGCAGTCGTGGCGCTTAATTCTACTCGACTTTCGACCTCGATCTAGACTTCCAGGTCGCATCTAGAATCAACACAACCGCCGGTGACGTCCTACCTAGTCGGGAAGAGGACGTCTGGATCAGCTCTGCAGGGATCACTCTTCGGGATCAAGTTCGAAAAGGAGAGAACATTCCTCTTCAATTCCTTTACGAAGCTGCCAATTGCCGCATTTTCTACACACCTCAGACGTTCTACAACTTTACCAACCTATGGAAGTACGCTGCAGACGCTATTTGGTCGAAGCCGGAGCTATGCGTCAAGGACTCAACAGGGTACGCTACAAACGGGACCTCAAGCGACACGCAAGGTCCTCCCATCAAAAGCAGCAGCAGCATCACCACACGAGTCTCCCACAACATGTCCGGCATCGTTCAATTGAGCGGAACGACGTACGACTTCCCCGCCGAATCAGCGGCCAACAGCTCGACGACATCCAACAACGTACCGTCGCACAACCCCAAGAAGGCGCGCTCTGCAGCGCCAACCGGAACGACAAAACCGCGCCTCCCTGTTCTGGCCGCGGTTTCCAATGTCGGCCCGTGCAGAACTGTAAGGCCAATCGTCATGAACAGCAGTGTGTCCGCTCGGGCTCAGCATATCTACCGGTTTCCTCGAAATCGGTGACAAGCTCTTTCGTCGACGGTTGCCAGTGTCAGTTTACGGATACCAGGAGTGTCAATTCCGGCTCGAAGAAGGGCCAGTTTCTGAAGTCGGGCTTCTGTGTGATCTGTGCAATACAGCGAATCGGGTCGGGCCTAACAATCCGGCCGGGCCACCGCAGTTCGATGGCGTGGGGAGGGGCAAAGGCGGAAATGGAGGGAGTGAGGAGCTTGGGAGTAAGATTCTCGAGGGGATCAGGGTTTGAGACTTTCAAGAGAAGACCCTCCGAAGACCTTCAGAGGCAAGAAAGGTATCTGGGACGGGGAACAAGCCGGGCTCGTGCCTCCAAACCGGCCGGACTTCGACGCGAACAAGGTGGCCGCCTCATTCGTCCTCTCCACTCTATGGGTGTTGTACTGTTGAAAGAAATCCATTGTTTTGATCGTTAGGTCTGGAATGGAATGTTTCAATAATCGGTTCGGAATCTATAGGATTAGATCATGTTTTAGGATAGTTCCACACTCAAATCTAGAGAGAAAACTGTATTTACGTAGAATCTAATGTAGTAGTTGAACTGTCTAACCTCTCAATATCACAGTAGTACTTCGTACAACTACTATCTCCCAATCATCTAGCTTTGCTCTGTACTTCTCCTTTCCCTACCGCTCCTAATCCGTCCTCAGACTACGCTAATTAGAGAGCAAGCCAATGACACGTTGGACAACTAGGAAGCAAGGGTTTGTAGATGAACCCTCGGCTTCGAAGTATATCTCATATCTCACAGCGCAAGACCTTCTGAGTTGCAGAGGCTGTCGGCGATATAAAGCATACATATGACTGGCTACTTACACGGCCCAATGAGTTACAAGGCTGGAAGGTTGTACGATGAGGGGCCCAAAATAGCAAATGGGGGCCGAAACATAAGTGCGGTCGACCAGCTGAAGCCTTACAAGAGCGATTGGGGATGCTTTAGCCATTAGCACTTTCACGATACCTAGCCGCATATTGTATGAAGAGCGGAATTGGACATCTCTTCTAGGAGCGATGCTGGAACGGTTCTGGGGAGGACGGAAGTCCCAGGCCACAAACGTGGACAATACGTCTGCTGAAAACAATGTTTCTGCACCAGAGCAGAAACTGTACTCGACCGACGGAGAGACAGGACTGGTGACCTGGAGCGACCCCAAGGAGGCTGATGTTGAGACTTATGCTCTGAAGCTGGATCTCAGAGTCGATCGTAGGGTCGGTGTTACGGCCCACTAATCACGATTCCAGTATTGTCTTCGTACACGGGTTGACCGGTAACCGTGTCAATACATGGACTCATAAGGAATCCCAGATACTGTGGCCAAAAGATCTTCTTGCGAAAGACCTGGAGACGGCACGAATCGTCAGCTTCGGATATGATGCTGACATTGTGAATGCGTTGGATACGGCATCGTCAAATACGCTTCATGACCACGGCAACTCGCTAGCCCTCGCCTTGGCAAGATGGAGAGTCAGGACCAAGTCAGTAGGTACCGTTAACCATATGATAAGGCATTTACTGATCAGCGTAGAGTACTCGGCCTTTGATATTCGTTGCCCATAGCTTGGGTGGACTCGTGGTGGAGCAAGTACGTCCAGCCCATGGCTCCGTGATGTACGGCGTTGCGCCTGACATTACGAGGCATTGCTTAACTCCGCCCAAGCAGCCGAGTCTTGGATGAAAGCAAACTTCCAGTCGACTTGTGGCATCATCTTCATGGGCACCCCTCACTACGGCTCCGATAAGGCGACATGGGGCTCCATCCTGACCCGATTGTCGAGCATAGTCCGCCAGACGAACCGACCTCTCGTGGGAGTTCTGGATCGAGGTTCGGAAATGTTGGCATCGCTTCAGCAGCAGTTCTACATCCAACTCGACAACTACGCGAAGAATCACAGGAAAGACATCAAGATCTTCTGCTTCTTCGAGGAACTCGCCGTTGTTGGCGTTGGCAAGGTCCTCTCATCTTCCTCACCCTTCCACACTAATCCATAATAGTATGTATGCTTATGATCAGAAACAGATTGTCGAGAGCTCCTCCGCGATCGTAAGAGGCTACCAGGCCGAAAGCATCCACGCCACGCACACGGGCATGACCAAGTTCACCGGCAAGACCGATCCTGGCTACGACAAGGTTAGCGGCCAATTATGCATCTGGTGCAGCGAGTTACCTGCGCCCGCCCCTGCCGCAGAGGCGCCATCACAGGAAGCCTCGAGCGAGCAAGTCCGGAACCGCCGCGTTGAGAAGTTCGTGCAGTTCCAACCGGAGCGCAGCACGCAGCAGTGGAGCGGGACGATCAATTCCAACGGTGGCGTGATTTTGCAAGGGAATCCTTCCGCTGGAAGAGATATGTGGTTTGGCTGAACGAAAAGCTGAGGATTGAGTAGTGGCACAGTTGGTGGCCCCCAGTGGGCTCTCTTGGCCGGTTTCGAGACTCAGCTTGAAGATGCCACCAAAAGCTAGCTACGTATCTTCGATCTCGCCCTCGGTATCGATTTTTGGAGGTGGCTACTTTAGTTGTGAAGCTTCAACATCTCTATACCTCAGGACCTTCCGTTTGGCTTCATCTTGTTTCAGGTTATAGGAGTTACGGCTCTATAGTAGGAGGAAGCACATCATTATAATATACCGTTCACCTGTCCTTAGAAACCGACTCTGATGTACTTGTGAGATAATGACATTGCTGAACAACACCTTGCTTCAACCCTCCACAAAACATCCACCTCCCCACCTCCTACTTTCGAATGCTGGAGGGTAGGCGAGGTGTTGAGTAGATCACTAGGCAACAACGAGGGTGGACGGATAGTAGAACAGTGGACTAAATGCCATAAGAGCTCGAAAAGACTCTCAGGGTTTTTTTATCTTAATGCATAATATCAGAACAGTCACTTAGATAACCCTAAATAGCAAAGCCGACCTCTTACGGCGAAACCTTAATCCGTCCACAGCCCTGCCCATGCCCCCTCCATCCACATTCGCACCTCTTTCGCGTCAAACAACAACTCCAACAGCAACAGTCTCTCCACCATGGCGTCCAGCACAACTGACAACGCAATCACGCCCACCATCCACCCTCTCCAACTATCCCTCCCGCTTCCCGCAAACCCACACACAACGATCCACATCCACCTGACGCTCCTCAGCACCACCCTCCTCCTCTTTCTAACCAGCACCTCCACCGACCTCTCCACCTCGTCCTCCGCGGGCCTCAGCTCGCTGGGCAGTTTCGTCTACGCCATGCCTGATGTACGTGCCTTTTACTGCCTAAGCAAACCGAGCAACCCGCACATACATGGCTTAGCCCCTTCACAAACAGAACAGCATGCATCCAGAGCTCTCCTTAACCCGGTATGTCAGGTTTGCTGACTCGACACGGGTGGTACCTTAGAGAATGCACGCGTTGAATACGCTAAGTACGGCGCTCTATACGCGCGACTCGAGTATTGATTTCACCACAAGGACGGCGAAGATCCTGGCTCAGAGGACGGGGATGCCGGCGTATGTGGGCGGGAGCGTCAGTTTCGGGGGCTACGGGATGGGGCCGACGGTTGAGGAGGAGGTTGAGGGGTTGAGGGCTGTGGTTGAGGTGGTGGTGAGGGAGCTGGAGAGGAAGAAGAGTGAGGAGAGGAGCACAGTCCCGGATAACGCCTGAGAAATAAATGGGGCGGATCTGTTACTGGCGATCAAGCAAGCTGCGGGGAATGATATGAATGGTACGATGGGTGAAAGGTTCGCTATTGCTTGGATTCAAGATCTACCGCGCAAATTACTGATACGACTGCCTTGGATACCAGGCTCTACAACCGACTCCGACCCAACACGCTCCCCCCATCAATCGTCACCACGGCCCCGTTCACATGGCTACTCGCTCTGCTAGCCAAGAATACCACCGTGCCCGCAATATCTTCCGGTCGCCCCAGCCTCTTGTTCGGGTTCGCGTCCGCCAGCGCCTTCTCCCCGCCCTGCAGCTCCATGAGGCCGCTCGCCATCTTCGACGGGAAGAAGCCCGGTGCGATGGCGTTGCACAGAATATGCCGAGGGCCGAGCTCGACGGCGAGGTTTTTCGTCAGATGGATGACAGCGGCTTTAGAGGCGGAGTATCCGAACGTTGCATTCTCGCCGAGAGAACCCACACCTAACCCGGCAATTGAGGCAGTCACAATGACTCGCGAGGGGTCGTCAATCGTCGCTTTCTTCTGCAGCAGCGGCGCGAATCTATACCTCCCATCAGCACCGACCCAAACCCCACAACGCGCTCCACACAGCACTGCACGTAAATCCCACCCCCACCTCCACAAAGACAAACCTACAATCGAATCGTATTGAACACACTCTTGACATTCAGATCCATGACCTTAGCAAACGCGCTATCCGGATGCGTGTCGAACTTCTCGCCCCAGGTGGCGCCGGCGTTGGCGAACAGGATGTCGACATGGCCGGTGCTCTTGCCCACCTCGGCCACCAGCCGCTCGACCTCGGCGAACTTGGCGCTGTCGGCGGGGACGGAGATGGCTTGCGCGCCGGGCCGCTTGTTGGGGAGGGCGTTGAGGGCGGCGCAGGCTTCGTCGCAGGCGGAGGCCTTGCGCGACGTTATGTAGACTTTGGAACAGCCTGCTTGGAGGAAGCTGCGGGTGGTTTTAGCAAAGGATCAGCATGAGTGGAAGTCGGGTGGAACGAGAATAGGGAAAGGAATCAGGGTTGGTCCTCCAAGGTTCGGGATTGGTATCCCGACCGAGAAGGTTGGGGAAAAGGGAGTATACCCGGATGCGGCATGTAGACCTAATCCTCGAGAGCCGCCGGTCACGACGGCGACTTTGCCTTCGAGCGAGAAGATGTTCTCGAAATCTTGGAGTTTGGTTTGCGCTTGGGCTGTCATGGCGGGCGAGAGTGCTGTGTATGGAGGGGATGAGAGAATGTGTTGTGACAGGTTAGAAGATGCTGCAAGGGTTCAATGGATATCGTAGCTTATGAGATGGACTCTTTTTTTGATGGGTTACGACGGGGAACGATGAGATCGAAGCTGTGGGGTAGGTAGTTCACAGAGTATCCTTGGTGCCGAGGTTCGGCTATGGTGGAACTTTGGGCCGATATCAGCCTCCCTTTGTCAGCGTTTCAAGGTTCGGTAGGGCAGGCAAAACTCCCAGTACAAAGAAGTATTTACTTTGTGACCAAACCTTACAATAAAGGAGCGAGATCAGGGCGTATGTTGTTACTATTCCTTATGATAACGGCTCACTCGAGGAAGAAGGCTGATCAAGCGACGGCTTTACGCTCTTCACAGCAAATCACTATAATAACTGAACATGGGAGGTCATGTCTTTAAATTTATCAAGTTCCGAAGCACTGGGCAAGATCGAGCGTTTCATAAGTTCGTCATATATTCTAGTCCTGTGAGGACGTGTTCTATAATGTATAAGATGCCAAAAACGCTCACTTACCTGGACTCCCATCCTATGCAAATGCTTCGGTTGAACGGTCACAACTGTGAATGCAGCGCTATCTATAAGCCGAATCAGTCAATAAACTCTGCAACCGCAGAGTCGGGATAATGAAGAAGAAGAAAAGGGGGCTAGCGCCTCCCTCTCGCCGTCCTCTTCGACGCTCTAGGCCGATAAGCCTCCTCATCCGCACTCTCCTCGTCCCTCTCCTTCCTCTTCAGCCCAGGCTTCTGCTGATTCACATGCTTCCTCGTCTTCGCCCTCTCCACGCTCTCCACCTCCAAATTGCCCAAATGCATCGTGTAGATGCTCCCCTTCTCGCCTCGCTCCCGGATCGCTCTCAACCGATGCGGCCCATCCTCCTCGATCTTCGCCAGGCAGAGCTTGTGCGTCAGCGTGCCCTCATGCCGCCACGCGCTCCTCCGTGGATAATCCGCCGGCCTCGCGCCCGTTTCGCAGGTGTCGATGAACTGCTGCGCGACATCCTCCAGCGCCGCGGATCTGCCGAGGCGCATGCGGTTGCGCGCGTCGGGTTCTTTGGGCAGAGAGCGGTTCTCGACGCGGACGTTGAGTTGCGCGCAGATGGCGGGGAAGTCGAGGTGCTTTTCGAGGCAGTAGAGGTGCACGTAGCCGGCGTTGTGCTGCGGGTCCGTGTTGGCGCCCGCGCGGTGCGATTGCTCGTCGAAGGCGACGCGGTATTGGCCTTGGTTGATGCAGTTGTGCTTGCCGTAGCAGTCGGTGAAGCGGCAGCGCGAGGAGGTGAAGGTCGGGTAGCGGCGGGCGGAGTCGGCGGGGTTCTTTTGGATGCGGATTTGCAGGCCGCTGCGTTTGGGGTCGTAGCTGCCGTCTGGGGTGGAATGCAGAGGGTGCTGGAAGAGGTAGCGGTTCAGTTGCTCGGCCGAGTAGGTTTTGCCGGCTTCAAGTTCGCCGAAGGTCGTGTAGGAGAAGTCTTGCCAGTTAGGCGGTGTGCAGGCAAGTGCGGTGTAGTGATCTTCTGGTCTGTAGTCAGCAATCTTTGCAGCGCGGTTGTTCTTGCCTTTAGTAGTGTTGGTCTTGATCCATGGTTTCTGCCGATCCACGCCCCAGCCAGCCCGTTTGATGGGTTCAAGTCCGGGTTTTGCTGGGGCATTGTCTGTGCGTCGGGTCTTCCTCGGCCTCGGAGATTGTTCATCGGAGGAGAGTGCAAGGTCTTCAGGATCTGTGCTATCATCACCCGCCGATAAGTGAGTCTTTAGCGGCGGTAGAGGCGTGCAGATCCGCCCTGGTTTTGGTATTTGGCTGCCGTATAGAAGGAAGGATGGATCAACCATTGGCGCGGTGGCCGGGGTCGACGGAAAGTCAAAAGGTATCTGGCCATTGTTAGTCATGTCAAGAGAAGTGAAGATATCAATGGGTATTTGACCCGCGTCAATCGTGTCAAGTGCAGGGAAGCCATCGAGGTTGGAGAAGTCATTGAGATTAGGGATGTTGTCGAGATTGGGGAAGTCGATAGGGGCTGGCCAATTGATAGGCGGTTGTGATGGTGTCTGGCTCGACTGTGCTAGCGGGTAAGGGTCCGTCATCGGGGGTAGATCTGGCGATGGGTAGCTGGGGCCTTCTGCAGGCTCCCCGAAGAGCTCCTCCAGAAGAGTGTTCGTTGTCGGTGACGGTTGGGGTTCAAGGGTCTGAGGGAAAAAGTTGTCGATCTCGGGTGATGCCAGCAGAGGGATGTTCTCCAGTTCAAAGGTCAGATCATCTCCCTCCCATGCTGCCGCAATGTCCTGCATTGTGTTTCCAGTCATGGCTGCGGTATTGCTTTTGGCAATCAGGGTTCGGTTTTCAATAGGTCTATGATGATGGTACGAAACCGGCATATCGGCTGAAAGCGCTTTCATCCTATTACTTATGTTGACAAACAACAAAGAAATGCCTCCACTGAATTGATCATCATCCCAACAAGGCGGTGACAGCCTTTGTTTACGCCTTTGTTCAAGTACAATGGCAATATGGAAGCCAAAAATTTCTTTGTCTTGGAGAGCAGAGTCGAGAGACCGAGGAGAGAAGCTCTCTCACAAGCAAAAGTGGAAGGACGATAGCACAACGACACGAATAAATCAGTAATTTGGGAGTAGAAAGGAAAACATCTCGACTCCGTACCCTAGTTGACAAGTTGAAGCAAAGGCTAATCTCTAACACCCGTAAGTACGCTACGACTTCTGGGCGGACATCAAGCAGCAATTGACTGTTGCGAATGGGAGCAACATAAAGAACGCTTGGAAGATCCACGTCGTATATGGAAGGAACCAAGCGCAAGAGCATTGAACAAGAAGCTTGCCACCCTCGAATCTCTTCGATTAGGTATGATCATAGTAAGGCGGGTCAAACGAAAGTGAAGGTATGTTAGGAGTCCCGAAGCAAGAAAGCATGGAATATTCCTTGAGGAGAAACATAGAGATCAGGAAGGCCTTTCGAAGACGGATTGAAGAGGCTGTGCGCTCTCTTCTGCAACGAAGACAAAGAATGACCTTCGTCATACGGCACCAAGATATTCCGCTAGACAGAGGGTAGTGCTCCAACAGGCCCCGAAGAGATTGTGTATATGATATGCTTGCAAAGTAAGCGAGTGGTTCGGCGAAGGCATCTAATGTTGTACGAACAGTAATCCAGCACTGAACTAACGTGCATGCTCCCGGTAGCCATAGTGAGGCGTATGATTGGCGTTCAAGGACATTGCGTTTGACGGCTTGTGGAGAAACTTTGAAGATACTCGTTAGAAGATACTCTATGGAAAGGAAGACGGGAAGAAGTTGTAACAATAAGAGCATGAAATTGATCAGAAGGTCTCCAAGATAGAGATATCCACATCTATTTTCAGAACAGGTCTGTGATAATGTTATGGGTTTTCATCATGTAAGGCTTATGTGTAAGAAGAAAGAATTGGGATAGAATGAGACAAAGGGGCTGAATAACGATGTTGACTTACCACGAAGTAGTCGCCTCTTATACGTGGAAGATATGATCTCCATGCAAAGGTCGCATGATTGTTCAGCCATTCAAGTCCTGACGCTCTTGCGAACCCATATATTTGCCTGAACCCCGATCTATAGCAGAGAGGTTGAGATAGTCATGAAGTATGGGGCTGGGGGGGTAGCTGTGAAACTTGAAGCAACGCAAGTTCGGTTCTAGAGGCATTATTAGAGACCATTTCCGGTCTCAAAAGAAGTCACTGCGTCTCTGTCGGTAGTAAGATCGAACGGCGGACCGTGGCACTCGTAGGTACTCGTAGTAGTCATCGACTGAAATTTTGCGGTTGGAGGCTGGTCCGCACGAGCCACTCTTACATAATCCAGCGCTAGGCCTGAACCGGGATGGTTAGGTACGCCTCAGATTTGCCTGCCCGCAGCCTGGTCATCTACCACATGCTATTGGAGTACGTATCAAGCAAGGGAGAGTGCCTTGAGTCATGAGGGTGTGAAGAGATGATGTTCATGGCCTATCAGTTTTGGACTTTTGTCCATGGCACACCCTTCAGTGTTGGTGGCATGCCAAGTGCAAAAAGTGTACCACACACCCATTACTCGTTCATTGGAGTAACAAGTCTTACGCGTCTATGCGGAGGCCTTGATTTCTCATGACTGTTCCCCGCTACCCGCTATCATTTATTATAGTGGCGCTCTTCCAGTGGCTTCTTCTGGGTTCTCGTCATACATTCCCTCTGCTTTCGTTATCAGATTCGTGGCTATAGTACCGAAGGTCTACGTACTCTGGTTCTGCCTATTCCCCTGACGTATATAATGTGCCCTCGGTGTCCTTCCATCATTCCAGTCTCTGCAGACAATACTTCACTCACAAACCAAGATCTTCTCACATTCCAGCCTTAACAGCATTAAGAACTATACTCACAAATAACACTTACCATTATGCCTTCAATCCGCTACTACAATCAGACCGCGCCCTTTTGGGACTTCGTCGCCAATCTTGAATCAAATGGCGACCATCCCTTCTTCACCGCGTATAACCCCGAGAATCAACAAGGGCGGAATACCGGGGGCCCTTACTCCGCAGGGCCACCGGGTCATGATAGTTCGCCACCTCCACCGCCAGCACAACCAAACAACCCAGAATCTACCTTTGGTTCTGGCCCTCTGCCTCCGCCGCCGCCGCCGCCGCTGCCGACAGGATCACATCCCCTAGAACCACTCCACCACCCGTTCGGTCGTCATGGTGGCCCAGGCTGCGGCTTCGGTCATCATCGCGGAGGTCCTCGACGTGGAGGCTGGGGTGGTCACCGCGGCCGCGGTGGGTTTCCCTTTGGTGGCCCGCAGCCTTTCGATCTGAACTCGATCGCGCAGTTCTTCCAGCAGCAGTTCGGCATCGACCCAGAGGCTACCGGAGGAGAGAAGGATGGCAAGGATGGTAGCAAAGACTTCACTCCCTCAGCTGACGTCTTCGATACCGAGGACGGATACATAATTCACGTTGCCCTTCCTGGAGCGAAGAAGGAAGATGTTGGTGTCAACTGGGATGCCGACAAGAGCGAACTGAGCATTGCTGGAGTCATTTACCGACCTGGCGATGAGGACTTTTTGAAGACGCTTGCCATGGCCGAGAGGAACGTGGGTGTGTTCGAAAGAAAGATCAGGTTAGGAAGCAGGGCTAGTCCAGCGCAAGTGGATGCAGATAGCATTTCCGCCAAGATGGAGGATGGGGTCCTCATCGTTACTATCCCAAAGCTCGATAGGGAGTATGTCGAGATCAAGAAGGTAGACATCGAATAGGGAATGCTTTAAATGATGTAGGGGTACTTTGGATAGGGGTATTATTCTTCAGTGTACTTCCATAGATTTTAGGTTAAAGGAAAGCAAGTCAACTTCACACTGTTAGTGGTCTTGGAATATTGTATGTGCTGCTGGACCTTACTCGCCAGGCGGTCTAGTACCTGTCATCCCATGTATTGATACCAACCTTTCCAGGGGCAGCCCCATATTTGCATACGTTGCTGTGGTAGATATGTGAGGGTAGTCATTAGGTGATACGGCTATGTACTCGTCCGCAAAGACACTGATAAATGCCCTCGAGTCATTCTATGTTTCGGTTTGGAGGCTTCCCATCCTGGTAACTGACAGCGGTTGGTTGCCACATGCAAGCCACACCTTAAACGAAACCTAAAAGATGATGCCCTTCCCCCTCGCCCAACGAAGCCATCAGGTACCACTTCGGACGTCTGCAGTCCGATTCTCGGAAGAGGGTCTAAATTCTGTATTGTTGCTGGGAGTGGGTCCACCTAGACCCTGTTGCAGATAGCTGTCATCAGCCCATTGACGTACCACAACACTGAGAACGTCTTATGCGCCATTTCGAGACCTAGATCTACCTGTTGTGGAAGAGACACAGGTTGTTGCTTACAATGGCGATGGACAATCCTGAGCTTCAAGCAAAGCTGCAGGAACTTGACCATGAACTTGAGGTGTGCGAACGAGACTCCTACACGCATCTACGACTGCTCCGCGATCATATCTAGACCCAAGTTCAACTCTTGCTAACCATTCGCTGACAGGAGGGTGACATTACTCAAAAAGGGTGCGAACGTCTTGCCCGACTTCCAATACCGCGGCCCCGTCGAGATCAGTCCTCGACCTAGTCAGAAAGAAAGGCCAGGCAGTGAATTGCTGACGCGTGCATGCTTCAAGGTACCAAAAGCGGCGGACACTCATTCTCTCACAATATCTCGGCCCGTCGCAAGCTCAAGAAGCACATGGGGGCCTACGCCTTCATTCCCCAGACGGCGGTGCGCGTATTTCAAACGATGGCTCACGTTCAGCTTCGCTAGCAGCTCTCAATGCCCGGCCATACTCTCCACAAAACGTGTCTCATTCGCGGCAAAGCTCGACTCCAACAGTCGTAGACAATATAACCGACGGAAGGAGCAACCAGGATCGCAAAGCACCTGTGCCGGTGCAGGGCCCGGTTAGCAGGTTCCAGGACAGAGAGCTTAGGGTGCGGAACTCAAGTCAGAGATTGTCTTCGAATAGTCAAGATTTCGATTATCCGCCAACGTACGACACGTCGGAAGAACTGGTCAGGAGTAAGGATGGGTCAAGAGCAGCAACCATGATGAGCTCGGACTACGCCTTCAATCCTGCTCATGAAGTAGGATACGGCGACCGTCAAACGGGGGACTATGGGTCGCAGAATGGAGCTCAGACTAGGCAATCAACCATGTTGGACTCACAGCAAGTGTACTTTTCGGATTTTGCAGGGCACCAGAGCGAAGACAACAGGGACAGCTACGGTGGAGGACCACATCGATATTCAACCGATGCATTTTCGCCCACCGCGGCTATGGCACCACCAATGCTGAACTCCAACGATCTTCCTTCACCCGCAACGGTTAATCATCAGCTTCCGTTGGAACCGCGCGATGTCCCTTTCGCCGTATACGATCCTCACAATGGGAACATACCAATGTCGAAGTTCGACAACATCGCAACGGTACTACGACATCGAGCTCGGACGACACCGAAGCAGCCAGCATACTGGGTACTGGATCAGAGAGGGAAGGAAACCTCGTCGATTACATGGGAAAAGCTTACGACCAGGGCGGAGAAGGTTGCGCAGGTAATTAGGGACAAGAGCAATCTATACCGAGGGGACCGCGTTGCTTTGATTTACAGGGATTCAGAAATCATCGAATTTGTTGTTGCACTAATGGGCTGCTTTATTGCAGGCGTTGTGTCGGTACCAATCAACGATCTCGAAGACTATCAGAGACTTAATGTTGTTCTCACATCAACGCAAGCTCATCTGGCCCTAACCACAGAAAATAATCTGAAGAATTTCCAGCGCGACATCACAGCACAAAAGCTGAACTGGCCTAGAGGAGTGGAGTGGTGGAAAACGAACGAGTTTGGGAGCTATCATCCAAAGAAGAAGGACGAAGTGCCTCCACTTGTTGTACCGGATCTTGCCTACATTGAGTTCTCCCGGGCGCCAACCGGAGATCTTAGAGGAGTCGTCATGAGCCATCGAACAATCATGCATCAGATGGCTTGTCTGAGTGCCATTATTGCAACAGTTCCGATAGATGGAAATGACACGTTTTCCACAGGCTTACGTGATAAGCAAGGTCGCCTTATGGCGGGTAGAAGTGCTGGAGAGATTATTCTGAGCTATTTAGATCCACGACAAAGCATTGGCATGATTCTCGGCGTCCTTTTGACCGTCTACGGCGGTCATACGACTGTCTGGATGGAAGCTCGAGCCGTGGAGACTCCTGGACTCTATGCAAACATCATCACTAAGTACAAAGCTACGCTTATGGCTGCCGACTATCCTGGCCTCAAGCGTGCGGCATACAATTACCAAGCAGACCCAATGACGACACGGAACTTCAAGAAGAACTTTGAGCCTAATTTCTCGAGCGTAAAGCTATGCATGATAGATACCTTAACGGTTGATAGCGAGTTCCATGAAATCCTAGCCGATCGTTGGCTGAGGCCAATGCGCAACCCAAGAGCGAGAGAACTCGTAGCGCCTATGCTGTGCTTGCCCGAGCACGGCGGGATGGTTATCAGTATGCGAGATTGGCTTGGAGGCGAAGAGCGTATGGGCTGTCCTCTGAAGCTTGAACTGGATAACGATCTCCCTTCGGAAAAGAAGAGCGAGAAAGTTGCCACTGCTCAGAATGGGTATAGCAGCTTAATTGGGGGAGGCGGTGCTCAACCCACCGATCAAAAGGCGAGAATGGAATTGAGTGAAGTTCTACTTGATAAGGAATCGCTGAAAACTAATGAAGTTGTTGTCGTTGCAATCGGAGAAGAGGCAAGAAAGAAAGCGGAGAGTGAACCGGGTACTGTACGAGTCGGAGCATTCGGTTATCCCATACCAGATGCCACACTGGCCGTTGTAGATCCAGAGACAAGTCTCCTCTGCACGCCGAATGTCGTTGGAGAAATCTGGGTGGATTCACCGTCCCTATCTGGTGGGTTCTGGGCACTACCGAAGCACACAGAGACCATATTCCATGCACGTCCATACAAATTTCAGGAGGGGAACCCCACTCCAATGGCTGTCGAGCCTGAATTCCTACGCACAGGCCTACTTGGCTGTATCATTGAAGGCAAGGTCTTCGTGCTTGGTCTCTATGAGGATCGGTTGCGACAAAAAGTCGAATGGGTGGAACATGGCACAGATCTCGCCGAGTACAGGTATTTCTTCGTCCAACATCTGATTGTTAGCATCATGAAAAACGTGCCAAGAATATATGATTGCTCGGCTTTCGATGTCTACGTCAATGACGAGCACTTACCGATCGTCTTATTGGAATCGAATGCCGCATCAACTGCACCGTCAACTTCAGGCGGCCCTCCGCGGCAGCTTGATACCGCCTTGCTCGATTCGCTTTCAGAGCGGTGCATGGAGGTCTTGTACCAGGAACATCATGTCCGAGTGTATTGTGTGATGATCACCGCTCCAAACACACTTCCGAGGGCAACGAAGAATGGTAGGCGGGAAATCGGGAACATGTTGTGCCGAAGAGAATTCGACAATGGCTCTTTGCCGTGTGTACACGTCAAATTCGGCGTCGAGCGAGCCGTACTGAACCTCCCTGTCGGCGTCGACCCGGTTGGTGGGATCTGGTCACCCATATCAACATCCGCCCGACAAGAGATCTTGATGATGCAAGACAAACAATACTCTGGCGTGGACTATCGGGAGGTTGTTATTGATGATCGCACTTCCACACCCCTGAACAACTTTTCCAGCATTGTTGACTTGTTACAATGGCGAGTTGCGAGACAAGCGGACGAACTCTCTTATTGTACGATCGATGTGCGAGGCAGGGAGGGCAAGGGCGTCACTTGGAGAAAATTCGATTCGAAAGTCGCAGCGGTCGCGATGTACCTTCGGAATAAAGCGAAAATACGAGCCGGAGACCATCTCATATTGATGTACACGCACTCGGAAGATTTTGTGTATGCGTGTCATGCTTGCTTCTGTCTGGGCGCTGTAGCCATCCCAATGGCTCCGCTCGATCAAAATCGTCTGCACGAAGATGCCCCGGCTCTGCTTCATATGATTGCAGACTTCCACGTCAAGGCCATTTTAGTCAACGCGGACGTTGACCATGTGCTGAAGTTGAAGATTGTGTCTCAACATATCAAGCAATCTGCTCAGGTGCTCAAGGTTCAGATACCAAGCACTTTTAACACTGCCAAACCGCCAAAGCAGTCTGCTGGTTGCAGAGACCTCGGATTTACAATGAAGCCCGCATGGGTACAGCCAGGTTACCCGGTCCTAGTTTGGACCTATTGGACTCCGGATCAACGGAGGATAGCCGTCCAACTCGGGCATGACACCATCATGGGCACCTGTAAAGTGCAAAAGGAAACCTGTCAGATGACGAGTTCAAGGCCGATACTTGGCTGTGTTAGAAGCACTAGCGGTCTAGGCTTTGTGCACGCCTGCCTTATGGGTGTCTTTGTTGGTATGTCAACTCAGTAACAGCAGACGTTGATGCCGGCTAAATTATACGCCTAGGTGCACCGACCTATCTCGTCTCTCCTGTTGACTTTGCGGCGAATCCAATGTCATTGTTCCTGACTCTGGCAAGATATAAGATCAAAGATACATATGCTACGAGCCAAATGCTGGATCACGCCATGAACACTATGCCCGGAAAAGGCTTCCATCTCCATGAACTTAAGAATATGATGATTGCTACAGAAGGAAGACCTCGTGTTGATGTTTGTGAGTATCGAAAGCGTATCGATAACAAGTGCAGAGACTGATCTGACTACCTCCAGTCCAGAAAGTACGCCTCCACTTTGCCGCAACTGGACTTGACCGCACTGCTATCAATACGATTTATTCCCACGTTCTCAATCCGATGATTGCCTCCCGCTCATACATGTGCATCGAACCCATTGAACTGTGGCTGGATACCCGTGCTCTTCGTCGCGGTCTTGTCTACCCTGTCGATCCAGATACAGATCCCTCCGCTCTCTTAGTCCAAGATTCTGGTATGGTTCCCGTCAGCACTCAGATAGCCATCGTCAACCCAGAAACCTGCAAACTTTGTCATGTTGGGGAGTATGGCGAGATCTGGGTGCAATCTGAGGCTTGCGTGAATAGCTTCTACGGCTCCAAAGACGCATTCGATGCCGAGCGCTTCAATGGCCGGACAGTTGACGGCGATCCACACGTCAAGTTTGTCAGGACCGGTGATCTGGGGTTTCTACATACTGTTATTAGACCCATCGGACCAAACGGACAACCTGTGGAGATGCAGATTCTTTTTGTTCTAGGAGGTATTGGAGAGACGTTTGAAGTGAACGGTTTAAGTCACTTCCCAATGGACATTGAGTATTCCGTCGAAAAGTGTCACCGGAACATTGTGCCCGGAGGATGGTAAGTTGTGCTCCTTTCGTGTGTAGCGTGTTAGTGTATTACTGATGCATTTGTTGTTCAGTGCGGTCTTCCAGGCGGGTGGTCTGGTAGTCGTGCTTGTTGAAGTCATGCGCAAAGCCTACCTTGCCTCGATCGTGCCCGTAATTGTCAACGCTATCCTCAACGAGCATCAATTGGTTATCGACATTGTCGCGTTTGTCTCCAAAGGGGACTTCCCTCGCTCGCGCCTCGGCGAAAAACAAAGGGGCAAGATTCTCGCGTCATGGGTTACACGAAAGATGCGTACTATAGCGCAGTTTGGCATCAGAGACGCGGACGGTGCTGATTCACAGATCACCGAAGTGGCCGAGCCACGAAGTGGAATGGGAAGTGTACGCAACGGAAGCCTAATGGGCGGACAGAGCATCTCAAGGAATGTGGAAAGCTTACCCCCCACGATCGAGCGCCAACACAGATCTGTGCCGCAGGACGAAAAGCCTTACGCTCAGCTCCCGACGGGAATCTCGGAGATGCCAGCGAACTACGCAGACTCAATACAACAATCTCCTCCCTTGCCAATTGACGACGAAAAAGCTTACCAGAAGGACGGCACACCGACCGACGAAAGGAGCACCCACTTCGAGCTTGCGGACCATCACGCCACCTCAAACATGTCACTAGCAGACACGCCGACACAATACTACAACGGCAGCAACCTAGACCCCGAGCCCTACAACCAGCCTGACGCACCCGAGCTCTACACGGACAACAACAACAACAGTAACAACCACTACTCCCTACCCTCCTACTCCCACTACGACGACACCCCGACCCTCTCCCTCCCCTCCGTCACCGGCCACGACGGCCTGATGCGCGAAAGCGATCTCTGGAACCCGCCTTCAAGCCACCCCCAACACCAACAACAGCCGCCCCGACACGCCGTCTCAGCCACCGGCGGCCTCCGCGTCGCGAACGCGAACTACAGCGACGATGAACACGAGGAGGAGTGGCCGCAGGAAGCTATCCTGCACATGAACCTTTCCAGCGGCGGAAGGCGACTCAGCGGCTCGAGGGGAGAAGGGAGGTATGATGGGAGTGGATACGGGGGGGCGGTATGAGTTGAACTAGAAGGGATGGATGGATGGATATGGGGGAGAGACGAGCTGGGTTGGGGTGTTTATCTATCTGTCTTGCCTGGAGGGGAATGGAAGGGTGGAAGGAAGGACGGGTTGGTGGATTTGGGTATGAGGATCTGTAGTTGGCGATGTGGTGGATTGCCCAAGCTGTGGATTGCGATAACCTTTGTATGTGGGATGGGGTGTTTTGGGTGACTTTTAGCGGGTGTATGATAATGATGGGATGATCGGTTGATGGATTGATTGATTGTAGATAGGGTAACGTAGGAAGCGGCCCAGTCTTGATGACGGAGGGAGGCTTAACCGGTGGGGAGAATTGTATATAGTTCGCTTTTCATTGAGGTACTGGCTGTGTTGGACTGGGGTGCGGACAGTGATGTTCTGTGCAGGCAGGACTGCTGCATACCCGTTCGCTAGGGGTGGACTCTGCTATGTGAAAAAGCTATACACCCCGAGGAACTATCGCTTCTTACCCCCACCCTTCTGCGCCTTCCCACCTTTCCCACCTCCAGCCTTCCCACCCGCCCTCTTCGCGTCCTTCTCCCCTATCCCCTTCCCCTTCTTCCACACCTTCCCCTCCTCCCTCTCCCTCCTAACATCCAACTTCTTCCGATCCTTCCCACTCAACTTCCCCCTCTTCTCCCTCCCCTTCCCCCCACTCCCCTCCACCCCATTCAACTCCACCCGCCCCACCTTCCTCGCCACCCTCTTCTCCCGCTCACTCTCAAACCACGTCCGCTTCGGCCTCGCCATGATCTCCTCCTCATGCACCACCCTGTTCTCCGCCCTTCGCACCTGCATCTCCGCCTGGCCCAGCAGCTTCTCCTCCCTCTCCTCCTTCAACACCGCCTCGACCTCGTCCTTCAGCGCATCGATCTTCCCCGCCCAGACGTCCGCGGCGGCAGGGTCGACGACCCGGCTGACGATCTTGGCGCCCTGCGCGCGGCCCGCTCGCACGGCGGCCTTGACGACTTTGCGGTCGGGCTCGGCGGCCAGGGTGCAGGCGCGCCCGGCGCGGCCGGCACGCGCGGTGCGCCCGACGCGGTGTAGGTAGATTTCGTGCGATTGTGGGGCTTCGTAGTTGAGGACGGTGGCGACGCCGCGGATGTCGAGGCCGCGGGAGGCGAGGTCGGTGGCGAGGAGGAAGGAGACGCGATTGTCGCGGAAGGCTTCGACGCTGGCGATGCGCTGGGGAGGGAAGAGTTAGTGGGGTTCCAGGGGTGGTTTGAGGGAACGGAGGGAGGGGGAGAGGAGTGAGGGGTAACGTACCTGCTCTTGCGTCATGCTGCCGTGGAGCTCGGCGGCTTTAAGGCCGAAGAGGCTGAAGATGATGCGCACGCGGTGGACCTCGCGTTTCTGTCGGAAGAAGATGATCACCTTGTCGGTGTAGACGCTTTCGCAGAGGAGGAGGAGATATGCCAGTCGTTTGTCTTCGCGTCCGGGACGTAACCTGACGAATTCCTGGATCAGAGTGCCGACGGTCTGCTTTTTGGCATCTACCAGTAAGCGTACTGGCCGGTTGAGGCCCAGGCGGATGAGCTTGTCGACGTTGTCCGTCATGGTTGCGGAGAAGAGCATAGTCTGCCTCGACTTGGGGATCGTGGTGAGGATCTCGTTCAGCTCGTCAGCAAAACCATCTTCCAGCATCCGGTCCGCCTCGTCTAGCACCAGGATCTCTAGAGTATCCACTGTGAAACTAGCTGAGTTGCGCATGTGGTCGATAAAACGACCGGGTGTGGCGATGATTACGTCTGGTCTTGACTTCAAGACATTCTCCTGTTCTCGTAGGCTGAAGC
Organism: Acarospora socialis; assembly: GCA_025617375.2. NCBI lineage: Eukaryota > Fungi > Ascomycota > Lecanoromycetes > Acarosporales > Acarosporaceae > Acarospora > Acarospora socialis. The sequence goes on from JAMYGW020000012.1 coordinate 266,831, forward strand.
CACCAACAAGCTGGCAGAACGTAACATCCGTAAAGCTGGCAAGTTTCTTCGCGACGTTGAAACACTGTACGGCTAGTTCTCTCGTAGGCATTAATATCGCGACACGACTAGTGGGGACTTTCTTCGGCCGATATAGTAGGCGCTCCAAGATCGGAATGATGAAAGCGGCTGTTTTGCCCGAACCAGTCACAGCTCCTCCAACAACATCTTTTCCTAGTAGGGCCAGGGGTATGGTCTTTGACTGAATGGGTGTAGGCTCAGCAAAGCCGACAGAGGCAAGGCCACGAAGGATGGGTCTCGAAAGAGACATGTTCTGGAAGGAATTTGATGAAGGCGTCTTGGACTGGCTAGAGACGTCAGGTTCACCTGGGGCGAAGAAGGCTTTTCGGCGTGCCAGTTCTGCGGGATCGGCGATCTCGTCTTCGGAAGTTATGTCTGAGGCGACGTCGTCCGGATGCGGTACTGGTGAGGCGGCAGATTCAGCCTCTGACTCCGCCCCGCTCGATCTTTCATCGTCGTCATTGCCGGTGTCTTCCTGGGCTTCTGAGGCGCTGTCCTCCACATCCGAGCCAGTTACACACATGCCAAACCCATCAGCGGCAAGCAGTTCATCGTCGTCGTCATCCTCAAGGTTTACCGTAGCTTCTATCCCATCACCCTCCACCGCTTTCTCTATGCCAACATCTTGCCCCTCACCACCATCCGCCGTCGACTCTCCCGCAGTTCTCCTCTGCCGACGAGCAATAATCTCGTCCACATCCACAGCCTTCTTCTTAACGAACGTATCCTGTTCTTGGCCCGTGTTGCCAAGTCCCCAACCATCAAAGTCCTCGACCACTTCAGTATCCACGTCGCCAATCTGAAACTCGAAATCCGAGTCCATAGCTCCATCGTCTTCCCCCTTCGCTGCCCACGACTGATCTTCCTTAGAGCTTAAATCATCTCCCGACTGAACTTTTGCCGCGCCTCGCTTGGCCTTCTTCGCTTTATTAGTGGTCCCATCTCTTCCATGAACGGCTCCTCCCGTGTCCTGAGCATCTCGCTTTCGCTTGGTACCATTTTTGGTGGGGGCAGGTAATTGGGGCAACTCTTCGTCTTCCTCGATGTTTGATAGACTGCCATCGTTGTCGGAGATTGTCAGTATAAAATCATGGTCGTCATCCATGTGTCCATTCGGTTTGAAAGCCATGTTTGCAAGCTGGCTTCGAGAATGTCTGCTTGAGTTCAGCAGCCCGCAGCTTGAAAACAGTCGGATTTTCGTTCTGCCGGGCGGTGAGGGCGTAGCGTAGAGCGAAGGTTAACCCTAGATATTTTTGTTGTCGGCGATCATGATGGCAAAGCCACACTGAGAATTATTATCTTTTCACCACATGGATGTACTGAATGATGCACACAATAGCCTTCGTTTAGGAATGGCCCGATACGTACAGCTAGCATGAAGCAGCCCTCCTCAGGTATTCGACCCAAAGCCTCTACTTACCCAACATTCCGCTCTTCTTCATCTCTCAATGCTCTTCTCATGGCTACAATGCCTCAGGGCAATATGATATCTCATGATCCTTCTCATCGACTGTTCACGTCCTCTAGGTTCCCCGCAGCAGACAACCTCTGTCTCCAGTACACTCCTTTCCTCTATTACAATCAAGCATCTTTCCCATATACCACTTATCTGAATCACCTATCGCGTTCCTAAGAACCCATCGTTCCACATTAAATCAAACCAATCGACTGAACCCATCACGAGTTCCTAGGTGACGTACCAAGTCCCATCCCCAATCTGTTCTCCGATGACTTGAGAACGGATATCCCAAGTTGGAGTCCTACGTCTTACCGGGCCAGTATTTGTTCCCTGCCACTCTCAATCCGCCCTCACAGCAGCTCACGTTACCGACAACCCATTCACATGCTCATTGGACTGTTCACCATCAGCGCCACTCCGCCGTGGATCGTAAGCGTTACGTAGGACCGAGCAATCTCCACAGCCGGCGTCAAGCTTGGTAGGTTTGAGTTCTCTATACAGAGTAACATTAAGCAAGGAGTCTGTAACTTAGGTGCGCGTGAGGCGAAAGTGGGAGGGTGGAAAGGGATGTCTCTCTTTGGTACTACGAGTACTAGGGGCAGCTGGGGGCTGGTCTCGGCGAGGACTGGTACTTCCATGCGGGCGGGTCTGATTCAGATCCAAGGAAAGACAGGGTTCATTAGATAAAAGTTCGAATTTTGCTGGCTACGCTACAAATAACTAACGGACTGTCCTCTCTCCTCTCGTAGAAATCGATAAATACACATCTTCGGCGCGTTTCTCCAAGTGCAGTGTGGTATCCAGACTCGTCGATCTGTACTCGTACCTTCCTTGGCCTGTGCACAACCTCCGTGCTTTGTCTAGATGCATACCCAGACTTGATAACCCGTTCGCTCCTCTTATGAGTCTTCGCGCATTCTTCAGTGCTTATCCAGGCTGCTAAGTCAAACCAGGATCACGTATGCTGTAGAGGCTCTCACATCCCACAGCCGGGCCCGATGGTCACGCCGGTCTGTTTCAGGAGATAGGCGAAGTTGAGGCTGGATTGAGTCAGTAAAACTATCGACCACGAAGCAGAGGTAAGAAACGTAAAGTAGAGGACTCACAATTTATCCTTCTTATACCCAATTTTGGGTAACGTGGCAACGAGATCAAAATCCCACTCAGCTAACCATTCCTTCTGCCACTGAAAGTCGCCATCGTTGGTCGGATCATAAGGGATAGTCGCGAGGATTCTACCGACAATCCGCCTGCCTCCCTGTTCGTAGTCGAGCGGGTTCTCCGCGAAGAACTCGGTGCCGTTGCGCGACATGTGGAAAGGATCGAGCGCGGTGAGGAGGCGATCGACCAAGGTCTTGCCGATACCCACTCTCTTGTGCTGGTGATGGACAAAGACCTGCATTTCGACGGCGTATTTGAAGGCGTCGAACTGGCCGGCGAAGAGGTCGGCGAAGCCGAAGCCGACGATAACCTCACGGTAATTGGCGTAGCGGCGATTGTAGCGACTGTTGTTGCGAATGTTTTTGGTGACAGCAACCAGGAAGGGAAGCTTACAATCGTCGACGTCTTGCATTCGGTTCTGCCATGCTGTGCGATCCAAGGTTTCTCGCTCGGGTGCAACGACGGTGTTGGAGATATACCAAGCGTAGATGTCTTTGATCTGGTTGAGGTCGCCGACGTGGGCGGGTCGGATGTAGATGTTTGCTTTCGGGACGTGTGGATTTGGTGGCGGGACGTATGTTGTCTCGCGATGAGCCTTGTTGGCAGCACGGATTGCTTTCCGATCGGCCTTTTGCTCTTTTTCTTTGACCTCTAATTTGGCGGTATATGCAATCATAGAGGCCTTGGACGTTTGTTCCAGCTTTGTAGGAGTGTAGTCGTCTTCCGGATACAGTTGGGTATCGCCCTGCTCTTCTTCGGGGATAATTTCCCAAGCTTTATCAGTACCGGTTCCTAGTGCAACCCCTTCCAGAAAACCTCTCTGATTCATATCAATCACGGAGACTGCTTTAGCCGACTCTTCCTCAACCCATTTGTGCACAGACGCTGCGAACTTGGCGCTGACGTTATTGAAACATGGTCGAGCATCCCACTCGACTGGAGCGGGCATCCAATTGCCATCCCAATCTTGGAGCCTTAGCCCATCATCTTCGTCCTCCATTTCACGCAATCCTCCTTCAGAACCGTCAAAGTCCGAATTGTATGACCATCTCGCCCTTCTGTCGTCCCAGACGAAGTCCTTCGGAGATTGCTTTCCAGCTGGTTTCGGTGATTTCGCGAATGGCGACTGGCGCCGAGTACCTGGCTGCTTTGACGGACCAGCGAAAGGAGATGCATTACGGGAGCCAGCCGAGTTTTTGAACATCGTGGACTTCTGAGGGGTACGAGGATTTGGGCTGGGGGTTGTCGCACGAGGTTTAGTAGAATGAGTTGTATTCTCGTTAGTAATATCACGAGCAACTGCCGCCCTGGGACTGGTTGTATTTCCGTCTACTGGTGTCCCTCGCGAGGGTCCTGGCGGCGCTTGAAAGCTTGCACTGTCTTCCTTCGCAACAGACTTAACATTTGCTTCCTCGGTAATCTCTTGAACAACAGGCGCGACCTTGGGTGCAACAGGCACCTCATCGCGGCCGGCTTCGTCAGCTATCGGGACTTTCTGTGGTGTTTGAACGCTGGCCTCATGACTGGGAGGTTTCTCAGCTGAGTTGGTACTGGCCATCTCAGTCTCGCCATGAGGTGTACGAGCAACATCTGCCATGCCACTCACTGGCTCTGTGGTCATTTTGTGGTCATTCGGGTCGCTGGCAGGTTTAAGTGTTGTTTCCTCGTTGATGCTATGACTCACAGGCGGTAGGTTGAGGTTCAGTGAGATCTCTTTTAACGGAGTGGATGGTTCATTAGCACCAGGTTGTACCTCAGCTTCTTGTTTAGGTGTCCTCATATGAGGTGGGATATAGTTGCCATCTGCATCGTATTCTCGTCTGAGAGGTGAGGACGGTTTGGAGGTACGCTGTGGAAGAGTAACACGATGCTTGGGTGTATTCTCCTGTTGAGAAACATTGACCAAGCTCAATGAGACGTTTGAAGGAGCTGGAATAGGTGAGGTGGGTTTTGGCGTGTGGGCGCTGGTTGTAGAGAGCTGGGGTTTGATGACAGGCTCTGCAGGCTTCACGCCCAACTCTGTACCACCAGATGTGACAAGACTATTTGGACTTGCATTCGGGTGATTGTGGAAATTCGGTGTCGTCCTTGGTGTCGTAGGAGTTGTGGCCGAGTTTGTGGTCTGGTACCAGCTGTGCTGACTGTCGGTGCTATCGTTTGTGGCGATCGGAAATCGACCGGTCGACGCGTTTGCGGAGTCGAGGTGCACAGGATCCGCCTCAGGTTTGGATGCATCCATTGTCACAAGTTGCGTCTGTGGACTGTTCGTGACTGAGCGATGCGCTAGAGAGGCCTGTTGCCGACTTGGATCTGATGGCGAGAGGTAATCACTCTTACAAGTTGGTGCCGGACGCGTGTTAGGTCTCTGGGGATCTTCGTTCTTCGGACGAGTTCCTGCTTGGAGTTAGAATTGCTCTTGCAAAAGGTCGTCACTGATGCTTACCTCTAAAGTTTGCTCGGCGACTGCCTTGGGGTGGAGTGGCTGGGTTGTTCGGGTTCATGGTTTGAAGCAGCGCTTCTATTTGAGCTAGCTGATTTTTGGGTTGACGCATTGGCTCTTTTCTTTCTTCTGCTTTTGCAGAAGTTGACGCGTGCTTTGCGTCGAATGAGGGGCCACCTCGACAAGGTGGAGCAGCCCCCTCCTTTTCAGACGATTCACTCGTCTCGTTTACCTCATTACGAGGATTTGTGCCGGGCAAGGAATGCTAGTGCTTTGTGTTAGCACCAGGGTTCGAGCCCGGCCTAATGTAAGATAAGGTAGATAATGTTTCAGATCGAGAGGGAGGGAAGACGTCATTAACACACTTACCACTTCGGCATCCTTGGCGGCAAGCTCCAGGGCTTCATAGAGAACAACATGTATTAGTGCCTCTATATCGTCGTATTCATGGTGTACTGGTGTCTTGCTTACTAGTCTTGGGAGACTCCTCAGCCGCTTGAGGGCTCCCGGCCTGGTTTTGGGCTTTCGCCCCCTTGTTTGCGGCATTGCGCCGATGCATGCGACGCTTTGCATTGCCCTTTGGGCTTTTCTTTTTACCCTTTTCAGGGTAAGACGTGTCCTCCATTGTTGGAGGTAGCCCGCATTGCATGCGCAATTTGGGCAAGGCGACGTAAAGGCCGTTCGAAGACATGTCGATGGTTGTGGTTGACACGATGTTGTGGCTGAGAAAACGTGATGCGGAGGATGTTGTGACAGCGACCGGGGCGCGTCAGGGTTCGGGCTCGCTTTCCCAATTCACTCCATTTTAGTTGACACGAGTAAGCGCGATCAACTTTCATCAAATACGGTCACCAGTGTGGAAGCGGCGAGGCGAGCTGCTCTCTACACCTCAAAGAAGGCACATCTCAATTTTACTGTGGAAAGGAAGCTGGCTCATCAATAAACTTAGGAGTATGTTGTCAATTTTGCGGAAAGCACGTCTGAAGGACAAGGAGATGCGAATACTGATGCTGTAAGTCAACTTCAGATGGCAGGAGCAGATCCCACTAAGGTCGATCAGAGGTCTGGACAACGCGGGCAAGACGACAATAGTGAAGAGAATCATGAATGAAGATGTCAATACCGTCAGCCCAACCCTTGGATTCATCATCAAGACCATCGATTATGACGGGTGAGTAGATGAGCATCCCACATTCACAGTACGGGCGATGACAATGGAAAGTTACAAACTCAATATTTGTATTGCATTCCTACCTACATTCTCCCCAAGTGGAAGGCTGATGGCCTCACTGCAAAGGGGACGTAGGTGGACAGAAAACCCTACGATCGTATTGGAAGAATTATTTCGAGAAGACGGACGCCCTGATTTGGGTTGTCGACGCAACTGACCGTCTACGGATCGACGATTGTAGGGAAGAACTGGCAGGCTTGCTACTTGAGGAAGTAGGTCGGAGACCTGGAGCTCAGTGGCCATTGCTGATGAAGTTTTTCGCGTTGCTAGCGGCTTATGGGAGCCAGTCTCCTCGTATTCTCGAACAAAGTCGACGTTGCTGGAGGCATGACTGATGAGGAGATCCGAGAGGTACGAAGAACTCACCTTCCCTCTAGGTAGGTTACCAACCGGACCACTAATGGGCCACTCGATGCAGGGTCTGCAGCTCGATGCCATCAAAACGCATAAATGGACAATCATAAGATGTAGTGCAATAACTGGAGAGAATTTGATCGCCGGTCTTGAGTGGGTCGTTCAAGATGCCAAGGACAGACTGTTCCTGTATTAGAGGAGGGGATTGATATTAAATTGTTGCAGTATGATTGCAGAATCCTGCCTCACTCTGCGGTAGGCAGCTCTGACCGGACCCACGCTGTCCACCGCTCGTTGGCGGCTGTGGTCAGTCGGTCCAAATTGAGCACTGCTCAAACTACCAAAAGGGCTTAGCCTCGACAGGGAAGCGCGTCTGAATTTGTACGACCAGGTCACAACAAACAGGCCCTCACAGATGGGACTGCATGATCCTTAGGGTTGCTTCTACAGACTACCTGCTTATATTGTACGGCTCGATTATCGTAAGACTGCATCAGACGCGATTGCTGGCCAGTGTCAAGGCTTTGCTAAGTATGAATGATCTCTCTCATGCTTCCAAAATAGAAAGATCTACCGAGTCCCGTGTCAAATTTCCAGCTCTCCTCCTAGAGGATATGCACGAATACTTGTAGATCCCCGTCGACAGCAAATATCGACCCCGCGTAGCCCCTTATAAGATCTTGATCGCGGGCGCGTCCCCCTTCCCTGATCCGGTATGGATACTTCTGCTGGCTCTGAAGATGTCAATGACTTCTTACTGCGTATTCGTGAGCTTGGGGACAAGAGAGACAAGGAAGATGAGGAGCGCACCAAGAAATTAGAGGAAGAAATCCTACAAGGTCGAAAGGAGAGGCAGGCACGAAGAGCTGGTCAGTGCACTTGATAGCCAGCAAACTTGAACAATATCTTCGAGTGCCTTATGAACTTCCTTCAGTGCTAATTGCCATAACCTGAGCAGAGCGCGCCAGGTCCATCTCACCAACAAAAGACTCTCCTTCGAACGCCGGCACACCTGGCTCAATAAGATCCCTCACAGATACTCCTTCCCATGACAAGATCACCTCCGCAATGAGTTTCCCTCCACCATCGACTCCGCAAGCTACAGAGATCAGCGGCGCATTGGAGCGCTTGAGCGGAATGCCGTCAAAAGATGACGATCCTCGTACGAATGACAAAATGCCCCACGAGCTACCTCAAGCGAATACACAGGCTCCGATTAGCTCATGGTCATCACCGAGCAACGCAATGGCACCATCTCGTGCTGGAACGCTTGCTTGGCAACAACGTCCGGACTCTCGTGGCTCGACAAGCGCTCGCAGTCGTCCTTTGTCAATGGTAGCTGCAGAAAACAACGCCGCGAGGTCACCACGAGCCACCCCAGAGCCAACGGCCAAAGATGATGCAGAGATATCAAGGAGTCAAATCGCGCAAGCTCTCGGCTCCAAGGATCCCTCGTGGTTCAGGCAGACGGCAGATCGGGGAACGGGGTCGCCCGCTTATAGACAAGATCAGGAGGATACGATTTCGGATACTACTTCAATGAGTGGCAGTGTGCGCTTACCAGGTCTTTATCGAGACTCTACTGTGGATTCAAGCAGAGAACAAAGTCCGATGGCAGAGAGCGTGCGGTCTACATCACCTTCCGCCGAAAGCTCTGAACGCCATGGCAGCGGATGGAGTCACAAGTATTCGAGCAACGCATCCATATCATCAAGGAGTGGCATTCGGTCCCCATTGCCAATCTCAAGTGCTCAAATATTTGCGCCTCCTATTTCCGAGCCAGCTTCCTCAGGTGACAACGAGCAACCAGGACTGAGTCGTACATTGGCCATGTCTCCCTCTCAAGGCCGCATCTCGCCGGAGAAAATGGAACGTCCCCCTTCGCCAACGAAAGGTCTTGGAGGCTTTGTACAAAGCGCGATGCTAAAGCGCTCAGATAGCGTCAACAAAAGATGGAGCGCACAAGCAGGTCCGGGACTCAGTAGAGGCAACTCGACTGCAAGCAATTTCAGCGGGCGTGGAGGCTCAGGCAATATTATAGCCGGTTTGACGGGGTCTATGAGTCCACCGAAAGAAGCATGGGTCAGCAGCAGTAGTCGAGAAGCTTCGCCGACCTCTCGGCCTGGATCAAGTCATAGCAACACTACACTTACTCAAGGAGCGCAAGACAACATGAGATCAGAACCTTCGGAGTCATTCAAGGAAAGGTTTGGTTCACCTTCTGATGATGGCTTTGCTAAGCCTGCAATACCACATCACGCCCGCTCGCGGTCCGTTGTCCACACGGGCCAAATCGACGGAGAGCTTGTGCCACCGGTGACAACTCCTCCCATGAGCCCTTCGAAGACCATGGACCCCAAGCGATGGAGTCCAACTAAAGCAAGTTGGCTGGAGAGCGCCATCAATAAGCCCGATTCGCCTAGACCGAGGGCAGCACCGCCTCAGCAGCCCAGTTGGATGGTTGAAATCAATAGAGCGAAGCAACAGCGTGGCAGTGTCGACCTCGGCAAAGGTTCGGCGTTCAAAGAAGTCAAACCCGAGGCACTTCTGCGTTCACCACCCCTGGGTGGTACCCTTACTTCTTCAAGTATTGTAGGACGACCCCAAGGGTTCGGCTCAGATACAGTAAAGAACAGCGGACCAAAGGGCAAGGATATCACTGAGCAGAATGTAACGCTCAAGGGTCAGTCGGTTCAGTCAGAGTCTCCCACGCCATCTTCACCTAGACCCTCGCAATCTTCACCTAGTGATTCCACTCCACCAACCCAAGAGCCCACTATTGCGGCAGGTGATAGAGAATTGGAGAAAGATGTACAGACAGTGCACAATCCTGGTTCCGACAAGTCAATATCAGCACAAACAGTGAAGCCTGATACCGTTAGCTCTAAGCCTAAACCCGAAACTCCCCCAAAGAAAGACTTTAGAACAGTTCTGAAGCCGCGTCAAGTCTCGGGTGGGGAACGGGTGAAAGAGGAGCCCGAGTTCAAGAACGTGTTTGGCAAGCTCAAGCGTACGCAGACGAAGAACTACGTGGCCCCTGATGAACTCAAAAACAACATCCTGCGTGGCAAGGCTGGTCTCGCGGTCACAGGGGGTCCTAAAAAGATTGAGCGCGTGGATGAGCTGAAGGAGAGTATCTTGAAGAAAAAGGAGGAAATGAAAGCTGGAGGTCCTTCTACTATGGTCAGGAAGACAAGTGGAAACAGTGTTACCAAAGCCCGTGACCCGCCCACACCTGAGGCTATTATGAAAAAGAATGCTCTGATAAGATCAGAGAGTGGCTTGAGCAACGGCAGTAATGCCAGCAGAGGCAGTGATCGGGGCTCTACCACTCCGGAAGCAATCTCGAAGCAGAAGATCTTACGTGAGAAGCCAAAGCCTATGCCACCAGAAGAGCAACCTCTTGCGACAAAAGGAGCTCGAAGCAAGGAATCTGCTGGGAGCGGTACGCTGGCGGAACGATTCAACCCTGCTTTGGCAAGCTTAATATCGCGGGGCCCTTCACCTTTAGCTGCCGCTTCTGCACCAACGAAGAATGGGGACCCAATACCATCAAACGACTTGCACACCGCAGATTTGGCCTCGTCTCGCGGATCAAATGATGTGCAACTAGTACACATGACCAAGGGAAGAGCCCGAGGTCCGAAACGGCGTTTGCCAATGGCAAGTGCGGAGTCCTCGCAGCGCACCGTGTCTGAACCTCCACCAACCTCTACGCCACAAGCCCAACGACCTGATGTGAAGCGAGACTCGAAAGCCTTATCAGCACGTTCGCCTTCAGCGTCTACGACACATGATCAACCATTGGCGGGTCTAATGAATAATAGTGACAGATCGCCACATGTAAGTCCTACCAAACCGTATACTCCACCGAAGAAGCCACACATAGCAGAAATGGCTTCAAAATCCCCGAAGTTACCGAGTTCACCAAGATCACCGAAACCTCCACAAATACCAAACGTAGCCGCGCCTCTTTCCAGTCAGGCTCAAACTCCAATTGCCGACACGTCCACACCAACGAGACAAAAGCCTGTGATGGTGGCGAAAGACATGAAGCAAGATGCAGCAAAGAGAGAAACAACTCTGGATAACACTCCACAATCGTCTCCTACGCAGCCTGGCGATAACCTTCAGGATCATCAACGCCAGGTATCTCAGCCTATACAGCGCAATCAACCGCAGCACAACGTAGATGAAGATGAAGGAGCTATTGTTTCAGTGAGGAATGCCACAGCCCTCTGGGGTCAAACTACAACCTCACCTGCAAAGGACACTCGCTCTAAGTCACCTATCAAGCTACCGACAAGAAAGGACGAGGAAAGAGCATTGGAGGAAGCTGGTCTTTGTGCTGTACCGATAGGAGAAAAAGAACCGATTGGTTTAGGTCTTCAACCATTCATCAACGACTCGCAGACTCCAAAGCCGTTCCATAGACCGCTTCCTTCGCCACCCCTACAGTCCCCGCGATCGCCGCCAATCCCTGAAAAGAAGCCACAGTATATTGGAAACAGAGTGATTTCTAATGGTACTACGACAGTGGGAACGACTTCCAAATCACCAAGGCCCCAGATTTCAGAAGCTTCAGAGCTCCTGTCCGAGTTCTTTGAACAACCGCTTACACCAGATGTCAAAGTTGACGTTAACGCTCACGCAATCTTATCATCAAAGTCACAGGAGTCAGATAAGATCAAGACCTTACGAAAGCAGATATGGGAAATCACCAGTGACGGCAAGAGAATGCCAGTCCCGTCCCATCAAGAACACATACTCTTCGAGGACTCGATGTACCTATGCACCCACGTCTTCGGAGCCGCAAACGGCGCACGTGTAACCGAAACATACCTGTGGGCCGGCGACGGTGTATCCCCATCCGCCGTCCAAGACGCGCAGCTCTTCAGCCGGAAAGTGGCAAAGGAGCAGAACGGCAAACTCATCATCCTCAGACAAGGCAAAGAAACTGCAACCTTCTTCCAAGCCCTAGGCGGCATCGTCATCACCAGGCGTGGCTCGAGCAGCCGAGCAGATTCCTCCGCGCTATACATGCTTTGCGGTCGCCGCCACGTTGGTCAGATCGCCTTTGACGAGGTTCCCATGACGCCCCAGAGCCTCTGCTCTGGCTTTCCCTACATCATCTCTGCCAAGTTTGGCAAACTCTACCTGTGGAAAGGCAAAGGCAGCTCGGCCGACGAGCTCGGCTGCGCCCGTCTCATCGGCATGGACCTGGGCCTCACCGGCGAGATTGAAGAGGTGGACGAGGGTCACGAGCCGCAATCCTTCTTCGACGCTTTCCCCACCGGGTCCGTTAAATTCATCCCGAAATCGGCAGACCATTGGCGCCTGAAGCCGAATTTCGAAAACTATCGTTGGCGCCTCTTCTCCGTCGAGCACGAAACCCGACAGAAAGCAAGCTCGCCCTTCTGGGGCCGGCGTGGCTCTGCGCCCCTCGACGACCCGAAACCAACCGCACAGATACGGGAGATCGCGCCGTTCTGTCAGACGGACCTCGAAAGCGGCGGCATCTATGTCCTCGACGCTTTCTTCGAGATATACATGTGAGCCTTTCCTCCCCTCATCTTCTACTCTATTCCTACTGTACTATGCAGAACATAACCCGTTGCTGACACCATTTCCGATATCACAGAATCGTCGGCCCCCAAGCGCGCGCCAAACACGCTGAATTCCAAACCGCCCTCCTCTTCGCGCAAGAATACGGTATCTTGGCCGCCTCGCTCGAGGACCGACCGTTCGTGCCAGTCGGCACCGTCGTACTCGATGGTGCCCCGAGGGATATGAGGGCTGTTTTTCGGAAGTGGGAGGATGGGATGGGGTCGGTGCAGCAGGGGGGAAAGGACGGGAAGAGGGTTGTTGGGTTGACTGCGGCTTTGGAGGCTCTGGGTCTTTGAGTGGTTGTTTCGTTTGGGGTTGGGGGGATGGAGTGGGATGGGGGAGATAGGTAGGGTTCGTGTATATATTAGGGTAGGGGGCGTGTGGTGGATCCAAGGGAAGGGAAGGGAAGAGGGGTGGGATGGGGTTGCTTGGCGCTTGTATTTGTAGGAAGGGTACTGGTGTAGGTGTATGTTACCGTGTACATTTTGCCGGTATGCTCGTCAAAGACGCAAAGAAGTATGCAAAACATACTCCTGCAAGTGGCCTTCTATGATATATATACGCATTTTTCAGCATGGAGCATGATTGGATTGGGACTGTCATAACTCTTCTTGGGTATCTATTCGAATCGAGGTGCCGGCACATAAGCTTAAAGGAAAGAGAAACGAAATCCGTCGTCTGCGCGGAACATTCATACCAGTGTTATGAAAAGACACCTGCCAAACATGTAAGAGACCGCCAGCTCAACCATCACCACCTCATATTGAGGACGCATGAATCCCTTCTGCTCTACGGCACCGCGGGTAGATTCGTCCTTGCCGCTCTCCCCAATTTACTAACGTCCAAGCTCCTCCTAACTCCCGTTATCTCCCCGCATTCTCGACACTAGTTTTTACGGGTACCTCGAATATTCTGGCGGTGGTGTGGCTCGAGATATCGAAGAAGCTCTCTCAAAACGACCGCCTTCCCGCTGCTCAGCAGTTGCACCACTATTGTCTCGATGATGCTCATCACTTCCATCAACCTCCCGTTCATGATAGATCTCATCATCGCCTTCGGCGGGGTCCGCGATCTGAGTAAGGATGACATACTTCCAGGCCGTGGTAAGATCGATGCGGAACTGATGGCTCCTTTCCGCCAGTCCCATATACTCCTTGCAGGTCTCGGTGTCCTTCTCCGGATCGCAGGAGATGATGAAGTGCGCCACCATCCGGGCCATCAGCAGGCGCATCGGCGAGGTACGCTGCGTCCTCCGATAGATGTCTTCGATATTGACGGCTTCGGGGATGACGCACAGCTTGTTGCAGATGCGGCGGAGATGGTCGACCGCCATGTTGCGCAGCCGCACGGCGCCGAGCTCGAGGCCGAGGAAGTAGAGGTCGAGGACGGGGACGGAGTGCGGGAGGCCGTCGGTTATGGTGTAGGTGAGGCGATCTTGGTAGAGAAACTGCGAGAAGAGATTCAGACAGTCTCCGGACCAGGCCCTCATGGGGAGGACTTCGAGGTCGATATGCAGGAGAGGCTTGAAGAACGGGATGTTGTGGCAGAGGAGTCTCTTGTGGACTTGGATTTCATAGCCTGGGGTTCCGCTTTGGATGCGGATGAGCGGACTCTGGAGGAGGCTAGAGTAGACTGGTTAGAACTCGGGATCTGAGCTCCGTCGGAGGCTCGAGATGTACCTGCTGAACTCTCCGTACGTAGCCATTGGAAGTGCTGAGAAGGAGAAGCGAATGAACGAAGATCTCTCTGGTTTGAAGAGGATGTACGAGTTCAGTCTTTAATTTCAATACCGAAGAGATCTGACAACGTCTTATAGATGGGACGGCGTGTTCCTGTGGGCAGAACAATTCACATCCAGCCCAGCTACCCAGTGAATAGCTGGGATCAAAATCACAACGCTTGGAGCGAAGAAATCATTGGGTCCCAATACTGATACAATAGGAAAAGACAATAGCAAATCTGAGTGTATTGGCTAAACATAGCGAATTACTGCAACATGGTGACAATGATATATTGCTGTGATGTGTGCTCTCAAGGGGACATAGGGAGTCCATTGAGATCTGTCCGTTCTTTACAGAAAGATAGATGAACCGGGAAACCAGTAAAATGCAGAGACCACATCATTATAATGTGTATCAACTTGCTATCTGCTAGAACAAGCACTTCCGTGTTCGTAGCGAATCGAGGAGAGGAGGGCATGTAAGGCTTAGTCATATACTGGAAAAACGATAAGCCGTAGCATCTGTCACGTGAGCAAGCTGCATCAACTCGAGAGATGTACTAACCGCAATCGGAACTGTCGAGGTGTCTTTTCAGGTGGAGCAGTGATACTGCGACACTTCAGCCCGCACTCAAACTTCCATATACAGTCAAATCCCGGTAGCATCCTCGTCATTGTCTGTCCATTCCCCCAGCAGTGACAGTATCAAATCTGCAAATTGAAGTGCGCCGCGGTGAAAACCTGCGGACGCCTTTGCGGCTCTCAGTATGTCTACGGACTACAATTACGACGAACAGGTTAGGGCTGAACTTATCTTGAGCTACGGGCACTGCACTAAAGCTTTTTCTAGGGCCAGTTCTTTCCGTATTTCATCCTGACGGTAACAGGCTTGATCACGCTTCCTTTGACCTATACTCTCCTGAAACCCAGCAAAGGTTTGTTTGACGGAGAATGAACATCACCAACTGTTACCCGCATTGAGCTGACTTGCTTGAAGAGCTGGAGAATACTGCGCCACGGATACATTCCGACTTCAAGCCTGAACATGAGGATCTTATTGAGGGCCAGAAGCGCAAGCAAAGGCGAAGAGAGAGAAAGCTCAAACGAATAACGGCGGTTATTCTTGGCTATCTGGTGATGGGATGGATGATTTACCTGATCATGATTACCGCGCGGTCAATACCGAAAATATGGGATCCGTATAACATTCTAGGGATTTCACGGGTAAGCAACTACGATAGCGCGTCATGGTATGGTTATGCTAATGATAATCATTGTCATAAGTCCGCGGATGAGAAAACCATTAGATCGCATTGGCGGCGCCTTACACTGAAATATCACCCGGACAAGGCGAATGTCGATCCGAGTCTGAATGAGACAGCCGAGACTATAAATGATCGTTATGTCGAGTTGTCTAAGGCCTATAAAGCACTCACGGACGAGGACGTCCGGAACAACTACATTCAGTATGGTCACCCCGACGGAAAGCAGAGCTTCAGTATCGGGATTGCGCTGCCCAAGTTCATAGTCACCGATGGAAATGGAAAATACGTCCTCCTTGTCTACGGCCTCCTACTCGGGGTATTACTACCATACGTCGTGGGGAAGTGGTGGTATGGTACGCAAAGAATGACCAAGGAGAAAGTCCTTATAGCAAGTGCAGGAAGATTGTTCAAAGAGTACGGCGACTTCATAACTGAAGGAGGTATAATTGCTGCACTGAGTACCGGCGAAGAGTATAAGGAGATGCTCAAGGGCGACAAGGCAGATACAGGGCTTGGAAAACTGGAGAACAGGATCCTTGCTGCTGGAGAGAATGGATCAACGGCCGCAGGCTTGAGCTCAAAGGATACGGAGAAGCTTGGAAGTATTGATGGCGGAGTGCGAAGAAAAGTACTAGCCCTACTCTGGGCATACCTTGGTCGAGTTGAGCTCGATGATACTACGCTGAACGATGGTACATATACCTTGAAATTGGAAGCTACTCCTGTATTGACGGCTTGACAGAGAAATTCGAGGTCGCCCCAATCGCTCTTGCACTGAATGAAGCATTTCTTGCTATCAGCCTTGCATATGGCACTGTCGCGCCCATTCTTTGTTCGTTCCGTATATCACAAAACCTCATTCAAGCCATCGCGCCAGGCTCTTCACCATTACTACAGTTACCGTACATTACACCCTCAATCGCTCAAACTCTGGAAGGCGAAGATTCGAAAGGCCATCTTACTGTGCAAGACTTCATGCGGATACCAGAAGAACGACGGCGGAAGTTAGCTATAGCTCCTGGCTTGCTATCGGAAAGCCAATATAAGGCCACCATTGCCGTTGCAAAACAGTTGCCGGTGTTTCGGGTGGAAAAGGCTTTCTTCAAGGTCACCGGCGAGAAGTTTATAACCCCAGGCAGCCTTGTCCAATTCGTTGTCAAAGCACGTATTATTCCCCCTGGTACGGTCAATGTACCAGCTGTCAATGAGCTGGATCTGGAAGACATCGATCCGGCCGAAGACGACCTAGATGCTATACTCGGCCGTAAACCACAGAAGAACAAGAAGACCCAGTCCGCCGATGGAAAGGATAATGAATCACCCTCCGAGGAGCAGTCGATTCAACCTCCTCTGGCATTCGCGCCGTACTTTGCACGCGATCATTCACCACGGTGGCATGTCTTCCTCTCGGATAGCAAGGTGGGCAGGATGGCTGTGCAGCCGTTCGTTTTCACCACCTTTGATAAGCCTCTCTTCAACGAACAGGGCAATGCAACTTTCAACATGCAGACACTGAAGATGCAGTTTGGGGCGCCGCCACAAGCGGGGCAGTATACATTTGTCATGCATTTGATTTGCGACAGCTACGTGGGGATAGATACAAAGATGGAGGTCACATTGAACGTCGAGGAGATGGCCAAGGCCGTCGAGATGCAAGACGAAGATGAAATCAGTGAACCAGAAGAGGGTAAGTAGGGCGATTCTTGACATGTCACAGTTGCTGATACGTGTTCTTTCATAGATTCGATAGCAGGTCAGATGAGCGCTTTGAAGACTGGTGGTATCAGTGGACCTCCACCGAAAAGGAAAGTCCGAAAGCCGGTGCAGGAAGAGTCGAGTGATGATGAGAGCGACACCGAAGGCGACGAAGAGGACGCGAGTGAGACGGACACAGATACTGATACCGACGAAGAATGAAATGGATTTGTCTGATTAGGGTATACTGTCTGCATAATACTGGCGAATGGAAGTTATACGGCACTGTCGATAAGCATTGTTATGTGGGAGCTCTCAGACCGTTTGGTCCTGTCATAGAAGAGCATGTGGAATAGGTATTGAATACATCCTTTACTCAAAGTTCATCGATAGAGACCCGGCCTTACCATCTTAGACTTGGCCGCAAATGCATCTCCCGTAAATCGCAGCCACTGAACCGGAGGTGCTCCGCTTTGCTGTGTGCAGCGGTGAGACCAGAGATGGCATGTCGTGACGGCGCAGTCACGGGTAATGATAGAGTCTGTGCTGTACGAAGTACTCGTATGAAGGGTTGCTTTTCAAGTATCACAGAATCTAGCCTCAAGACACTGTCGTTCTATACTCGTACTTTCGCTTGGTTGGCAGCGGCAGTGGTCAGGTTCGACGGCACAGCTGCTCGTGGGCTTGCTCTACTCTAACGCTAACCTTATTTGATATCTGCCACTCGCGTCTAGCAAATCAGCGTCCTCGAAACAGACTCCACGCCAAGGCACTTCTCAAGCAGGAAATACTCTAGTAGAACACTTACAGGCCTGTTCTTGTCTTTTGTCCCGAAGCACTCGCTGGATGTCACAACCTGGCCGTCGGCCAGAGCTGCAGATGGTAGTCCGACTAGGCGTGGCTGACAGCGTGATCCGTATTTCTTCGTATTCCATCCTTGGTTGAGCTTGGTCGTGGAGGACACAATGTTTGTTGATTACCCGCACCATATGGCCATCAACGCCAAAACTAAGCTTTACGAAGAAGTAGTTGCTCACTTGGCGGTTGTCAATGGAGTGTCTCAATATTTGCTTTCTATTCTTACTCCTTCACGAGAATCTACATGCTTGGCTGTGGAGTTGATGTCTATAAGATAGGCCTTCAACCCGTGCGATTTCTTGGTGAAATACTTTTTATATACAGTTGTACCGAGACTCGCAACAATGTTTTCTTCACTTGTTCTTACTTTGCTTCTGGCAGTACCTGCTCTCTCCAACCCTCTGGTTGAGCGAAATAAATGCAACAGGGATAATGTCCTCCGAGCTCTTGTGGACACTCGGAATATTGACGAGGCGGTCAAGTTCTGCAGCACTTATATCACCGTACCGCCAGTCACAAAGACATGCTCGAATGTAAGACTCAGCAGCATGGCCCTTCTCTGGACAGAACTCATTAGTCTCCGCAGATTCCACCTGATTGTCCAACCAGGACTGCTGTCACTCTGGTCATAGATCCCCTGCCAACCACCGTGTAAGTACCTCTGGAACTCTGTTCGAACATTCTGCTAATCCTCCAGAACCGTTACGCCAACCTATACCGTTACTGTCACTTCCGCTACCACTGTGTACTCCCCTTATACTAAGCCCCATTACAAGCGTGATGGCCCTCTCCCTACTTTCGTCTCGCAGTACCCGGCGTCGCGGGTCTCGAGTGCTTGCTCTTGCTTGACCATTACCCCGACGACCACCACAACGACTCAGACCACTTGCCCACCCCCGAATGTGAGCTATCCAGCCCACAAGGTACCTCAACCTAGCTGACAAGTACTCCCAGACCGTGGTAGTCACGGAGAGCCCGCCACCCTTCACAGTCACGGAAACGGCAGCCTCCTCAGTCGTCATCACGTCCCACTACACCACAACCAGCACGCTGCCCGCCCTCTGCAAACCCACCAATTTCCAGGAATACCGAGGCGGGGTCATTCCCCAGCCGGTGAAGCTGCAGCAGACGACCGGCAACACCGAGAGCGACTGCTGCGTGACTTGTTTCAATGCCAAGAATTGCAACTACTTCCAGTTCCGCCCGGACAATTCTCCCGCCGCGCACTGCGAGTATTACGTCGGTACCGCGCCGACGGACCCGTCGCCATACAAGGACATATGTCCCCTGGGTGTTGCGAAGACGAGTGAGTTGGATAGTCCGGCTGGGGCTGGCTCGGGCCAGTTCTTGTTGAATTATGGTCCTTGTTTGGCGAAGTCTCCTTTGCAGGGGTGAGCGGAGGGTGAGCTTGTGGATGTGTCTCAGGGTGGTGGTTCATAGCAATAGCGCAAATAATAATGTCATTCCATACACAAGACCATTTCTGGTCCCACGCCCATGGGTGAATAACGATAACCTTTCACGAGGCTGTTGGTGCCCTATAATATACTCGTGAAAGCACGTACCTTAACGGTTATTTTTGGGGTATCCAGTTTAGGTTAGCGTGCACCACCACACCCTCACTTTCAGCCGCAAGTAGGTAAATAGAAACATCAACCGTCCGCAATATCTATTTTGAGCCACAATGTGCCTCTCGATTACTTCTTCGACCGGTTCACGAAACCCGCCATTGGGCTGTGGCCGTCTCAGCGTTATAGAGAAGCGATCTCTGCTGCAGGCAATACATCGCACCTTTCCCTCTGATATTGTAGGCGTGTGTGTTACGCCCGGGAAGGAAGCCCTTGTCGCGATGGAGGTACATATAAGGCTCTTGGTGTACTGCTTCCGTGTCTATAGTATTCCCAAGATAGGGCATGTATGGTCATGGACCCCAACGTTGTTCCATATAAATTGCCATGGCCGCAATTGCGCAATCTCACTTCCGTCGAAGCTTGAATCATGTTGTCTATCTTCTACGTGAGCGGAGTCGAAGATATTTTTGTAGCATATCTCCATCCAGGCTACAGTTCTCTTGGTGTAATCATCAATCATTCTTACTTGCTGTGACTCTTATTCTGTTGAAGAAGGACCACCCGAGAAGTCTTTCCTTTCTGGGCCTTCCTTCCCAAAGGAGACGGCCTACCTAGGTACAGTGCATGTGCAACAGCCGCTATGGAAGCCCTATTCTTTAACACCGAGCGAGACGGCGGTGATGGTCAGCTGCCTTGTCGTGCCACTCCTGCCCCTCCTCTAGAAGATTCACCGACGGACGCTTATATTGTCGAGCATTACCCCTTTTCATGGCCATCTGTGAGCAACACTTCGACCGGTACAACCATCACCATGGCAAGCTCAGACAAGAAGGCCGTTACTCAGCGGAAACCAGAAGATGGTTCGTCACCGCTGCCGCCATGTAAGCATGGCTGGAGGTTCTACGCTGCCTTTGGTTGTCTATGCATCATCAGTCTCGTCTGTGCTTTAGATGCCACGAGCTTGTCCGTGGCGTTGCCGGTAGGTTTGGGATCATGAGATGAAAGCAATCCCACATCTTCGAAAGCAAATTGCTGATACGAGCGAGCCATAGATCATAGCTAAGAAACTCAATGGCACCGCCATTGAAGCCTTCTGGTCCGGGACGTCCTTCCTACTCACCTCCACCGTCTTTCAACCTAGCTTTGCCTCGTTCTCCCACATCTTCGGGCGGAGACCGATGGTCTTGCTTGTCTTGACCTTCTTCACTGCTGGTACCATCATCTCAGCATTAGCTCCCAACTTTACGGTTATGCTAGTCGGGCGAAGCATCCAGGGCGTAGGAGGTGGAGGGATTATCGCCTTGACGTATGTGATCGTCACCGACCTGGTCACGTTGAGGGAGAGGGGCAAATGGTTCGGGTTGATTAGTATGATGTGGGCTATTGGAAGTGTTAGTGGGTATGGAATCCATAGGCCGCTGTCTGGCTGATACTAACATTTATCTTCCAGGCCAGTGATTGGTGGAGCCATCTCTGAGAGGATATCGTGGGTACGTCGCCGTTACACTTAGGTCTGTAGAGACAATTGACTCACTCATTATAGCGATGGATTTTCTGGATCAACCTCCCACTCTGCGCGCTAGGCTTCATCACCATACCGATCTTTCTGCGCCTACACTACAAGGTTGGATCTATTGCGGAAAAGCTTAAGCAGATCGATTGGGTTGGGACTGTGGTATTTATCGGCTCAGTCACATCGTTCTTGATACCAATCACATGGGTAAACCTTCTCGCTCCCACATTCCCCTTTTAACTGGCGGGAACATGTTACTCGCCATAGAGCGAGTCAGATGTCTGAGTCAGGTTACCTGATGAACTATAAACTAACGGCTACATACGCATAGGGTGGTGTCATGTATGAATGGAGTAGTTGGAGGACACTCGTTCCCCTGCTCGTAGGAGTGGGTGGATTTGTGGGCTTCATCCTTTATTCCAAATACCTCCGAATTGATCGAGGCCACGATCCCCTCATCAGAGGCTCCATCTTCCGATCTTCCACCGCCCTTGCGTCTTACCTTGGTACCGTTTTGCACGGTAAGAGTCCTTCACCCCTTCTATGAGTGGAAGGTTGTGCTTATCATTGCAGGAATCATTGTGTCGTCCATCCTCTACTACCTACCCCTATACTTCGAAGTTGCCAAGGACTTGTCTCCAACGATGGCTGGCGTTGGACTTTTCCCGCAGACATTCACCGTGGCTCCTGCGTCCGTGATCGTAGGTGTCCTCATTGCAAAGACGGGAAAGTATCGCTGGTCGGTCTGGTCCGGTTGGATCCTCACCACAACCGGCATGGGACTCATGATTCTTTTGACGGAAAGCACATCCACGGTCGAATGGATCTTCCTCAACCTCGTCGGTGGTACCGGTATCGGCATGCTTTACTCAGGTATGTCGTTCAGTATACAAGCGGCAGCCTCAAACGCAGATCTTCCTTTCGCCGCGGCCATGTTCTCGTTCTTCCGCGCCTTTGGTCAGATGTTAGGTGTCGCCATCGGTGGTGCCATCTTTCAGAACGAAATGACGAAAAAGCTACAAGCTTATCCAGAACTCGCACCTTTGGCCAAGGCATATTCCAACGACGCATCTGCCCTTGTGCAGATTATCAAAAACATGCCGGCAACGGAGGATGTGGCCAAGACGCACTTGGTACATGCCTATGTGGATAGTCTCCGGGTGCTTTGGATCGTCATGTGCGCCTTTGCGGGTTTCTCTCTTATTGTGGCTGTTTTATGGGTCAAAGAACACAGTCTGGAACGCGAATTAGAAACCGACCAAGGATTCAGGCATGATGCCAAACTCACCGACTCGGAGCTCACCTTAGGTACTTCTGGGCTAGTAACGCAGGACAAGAAACTGGTCACACAAGACTCGCAGATGACACTACACTGTCGTTCAGAGACGGCACAGACACCGATCATGGAGAAGACGGTCGTCTGGAAGCCTTCCGAACGGACTCTCGGTCCGTCCTCAACTGAAAGCGAACCGAGTAGTCCAACAGACCCCAGACGTATCGTCAAGAAACCCTCAACATCGAGCCTCGACATTTTCCCCTTCCCAAACCCAAATCAACCTGCCTCTTCCTCGTCACGAACCCTGCCCATGCCACCCAAGCCCGTCCTCCAACGCCCGTCCAGTGTCTCCTCTGACTACACGCACACCAGGCCTCCCTCCCTCACCGACATCGATACCGACAAACCCATCCCCGCCGCGGCCGTCGCATCAAGAGACTACAGCGACGCTCTCGTCAGCGACGACGCCAACGCAGACAATACACCCACGACTCCACAACAACCCTCTACGCTACCAGCCTCGACAAAGTTGTCGAGACATAAGAAAGTCACGAAGCAGCAGAGGCCCATGACCTGAGTTCGAGGGACAGAGCTGCGCGGTGCCTGATTGATTGGATGTTTGAACATTGAGTGACTGCCGGCTGAATTCGAGCAGTGGTGTACAGCAGGGATAGAATCGACAGGACCAGATGGCGTGTATGACGTGGTTTGGTGCCGTGGGAGTCTGAGGCTTCGGCTATGTAGGCTTGTTTCTGCCTTGCTGTTCTAGGCTATGCTATGTAAATGGCGGATGGCGTCTCCTAGACGGCGCTCCACTCTCGCTTCTCGTCTATTGTATTATGGCGCTGTATTTCCTTACCCTGCTGCTGTTCTGTCCTCATGTATGTTGATGCCGATGGAGATCAGGGGGTTATCTTAATTGCAGGGAGCGTGTAATCTGATTCGCGAGTTGTATAGATAGGCAGGCGTGTGTCATGTAGTCCAAACATTCATTCTCACATCAGCTGTACAACCACCAGCAGATGTCAATGCCGGTCGTTCCCTGCACATGGAAACCAACTCCCTATTTATGACACCCCCATCACGCCCAACAGAGCCATGTCCCTCGCCGCTCTCTTTATCTACCAACCTAAGCTAGTAAGCTAGGGAAGGCGTGACCGTAATCCTATCCTATCCACTCTACTCCAATCCCATTCGATGCTACTTGGCACAGAAGGGCCGTATGCGTACTGCTCCATCCGTCAACGTCGGACGAAGAGCACAACATTCTTACAATCACCTCTTTGTTATTGCTACTTGCTTTTCGGTTTCTCTGCCGTGCTCATCTCCTCTCGACGTTTCGTCGGTGTTCTGTCGTTTCTTTTGGGGTAGGGGAGGGAGGGGAGTTGGGACGGTGTCATTGTGGGGGTGGGGGTTCAAGTTTAGGAAAATGAAGGAATGTGGGGGGGTGGGAGCGAGAGGGCAGGGAGGGGACAGACAGGATAGGCGTGGTCGGTGTGGTGTAGATGGGGCATGCTGTGGTGGCGTTATAGCGCTGGAGGAGGCGAAGAGGAGGATGGTGGGAATGGAGGTGGGGGAGTGTTTGAGAGAGGGGTGTTGAGGAGCGGGAAGGGAGGGTGGGGTGTATTGGGGATGTAGAGGGTGGGAGGTTGGTCGGCCGTGAATGGCTGGGTGAGGGGGACGGGATGGGATGGCGGTCAGGGAGGTGAGTCGGGCGTAATGGAGGGTGTGGGCGGTTAGGTTAGGTCGGTTCGGGGTCGGCAGGTCGGGAAATTGTATGGATGGATGAACAGATATTATTTCAGGATGGTCTGATGGGAGGAGGGTAGGGCACATATGAACAGAGAAGGTTGTCTAGATGGTAAGGTGGGTTTGTGAGCTGAGACATATGATGTACAGAGGTGGGGAGATGGAGATATAGGGGATGTTGTGAAATGTACAGCTTGGATGCGATCGTATGGATTGTGGACGTAGTGCAGAGCTGGCTATTCTGTCGGCGTCTATCTATCCGTCTATGGAATCCCTCTGGATCTTCCAGTGGTAGATATCCCCAATATATTTGCCGACCGCCTTCTCCTCCCCAAGACCCTAAACGCGCCTCTAGCTCTGCTGACAACCCTTTCGTGTCGGATCACAGCTCTTCTTCTTCCTCTACACTCGTACTCGCGCTGATCATCGACATGGACATCGACGTTGATATGGACGCCACACTGCCCTGCCCTATCCCGTTCCTATGCCCATTTCCATCCCCATTCCCAGCCCTCACCAACTCGAAACTCTCCTCGCTATCGCTTCCCTGTGAGCTTACACTCTTTCCATTCCCATCCCCAACACCATCCCCTCTTCCACCAACTTCACCCCTCCAATCCAACCCACCTCCCCACGCACTGACTCTCGCAACCTCATGCTCCTCAAGCGGAAGGAACGGCACCGCTTGCCCCCCTTTCCCATCCCCGAACGAAGACGAGAGCGGAAGTAGGTATCTCCGATGCCAGTCACCGACAAACATGCCCTCGGGATCGACCTCGTCGCGTATACGCACCCACGTGCCCATGTCCGGATACATGTCCCAGAACTCCTCACGACTGACATCCTGGAAGTTCTTCGCCCAATGCGGGCGGCCGCCGAGCTCTTTCATCAGCCATTCCACGGCCTCGTAGTAGCGGTGCTTGCAGGGCGGGTCGCGATTATAGGGTCTGTAGAGGGTGGCGTTGATGTAGAAGGTTGGGCCGTCGGGTACGGTGTTATCTAAATAAGGGCGCGGCGTGGTGGAGGAGGTGTCGGAGACGCGGACTTCGATGGGGGCGTGCACATATAGGTTCGATGTGTCGAAGGGGATGCGGGCGGCGTCGCGGTCGCCGTTGAGCCAGGCGGAGAGGCGGGTGATGGCTTCGGGACCGCGGGCGAGGGGCAGGGCCCATTCGTTGACGAACTGCGAGTAGAGGCAGTTCATGAGGAGGCCGCGGTGGCCTTCTTCGACGGCCGTGTTGACGGCACCCGAGGTAAAGCCGTATTGGACGGCGATGACGAGTTTCTCGATGGAGGGGAGGAGGCTAGGGATCCACTGGGCGATGTAGAGGAGAATATGGTAGGCGTGGTAGCCGATCAGGCCGCCGTACCAGGTTTGGTTTTGGGGTCGCCGCGGTTTGCTGGTTTTGTTGGCGCGCCAGACGATGGCTTTCTTCATGTATGGCATCCACCAGACGCGCGTGAACTCGGCGGTTGTCCAGAGGTCTGTTGACCAGCCGCTCATTATTTCGTCGAGAGAATGCAAGCTCTGTTGCCACTCGATGTCGAACGCTGGGACGGCCTGGTATGTGACCTCGGTAATGATACCCAGTGCTCCCAAGCTGACAAGTGCGGCGCGGAAGAGCTCTGTGTTCTCCTCCGCGGAGCACGACACTGTCCGCCCGTCTGCTAGCATGATCTTGATTCTCAGAACAGACTGCGAAAGCAACCCATGCCGTGTCGAACTCCCATGCGTTGCTGTGCCGATAGCCCCTGCAATGGCCTGGTTGTCAATGCTTCCCAGGTTCGGCATGGCCAGTCCATGCTTCTTGAGCTCCGCCCCTAAATCATGTAGTCGTATTCCCGCCTCCATCACGACAATCCGCTTTTCCTCGTCTATAGAGATTATCCGGTTGTACTGATCGAGGTTGACCATCCATGACGAGGTGCAAGTCAAGTCGCTGGGAGAGTGGCCGCAGCCGACGGTGACGAGACGTCGCCGACATTGTCGCGCAAGCGTCACGACCTTCTGGATCTCCGCTGTCGTTTGAGGCCGGATGTAAAGCTCGGGGCGGGAGTGGAAGGTTTTTGCCCAAGTGTGGTGGCGGTGAGCGGTCGATGCGCGGAAGGGGATGGTTGGGTCGAGCTTGGAGAGCTCGTTCTTGATGAGAGGGTCCATTGCTGGGGACTCATGCGGGTTTGTCATGTATCAGAGCATTGGTGAGATCATCTCCTAAAGAGATATCCACTGCTCCGTGGCAGGACCTTAATGTGGGGCGGCAGAATGCTAGATGTTCTGCCACGGCTAAACCGCTTCGGCTCAATCATGATGGGCTCTCGCATGACCTGCGTCGACTGACACATCTTAGCAAGTCTAAGAAAAGAATGTCATGCGCATGAGTCGTGGTGACATAGGGACTGGGAACAGCAGATTCCTTTTATTATCAACAAGCAAAGCCAGCCTAAATCATGAATGTGATATTCAGAGTATCGTCCTTGACGTCATTGCTACAAGCTAATCATAATGCCTGTTCCCGAAGGCGGTCACTAACTGCGGGACTGGCAGATTGAAAGCTGGGGTAAACAGTCGGTCGAACATTAGGAGGAAGCACAGGGCTATTGACAACGACTATGGCGCCCTTCGTTTTCGACCTCCCGAAACGTGTGCGTATCACCACCCCATCACCACTCACTCAAATCTCACAAGCCACAGCTCTCCGCAATGGAAGCGGCAGAAGCAGAACTCATCTTCCCACACTTCACCGCAGACGACGCTTGGGCGCTTGGACTGGCCCTCCGCGAGCATCTTCAAAAAGCGACTGATAAGCCGGTCGTGATTAACATCTCTCTCGCCAACAGCAATCAAGTACTCTTCCACACCACCACCAAAAGCGGCACCCAGCCCGACATTGACATCTGGGTTGCTCGAAAACGCAAGACGGTGCTGCGGTGGGGCGTCAGCTCGTACTATATGCATGTCAAGATGATGGGTAATGAGGGACAATTTAGGGACAAATATGGGTTGGGGGATAGAGCAGGAGAATATGCCATCCATGGGGGTGGGGTGCCGGTCAAGGTGAAGGGCGTTGAGGGTGTCGTGGCGGTGGTCGTCGTGAGTGGTCTGGCACAAGAGGAAGATCATAAGGCAGTGGTAGAGCAGATATCCCAACTAATACAAAAGATGAAGTCGGACGCTGATGTGTAAACGTTACATATCATACATCATTAGCCGGAGCAGGTGCCAGTATCTTCATCCAGCGTTCCTAGAGTGATACGGCTTCGTACTACCGAACTGGTATTCTTGCTATTTATACTTCCTCTTATCCTCAGGAAGCAGGCGGTGCAAGAAGGTAAGGATCCCCTTACGAGCATAGGACCGCCACCCTCCCAGACTCGTTCTTCTCCGTTCCAGGAAATGGACAGTCCTAGGGATGATGTGCTGCAACAATCCCCGAATTCAGATCCTCAACCTCCACAAGCGGCAAGTTGAGGGCGCCCTGCTGATAAGTCGCCGCTCGATTCATGCCATGGGTTCGGAACCTGAGGTCCTTAAGATGCTGTTGATTCCAGATCGCAATCTGTAGATTCTCTACCATCTCCTCGACCAACACGCTCGCGGCCGGTTCGTCAACGCGAACATAACAACACATCGAAAACTCACAAACCAAACCTCGACAGCTATGCAAATCGTTGCTCAATGGTGTTTGCAACTGACGAAGAAACCCTCGTCATCCTCCAACCCAAGTCTGTTTATAACCTAGGTCCCCCGGCCTCCGCAGGCCTCCTTAAGGATTGAGGTAGTCCAAACTAGTAAAGTATTCCATCATCCGATAACAGAGGCCGACATCGTCTCCTGCCTCGCCACCACATATCCTTCGCTGTTCGGCTTCGATCCTGGCCTTCTCTTCGCGCTGCTGCTTGTCCCGGAGTTGCCAAGCCATGTATCGATTGTGCCAATGCTTCGCAGTCAGCTCTGTCTGTCTGGTGTAAGGAGCTACTGGTCGTTTGTCGGCGAGCAGTGTTCCCGATTCGAATTCATCACGGGTGTATAGGCACGATGCTAACTTGCTACCCCCTCTGGTGCGACGGCGGTTGTGTCGGCTCATGAGAAGAACTGACCGCTAAATGGCTTTCAAAGGAACGTGCGTCAGATGCGACAAAATAGTGATGTAGAGCCGAAACATGAAAAATCGGGAGGCTCTAAGCTCTGTCTTATAACTGGCCTATGCGTCATAGCAGAGTGATGGATCGTGTGCAAGCATGCCATGTGATTCATAGAAGGTGAACAATCATGCTCTGAGTCAAATGGTGAGTCATGAAGCCGTCTCGGATATTGTGGCGAAGCATTTGTAAAAGGGCCACTTCCGGCAGATTATTTCGAAGATGGAAGAAAGAAAAATAACCTTGAAGATTCCTCCTCATGCTGTCTCATATTCTTACTTCATACGAGTACTGGGTTGACGAAATTTGGCGTGGCGTAGGTGCCTAAACGGGTCGCTTCAACAAAGAGAATAATAACGAACTACCTGAGATGGACCAAGAATATGGGTTGTTCTAAGTAGCGACATGAATTCTTATAAGCTCGCTATCAGCTTTGCGATACACAAGCGCCATCGCGAATAATCTTTAGCATCTCTTCTCCCTTTGGTGCAGTGGTGAGATTTTGATATCCGTCGGCCGTGATCAAGATGTCGTCTTCTATACGCACTCCACCCACTGGTAGATATCTCTTGAGGACGGCCATATTGATGAATCTTGCGATTCTTGGGGAACGTAGATAAATATGTTCGAAACCGTATCGGGAAAAGTAGATGCCAGGTTCTACCGTAATCACCATGCCTTCTTCGAGTGCCGAGCTATCTGAGGTACAAGGACGCATACAGCCCTGGCCGAGGTTTATAGCCTGTGCCTCTATCTCTTGTTGGGACGAAACCCGTTGCGTCGGTGACACGTCATGAACTTCGAGCCCTAGGTGATGACCAAGCCCATGAGGGAAGAACGCTCTGGAGGCCCCGGCCTGATACATTTCCTCAGGCGTACCTCCATGTAAGAGCCCCAGCCGGAGTAGTCCTTCGATCGCAACTTTGTGAGCCAAGAAGTATAGATCAAGAAACTTAACCCCGGGCTTCAGCCTCTCGATGCAAGATGTCTGCATCATTTGTACAAGTTCGTAGGTGTCTTTTGCCTCTTGACTTGGCCAAACTCCGGAGATTGGAAAGGTGCGTGTAACGTCGCTAGCATAACAGTTCCATTCACATCCAGCATCAAGACAGACAAGCTGCCTACCCTCTAGAGGTTCGTCATTCTTGACGTAATGGAGTGTACTGTTGTTCTCGCCAGATGCAGCGATGATGCTATAAGCCTGGTGCTTGGCGCCTTGAGAAATGCAGGCATCAAGAAAGGTGGCCTCGATCTGGGCTTCATTCCTGAAACGGCGGATCCTATCGAGGACAGCGTGATGAGCATGAGCAGAGATGGAGTTAGCCCGCTGGATTAGACTGATTTCGTAAGAATCCTTGATGACGCGGGCCGCATCCATAGCGACCTGTAGCTTCAAGCTGTCAACATAGAGGGAATCAAAGTGGTGGAGTTGCTGAGAGTCATGTAGGACATAGATCGTGCTGTCTTTGTGACTTTTGACCCAGTGGTCTAGATCTCTTCCTAAAGTGCTGGTGTATCGAACGTCATCCACATCATATCTACCACTCATTCAGCCTCATTCATGACAAAGCAGTGTCAGAAAGTAATTGACCTACCTTGCTTTAGCCTCCTGCTTGGTAGATCCTTTTCCGTACCAGATTACTTGCTGCGGGTTCGTCGCAGGTACATACAGTACCAGAAGATCCCTCGCGATATCGTAGGTCAGATAGCAATTAGGCTCGTCTACACCACTCAGGTAGTAGAAATAACGACGTTGTCGGAATGGCCTAGTCTGATCAGAGTCCTCGAGAAAGGCTGTCTGTTGCCCTGGTAGGTACACAAGACCTTTTGGCACATCGAGGCCGAGTGCAACCCTTTGCGCATGTTGCTTGGCTGTAGGTAGTCAGCGCATGGCTTATGCGTTTAGAGTCAGTGGAAATTATCACAAGGGTATTTGTCCACGCCAGACGCTTTGATGTGTATACTCAGGTCGGTCATGTTGGAGGGTAGCTTCTCTCGGAATGCATCCATGTCCAGACTTTTCGCTGCGTGCATATAATCCTCTCTTGATCTGGTTTTCTTTCTTGCGGCAGCCCTGATGAGGTGCATTTACATCTGTACGGTGTAACTTGTGTGGACGTTCAGTGGATGTGGCTTGACGATGACACTTCCAAATCCATTCAAACCCTGCGTGAACCGAAGCTCAGTGCAGGGGGACATGCAGCGCAGGCATCTGAAAGCGGGAAGCTTGACGTGCATGCTGCAGGAGGATGTTCCGCACGAGTCACCGACCGAGAGAGTTACTGGCGCAGATCAACTTGTGGAGAATCCTTGGTCAAAGACATGGCTTCAAGCGCGGATTCACTGGAGACATGGATGTTCATGACGGTTGTGGCAGAGTCTTGTGAAGGATGGGAGATCAGTTAAAATAGTAGGGAATTTAAAAGGTATCAGGATAGCCTCGCCGTCTGGATCTCGAATTAGGACCTGTCATGTCGTTTTTGTGATACGCGAACAGTGCATATACTGCATTGTGTAACGTGGACCATATCTGTCAGCTGTCTCCCAGGCATATAAACCGTTGCAAAGGCCGTTTCTCGAAGATGCAGCTCCTTCACTCCTCTAGATATCTAAGAAGTTCCACTTTGACTTATGCCAAAACACATGTCTGGGTCACGAGACTACGGTCTCTATAACATTATGTCATTCTCTGATGTTTTCGCTACGCCGCCACTTAGGGCACGGCCACAAGCTCAAGACCGGGGACCTTATTCGGACGACACTTCGTCTACCACCCGCCGAGTACAACGGATTTCCATGTCCATAATATTGAGTCATCTTCAGGCATACTCGTACCCCAGAAAACGCTCTCAGAGTCACCGAGCATCAACAACGTCCATGGCTCCAGCCTTTCTTAGCAGCTTCATGCCGAGGAGCGCTATGGCAGACTATATTGAGCTCAAGCAAGACGAATGGAACAACGTCGTCGATGACGAGACACAGTGCATGGTCATCACACAGGAGGAAGAGATCAGATGCCTGTCGAGGCGGAACAAAAACCGTATGTTGGCTTCCGAACTACAACGGCATCGACAAGACAAGCTCACACCAGCAGTGGCGGAGTATCTGAAACTACACCCGGAGATGGCTCACGAGCTCATGGTACCTGCCGGCTTCAAGGAGCGAATTCCACGTCGATATGAGCGCATGCTGTCCGGCGAAAAGTCCCTTTCATCGCAGAACGGCATGCTCGACGATGCTCGCACGAACGAAGAGATTTTGAAAGGGATGATGGATCGTCCGTTCAAGGTGCTGAAGAACCCTTTCGGTGCTCCCGAGCCTCAATGGTACGAGCTTGTCAATTGGGTACACAATCACGAGGACGAAGCTCGACGGTACGAGCATCGAGAGACTGGAGAGCTCGTCAGAACTATCAAGTACGGTCGCCAGGAGAGTAAGCTTACGGTCTTTTCTTTGACAAGCTTTCGTCAGCTTCGAAATCTCATGCATTGGCTAACAACCTCTCTCTCTTCCTCTCAGTCCAAGTGAGCGAGCGCTACTACAAGCTCATGTGGGACCACGTGGCATGCAGGTTCACGAACCTCCCTTTCTGGGACATGGACGCACTCGAGTGTCGTGCTTTACACAAGGCGTGGGCCGAGCTGACTGAGATACCCGAGACTTGGAACACTTGGCACTTTCCCATCGGCCAGAGAATTCAAATCTGTATAAAGCAGATCGAGGCACGTATGGGAGGTTTGCACAGGCGCAGCACCACCCATGAATGTATGTCTTGGCTTATCTTCCTCTCCCCGAACTCCCTGTCCATCCGTGACCACCCATGCGGGCGACGTCCTCAAGTCCAGAGGCCTCTTGGTTGACCTGCTCCTGCTCCAGGCTGCTCGAATCCGCGACACCACGACGCCCTCGGCGTCGGCTCCAAGGAGTTTCTGACGAAGGCTGAAGCCGCAGAACTAGTCATCGAAGAGCGCAAAGCAACAGGCAAGACCTTGCATGCGTGCAACTACGACCCCGTCGTCAAGATTCTACTGAATGTCGAAGAGGAGGTTGAACAAGGAGTGTTCCTAGCGCGGTCGATGTCAAAAAGCATGCAAGTACCAAAGGGCGTCATGACGGAGGTGGATGTGAACTCGATAATCAAGCCTCGCACCTTGTCCTCTGATGTGACTAAAGTCGGGGACGAAAATGATGCGGACGAGGCGAAGGTCAAGCTCGAGCCAGATAGCGGTACCCAGTCCAGGACGACGAGTGTGTCGACCTCCATACTCGACCTCAACTCCGAGGCTGAGTGGCCGATGCCGCCAATGCCGACAATGCCACCGATGCCGATGAGCGAATAGGTGCTGCTGGACTCTACAGGCTTGCTCTTGCTGGCTGCTTGCTTCTGAGCTGTTGATGTTTGCTTCGCGCTATATACCACCCTGCTTTTATCGCTATACCCAGGTATCATTCAATCCGCTTCTTTTCGTTCCCGCTCGTCTGTCCGACTCAACTCCGCGGCGCTTCTCCTGGCTATTGAGAATGATCAGCTCCTTGTTCCTCATAGAAACATCCCGCAAAATATTCCCGCACTCAGCTCTTCACGTGTCTGTAGATCCTACTCACCTCCAAGCACGCTTCTCTTGCTCCCTACGCGTCCATTCGATACCACGGGTGACTCCTCGCTGTCGGAAACAGTTCAGCTCTTCGACTCCCCGTAGCCAAACCCTCACAAAGCGCCCATACTACCCGTCCATCACCCAACGTCTTTCTCACGTACCCAGTCCTCTTTCCAACCCCGCCCAGACCCTCCATCATCCACAAAGAACAAGACCACACCCTCTCATACAACACTCAAACCCCACCTGCGCCCAACCATTCCCTTCCCCCCACACCCCTGTCCCGAACCCGTAAACCTCACCCATCAAACCCCGCCCCTCAAACCCCCAAACCACCTACCTTCGCAAAAGCCATTAGAGACAAGCAGTCAAGTCAAGTCAATTACCATCGCACCAAGCATCACGAAGAACAGAACCCGAACATTTTATAGCTTGCATTCGAATTTGCATACTCTCGACAAGATATCTAAGCTTCCTTTCCCCTCCCTTCTCTCCATACCATTCCGCCTTCCATTTTCAACCCGCAGGCTACGCACACTCAACCACGAGCACCGCAACTGTAACATCCGCGACGTTTTGAAGAAAAGATGGGCCGAACGAGAACTGTGCAGAGCGAGGTGTATTGCAGTGCAGTGTAGTGGATGCGCTTGCTTGTGCCCGACCGACCGACCAGACCTGACCAGACCAGGAAAGTAGGGGAACGGGATGGGGAGATCTAAATAGGACTGACCGGATGACGAATGGACCGCCTAAACTGACTGAGAGGAAAACAGAGGCGCACGTGGACTGGATTGGGATAGGGATATCTTGAGATAGGATACAAATAATTTGGGCATACATGATTTGAATCTTAGGGGTATGAGGGAAAATGACTGACAGAGGAAGGGGGCATACAGGACTTTATATTGGGGTTACATGACTTCAGTGGGGACATTCTCGATTGGACGAGTTCGCTAGCGGGACGGGAGAAACAGACGCTGTATTGGTGAGGTGTAGGTAGGTGCATATCTATATTTACAGGTGAGGTGACATGATGTGGTGAGGTGTTGGTGGAAGGGGTACTGCTGGGGGTGTGGTGCAATGATGGGGTAGTGCTTGGTGAAGGGAGGATGGATTGTGACGAGGTGGTGTTGCTGCAGTGGTGTGGTGTTGGTGCAAGTATTCGATGCCATGACTGGGTAGAAGTTGATACCCTGCACCACGGCGGCCGGAAGCACGAAGTCTACCCGTGAGTTCGGCGCCGTAGGTTGAGCTCCTGGCGAGTGACACGTGAGGTTCGCAAAGCTCGGCGAATGGGCTGGACAGGTATCACGATACCGTGCGAGGTGAATCGTCGGATAGAAGTTCGCTCCTCGGTGAAGGCGTCGTTAACTGGTCCCCGCTCCTATCATGGTGGCCAGATGTGGCAAAGCCATTAGGACATTTGATTGCCCTGAGCCCCGGTTATTTGACGCTTGACCTGCTCGCGCGCCCATCGGGCCGTGTCAACTGTTCGGGCAGAGAAATCGCGATTCGTCCGGGTGTCCTTGATCATGGGCATTATCCAGTCCGCACGGTAGAAGTGTGCGAATTCACCGTTAGGGAAGGCGTCTGCCAGGTCACTGCAAGGAATTAGCTCGGTGACAGCTATTGTATTAGGCAATGGTGCTTACCCGATGACGCCCATTGACGCTCTCAAAACTGCCTCACTTCGATTCTGGTCGTGCCAGACTATGTTGAGTAGTTGGAAGATTGACTCCACATACGGGGTGAGAAGTTGAGCTGGATATTGTCAGTTTACGCACAACACCCAGACGATGGGAGACAGACTTTTGTTTCCGGCCTTCAGCGCTAGGATGATGCCACCCCAGGCATCCATTATACCTTCTCGCAGTGATACCACATAGTCTAGCATCTCGAACGACACATCGGTACCCGCAGAGACAGTAGCTGCTTGCTGAAGTACCTGCGCCACCACAGAAAGGTAAGTTTCAAAGTGACCGCTGATTGCTTGAGCGATATCGCCAAAGCACTGGAGTATGGCTGGCTTGAATTGGTTGCTGAGCGTGGTACTCTGGAGAGTAGCGTCAGTTTGATTAAAATATGAGGGCTGAGAAAGCTCCTACCCTTAAGTTATTAAGTAAGTAGTTCATGAAGGCATCACAATATGGTTGAGCCTTCTCTCCGAGCGACCGAGTAATGTCGCTGACAAGCCCGATAGCCATAGCACAGAGACCAGGCTCGTCTTGATTACCAAGGGCATTGTACAAGAAAGGTACGAAGGAGTCCATATATTTCCCGAAATCGTCTTCGAGTGCGTTGGATAAGGCCCCTACAGCGGCGAAAACTGTATCAGGAACACTCGATTTACTCCCAACCGTGTTAAGTACTTGAAGTAAGGTATGCATAATGCGGTCAGCTTGGGGCTTGATTTCTCCCTCCAGGCGATGGACAATCGCCTTGATAGATGTTAGCTAGAAGTCTGCGTATGAACCGGAAGAATAGCGGGACGTACCAAAAGTACACTGGTGAGGCTAGTCTGCATCTCCTCAAGGGTGATCCGGTCCTCTACGCTGACGATTTGCTGCTGCATAGGTATTGTCTTCTCCAACCGTTGTAATATCACATCTGAGAGACTTGCAACTATCGGAAGGGTGTCATTGGCCGAGTTTGTAACGAACGAGTTCAGCACCTCGTATGCAGCCGTTCGAAGCTGGTTGTCCGCATCGCCTCTATATTACAAGTCAGGGATCATTTAGACAGGTTGAACTAGTCTAATGCATGAATAGTTTACCTTTCTGTGACCTGCAGGATATGGCTCACGCTTTCATTGAAGTGCTTTGACAATGGGTTTTCTTGACACCCCGGCTCGCCAGCGAATCTGTCGGCGAGATTCATCAAGGCCCAACAGCAAGAAGCGGCCATCTTTGGATTGCTGGAGAGTCCAGCGAACAAGGCCGATATCAAATGTGGAAGATGGGTTGACGGGTCGATTGACTCAGATATACATTCGCAAATTCGGCCGAGGGCATAAGCTGCAGAGTCTTGCACTTGCACAGCCCGATCATCCATCATGCTGATGAGGACTGGAAGAGCCTGCTTTACCAAAGGATCTAGCGTCTTCTCGTCAGGACCTTCCATGATCGCCCCAAAGGCGGACACTGCAGCGTCACGGTTGTGCCAATTGTCGTGCCGTAAATTTTCTTCCACAAATGCCAACACCGGATGGATGATGTCGTTGCCAATGGCCTGGGAATAGAGTTGCAAACATTGATAGGCAGCTCTGGAAATGTTGTAGTCGTCGTCGCCAGCATCCTCGTCTTGCTTTGTCATGAGCTCGAGCAGTACGGGAACGACCTCCCGCGCGGCGACTTTGGTGAAGTGAAAATACGGCCTCATCTCGTTGGAGCCTTCAGCTAGCGCCTACAGCAGAGTCAGGATTGAGATATTGCTGTCAGAATACAATGTCACTAACCTGAACATTATCATCTTCAATAGCAATCTCTTCCTCGCATACTGTGCACCAAAACTCGACCGCAAGCTTCGCAACGTCCTCTTCCTCGCTTTTCATGCCGATGATGGTCAGACCGAAGAGCGCCTTCTCCATGTAAAACCTCATTTTATCGTAATAGAGACCCATGATCCTGTTCAAACAACCAAAGGCACCTTGTTGTATCCGGTTGTCGGTAGACTGAGTGGCCTCGCATATAACCTGCATGATGTAGTTTCGCTCCCCTTCATTCTCGAAGTTTGTCCGAACGAACTCGAGAGAGTCTCCCAGGGCTGTGATGGCCGCATTCCGTACATCCGGATTAGCTTCTTCCTTCCGTGCACCCTGCACGACAGCAGTCAGGATAGCATTCGAGTGTTGTGAGAGGCTCTCCCGTAACTCAATATCGTCTGTTTCGCAGATGAAGCCAATCGTCGTCAAGGAAGCCTGCTTCAGATGGTCCGCGCCTTCACCAACATTTTGCACCAAAGCTGCCATCAGCTCGGGCCATTCGTTCCGAGGTATCTCAATGGCGGCGATGGACGCAATGAACTGCGCGGCTGATTGTCCTGCCCTTGCATCGTTTGAGGCCAGTGTCTTCAACGACAAATCCTTGACCAGTTTCTTTACACTGGGATCGACCTGTTGTAGCCATCGTTCCTGGACCTCTCGCAACCGAGCTGCCTCTCGAGCAGAAAAGGCGTTCTTCAGGGCGATACCGGCAGCTGTTCGAATATGCGGCTGTGCTTGCTCATTCGCAAGCTCTTGTGCTAGGGTAGTAAGGTATCCGGACTGCAAGCCAAGTTAACATGAGTATTGAGGGGAAGGGACTCATTGACAACAGCCCCTGGAACGGATCTTACTTACGAAGTCGACATCGGCGGCTTGTGAAAGCTGCTGTTCCGCATTTTGGCGCGTTGCCGCATCTGTGACTCGTTATGAAATGCTCACCCAGAGGCAGATGGCAGTGCCAGATGCGAAAAGCAAGTCGTCCTACCTGGAGAGAGCGTGCTCTCTAATACTTGGTTCACATCCATATGTGCTATGTGACGGTCTCAGACCTCAAACTAAACTCTCAGAATGGCCCAAGGTTGACTGGAAAACACCAGGATGTAGATTGCTCGATTTTAGAGGTCGGACTAGACGCGACGATTGCTGCTTTGGTAAAGGAGAGCAACTAGGAGTGCAGCCGGAGTTTGGGAACGCCAATAGATTGGTAGCGAATGTTGAAGTTTCACAACCAACACGTGAAGGAGAGATAGCAGATTCGACAATATCTCGCCTGCGAACGAGATCGAGGACCTGAAAGATGTCGTAGCTTCAAAGTAGTAGAAGTGATCTTTGTCAAAGAAGCCGCGTAACAGGTGCCCTTTTCTGGGCTTGAGCAGTGTGGGATGACTGATTGGATGTGATTGTGTTGATTGGGCAAGCTCGACGTTAGATTGGCGACTGTTTTTGGCTTCGCTACAGAAGCGAGAAGAACCTCAACTTCAGCCTTACAACGACCTACCTACCTGCTTGCGCGTACAAAGTACTATAAGTAAATATTAGGAGTGCCTCAGTGCAGGTATGGGCGATCTCATAGCACGTCACAACGATCATAAACTCGTCAATGGCTCTTGAGCTCGGCCACACTGGTCTGATGACTCGCATTCAAAGAACGCCCCAGATAATAATTCAAAGGCCATCTGCTGCCACAGCGATACTCCGTAAGCAGTGCACTGACTATACAGATACGCTCATGAATGATCAGAATCTGAAATGTCGTGATCTGGAGGAGAACCGCAAAAGCTCCTGCTCGTTGCACATTGTCTGAGGTCAAGACCGCTCGTACTACCTTGAAATGTCCACCGCCGGCACCATCTATGCTTATTCATTTGCTCTTCTGAACGATCGCCACACTCTCACTATTAGTACATATACGGAGCTGAGATGACAGCTAACTCTCAGATATGAGCTCGTCATCGTCGCTCATGGAAACGTCGTCGTCTGAGTGCTTGGTACGGGTTGTGTCAGCACTGCTGTCAAGGTCGAACACCCTGTAACGCAGCCCATCTTTATCCAGCACACAGACGACACGCCGACCTTTCCGGCCGTTCACTTCGAGCGTCTCAGGCTGAGACGTGCTTTCTTGCCGGAAGATGTGGCGGGTATAAGGTGTGAGCGAGCTGACAAACGATACGTCGAGACCAATAGCGCAGCCATGGGGCTGCTGCTGCTTGTAGAGGTCGCTGATATGCCCGGACAATGGGAAAAATGGCATACGTGCGGTCTCACCGTAAGGAAAGCAAAGGAGCCGCGACGATTCTGCAGTTACAAGTCCTTGTTTAGTATCTCGAAACCCGAAGCACCAACGGGGCTACGTACGCTCGCCACACCAGATCAACATCAGCGACTTATCATCAACGAACTTGATATCTTTGATGACTCCGCTCGGGAGATTTATGGACGTTTCCCCTGTCGAACAGACAGAACTCACTCCGTTCTCGATCTTAAGACGAAGTCGATACAGCCTCACTAGAAAGCACCTCATAAGCGATGTGTGTAAAGGCCTACAGTTTACGGCCAGCCTTACGAAGGTATGTTTTATCTGCAGGTCTCAATGCGAGATATGTAACGTAGACATCCTGGCCTATGGTATGGTCGGTCCACATAACGTTAGCAGTTGGACCTATGAAAGCGAACCCTGGTAGCTTACTTCAGGCTGCATTCTGGCGTCCATTATACGGGTACTGCAATTTCGATCGATCAGCACCGGTGTTCCATACATCACATTTCTTCGTTGTGTTTGGGAGATCGAGTTGAAGATTACTTCGCATTGCTTGCTGAGATGATCGAAGAGGTCGGCGAGCCTTGGCAGCCGCTTATCCATCTGATCGCCTCCACCATACTTCCTAAGCTCCTTCTTGTAAGTGGCGTACAAAGAGGTCCCTTCCGCAGCAAGGTCATGTTTCATTTGCCCTTCGAGATCAGGCGGCTGGAAGAATTCAACAAGCCGACTATTCGTCATGGCACCCTGGATATAGTCGAGGACTTTCGCATGGTCAATTAGTGTGTCTTTCTCTGCCATCTCTTCGGCAGAAGCAGAGCTGGGATCTGCAGCCTGGATATCAATCTCGTGGCGAAGCCACATAGAAAAGGCTGTAAACTGCTGAAGCTCTAAACTTGCGTGGATGAGAATATTATGCGCCATCAGATTCAAACAGTTGATTGTGTCAATAACGTTGGTCAAATCCTGGGCCGAGAGTCCTAGTGTAGCATCCGAAGCTCCATGTCTTGCAAGACCTCGAAGTCGACCAAGCAGAACAACACATCTCTCCAATGCTGGAAGTAGACTTTCATGCGTTAAACGTCTTATGTTCTCGTAACCAGTGATGACCACTTTGTCCCACCTCTTGTGTCCCTATCGTATGGCCTGGTGAGCTTCAACCATCAAGTTCTTGGAACAGTTCGACTCACGCACTCTTTCTGTTAACTCGTTGACCAGCCACTCCTTGACGGGCGCGAAACAGTTCCCGGTGACAACCAAGTGATATGCCGCATGCACCCAAGTGCATTGACATTCTTCTTGGAGAGCTTCGTTGATGTTGCGCATGAACCTACTCGGTAGCTCTTGAGTACTCTTCCATTCGTTGATCATCTGATTCTGCACTTGACGTATATACCGAAGTAGGTGTTGCAATTGGGTTGATCGTGATGCAAGCAAGGAAAGATATTGACCACTATTGGAAATGAAGCGGAGATCAAGGGGAACAAAGTAGAGATGATTCCCTGATCCACCTTTCGTACAGGCAAACAGCGTATGCGTTGACGTGTAAGGATGTGACGCATGTAACAGTGGCTCGCAGCCCTCCAGCACAGGAGACGCCTGGCCTAGATTGAAGTTGCCTATTTCAAAACATTCATAGATCCTTACATGGAAGGTGCCATTGTCAAAACCTGTGAGCATGACATCCACAGAGTCATCCACGGTTTGACTTGGAGCCTGAAACATAGCGTCAATGGATGCTCGCGAACTGAAAACATCATCGCCACTGTCGTTACTCTGTCAGCTACTATTTACACCACGGAATCTGGTGCTCACTCCTTGCAGCCTGCCACTAGAACGCTTAGCTTGGGTAACGTCCCGTCCACGTCTAGGAGGGCCAGGTTCTTTGGAAGGTCAATATCGGTGTCCAACCTTTGAGCATACAGAGATTTGCTCAAGACATCGTCCAAGGTCAAGTTGTCCGCACGGTTCTCAATTCGGTCTTTGGCAGATTTGCCATCCGTGAAATTGGAGCACCAATCTAAGAACGTGATCTGCGGACTAGGCCCAACTCCACTGAAAAGCTGATGGACGATCTTGCCAGTATGTGGGCTGATAAGACGGATGATATTATCAGTCCATGCCACCGCAAGTAGTTGCCCTGCATGTACGTTACTGACCGATCATCATGTTTCTGCCGGATCTGGAGCGGTTGTTATGCCGAAGGTGAACGCATGGCTCACCAGTAGGTTTCCAGTGTAGCCGACGAATCTGTAAAGCAAGCTTTCCAGACGAAGCACCAAATACTCGCTGTCCATTGAGCCGGAAAACGTGGACTTGGTCATCATTACTACCCACTGCAAGGAGATCCATAGTGGGACAGTAGGCCAGTTGATCACCATCAATGGGCTGAGGTACGATTTTCTCTGCGAGCAGATTGAGCGCCATTGGCTTATCAACCTTCCCCTCCATGGCCTTAGGCACAATTTGGAGTTGACCACTCGAAGGCCAGGATAATCACACCTGCATTGTTGTGGTAGGTTGGAGCGAAGAAGTCGCTAAAGGCCCTGATGGTTCCTAGGTGGAGAACATTTGGGACGAATTACTCTATCTAGTATAAATAATACTAATGTGGAAGACGCCTCATAACTAGGTCCTAAACCTACGGTACCTGCTCGCAAGGATACATTCTAGCTATACGATGATCATTGAACCGCGCCCTCTTAAACGATTTTCGTAACGCGATAGGCTTTACACAGCAGCCGGTGAAGGCGGTGAAGCCCGAGGCCATGAACGCCAAAAATCTACTGATGAACATTTTCTCTGGGTGGTCACAATATCTATTCGATTAAATAAGATGCGGCCTCTGACTTGACCTCTCTGGTGAAGGGAACATCCTGATCCATCTCGAGAAGCGTAACTGAGGATACCTGTGTATGAACTGTCAGCGAAAGTAACAGGACCAGCTCGTAACCCTATCGATTTACTTCTATCGAATTACTTACATCGACGTCCACGTAAGGTTTGCTCTTCGAGAATCCTACACTCATTGGAAAAAACTCACTGTCGTCGTCTGCTTGTGCCTCGAACTCAAAGGTCCCAGTCGAATTTCCCTCGTCCACGGTACCGATGGTCCAATCCAAGCTGTCACCAGAGACTTCATACACCGCATCGAAGCTTGACACGGCTGGCTCGCTCGTAGCGTACGGGATTGTTACGACGACGTCCTTGAGGGTGTCTTCGCCTGTCATCTCGTACTCTACGGTGATGTTGTAAGTGTTGTCAGAGCCTCTGTTCACCCAAACTGTGAATGTTATAGGTAGGACGTCGTTATTGTCCGTCTTCGGGTTGGCCTTCCACTTTACGACACTGACGGAGTTGTTTGCCGGGAATCCTCTGGTGGCATCCCTCAGCTGGATGGTCTTTGAGTTCGTGAATAGCCCTTTATCGACATTTGGATGTGTGCGAAATTGGGCTC
Source organism: Acarospora socialis (assembly GCA_025617375.2). NCBI lineage: Eukaryota > Fungi > Ascomycota > Lecanoromycetes > Acarosporales > Acarosporaceae > Acarospora > Acarospora socialis. The sequence goes on from JAMYGW020000012.1 coordinate 308,723, forward strand.
CACTTGTAGTGTTCGCAACAACATCGAGCTTGACCATGGTGAGAGAAGGATCCGAGATGCGAAGCTGCAGGCTCCCATTGACTTCGAGGAACTTGAGGAATCCTTCTCGCGACAATGTAGCAGCAAGGGTCTCGACTATTGTAATGTGAACAGCATCCCGATCCAGAGAAGACGATGCTCTCACAGAAGGGGTCTTGTCTGCAATGGTTGGAGGGTGAGATGTTTGTACTAGTGGCGCAGACTCTTCCGCCTCAGGACCAAGATCTCCTCTTACTCTCTCAAACATGTCTGTCGTCTTAGACTTCTTCCCTAACTGCATACCTCTACCCTTCGCAGTACTTGGTCTATGATATTGATTAGCTAGATGTGACGGACTAACTTATAGATACGTACTTGAAGCTCTTGTTTTTAGCGGCCTCGTAGCTGTCATACGTATCTGGAACAGTAGGGCGGGATGGAGGAGTATATGTAGGATAAGAGGGCGTTCGTGGTACTGCGCTTCGGCCACTGCGAGCCATTTCTTTTCGTTGAAGCTCAAGCTGTTTCGCTTTCCGCTTTCGTTCCTCGGTTGCCTCAAGCTCTTTATTCTATATCTTGGGGTGAGCCGAGTTCAATTCAGTAGCATAGGTAGCATTCGCACCCTCGATATAATCTCCTGGATCCGTTCCTCGTTACTTTCCATCTCGAGAAATGTCTTTATCTGACTCAGAGACAGATTCTCTCGGTATCCTAGGGTGACCAGCTCATCGAAAGCACTTAGCAGCTCGAACGTGTTCTTAAGAATCTCCCGTTCGTCTAGACTCTTGCAAACACTTGTGACAACCTGGGCAAACAGGTGAAGCGAGTCAATGTCCTGCAGTATGTTCGACTGCCGGTTCGTTATGAGGACCATGTACAGCTCGTCGAGAGGCTGGTATACATAGCGAACGTTGTCTTGCTCGACTGTTGTATGCTGAGTTCCCGAATCCGCCAGTTTAGGGAAGGAGGCGAGCAGCGCTTCAATCCGCGAGCGAGCAATCTCTCGAAACTGGCGTGACAATACTGCTTTCCCTCCTCTTGTGCATATCGAAGCTGCGAGCACGACCTGGCCTATCTCAGCTCCTGATCCCGCGCTAGGATCTGTTCTGTGCAGCGCTACTCACCATATTAGGAAGGTTTCGAAAGAGTTCAGAATTAGAGCGCTGTTCTTCGTTATGCTTGCAGTGAAGATAATAGGTAATGTAAGTGGTTCCCTTCAACTGCAATTGAGTGTGCTGTTGATCTGAAATGCCTGATGTGTTCGATACGTTGGTGGTTAAGTGTTAAAGCAGCAGCATTTTCCAACCGCAAGCAGGAAGCGTGTTCTTGAGCTTAACACTCCGACTTGTGATCTGCCTTCATACCTTACCTACTTGTACTCACTCTCACTTCCTTCGAACGTTCATCAGAATCTAAAAATCCTGAACTTATTCCTCGGATACGGGACATTACACTCTCTCCCATCGCAGCCAGGTATCGCACGAATCGCGCTTCGGCACTGTAATGTCACTTCGCGTCTGACACGCCTCCGATCAACCTCTCACTTTAGCATGCTATATACTATCACTTCAGACCATCTACCGCATTTCAACAATTCTACTGGCTTTGGTGGACACCGTGCACCACTGACAATACTCATACATAGTTTACGCTCGCAAGCTATCCGTGGTCTTCCAGGTAGTGCAGCGTACTGAGTCTCACTTGACACCAACTGGTCCGCATCTACAAGACCTTGACACTAACGACAAGCGCTGAGCTCTTCGCTGCGGCTAGGCAGGGCTTGCCTCTTGAATCGTCCATTCGGCGAAGGACCAATATGACGACTGCTGCCTTGACAGCACCTTACTTGGACGTCCCCACGCAGGAAGCTGTCATGGAGCTGTCTACCGATCTCGATCGAAACAACGGCACGGATGAAAATACCGACATTGACATTGATCTCGTGCCAGAACAGCCACAATATCAGGATAACGACTACATGATTGAGGACACAAGATCCGAAGGCGGGACTGGGAGTCAAACTTTTCCAAACGAAACGGGCAATGACGATGTTATGCTAGATGAGGAGGGCGGCCAAGGCGACATCAACGAGGTCAATATCTTACAAGATGAAGATCTTGGGGACGCTGGCGACTATCTCCAAGACGGTGCTAACCAAAACTCTCTTGCGCTCCCGGAACACATCGACGAGTATCACGATACTACGCTTCAACGTATTGACCAGGTTACTTCCCAGACCGATACCGTGTTCAGCGCTCTCCCAGTCAAATCTGAAGTTAAGGCACGAGATTACCCTGAAGATGAGATCTTAGATAACAGAGAGGAGGATGTGCTCGGTTTACTAGATACGGAGGACAACGCTGAGGCCCTGAAGGAAAGCTTCCAAGACTCGAACTTAAATGAGTCGACTGGCTCAGTCCTGGAAGATACTCGGGATGTGCTCGATTGGTCTGAAATTCCAAGCTCGATAGGTGATGCAGAACTCGGTCAGAAGACCACAAACGAAGAGGGAGGTCCACAGACGGAAAAGTCCACAACAAATTTCGGCAGCCCTGATCCGAGCCCGAATGAGCCTCAGCATGAGGAAGCTGATGAGGCCAGGAGTGTACATCCTGTTGTCGTGATTTACCAGGGTGATGAGATATCCCTCTTTCCGCCGTTGGACCAGAGCGATTCGACGACATTCTTTCTTCATGATGAGAGTCTAGCCACCAGTAGCATAAACGATCTACTTCTAGCTTGCAAGCAAGTCCTTGCTGACACTATAAGTGAAGAGGACGAGTTGGAGCTTAACATAGAAGAACTAGGTCTTCGCATCAGCGAGGTGAGTTACCTTCGGAATAATGATATGTGTGCATCTAGCTGATCGGACCTCAGGACTCTAAATCAGCCGCAGATACAACGCTGTCTCAGATCCTGAATATTTATGTTCAGTTACTGCATCAAGATGGTACCAGTGACATAGGCCCCTTATACATGAACCTCGGCACTAGGACGAGCTTTACTAAGCGGTTGCGCGGACTCATTGATGCTGCGAAAGATGGTAAAGGCATATCTCAGCTTCCGTACTGGGACGTGCCGAGCGACGACGACACTGCAACTGCAGCTGACGGTGATATCACTCATGGCAGTGGCCAAGATCAAACGGAGGAGACAGAAGCACCTGACGAAGCAACTGACAAACTTGGCTCAGATCCAGTAGATAACACTTCGACGCCGGGCCAGTTTGTACTCTCCAAGAATGAAGTGACTGTCTCACAGGATGGATCAGTAAGGTTGGAGCTTTCCCACGACCACGGCAGCAGTCAAGTGCCCGAAATAGAGAGATCCGCAGTGACTTCGGATCTCTACGAAGCTCCGACATCTATTGGTGTACTCGAGACTACTTCAACTAGTAAAACGGATTCGGGACTCAATGAACACGATCGACTTCCTCCACCTGAACAAGTCCAGAGAACACCACACTCACAGGATAGAGTCACATCGGACCACTCCTTACAAGCAGATGAGGAAGAAGATGGCGATCTTATTGATTATGAGGAAGGCGAAAATCCCCCTATACAAGATTCAACTGGCTCTTCTACACTTGCCGGTGATGAAGCAGCCGGTGCTGCGAATGGTATGAGTATACTCTCTTACGAACCGTGTTCCCAACCCAACATCTGTTATTGTGCACTTTGTAACAACCCATTCACCACAGACGACGACCCAAACAGCCAACATGATAACGATATCAACTCCCTCACATCCAAACCAACAAGTGACATCTCGAACAATGCGCATATCGAGACTGAAGAGTCGCTATCCCTCACCAAGGAAGCTACACAAGCTAATGACCATATTGACCATCACACAAATTCATTCCAAGAAGGGTATGAGCAGAACGGCGACGACAAAGAATATGATCTTGGCACCGACGAAGAAACTTTCAACTCTGGCATAGTTGACGCTACGGCTAATCCATCCGATCACCATCTGCAGTACCCACAACCGCCGGATTCAGAAGAGTCTGTTGCTCTCGTAATCGACGGTGATGACGGTGATGACGGCAATGAGACTACCGAAGTCTACGACACACAGGACTTTAGTGTCAATGGGACTGAGCAGCAACAACCATCTGACCTAACTGTGGTCGTAGATGAAAGTCATCCAGAGACGGACACAGAAGGCATTACCTCGACACGACTAGAAGATACAATTGACGATAACGGACACACCACAAACGCTCTCGAAATCAACGAAGCAGACTATGAAGCCAGTAGGCATGATCTATCAGGCAACGACGGTGTTGGCACAGGAAATTCGGAGAGTGCAATTCATCACACAGTGGCTTCAGACTCCGCGGCCGACGATGATGAAATCAACTATGATGAGGATGAAACCGTTTATCCACCAAGCCAAAAGACACAGGATGGTCATATCAACTCGGAGAACCCTTCGCCTTCGAATCCAGCGTCCATCAAGCGTCCGCGCGGCGAACACACAGAGCAAGATGTGCTCGATGAGGGCAGTCAAGGTATGTCCTCAAGGCTCCCACTTAATGGTGCATCCAGGCTTATTGAGTATCTGTTAGATACAAAGCGCGTCCGTTCAAACTGAGAAACCACTAACAAGCCTTTGCCCACAATCCACATCCTGGGCTCGCCACAGAACGCTCTACTTCAACCGTCCGGCTCATTCGAACGCTACCCATCGCTTCGCAAGTGGCCGTCCTAGGAGCTTGTCCGTTCAATCAAAAGCTCGATCTAACCGGACTGCCGATCCCCGCACACAGCACTCCTATCCGAGCCTTTCGTCGGCCTTGCAATACTGACAACTGTAATAAATCTAGCCGGCTACGTGCCTATACTTCTGTGCTGTTGAAGGGACATTGCCACAGTATCCGCCCTCGGCTATAGGGCGAACGAAGGTGAGAGCAAGCGGTAAGTCAATGTACTGATCGATACGAGGTCCTACCCTTATTCCTTCCTTTCGCGATGATCGAACGTTTTCTTTTTTTTAATTGTTCCCACTCGGCGACACGGTAAGACGTTGTGTGGGGACTACTAGCAATATTCTTTCGCTGCATTTCGCACCATTCCCTGATCCGCTACCCAATCTTCCTTGTCACGGTGCTGCTGGTGGATGGATATCTTTGAGATGCTACTCTGGGGCAGTCCACCTTCGGTGGTGGGTTTCTAATACCAGGTCGGGTATTGGAGTCAAGGCTAGGAGACCTATGGGGATACCTAATTTCGTAGCTGCGAAGAGGATGGATTGACTTCATGCAACGATGAAGGTGGAAATCTTGACGCGTAGTGGGCTTAATCAATCTTACCCTCCAAAGATTCCTAATTGAGACTACTCTGATCCACAGTATCCGAACATCATTGAATGACCCCATAAGGTAACGTGCCTCGTACGTACATAACTGCATCCTGATACCGTAGAAGTAGAGTCGCCCCTGCCATGTTCGCACAATGGAATCCATCGGTGATCGTCCTCATTATGCTTACTAAGGAAGGCCCGAGGTGGTCTCCCTCCCTGTGTCGCAGCGCATCACAAAGCCACTAAACAAACCCTTGTCATTCCGAAAATAGACACCTTTTGCGCGTCGATGGTCCACATCCATTGACCTGCGATACAACAGCGACACCGTTCTGCAGGAGATCTAGAAGGCGTACTTCAGTGGCGGTCGAACAGAAGTACAGACTACGTCGGTGATCATTTCATGTCCACTTGCGACCTCGTACCTTGTGTCTCCAAGACCTCGACCACCCACAGTAACCGCCGGACGAATACGACCTTTGATGCCTTACGCCTTCGGTCGGACTGCACGGACAAGACTGTATCGACAGAGATCTGTCAAAGTGGAGCTGGGCGGGTGGCTCCGCGTTGGGTCATAGGATTCCCGACGGCAACTGGGTACACGGCGGAGAGGGTCCTCTAGGCGGAGTCTGTCTCGGAAAGGTTCAACATGTTGGAGGACAAGTACGTTCGGAGCAAGCGCTATAGCAACTAGAGCTTTTCGCATTGCGTGCAGGGACTGACGTCCGTCATTTAGGTACATAGGCTTGGCCTTGGCCATAACGTCCACTATGGCTATTGGTAAGCTATAGCGAAACGTGGCAGACACGAGGAGCGCGGACTGACTCTTGACTTTTGCAGGTACAAGCTTCGTCATTACCAAAAAGGTTCGGTCTATTCCCTCCGTTCTCGCTTCTTCCAATACCGAGACACTTGTTACTGGGCCTGCATCCTATCAAGAACAGAACCAACTGAGAATGGATGTGTAGGGACTCTTGGAAGCAAGCGAAAGACATGGCTTTGAAGGAGATGGCTTTGCATATCTCAAGAGCCTGACTTGGTGGGGAGGAATAGTAACACGTTAGTCCTCTGCCGTTGCGCTCAAGATGCAGCTGCTAACGCCTCAGTAGTGGTACTGGGCGAAATCGCCAACTTCGCAGCCTACGCATTTGCGCCGGCTATACTGGTTACTCCGCTAGGTGCTCTCAGTGTCCTGATTGGGTAAGTGATTTATACAAAACCATCTATCTGTCTAATATTATTTGTAGGGCAGTGTTGGGCGCATACTTCCTCAAGGAGGAATTGGGCACCTTGGGCAAACTTGGTTGCGCTATATGTCTGATAGGCTCTGTGATTATTGTACTCCACGCCCCTCCAGATAAGGAAATCCAAACTGTCGACGAGATCCTCCATTACGCAATTCAACCAGGTAAGCATAATCCTGATGCGTGAGACAAACGGAACACTTACTCAATGTGTCTCTAGGGTTTATGTTATACTGCACTGCGGTAGCAATTTTCTCCAGCGTCATGATTTACAAGGTCTCCCCGAAGTACGGCAAGAAGAACCCACTCATCTATATATCGATTTGCTCAACTGTGGGATCCGTCTCCGTCATGGCGGTCAAGGCCTTCGGGATCGCACTCAAACTCACATTAGCCGGGAATAATCAGTTCTCACACCCTTCGACATACGCATTTGCTATCGTGGTAATCGTCTGCATATTGACCCAGATGAACTACTTCAATAAAGCTTTGAGTCAATTCTCCACCTCTCTGTATGTGGGCCTAAGGAGACTGTTTCATTGGCGCGCGTTCAAGCTGACCGACGATAAGGGTCAACCCCCTATATTATGTGACGTTCACAACTGCCACCTTATGCGCGTCTTTCATTCTATTCCAAGGCTTCAATACGGCTGACGCCGTCAACACAATCTCGCTGCTCTGCGGATTCCTAGTCATCTTTACTGGCGTGTACCTCCTGAATCTATCGCGAGGTGATCCGGACGGACATCGGCTCCTAAACGGCAACCTCGAGGACGGGGTACCGACCGATGCCATTGCTAGCTTGCAGACACGACGAAGCATGCAAGCTCGACGTAGTGTCGATCACCGACGTATGAGTTCCGGAAGTGTTGGGTTTGGAAGCAGGGCCGACAGGCAAGGTCTGATCCACTCATATGACGAGGAGAATGGCGGCTTCGGATTGAACGACCTCACCGAAGACAGCGACGGCGAAGCCGAAGAGAGCCGCGGCAACTTCGAAAGATCGAACGGCTCGAAACGGCCGTTGAAAGGCTACACTCGATAAGACGGGCTTCCTCCATCTCGAGTGGGCAGATGGAGGCATGAAGGAATCAACACGGATTCATGAGACGTGCTTACTGTATTCTTCTCAGACTTCTAGGGCCTGGATAATCGGTCGCATTCGGGACCGATTGGGGGATGAACGTTATCGTTCTCTCTCTTATAGAGGTCTTCTCGTACGATAGAAAGGTGGCTCATCACCGCATGGGGGCGTTTGGGGGCTGCAATGGGGTGGCAACGGGATGGGGTCACGTCATTCCACGAGTCAATGTATATACATAGGATACCCAGGCGCTGTTTCATGTATCTAGAGGTCAGTGGTCAGGAATCGGACTGGAGGGGATATCCATTTCAGCATGGATGCTGGCAAACCGAAGTCATTATTTTGTTCCTGCTCCTGCCGTGCCTCGATAACATTCCGTAATTATACATCAACAACTTGATGGGACGATCTATCCGCTAGAGTAATCAGTGCCAGGACTTGCCTTCTTTGCGTTATGGCGTAGAGTACTCGATACATCGATAGCTCTTCTACGTCATGCTACGAGACTTTACTGTCCAGCTTGCTTCCTGAGACAGGAGCAAGTGCGTTTCCGCTACATGTCATGGCTCAATCATCGACTATGTGGCCTTATGAACGTAGCTGACAATGCCTGGGCTTGTGAGAAAGCTCGCTATCATCGCTGCCGTGGATGGCTTGATTTTACAGCCATTGTCCCAGCGCAATCAGCGCGCTCCCTTGGCAATTCGAATTGACTACCAGACACATCATATCACAGCCCTAGGACAGGAGCTCAAGGAGCGAAACAGTAGCTTTGCATCGATTGAGGCACATGGCATTGTTGGTAGGCACCGCTCATATTGATCGCCCTGCGCAAGCGGGTTGCTAATTCCATATTCGCATCTCAGGTCTTCTGACCGTTTCATCCAGATCGTATCTGATCTCCATATCGGCTCGCCAGCAAGTCGCCCAAATATGGGGAAAGCCGATTTATGTCATCACAGAGGTCGCCTTCATACCGCTGTCCTCACAATCAGATGCCGACGATGCAATTGCCCAAACCAAGGCAAGTCCCAGCAAGCGTAGTGAGGACAATAAAGCAGGGTTCAGTGACACCTCGGACGATGAGGACCATAATGCCCTCGAATCTCATGGCAATGTCTTTGAAGACGACGACCCTACCCGACCGACCACTCCAGACCGCCCTCTTGCTTCGATACCGGGCACGCCACTGTCTGCACAGAAGAGGAGCACTAGCGTTGCGGAGGATGTGATTGAGAAGAAGGGCCAGTATGGCAGATTTGCGGATCGCTGGTTCTCGAAGAAGGGATGGACTATACAGAAGAGGAGGATGCAGGGGATGAGCACGGCCGACAAGTCGGAGCTACTAAATGAGCCCGGGAAAGATGATGCACCTACAAGTTTGAATCTTGCTGCAGATGCTGGGTCCATTGGCAGAAGCGGTTTAGGCGATGCTTCGTCGCCAGTAGGGCACAAGCCCGAGGAAGGCAACGGTGGGCCCGCGGGGGATGTGGTGGGGAGTCTGCTGCCGAAGCTGATCAAGACCACTAAGATGATGTTGGGATCCCGGAGTTTCTACTTTTCCTACGACTGCGATATTACCAGGAGGTTGGGGTTTCAGGATGGGAGGTCCTCTGATATGCCATTGCACGAGAGGATTGATCCATTAGTAAGTTACTTCATGACTGAACTTGCTAAGAGCTACCTGGCTTACGTCGAATAGTTCTTCTGGAACCGGCACTTGATGATGCCGTTCATGGACAGCGGAATGCATCCTTTCGTTCTTCCGTTGATGCAAGGTTTCGTTGGCCAGCGCACATTTACCGTCAATGCTCCTTCCACTCGATCTAGAGCTCAGGCCGTTGATGCTCAGGGACATTCCGGAAACATAATAGAACTCGAGGATATTGGTACTCACGCTGAAGCGCAAAGCTCGCCGAGCCACTCCCGCGATTTCCTATTAACTCTTATTTCTCGACGGTCAATAAAAAGACCGGGTCTCCGCTACCTGCGCCGGGGAATAGATGACAATGGAGACACTGCGAACAGTGTAGAGACGGAGCAAATCCTGTCGTCTCCGTCATGGCAACCCGCGGCCAAAACCTACTCCTTTACTCAAATACGAGGCTCGATTCCGTTATATTTCTCGCAGTCTCCATATGCTTTCAAGCCTGCCCCGGTCATTCAGCACTCCCCAGCCACCAATCATATCGCCTTCAAGCGTCACTTGACCCAAATTACCGGAAGATACGGCGGGATTCAGATTGTCTCGCTTGTCAATAAACATGGCGTGGAGGCAAGTATTGGAGAAGAGTACCAAAAACATGTTGAGCAACTCAATGAGGAGGGAGGCATTACTGAAACTAAAATCGGCTTCGAGTGGTTTGACTTCCACTCCGTATGCCGAGGGATGAAGTTCGAGAACGTCAGCATATTGATGGAGATAGTGGGATCTAAACTCGACGCATTCGACGTAACGGTAGAGGTAGACGGACACTTGCAGACGAAGCAACAAGGAGTTCTCCGTATAAACTGCATGGACTGTCTCGACCGGACCAACGTCGTCCAAAGCGCCTGCGGCCAAAGAGCCCTCGAGCGTCACCTGCAAGCCGAAGGCTTCCCCACCAGCCTGCAAACCGACAAGACGACGCAATGGTTCAACACGCTCTGGGCCGACAACGGCGACGCCATCTCGAAGCAATACTCGTCGACGGCCGCGCTCAAAGGCGACTACACGCGGACACGCACGCGCAACTACCGCGGCGCCCTCAACGATCTCGGCCTGACGCTCTCCCGCTACTACAACAACATCGTCAACGACTACTTCGCCCAAGCCGCCCTCGACTACCTGCTCGGCAACGTCACGGCGCAAGTCTTCGACGAATTTTCCGTCGACATGATGAGCCGCGACCCGGCCGTCTCGATGCGCAAGGTGCGCCAGAACGCCATCGACACGAGCGCCAAGATCGTCGTCGCCGACTCGGCCGAGGACCTCGTCGGCGGCTGGACGCTGCTGTGCCCGCACGAGCCGGACACCCTGCGTACCTTGCCGTTCGAGGAGGCCGTCCTCCTCCTCACGGACGCGGCGCTCTACGCGGTGCGCTTCGATTGGAATATGGAGAAGGTGTCGTCCTTCGAGCGCGTCGATCTGCGCTCCGTGCAGGGGCTGCAGCTCGGCACGTATGTCACGTCGACGCTCGCGGCGGCGCAGACGGATGAGGAGCGGAACGTCGGGTTTGTGGTGCGCTATCGACCTGGCAGGGAGGATGTCGTGCGCGTTAATACGCGGTCGCTGAATAATGCGCTCGATCGGAAAGATGCAGATGCGGGCAACGATCTTCCTGCCGGTGACGGTGCTGCTGCGGCTGCGGCGAGCGCGTCGAGACCGTCTCCATCTAGGTCGAAATCGACGGCAACGGCACTCAAGATCCTCGCTTTCAAAGCCCTCCCTGCTCGTTCAAGCCAGGCGCGTCTGGCGGACGTGTCAGGGGTGGAATCGCCACCTGTAGTCAGTGAGAGGGATCTGGTGAGAACTATTTGCGAGGATGTCGAGCGGGCTTGTCTCGCTGGAGGACATGGGGTTGAGGGGAAAGATGAGTTGGAGAAGGAAGGGGAGGGCAAAAGGAAAGGGATGATCGAGGAGAGGGACATCATTTCGTTGGCCGAGGCGAGAAAGAGTACGGGGTTGTTGGAGGTCTGGGGACATGAGTTGAAGAAGTTGGTTTGGGCTTGAGGGGCGGTGTGGATGAGGAAACTAGGGAGAGGGGTTGGTTGTGTGGGTCTATAGCGAGGGTTTCGTCTTGTTGTACATAGTGTTCATCAGTCGCCGTTAATGAAAATGAACGGTGCAGAGATAGCGAATAGCGAACGACGATAGCTCTAACAGAAGTAGTACTCGAACAATGAAGCCATGTTTCACGCCAGGCATGGGACCATAACCCGAAAGCACTCGTACGTGTACACGCCGCAGAAAGCACTAAATGCCAGAACGCACGCTTAAGAAACACAGACAGAGAAGTGCCACCGACGCGAAAAGATGAGCTAAGAGGCGTACAAGTTTCCGCAACCGAGCCCATCCCACGCTTCCAGTAAATCCGCGCAGGCAGGGACACCACACCAAGGGACGCCAACACCGTACAATACCCTCGACATGCGAGACGAACACCAAAAAAACACCACTATCCCGTTCCATGCCCGCTTCTCGGACTGAGGGAACGCGAATCAGAGCCACACGGAGGTCCCCGACTTCGAAATGACGAACTCGCAACCGAGGCGCGCCTCTTTCTCGTACTCGAGGAGTTGGGCGAGGATGGAGTCGCCGATGTCCGGGCCGTCGGTGAGGGTGTCTTTCATGTGGATGATGACTATTTTGAGGGAGTCGAGCGGAGGTTTGGATGTTTTTGTGGTTGAGGATGCTAACGTAGAGGTACGAGCACCGGGTGAGAGCGCGACGGGGAGCGGTTCTTCAGTTGTGTCTACAGATATGGACGACGCCGCCGAGATGACGCTGGAGGTGGTGGAGGCCTGGCTAGCACTAGCGTTGCGATGTGGGTTGCGGCTACGCCGAGAGCGGACTTCGGGGTCAGCGTGCATCTTGAGGCCGTTGCTCTGGCGCTTACGTTTGCGGTCCGAAGAGCGCCGACGCTCGGGGCCGGTGGGTTGCTGGAGGGCAACAACATTAGCAGCTAGGGCTTGAAGCTCGGCGATTAGGTGGCGGGGGCAGAGGTGGCCGAACAGGGTCTCGTCGGATTGGGAGTCGTCGTAGGAGCATTCGATAAATATTCCCTTGAGGAGGCCGGCGACGATCTTCGGGGCTGCGTCGCGCCAGACCTGTGCTGTTCGCGGGGACAGTGAAAGCGAGTCTGGTTCGACGTCGCCGAAGATCAGCACTTCTTTGCCGCTGCTGTAGTCTCGGATGAAGAAGGCGGAGCTGTCATAGACGCAGGCTTTGTCGATTGAATGGGCGTGCTGCTGACCTCGGACGGGGCCGAGGTTGTCCGAGGAGTTGGAGCGGAGCGTTGCCCTACCCAGAGCTATGTGTGGGGCTGCTTCGGCTTGTAGGCCGGTGTTGCTGCCGCGGTGGCTGTGTCGCTTCATGCAGTGGCCGTGACTGACGCTCCAGCATTTAACCCCAAGCCCGTCACAGACTTCTATGTAGCCCATGCCATCGCCGGTTCCTAGTGCCACGTTGCCGCCTTCCACCAAGCGCATATAGGTGACCAGTCCGACACCACCATCTTCGTCGGAAAGATTTGGCCAGATGACGTCGTTGAAAATGTGATCTTTGACCGCGTCTATGGTGGAGGGAAGGGCAGCCAAACGTTTGGGCCGATACGTTTGTTGGAAAGACGCGGTGTTGACGGCGAAACCGGAAAGGTGGTCCAGGTGCGGGTGTGTTATTAAGTAAGTTGAAACCAAGGTCCGATTGATATATGCCGCGTTCGCTTTCGCTGTCTGATACGGTAGCTCAAGCCCGGCAAAAGGACCATCGGAGAGCCTCGTGACAGGCTTTGCGTTCTCCGCAGAAGATAAGGGTTCTGGTGGCGCTCGTTGCACATTGACATGACCCGTTGCCTCCGTAACATAGTCATTTTGGCTGGAAGAGTGAGGTGATACGGCAGGAGAAGCGCCACCTTTACCAACAATTGTCGGCCTTGTCCTCGATGGTGTCTTGGGCCCGCTCACCGGGGCGCCGGAAGGCCTCGACTTTGCGGTCTTTGGCAGGTGCTGCTCCAAAATACGAATAATTGCTGCCAGATGTGTACCAGCGTCCACAGCCAGTACTGACCCTTTTGCCCAGTTAGTGGCTGTCGATCTAACGAGCAGGCCTGTTACATTGTCTTCGTTAGGGCCTCCTCCAGAGCCCTATAAGGAAACAATCTTAGCTGTCGCCTTCATGAAGAACAAAGAACACCCGAGACATGCCTATGGGTTCCTGCGGCATAATGTGCAAGCTCGAACGTCACGGATACAATTGAGACATGCATGAAAGGCCAGAAACGTAGATGTTCCGTTCCATGGTTCCGACTCAAAGGGTTATGTATATTCGAAGGGTGAGATTGAGGTAGTCCTTCCCAAACAACGTAAACTCACCAAAACAATGATTTGAAAGGTGAACGGCTCCAAGAGACTACCCTGGGCTTGTGCCGGGTCCTCAACATCATTGTTCATGTAGGCAGATGTTACTCCGATCCTCGATACGAAGACCGCTGCCCTATATTTGATCTTTCTAACGCGAGGCGCGTCAATTGCGGCTCGATCTGCCTCTTGTCCGCGCAAGGCACCGCGAAGAACCCAACAGATGCAGGCGCGAGGCGATTAAGAGGACCCGATGTAGTCAATGATCGACGCTTCGTATGGATGCGCCGGCCGGGATTCGCTGCAGCTCTCCGCAGCAGCTGTTTGTATCGGACCCGGAAGCCCGCCTGCTGGTGGCAACCGTTGACGTTATTGCTCCTCCAAAGCGTCGGGATACGGCGAGTCCACCATATTGTGTCTTTCGGGTCGATTACTGACTACGGAGTACAATGAGAGTAGGGTAGGTCGCAAATAGCCGCAGAATCAGGTCGTTCTTAAGGTGGATGGCGTCGGCAAGGCGCCTCTACACGTCGTCTGTCTACCGACGTGGCGTGGCATGCCGTGTCAAGGGAGCGGACGCATGGATATCATTCTGATGGCTGCCAACGAAAATCTTCTGTTGGAGTAAGTCTTACTATGACATTTACACGTCCTCACAACGTCAGTTGTCTATTGGCAACCAAAGATAAGAAATATCCGCGCCGAGCTCAGTCCGGTGTGCTCAGGCAAGGAAATCATCAACGTTGATGAGTCAGCGCAGTGTTCACGGTTGTTGAGAATGACCAAGCCAAGTACTATGATAGTATAGCTATTATAAAGCATGGCAACATCCCTTCTCACAAGAAGCCCACTGTTTATCTTTTCATACAATGCTCACGTTCCACTTGCTGTTGACGTTGTAAATCTATCAGGATTGTACTCATAAGTTGCCTCAATTGCGTCGAGGATCCCAATAGTCTTACCTAAATCGACTTCAGGATCCTGTTTATAGAACTTCTGTCCATCTTGCCTCCCGATATCAATTGTCAGATCATATGAGCTAACTCAGTGTCCCGGTCCAGAAGGGACGAGCCCCAGGGCCTAACCTACTGCATCTAGATTCGAGCTTCGATTTTCTAATTTCCTCCTTCGTCTTACTTGCTTGTCACGCTTTTCACCGAACTCTAGAAGACGGACACAACCTCTCAGTCGTGTTGCAGATCTGGTTCACGGATTATCAAGCTCAGGAGCTATCTACAGGCTCAAACCCATGTGACAACTGATTCCACTTTTGAAGCTGCGTATCGTGACGCCACCATCCGCAACGTAGCCATCAGCACAAATGCACAGCAAATCAAGCACCGGTCGTGGGCACGACAGCCGACTCTCCTTTCAGCCATGGCAACACCTCCGAGCCCCAGAAGTGCCTCATCTTGTACATGCCCAACTTCTCCGGCATGCTTTCGATCGCCTCAGCCAGCTTCGGCCCGTCGCCTTCGGCCTTGATTTGAGCCAGTGGCGTCATGTACGAGCGGACACAGAACATGATGGCTTTGGAGCGTGGCAGAGCCGTCAGCGTCTGGTGTTCGACACGGAGGAAGCACTGGTCGAAACGAGGGTGGAACTTCTCCTCGCCGATGGCCTCCTCTTTGTCGGGGTAGTAGTTGTTGCCGTCGACGCGGAAGAGGTCGATGCCGTCGACTTGGAGACTCCACTGCGCGAATGTTAGGATACGGTAAGAGCGCCGAGCGGGCGGTAAACGTGTCGTATAACGTGGAACGTAGAGAACTGCGGAGAAGCTTACATTCATTCGGCCGATGAACTGGCCAGGTTCCATGCGGCTGAAATACCGATCCACGCTCCTGCCCAACCGCTCCTCGTACCCCGGAACCGGCTGGTGGATCTCACGGACGGACTCGCCTAGCCGCGCAGGACTGAGAAACCCGCCAGGAAAGCAAGCGATATACCCCCTGAGCCGAAATTCGCCGTCCTCTTCGTCGGGGCACATGAAGTAAAAGTCCTCTTCGACATTCATGCCCAGAAGCTGCAGCATCTGCTCCGGAGTCAAGTTGGCAGTGGAAAGAGGATAAGAGGATCCGGTGACGAGGTTGTGGACGGTTTGGCCCGAGGTCTTGAAGATGGTCGGGTAGCGGTGCGGCAGGTAGTCGATCATGATCTCCGTGTAGAGTTCTTCAATGGCCGGGTCGACGAGCGGACCGGCGCCGACGGTGAATTCGGGTTTGTCGCGGATGAGAGGCTCTCGCTCCTGGATGCGCGAGAGGTAGCCGCGGTCCATGCGGATCCATTCGTCGCGGCTTCGTTTCTGGATACCTAGTATTTCTGTCAAACCAGTGACTGGGCACACAAGCTCGAGCCCTACGAACCCATGGTGACATGACCTTGGGTCTTGTATGGTCGATAGTCGATCGGGTCTACCTCCCAGATGTTGAAATTCCAGAGGGGCTCGATGGCATATTTATTGGTGCCTTCGGTGTTGGAACCAAGCTACGCAACCTCTGTTAGCCCAACGCCGCTGATACTGTATGAATACAGAGTGAGTATTACGAGGAAGTGAAGCGAAAGGGTGCTCTGCTTCTGTCTCTTCTGTACGAGATAGACTAGAACAACGAGCACTGGCAACACCAAGAGAACGAGCATAGATGGACTGGCGCTCAGATCATAAGCCATCATCTTCGGATTGGGAAATGAAGTTGAAACAACCACCCCACAATAAGCAGAGAATGAAGAAAGAGAAAGCACCCTCGTCCGATTGAGTGTTATAAAGTGTCAAGCAGTGAATTACCTTTAACGAAGGACCGGAGAGTTTGTCTTTATACTCCGCATTGGTCGCGATAGTTTGCCTTCCTACCTATCTGGCTTAGGTACGCATAGATCATGTTTCAACTCAGAACGTTGCTGCCGTCCTCGTCAAAACTGGCGTAGCGGGGTGAGTTAGGGCTCAAGCCACGAACAAACGACAGCCGCTTTTGTCAGGGTACATGTCCTGCACCTACATTACGTATTTGGCTTGAAGTAGGTGATTTCAGATCCGTCGATCTTTGATCACCAATACTCATACGGTAGTGAGGTAAAGAGTGTATTACGGCTCGCCCTTCAGGGGCAGGACAGGGCGGGTGGATAGCGGCATATAAAGAACCACTAATCTAGACCAAGTTTAGGGTTGGCACATATTTGGAGTGAGAGCGGAGTTCTTACATGGCTAATTTAGATCGTTTTACATGGATTTCGGTATGCGGCTAACTACCCGCCGTGTCCTGATTCCTGACCCTGTATTGAAGAGACCTATGATCTGATTGGGGTGGCTCTGGCAGGAGCAGGACCCAGTGGGCAAAGAGTTGCATACCTATGCTACAACGCAATATGACTGTTCATGAGCCTTGAAGTGTGATGATTGCGGAGAATCCCGTCTGTGCCATTCAGGGAGATTAGCAGATTTCCATACGTTGGTTTTAAGCCCGTTGCGTCTGGCCTTACATTATGGTAAGAAGGCATTTTTTGCTATTACTTTGATCATTGTGCAGCTCAGAAGGTTGTTGTTAACTTGTTTTTGAAACTTGATGGCCTGAGTTGTTGTTTGGCTAGAATAAATGATAAGAGAACACTCTCACCTCACGGTGTGAGTACTGTATAAAGGAACCATCCGTATCTGAAACTCCCATGATCTGAGCAAAGCACGTCAACCTTAACCTTAGAGTAAAAGGCTACATTGGTCCATGCGCTGCATACAACCAAAAGACTTTGCTGGTTGACGCCACAAAGAAAAGACCTAAATACCTCTCACTGTTGCTGACATTGTGGCTTTGATCATGGAAGTCTTTGACCTGATGCAGTTGCATGGACCAACGTACCTACCTTAGTCTTTAACCCTAAACCTCATCGTTAACTATGGGATCCGCCCGGTCTAGATGGTAACGTCTCCTTGGCCGCAATCTCGCCGACAATTACTCATATCACGTGCCGGTTACGGTACGCTTAGAACACTTTCGACTCGAGCAAGTTACTGGCACGTGACTTGAGCGATTGCCTACGGAGCAATAACTCGAACAACATCACGACTCTACCTCTTTCCAATTAATCCACACAAAATCAGTCCTGACTCAGTTATCCAGTTTGAACCAGGCACCGCGCCCCCGGGACCAGTCGAGAAATGCTATCCATTCATCAGCCCCGGTGGCTGTGCGTGTCCAATGCATCCTCTGTCAGCCTTGCTGGCAAGGCTACCTCTCACTGTCCCTCGAGTCAATCCCTTCGATACGCTCTCATCAGGGTCTGGGAGTCCGATTCTATCTCATCACCTTTTGTATCATTCGAGCATCCTGACTAAGTTGTCTCGTCCAGCTGTTGGCAGACGATACAACGTCGTTTCTGGTCGGTTCAACACTTGATGGTATCAACTAAGCCAGACGTTTAGAAAAACTATAACTCTATAGATGCTCGAGAACCGGGTCAATATCAGACTATCGAGTCGCTGCAGCAGCTCAACGCTGAAAACAGTGTACTAATCGCGGCGGCCCACCGTCGAACACTGACTACGAAAGATTGACTGCTTGCGTATCCTTCTCTCCGCCTTCATGTCCATCAGCAACATCACCGCTTCTCTAGCCTCGGCGCGTAATGAGAACACTTTGACATTAGCCAACCTCAACTTTGATTTCTCGTTATTCAAGGTGGAAGCACCGACCGAATACCAAGCGCTGGGGGCTTCTCTCTCCAACAAGCGGCGTACTGAAGCAGAGGCAGGCACCCAACATATCACCGCTAGGAAACTTGGAGCGCTCTTCGACCAAATCCTACCTTCCACACCCAACCTTTCAAAGGTATACGGCCACCGAGTCTCCGAGATCGCCGCGAGTGAAGTGATAAATCCCAGGGGCACTAAGTCCGATGGCTTCTTTACTAGCTACATTGGTGCAGATGGTACAACGATTTGGGCAGCAGCTACCTCTGGTCAAGCGGCTATCTCTGTACATTTACTTGTAAGTAGCAATACTTGTTCCTTCGCTGGGTATCGTTGACATGAACTTAGGCTTGCATGTTAGCTCGAATGTGGTCTGGCCCTGAGGCTACGTCTGTTTGGGTCGAGCTTTTGAATAGCCGAAAGCGAGAGATCAAAACAATGTACGACCAGGGCGAGTTGACAACTTATCAGATGCTTGCGGCAGCCCAGCAAGATCTCACTCGGGCTCAGCTTGCCGAGTGGGACGCAAGCGCTCGAGCGTGGTTGCAATCTGCCGACGAAGCCAAGATGCGCCAGCAAAAGCAGCTTATGCTCGTCCTCAAAAACGTCAGATTACCTGTCAACAATAACTTGAGTTTATATCAAAGTGTAACGCAGGCTTGGAAGACGGCCATGACTATGATGGAGAGCCTGATCAAGGGCATGCCCCAACGCGTACAGGATGGGGCTATTCTGCTGGGGCTTTCGGCATGGCATCTGTATCCTGATATTGTTGTATTGGGCGACACCGTGGCTAACATTGGCCTGAAAGATCCACTCGTTGCACCTGGTGGCTGCCTTACTATCGGATTAACAAACGCTGACAGATCAGACGACGAGGCTGGAGTGTACTGGTCACTGTCTCTGGCGCATTTGCGATATTATGGTGATGCTGTAATCTCTTCACGATCAGCGGGCGGCAACCCATCACGAATAACCTTCGAGCAGTTGGAGATGGCTGTCTTGGGAAGTGTCCTGAGTGGATGGGGAAACGCCGGCGACGATATCTTGGCTGCAGCAGATTGGTTTGTTGCGCTTGGGGACTTCCTCGATCGGGCGGTACAAACACAGAACAATGAAGTCGGGACGAAAGGAATTCAAAAATTTTTGAAACGTAGAGGTTGGATAAAAATTTTGGCAAGAGCTGCAGGGCGCCTTATTGAGTCAGAATCCTTCGAACGAGAATCATGGTTGATACTTGTCAAGCTGGGACGAAGACGTGGCCACTCGTTCCTGACAGACCGACAGCTTCATCCTCGTACCATGTTCGGCTTGTCGGATATCAATGACATCCTACCCTTACTCAAAGGAGACGAAGAGCGAGTCGAGGTTCTCCGCGATCTCGCACGCGAAGCTGGACTGTCACCCAGTAGCACCATCATACGGTACTCTCATTCAGGGTTTTATGAGTTTGCTACGGCGGTCCCACATTTGTACCCATCTACGAAAAGACACCATTCAGGGTTAGAGCGAGAGTGCTGGAGCCATATGCGTTGGACTGGCGTAACACGCTGCGATTGTAAGAAGAAGTGTGATCAAAAGACATGCACTTGCATGTCTCGAAAGGTGAAGTGTTCTGAACTCTGTCATGCACCGCAAGCGATGTTCAAATGTCACAATACCACTACTACAGCGACGGGAGGAACGAGATTTCGAGCTGCTGATGGAGCGAGGATCCTAAGTCTTGAAAGCAAGGGCGAGAAGCATGTTTCCCTTTGTGAGGTATTCGAGTCATCTCTGAGAAGTGCTATTACAGATGTCTCTTTGGTTCTTCCTTGGATAGATGCATTCCAGACTTATTTTGTTGGATCTACAACGAACTTGAATGGCTTATCTCAGGGTGACGCCCAGGAAGACACGTTTGACTACTTCTTTGGTGATCCGGGAACTGCTGCAATTTATGCCCGGAGGAAAATCAACCTCTCTAGAGAAGTGCGTGCAATGCGTGACTCCCAGCGCAGACTCAAGCCGTTTAACGTGATCCGTGTCCTGAAGTCTGATGCAGTCAGACCACTTGCACTGGTCAGTTATTTGGAACATTCCGGGATGAGATATGTGACGGAGGTTCGGCGTTCAGAAGAGACAGTCGGCCTTCCACAGGAGATCAACGTCCCTGATGCGGACCTCTTCTACTATAAGTCGCTCAATGCTTTTGAGAAGGTCGCCAAAATTTACAAACAGTTGCCCAACGCGACTGTGGCTGTCAGCGTCCTGTGTCGGGCTCTGCATGATGCTCGCTGGGCAGCTCAAGAGATCGATGATACTCTGACTCGATCGCAAACCTTTGCATGCATTGCTATGTTCGAATCCGGAAGTATGGATATTGATCCGAAGGCGCTTGACGAGGTGATGGCTATGTCATCTGGAAATTCAATCTATGTGGCAGCCCCATTACTATGTGACCCATCTGAAGTTGCAGAACCTTATGAGGTTAGACGAGTCATTGGAAACGTTGGACGAGCTGGAATCGCGATGCTTATACCGCCTCAAGCACCTTGTGTCCGGGAACCAAAGCTTGAATCCTGGAACGTTATCAATCACGCAGACTTTGACGGAACGACAGAAGACTGCTTCAGAAGCACAACACTTCATCTCTCTTTCACTGGCTACGAGATTCCTATCAGCACCGGCACCCATGGCGGCCAGGATACTGAAGTATTTCTTCTTGAGTCCCTGGTCTCAGTATATGATCAAGGGCAGTGGATTGCGGACCTGGACGTTCTCAAGCATCTGTCGACGGTGCTAGAGCGGGACGAATTCGCGACCGACGTACGGGACGTTCGATACAGTGCCGGATGCTTATCTACTCCAAAACACCCGCAATCGACTGTACTTCCATTCCAACTCACCGCTATCGATAACTGGGAGGAGTTTCTTGACAAGCCTGAATTTGCTGGCTTTGTACGAGCGGATGGCAACTGGGCTGCACGTCTGGCTGTCACAGTCCTCAGCGTACGTCGAGGTGACAACACCTATGTCTTAAAAGGTCTACCATGTTGGCGTTGTATCAGGTATTCTCTCAGACCAAAGGCATCACCTCGAGATGAGCGGGGCAGGTTTGGCGTCCGCGGTTTCACTATGTTTATCTGCTAGACACCTGAGCACGCCATTTTGATCACGTTAAGCGAGGAGGTGAGTTGCGAAGGGCTCAAGAATGTCATTAGTCCACAAGTTTTGCTATCGGAGTGCTCAGTTATCCTAAGTGTAATATTAGGACTGAATGATCTCTCAGAACAGTCATTTTCTCTCATATATCTCTCCCAGGATACAGTGCACCACAAGTAGCCTAGGAGCATAGCGTGATACAACGAACAATTTCCATTCCAGCATCGAGGACTCTCCACACAATTTTCAAGTATCATAGGTACCAGTGCACCAGTAGCCTTCCATATCTGCCATTTATCGAGCCCTTTCCCAGATTCTCCGCCCACCCTTAAACCCTACCTGCGAAGATTACTTTTTTAACCCTACCCTTGACAACGTACCTAACACCTTCCTGCACGAATGCAAACAGCCACCTGATGTACCAAACGTGTCCATCAACGCTCCTCCGCGGCGTAAGCAACACGTCCGCCCTGCGCCCTACCGACGGAAGCACGTTTGACCTCAAAGCCCAAGGGAATACACGTACGTGGAGGTATCTATACCAACCACAACACCCCCTCAGCCCTCAACACCCACCGCAGCAACACACGCACGCACCACTCAACCCAAAACACCAGATCCACGTCCGCAGAGACTCCAACCTGCAACCCGGACCCGCAACAGAATGAACAATCAGCCTTCCCTATAGCGTACCGCTTCCGTCCAGCCGTACAATCTACCTTCACATCTCGCACTAGGTTCATCTCCGTGCTCAATCGAGGAAGAGAAAAGAGGCATGCCACTACCCTCACTCCTCTACTCTCACGGCCAACTTCCCTTTCTCCGTCCGTGCTCTGCTCTATCCCCCATCGCACTCGTGGCCCCACTTCCTGGGGAGGGAGGTACCTAGGAGTGTCGAGCGTTGCATTGCCTGTAAAGCAATCTTCTAAGTCATGACCGGGCGCAAAGGATGGAGCGGCAAAGTAAGATGCCTGGCAGGTGGGAGGGAGTGCAGTTGCTCAGTCGGGTTGGGAGGATGTTGGTTGGATACTTTGATTTCGGAGCGTAGTGTAGCGTGGCGTAGACCCGAGCAGAGCAGACGCGAAACATACAGAGCTTCAATCGAACTTGAGATTCAGTATCAAAGGACTATGTGAGAGATAGGGGATGCTGGCTTTGGCTTAGCTGAAACGACATCCAAGATTTAACGAACCAAAGGAAAATGCAAAAGACAGACTAAGAAAATGAACCGCTCATGATATGTACCTCGTCTCTCGTCCCTCGTCCCAACAAGCAGAAAAGGAGCCCTCCACTTTCCTTCCCTTCCCTCCCCTTTCCAAAGCTGTTTCCCTCCCCACCCTCACAAACTCAAATATAAACCGGCGCCTTAACAAGGATACTCCTCCCCCTAACCTCCACCGCCATGAACGCCGCAAACCGGACCCTCTCCTCCTTCTGCCCAGCCCCCGATCCCCCGGACGAGCCGCTACCACCCTGCTGCTGCTGCAGTCCGGCTGGGTTGCCGATACTACTCCTGCCCGACGCCGTCGACCCCTCTGCACCTCCAGCAGCCGGTTTCTTATTGATAAAGCCGCCAAACATGCTTTTCTTCTTCTGCTGCTGTTGATCCTTCAAGCTATTCGAGTCCGGGTCTTTCGATGCCGGTGCAGGAGCCTGCTGCGCATTTGGGTGTTGACTCTGGTCGTCTTTGGCGACGTCGCCGCCCTCGGTGCTGGCGAGGGAGACTTTGTCCGCGGAGTCGAGCATCATGCCTTCGGAGCCGGAGCCCGGGTTCGAGAGAGCGGGGAGGGCGGATTCGATCTTCATGTATTCGGTGTTGACGGGGGCGCCGGGGAGGAAGTATTCGACGTAGACGTCGCGGCTCTCGAGGGGGAGGTTGGCGGCGATGCCGACGGCCAGCTCGACGATCATGGAGACGCCGCCTTCCAGGTCGGGCGGTGGGGGTTCTTTGAGGTTCATTTGGAGGCGGGCGGTGAGTTTCTCGACGAGCTCGTCGGTCAGTTGGAGGTGGTATTGCGTGGCTTGCGGGGAGGCGAGCGTTTCTTGGAGGCCGTCGAGGGTGGTGAGGCGCCAGTTGGAGATTTTGGAGAGGAGGGCGTCTTTTTCTTCGTCGGAGATGGTGGGCGGGGCGAAGCGGCGGATGTTCTTCTCGATGATTTTGAGTTGGCTGGAGAGGCTGGGCTCGAGAGCAGGGTGGAAGTATCGATCTAGTATCTCATCGACGATCCACCGCGTGATACAAGCTCGTCCAACTGCTGTCATCTCTTTCGTCCCGGTGGTATGAGCGTCTTTGTTCACGTATGGCTGGAGCCATGGCGGGATGGTTCTCCACTCCTTTCTGATGTTGAATGCTAAATTGTTGATCGCACCATCGAGACGGTTGAAACGCGTTGCATACTCGTTGTCGTCCAGAGATGTACGAGACTGAGCAAGTCGTTGGTGCGCGAGGGTGTTTTGAAGCTGTTGGACCTGTGCATCCTTGTCAAAATAGTATTTCTTGACCTTGCTGTACTTGGCCTCTATATTTCAGGTAAGCTTTC
The DNA here is from genome assembly GCA_025617375.2 of Acarospora socialis. Taxonomy (NCBI): domain Eukaryota; kingdom Fungi; phylum Ascomycota; class Lecanoromycetes; order Acarosporales; family Acarosporaceae; genus Acarospora; species Acarospora socialis. The sequence goes on from JAMYGW020000012.1 coordinate 332,795, forward strand.
TGCTATTAGGAGCAAAAGAACGGTGTGTATCCTACGGAGTTCGTCATAACGCGCGTGTAGCTGCGCCATGTCCAATCCACCCATATCATCCCTTGATTTGCCCGGTGGTGGAGTGTTTCGCCCTTGCTCGCCAAGATTCTGTTGCGACACTGATGCTTGGGATGCAGGGGGGCCACGGTAATTCCCACCCTGTTGGTTAGCTGTCGGTGGTGGACCCGGATACTGTCCTGTCGTTATGGAAGGGGGTGGGTTTTGCCCCTGATTTTGACCATACGAAGGCGGATGCGCCCCACCTTGGGGTGGGCCACTTTGTGCATGAAGATTTGCCTCCGAGGAGCGACGTGCTTGCGGCGGTTGCCCCGGCGGCGGAGCCATTGACCCTTGCGTGTATTGTGATGAGGGGTTTTGCTGTACAGACCCCCGCTGCGGTGGAGGAGGTTCCAACTGAGGCTCGTAGGCCTTATATGAAGTTGAGGGCGAAGGCGGTTCGTAAGATTGTTGAGAGGGCGGCCGCATGCGTTGGTTGTCTTGAGCTTGCTGGAAGGAATGTTGCGATCTGATATCAGGGCGTTGGCTTTGCACTGGATGATACGTATTCGAGACGGTCTGAGGAGGAGGCTGGAAGGTGGGGTATTGAGACGGTTGAGTGGATTGGTGGGCCGAGTCGCGCTGGTATGGCGGAGGTTGCGCAGGTCCTGTTTCGCGCTGAGGGGATTCGTAATCGTCTTTTCGCTGAAATGACTGCCGGGCGGTGGAGTCGGTATTGACACGCTGTGACGGACCTCGCATTGGAGCCTCAGTATGAGGTGGGGATGGAGGGAATATCGGTGATCGGAGTGGGCCGTTGGCAGGTGTAGTAGTAATCGGTTTGGCAGTCTCTTGCAAGAACCGGTCGAGTCTAGCTCCGCCGTCCTCTTCGTGGCTGGAGGGAGTAAGCCGTGGGTTGACGTTTTGATCAGCCGGCCACTGATGTTGATTGTATTGCTGGTCTTCCGGACCCAGACGAATGGGAGTCTTCCGACGCACCGAAACGCTGCGGCCGAGTGACTTGGACGGCTGTTGCACGTTTGTCGGAGAAGTCTCCTTCGAGGAATGACCAATACCAAAGAAGCTCCTCTTAGATCTCTTCGGATCTTGCTCTCCCTTTGCGTTGGTCGAGACAGGCGTGTGGTAGAAGCTGTGGGGATCGTCTTCGTCGAAGGAGGGTGGTTCGGCGCTACTATGAGGTGGTCGAACAAGATGAATTGTTGGATGACCAGTATAGTTGGACGAAGGGGCTCTCTGACTTTGTGATCTTGAAGGGAGCGCACTCTGATAGTATTGCGCCGCGTCCGGTCTCTGTAAGTCTTGCTGCTCACCGTAACTTGTCGAGTAGCCTAGAGCTTGTGGGGGGAAAGCGGGCGACTGAAGCGGACTGTCTATGGGGGACGCGTGCTGTGACCGTTGGTCTTGCGAGATCGGAAGAGAAGCCTGCGATCGATTGGACTTGAATAAAGAATATTTGGATGGCATTGGAGGACTGGTCAGGAGGCGCGTGGGCGAGACGTCTAGGCAAGTGATTGTGAAGCCTGGGCGTCTTGATACCCAATCTGGGCGACAACACCACCCGCCGAGCACCACAACCGTGGGTAGGCGTAGGCTGATTTGAGGATGAAGTGCTGCAATTAATCTATCGACTTTTGCGCATTATTGCCAGCAACTGGCTCTTGACATTGCTGTCCAGCACAGAGGGGATTAAGGTAAGGTAATGAAGTTCAACAGTTTCAAGTTACAGATGAAGCCCCGTTGTTACGGTCCCCACTTAGCGATGGTGGTTTCACCTCCGATAATCCGTACAGAGGCTACATAAAGTACTGACGAGGACAGTTCAGTGGGAGTACAGGACACGGTGGTAGAGTATCTTATTCAGTGGTCCAGTCGAAGTTGAAAATTGAGCACTGTCGACCGACGCATTATTAGAGTATATTCTTGCTCACTCAACTCGTATCAGCTGTACGTTCGTAGTTTGTCACTCAGTAAGAACTTGACAGCCGACCTGCCGATGCGATACGACCATACGAGCGCCTTGGCTTGTTTTGTAATACTAAGAATCAGATAGTCAGACATATACGGAGTAGCAGAATGATGTTCTACTTCAAAAATAAACAACGATCATTTGTACATAGTATACTCACTCACGATACTCCGTGCAACTGGAGATCCTTGCGGCTCTTCGGGGCGCATCGCTTGGATCCTGCAAAGGGGTAATTAAGCGAAGATCATGAAGGAGTCAACTCTGCTTCCTACAAATCACTTAACCACCTTCGGAGCAGGGGCGAGAAGCTTCAGGAGCGTATGAACCTTAAGAGGACATGACGTCGAGTATGTGTACTACCACAATCACAGCAATTCGTTCCAACGGTCCAAACAGGCGGGCTTCGGAACCCCTTACCTTACCTCCACCAAGCGCGAAAGAAGAATGCCAAGCCGGAGCAACTAACCCTGGTCAGCCTGGTACTAAGCGTGGAAGCGCGTCAAGCATTGGTGGACTTTATCTTCGTCGACTCAGGCACAACCTTCTCAATCGGAACATCACCGCGATGATTGGGCCGGTATGACGCCTAAATCCTCCAGAAAGGAATGGATAGATCAACGACACAGCGCGGGAGATGCCTCCCTGTGGAGTACCTTAACTTAACGTCTCCCTGCGGCACAGCACATATCTCTCCTTATGTATACCTATCGTACTCAAAGGGGATACGGACGAGTCATGGGGGCCGAAGTCTTTTCTTGTGTTGACCTCGTACTCGCTCTTAACTCGTGCCTTCTCCATTCACCTATAGCTTTCTATATAGCAATGTATATATAGATTGACTGTCCTCACCGTCTTTCATCCACCCACCTTACCTATCCTTAGCATACTCTATCCCTTTTTCTGAGATAGGTATCATTATCACCATCATTCCATCCTCAAGCATCACGCAAGCGAAGTTTGTTCCCAGACACATCATCCTCCATCATGCAGCTTCCCTCGATCACATGCAGCCTCCTGGCACTTGCGTCACTGGCTTCCTGCCGTGCTCTGCGATCTCGCGCCGGCCTCGTCCGCCAGTACTTCGAGATCCCGTGCCTGGAAACGCATGCGAGTAATGGTCTCGCAAATAGCAGTGTTAACAACACCATCAGCTGTGAGTTGACGGAACCCTACACTTCACCTCCTGCCGCCGTCTCCTCTAGCCTCACAACACAATCACCTCGATCTGCGTCTAGAACAACTCACTGACTTTTCAAACCCAACAACAGTCACATTCCACGACCCCAAAACCAACACATCCGCCACCTGCGCTGCCACATTCCTCTCTTCCTCCCCTCCGACAGAGCGCAGATCCTGCAGCCCGGACAAGCATTTCGGTTGGTCCATGGGTCGCTTCGACGACATCTCCTCGTTTGAGCTCAATCTACAACATACGTACGAGGATCCTACGTAAGTCTTCCCGTCAAGGAAACCTCGACTTCACTAGACCACACTTTCCCTTTCCCTTCACGTTCACCTCGTCCAGGAACCAGTCAACCCCTCCCTTCATTCTCACTCGACCCTACATCATCCTCCCCCCTTACACCGCCACGAACCCCTTGCCAATCTCCTATGTTCATCCACAACCCCCTTCCCCCCCCTCTTCAACCTGCCCTCCGCCCTATCACCTCTTCTCCTCTACGCACCACCCACTCCACCCACTCCCTCCACACACGCCCCCCACGCTCCCACCCAACCCCCCCAATCGCCCCTCCCGTCTCATCCCTCAAGCCCACCCACTAATACCCGCCTCTCTCGGACCCAGCAGCGTCGGCGACCCACCCTGGGACTTCATCACCACGTTCGGCAGCACCAACATCACCGCCAGCACCGACCCCAGCTCCGACGCCAACGCTACTCCGTACGCCTGCGTGCCCGGCACACACGAGGATAGGAGCTGTCAGATCCCCCCAGGCAAGGGGCCGATTCGGGTGGCGATTACGGAGGCGATTGCGAAGAGGTGATGGGTGGTTTGTTGTCTGTGAGGGCTGGCGAGTTGGGGAGGGTTGCGTGAGGGTGTTGGGTAGGGGAGACTGGAGAGGAGAGGGGATTGGGAGGAAGGGATGCGTGGTGTGAGAAAGGGTGAAGGGATGGGATAGCTATTGGATTGGTAATGGTAATGACTTAGAATAGACTCGGACTGAGAATGAAAGGCTCTAATGTCTAGTCATGTGGCAGAACACGAGCAGAGCAGGTCCATTGTCATGACAGATCTGCACCCGACGCCGACCGTAGAATCTCATTACTGTAGACCCTAGGCCTATGCTATGGAAGGAACTTCTACCTCCCCCTCCCTGCCCGACTCTACAAGTCTCCCCACCCATCCATGCAACCTCAACTTCAAACACCATCTCCCACTCCCAGCCACTAGCCTTTGAACCACTCCCCTCCCAACCACCGATTAAAGAACTCCAAGCTCGCCTCCGGCTGATCGAGCGGCACCATGTGCCCTCCACCATGACTATACAACCACAATAATCAGTGGATGTGTCTCAACACAAGATATCCCTTCTGGGAAAGAGGGAAGGGGGGTCCGTACATTCTCATAAACGTAAAGTTGCCACTGCTCTTGACCTGGCCGATCTTCTTGCCATCGCCATCGAGCTTCAGATCCTCGAGCTTCACACCATTGTAGGCTTTCTTGCCGGGCCACTCGAGCGCTTCGGTCCAGGCAAGGTTGCCGAGCCAGTTGCAGATGAAGTCGGCGTCGCCCTGCGCGTTGGTTGATGGATGTCAGTGGTGTGTTGTGTGTCTTGAACGGGGAATTTATAGAGGGGAGAAGGGGGGAATAACTTACGGCGTAGACCAAGATGGGAATCTTCTCCAGAAGACCCGGCACGAGGCGATGGAACGGCTGCATCCAGTCGCCCTGGAAGAGGAAGTTGCGATTGATGTCGAAGTTGCAGCTGTCGTAACTAGCGACCTCGGCGCCGAGGGCCTTCATGACCTTCTTGTCGTTCAGGTAGCTGCTGATCCAGCCGAGCTGGGTGTAGCACAGGTTGCCGCTGTCCTCGCACTTGCCGCGGACGTCGTAGACGTTCTGGCCCGTGCGCTGGTAGGGGCCGAGGAGCGCGTTGTTGCAGTAGATGGACGCCGGCACGCACGACCAGACGCTCTCGCTGTCGTAGCAGCTTTGGATCAACGATTGGCAGCGGGGCAGCGCGTTGTCCATGGCTTGACATTCGCTTTCGTCAAGCACGGCGGGCCATCCGCCGTCGCCGCAGGCCATGGGTCGGTAGTACTCGTATTGGGTCAAGCCGTCTGTGAGGCCGTTGCCGATGAGTACGGACTTGAGGTTGATGTTTCTCTTCTTGTGGCTGAGGATCTCGGAGCTGAAGACGGGGATGTAGTGTCCCGCGTACGATTCGCCGGCGATGTGGAAATCCTGATGCGCGTACTCTGGGAATTGCTTGAAGAAGAGGGTGAGGAGAGCATAGACGTCTTTGCCGGCGGCGATGGTGTTGCTGACGCTGCTGCCGCTGTAAGAGTAGCCGACGTTAACAGGCTGGTCTAAGAATATGACGGAGGCGTTCGAGTTCCATGAGTAAGGGTTGTAGACAAGGTTCAAGTTCTTATCGATTGATGAGGGACCAAGCTCGAGGAAGAGCCCTGTCAGTGACGAGCAGCCCGGACCGCCGTTGAGCCATAAGACAACTGGGTCGTTCTTTGGGTCGTTGCGAGATTCAAAGAACCCTGCCATACATCAGCCTTCGTAATGACATCTGCAAGTGATACTTTACGTACAGTAGAAGAGATGCTTGTCGTCCTCCTCATCATCCAAGTACCCACTGTACTGCTTAACGCCAGGGTCAACTCCGAGAATGCTCGGATCAACTTTCTTCGCTCTTAGATTGTACGCCTCGAGCTTGCCGTCGACATCTCGTTCCTTCCCGCCATCGGCGGTCTCAACCCAAACGCTTTGTACATCTGCACCCCTCACGATGTGGTCCCACTCGCTGTCCGGTCGACGACGATGCTTCTTCGGTGGCGAAAAGAAGCTTGCTTTCTCCATCGCCTCGGGAAACATCATCGCGACTTCATCCCAAACGGCTCGGGCTTCGGAAGTGAAGGACTTCAGGTGCTGTTGGAGCGCGTGGAAAGGCTTAGTCCAGGCATCGGAAGCTTGCTGTGGCAGTTGGAACACATGCTGATGAGGCGCAACAGCAGCAGACGCTGCACCGAACAGCAGTGCAGATGTATAAATCTTCATTTTGGTGGTGCTGTCGATGGACGCTCGTGGAGCGAGGCGGCCGGGTATAGGCAGCAAAAATCCTGCCGAAGGTTGGAGCTCTTAACTGATGGCCTCTAAGTGAACGAAGAACGACTGTCGAGAGCGAGTGTGTGTTAAGTAAGTGATGCCGAAAGCACCGTGTGACACACTGGAACACAAGTGATGATGGAGAAGCTAGGTGGATAGCAAATGATGGATGTTGGAGGCTTGCGTAAGTCACAGGGTCCTGCAGCGGATCGCTTTCCGTCTCCAGGTCGATCGATGATGCAGTTTCGGCCAATGCTGATAAGCTTCTGTCACTAAACTACGTTGGGCATATCAATCCAGCAAATTAACATATTTAAGGGTTGAGCGAAAATGATGTATGAGCGAAAAGCTAGCCTGATCAGGCAGTTATTTAACCGAATCAGGCAGCTTTCCAAGTTGCGCTGTCTTCGAGCGCTGCCTGATTCGGTTAAATAACTGCCTGATCAGGCTAGCTTTTCGCTCATACATCATTTTCGCTCAACCCTTGAATATAGGTACGTTACTATGGTTTCAGGTCGTAAATGAATGCCGTGTGGCTCTTCTGGATGTATGGGAGTGCTCCTCAGATTCATAAAAAACCATCCATAAGTATCCATACTTCATAGCATACAACATAATATGGAGACCTCCATGTAACACAGAAAGCTTTTCCAAGGAATCTATGCCTCAGTACCTTCCAGTCTCGTGCTGTATTGGAGTGCTCCATGATTGGCATTCATTTACGACCTAGAACTATAGAATCACCCCCAACTCAACGATTTACTACTCATTTCACCATCTGCCGCAATCTTTCCAGGTTCTGCAAATAAGCACAACACAGCGACAGTCAACCCGCACTTGCTCCCGTCTAAGTGAGATGTTGCTCTGGTGGAACCAAAAGATGGCCAGCGCTGTGTATCCATACCTTCCCCACGCAAGTCTCGGCGAAGCCTCGCATGGCTTTCTTGGTGTTGAACACCCATTGCACCGCCTTCCTCTCATCGAGATCGATTTTCACGGTGAGCACGTCGCGTTCTCCGATCTGGGTATGGTCTTTCAGGTGCTCATATTTCTTGTGGATTCCAGATGCGATGTGGCCAATCAGGAGGTCCTTCTCGTCGAGGTAGTCCAGCTCGTCTGGGACCATGAACCCTCTCCGACTGTGCCAGATAAGCTTCTTCCACGCGTCCGTAGGTTTCTGGCCGTCACCGCACCAGAGATACTCCGTGGCAAGGCTGTCGGTGAAGCTTTCCGGCACGGCGACTTGGATGAACGCAATTTCGGAGGCGGACATCTTATGCTTGCACCATTGGGCATATCTGTCGGCAGTCTCCTTCTGAGGGGTCCAGTAGGCGACTCTTCTGGTGCCGGAGAAATCTCCAGGAACGGTGGAGATGGCTTCGAGAGAGATCTGGCTTGTCATTTGGTTGTAGAAATTCTCGGCCTTTTGTCGAGACCCGGCTCGCCAGATCATGGTATGTTTGTCAATAGCTGAAGGGGCGGCGACCAAGGCCCGAAGCGGGTCTGTCCTGGCTTTACGCCCTTTTGGACTAGCCATGGATGGCGCTTGATGCCCAGGACGACTTTTGGCGCGACGGAGTCTGGCTGCTTCCAATCTCATTTTCTCATTCATTGTTTCTAACGTCTCATAGGTAGTCTCGATGGCGTCAAGGGCCCAATACTTGCAGGAAGCCGTATAGCGGAGGTCCTCAAACTCGGGAAGGAGAATTGCTGTTCGCAGCTTGTCGTTGATCCCAAGGCTTCGAAGGCAAAAGTCCCAGTCATCACTCGCACAGGTTGCATCGGGGGTTGGGTTTTCGTCAATCTGCCAGAAGGCGAAGTCCAGGAAGCGCGCAGGCATGTCCGCGGGTTTATTGATGTACCGCTCCCAGAGGCTCGCTGTAATCGCATCATCAAACCCCAGGAAAGCATATGTCTCCAGGCTTTGAAGTTCTGCAGGGATCTCGATCTCTTCCGCTTCTTCACGGACAAAAGACGCTGTGAAGCTCTCAGGGGAAATTTCTCGTTCCGTAGATGACGATGCCGATGTGCTGCGCGAGGGCAATGAAGATGGAGGTGAAATGGTCGATGTGGAGATTTTGCGTTTGTTATTGATGATAGCCGTCATAAGCCCTTCCTCTTCGAAGAAACGAGCTACATCTTCGGAAAGAATTGGAGATGAACCGGTAGGAGATTCCATGGTGGCGTTGGACTTAAGGGGGAGTGGAATGCAATATGGAGGGTACGTTGCTTGTCAAGAGGTATCGCACAGTGGTAGTAAGACTCGAGACTGAGGGAGAGAAAGAGGGCTGGTGTGGACGAAGGAAACGAAGGGGCACACTTATAGGGATACTTATAGGTCTAAAGAGACAATGGAGAACAGACATTCAGCTCAAAACAGTCAAGCATGTAATCACCAAAGAGACAGCGGAGTCCAGTACAATGTCTACAAATATTTCTATGGCTCTTAGCTAACATCAGAATACCGCCAAAAGTGGTCAAGTAACACTAGACTGACCGCTTGGGTCAGGTAAACCTGAGGCAACCCGGTGGCAAACTGACCCACTGACCCGGTCAGTTACTGAATTTCAACCCGACGGGTCGGCCACTTGGAAACGGCAAATGTCTCCGGTCTACCCTGATCTCTGCAAGTCGCATTTGTATCTACCCTTTTTACTAATATATACCCCAAATTCTTACGTCGGGGGCGATTCTAGTAATTTGCCGACATCAATCACGTGCTCCTCTTTTCATTGATACAGCGTTTAGAGATTTCGTAATAATGAATATTAAAGGGTATACAAGTTATACATCTGAGCCACAACCTAAACTCAAGGGTAAATCGCAAGTATGCCGGTGGGCATCAATCAAGTAAGTTTATCACACTCTTACGTCCTCACCATTACTAACCCCTTGTAGCCCTCGAACCAAATCCGACTTACCAACGTATCTCTCGTGCGTCTAAAGAAAGGTGGGTACTACTCCAGCTATGGCATTATTCAGCCCTCTTGACGTAGTCCCCGCAGGCAAGAAGCGCTTCGAGATCGCCTGCTACAAGAACAAAGTGCTAGAATGGCGCAGCGGGGTCGAGACCGACCTAGACAACGTCCTCCAGATCCCTTCCGTCTTCCTCTCCGTCGGTAAGGGTCAGACCGCGCCTTCGCAAGATCTCGCCAAGGCCTTCGGGCCCAAAACACCCCTCAACGACATCATCCTCGAGATCCTGAACAAAGGCGAGCTGCAAGTGGGCGAGAAGGAGCGGCAGGCGCAGCTGGAGCGGGTGCACAACGAAGTGATCGATATCGTTGCGGGCAAGCTGGTGGACCCCAAGAGCAAGCGGGTCTACACGACGGGCATGATTGACAAGGCGCTCGATCAGCTCAGCAGTCAGGGGACGCAGAAACATGAGGAGGGGAAGGGAAGTGGGACCGCGACGCCGACGAGCGGGCGCGAGGACGGGGAGCAGAAGGAGAAGGGGAAGGGGAGGGAGATGCCGACGTGGACGGGGGTGGTGACGACGAGGTCGGCCAAGTCGCAGGCGCTGGATGCGATGAAGGCGCTGATTGCGTGGCAACCGATTCCTGTGTCGCGCGCTAGGATGAGGTTGAGGATAACCTGTCCGACTAGTATACTGAAGCAACCTATTAAGGTAGCTCCGAGAGGCAAAGCAGCGGAGGCAGACGCCGATGGTGCGGAAGAGAAGGCGAAAGGGACGGTGAAAGATCACATTCTGAGCTTTGTGGAACAGGTGGAGAATCAAGACGTTGTGGGTGAGGAGTGGGAAGTGACCGGGTTCGTGGAGCCGGGAGCGTTTAAAGGTCTTGGCGAATTCATTGGCGGCGAGACGAAGGGGAGAGGGAGGGTAGAAGTTTTGGATATGGCAGTTACTCACGAAGGAGACTGAGACTTGCTTATGCTACACTTCTCAACGGTTGTTGATCCCATCTTAGCGTGCATGGCGGTTTGCTCTCTATCATGACGAAGCTTCTGCTTGGATATACCCTTATCATTTTTAGGAAGTTCTGGTGGCAACGCAGCATATGTCATAGCAACTCCTTGATACTCGTACTATAAGCATCCTTTACAATACGAATGAAGCGCAAGTGTACCGTGAATCGTCCTTTCCCTGTCATACCACGGCGAAGTGAACAGATAAGGCGCCACAAAATTGATGAGTTTCTCGTCCTATCTGCACCTCTCTCCGACCTCATGGTTTGTTTAACCCTTCTTCTTCGACACACCCACAGTCCTACCTCTCCTACCCGTAGTCTTCGAGTGCTGTCCACGAACCCTCAAGCCCCAGTAATGACGGAGACCACGATGCGCACGGATCTTCTTCAGCCTCTCCAAATCCTCACGCAGCTTGCTGTCCATACCGTTGGCCAAGACCTGGGTATCCTTGCCATCCACAATATCGCGCTGACGATTGAGGAACCATGTGGGGATCTTGTACTGAGTGGGGTTTTGAATGATAGTGACGATACGCTCGAGCTCCTCCGAAGTGATCTCACCGGCTCTAAATCGCATATCAGTCTAGAGTTCGACGTCGGTGCCGTAGATCCAGCTTACCGCTTGTTCAGGTCCACATCGGCCTTCTTGCAAACCAAGTTCGAGTACCGACGTCCGACACCCTTGATTTTGGTCAAGGCATACATGATCTTCTGCTTGCCGTCGACATTGGTGTTGAGGAGTCGGAGGATGAATTGGAAGTTCGACTTTTCGCCTGTGACGAGAGCTGGCTAACAATCAGCAAATCTCTTCTACTCTCGTCTGCCATCTGTTTCAAGCTCGTCTATGTGTTAGGATTTCCACGAGACTTACACATAATGGCGGTACGCTGGGCGGGTATCGCTCGATGCCGTCGTCGTAGTGTCGATATGCGATATGGTAGTCGAGAGGCGTTGTGGGATTACTTCACTAGCGCCTCGCTTATGGAATAGGGCTAGCGCCTCATTCAATTCAACGTCCCTCAAGGCGTCCACTTCTACGCCAGGATCCTTTGTACATAATAGTACCACCAAAGCTCAGGACTTGTTACTTGCTACTCATGCAACTCTCAACCAAGATGAAGGGGAAATACGAAGGCTATTTGCAAGATTCTCCCCCACCCCCAGACCTTGATCCTTAAGGAGATACAGCGACGATATCATACAATTCTGAGAACTGGTGTATCGATCTATTACCTATATCTGCGGTAATCGTTTGCTGGGTTTCAGGAGTGGTTTATGGCTTGAAGAATACTGATGTTAAAAGCCCTCCAGAGTCGGGGGAGTCTGAGGACGGGGAGAATTTTGCAAGTAGCCTTCGTATTGTCTTCGGTCTTTGAAACGCCCAAGCGTGGCGAGCTCGGGACTTTCTGAGGCACTTCATCTAGTATAGAAAGGGGTTCAGGGCGAATTTCAGCATTCTCTTAACATTCATCGCCTTCCAATGCGGAACTGTTTACCTCAGCGACTGCTGCTTCTATTTCTTAAGTCGTCTCGTCTTATCGGAAGCGACCTGGGCATCATGTGTGAGGTCAGGTTCTATTACGTGTCTCTCATTCGCTCCGTTTTCCTCTTGCTACCGGTCCAAGTCTCAACATGTCCCAGCTTAGGGAGCAGGATACGTTACCAATCGTCCTCGCACTAAAAGAAATCCGCATCGTAGTCATTATCGCTGTCAAAACTAAATCGCCGCCCAGCGTTATGACCCTTTCGTGCCCCTCCTCTCAAAGTTTGCCGGCACTTCGCACAGGCGATCGTACTGCAGCCAGGACACTGAAATGCGAAGCGTGTCTGATGGGTGTGACAGTTACTACATAGATGCCTTCCCTCTACCTTCGGCCAGAATCCGTTATGTCGGCACGACCTCTTTGTAGAGCTAGAGGAGTGAAAGGAGGTCTCCGAGGGCGTTGCTGGTCTAAACCCGTCGTGTTGTGCCTCTCGTGCCTCTCGTGCCTCTCGTGCCTCTCGTGCCGCTTGAGCCTCGCGGACTTCTTTCGCTGCACGTTCAGCCCGTTCCTTCTGGGCTTTGGCGCATTTTGCGCGCATCTCTTGCTGCGCTCGGCTCTTTGCTTCTTGTTCCATCCTCCGCGTTTTTTCCTTCGCTTCTGCGCGCGCCTCGTCCGCCTTCTTCTCGGCAGCAATCTGGTTGTTCACCTTTTGCAGCGCAGATTGCAGCTCTTGGAGCTTGGCCTTCTTCCTATGCAACTCGGTCTCTTTGATGCTCTTACTGGCAAGCCTATGAAGGCGTTCGGTTTCCCGTGCCTGCTTCTGTTCGTCTGTTTCTACGACCCTCCCATAGCAGCTATTTCGCTCCCCCTCCTTTTTCAAATCCTCATCATCCTGGTCCTGAAGGCGCTTCAAGTCTGCTGTGAGCTTCCTTACCACTCGACTAGCTTCGAAGACGTCACTGTCATATCTTTTTCTCAACAATTCTAAAGGCTGAAGGCGTTCCTGTCCCGCATCATCTTCCCTCTGCTTTTTTGCCTTCGCTTCAGTTGCTCTCTTTCCCTCTGTGTCTGCGGCTTCTGCTTGGCGCTTCTCCGATTCCTGCTGCGCCCTTAAATTGTTTCTGATGCCCGTCCATCTTGTATCGTACGCCCGTCGCTTTTCGGGGTCGCTTATTGTGTCATACGCGTTTTGAAGCTTCATCAACACGAGTCAATCGCTGCCTTCGCTCATAGCAATGACTTTGAAACATTGAGAGGACTCACCAGCTGGAACGCAGCTGTCGAGCTGTCCTTGTTGGGATTCTTGTCAGGGTGGCGAATCTTTGCCAGTCGTCGATAGCTCTTAGTTACGACCTCGGAGGTGGCAGTGTTTGATATCTCGAGTACAGCATAATAGTCGACGGTTACTTCAACAGGAGCCATCACGCTCCTAATATGAACCGCAGCGTTCTCTTCGCCAAAATGATGCCCGTGTGCATTCAATCACCTGTGAAGATATGCGGATTTCTGCCAGTGTCTTACACCGCTAAGCAATCACGTACTCCTACGAAGTGAGGTTGCGACGTTAAGCTAGGTGAATTGAGCGAGATGACAGCCACTGCGCAGCCACGGCGTGATGGATTCGCTCCAGCAACCTCAGCTCTCGCATAGCCACAAGGAGCAAAAGCGCGAAGACCTTGGTAATACGAAAACATTAAAAGAGAAAGGGTAGTCAAGGCAGCAAACCTGTCCGCGATGGAGACAAGACCCATCCGTATTCAGATATCCGTTTTTGGAAGCCAGAGTGTATATGATGCTGCAAGTAGTGCAATCAATGACCAAGGAGTTTTGTGACTGTAGTCCAAACTAGAGTAATCTGTGATTTCTACAGTATCTGTACGCCCTTCCACCAGTTACGATAGAAGAGAAATGCCAGATCCATGGCTGGCATTCGTGTTCATCATTTCCGACGTACTCGTACGAAGGCGATTTGCAAGAATCTCCGCCACATCCAGACCTTGCCCGTCAAAGGAACAATACTAGCAATGGCCCCACAAGCAAGCCAGCCGCCAAGCTCCTTCTCTACTGTTTGTATCTCAAGTTGTGAGCATTCACAATTCATAGTCATTGTGTCGATCAAACTACTCTGAGTTGGAGGTCCTCTTGTAGTTAGGGCAAAGTCTGAGGGTGGCGGAGAATTTGTGACTTGCAGTTCTGCGTGGGACAGCAGGTTTGGCGGCTGTTGGCAACCGTACTTAGTGATGCGTTCCTATACGGTTGTAAGTGGGTCCGGTTGATTAGTGGGGGGACATCAATCCCGACCAAACAACGGTGACTGTAGCCTCAGTAAACTTGTAGAGCTTGCTGCAAGTCCTGTGCTACGATACAAACAAGCAACAACCTGAAGGGAGAATCTCTTGACAGTCTTTCGAAGAAGCCGTGGGACGGAGAATCGACCTTTGCTCCGAAGAACAACCTCTTAGCTGTTCAGCCACACTTTGGCTTATTGGTCGCTCAAAGTTTGCTGATCAAGGATTTTGGAAGTCAACTCACTCGGCAATTATACCTATCTCCATTCAGCTTGCGCCTGTCTTACTTTTGAGAGTATCGCACAACTTCTCGAGGAGGATCTACCCGGAGTGACGGGCCTTTGGGTCCTGTCAATCGTGGCGCCCGTAACCATGGCCTGGCAACCTCAAGAAGAACCCTTAAGACAACTCGCCGGCTTTTTGCGAGATTCATTAAGCGGCCATGACCTGAATGCACAAAAAAATGCGACTCTTGTGGGTCATTCTTCGATTCTGCATTGCTCGATTGCTATGCAAAATATCCCGTGGTGTCCATGCAGCTGATACCTCTCTCGTTGTACTTAGATGCTCACCCGGGCGAAAACATCACCCGACTACGTCAACTATCTCACTTTTCTCTTTGCGAGTCGCGATCCTCCGCCAGGGTTACAACTGTCCCCCGAAGACTTACATATAGTGAGAACATCAGCGGCTATCAATCTCAAGAACAGCGTCAAGACTGCTTACAACACAATACCCGATTCCACTCAGTCATATATCCGTGCTACCGTCCTACTGGGCCTCGAAGATCCAATTGCCCAGATTCGGAGCTTCGCAGGGAATGTTATCACAGAGATAGTGCAACAAGGGGGAATTCTGGGCTGGCCGGAGCTCTTACCGGAACTCCTGTCGCTTGTCGGCAACGACAGAGGCAATGTGTCCACCCAAGCCCAGGAAGGGGCAATGAGCGCGCTGGCAAAGGTCTGCGAAGACAACAAGAAACATCTGGACAAGGACTACCAAGGACAGAGGCCTTTAAACGTGATAATACCGAAGCTTTTGAGCTGTACGACCAGTCCGGTGGCAAAGGTCAGAGCTCTGGCGCTTGCCAGTCTCAACACATTCATTCCCTTGAAGCCACAAGCCCTGCTCGTGGCGCTGGACTCTTTTCTTGCCCGTCTGTTTCAATTGGCAAGCGACCCCAGTGATGACGTTAGGCGGAATGTCTGTCGGTCCTTTGTTCAATTGGCAGACACCAGGCCAGACAAAATTGCGCCACACATGGAAGGGCTGGTTGATTACATGGTCACTCAGCAGCGGAACTCGGATGATCCTGATCTTGCATTGGACGCTGCAGAATTCTGGCTTTGTGTTGGCGAACATGATAAGTTGCGTGTGACCTTGAGCGCGTACCTGGGCAAGATCATACCCGTGCTGCTCGAAAGCATGGTGTATAGCGAAGAAGATGTGCTGAGGCTCGAGAGAGGTGGCATTGACGAAGACGAGGAAGACAGACCCGAGGACCTGAAACCCCAATTCGCCCAGTCAAAAGGTGCCCGTAATGTTCCAACATCCAATGGTGACAATATCAACCAAACGAGCGGTAACGTGAATGGCACGAACGCTTCCACAACGAGCAATCTGGCACAACAAGCTGAAGATGATGATCTCAGCGAAGGCGAGATTGATGATGACGATGACGATGACGATGACGATGACGATGACGATGGGGGAGATCCGGAGGACCGTTGGAATCTCCGGAAGTGTTCAGCTGCTGCTCTGGATGTTCTTGCCACGGTCTTCCATGGGGCAGTATTCGAAATCACCTTGCCCTATCTGAAGGAGAACCTTCGTCACAATGAATGGCCGAACAGGGAGGCAGCTGTTCTTGCCCTCGGTGCGGTAGCAGACGGCTGTTTAGACGCAGTTACGCCACACTTACCGGACCTTGTCCCTTATCTCATCTCACTGTTAAACGATAGCGAACCTGTGGTCCGTCAAATCACCTGTTGGTCACTGGGGCGCTACTCTGCGTGGGCATCCCATTTAGAGGATCGTGATCAGAGAGAGCGCTATTTCGAGCCTATGATGGAAGGGATTCTGAATAGAATGCTGGACGGAAATAAACGTGTACAGGAGGCGGCAGCCTCTGCATTCGCAAACCTGGAGGAGAAGGCCACAACCAAGTTGGTCGACTACTGTGGACCCATCATCAGGCAGTTTGTACGGTGTTTCGAGAGATACAAGGACCGAAACATGTTCATCTTGTATGATTGCGTTCAGACACTAGCCGAGCACATTGGGCCCGGTCTTGCTAGTCAAGATGTGATAGATTTACTAATGCCTGCATTGATTCAGCGCTGGAACAAAGTCTCCGACCAGTCAAGGGAGATGTTCCCATTGCTGGAATGCCTTTCTTATGTTGCCACTGCTCTCGGCGACAAGTTCGCCCCGTTTGCTGTACCGATATTCACCCGATGTATCAGGATCATCCATCAGAATCTTGAGGAATATCTCGTGGCAGTCAGCAATGGGGCTCTGGACACACCTGATAAGGATTTCCTAGTGACCAGCTTGGATCTATTGAGCGCCATCATACAAGCTCTTGACCCACGGCGAAGCGGAGAGCTAGTATCTTCATCTCAGCCAAGATTCTTCGATCTCCTCACTTTCTGCATGGAAGATCCGAGCAATGATGTCCGCCAATCGTCTTATGCTCTTCTGGGAGATTGCGCAATACACATCTTTCCTTACCTTCAGCCATACCTCCCATCTCTTATGCCAGTACTGATCGAGCAACTGGATATGGACAAGATCTTGGAAGAAGATATCGAAACTGGCTTTAGTGTCATCAACAATGCATGCTGGTCATGCGGAGAGACTGCAATGAAGGAAGGGGCAGGCATGGCCCCTTACGTGGAGAAGCTATGTCAACGCATAATCGTCATCATCAACAACCCCGAGGTAACGGATGCGGTCAACGAGAACGCTGCGATCGCGCTCGGACGTCTAGGTGTTGCTTCCTCCGAGATCATCGCGCCGCATCTTGCCGAGTTTGCTGGACCTTTCCTCCAGGCCACCAGGAGGCTAGATCCGACTGACGAGAAAGCACACGCCTTCCTAGGGTTTAATCGCGTCGTCGCACGCAATCCTCAAGTGATGGAGAAATATCTAGTCGAGTACTTCAAGGCAATCGCTGCATGGGGCGATGATTCATCTCGCGGAGCCCAGGTTCAAGGGTCCGTCTTATACGAATCCTTCCAAACGGTAAGTATCAGAAGAGATTCCCCTTTGACGGCCTATACTGATGTGTTTTGCTCAGGTTCTTTCTGGATACAGAAGCCTCATCCCAGACTTCAACGGATTCTTAGGTCACTTGACGCCATCGGAACGAGAGAGGTTGAAGAAAACTTACAATCTATGATTTTACGGTAACTGTAAGCTGATGGAGGAGCTGGCGGAGAAGAGAAGACGACTTTGACGAGCACATGGACCTAGATCAAGCATTGACAATTTCATGCAACCGCCGACACGAACACCCTTTCCTCCTATTCTCTACTGTTTGGTTCTGGTGCATAGACTTTGCTCCTGTCGCATTTTTCCGGATCGTCAGTTTTGGTCGATTGAGTTTGTAGCAATTCATGGGCGCAGTCTAGCGTGGCATATTGTTTATGAGGCATAGTATCAGCTGCAGCAATATTGAAGCCGGCCTGGCGACGCTTGTTCCGGGTAAGGCGATGAGATGGAACTTGGGTGGCGTCCTTTGACGTACCATGTGAGGCGGAAAGGACGGAGATCACGCGGGTGCTGATGGCAGCCCAGGGTAGAGGATGCGATGAATGCAGGAAAGATAGGATACCCAGAATTGCGACGAGAATTGATGATGGAAAGTGCCATCCAAGTTGCCAGTGATGTTGGCAATACCTACCTGGCTTGGCCCATTCCAATACAGCAGACAGAACGCTTGAGCATGTGGCCACTCGTAGTACGCGTATACTGCCCAATGTTCTGAGAATTTCGCCGCCTCTTCAGCATCGTTGCTGATTTGGCCGCCGGCTTTGAATGAGCGCTCGGTCTCCCATCAGCCGGGCAAAGCAGTAGCCACCATTCGACGATGGCTTTCTGACCGGAAGGCCGCGCAGGATTGACGATGCCCCGTCGTTACACCCTGACTAATAGAGACCTCTTGGCAGAGCAGCTGAAGAGCCTAAAAGATTCTACCTATGGTCCATTCATCTTTTCATCATGCGTCAGCTGAGAAAGTGGCATGACCCCAGAAATGGTGATGTGGGATCTTGGCGTAGATCATCAGATCGGGCGTGGCCGAAGAGAAGCCATGAAGCCATCCACAGCACTCGAGCACCTATTTGACTCATGTACGACATCGACGTCGCGCTTGGCACCGATCTGATCAGGACGTGCAGTAGTCAGCCTGATTCATCCATCTCAGTCCATTCGGCGCTCGCCTCTTTTCCCTCGAACGTCGCGCATAACGAAGGAGAAAAGCTTGAAGAACTGATTCGATCGCCGGAACTTTTTCTTATGGAGGAAATTCTGCGTTCCACCGCCGACCCTTTTTCGTTACCTGACCGCCCTTCTTCCAGATGACCATTTTTCCCGGCGCTGTACTGTACTGTACCACGTAACCCGACCTACTAGAGATCCAGTCATCAGGGCCAAGGAGAATACTACGACGCAGGATCAGTTATCTGAGCATTTAAGGGAGATAGGTACCTGTAGTGTGTATGATGCGATGCGATGCAATCAGAGAAACCTACCTACATCAAGTACATACCCTCCTAAGCATCATGCATAAAAGTTACTCGCACGAGGCCGATCGGGGTGCAGTCACCATTCCCACTCTGCCTATGTGTACTGACCCTGACATGCGCATCACGCATATCCAAATTCTCCCATCTGCAGAATCACAACAACAACGTGGTTTTCTCAGATCATCGAATGATCGACAACCTCCTTTAATTTTACCTACCTACCTTACCTACCTGCCGTACCTTATGCATCGCTCCAGGGTTCATTCAAGCCCGTTTGGCGGCATGGAAGCTTGATCAGGCCCCTAGGTCGATGTTCAAATATAGAAATCTGGCCAGCGCTCGACGAGGGTAACGTACCTATAGGTCGAAGATTGAAGATACCCTACCCACCCTAGCCTTATGCGTACAATGCACAGCTTTGTCTTTCGCTTCCGAAAAAGCATCGTTGACATTTCCTCTCGCGATCCTTCCATCATCGTGCATCGTTACCTGACCTTACCTTTTACTGTATCTGTTCCAAGTTACCCGGACGGGATCGACAACTCTCGACGCATACAACTTTGTTTGCAAGTACCTACCTACATACATACGTATCCTTTTGGTAGCTCTATAACTTACACATACTACGGTGACGTTACATTCGAGCCGGAGCGGGCTGCGCGCGGGGCTTGCCTGGCTTGGCTGGCGGACTACCCGGTACAGAGACCGACCGACCTCGACTCGATCGAGGCTTCCCGACCGCAGAGGAAGGTAAGGTGCTGCATGCATGAAGAACGTGTTTAGGGAGGTACTCTACCTTACATACATCATACCTACATACACATATGTGTACAACCATTCATACATGCTGCATCATCTCTCCAGACCCCCCAAGGCTCCCGGCCGCAGTCTTCGATCCGCGCATCCACAACCGCGACGAGCGCGGCGCGCGTGGACCGGATTCGGCTTGCACTCTGCCTTTTTGAGTTTGCCCTGATGCACCTTCGCTTTCTTCATGGTCGGTAGGGTTAGATCTGGTGTCGTGGTGTGGGAGAGGCCGGGCCGAGTGTGGGTAGGTGGGTGGGTGTCTGTGTACTTGTACAGTAGCTTTATGGTTCGAGTTAGTTTGATGTTGTGCCGGCGAGCGCAAGACGGGATTATACATATGTGTAGAGGGAGGGAGGAGGAGGGACGGCGGCGTGCGTGCATGCATTTGTCGCGTGGTTTCTGCCAGGAGCGAGCGAGTGCCGAGGTATCGGGATCGGGATGGGGAGTCTCCATTCATAGAACGCCCGGTAAGCTACTCATCCTCTGACGTTGGTGATGGCTTCTTCTGGAGTCGAGTCAGGAGGTCCACTGGCATCAATTTCCACCAAAGGCCTTGAGGAACTTATTCATAGCTCATTTGATGCTATATCGAGATCTGTATCTAGGACCTGCCCGATCCCGGAGTCATCTGCTCCATTCCAACACGAGCGAGTCTTGGCTGTTCGTTGCTGGTAGCAGCCGTGTCGGGAGAAGAGGTGGCCTTGTGCGACTAACTGTTCGACGTTCCTGTTCCTGTGCCTGGCCCCATTGTGTTGTTCCGATCTAAGTTGGGTCGACTTCAAGCTTTACATACCTCAGTTGTGTAAGGTGGGTATGTGAGTTAGGCAGGTTGTCGATCGAAAGGGACCAATGAGAAGGCTCCCTTAACGAAGGTCCAATCCGGGGTATGCACCACGCTGCATTTACACTTTCTGAGAGTCGAGTCGAGTCGTTGCACCTGATGGGTCAATGGTGTCTGGATAAGTATCTGTGAAGCAAATGAGGTCAATCAGAAGGTAATAATAAAATAATAATAGTCCTGATACGACGGGTTATTCTCGTTATCACGAGGGCTGCTTACCTATTCAGTAAGGCAGTAAGTACATGTAGCAAAGATTGTCTGGACTCGTTGTCAGGTGTGGGATTTTTCGTCATCTTCAGGGCAACGGACCTGATGCGATATGATGTGGCCTATGTGTGTGTGTGTATGGTAGAGTAGTGGTGTGATGTGACACCTACACAATCTCATGATGAGCATTCTCAGCAGGGCTGTGATTATTTTTGGCTCTGCCACGCAGTAGCGGGTATCTCGGTTACACCATGTCATTGGGTAGGATTCGCATCTACGTCAACAAATAAGAATACCTTCAAGTCTAACTCCAAGTGTAGAATTAAAGCTTCAGCCTGACCTGACTGGACCCTCAACTCGAAGTCTCGACTGGAGTGTGGTCAACGGCGACGGCGCCGCAAAGTAAAGCACACGGGGCATCGTCATTAGAGGGGAGCTATCGACCCATGGCTTGGCCTTTGGCTGAAAATTAAGGTTGTTCGTGACTGGATCTACCTTATACTAAATCAACTAATACAACAACTATAGGCGAACGGCAAGCAACTGATAACTGATTCCAACACGCCAGTTCTATTTTTATCCATACCTTACCTATAGGTACCCTAAGTGGACTCCTGATCTTTCATTTCCATCGTCATCGCCATCAGCACCAACGTCAATTATAAACGTCAATAATAATATCACTGTAACTATGACCAAGATTGCAACTGGCTCGTCTCTCCCGGTCATGTGGTTACTTGATCTACTGCAACTGGCACTGAATCATCCCGCTTTGCAGGAGAGATTCCGCAGCCTCTGAGACGACTCAACGAGAATATTTGTTCTTGGCCAGGCCTTACCTTACCATCCGCCTTCCCACCATACAGCCCCTTCCAACAGAACGTTGACTTCCTCATCCTATAGCAACACTCCTACACATCTGCACTCTACCTAAAATCCTTATGCTACCAAATGTATGATTTGGTCAGATTCGGATTTTACAACGCTAACTGAATGCTACCTTGCCTTACCCTCACATTACTGTACAGTTTACCTTACTGTACTCACTGAATAATGTACCATCGTAGTCGTCATCTTACCTAACTTAGATACCTATGGTGTGAGTTGCTAAGGGAGAGTCATGCCACTAAATGATTGACCGCCTTCGGTGGCTTTCTGTACCTGGACGCCCCCCGGCAACCTCACGCTGGCAGACTGACTTACTTTGTCTCAAAGCACTCCCTTTACATACACATATTACTCGGTGCGGGTAACTATAGGTAGGCAGACTGAAGTGCATGGTACTCTACGAGTAACTCATACGCCTTGCTCTTCCAACTTACCTTAGTGAGCCCGGTCATGAGGTACCTTAGAGTCATGTATAACCCGATGAGACATACTCGTACCTTTCTTTATATGCTTGACATTATTAGGGACCTGGCACGCATGTTATGGTTCGTTAGCTAAGGTACTTGCTGTACCCTTATTCACCTTGATACTTCTTCGCTAATCAATTCCTAACCTAAACATTCGACCCCCAAGACCCTCCCTCTTCCAGTCCTCAAGGCGGACCAGTCGTTGCACAACAGGGCTATGTATCGATGTAGTCTTACAAGTAAGGTAGCTATGTTTCTGCCGGGCCCTCCCTTTTTCTGCAAGGGCTCATCGGCCCATCGTGGCCTTCCCGGAAGCGACTGTGTTCTACACACCCAGCCCTGTCCAGTCGTTTCTTCGGACTGCCTGCCTGCCTGCCAGCTGCGATCTATTTCGGGGACATGTCAAACCCTTCTTAGCCTACCCGGGTATACGACCGTGCTGAGGTCCGGAAAACGACGATGATCCACCACCTCCCTCCCTCGAGCTGTAGCTGCACACACCTCACGCGGCCATTGACCTTAAAAGTCCCCGTTGTTGCCTATTCCCTGCAGCATCCTCAATCTTACAGATCACTTATACATTCGTTTGTCATGTCTGCTCTGGATATCTCACTCTCGTTTATGGCAAGATCTGAATAAACAATTCCACCATCCCTTCCACCGCAAGCAGACAATTACATCTCCTCTGTCTCCCGATCAGAAGATCCCCGCACAGCCTTGAACCGCGCCTTACCGCACTGATCCATAAGGCTCTCTTCTTCTGGAGTGTGACTTACTTTCCTTCTCAACCTCGGTCTTTGTTCTCATAGCCTCGATCTTCCTGTTTAGATCTCTCATTCGTTACCGTTCCGAAACGGTTCTCTTGCATCTGCCCTGAGCTACAGACTCGCGACCGGAGGTGGAACACCCGCAATATTTCGTTGAAGCCTTGATTAGAAAAGAAAACCCTACACATACAAGAGTCTGCGTACCAGAATCATTCCGTGCCATCAACGTTCATGGCTGGTCTTGGCGGCAGAACTCGACAGAGTCATACCAAGTCTCGAAAGGGCTGCAGGACCTGTAAGAGAAGACATATCCGATGTGATGAGAATTTTCCGCAGTGGTGAGCAAGAGCCCCTTTAGACGCGAGCACGCTCTTTCGAAGCGAGCTGAACAGGTCTGGCAGTCGCAACTGTACGAAGCATGGTTGCCGGTGTGACTACCGGGACCTTCCCTCCTCAGCCCGGGAGCCCTCCAGGAGTCCAAGAGAACCAGATCTTCAGTATACCGCCGAAGCCGAGCAAGACATCGACGAATGGCAACGAAGCGGCATCTTCCCCTTTCCCGAGTTGAGGGTGCGCCCTGAGCCGCAATGGCGTGTCTTATCCGCGACCGACCTTCGTCTGGTTCACCATATCGCCAGCGTGGCGGCGGACATGCAGCGGAGAGGTTACGGCCACTGCACCATCTGGACGGCCCAAATCCCCACGTAAGCCCATTTCCGCGGCGGTGAGCATCGTATGTGAACTCGAGGTATCGCTAACAAAGTCCTGCAGATTCTTGAGCATTGCATCCTCTCATGAGTTTGTGATGAGTTCCGTGCTTGCCTTCTCGGCCGCTCATCTCGCGTGGATGACTGGATCATCCGAGACCAACAACCTGGCCTACTATCATCGAGGAATTGCCCTGAAGGGCCTTCAAGAAGCAATCGGGAGCTTCTCTCGACAAAGCTCCGATGCGGTTTTGGCGGCGTCAATTTTGCTGTCCTGGCAGGCCACCGAGTGGTGAGTTTACTCAGGAACCGATTTGCACGGAACATGTGCTTAGTGACATTTTACAGGCGCAGCTGGGCGTCGCTGATGCAAGGCACTTTTACTGTATGTCCTACAGTTCAAACATTCGTGCTTTAAGTAGCTAAAATAATCCAGGTCATCAACGCAATGCAGCCGTGGAAGGAGGAGTCGAGATTTCTCCGCTTCATAGACGAACACTTGACACTTCCGAGTCCCCAAGCATCAGCCCTCGCGCCCGCAACCACGATCGGCCACGAGGAGTCCCTGCTGTTGGGACGAGCCTACCATGCCCTCGCAAGGATTCATCCCTACACCACCTCGATCGAAGACGGCCCGCGGCGTGCGGAAGAACTCATGACCTTCCTCCAAAGCTTGCGTGGAGTCCACACTCCGACCAGCGAGCAGCTTTTCGAAGTGCTCCAACCGCTACGTGCTTGGCTCTTTTGGCTACCAACGACGATGCTTCAAAACCCTCATTCCGACTCCATCACCATGGCCCTGCTGGCTCAATTCTACGCCGCCGCTCTTGCTGTGGATCCTTTCTTTCCCGTACTTGGAGGCGCCTACCTCGGAAGCCTGTCAAGTTCTCCCCTCGAAGAAATCGACCGGATCCTGTACAGCAGACAAACCAACAACCCATACGACGAGGAGGTACAGATCGCGCTGTCAATGATGGATTTCCCACGGGAAATGGGTTTGACTTTCCGCGATCGACTGAGCTACGCAGGACAGACGTATGCGGCGGCAGCGGATCCAAGCAGCCCTTACAATTTTCACGGTCTCAGCCTTGGCTCCAAGTCTACCACGCCAGGGTCGAGCAGTGGCCCACCGTCGGGATATCGCCACAGCTTGGAAGACCTCGGCACCGTTCCGCGTCTACAGTCACACTACGCCGAACCGTCTCCACGCCCGAGCATCCGAGGGCTTGAAGAGAGGACATTTGCAGGCTTTGGTCTGGCAGGGGACTCACCAGGGTACTCGCCGGGGTATGTCGATGAGGAGCAGTACCGTACGTTTAGTGATCCGTCGTGGAGCTACAACGGAGGGTTCGTCGCTCCGACCCTGTGGACGTGACCCACAGAGCTGAGCTTCTTTCTCCAGGGGCCCGCAATACGACGAGTCATCTTCTAAAAATAAACAGCGACATGCCAAAGACCCTTGAGTTAAACAGCGTCTCCTGATACTACGATACCCTACGACGTGGTCGCACGTTCTTTTTCCCGCTAATGCAATCTACGCTCCTTTTTGTATGATCTTGAATGAGTTATGAAGCAACGGACATATGGGCGTTATTATTAGCAGGATCATGTACGAAATAAGTGGATAATGTACCAGAGTACCTGGCTGTTTTTCGTCAGGCCTTTGACAGTTATGATTGGCATGTTTCAGTGCGGGATGATGCTCCTTTGTTTCGGGTGATTGGCTCTAGGTAGCCTCGTATTGCGCTTCTGGCCAGGATAGCTTTAGGGGAAATGAGACAAACGAGGCTGGCATTAGATCCCGCTCGAACCCTGTGTGATGGGAATGCATGTGCTTGACGTGATCGTCGTACAACATAAACAGTCACCCGTACCCGGTACTGTATGTATATATTTATGGACATCCATCCCTGTCCCACGTGGCAGTAGCCCTACCTCGGAACTAGCCGCTTCTCGCCAAAGCCGGCTTAGCGTCCTGCTGTGCGTCGTTCCCCCGAACGTCACCGTCCGCACCTAAAGCCCATCCATTCAATAGCGGCTTCTCGTTGGGGGCGGCCGTCATCTCGAAGATGTCAGCTGGATGGAATACGATAGAGTCGGACGCGGTACGGAGCCATTCTCTTGTGCTGCCCAAGCCCCCCGAAGCAGACCATCCGGCGTGAAATAATGACAAGCCTCGACCGTCCAGGGCGTGTTCACCTACCTGGTCGAGAACCTCGGCGTCAAGGACGTGCAGTTCGAAGAGCTGATCGCTCTGGACGCCACCTATCTGAGACAGCAGAGGTGCGTCCAGCATCCCTACCCGCCTCCTCTTGGCCGCCGTTAAAAATATCCCCC
The DNA here is from genome assembly GCA_025617375.2 of Acarospora socialis. NCBI lineage: Eukaryota > Fungi > Ascomycota > Lecanoromycetes > Acarosporales > Acarosporaceae > Acarospora > Acarospora socialis. The sequence continues at coordinate 358,579 of JAMYGW020000012.1, forward strand.
ACCTCTCGGGTCCATTCCGTTTGGCCCGCGCACTAACTGACCGACTGACCACCTGAACCCCACCAGCCCGGTCTACGGCGTCATCTTTCTGTTCAAGTATCCGACGGGCGAGAAGCGCACCGACGTGCCCAGAGACGGATCGTTCGATTTCCAGGCCGCCGAGGAGCTGTTCTTCGCCGCGCAGACGATCCAGAACGCGTGCGGGACGCAGGCCCTGCTGTCCGTCCTGCTAAATAAAGACGGGCGCATCGAGATCGGGCCGCAGCTGCGCGAGTTCAAGGATTTTACGGGGGCGTTTCCTTCGGAGGTAGGTTTCTTATAGGTGGTGGTTCTATACTTGGGAGGGGAATGAAGAGGGAGCTGATGATGGGGTGGCTATTACGGTGCAGTTGCGCGGTGAAGCCCTGTCCAACTCCGAGCTCATCCGCGACGTGCATAATTCCTTTGCGCGGTCGTCGCCGTTCGTCGATGAGACGCAACGGACTGCGACCGATGATGACGACGTCTATCATTTCATCGCGTACACGTCCATCAACGGCAGGCTGTATGAACTCGATGGACTACAGCCCGCGCCGATTTCGCATGGGGACTGTACGTTTGAGGAGTTCCCGGATAAGGTCATCCCCGTCCTGCAGCGGCGGATCCAACGGTACCCGTCTCAAGAGATTCGATTCAACTTGCTCGCTATGGTCCAGGACCCTCGGATCCGGGCGAGGGAGATTGGGGATCAAGACTTGCTCTACAGGGAGCAGCAGAAGAGGAATGCATGGCAATGGGAGAATGCACTGAGGAGACATAACTTCGTTGGCTTCATCGGCGAAGTGTTGAAGGGGGTTGTGCGGTCGAAGTTGAAGGAAGGCCCGGATGCGTATGGGAAGTGGATCGAGGAGGCCAAGGGCAGGACGTTGGCACGGATGGAGGAGAGGTCGAAGAAGGGCGCGGCTGTTGATGAGCTTGATGGTTGAGCCAAGTCCAGCGACGTCGATCCTTCAGTGGGACCTAAACATATGGTCACCAGCTCCACTGCTCTCAATGGCGTCTCGAGCGCTGGGGGGCAAAAGTTCGGGATCTACTAGCCTGCTGGTCGGACCGGCCGTGGACATGTTGATCGCATGATAGGGTCCAATAACGATGGACTACGGTGTATCATATGCTACCTACTTTAACCGGTCTTGGGCACATAAACTGTTAGAGATATCCACTAGAGAAGTCTGTGCTAGCTGTTGATTTGCGCGGGCAGTGACCCTATTCCTTGCATGTTCAGTTTGCGAGATCAGTAAGACTTTGATTCCGTCGGGTATAGCTGTGAAGAAGGGCAGCAATGGAAGGATGATCTGGGCAGACTATATTATTGAACATCACCTGGCTTGATATCTTAGAAAACGATACGTAAGATCTCTCCGTACGAAGTACTCGTCGCCGAAATCTGCGCCACCTTCTCTCGGATGTTGCCGCATGTAGCTGGCCCCCACATCAAGTCAACGTCGACTTCGTCGTCTTACGTACATCCTGAACAGCTCATACTCCAACACCTCTGACCACTTCGCACTCACCTAGCAATCTAAACTCGCCGTGACAAGGCATTTCCCACTCGACGATGGGGGGAGATCCCGCCGCTTCACTCTCCACCACCCTCCTAACATCCTTCCACTCATCCCCAACACCGCATATTCCCATCGACCGCAAAATGCCCTGGCGAAGCCGACCCCACGAGCGGACGAACATCGTCATAAACATCAGCAGCAACGATGGATCGACGGGCAAGGGTATCCTCATCGGCATGCTCTCGGCCTTTGGCTCTGCGGCCGTGGTGGCGCTCATCTTCGCCTTTGTCTATTTCCTCCGGTACACGAATCGAGGACGGATCATCCTCGATCGGATCGGACGGCCGGGAGAATACGATGACGAGCAGGCCCTGGCGAGGGAGGAGGCGGATGCGCTGGAGGAAATGGATGAGTTGCAGCGGGCGGAGTATTTGAGGGCGAAAGGTATGTTGGAGAAGAAAGGATGATTGAGGTCGGGTCTCTTGGGTGGAGATGAGTGCTGACGGTGTCTGTTGTAGCGTTCGTGCAAGCCAACCCGCCGGAGACGATGCAGACGGATATTTCGCTTTCGCAGTTCTTGGCGATACAAGAGAAGGGCGTTTCGGCGTGGGAGTTTGAACCGGAGTTGGAGATTGCGAATTGTTTCGTGGAAGCGCGGACGGAGATTGAGTTTTTCGATTCCGAGTGCAGCGTGCAGAGCAACCTGCCGATTCCGAAGCAGAACGAGGTCTATTACTGGGAGGCCAAGATCTACGATAAACCCGAATCGACGCTGATCAGCATCGGTCTGACCACCAAACCTTATCCGCTATTCAGGTTATCAGGTAAGATATCCGCTTACTCGAACGCTCACGGGTTATTGACGTTACTCTAGGCTGGCATAAATCGTCCGTGGCATACACATCCAACGGCTACCGACGCTTCAACCAGCCCTTCGCAGCCACCAACTACGGACCTCAGTACGTTCAAGGAGACGTCATCGGGGTCGGCTATCGACCGCGAATGGGAACCGTCTTCTTCACCCGCAACGGCAAAAAGCTCGACGACGTCGCTCACGGGCTGAAGACGCAAAACTTCTTCCCGACCGTTGGCGCCAACGGTCCCTGCACCGTGCACGTCAACTTCGGGCAGATGGGCTTCGTCTTCATCGAAGCGAACGTCAAGAAATGGGGTCTCGCGCCCATGACCGGCAGTCTCGCGCCTCCACCGCCTTATGGCAGCGAACAGGGCAGCATCCTCCTCGAAGCCGGCCGGGAAGGCGCGCCACATCCGCAAGGCGCAGGAGCGGGCGGATACTTCGTCGCAAGCCACTCGCGATCCAGAAGCGCGAATGGCCCAAACAGAGCAGGCCCGCCTGCCAGCCCCGGCCTCGTCCGCTCCCCTACCGACATCTCTCTCGCGCAGCTGGCGCATATCCCCTCGCACGAGGACTTGGGTGAAGGAACGAGTGGGGCGGGCGCGATGCAGCGAGCGAGTCATCGGGATCGGGAATTCGAGGGTTTGGATGAGCAGCGTCATGACGACCACGTCAATCCTCCGCCCGAATACACCAGTCCGGAGACTTCGAACGCAGGCAGTCGAAGGAGTAGCAGCGAGGATGATGACGACGGCCACGAGCACAGGATCCTGTTACGTTCTAGCTCGCCGAGGCCGCCGATACCCTCTTATGATGCGGCGGTTGGAAACACGCCGACGCAGGGCTAAGGCTCTCACTTCTCGTCGGCGCCTTGTTCGTTATGTCATGTCATGTCATGTCATTTAGCGGTCACGGGCGTCTGGCATGGGCATTTACATCTCCTTCTGACTTGTGTTGAATAGCCGGTGTTCTGGGACGAGGGATGGAGCGTATGCATGTGGTTGTTTCCGGGGTTTGTGGTGGTCGGGACTGGATCGAATAGGAAGTGGGAATAGGAGTCGCGACGGGGTCGGTAACTGATAAGGGAGGGGAAGGGAAGGGAAGGGAAGGCAGGGCGTAGGGAAACTCGGATCGGCTTTTGGGTGATCTTGTCTGGGAGGTCAAGTGGGAGGTCTATATATACAGGCTATATGTCGACGTACATACTCTGCTCAAGACGCTTGGCGATCTGGTATCTTGATAGCGATGGACCTGCAAAGGCCTACCTCTTGACGTCGCCGAGCAACCTTTCAGAGGATGCTCACGAGTCGAAGTGTGAAGAAGTTTGCTCTACGTCACCAGAAACCATGAAAAATGACCGCCATCAGAACAGCCCTTGGTCCTTCGTCTCCCTGCACGAAGAGGAGTCGTCGATCTGCAACTCAATTCCCCATCCACCTCATCGAAGCGGAAGCCCACACGCATGGACAACGAGCAAAAATGAGGATAGGACACACGGTCCGTTAAGCAGTTCACTTCATATGCTTGTTGTCATGTACTCGTCCCCCGTCCGCCAAGGCCGTCAAGAAAGCACTACGTCACGTCGAGCAACCAAACGAAAACGGAATCGACAAAATCGCCACCCCCACCACTTGAGATGGGAAATCCTGGACGAAAAAGACCGAACCTCCACGCTATCCCCACTCCTTACCTTACCTCACCTCCACCCCATCGCCAAACCCTCTTTAAACCCTCAGCGCGAACCTCTTCAAATACTCATAATCCTCCACGTTCCGATCGACAGTCCTACGAACCACCCTCGCCGCCTCCTCGCCAAACCTGTCCCGCCATGCCTCGTCGTCCGCCGCATCGCGCTCTCGCTTCTCCTCTTCGGTGACGGGTGCCGGTTTCCGATGCGCCTGTGACAGCAGTTAGTCCCCACCCTCGTTCCTGTTTCGGTCCGAAAATCTTCTCCCATCTGTCGGGCGGGCAAGCGGGCGAGGAGAAGGAGAAGGGGATGGGCATACGGGATCGCGGGCCTTCAACTCCCCGCTGTGAATCGCGTCCTCGTGGAAGCCCTTCCACTTCTCGAACGCGGCCGCGGCGCGCGCGTGCTCGGCCAGCGTGTCCCATTTCAGCATGGCGTCGGTGTAGTCGAGCCCGACGGAGTGGCAGTAGGCGGCGAGGATGCCGGACGGGTTGTCGAGGAGGTCGTCGGCGTCGATGACGCAGATGTCGATCTTTGCGGCGTTGTCGTTGGCATCGGGCGGGGTCGTGGTGTGGCCGTTTCTGGTGGTGTGGTTGCCGTTGGCGACGTGATGAGCGACGCCGTTGGTGACACGACTGTCGTTGTCGGACGTGCGGCCCGCGATCTTCGGGCCGATCTGGCCGACGTGCCGCAGGTAATCGAAGACGCGGCGCAGCTCGTCGTAGCCGGCTTCCGAGGGCATGAAGTCGTAGAAGCCGGTGACGCGGTCGAGCGGCGGGATGGTGCAGCGGTAGTAGGACGGGATGCTGGAGCGCGGGTGGCGGATCAGGAAGGTGAAGTGGAACTGCGCGAGGATGGCGGCGGGGACGACGGTGGGGTTGTCGGGCTCGGTGGCCGTGGCGTAGGGGTACGGCGGCTTGGTGACGGGTTTGGTCGCGCCGTTGGCCCCGTTCGTGTTCGCGCTCCCGTTGCTCGCGACGGCGGTGGCGTCGGGGGAGGGCGAGGCCGCGGTGGTGAGGACGGAGCTGCCTTCGGTGCCGACGCCTTTCTTGGTGGGGAGGAGCGACGGCGCGATCGAGGCCGGCTTGCCGTTGGGAGGGACGAGGTAGTGCGTGATGTCCTTGATGAAGAGCCGTTTGCCCTGCGCTCCGGTGAGTACGCCGCACAAAAGGGCAGAAAGCAAATCGTCTGAACTCGCAGCATTGCGTAGACAATGAGGAGCAGATGTAATGTTTTTTTTTCCGGTTGCAAAACAGACTAATGCGAATGAGAGATGGTGTCGATGGTCACATGGCGTACGGTACTGGTATGTTGCACGGGCTCGGGTGAGGCGTCGTTGGGTCAGGCGAGTTGGTGCTTTCGATCGAGCAGGTTTGGGTACGCGGGCAAGGGTTGTTGAGACAAGGGCAAGAAATATGAAGATAGTAGCAAATACGAAAGAAGAAGTGCAGTAGCAAATCTCTTGAATCTTGGTAAAGGTAATGTATGTGCGTTATAACGTGTATCTCTATTGCGAAACGTATGACAAGGGAGGGAAACGTGGAGGGCTCATCCGCAAGCACCATCACACTGGGAGGGAAGGATCGGACCTCGGAGCCTTCTCTCTCAATCCTATCGAGTATCGTTTTATACGTCGAGTCGCTGAAGCCGCTCTCAATCCTCTCTGTCTCATCCTTCTCATATCGTTCGCTCAGTCTCTCAGGACCATAGTAGAAGGCGTCTCCGAAGGGTTCGTGAACGCACGTCAAAGTGTCGTGGCGAGTCATAAAGACCTAGGATATGGGATCCTTTCAGTAGTGGTACAGGACTAGAGGCGCGGTGGTGCGAACATACTCTCTCGAAAGCAGTCGAGCATGCCCGGGGGTGTGTTGCAACGAAGATGGGTTTCTTCGACATCTTCGGAACTGTAGAGCTTATACTCTACTTCGTAGCTGTTGAAGAACAGTCGGTTTCAGTGTCGAGCTACTGTGTAGCTCTGGGATAGTATGAGAAACGCCAATCAATTGAGAGTCAATTGAAGCATGCAGTGAACAGAGGTCAGCCTCAATGTTCTCCGATATCTCAGAGTAAGGAATCAACACACGGGCTCGAGCTGTTCTTGTAGGCAACGGTCGAGCTCCCTCACGACCGCACGCGGCTTGTCACAAGCGGAGGGCCAAGTAAGGATCCGATCGACATGCCACATCTTGCCAGGAGAGTTTCGAACGGGCCCAAAGTAAGTTGACAAGCAGTGAGATCCACTCCTGCGACCGAGTAAGAGCTCAGCCCATGAACTCGGGGATGTATGATCGCCAATGAGGCTGCCGCATTATGCGAACTTGGATTGCGTTGCCCTGAACTCTGGACCAGAGGACGGGCTCAGTCCCCGCTATGGGCTGCCGCTAACTGAGCTAGGAGACGCCATCGACGCCAGGTGTGGCATTGCCCTGCATCGAAAAGCGTTTCTTCTTGCATGTCGTGGAAGGATCATGCCTCGTACTAGAGAAGCAGTCCCCCTCCCTCGGTTGATTAGGGACGTCCCTAATTTTCTTGGGAGTGGTTATCCGATGCTTTCAACAAATAACATCGCGTAACTGGAGAAAGTAAGGATGAGTGACTCCACTTCACTTATGTGCCCTTTCTGCAAAAGACCGAGAAAGGTGTTTTGCATCGGAAGTTACCTTGAGGTCACACAACCTTGGAAGGGACTTGAGTTCGGGGTAGGGAAGCAGCGAAGTTCGACGTACCTAGAGGGTAGCTGATGTTTGTGCAACTCAATACAGTATGGATCTGTCTTTCATCTACACACCTCCCTTGTAGTAAATACGTCCAGGTCAAGAAGTGAGCAAGGTTGGTCAAAGCCATCGTAAAGACTTGATAGATATTCTACAATCCTTGGTCTTGGCGTTAGTGATGGGCGAAGACGTTCGTTTCAAATGCCAGTATGAGCACATATGCGAGTTGACTCGCGGAGTATAGGAACCATTCATACGAACAAACCGTCCCAAGGTATCAAACACACTTGATACTTCAGAAACTGAGGCAATGAGTGGACGTTACAGCGGCACCGATCAATATGGAAATTCGGCTCCTCAGCAGTGCTGGGATCCAGCTATGTTCCGACCCTATTCTTCGCCTAGCACAGGTTCAAGCACCAAACAACGCTTGAGCGTTTACCACGGATGGTGACTTTCACTGACCCATCTCCTTGAGACGCTGCTCAGCAGACTCCTTGGCCTCCTGCGAAACGTTGGGGTTTTTGGTGGTGCTAGAGAAGTGTTAGAACTAGTCATATGCTTTCACGATTTATCGACATACGCCTTGAGACCGCCGATAACATTGTTAGGGTTCTTCCCACTGTCATCACTGCCGCCTGCGTTTCCACTGCTGCCCGACCCTCCACTGCCGCCAGTTTCTTTCACGGTGTATCCCTCTTGCTCAAGAATCTGCTGGGAGTGTTGCTTGGCTTCCTCAGAGGTGTCTATCGTGTGGTCAGCAGATGCCATAAGAGGTAGGATGAGAACAGACAACTGACTTGGGTTCTTCAAATTGGCTTTGTGGCCACCGATGACGTTGTTGGAGTTCTTCCCACTGTCGTCGCTGCCGCCACTACCACCCGTTCCTCCCACGTTGTGCCCCTCTTGCTCAAGGACTTCTTTAGAGTGCTGCTTGGCTTCCTCAGAGGTGTCTGTAAAACGGTTAGCGAGTGCTTATGAGGATGACACCAGAGGAGAAGTACTGACTTGGATTGCTCAAGGTGGCCTTGTGTCCGCCGATGACGTTGTTGGGGTTCCTCCCACTGTCGTCGCTACCGCCCGTTGCTCCACTACCACCCGTTTCTTCGACGGTGTATCCCTCTTGCTCAAGAACCTCCTTGGAGTGCTGCTTGGCTTCTTCGGAGGTGTCTGTAGAACAGTCAGCGACTGCATATGAGAGTGGAATGATAAGCTAATAACTGACTTGGGTTGCTCAGTGTGGCCTTGTGACCACCGATAACATTCTGTGGGTTCGACATGTTGAAGATTTGTTTTACCTAAGGCTTGATGTGCGCTGAAAAGTAGTGAGAGCATAGGTTTGCGACGTTGAGATTAGCTTGAGTAGTTGTTGAACTGTAGCAGCAAGGCGGGCGTTGAGGTAGATATATAGACGTCCACAAAGAACGAGAGAGAAATGAGGAGGGTGAACGATGCAGGCAATCAGTGAAGAATTGGTTCACCCCCGCAACAGCAGTTGTCACACGATCCTTCGTTGCCTAAGAGATAGGCATCAGGGGTCCTGGAAGCTCGCTCTGACGTCGAATAACAAATGATCTCTGCAGATCAGCTCCAATATGGTAAGCTGACAAGGCATTGATGGTCTGAGTCACCGCAAACGGAGCAAGCTGGCACCTTTTGATCCATGGTAGGAGATGCGACACGGTCCCTACAATAGAGTGATATAGACCAGGGCATGATGCAATTACAACTGTTTCCAAGGCATCAATGCAATCATCAGGGACAGGGCACTCCCACACACCCCGTGTCCAGCATTCCTTGGGCCGGGATGAATTTACTGGATATACAGTAACACAACCGGGAAAGGTTTGAATTCAATGGAAGAAGAAGTTGTCCAAATGCGCGTTGACATGATGCAGCAGCCAGTTGTGCAGCGTTCCCAAGTCAACCTTTCGACACGCCAATCTCCGCCCGCCGTTGCCTGAAGTCACTTACTTCAGGGCTGAGATGCATCCGAAGTCAATTGTGTAACTCCTTCTCGGGTTGTGGATGGAGTTGCTCTGAGATGGCGCCCCCGCAGCGGTGGGGTATCTCGCGACGGTGACGCCAAAGTCAGCTGACCTCGCGATCCGTTGTCAATATCCGAGTCCTCGAGGTCGGTCAACTCTTTGACACAATGCCCTTCAAAACAAACAATCATCGACCTTTGCAAATGGTATGTACGAAAGCCACACAGCATGCTGTAGGCAGCAACGAAAGCCTCCAGCCGCAATTGCCATTCGGTGGTGCTCCTGAGCGTCGAGGCATCTGTGCCCAGAAGATTGGCGGACCTGGTCGCTCGAACGGTACGGCACACATGACTGTTGAGCTGCTATGCTTGATGCTTGGATCAGTCCAACAATGAGCTCTTACTTGCACGCGATGAATAATGAAGGAGTACTCCGTACAACCCTTCTTCAACATACTCCGTAGACCCCCGCGCTTCCGATGGCGTTGACGTCATACCCGATCTTCTCGAAACCGGCCTCCATTGTCTGCATAGAAATTGGTTAAGCTAATCATCGACTTGAGACTTGAGTTCAGCGATATAGCAATGACTCCACGTGTTTTACTAATCGGAGGGCATGGCAAAGTGTCTCTCCTGCTCACTCCCCTACTCCTCGCAAGGTCCTGGCACGTTACCAGCCTAATCCGAGACTCCTCCCAAACCGACGATATCCTATCAAAAGGAAAGGGTCAACCAGGGAAAGTTGACGTCCTTGTCCGGAGTCTCGAGGAAGTGAAAAGCGACAGCGACGCACAAAAGGTGCTCGACGAAGTGAAGCCAGATTACGTCGTCTGGTCTGCCGGTAAAAACCCTCCCCACCTGCCCTCCAACTACAACGACACACCATGCTCACACCCCAACCATAGGAGCCGGTGGCAAAGGAGGCTCTGAACGCACGTACGCCATCGACCGAGACGCAGCGAAGCACTTTATCAGTAGCGCCGTCGCCACTTCATCTATCTCCAAGTTCCTCATGATCTCCTACGTCGGCAGCCGTCGGAACCGGCCTCCATGGTGGAATGACGAGGAATGGGCCTCTTGCCAAAAAGTCAACACCGAGGTTCTACCGCACTATTATGCCGCGAAAGTAGAAGCGGACGAGCACCTGGCGGCGTTGTCGAAGAAGCGGCACGATGGGTTCCAGGCCATTTGTCTGAGACCCGGGAATTTGACCGATGATGCCGCGACTGGGAAGGTGAGTTTGGGCCATACCACTGCGAGAGGAAAGGTCAGTCGGGCAGATGTCGCGGATGTTGCGGCCCGGTTGTTGGAAAGGAAGGATACGAGGGGTTGGTATGATCTCTTAAGCGGGGATGAGGATGTTGGAAAGGCTGTCGAGAGGGTGGTACGGGAGAAGATTGACTGCATTGAGGGAGAAACCTAGGCAAAGTGTATATTACGAAGAAGAGCGCTCAGCATCATAACCCACTCTACGAACCAACGAACGCAGACACCAGCAAATATTGACTTTGACGTTCAACAATTCTCTGTGAGCATGAATATGATCACTAAATGAGACATATTTGCTCAGGCTGATGGCTCCATGGTAGCTCTCCACAGATCCGTTCCCTCCCTCGATCTATCTCCACCACACAGTCTCCAAACAAGCCCCACACCGCACCACAACCCCCTTCAAGCAACCCGCACACAGCCGTCACGACTCTCAACACGTCCTACAATATATCCATTACCCCGAACCGCACACGAGTCATAGCCCATATCCACAAAGTCGAACTTCTACCAATCCTCACATCCCACCCTCTCGTCCACCACTCGAATTTCTCACCCCACGACACCCGACTCTTCCCCCGCCTCTCCCCGTGGCAACCCACCTCTCCAGCCACGCCCCGAATGCCACGTCCCTTCCCTTCTACACACACCCCACCTCACCAATGCGTGCTCTCCCACATCCTTCCTTGAGTCCCTTCGATAGGCACGCACATCACACCCACCCCACCCCTACTCCTATCACTACGGAAGACGCAGCATCGCGTTCACTAAGCTCATCCACGTCGCGCGCCGCCAACAGCACCGGATCCTTGACGAGGGCGGTTGAACGGGGATGGTTTGCTGGGCTGGTCTAGTTGGCGGAGAGCAAGGAAGGGAGGAAAGAGGGAAGGAGAGGAGGGGAGAGGTTGGATGGTAAGTAGAAAAGGGAAGGGCGAGGAACACGGCGGGCAGGAGGGGTGGGAATGTGGGGTGAGATGGAGGGGTGAGAAGGATACACGAGGGGTGGGTATAGAGACGGCTATCTTATTCGGGACGGTTGGTTACGCGGAGGGGAGCTCGGTGGACGGATGAACGGATGGATATGGGAGTGGTCGGTGTTGTCGTATCGTACCGTATCGTATCGTGTTGGGTCGTCGGATGAAGAGCGACGCGGGGAGCTGTGGTGTGGAGGAGAGGAGAGGAGAGGAGAGGAGAGGAGAGGAGAGGAGAGGAGAGTACGATGGCCCGACATGTTCAGGGAGGCTTGCTTACTTTAGGGTTCCGTTCGCACTTCTCGAGCTAGGCAGATGATTCAGGAAGTGGGAAGTTGAGGTTGACGTTTCCGGTGGCTTGTACGTTGCTGGTACTTGGTCATACCTATAGCGACTGATCGTAGCATCCCATCACAGCATCGTTCTGGCCCTCAAGCAGTTTACAGCTGAGTACGATTCTATCACAGCTTCTTCAATACACAATACATCGTAGAAGCGCTCATGCCAAAACCCTTCCAGCACATCCATTGTAACAAGGAAAATAAGAGCTAGACGGCACTATACCCTCCTCTACTCCCACCGCCCTGCACCGTGTTGACGACGCGCCTCATCCAGTCCTTCATCAGATAGGGAATATCACGAATGGTGTCGCCGTGCGGCAGGAGGTCCCAGCCGCGGGCGCCATAGCGGTTGTAGTTGAGCCAGGAGCCGAAGATCAGGTAGGTTGCTGTTGCGAGGAAGAGGCTGCTCATTGTGCATCAGTACTGGCTTGTGTCTTAGGAAGAAGTAGAAGTGAGGGAGAGAGATGGAAGAGAAAGGGAGGATGTGGGAGGGAAGGATTACATGATAATGAACCAAGTAAAGAAACCCCAATGCCGACTCCTGCCGCCCTGGCCGCCTCCCTCCTTTGCGTCCTCGCAGGCGTGTTTGGTGAGCCACTCGAGTCGTAGGACGTCGATGTCGTCCGACGCGCCGTAGCTGATGAAGCGGAGACTCCTCCTCTCATCCTCCTTGTCCTCGTCCTCATCTCTCCTTCTTGCTAGTTCCACGTCCTCCTCGGCCTCCCCTTCCTCCCCCTCCAACCCCGTCCGATCAGGCGTGCAAATGAATTCGATCACGGCCTTTTGTTTCCGCCCTGTTTTCGGATTGTCGAACGGGTACATGCCGCCGTGCATCTCTAACCGCACGCCATCCTTCTCCGAGTCGGCGTGCGAGCTGGACGTTTTGAGGCGCGTCCAGGACGGGTCGAGGCTGCGGCCGGATTCGGTCGGGTAGTTTCCTGCGATGGGGATGACGCCGGAGATGATGGTGGTGTTGTCGGGGATGTTGTGAGTGCGTTCGATGCCGCAGACTGCAGTGCATTAGGTCAGCGTGTTAGTGATTATCGGTAACCTACAAGCTTCTCCGGCAGGCGGACACGGGTATGTTTCTGGATAGGGTGCTCGTACCTTGCGTGCCGCTTCTACATTCATCGTCTTTCGGGACGCCTTTCGTCCTTCTCAGCGGCTTGCAGATGTCGAGGGTGAAGGTGGTGTTGACGATGCTGGGTGGCTGTTCCTGGGGCCAAGTTACCGAGTGTGGGCCGTCGAGGGCGCGGAAGTCGAAGGATTTGCCGTCGATGACCGTCTGGTCGCAGGTGACGGAGTTGGCGGAGGAGAGGGATGGGAGGAGGAGGATGAGGGTTTGGATGAGTGAGGGCTCTCGCCGTAATCGCATGTTGGGGGCCGCCTGTGATAAGAAGAGGAGATGGCTTTAAGGGGCGGCCGATAGCTGATAAAGGAGTGACGAGAATTCAAAACGAGCTTTAGAACCACTGAAGACGTTTATGCGTACTGTGATGGGTTAGAGAATTTGTGCTATGTAGCTGTGATAGTCACGCAAAACAAGCTGATGACTGAAGACGCTACTTACGGAATATCCCGAGATTCCCGAGTCACGATTGCAGATAGAGTACTCGTGCTTAAACTTCTATCATCAACGTCAGGTCAAGAGGCTTGTTGATTTCTTCGATCCATCCCTAATGATGGGAGGTGTCATCTGCTATGAACAAGCTAGTAGATGTCTGGAATTGCAGAAAGTGCGGAGAACAATTGAACAGTCCACTTTTCTCTTCTACAGTCTCGAGTGCTGAAGAATGTTATAAATATGCAAGCCCGACTGCAAGCACACCTCGTCGATGGTCAAGTTTGCTCGGTCTGCATATGTTATCTCAGTCTCCTTGTACACTGCGTGCTTTTCTACTGTTATGTGTCTTAGTTGGATGATCTTATAAGCAAACCGGATTGCCTTCCTGGGCTTTGCCAGCCAGAGAAGAAGCCACAGGATGCGGAACTTGGACGACTATGCGTTGCTCGCAATCTATGAGGCTGAGCTTTCCAGGCAATTGCTAACAATGAGCAGTCTAGGCCAGTTTATTCACTTCATGGGATGAGCATGTTAGGCGTGCTTCGGCAAACGTGCCTCCGTGCTAACAATCACGGGGCTATGTTGTGAATAGATCCGCTTCCATTTGGAAAGGTGTTTACAGCTGGACGCGTTCACGGTAGGTCCTTGCACATCGCACACAGGAAAAGCTTGACTTGCTCATCAATACCTTCAAGTCGGAACACAAGCCAAGGACAGCGATCGAAATGGAGTTCGCACAGGTTAATTCCCAAGATCGTATGCTTTCTACCACCCAGACACCTTCCAGCGAAATGCACAATGAAGAACATAGCTCTAGCTCGAGCTTTATCACCATTGACGATCAAGGCGATGTCATCCTGGTCGCAGGCTCAAAACACCTCCGAGTGTCTTCGAATGTCATGAGAATTGCTAGCCCAGTGTTCCGTGCTATGCTTCAACCAGGATGCTTCCTCGAAGGTCAAACTTACCGGGACAGCGACAAGCCGTTTACTGTCAAGCTCGAAGACGATGACCCTGATGTCCTGACTGTACTCTGCAGCATCCTCCACTTCAAGAAGGTCTCATTTCTCCCCGACATTACGCGTCTTGTTGCTTTCGCAGACCTCTGTGACAAGTACCAATGTGCTCGCGCCGCTTTGTATCACATCATCCACTGGCTGTCTTTGTTTAAAGATACTGTGAAGACAAACCCAGAGCGCATTCAGTTGCTGTGGGTCACATACGCCTTTGGTATCGAGGATGAGTTCAATCTGGTATCATGTGAACTCATAAAACGCCTGAACGCGGTTGAGCTTGGAACCTTACACATTCATGATGGACTGCCAGACTCAGTAAGAGGTTCGTAGTCTCAGTCAGAGTATCGATCCACTCAGTGAGCCTTACTGACCTCTCGCACAGATAGAATCGTCGTTCTGCGTGCAACGATCATAGACCGGATCCTCAGCGTCGTGCAATACTGCGTCAAGAGAGTCCAAGAAGCTGCACCTTATCACATGACCGATCAGAAACGCTGCATGGACTGTGACGAGATCCGAAACACCATGAGCCGGACTTGTCCCAAATGCGGGAGTACCACGTTCCTGACCATCTTGACCAGCAACTCGACGCGAACCAGGAAGCTCACCAGGTGGCTAAGGGAGGAAATGCTCCTCTGGCCGTTGGATGAGTCAGAGCGTCGAAGCCCTGTCGAGATTCTAGACAAGCTCTCTGCGGCCAATCTCGAATCGCCCTACCACAGGTGTGAGGCACCGTACGAGGATCCGGTGGAGTCTGCCAAGGGGATGATCGAAATGGAAGTCGCGAGGCAGCTCGAAGAGGAGGCACCTGGTTTGGTGCTTGAGGATCATCGGGTACTGACTTGAGCGGTTCCCACGACCAGCTCTTCCTCGTCCGTGTGAATTTGGTCTAGGAGCTTGGGGATGGGGGGAAAGGAATCTCGGGCTCATGATCAGGAATACTCAGGTTGTTCAACTCTTGTGTTCGGGTTGGGAGGAATCTGGTCTAACATCGAAGGGAACCTCAGACACTAGATCTTAGTATGCTGGCGTATGTACGATGATATGGATCATTGTACGTTAGCTACCTTAGGGAACAACGTCGGCGTTGTAACTTGCAGTTCGTTTACACCTTCCCATTGCACACCACGCTCGAGACGTACTTGGATTTACGCGGATCAGATCATTTCACATTTCCTCATTACATTCCACCCTCCAGAACCAAGCCCTATCAACGATTTACACCCTCAGCCCTCCCCTGTGCTTTTCCGACCAAATTTTTTTCCCTCGCCAAGCACAGCACAAGAATAGTACCCCACTCATATGCACACACACA
Organism: Acarospora socialis; assembly: GCA_025617375.2. Lineage (NCBI taxonomy): Eukaryota > Fungi > Ascomycota > Lecanoromycetes > Acarosporales > Acarosporaceae > Acarospora > Acarospora socialis. Next base: position 373,843 of record JAMYGW020000012.1, read on the forward strand.
CTCGCCCAATCCAGAAGAACCTCCCCTCCGCGCCGATGCTGTTTGTCCGTATGCCCATCTGGTTTGTGAGTAGAAAGGAAAACTCGCTGATGCAGAACGAATCACTCAAAATAACCTAGCCAAGAGCCATAACATGGGAACGTAAAGAAAGTCCACCTAAGATCGCACAGACGAAGGGAACGCTATGCACCGTATATGACATGCATTTCCACAAAAGACAAAAAAATAGAGATGGGCAGAAGGCGGATTAGGTGTGAGCGTATATGTCCAGGACATCTGAGTCCGAGGTGCAAGCCCTCATGTATCGAAGATCAAGGGCGCATGTATCCTAGATGAGGATAATGTAGTTGTCCGGAGCACGTGTAGATGGCAACGGAGAATAGACATCAACTCGGTTGATCCCCCCTCTCCCAAATCTAATAGCGCAACTTCCCCACAATGGAGAAAGTATACGCCGTCTCGGCCTCGGACTTCATCTGTGACAAAATCAGCCATCCACTCACCCTCGTACCATCAAACCACCCCCCTTCCAAACAGAACCCAGCCGAAAAGATAAAAGCTCACCTGAATCATAAACACCCTGGCCCTCGTCCCGCCCACGCCGCCAACAGCCCCTACGGTCCCAACCACCCCGCCAGGCCCCACAACCTCCTCCCACACACTCAACGCGATGCCCGTTCTCGCCACGCGCTCGAAACAGCTCTCGCCGAGACAGACGTCCAATAGGACCTCGCCCTTCGTCTTGCCACGCACAAGGATGCGCTTTTCATCTCCCGTGTGCAAGCCACGCGCCTTCGACAGCCCGCCATTCCCACTCGTACCAGGCGGCGAGCCCCCAACACCAGCAGCAGCAGCAGAAGGAGGGGGATGAGCGGCGTTGAGGGGCCGCATGATAGTTAGACGGGCGGCGCCCATATCGCGCCACTTGGAGGCCGTCTCGCGCGCGTAGAGGCGGATCTTAGCGTTATTGATGCCGAGCGGGGAGCCCTTCTCGAGATCGACTGCGGCGAAGGGCGAGGGTGAGCTGGTGCCAGAGCTGGAGTCGGTGGAGTAGATGCTGTTGGAGCGGCTGCCGTTGCGGGACGTGATGGTCGAGCGGGCGATGTTGAACATGCGGCCGCTGGAGCCGAAGCGCTTGAGGGCGGAGAAGGCCGTCGTCATGGTGCCGATGCTGCTTTCGGAGGCGGCGATGCTGGGCGTCGGCGCGGACGAGGCGCGGTAGCTCGATTTCCCGCTGCTGCCCCAGCCGAACCAGCTGCGTGCGCTTCCGGCGCGCGTGCTGGAGCGCCGGTTGAGGGTGGCGTGGTAGGACTCGCTGTAGGGCCCGCGGGCGTTTTGCAGGGCGATGTAGGTGGGGTTGTTGATGCGCGAGTGGTTGAAGTGGGCGTAGAGGGTTTCGCATTCTTCGGGGTTGCGCGAGCGGAACATGATGTTGCTGCTTGAGGTGATTTTCGAGCTCGGGGTAGGTGGTGAGCGTACGCTGATGTCGAGAGCGGTGCCGCGGCGGAGAGGGACCAGCGGAGTCAACTCGATGGCTATCAGAGGCTTTTCGTCTTCGTGCGATATCGAGGAGAGCTCCGAGTCGGTCTCGGATCGCTCTGTGACATTGGTTGGCTTGGAATGTGCGGCGCTCATCTCGAAGACCTCGATCAAACCCGGTGTGATGACAACGCTACACTCGTCTGGGTGTAGACTCTCCCATGTCCCTTTATCTGACCAAGAGAACATTGATGCGATGGCCTTCGTTGCTTTGCTTGGCTGTGCGGGTACTGTCTTGTAGGGAGCCTGGGACGCTGATTGCGACGGTGTGAGGGTGCCGTTAGGCAAGGAGTACAGCGAACCTTGCGGAGATACTTTTGCGATGCGCGGAAGGGTACCCAGTGGAAGTAACGGGGTCGGAGCATCACCGTCTTCGAGCTCTTCCTCCGATGATGAGTCTGACACCGATGTTACTTCGTGACGTTCCACGGTTGACGCATCAGAGTCTGAAGACGATTCTGAGGCCGTCGATGGCTCATATTCGTGCTTCAGAGGGGACGAGGATCGCCGTTTAGTGTTTGGTGCAGAGGTCGGAGATCCCAAACTTGGTGTAATTGATCCCTTTAGCTGAATTGGACTCGGTGATCGATGAACAGGGGGAGAAGGTGGTTCTTCACGTATTGATAGGGATTCCTTGTCTTGCTTGTCAGACCGCTCCTTACGTAGCTTTGCAGGACTACGTGCGCTTGGCTCATTCGGACTGGGAGTGTCTGGCCAATCTGGCTCCTCTTCTGGAGAGAACAAAGGTGTTGTTGGAGGACTGTCTTTTCGGATCTTGGGAATGATGGGTAGCTCTAGAGAGGGTACCGATGACCGTCGCCGATGATACGATGGACGAGTAGCCTTGGGACTATCCTTCAAAGTCGAACTGTCATTCGTCGACCTAGCACTAGATCGACGCTCGGGACTTTTGTGTCTACTAGTCCCATGCGATGTTCTCCCTGCACTTGGGGCTACATCAGTCTTGCCAAGTTCTTGGATGGGTTGTGAAGGAGTTGGTGGCTCTTGATCGAGATACAGAGACTTTGGTGATCGTGGGCTTGTTGGGGATTCGTGGCGTGATCGTCTATTCGCTTTTGCTCTCCTTAGCCCCGAGCTGGACCCAGATTCAGCGAGCCTCAGTGCTTCATCAATGCTACCCGGCGTAGGTATTGCCGCCGAGTACCTGTCCGCTTGCTTCGCAGCTTGACTGGATGGCGTCCTTGGAGCTTCCAAATCCAGTTGGAAGGGAGAGGTAGACCGGCGAGAGGCTGCTACACCTTTGGGGCTCTTCTGTAATCTTGCTCTCTCCTTTGATCGTATCGGTAAAGGCGATTGTATTTCCTCGTTCCCCGGCGACTTTTCGCGAGTTGGTGTCCATCTTTTAGATGCACGCCTGGCTTGTTCTCCGATCGGGACCTCTATCTCTCTAGGACTTGGTGTTCTACTTTTGACAGGCGTTGTAGGCGCACTTTGTGCCACGGTTAGCGAAGTCGATGCGCTCACCGACTTATATTTTTCCTGTCGGTCGACAAAGCTCTGTGTCCTTGTGATTTGAGGAGGCACGGGAGTTAGGCCTAACATCTGCACCCATTCGAAGCCTATGGCCTCTTCGTCCGTGCGAAGCGCCATAATTTCTTGCCACTCTTTGCCCTGGCTGTGAAGCCCCCTTACCATGGCCACAATTTCACCTTTCAAATCTCCATTTCGTGCAGACACGCGACCCCGTTGAATTGGAGGAAACAATAACCATCGACCAGTACTGTCAACTTCGCAAATGAGTAGGTCACCACTGGTCCCTTTCTCAGGTGCGTCATCTCGTAGCAGCAACTCGACTCTGCAGTCCACGCACTGACCGCTTGAGTGTTGCAAAGCCAAGTTGAAGTAGTCCCTGGCCCGGACTCGCCGCGTTCGATCAATAGTGACACCGATTAGAGGCGCAAGAGTCCTAGGGTCTCGTGCTCGCGTAGGGTCAATATTAGATGCCGCCTCATCCTCTAGTCTAGCTTGCTCTTCGTTCAACCGGCGTCTGGCGTCGATGACCAAGTTCTGGTACCTCTTGGCTAGATTATCAGCTTCGGGAGAGGGCATGATGAAATTGACGCCTTTGAGCGTCTTTGACAGGTATTTGAGCCTGACGAGGGGTCTTTTCAGTAGGAATGCAACGTCCACTCTCTCCCCATCACCATTAACTACGTCTCCATCCTTGTTTCTCGGTAACACATCTTCCAGAATAGCGTCCTGCGCATTTGGGGCTTTTGGAGGCGCACTATCATCCTCCTGAGCGGGCGCGAGATTGACAACAACATCCTGAAACCCCAGTCGCCATGCTTTGATGTACTCAGCATACACTCTTTGTGCACCTTGTGCCCAGGTAAGCAGCGCTCGGGAATCCTGGTGTGGGATGCGCTTATGAAGTGTTTTAAGACGCTCCAATGCAATGCCCATGTCCACGATTGGTCGAGTAATGCTTGGATCATTGCTCACATTCGCTGAGGGATTGAAGAGACCAGCTGCTACTGCAGAGTCGGATTTGGAAAGGACACATGTCAGCAACACGGGAATGACCCCATCTACCAGTGTGTTTAGTTCGCGAATATACTTGCTCTCATCTGACGACAGCTCCTTCATCAGGTCGCCAATCGTGGCGGTCGCCAATCTACTCCGGTTTGTGCGTATGCTTCGTGCGGACTGGATGCTCTTGCTACCTCGCCTTGGAACTGACAGAACAGAGATGAGATCCGCATGAGTAGTGAGACGTCTCTTAAGACTTGTGCTTCTTTCCGGTATTGAACTTGGATCGAAGGTGTCGCCCGCCTCAGAGTCCAGAATGGAATCCATCGGTTGCGTGAGTAGAGGAGGAGCTCTGCTGGTATCAGAGGATGCCACCGCGTTTGTCTCTTTGCTTTGAAAAGTCTCGACAGATGCAATGGTCGATAATCTATGTACACCAGTTGACGGGAATGGTCGCTTGCGATTCAGCCCTGGAGGTCTTGCTAACGATCTAGGCTTACACGGCTCGACGGATGATATAGTACTTGAGGATGTAATGGTTGAGGCCTGGCTTCTCTCAATGCCTTCAGGTTGTGGTGGTGCAGAAACGCTTTCTTGAAGTAGGTCGACCAGCTTCGCGGCTGAGGATGTCTTCGGACTATCCAGTGGTGGTTCTGTGGCTAGATCTGCTGGAAATGGATTGTCCTCGTACAGCGCTGAGCTGCGGACACGCCTCCGCCGTCGGCTATAACTTCTATCGCCACTGCCATTCCCAGACTCGTCAGGACCCAAAGCATCCCATATTTTATTCGGATCTTCATGGATAACCTCTTCCCGTGGAACCTTCGTCTCGGTGAAGCTGATCGAGGAAGGAGTATGATTTGCTATTGGCGGCGTCTCACCGTCGATAAATGGATCAGGCGTTTCGCTCAACCAGGCCTCTATGGTCGGTATCCTAGGCGGTTGGATCGGTAAAGGTTCTGGTTTCGAAAAGAGCTTCTTCGGCTCATCAAAAACTTGACTAAGTATACTCACCTTATGTGGCTTGATACTGTGTCGTCTTTCTGAGTGACCACGATGAGCGACCTTGGGCGATTTCTCCGGGGAAGCATCCTTTGTATGAGTGCTTTTCCGCCTTCTTGACTCTTCCTTAGGCGCAGGCGAACCAGTCTTGGGTTCTCTGTCCTCTTCCCATCTGACATGCGCAGCTCTGCCGGGTGGAGAAGGCGATGCACCAGGACTTGCCTTCTCTCCATCACTATTGTCTCTATTCCTGCCTCCAAAGTCTCCATCATCTCTTGACACCCGGTGCTCCGATCGTCTCCGTGGTTCAGGCGGCGTTGCATACACCCTTATGCCATCATCGACCTTTGGCCTCCTCCTCCGTTTTGCACTCTCAACCCCTTCCCTTTCGGTCTGGATATCCCGGTCCCCATCAGGTATGGCTCTAACCCGGATGCCATCATCAGGTAATACTTTGGTTGGTTTTGAAGACACAGAATCCACACCCGGCCGATCCGTCGCCACGCGTCTTGGCGGACTTCTCTTCTTTCGCCAATGTCCGTCGCTCATAACTCTCTTCCTAGGCGCGCTACCACTCCTATCTCTGTCCTCAACCTCATCCGGGACCTTGCTTTTCCGGCGACCGGTCCGTTTCCTCGAGGTGCTAGCGTTGTTGTCATCAGTGTTGGCATCAGCTAACTTCGAAGGAGTATTTCGTTCCGTATCCACGCTCTTCTTGACAGTTGTTGGAATCGGCTCGTCATCCTCAGCGTCCACTACGATGTCGGATGCCGTGATCACTCCTCCACCTTGTGCTTGCCACTGGCGAACTCGATCACGCACGGAGTTAGTATCATATGGTCCTAAAGGTACTCCGACATCGACTGGCTTTGCCTTTGCCGATTTGTCTTTCTTATCGCGATGTTGTGAGGTCCGTCGAGCGGCAGAAGGGGAGGGCATCACCTTTTGTGCACCCTGTCAGCAGGTTCAGAGAGAATCCACAGGTTAGAGGTCGTAGGATCTGTAAGCACCAGGAAGAGTTGCCGTCAATAATAGCATCGGAGGTTGGAACAGCGCACGGCAAAGAGACCGCATCAATGGTGAATGTTCGTTCCGGAGCTCGTAATATCATGAGATAGATTGTGAGAGTTGGACGATCAGAGATGGCACGAATTATTTCAGACGACCACGGTATCTAGATAGGCTGCGTTGATTTGGTCCTTGGGGAATCCCAGCAACAGATTTTCGGAGTCGTAAAGATCTGTGAGTTATTCGTAGATCGAACCAGTTAGCGAAGCTTGTTTTTGGGCAGATCGCCCATGGCAACAGACCCGGAGATTCACATGCAGGAGGCGCTAGCGGCTCCACGATTGTGTTGGCGGGCTATCATTATTACCTTGTGAACCTCAAAATAGAATCGGATGCTTCAGATCTACGGCGCTACAGAGAAAGGCAAAGCTTTGAGTGGTCGATGATAGAGAAGTATCCAGTTTTGAGGGAGACTGTTGTTGCTGAGAGGGTTGCCACAAGTTTGGTTTGCCTCACGCAAGGAACCGGACTACGAACGGAGGAGGCCGTAGCGACTTCATCTCGAATGAATCCAACGACATACCAGTAGCAACCGTCAATGCGATGAAAGGTAGAGAGGGGACCGGATCATTGGTCTAATGATGGGTCTTGTTCAGCCCGGCCGTGTCCAATGGTTTTGAGAACGGGGCAATTTAGACGAAGCATCAACGAGGCAGGTACTTTACGAATTGCTCAGTCTTCCAAACGCCTCCTTGGGTGGTAAATACATGCGTTGCTCTCTCTTGACATCAAACTTTTTCAAGTTTGGGATTTCTATGGTATATAAGGCGACAAGACGCGAGATAAGCGGCTGAACGACGATAGAAGATAGTAAGCTAGCAAGCCAGCACTTGAGGCAGTATTGACGAGCTCGGCGAGACAGGTACGTGGAATATCTTTTCGCATCGAGGTGTCGGACATGATGTTCGCTTCATCAAGCTTTAGTTGGACTTCTTGACGTGACCGTTCCCTTGCAGGCTCTTGGACATCTTGTCCAGCGCTTTGAAAGCTTTCCCGGTAGCATCGATGCTTTGGTAAAGCAGGTCTAGCGGAGATGTTATATTAGTTCACAGCTGGGTGGTTGACTGTCCGCACGATCAGACAAATAACTTACATCCAGGGATGACAATCCATATAAAATTCATGAAGAAGTAGTAGCACCAGAAGTAGTAACCTTCAGGCCTGCAATAGGTCAACCCCTTGTGATAATGATCGAACATGCTCGTCGCATAGTATAGAATGTCGCCGTAAATCTGTCCGATAGATACCAGTGCCTGAAGCGGGTATCTCAGAGGATGTTCTTTGGTGATGAACCAGGCCACAATGAAGGAGAGCGGGCCCCAAAGGAACTAAATCGAGTTGGAATGTCAGTCGACATTCAAGCTTGAGAGCCGCGGTATCCAATAAGGGCAGGATTTCTTACAGCAGTAACCGTCTCCATGCATAGTACGAATGGATCAGAGGTCAAGTACCGAGAATCGGACAGCGAGTATTCTTTCCATAGTTGCCCGAAAAGATCCTGTGCTCCTCCCATGCGCGTATGATTGAGGGAGAAGTATCCTGCTACTACTGAGCTGCTGATTCGAGATGATGGTGTGACGCGCAGGGATCCCTACCTTCGAAGAATAGGTGAATCGTACCAGCTAGCCAAAATTCTCAGCGTCAACCACCAAGGAGTCAACAAACTGGTGAAACTTACACAACACGAACCACAGTATGGCAGCTTTCTCGCGAGAGGGCAGACTCGGATTATGGCTTTTCACGAGCAATGAAGTGATTCCAAGGATAACTGCCCATCCTGCAGCGAAGACCCCAAGCAAAGTCGGGACAGACCACTCGTTCGCCAGGTACCCCACAATCTCGGCTTCTATGGGGTAGAAAGGGTGAGGGATCTTTGTGGCGTTCATACCACTCAAGGTGTCCATGGCGAAGAGCTTGAATCCACTTGGACTGTCGGTGAAGTGGGCTCAGATGAGGAAGTTTGGAGTTTGGAGGACAACGTGGACGGATATTGTGGCCGTGCAGGTGTGGGCGTTTTGGTTACGTACAGCACTTGTGTAGTTTCGGTGCGTCGTCCGTACCTGTTTTTGTATCAAGAGGAAAGTCAATTAAGGGTTCTAGAAGCGGGTCGATCGATCTAAGAGGCTACTGCGAAAGAGATCCCGTAGTTGTAAAAGATTTGAGGAGCGAAACTCGAAGCTACTCTACTCAGGGTTGATGTTGACAGGTAGCCAAAGCTTGTTGCCCGTGTGGGACAGGGTCTGAAAAAGTTGGGGAAACTGGTATGCGGGTTCTGGTTTATATACTGTATTTAAGGTTAGATGTGCGTCTGCAATGCAAACAACATTATTCCGAAAAGGTCGATTCATCGTCGTCATGGAAAGAGCCCTTTCGAAAGCATCCTGCCCGGTTTCCTGGGTTATTCCTCTATGGAATTCGCTACACCTGCTGTGGGGCTAAGGCAAGTAAAGTACAAACATGTCTACAAAATACCTTACGCTTTAATGTGCGAAATATAACATCGTCAAGCTCAATTTCATCGGTATTCTTCATAACTGTTCCTCCATATCATCATGCAGTGGACAGTGTAAACGATCGAATGGGAAGGCCAGAAAAGTAATAGGATTGGATGTCTGAACCTTGAGAGCATCTTAGGTGATCATGTTGATCAAGCTAATCTTAATGTCTGTTTCCTTTTAAGGTACAGATACCTTACAGCTTAACCTGTGGTAGTAGTTTCAGCTATTCAGAAAAAACATATCGGTGAGTCTGAGAATCAAGCCATTGTCTCCCGAACTATAGCCCGTACAGTCTACGTCTCTCACACCCTCGTCGAGAAAGGCCCAAGATCCTGGGCGAGCACTGTGGATCGTCACTTCCACCCGTGACGAGCAGCTGGCATTATCGACAACGCAAAGCCTTTGCGCGTCGAATTCCAACATGAGTTTGTTGGCCAGTGGGACCTCTTGCCAGCTATCGAGAGGCTTATACGTTGCGATCGGGTAGGCACAATGGTAGCTAAGTTCTGTGAATGATGTGTAAAGTTAGGTTAGGTCAAAGCCCTTGCCCAGAATTCGTTTGTCAAGAAGCCTTAGCAAGGTTACCTAGCTTGAACAAAATGAAGCATCCCGTTATATTTATGCTGTAGGAGCCTCGTTCTGAGAATGCGCTTCGCAACTTTCTCCTAAATCAAGAAATACACAAAGCAAAGTAGCCGAAGGCAAAGAGCGTACAAGTAGTGCGTGTATAATAGTCAGTATCTCATGGAAGGAAAAGCTCGCAGTAGGGGAAAATGTCTGGGTCCCAGTTGTCTGTCATTGCAGAATAATGATGCTTGCGTGTCTCAACCAATGACGAGGAAAGAATGTCAGAACATTGTCTGTTTTACTGGTGAGATTACCTCAGGAGTACGGGATAACGGGAGTCCGCTCAAGCACCCACTGACCGGCCTTATAGGTAAATTTTGAAAACTGTCCGTCACACGTGCACACTAAACCCCGGATCAAGACCGGCATCATCTGATAAGATAACGATTACTTCAACATGACATAAGTTAAACTTCAGCCAATCAACGCTCTAAACGTGGGTGAAGCTTCTCGATGTTGTGAGAACTCGGAAGAATCCGCACGCAGTTGCCATGAAGAGCGCTCTAAGGCAGTGTTCGTCATCTCGATTTAAATTCACAGTAAGTTAACATCACTGAGTTTGAAAAGGAAATATTCAAAGTCCCGAAATTGCTTCACTTCGACACTCTACAGTACGCTTATCGGAAGACTGCTGTCAGCGGTATTGCTACATCAGTTGACTTACGGAGACTGCTCCGAGACTTGAAAGCACTCGCGAGAACAGACAGTCGCAACAATGACTTCCGGCATGAACTTCACGGACCGGGCGCAGAAGGCCCTCTCAGACGCCCATGAACTAGCTCAACAATACGCTCACTCACAGATACTACCCCTCCACCTCGCCGTCTCCTTACTCGACCCACCGATCGACGAGTCTAAAGACCAACAAGTGAAAGTCGATGCTTCACATGCACACGGCTCTGCTCCGCTCTTCCGACAAGTCGTCGAACGAGCTCATGGAGACCCTCAGCTGCTCGATCGCGCCATGAAGAAAGCTCTGGTCCGATTACCGAGTCAGGACCCACCACCGGAGCATGTATCTCTCTCACCCCAGTTCATGAAGGTTTTGAGATCAGCCAATGAGCTGCAAAAGACACAGAAAGACAGCTTCGTAGCTGTGGACCACTTGATCACAGCATTGGCGCAGGACTCGAGCATTCAACGATGTCTTGCTGATGCAAACATCCCGAACAACAAACTCATCGACAACGCTATCCAGCAAATCCGAGGTACCAAGAGAGTGGACTCGAAAACAGCCGATGCCGAAGAGGAGAATGAGAACTTGAAGAAGTTCACAATTGATATGACATCGTTGGCAAGGGAGGGCAAGATCGATCCAGTCATTGGGCGAGAGGAGGAGATTAGAAGGGTCATTCGAATCTTATCGCGGCGAACGAAGAACAATCCAGTACTCATCGGTGAACCCGGAGTAGGGAAGACCACGGTAGTCGAAGGCCTTGCGCAACGCATCGTCAATGCAGACGTTCCCGCAAACCTCGCGGCGTGTAAGCTTCTCTCACTCGATGTGGGCTCCCTAGTGGCAGGGAGCAAATACCGTGGAGAATTTGAGGAGCGGATGAAGGGCGTTTTGAAGGAGATTGAGAGTTCGAAGGAGATGATTGTGCTCTTTGTGGATGAGATTCATCTACTGATGGGAGCCGGATCAAGTGGCGAAGGAGGCATGGACGCCGCGAATTTGCTGAAGCCAATGCTGGCAAGAGGACAATTACACTGTATCGGCGCAACCACTCTTGCTGAGTACCGCAAATATATCGAGAAAGACGCCGCATTCGAGAGGCGATTCCAACAAGTCTTGGTCAAGGAGCCTTCAATCCCGGAAACTATCTCAATCCTGCGAGGCTTAAAGGAAAGGTACGAGGTACATCACGGAGTCAATATTCTTGACGGAGCGATTGTCGCGGCCGCCACGCTTGCGGCAAGATACCTCACCGCGCGTAGACTGCCTGACTCGGCCGTTGACCTGATCGACGAAGCCGCTGCTGCGGTCAGAGTTGCCCGAGAGTCTCAACCCGAAGCGCTCGACACCATGGAACGCAAGGTACGACAGCTGCAAATTGAGATCCATGCCCTTGAGAGAGAGAAGGACGAAGCTTCACAAGCCCGCCTCGCCACGGCGAAAGCGGAGGCTGCAAACGTGGAGGAAGAATTGAAACCCTTGCGCGAAAAGTATGAAAGCGAGAAGGAGCGGAGCAAAGAAATCCAAGAAGCGAGGTTGAAGCTCGACTCGCTCAAGATCAAACAAGAAGAGGCGGAACGAACCAAAGATCTCCAAACAGCTTCTGACCTTCTGTACTACGCTATCCCCGACGTTAAAGCACGAATTGAACAGCTTGAGGCGGAGAGGACCAAGGCTGATGCGGATATGTATGCACGACGGGGATCTACAGGCGGAGAGCCTCTAATAACAGACTCGGTCGGACCAGAGCAGATTCAAGAGATTGTGGCTCGTTGGACCGGTATACCTGTTACTAGGCTGAAGACATCGGAGAAAGACAAGCTTCTGACGATGGAGGCTCACTTAGGAAAGATCGTTGTTGGGCAGAAAGAAGCTGTGACCTCAGTATCTAACGCTATCCGCTTGCAACGCTCCGGTCTCAGTAACCCAAATCAACCACCCAGCTTCCTGTTCTGCGGTCCTTCAGGCACAGGAAAAACCCTTCTCACGAAGGCACTGGCTGAGTTTCTCTTCGATGATTCAAAGGCTATGATTCGATTCGACATGTCCGAGTATCAAGAGAGGCATTCTCTGAGTAGAATGATCGGAGCACCTCCCGGGTACGTTGGCCACGACGCCGGTGGGCAGTTAACAGAGGCTCTACGGCGCAGGCCGTTTTCGATCCTACTCTTCGACGAGGTTGAGAAAGCGGCCAAGGAAGTGCTGACTGTTTTATTGCAACTGATGGACGACGGGCGCATCACTGATGGTCAAGGAAGAATCGTCGACGCAAGGAACAGCATTGTGGTCATGACATCTAACCTTGGCGCGGAGTATCTGGCGAGAGACAACGCCCGCGATGGGCGCATTGACCCAACGACAAGGGAGATGGTCATGACAGCACTTCGCAACTACTTCCTTCCCGAGTTTCTCAATCGGATTTCGAGCATCGTCATCTTCAACCGTCTTACTCGGAGAGAAATACGCAAGATTGTTGACCTCCGACTGGACGAGATACAGAAACGTCTCGCTGCAAACGACCGGAAAGTCAGGATTGAGTGCACAAATGAGGTCAAGGATTACCTCGGTAGTGCTGGATACTCTCCGGCGTACGGTGCTCGTCCGTTGGCAAGGCTCATTGAGAAAGAGGTGCTGAACCGACTGGCGGTGCTGATCTTGAGAGGTAGTATCAAGGATGGGGAGACTGCACGTGTAATGATGGAGGACGGCCGGATCACGGTGCTGCCCAACCACCAAGATAGTGATCTGGAAGATGATGAAGATATGGTTGATGAGGACGAGGCACTGGCAGAATTGGAAGACAATAACGCCGATATGGATCTTTACGATTAGTTTTGATAATGTTTTCTTTACTTGGCTTTTGTCAACAGCGGAATAGCGTGTCAGGTGATGTAGATAGAGCAGGATTCCTCTACCCAATAGAGATTACAAGATTCCAAAACACTCCAGAAACTGTGTCTTGTTGACGCCTAATGTTTTGTAGTCCAATAATGTAGACGAATGCCGACACCTTGAACAGCCATATCGGCCGAGCTTAAGTGACAGACTACATCACGTGATTACGTGTCGCCGCACTTGCATTTATAGCGCGTTCAACCTTCTGAAGTCCACGACTAAGAAGGTTTTAACGAGACGGGAACGAGACGGTTGCTGGCCCATCAACGATATGTTTAGACCCTTTCAGCCACCTCTTCTCAAGTATCCTCCCCCTTCTCAGCAAAGGCAAGCTCCTCCAGCCAAGCGTAGACGCTTAGACGATGAAGATTTCAGCATCGCCAGGAGCGATGAGCCTACCAGAACCGAACAGCTCGATATACCACGCAAGCCATTACTGGCGGTCACGAATCCGGCTGCTGTTGCTGCTACCACAAAGGACACCAAGCCTCAAGATGGTAGCATGGAAGGCTACTATACCGTCCTTTGGTGCTTGCACCCATCCTCTCATTTTCGGTGTCAGCTCCTGACTGACTCTGTTCTCCCAGGCGCAAACCCACGAATAAGAAGCACAAGACATGGGATGGTGATGGCGTAATCTCCGTCGTTGGCGGCTACGCCTACCTCCAAGATATTTCGGGCCGAGATATGGGGAAGGCAGCATGCAATTCACCGCTCTTGCCGGGATCGACCCTGTCAATAGGTGGGAAGGATATTGAGGTCGACTGTGTTACCACAAAGCTTGACTTTCTCTCTCGCAAATTGACTCTGCCCGCAAGCTCGGTCAAAAGGATACCAAGCAGCGAGGAGTCAGTCGTTACCAAGCAGATAACGGTTTCGAGTGCGCGCAAGGAGGTAGAGCCACAGGATCTGAGGAAAAGACTTAATGTTGCGGCTCCGAGGAGCACGGCTTCAAAGGCAGGATACAGAAATCCTATGCTAGCGAAAACGGTGCCGGTGAAGAAGGAAGGCAACAAGCCGGTAGCGCGGCACGATCCAGATGCGCCGGGGGCGCTGGTCATGAAAAGACCACAGAGTGTGCCTCCAGGTAAGGAGATTGTGGATGTAGTCTTGGATCCGATCCTTGGTCAGCATCTACGTGAGCACCAGCGGGAAGGAGTCAAGTTTTTGTATGAGTGCGTGATGGGCATGCGGAACTTTGACGGTCAAGGCGCCATCTTGGCCGATGAGATGGGGTTGGGAAAGACGTTACAAACAATTGCGTTGCTGTGGACTTTACTGAAGCAAAATCCAACACATGAGGAGCCGCCGGTGATCAAGAAGGCTCTGATTGTCTGTCCGGTCACACTCATCAACAATTGGCGCAAGGAATTTCGCAAATGGCTAGGGAACGAAAGGATAGGGGTCTTTGTTGCGGACGGGACGAAGACACGCTTGACGGACTTTACGATGGGCAAAATCTACAATATTATGATTATCGGCTACGAGAAGCTGCGAACGGTACAGGAGGAGCTAAAGAAGGGCCCCGGAATAGATATCGTAATCGCGGACGAAGGACACCGTTTGAAAACAGCGCAAAACAAGAGCGCACAGGCGATCAAGGCTTTGAACACGCCGAGAAGAATCATTCTATCCGGAACGCCGATACAGAATGACCTCAGTGAGTTCTTTATGATGGTCGACTTCGTCAACCCGGGTCTTTTGGGCACCTTTAAGACTTTCATGAAAGACTTTGAAGGGCCAATTGTGAGAAGCAGGCAGCCTGGAGCTCCGCGGAAGGACGTCGGAAGGGGCGAAGCGCAAAGCGCGGAGTTGGCGGAGTTGACGGCACCATTCATTCTTCGTCGGACTGCCGAGATTCTGTCCAAATATCTTCCACCAAAAACAGAATACGTTCTCTTCTGCAAGCCAACTAAAGTACAGACTTCCGTCTACCGTCATGTTCTCGCGTCCTCCGCTTTCCAATCGGCTCTCGGCAATTCAGAAGCGTCCTTGCAACTCATAACGGTTCTGAAGAAAGTCTGCAACAGCCCTTCACTCCTGAATCCTAAGACGTCGGAAGAAACCCCTAGTAGCCCTACCATCAAGGCTCTTCTCTCCGCCATCCCGCCCTCTCTTCTCCAATCCGCCGCTGGTAGCGGCAAACTCCGCGTCCTCGACCAGCTCCTGCACAACCTCCACACCACCACCTCCGAGAAGGTCGTCATCATATCCAACTACACCTCCACCCTAGACCTAATCGGTGTCCTGCTCACCTCGCTCTCCTACCCTTTCCTCCGCCTCGACGGCTCCACCCCTTCCTCGAAACGGCAGTCCCTCGTCGACCAATTCAACCGCACCCCGGCCAGCACGTGCTTCGCCTTCCTGCTGTCCGCCAAATGCGGGGGCACGGGCCTGAACCTGATCGGCGCCAGTCGCCTCGTCCTCTTCGACGTCGACTGGAACCCCAGCACGGACCTGCAGGCCATGGCGCGCATCCACCGCGACGGCCAGCGCCGCGAATGCCGCATCTACCGCCTCCTAACTCAGGGTGCCCTCGACGAGAAGATCTTTCAGCGCCAGGTTACGAAGCTGGGCCTTGCAGACAGCGTCATGGATAGCAAGGCGTCGGTGGCGAGTTTCACGAGGGAGGAGCTGAAGGACCTCTTCAGACTAGATGAGGAGGCGAGATGCCAGACGCACGAGCTGCTAGGTTGTCTGTGTCGCGGACGCGGCGTGCCTGTCGCCGACGAGACGAAGGGCTCTCGACGTATCGGCAACGATGAGGACGAGGACGGGAACGAAGACGATGATGATGATGATGACGACCTGCCGGATCTCCCGACCCTAGTCCAGGCCTCGCAGCTCGACATGGACGCCCAGGAACGACGAATCCGGGGAACGGCAATGGCGAGCAGACGGAAGGCCGGGGCGTCGAAGATGCAGTCGCTGATGCAGTATCTGCATATCGACACTTCAGGTTTGGCGGCGCAAGAAGGGGCCGCTGTTGATGCTGATGGTAATGGGGATGGGGAGTTGGACGCGTTGGTTGATGACGAGGTGTTGTTGAGTCTGTTGAAAGGCGAGGGATGTGGGGTGCGGTTTCTGTTAGCGAAGACGAGCTCATAAGGTGCGGAGGTGTTCGCTGCTTGGGCCTACTTGTGCTTGCCATTGGCGTTCGTGGGATAGATGGGGAGCTTAGGAGCTTGGGAGCGTTAGGCCCCTCGGTGGAGGGTGGCGGCTGCTTGGTGCGACGAGGGATTGGGCGCTGGGGTACAAAGTGGGATGGGGACCGTGGCCGTGATAGAGAGCTATAGATCACCACACTGTGCATACAAACGCATGTTTGCAATTGTACCATTATAAACTTCGAGACTGAGTCACAGAATATAGCCCTAATCGGCCGTGAAGTTGTTTTTAACTCGTCTATATGGCTTGGTTATACATAAGGTGACCGGAAGGAGGTACTCTGACCCCAAATAGTCACCCAGATAGGTAAGAGTGGCCCTTCAGGGTGTGACTCCCTAACATGCTCAGTTGATCAGATGCTACATAAAGTAGTTTAATCAGAGGGGCAACCACAGCTTACTCTACCATCCAACTACTGAATCTCAAGCACTTCCTTCACAATTATTGACCCATAACCTCTCAAGTTTCCTCCGCCAGCCTAAGATCAGCGTGTATGTATTGTTTTCCATCGGGCATGCGGGTCCCTGAGGAGGCTTGATTTCTGGGTAGGTTGTCTCCAGACTGCCTGAAATGCCATGTCCTTACGATCCCTGCTTGTAGAATGTTAGCCCTAATCTCTCGCCCCACATTGGGGTGATTACGTGATGGTGGAGCAGTTATATACGCTAGTTTAGAAGAGATAAGGTCAGCACTAGTCATGGACCATAGGTAAGGCAACGCAGTTGATTGGCCGGTGTGGTGCTACGCCTGTACTCAAGTATTCGCACACGAGGCTAAGACCAAACAATAATGGCCCCTCGAACGAAATCATGTTCATTAAGGTACCTCTTCAGCGATCGATTGTAGCAGCCTTGGTATCAGTCTTGATCATGAAGAGACTATGAGTACCGAAGATACTTACCTACCTATCTGAGTCACCATCGCTCGTTCGGTCGTGCCTCTGATGCAGGGCCTGCCCTACCACGTGTTTCCATCTCGCATCTCGCATCCTGCATCCTGCATATCAAAAAACATGCCTTCCGATCACGCAGAGATCCTCAGAACCGTCTGATTACATATTAAGCATGTTTGCCTTTTCTTACCTCTCCTCCTACAACTAGTCTTCGGCCGAACATGTATGCCTTGGACGTCCCGTCGTGACTGTTCCTTTTCAAGGCGAGCTGAACTACAAGGATTTCACGGGAACCTGCAGAACATTGCTTCCCGGGTAAGATGCGGCGTAAGGCGACTGCTTACGTGGGACAACCTGACTTGTTTTTCTTTTCTCATCCGTGGCTGGGCTAAAGTTCTGACCAGGAATCCTTGATTGCGTGTAGAAGAATGAAGGAACCTTGGAAAGATTTTTACAACCATGTGAGACGGCCAATCATGATCAAGTCATCACACCGGAGTAGTTCGTGGCAGACATACCTTCATTTCAGGCTCTTATTTGGTCGAGTCTCGTTTAACTCTATTGAGTAGCCTGAAAACCCATCAGGCCATAACCTCTGCCGCGCTAGAGTTGGCTATGGGGCTTGTGCTGACAATGACTCCATGTCTAATTCCTGATCCGGCGAATACTGGACATTGAAGCGTCATGGAAGGGTTCCAGACGACCAGTGCCGTCAGCTTGGGGCCATCGTCCCGTTCCGGCCACCAGGAGCAGCGTCGGACCCCCATGGTTGGTTGGATCTGCGAGCGAAGCACATGTCTCCAAAATGCCCCGAACGTCGTGTGAAGAGCTGATGCGGCGCCGCACAACGCCGAAACATGTCTGGATAATCACAAGTGTATCTTGGTGGAGTGATATACTCTAGTCAACAGAACAATCGTATAGTCCTCCATCCGCGTCAGAGTCAGCACCAAGAGCGTGGCTTCCTGCAGCTATCCCTTAGCAGTCGATCCTCCGTGCCTGGGCCTCAAGGACAAAGTACGATGAGGGGCCGAGTCAATTCAAGCCTTGCCTTGGGGTTTGGAAAAGTCCCGTCATCGAGCCCAAGTGGCTCACCCACCCCACTGACCTAGCCGTCGCCGTCGCCGGATACAAGCGCGTGCGGCAGCTCTTCAACACTACCGTCATGCAGCCCGTGCTGATCGGAGGCGATACTTCCCCGGTACGGACACGGTTGACACTGACGACCACATCCTGGACATGATCAAGAAGTTGTTCAACACCGTGTACCATGCGTCGTCGACGTGTGCGATGGGCAAGGAGGGGATCGGAATGCGGTCGTAGATTCCAAGGCGAGAGTCTTTGGCGTCAAGGGACTGAGGGTCGTCGATGCCTCGGCGTTTCCCTCCCTACCGCCTAGACATCCGGTGGCGAACGGTCTGTACGTACTTCCTCTCCGTATTCAAGTTCTCTATCGTCCAAGGTATTCCGCAAATCATAATGCTGACGAGACTGTGTGGGTGCGCTCGCGGAGAAGATTGCCAGCGACATCGAGGGCGATTGTTGACCGTTACTTATCAATCATTGAGATCTTCAGTTGTAGAGGGTTATATTCCATTGGGTTTTCTTGTTTTCACTTCTGCAGACTTCTGTCTTAATCTCAGCCTGTGTGCAATATAGTCAACAGAGACGGACACGGCCCAGGCCACTTGTCAGATTTCGTGGCGCATAGTAGCAAAGTATATGCGGCATATTACTCTACACAATCTTCAAGCTTTTTGGCATTTAAAGAGTATATAAGTATTCTGCAAAACTCAGAACACCTGAGGGCGAGAGACCAGTGTCGAGTAGGTGAATTATCCATGAGTAAATAAACAAGCCATATTTGAAGATGTCTAAGTTGTTATATGGGCCGAATGTGAACCGAAAAGGAAAGCTATGCAAGCTTACGTGCATTGAGATTGCCTTATGGGACCCTTGCCTCGCGGGACAGGGTTTCACGTGCAGAACCCGGGGACTACCTTAGTGTTGCAAGGATATGCCGTGTTGTGGTTGTCAGAATCTTGTTCGTGTAACCTGATCTTGTCAAACATAAACCTCAGCCCTTAGGTACGTACTGAGAGCACAGGTAGTGGGAGGTGGAAAGATGTGGAGCAACACGGAAAAAATGAGATGCCTCAAAAAGCCCCAAGCTGAAATTCGATGATTATAAATGACTGACTATTTTTTATATGGGTCCACATATACACCGCATCCAAATCCAGCCCCAATTTGCCACCTAAGTACATGGAAATTAAATGTGCTTGCCAACTGACCGCCTACTCATACATCCACACTGCTTTTTCGTCTCTTCCCCTCTAAACACCACTGTCGATCTGGTCAACCACATGCGATTGGCTCCACGCATCCCAGTCTTTGCACGTCTGCGCCATGACGTATGGAATCTCCATTTGGGTGATCTCCGTCGGCCGCTCCAGGATGTTCATCGTGTAACCCATACTGGCGTGCCAGGCGATATGGCAGTGGTATGGCCACACGCCGGGATTGTCCGCGTTGATCTGGACCACGAGGTGTCCGTACCGGCGGAGCATGTGCGTGTCCCGCCGTATCGGATTGGAGGGATTGATCAGAGTGCGGCCGTCCCAGTAACCGGGTCCTTCAGCTAAGACGAACTGCAATCCTCGTGCGTCAGTATCGATGCTGAATTGCAGAACACGGATGTAGCAACGAGGGCTGCTTACCATGTTGTGGCCATGAAAGTGCATCGGATGAGCGGATTGGTACTTGTTGTTCATTACGATGCGGATCGTCTTGTTGCTGCCGACGTTGAAGACGTTCCATTCCGGGTCAGGGTAGGAGAAGTTCTTCTGGTTGGCGAGCAGCAGGATCGGATTGTTGTAGTTGGCTCGTTGGGTTTGATTGTTCATGATCCAGACGTGATGGCCAGTGCTGTTGGTCAACAGGTCAATCTCGATCGTCTCGGTCGTGTCCGGGCTTGGATCTGCTGCGATAGGGAAGGCGGGGATGGTCTGCTCTAAATCATCCTAGAAAAAAGTGAGCTCGTCGGTGACTCGATCCGGAGACTTCTGCTCGTGGAGAGGTCTTCTCAAAGATTCTCAGGATCATGGAACTTACATTTTTGC
Organism: Acarospora socialis; assembly: GCA_025617375.2. Lineage (NCBI taxonomy): Eukaryota > Fungi > Ascomycota > Lecanoromycetes > Acarosporales > Acarosporaceae > Acarospora > Acarospora socialis. Next base: position 393,823 of record JAMYGW020000012.1, read on the forward strand.
AGAGGTTAGCCTTTTGGTCGGCCGCGATGACGGCTGCGCTGCTTGTACTGTTTGGCTGCGCATAGTCGCCAGCTTTCTCGTAAAGAATAACTCCTAGACCTTTAGGTGATGTCGTAACGGAGCAGTTAAGGGAGATTGTCGACCGCATCCAAAAAGAATCTGCAGGTTTCCCGGTGGCTTTGACCAAGACATCGGTCCGCTGGCCCACGCCTAAGGTTATCACCTCCGTATCGTAAGGCTTTACAGGTGTGAAGTCGTTTGCAATGACTTGTAGAGAATGCCCGTCGATGCTGAAGTGAACCAGGGCTGCGGCGCCCGCATTGATCAAGCGTAGACGGTGCTTCTTCCCACTTGTGAACCGAAATTTGGAGAGACCGGCGTTCGAAACGCATGTACTATTGCGAGCAGCCATGGAGCAATTGTAATTGTTCTTGCCGTTAATCAAGCTGTTGTCAGAAGCTGGAACATACACGTTGAAGTCTGGACTAGGTCCAGCAACATCTTCCAGGACGTCGCGATAGTTCCTATGATAATAGTCTCCAAGGATGACAGGGCCCAAGTCAATATCATATGGAGCATGCTTCGGTCCGTGGATGATAATAGCACCAAACACGCCGGCGGTATATTGCGCAGAGTAGTGTGAGTGGTACCAGGAAGTCCCGTACATGTCGGCCTTGAAGCGGTAGGTGAAAGAGGCACCGGGAGCTATAGGGCACTGTGAGATGCTCGGGATACCGTCGAACCATTGTGTCCCTTTTTGGAGAATGCCATGCCAGTGCATAGACGTTCCATCTTCCGGTCCAGTTATGTTATTGTGAACGGTGACTTGGATTGTGTCTCCCCAGTTGGCTTCGATCATAGGTCCGGGAAATTGTCCGTTTATGAATATGCCGCTCTTCGCTGTTCTGAAATGAGCGTCTTGAGTATGTGGACAGTGGGAAAAAGGTAGCTCATACCATAACCATCAGGAGCCAAAACCCCTCGGGCTACGGTGAAGTCATAATATCGCGTTACCCCTGTAGAGGGTACGTCTGTATACGGATTGCAGTTTTCCACATTCCGCCGCCCCCAGGGAGAGCCATCAGGTAGAGGCTAATCAAATCAGCTTGGGTTGTTCAAATGGGAGGCATAAATGCTTAAGGCAAGCACAAGGAGACAACACTCACATTTGTGGTAAGAAACTCCGGTAGAGCTGGGTGGTCCAACGTGCCCAAGACTGATAGTCTAATCGTAATGATAGAGGTCAGCTTTCTGGTATGCCAAACGGCCGCGAAGAATTGAATCTTTAAGACCTCGAGGCATAAGTAATAAGAGTAACAGCAACGCAGCATGGGATTAGAAGAGATGCCCTGCAAAGAGAGTACGGATCTATATAAACTTGAACATACCCATTTGTCTGCTTTTGTGAAAGAGCCGATATGATCCTATAGAGCACATGATGAGACTTTGTGATGCAGTATACCGACTCGTCAAGGGAGCAACGTACCTTGCCAACCCCAACACAACGGTGAAGTTCTTGAGGAACACCATGATGAGTCAGCTTGAGGTTATACAAGCACTAGCGCGATCTCCGACTTACAGGAAAGCAGGTCCCATCTGACCGCTGCATATATATATGTAACCCGACATTAAGATCTGGCTTCAAGAACGCCTCCGCTTGCAGCGGGAATATGTGATGCCAACGTGGGCGTCGACAGTCCTCCGATCGCCGTTTTTAGCAACAAATGCAATTACATGTCCGCTGAGCTCTGCCGTCCTTCAGCGCATCGTGTCTCTCACCTCATCATGTCTTGGCGTCCATGTGTCTCATAACCACCGGTCTGGGCCCGAGGCTACTTTGTGACTGGTATGCCTTGAAGCTGAAGCCAGGAACATTAATATCCCAGTCGACACGAGGAAGGACTGCCTTGCCGCATCTATAACACGGACCAGCCCTACTGCACACTCGGCAAAGAGGCTGCATTGCATGCAAACACGGCAGAAAGCGACGGTGCATATACGGCAAGAGTGCTGCGTTGTTTTTACGTTCTAATTACACGAACGAGGGCCGCAATGCATACACGGCTGAAAGGCTTGCCAAGACCATACGGCCCCCAAGTACGAGCAAAACATTCTGCCTGCTCCAGTCACCTGCCCTTGTTCCTGGTCGTCGCTAAGGTGAGGGTCAGGAGTGAAATGGCTGTGCTGATGGGTATTCGCTCTGACATACCTATTCGGTCCAAGTGGTCGAACCCTATAAGTGGCGATTGACGGCGTTGCCTGTACCCCTGATGATCATCGGGAGAAGCTTTCCACGTGTTCGTATTCAATTTAGGGCATCCCGCAACGACTCCGTTCTAGACGGGCCTGCGAGGCAACCACGATGAGGTCGCGATCTCAGCCTCGGAGAACCTCCTCCTACCCTTTGGCGTGCCACGCGGAGCACAGCATTAGGAGGCAGGGGAGGTGGCAGGGGAGCTTCAGGGCAAAGCTGATCTTTCGTTTTACGTACTGGAAGCTCAACCTCGTTCTAGATCTATACTCATTGGCTCTTGCGTGATTTCGATATGTGGAGAGGTTTTCTCTATTATGCAAAAAACAAAGTCTGATTCTAAGCTACTTCAACGTCTTAATAGATACAATCTATAGTGGTGAATCTGCTAAAATTATGTTGGCTTCAATCGAATTGACTTTGCTCCTCCGACGCCCGCATTCCGATGGGGTCTACTGAGTACGAGTGCTTCTGCCGCTACGCTGACGCCGCCAAGACAGCGTTCGCAGAATCTGCAAAACCTCGAACATTGACAGGTTGGAGTTGAGCGAGCTGCCGCAATTTGTCTAGTTGATCTGGGGTTAAGACCTGGAGTCCCTCAGTACTGGCTCGAGGCCGAACAAGCACTCCGCTCGGGTACTGGGGCTCGAATACTACGTTAGCGTCTTCCCAGTCCCACAGCTCCGATTTCTCGCGATAGTAGTATGGTCGATCGTTGTGGTAGATGAGGTTGTGCGTATCGCGGACGTCCTTGACATGGACCATCCGGTAAGCCCCGTCGATGCCCACCGCGATTGTGCAGTGCCATGGGGTTCGGGGGAATACACCATTCTCCTGGGGAATCAGCGGAATGGAAAGTTTGACGCCGCCGCTTGATGGATGAATGGAGAGGCGAACGTAGGCACTACACTTTGCCTGGATGAGTTTGGTGAAGGACTGTAATCGCTCAAGTTAGTGTGCTGCTGTAAAACCATACGATGTTGGATGCTCATGGTAAAGATGGTACACAACTGGGTCTGCTATGCGTAGACATCTCACGCAACCTACCTCTGCCCGGATCATCATCCCCATAGCAACTTTCTTTACGCACTTTCTGAACTGTTGACCGCTCTGAGCCTTCTTCACAACGGGGCTATACCTATCGTTCACAAAGTGAGTCTCGAATATTTTGTTCGGCGCGGGAAGCCTTACTTGAGATCTGTTTCCAAGAAGCGAATGAATCCGCGGTAGGTCAACAAGGTATCTTCATCAGATTGGATCATCTCCCGGACTTCGTCTTCGGACCTGCCGTATTGTTCCAATAGAGCCTTGCGAGAATCGGCTGTCATTGACATATACATATCTTTCGTCATCGTTTCGCCAGCTGTCAACCCCATGAGGTCCATGAGTCGAAGCAACTTGATGTTGGTTGAGCCTTCCCGGGCTGCCATCTTCATCAAGCACTCGCTGTAGGCCCAGGTGTCTTCGTCCGGGATACCCACAAGGTCTGTGTAATTGCGTTAGAAGGCTATCGTTGGTTCTGCATTGTCTGGAGACTTACCATCAAACACCAGTCCATCGGTCGCGATGGTCAGTTCGGCTCCCTTTGGATATACCTTCTCAATATCCTTGCAGAGACTATTGAGCCTCGCTAAGGCCAATTCTTCGCCCAGGTCAGGCAGACAGCCATTGACTTTCTCCGTCCTATTTATCTGTCTGAAATTCAGCGCAACGATCATGGAAGAGCTAGTGACGATCTTACGCTTTTCCATGGGAAAGAGGGCATGATCATCTTGATGGGCTCATCGAGCTCCACTTGCTTCTCAACCCTTGCAACGAACATGGCTTTCCCAACCCAGGCCCCGCTGCTTGCTGTGTCTGGTCCAGCATGGAGATGCTGCCCGTATCGTTGAATTACATCCAGGATGTCATGTGCAAGTCGTGTTGCTGGCTTTTCCGAGACCGGTGAAAGCTCCAGTGGAATCTCTGAGATTAACGACTGTAAGTGAGTTGTATAGACTCGGCTATCACGCAGTGATATATGGGGAGGTTCATACCTTTGACCTCGACCACCGGTGCTTTGGGCTCTGCCACATGGAGAGACAAGATCTCCTTCGCCGGTTCTAGAGATTCCACGGGTTCTGTTGGCGGCGTCGACGGTATGGGCGTGGCTGGGGCGGTCAGCTCCGCTGAGGCCTCGAGCTTGACCGGCAATCCATCCTTTTGCTTGGTGTCTTGGTAGGTCGCCTCGTGACCGTAGAGCTCGTGGATTGCAGCTGAAGCCACAGTCGACAAAGACCCAATGCTTTGCTGCCATTTGAGAAGAGCATGAAGGTGACGCTCGAGGATGGATAGTCGGGCCTCGAGCGCTGAATTGTAGGAGAGGCTAGCCATGTCTCGAGAAGCACGGTTGACAGCAATGTCGTCAAGCATGGCGAGTAACACTTGAGTGTGTGTATGTAACGAGTCCGAGCAGGCAAGGCAATAGAGGCTCGCTATTTAAGGAAGAGGTGCTACATGGTGGCTAGGGCAAAGGTAACGCCAAGAAGATACCGTGTTCTCGCTGAAGGACATTTCCATGGTCTCAGCCGCAAGAAAGAGACTCGGACACAGCCGATCAATGAAACACGGAAAAGAAACGGTGAAAGTCAGGGGCATAATCTTAGCCCTAGTTCTCACTAGGTAAGCAATTCGAGAAGAAAGCCCACTCCACCACCGAAAGGGGAGATTGTACGCGAATCAAATCGAACTGCTCGTTCACTAACTTTCGTGTTCGGCAGGCTGACAGAATTACGACGAGGCTTTCCGCATCCTGCAAGTAACCCCTAGTCTTTGATGCGCGCTCCACATCTGCAGAGATCAAGCACGGGTTGTTCATAACAAAGTTCGATATTCAGCGTACTCGGTTACATGTAGCGAAATCTTGCTTTTATTTTTATCTTACCGTTTGATTTACCGCATCGTGCGCGTGGCGTGCAGCGTCAGATATCAGCACTTGAGAATGACTCTTCGATATCTTGGTGGAGCTGATTTGACCCTTCTTATATCGGAGGACTCGGGAGATCTTGCCAACGTGGCACAGAGAGCTGCATGGAAGTCTCGCATCCGGTGGAGGTGCGCTCAGAATAAGTCACCCACCTCAATTAGAAGCCAGTGCTACGCCCATTCTTGATCCTTACAACTGCTAAATGTCATGAGTCTTGCTTGAAGCCGCTGTTTCCATCGAAATCCCTCAAATATTGTTAGAAAATACAAGTATGTCGTTCCCGTTACAAGGAGGCCGGCGAGTCTCGAAAGAGAGTGATGAAGTTGAGATCTTCAACAATGTGATTGAAGTCACCGAGCCTGCGCCTGACGGTGGACTGATTGCCTGGTCTCAAGTGCTTGTCAGTCATCTGCTTGTTGTGAATGGGTTTGGCTATCTCTCTTCTTTCGGTCTCTTCGAGTCGTATTGGATCACTGAACTGGATCGTTCTGCGTCCGCCGTCTCCTGGGTCGGTTCCATGCAGATGTTCCTTCTTTTCTTCGTCGGTACACTCTCTGGTCGAGCCATGGACGCCGGATTCTTTCGCTCCCTCATCTACGCCGGATGTGCGCTGCAACTACTGGGCACTTTTACGACTTCCGTTTGCAAGCAATACTGGCAGCTTTTCCTCTCTCAAGGGATCGTGCAAGGTTTTGGAAATGGCCTCCTGTTCACCCCAGCAGTGGCACTGGTCTCGACGTACTTTGCGAGAAAGAGGGCATTTGCGTTGGGGTTTGCCGCGTGCGGTGCACCCGTCGGAGGAATGATCTTTCCTGTTGTACGTTCAAGCTCAACACTCCCTTGGCAGCTCCGAACATGTTCTCCTTCTCGAGTGGACACTCTGTATCTCGGAGGCCAAGCTGACAAGTCTGGGAGGTTAGATTGCGCGCCAACTCGCGCCTACCGTTGGGTTTGCTTGGGCAACGCGCGTGATGGGGTTTGTGATGTTGTTCAATACTGGTATCATCATCGCGCTCGCTCGACCACGTCCTGCGTCGAGGATCAGAGGACCTATCATGGAGTGGAGCGCCTTCCGTGAATTACCTTATTCGTTATTTGCAATTGGCATTTTCCTCACACTCTGGGGTGTCTATTTCGCTTACTATTATGTACGTACGGCTCTCTCCGATATTGTGGAGCAGGGCCGGAATTAAGAAGGCTGACATTCAGCGATGTAACCACAGGTCACAACTTTCGGAAACGAAGTTATCCATGTCTCTTCGTCAACCTCACTCACACTCTTGATGATCTTGAATGGCGTCGGCATTCCGGGACGACTTATTCCAGCCTTCGTTGCGGATAAGTATTTTGGTCCATTCAACACGCTGATTCCATTCGTCACGTTCGCTGCCATCCTCCTCCTCTGCTGGATTAGAATCTCGAGCTTTGGAGGTTTTATAGCCTTTGTGATCGTGTATGGAATCTGCTCCAACGCCGTCCAAACGCTCTTTCCATCCACCTTATCCAGTCTCACGACGGACTTGACAAAGATGGGCACCCGCGTCGGGATGGTGTTTACAATCGTCAGCGTTGCGTGCCTGACAGGCCCGCCGATCGCGGGAGCACTGATCGACTTGAAGAGAGGAGATTTCCTCTATGCACAGATCTTTGGCGGCGTGACGGTACTACTGGGAGCGGCAACGTTATTGGCAGCTCGTATCGTACAGCTACGTAAGTCTTAAAGCTTGCGGTCGCTTTTGAGAGGAGAGGATGAAAAGTAAGATGTTGGCAGTACGAGTACGAGTAGAACAGATTCGTGTTAGGTAGTGAAAATAAACTTTCTTTAGCTTCCGTGACTACTAAGAATGGAACCACTTAAGCGCGCGAAACGTGCGGGGGCTTCGGGCCAGCCCGTATTCAGGTTTCGACTAGTGTGGGGATGGGGTGAACTTTCTCTTACCTAAGTAATAGGGTTCAATCCTGGTATATACCCTAACCCCGTACCTTACCGTACCTTCCCTTAGCCTATGAGGCTCATCAATGTCTCGGAGGGAAGGGAATCAGATCCTTCGAACATCTCGAATGTTGTACATTATGCAGGTTACCACGAAAGTATTCATTCATCGCAAGGGTCCGCATGAGCTCTATTCAGCCCATTAGCCCGCGACCGAGGACTTGGTTGGCTAATGGACCCCAAACGCCGACCCGTCCCGGCAGCGCATCAACGGTGTCACTCGAAATGGGGGATGGTATTCACAGTTAGTTCAAGCCTTCGTCTTACTCAGCTCTATTTAAACAGGCTACTCGTGTAACACCTGACTCCAATCAGAGGCTCGAATCCTGACACAACCCTAGCGTTGCCGTAGGGCTGTGAATCCTACTCTGATGAAAAAATCTGACACTCGTAAGCTACGGATCGTTGTTTCAACTCTTACCAGTCATCATTCACTTCTACGTACGTGCTGCTCATATCCACTGACATTAGTGTTCAGTGTACGCCAACTCCACAGCCATCCTCTCCCGCATTGTGACGCAGAGCGTCGGAGCGGTGCCGACTGTGTTTAGCAAAGGTACAGTTGTCATCTGTGTTCTTGTTCGTCGACTGATTGAGGCCGGCTACCTAGCTGAATGCTTTGGCTCTTCTTAGCACCTCTTGTATTACGGCGCAATCATCGGAGATGAAAAACACATAGCGGCGAGGCGTTGCCGGCAGCATAGGAGATGTTCGAGTGAAGGCGGGACACTTACCAACTATGTCCTTGTTCATCGATTAAGGCTGAAGGCGGCGTCGCAGGATCACTCGTGCGCAGCGGCGGCTTCTTACTAATTCATCTCTTGAGGCGCCGAATCGAAGAATAACGGCCGAACAGCGATGGAGTATTGCAGCAAGATGGGCAAGTCAAGGGGCTCCCTGTCACCAGTGCCACTGTCGAGAAGCGCCAAATCGGAGATGAATGACCGACAGCGGTGGGCCATTGTGGCAAGCATGGACAGGCGAAGAAGCAGGACGACATAAAGCTCTTCCACATATCGCTCACTTCCACTTGCTTGTAACGTCCGGTTTAGCTATCGGATTACAAACCCAACATGGCCATACCTTCATTGCTTCTTGGACTTTTATACTGCTTTTTCACGAGGATTGTTTGTTCCAACAGCACCGCTACGACCCCGGTAGCTGCCGTCTGTGGACCTTCAACAGCGAACATTGTCTGCATCAATCGTTACGGCTCTTTGCTCCCACCGTCCTACTCACGAGACCCAGACCCATTGGTCGGCTATGCCGGTACAGTCGTGCCGGACGACCCATCGTGGGGTTTAGTCTCCAAAGCCGATTTTGTCGTGTTCGACCGCCAACGAGGCCTGGATCTTCTAGGCGGAGCACCGCGAATCCAGCACAAATATGTACCCATACTCAACGTCATTCATGAAGCGCCCATCTACGTGCCACACTTGAACAAGCTCTTCGTGACCCAGGATGGACCTCCGGGAAACCTGACCAATCTTGTCATCGATCTCCATGAGGATCCACCGACCGCGAAGTCTTTCGTGACCGATCCGCCCATCTACCAGCCTACCGGAGGAATCCTGCACGACGGCATGATATACTGGGCTGTCCAGGGGAACAACGTGTCCTTATCCGATGGCCTCAAACAGCGCCCTGGAATCGTTCGGGTGGATCCCGCAACCCTGAAAGCGGAATGGCTGATGAACAGCTACTACGGCTTTTGGTACGCGGGCCTCAACGACCTGACCGTCGACTCCCTCGGTGACGTCTGGTTCACCGACAGCGGTACGTACCCATTCCACCGCTCTTCAAGACCCAAACTCATGGTCTCAACTAATCGCCCGATACAGACTACTCCTACGGCCTCGGCCTTTCGGACCACTTCCCCCAAAACCAACTCGCCACCTACCGCCTCCGCCCCTCCACCGGCGAAGTTGTCATGGTCGAAAACACGGCCCAGCGCCCCAACGGCATCACCTTCTCTCGCGACGGCAAAACCCTCTACCTGTGCGACAGCGGCCTCGAGACGGCGGGGTCCATCGCCAGCCAAGGCAAAAACGATTCCTACGCCTACCCGATCCGCATCGACTTCACGTCGACCAACAAGCGCAACATCTACGCCTTCGACGTCAACCGGCCCGCGGGAGCGCCTGGCAGAAGTGGAAGCGGAAACCCCTACCTCACCAATAAACGCACCCTCTTCCAGTCCCTCGAGGGCAGCCCCGACGGCATCAAGCTCGCTGCGAACGGGTACCTGGTTGTTGCAACGGCCCTCTCGAACGGTGTCGATATTCTAGATCCCTATGGCTCGCCGATCGCCCGCATCCAGGCTACCCATCCCGTCGAGAACATTGCGTTTACAGGACCGGAGCTCAGGACGCTGTTTCTTGTGGGCATTGGTGGTATCACGAGGGTGCAGTGGGATCTTGCGGGCCCGGATCCGGATAAGTTTTTTGTCGGGTGAAGCGAAGTCTGGTGTAGGGAAGTTGGGGTTTCGGTAGGAAGGAAGGGGAAATGGTTTTTTTTTTCGGCGGAGTGGAGTTATTAGATGCGCGCCGGGAGATATGAATGGTGTAGAGTAGTCGCTGAAATACATAGGCGGAGAGCGTGCAAGTTGCTTTCGTACCGTTAGACCACTTCATAGGTGGAACTGTGCGTTCCGTCTGGGAACACAGACTTTGTGTCGGTAAAAGTCGAAGAGAACTGGGCTTAACTCGAACATTCATTGTCAAGCACTCAAGACACAGACTAGCCAAATGGATGCCCTATAAATGCCCTACGCTATAAACCTACTATATCAATGCGGCCGATCCTTACATAAGCCCATGGGCCCTTGCTAGGTAATAAGTTCCCGCAGGGGAAACCCTAATTGTGGGGAATTGTGATCCACCGACTTCGTACCGTAACGAGTAACCATCGATCCTGTTGGTCGAAGGGTACCCTCCATACTCCCTGAAAACAGATTCTATGCTGCATTTCCAGAGTATGGATGCTACGAGCATGACCGGTCGAGCTACACTCGTACGAGAGAGTGAGAAGCCGTTTCAAGGATTCAGCCCTGTCAGGTACGGACGTAGTCCGCAGGGATGTGAATATCGGGAATCATGCTTACACGACCATATCTCATCTTGTGTGATCTCCAGGTTACAAATGCCAGCAGATATTGTGCCGTGTCTTGTATGAATCCAGAAAATGATGTTTTTCCTCAGTGATACCTTGTGCTTCCTTTCTTTACCGTTAAAAGCGCGAGTTTCCTTTCTGCGTGGTTTGCCCTTCTTCTCTTCACGGTCTCCAATCTCCTAGGTCGACATCATCTCTCACCGTCAAAATCTTTCTTTTGATTCTTGAGACCCTCCCCTGCGGTCAACATCTTGCGTCCACTTTCAAGATGTCTGGTCCAATCTTCTCAGGTGCTTGACATGGAGCACTCCGACAAGATTACTAACCCTACCTTTAAGCGGCTGCTCTCTCAGACAAACCCATTCGTCTATTCAGAAAGCCAAGTACCCCATTCCCAAGAAGATATAGCCTCACCTAGGAAGGTCCAGGGCTTTTCTGTACAGTTCTCCACCACTCTTCTTCGGTCACGAGCAGAACTGACTGGCATCCTTAGTGGTTCCTCGTTGTCGTTGGGATTTTATCCTCCATTTCCCTTTATTCACTCGAAATACAATAGTGGCAGATACCATTCCGGTGTGTTAGTCCCTATGAGGGCTCATTCAGCACCACACTGATGACTGTTTAGCCCATCGTCCATGACTTCCAAAGTGTTGACAACATTGGATGGCTATCAGTCGGGTGAGTTGCTCCTTCGTGAACACTGGCCTTGGTTACAGCAAAGGTCCACTGAGAACTCTCTATATTCTGCTCTTTCTTCGAGCTCAGCACGACTCGAGCGAGGATATACCTCGGAGCTGGCGCTCACACTACTCATGCAATAATGGAAAGCTGTCATATCTCTGTGATGAGGTCTTTAATGCTTTTGTATGCGAAGATCCACTTCGTCTCTTGATTTGATATGCGCCCAATGCTGATCTGAGATCTCTAGCTTTGTTATTGGAGGCGTAGCTGTGATCATGCCGCTCTGAAAAGCATATGGCTTGCTCAACGCAAAGTGGCTGTATATTGAATCAGTGGTCATCTTCCTGGCAGCGTCAGCGCTTTGCGGCGCGGCCCATAACATTCAAGCTGAGATTGTGGGTCGTTTGTTTGCCGGCGCATCTGGTATCGGGATGTATATTGGCGTAATGACTCTCCTCTCGGTCAATACCTTAGAATTTTGCGCCCTACTTATCTCTGTCTCGTGTAAGTCAGCTTTCGGCCATGCTCATCATACTACTTGACGACAACTAGAATATTTAACTCCTTGTAGTACATGAGACAAAGAACTAACGTGCTGTAGAGGTCTAATATGGGGAATTGGCATCGTCTTAGGACCGGTCGTCGGTGGTGCTTTCGAACGGGTGACCTGGCGATGGGCCTTTTATATCAACATCATCATCGGCGCCGTTTTCGCTCCGGTATACATCTTCCTGCTGCCTTTTCAACCCTTCGCCCGGCAAACCTCTCTCGCAAAGGTTCGGTGGGGTTGACTATGTTGGGGCCATCCTCAGCATCGCCGCACTTATCACCATCGTCATGGCCATCAACTTTGGTGGTACGCTCTATGCTTGGAACAGCGGCCAGATTGTTGCTCTCTTCGTCGTCAGCAAAACTTTTCTTTCTTGACGACGCCTATCAATCGCATGTCCCCGATGCATTTTCGCGAAAACAAGGAAGCAATCCTTCTATTCGTCCTGGTGGCCGCTGGCAACACGCAGCCCTTCATCCCAATCTATTACCTTCCCAATCCACTTTCAGTTCACCCGCGGCGACTCCGCCCTCGAATCGGCAGTCCGTCTGCTCCCATTGATCTTCCTTTGAGCGCGACGATCCTTGTGAATGGCTTTCCGATGTCCAAGCTCGGTTACTACCAGCCGTGGTACATGGCCGGCGCCGCCTTGGCTCTCGTGGCCACCGCTTTGCTGTGTGAGTTCACCCCCTCTCCCACCGAAGCGAACACACTGACCTTCTCCTTCGACAGCACGAATCGACTCCGAGACATCGATCGCCAACATCTACGGTTTCGAGGTTCTGCTCGGTATCGGAACCGGAGCCTTCGTCCAATCCGGCTACACGGTAATTCAAGCCGTCGTCGACCCACTCGCCATGTGTACACCATCAGCTTCATGATGATCGTAGGCACCGCCTCCTCCAACCCTTCCCGAGACGAATTCGCTATTGACGAAGCTTCTTCCCAGCGCAAATCGGCGGCATCACCCTCGGCCTCGCCATCGCCAGCGCCGTCTTCATCAACGGCGCCAGGAACGACCTGCAAGCCCTCCTCCCCGACGTCCCTCGCTCCATCATTCAACAAGCCATCTCCGGCACGAGCAGCACGTTTATGAATTCGTTGTCCGCTGCCACGAAGGAGAGGGCGCTGGATATCATCGCCAATAACACGCGCAAGGTGTAAGTTCCGAACTTGTTGAGGCCCGCTTCACGGTCCGGGGACTGATCGGACGTGGCTGACTGAGATGACTATAGGTTGATCCCTGCCTACGTCGCTGCGGCCGCGGCGCTTGTCGGGTCGGAGTTTCGACGGATATGTCTTTTCTATTCGTCAAATGTGTGCGTGTTCCTGTGACGCGAGTGATGCTGACGCTTGCAATCCCACAGAGAAAGTGTGCCTTTCTCCCGACTGGGGCTGGGGCTTGAGTTTGGCGGATCGTGGCGCGAGACGGACGGGACTGGAAAACGGCCAACGGACTTTCTGTTGGGTGGCTTTAGACTCCGGTGCATGGACTGTTGATGGCGGAGTTCAGACGGGTCTCTTCATGGTGGACGATTGTAGACCGCTATATTTGCATTGCATTGCATCGCTCAGATAACCTGTCGGCGTGAGAAAGGGCTACATTGACGCCCACTGCTGCACCGCGATTTCTTAGGGCTGAGGCAGAAGGACGGAATCGTAGCTGGTTGTGAGCTAGAAATCTCTCACCGCCTTGACAAATCTGCAATTGTTCTGCGTTTCAAACCTGAAGAGTTTGCGAATTCTTAACTCCATACACTTGAACCGACAAGAACAAGAGGTTATGATGCTTCATCACCACTGCCATCATCCGGCAACCGAACCATCCTCCCAGTTCCCCCTGCCATCGCCCTCCGCTCATCATACCTCTCAAACACGTCCTCGAGATCCACATGAACCCTCAGCCCCTTCTCCCCCAACACGTCATAAACCTTCCTCAGCTCCTCAAACCCGAGAACATCCCTCAAGTGCGTAAACGCAAGCAAATAGAACTCCTTCGCCCACGGACACGCCCGCATCCCACGAAAGAACACGTCCGTAGCACGCCGCATCTCGCTCCGCCCACGCTCAAAGAGGACATACAGTTTCCACAGCGCGGGATTTGAGCCGCCGCTACGGCTGGCGACGGCGTTTTCGAAGTTGGCGCGGACGGAGTGGGTGTTGGAGCCGAGGTGGATGCTGCGGTGAAGCTCGGTCCAGATGGAGAATAGCCAGGCTGTGATGGTAGGTTGCGTGGCGTTGGTGTTGGTGCTGTTGTTGTTGAGGACGAGGGTTTGCATGATGGAGCGGACGCGGTCGTCGATGCGGAAGCGGGCTTCGTTGAGGGCGTAGAGGGAGAGGAAGATGGTGTTGGTGGGGAAGAGGCGGATGCTCTGGGCGAGTTCAGAGCGGATGAGGGCGGGTTTGAAGAAGTGGGTGTGCGTCATGTGGTGGTGCAATAGTCTTGCTTTGGCTTGGTGGAGGAGCTCGTGTGTTGGGGAGGTGGTGAGGTTGCGGGCGGCGAGGGTCGATGAGGCTTGTTGAAAGGTGTCTAGCGCGGCTGAAAGATCACTATCTTGCGTGAGGTATATGAAGAGAGCTAGACACTCCGCATATAGCATTGCATGATCAGTGCGACCAGCTGAGAGCATGTGTTCACGGCCATCTGTGAGGGCCTAGTAGATCGTTAGGACATTTCAGTATGGAGATTAGGCACGCTTACCCTTTTCACCCTGAGCAACGCCGCCGCACTTGGATTAGCGGGACTTGTCGCACCACCATGTGTAAGTGAATGGGATTCGTGGCTCGTTGTGCTTTCGGGCAAAGTCAGTAAGTGGTGCATGGCTGATTCAAGATCTCCTTTTGCAAGACATTCCCACACCCATGTGCGCCAAAGCAAAATGTTGTCCTGCTGTGCCTCTTGGATAAATGTCTTGCTCATACTAATAGCAGTACCGATGACATGATCTACTCCGGTCTTGTTCCCGGTTCGAGCTTCGAGAAGAGCATATGCGTTGTAAAGTCGAAGACTTGTTGTATGTTTCTTTAGCAGACTTTTGGCAAGCTTCCTGGTGCCGTCGGGATCGTTTGCTAACTCAAGGGCAAGATAGTACTCTGCCAAATCCTCACCACCAATCCCAATACTGACGAGCATTCTCAGAGCGCGCCGTATCAAAGCCTGCTCAACGGGCCCCTTGTCACCCTCGTATCTAGCGGTCCATGCGTCAAACACGGAGAACCATCTGCCTTGTTCTGCGAAGAGACTGTCTGGTGATATTAGAAGATGGCGCCCTGGAAAATCGAACGGACTCTTCTTGCGAGCGTTAGCACTCTGTGCGGTGTCTGTGTCCTGAATCCCGGTATTGGAGCCCCGAGCAGCATCTACACGACTGGTGCGCAATTCCCAGCGACCGAGGAAGAAATCAGATTCTTCCAAAGCATCGTTCATGATCAAGGGATCTGTTCGCCAACCTAATCCTGAGCTGGTCGCTGATTCTGATAAGAAAGCGGGCAGGCGACAGAAAGCTAGAAAAGCGTTCAACAGCTCAGATCGGAGCTTTGAGCTCGCAGTATGAAACAGGCAATCCTGTACGTCTAGAAATAACACAACCCTGAATGGATCATCCTCTTGAATGTCATCAACAGTACGCGCTGGACTGCGTGACTCAAGTGCGTTTAGGCTCTCAGAGTGCACCCAGCTGTCAAAGATTCTTTCATCATTGACTGGAATATTGGGTGAATCTGTTCTAGGAGCTGCTGTAACTCCACCAGTCAGGGTCCATGACTCCCATCCCTTCGCATCTTCTTCTCCGATACGCGGTACTTCACTCTCCCAAAACTCTTCGAAGGAAGACAAGCAGTCTCTGCGTGTTGTGAGGTCTTGAGCATCACTCATTGACCGGCTAAACTGCTTCGGCATGAAAAAGTTGAACTCGAGTAACGCTTGCCATAATCCCACTGCATGCTCCGTATATCCAGACTCGCGCATGAAAAGGGTTAGTCGAAGGACTATATAAATCCGGACCATATCTATGTCATGACCGGAGAGTGACGACCTAACTTTAGTCAAGGTGGCCGATTTCAGGACTCGGAAGCAGTCGAGAAAAGTTGACCGACAGTCTTCGTACTCAAAGGTCATAAAGCTGGTTTGCTTGAAGTCAAGGTACTTGGTCCACAGTCCAATGAACCCAGGATACTCCTCCAGTACGCTATTCCATCGGTTGCCCAGCTTTTTGGTGTCCCAGATTTTCGATCCTTCTTCCATCATGCCAAGGACCACACGTTCCAAGCAATCTTTTTTGGCAACTTTCTCCAAAGCTTTTTCGTACATTGACAGCTTGACCTCTGCAATGCTCCTTTCCTCTGCGTTAGTTAATTTGTGTCGTCCTCCACGAGTACTGGCACTAAGAAGGCGATCTTGATGACTGATAAGGTCAAACCAAGCATCGACATTTGTAGGATGACTATCCACGCGCCGTGACAACTCAATGCTATGCTGTCGGGTGGTTTCATCAATAGAAACCATTCGATGCGCTCCATGTTCAGAGGTAGCAGTGTCCATGACATACTCTAAGTCTTCATCGGCAGGCCTCTCTCGAGATTTGGCTTTCCCCTCAATCGACCTATAATGGTTCCCATGCTCTTCGTCGGAAGATTCAGATACTGAGGATGATTGGCTTCTTTCGCCAAGCTCGCGTTTTCGTTTCCTTGACTGAGATAGTGGAACGAAGTCACTTCCACATTTCAGGCCTGGATCAGGAGACCCAATCCGTCGTATGCGCAACTCTTTTGTAAGACCCAGCTCGCTCTTTGACAAGAGATGTCGTTCACGCCTACCAGTTCGATTCGAATCACGGTTGCTGACGACTAAACCATTGTCATTGCTCGCCGTCCTATCGATCTTGTTGTCTTGGGAAAGTCCAATAATGCTACCAGCGCCGGTCCGAAGGTAAGGAGGAATAACATAACGGTGGATCGTTCCGTACGTGATATTGTGCGGGTCACCCAGCCTGTCCGTAACATACAAATTTCGTGTAGTGTTCCGATCTTTCACCGGCGTTTCCTCGTGTGACTTTGATTGAATGGATGAGCGGTGTCTATGCTCTTTGCGCCGTGAGCTGTCATGACCAGGGCGTCTCGAATATTTGCTGCTTCGTCGCTCTTGGTAGTGAGCGGTTTTCTCCGGCCCCTCTCGGGACCCCCTCGATGCAAGTGAGAGCTCATCGTCATTAGTACCTTTCAAGACCTGGTTCTTCTCGGGTATGCCGTTACTGTGAGGAAGTAAGTTCGCCTTTGGTCGGAAGCTGGCAAACTTTGGCACAGTAGCCTTTCTTGTCTGCTCAAAGCTCGTTTAGCTAGAGCATCGCAGACCACAAATAAAAACCTATAATCGTTCGTACCTGTAAGCCGTCTTCTTCCATCCCCAGTTCAGTATCTTTGGACGAAGGTAAGTCCGGGAAGCTTGGTCCAAGCTCACAACCAAGAGCGTTAGATGTGGCAAGTTGAGGCGAGAAAGCCTCGCGAAAAATAGCCCGTACCTACCGCACATAGCCGCAACTTTACGCATTTTGCCATAGACAAACCCAAGCTTGACCTCAACGCTGTGCGAGGAACCAGAGAGTCATCCCGATATCCTGGGATGATTCTCTGAAAACTCAATATGTCTACGTCTCTCGCAGCACAGCTCCAACAGATCGCTACCAAATCTTCAAACTCGCTGAACCTCAAGGCGCAAAGAACAGCGCACGCCCAATCCTTGATCTTCGAACCAAAGCTTGCCGCTACACAAGATTTCGACACAATATTTCAGATCTGTCAGGAAGGATTTCAGGAGTTATGTCTACTAGATCCGAGGTTCGTGGGCTTCGGACGAAGCATCTTCAGCGAGCAAAGCAAGACACAAGACAGAACGCAGATGACAGCTGCAGAAAACGAAGTTCTTAATGAGGCTCTTGAGGACTTCATGGGCTTGGTTGGTGGAAGGCTGTTGTTGAAGCCCGCAGTGAGGGCGATGGACTGGCTGGTCCGAAGGTTTAGGTAAATCATCTATTACACATGCGGGCAGATTTCTTTGATCCCAAACTGCGCCTTGAAGGCTAACAGAAAACTCCTCATAGGGTTCATGAACATAATATCTCGTCTCTGTTGCTTACATTTCTGCCTTACCATGCCACTCCGATCTTTCCTACGGTTCTCTCGATTCTACCTCCAAACATCCCTTTAGCCTTCAAATATCTCCACCCGTACATTAAGTCTCTGGTCAGCCCGCCCCGGCATACCATAGTGTACTCAGCAACAAACAATTCGGAGTTCTTCGCTGCACTGAACGCACATGTGATAAGGGTCAGCAAGGCTCGGTTCCATTATCGTGCTTTATTGTCTTTCTGGGCTGGAATCGTGACCGAAGCGGTTGCGGGTATGATAGACAACACACGTTCAGGACGAAGTTCGAAGCAACGGCAAAATCAGCAGGATGTTTTGTTACACGTATTGCCCGTACTAAACGAAGCATTGGCCATTGAGAAGGTCCCAGACTTAAGGATTGGGTGTTACATGCTCATGACTGTACTCGCTTCCAAGGGTAGCTTAGAAGATACCGTTCTGGTGAAAATGATGGAGGCTGTTACGGCGGCATGGACGAACGACACAAAGAGGCCTGCCTTGACTTGTCTCTCCATAATGGCCCAGGAACGGGAATTTACGAAGCTACCCAAGCCTGTTTTCAAAGCGATCATGAGTATTGACGACGTGGAGGATGAACTTCTCACCCTCAGTCTGCAGTGCAGAGTGGACAGACTTACGCTTGGACTGATGCTCAGCTGCATTCGCCAACTAGGAAGGACACAAGACAGTCAAGGGCTACGCTTCGTCAAAAAAATGCTTGACTGCTCCATATTGGATGAGTCACAACTATCTACTGCCGTCGAAGCAATTCTCCGATCAGCGCAAGATCTCGACATTACCCTCTCGAACGGAAAGGAGTTACAGAGCCAACTTGCAGATTTGCTTGCACGCCTGACAGACTCTAGAGCAATCAGTGGCATTACAGAGAAAGTCATAAAGGGTTCCGGCATCGATGTTGAGAACCTAGAGGCAAGGCTGCAAATGGTCCTAAGCGCTCCAGACCGGTCTGCTGTTGAGCCAGCAGAGGATGATGACATATCTGATCCACCGTCCAAAGCGAAGGACGGGAGTTTTGAAACGGCCATTGCATCGATTCCCACACGCACCGCATACGAAGTGTCATTCTTGTCTCATTCTAAGTCTTACGTCTTCGGTAGTTTGTCTTATGCATTCATCGTGTCTGCAGTCTCCATATCGCATCTGGAGACATTCACAGAGCTCCCGGTGCTACGTAAGGGACTTGCATTGAGCGAGCCGCTATACTTTACATTTTTTATACGAATGTGGTGCGGCCGGTACCCAGTACTTGCGCGTACTGCTGCATTGCAGGTTGTCTCGGACTACTTTTCGAACGTGGATAACTTCACAGTGGACGTCCAAGCCTTACTTCCTTATATACTTGTGGCTCTGGCAGACTCGTCGGCGAAGGTGAGACGCGCTGCGTCAGACTTACTGTTACAGCTGGGGCGGTTATATAAGACGTTAATGCAAAAAGAGTCCAAAGAGATCAAGATCTGGGGCGCTGAGGACATCTACGGCCAAGGGGAGGAAGTTAAAAACGTCAAATGGCTGTCAGTGAAAGAGACGGGCAGGATTATTGAGAAGGTGCTTCTTCCAGGCCTAGAAGAGTTCGTTCTCGATAGTGAACACATTTCGCGTTCCGTGGAATATGCATTGGGTAGCATTACGCATGCAAGGCAATCTGGGTCAAAGGCAACGACTACAGAAATGAAGACAGCCCTGCGAGTCGCTTTCCTTACGTTTCTTGGCAGCCACATCGTTACAACACCGTTTTATACTGTAAAACTGCGCCTGCTAAAATTCCTGAAACGAGTCGAGAAGGTCGGAACGAGCTCTCGGACGAAGGTGTTACTACCGCTTTTGCATTCTTGGCTCTCTCCAGACGGTGTTGGTTTAGATGAGAGTTGCAAAACTGAAAGCATCGATCGCGAGGAGATGGACAAAGCAATCGTCGCAATTGTGTTACCCTCTGACAGAGATGGTGTACATACATTGCGGTCGATCATAAAGGGCGAGGCTGGAACGACATCACCGAGTCTGATCAAAGCGGCGACCGAACGCATTTCTACTATCTGGCCGAGAATGAAACCAGACATACAAATGGCCTGCGTCGAAACCCTCCTTGAGCTATCCCTGACTTCCTCCCCTGACCCGGCTTCCCCACAAACCCAAAATCTTGCAACGGACACGCTGAGGAGCATACAGCTCCCGACCAATATACTTCTTACATTGATTGAACACCTCCCTACTGCAGCAGCAATTGCAGGAGACGAGCCTCGGCCGACGAAGCGTCGCCGTGTGAGCAATGGCCAAACGGCAGCTGTGACTTTGCACGGGTCTAAGGAGCTCACGACTGCTCTCCGGAAGATGACGTTTGTTCTTGAGCTCGTAGAAAGCTCACAGCCTGAAAAGCACCCGCAATTATTGCCGAACCTTTTCCGCGTTCTTGGCGAACTTCCACTGCTCAAATCGCAGCTAAATTCGGAACTTGCGTATCTTCAGAACCTTGTCTTGGGGAGCTTGCTTGCTTTAGTGGGGGGCTTCAAGGTATGTGTTTTATCACCCTGAGTCTCGCCTCGTCAATGTACGCCGACTAACAGATGGATTCAGAGTGGAGCTGCTCAGGCACTCGATCGTGCGGCGGTCCGGGTAGATCTACTAGTGGACTGCGTTCGGGCTACTGCAAATCCACAAGTACAGCAAACAGCTCTACTGCTGATCGCAGACCTGGCCAGAGTGGCCCCTGAGCTCATACTCCACAGTATCATGCCCATATTCACATATATGGGTGCAAGTGTATTGCGCCAAGACGATGAGTACTCTGCCTATGTCATAAGCCGGGTACGAATTCTTCAACCATAATCCGCAGATTCCGCACTAACTATATCCTTCTAGACAATCAATGAAGTTGTTCCGCCACTTGTGGAAGCCATGAAGAAGCACAAAAAAGACGCGTTAGCAGGATCTTCTGAGTTGCTTCTCAGCTTTGCGGCTGCCTTCGAGCACATACCATGGCATCGACGCTATCCGCTGTTTGAGTCTCTTGTAAACAGACTCGGCCCGGAAGACTTTCTCTTTGCGTTACTGGGCCTTCTAGCCGATAGGTATGCTGCAAAGAAGGACGTTCAAGACTTTGCTCTGGGACTCGCAGCACGCTTCAACGCTAGAGTACAGCTTGTGGTACGGCATACAGCCTCATATCAATGCCAACCATACTGACACGTTTTTAGACAGTGCAGAAGTACCTCGAACTTGTTTTTGACGCGCTGAGGCCTAAGAGAACCGTTTCTGAGTTACTTTTAAACTTTGGCTCAGACCAAGGAAGAAGCCCGACGGAAGTAGCGCACGAGCTGCTGAAATTAGTACCACATCTTCTTGGCGCAAAGCATCTCGTTTCCGCAGTTTCCAAAAGCCTGCAGCAGAATGACAATGATGCGGCTGATATACGAGTCTTGTATGCAAGCATACTGCAGCAGACGTTGAGCCTTGCTCAGCAGATTCGCGACCAGAAGCAATGTGAGATCCCCTATTTTTGTTGGCAGGGAAAAGGCTACAGTATACTAAGTCACATAGTGTCCCTGACTTGCGGTGTCATTCTGGAGACACTGCTTGCGCTCTTGTCTACGTCCGAATTCCTTGACTCGACTAACAAATTGCTCCATAGTTCTGATTCAGAGGTTAGTTCTGTTCCTCAGCTTCCATAACATGACAAGAATACTAAGGGACGGTAGCTTCGCCGCAAGTTTTTGAGATCATTGGAGATACGGATTAGATCTGACAAAGCAATCCATCCAACATCACGAGATGCACTTTTGCAATTCCTACCAGAGCTCACAAAAATTCTTGAGGAAGCTCCAGAAGTGCTTCTCAAGCTTGCAGCCCTGGAGTGTGTGGACCATATCTCAGAGAGATTTGGCAAGAAAGACAAAGGAGCCATCGCCGAAGCTGCTAGAGTAATCTCAGGCGCCCAATGCTTGGGTCACGATGACACTCGGTTGTCCACGCTCGCTTTACTATGTCTCGCTTCTTTGGTCGAAATTCTAGATCAAGATATCATACCCATCCTCCCGGAGGCGCTTCCAAGGGCATATGAGCAGTTACGGAAGAGTACCAAGGAGGGTACCGAGGACGAACGCTTACACAACGCTGTTTATACGTTCATTGGCGCACTGCTGGTCCATGTACCATGGATCATAACCGGAGGCAATCTAGACAGGATACTTGAGCTCTCATATGAGTCGTCTAACGCAGACATGGAGCAGTCATGTGATTACAGCCGTAAAGAATCCCTCGAACTTCTTGCGAAGCAGACAAACGCCAAAGACCTGTTCGTCGCTCTAGAAAGGAGCTGGGGCGCGGCCATCTCTGAGGGTCTTCAGGTTTGTATCTTTACTCTGTTCAAATAATGGTGATTACTGATTATTTTTAGGCGGTAAAGGAATGCCTCGATGTTCTCAGCGTTGCTATAGAGAAGCAGCCAAAATCTATCATCGTCAGGAACTCCTCCGTATTGAGGGGTATTTTTACGAAAGCGTTCGACATACGGCGCATCATAACCTCAACCCAAACAGACGAGAACTACGATGATGAGGAGATCCAAGAGGTGGAGACCCTGACTGGTGAAGTAGCAATCAAGATGATATACAAACTCAACGATGCTACTTTCCGACCTCTGTTCACGAATCTGCTCGAGTGGGCATCAAGCGGGCTACCCAAGAGCGACAAGCAGGGTAAAAGACTACGTTTGACAAGCTTCTTCACATTCCTGCAGATCTTCTTCAATAGCTTGAAGGTATGTGTGCCCTCACTCTGCTTCCAATACGGTTGTTGACTGACATGCCTCACAGTCAATCGTGACAAGTTACGCCAGCCATGTTATCGAGATAGCCGTAGAGGCGCTCCGAGATGTTGACTTGAAGAACTTGGATTCAGTAGCATTATCAAGAGTTGTCTTGCGTACCCTTCGTGCAGCTTTCGAGCATGATCAAGATGGTAAGATCACCGTCTTCGTATCCTAGTACATATTGCTGATGCCTGAGGATGTCTAGATTTCTGGCAGTCACCGTCACACTTCAAAGCAATCTCCGACCCTCTCCTATCTCAACTCCGTCACGCGTCCTCCGTCACTGCGCTGGGGTCAGAGGTCATTCCCGCTATAACCGAGCTCGCTGCTGCCGCCGACTCCGGAGACAACCAGAAGGAAATGAATGCCACGATAATGAAGCAGATGCGCTCCGACGAGGCACCAGTGAGGTTGGCGGCCGTCAAGTGTGAGCAAAGCTTGACGGCCCGTTTGGGTGAGGAGTGGCTGGCGTTACTTCCCGAGATGCTACCCTTCATCAGTGAACTGCAAGAGGATGATGATGAAGTGGTGGAAAGGGAAACGAATCGGTGGATTGTTCAGATCGAGAGCATCCTGGGGGAGAGTTTGGATTCCATGTTACAGTAAATAGAGCACGATGTTCCAAGTTGCTTCTCAAGCAAGCATTGAACGGCGTTGGAGCGTTTTGGCCAATTGAACACCTCTCGAACCCGAGAGTTGCCTGACCGCTCTACTCTATTGTCCTCCAGTCAATGCGAGTGATCTGTGCTCGAGCCGCCGACAAGTCGACATATCACGTGCAGGCTGTCGTACGCTTGGATGGATTGGTAAGCGTACCATAGTCTGCACGTGATATGTCGACTTGTCACTAACGCCAGATCGATCTACCCGTAGCGCACCCACCATACGGCGCTAGGTCCCTGGGAGCCCGGGGAGTATGCGGCCTAAGCTTAATTCATCCTCTCAAGGCATCGGCACTATGGACTCCAGCCAACCCGGCAGAACGCATACCTGCAAAGAGCTGTGAGGAGGCTAACTGAGGTCGTTTGTGAACTGAAACTTGTTTCTACCTTATGACCTACCTAGGGCGGGGCAGTTGTGGAATAGCTACTAACCCATGCCGTGTTTAGGGGTTTCCGGAAAATAGTGCGGGGGGCTAATATGCTAAAACGATGAGGTCAGTATGATGTTCGTTCCAACGTCGTGTCTACCTATAACATCATTTCCAACTTGACCGTGGCCTTAACACGCTGATTCTATTGGTTTTTTGGTGTCCGTGTCCGCTGCATGGAGTAGCCATCCCTACCGAGTCTGACGACAATGGTCAAGAGAAGCGAAGGAAACAAGTGTTCAATCAATTGCGAAACGCTTGTAGTTCAGCCAAAAAGTTGGAGTTAGGAAGTGCGGCACGTCAAGCCATCAGAA
Organism: Acarospora socialis; assembly: GCA_025617375.2. Lineage (NCBI taxonomy): Eukaryota > Fungi > Ascomycota > Lecanoromycetes > Acarosporales > Acarosporaceae > Acarospora > Acarospora socialis. Next base: position 417,744 of record JAMYGW020000012.1, read on the forward strand.
AAGACGAAGCCTGAGTCTCGTAGCAGTCGGGAAGTTGTAAGCGGTCGTCACAGGAGGAAGAGAAAGTGGGGAGGGCCTAGGGTTGGGCAGCGGACTGGACCCCGCCCTCTAATTGAGCTCTCCATCATCTGGAGAAACTTTCGTACCAATGAGACACAAAGGCCAAGCTTCGTATCATGGTTCTGACGAGGAGTCTGGCTGTGGCTGTTCATCGGATTTTACGTAAAACGCCCCGTTCCAGGTTTTGCCTAGCCTCGACTGACCAAGAATTGAGAAAGCACCTGAGCTCTGCATGAACGTCACAATGGGCCCATGAGGAGTATAAGTCATGATGTTAACATGACGCTCTGTGGGGCACAGCTCACAGCATATATTACTACGTGAATCCTGCTGCTGCTAATCATCACACGAAGCATTGAACACGTCGAAAACGTCTCAATATTTCAACATGTCCAATACCGACAAGGTTCAGAAGGCTCTTGAGGAGCATTCCTCTGGTAACATCGACGAGTATATCCATACGAGCAGTTTCAACAACAAACTCGAAGAGGTAAGCATCCCGTCCAGATAAGAGATAGCGTTATTGTAGTATTAATCGATGTCCAGGCCATCCGGGGACACATTGCCCTCGAATATAAGAGCTGGGTCTTCTTTCGCAAGCTTGGTGCCGATTGCGCTCGTGCCAATGTAGCACTGCACGGCTTCTCCATGTCCGTACCCCGATCCCAATTCCAGCCTCTGCCAGCTCCAAACGACTGACAGCCTTTAGGCTCTGGAAACGGGCTGCAGCGGAGTGCTACGTCGACGCCCAGTGGCTCGAGGCCTATCTTGTCCACCGTGGTGGCCGCTCCCAACCCAGCGATATCCCTGCCCCCAAAATCTCCTGGCCTGACGACCCGGTCGACCCTATCCAGCCCGTTCACGAGGCTCTCCAGGTCGAGAAGAGCCTTCTGGAGGACCTCATTCGCCTGTGCAAATCGGCCGACGAGCATGATGACTATCCGTTAGAAGATCAGATCGAGTCGAGATTTTTGAAGAAGCAGACGAAGCATGTCAAGGATCTCGGAGACCTGTTGCAACAATGCGTTAGGGTTTCCAAGCAGCCGGGTCATGGCCTCTACCATCTCGATAAGGAGTTGCGAGCTACGACCGGTATCACGCCGTGGGGGAGGGCTAACAACCCGGACAATATCGATGACTTGCTCGCAAAAGCTACGTCGGACTTGAAGGATTCTTCTCTGTTCCCATGATTTGACCGAGTCGGATGATCCAGGGTCTAAGTGACTACCTGAGAGTGGAAACGTTATAAGCGCAGTAGGAAAAAGTTGACTAGCAATAATGAAAATCTTTGCAACTACCTCGTCAGAAGTTAATGTATCTCGAACTTGCTATGTTTGCAGCTCCAAACAATCCATCTTAACCACTCTACAACATACTCTACAGCAACATATAGAGACACTTACAGTAAACCACCCACAGGTCTTAGGTTGCAGTGTCTGACGATGATACGCGATGGGACGTCCGATCACTAAATACTAGTTCCTTCGTAGAATAGGAAACATAGTTGATGCCTATAAAGATCATCTTTTTATACTTTTCTCCATCCATATAGTGAGGTATCGATCATAGAGATATATCTGGTAGTAGGATTGCCTTCGCTGCCGCTATAGAACGTCTGGACACCAGAGACTACGGAGCTAGCTTCTACGCAGATCGTGGAGTTGCGGGGAGACCTACTTACCGAGCTAACAGGAAGCACGACCGCACAGCAAATTAAAAGCGGCGGACTAGGAGCCATACCCGAAAGGGGAGGGAGCCTGAACCGCGGGTTTCCCGGCAACAGCTACATCTCAAAGATGCGATGACCAGACAGGACATGTCGACAGCAAGACTACGGGATCAATCGCTAAAGATCCATGTGCCAGATGGAGCTGCGCCGAGTCGACCACCGACGGCGGCAGTGTTTCTTATATACTTTGATCCCAAAGCTGGGTAGGGTGGGCCCTCAGCACGCAAAGCGTTGTCCCACTTGCTGATACCTGGTGATCACATAGGTATACGATAGCCTGGTCGCGATCAATACAAGGTGGTCAGTGAGCGTTTCAGAATGGTTAAAACTATTTAAAGCCCAAGCGCTGACGGTGGATGCAGTCGATCTCGAGGGAGTGGTCGAGTTCAAGTCCCTCCCGTCAGGGCTACATAACGTCAAGGAAGATCTGATGTAAGGACTTACTCAAGAATCAGCTAAGGCGGATGCTCATCTTGCCATAGATACTTCGTTTACGAGCAATATGCCGGCCTCAGTGCCTTCATCAACGAAGCAGCCGACGCTTCCGAGCGCAATGCGCTGATGCTCGCCGTCGGCGTACTAGTGCCGCTGAGCTATGGAAGGCTAGGGAGGAGCTGGCGGCACGCACAGGACCTGAAGGAATTGGCGAGGTATGGAGTACTTCCAAAAGACAAGATACGCATTTGCTAACTAGCGCCTTGTTCAGTTTGCTTGCCCAGGACACGACCAACACTCAGCCTCTTGAAGACTACTGGGAATCGTATCGCCTGCCTGACGATGATCCTTCAATACAGCAGGATTCACCGATAGCTTCGCCTTCGAGTCTCAAGCCGAAACCTATGCAAAGACAATTCAGCAACGGGCATGCACGCAACCGTACCATTTCCGACGCAACTGCCCTGGAGCCACCGGGTCAGACATTGTCGCCATTCCATCCAGCCCTATCTCTCCCCGAATTCATGGACGCCTTCGGACCCTTGATATTTCCTTTATACAGAGCGGCCCTGTTAAGGAAACGTATCCTTCTTATCGGGCAGGCTCCAGTGGAGTTGAATTGTAACTATGGTGAGTCGCACATTGTTCGTTCAAGGACCAATTGAACCGAAGCTCATCACAGCGTTTTCAAACAGTATACGATCTTTCAATTATTTCGAACATTCCAATCCCGGTTCAAAATCTACTTTCGATAGAGGCGTTTTCTGTTCGGTTACGCCCCTTGTTCGCAATCGGTGTTCATGATATACCATTGTTAGAGCAAAAAGCGCGCAGCAACGACAGCAACGAGGCAGATGACGGTCTTATTAATGACGAGGTATCGGAGCTGGATGACCGTGGTTGGGTTGCATGTTCAACAGATGACGTCTTGGCGATGAAACCGACGCTATATGACGTCCTAGTCACGATGCCACCAGCGTACTCCAAGCAAGCGAAAGACATGGTCTGGCCCACCGTAGAGAGCCCTCAAGGAACCGCGGTGAAAGCGACCCAGAGGGACTTGCGACGCTACAAAACCTTGCGAAGAGGCCTTAGACGCTACCAATCCAACGATAATCATGTGTCTCCCGAAGGGAACAACGGAAACGAAGATGTCTCTCTACTAGCCCCGAGACCCGAAGAGACTTTCGACGACGACTCATCCACAAGCGACGAAAGATTGATTGAACCAATGTCCTGGCCCGCTCTAGCATATACCTCTTTCATGTGGTGGGCTTCAGCGGGCGAGAAGCGTGCAGATCTGGATGAAGAAATGGAGCGAGACGCTGCATTGCTGCATGATCACTGGGCGTCGAATGCCAGTCCCTCCGAGCGACCACGTCCGAGTCCCAAGTCAAATCTCGGGCCGAGTGAGGAAAGCTCCAACAACGTCATGTCGGAAATGGCACTGATTGCGTACTTCCACCGCTTGACAACTTTGACTCTTTCCACGTTGGCAGATATTGTCGACTGTAGTAATGCGGACGAAGGACCAGAAGGCGAGGAAGAAGTACTCACGGTAAGTGGTGAGGACATGGTGAGAATGGGTCTAGATATCTGGAGTGATGGCGATCGCAAGTTCATTCGGGATCTGATGGAGATGTACTTTGGAAGGAAAGCTGATGTACAAGGGGCGAAGGTTGAATGCTGTGGTGTACGAATATGTTGAAGTAAATACAGGTCAGGGTTATAAGTCAATTGCATGTGCCTTTGGTTGGCGTTTACATCTGTGCTTCTCTCAGTACCCTACATTTGAGGAACCGTACTCAGACCGTACAACTACCATGGTCAAGCGTCTACGAGAGAGACCGCAGATTCTGTAGTAAAGGTAGAAAATAGATTCAGCCTTATGGGACAGGTAAGCTTAGGTAGGTAGGTAGGTACAAATACCTAAAGGTAGTTGGCAATCAAAGAAGAACCATTCCGCTCTTGGTTAGTCCAGCCCGGCGCGACTTCCTGCCAAATGTCCTTTCCTTTACCGCAACGTCTATGGATAACTCGTGGGCTCTTAGACCTTGCCATCTGTCCTTTTCGATGTATCGATAAAATATTTCAAGGTCGGCCTTGCCAATCTTCGCGTCTGCCGCCTAAAGTATTCTCTCGAGCTATCCAATTCTTTCAACGACAGTGATCTTACTCTACCACTTAACCCACAGAATGGCACCTCCTGGTCGACGGCGCCCTTCGGCCCTTGTCGTTATCATTTCCCTGTTATTTCTCTTCGCTTCCACAGCTTCCGCCGCATCTGCCGTTCTTGGTATCGATCTGGGCACGGAGTACTTGAAAGCCGTGCTCGTCAAACCCGGCATCCCCCTCGAGATCGTCCTCACTAAGGACTCGAAACGAAAGGAGACCGCCGCACTTGCTTTCAAGCCCTCCAACTCAAAATCGGCGGATTCTGATTCGTTTCCGGAAAGGGTGTACGGAGGCGATGCGATTGCGCTGGCCGCAAGGTTCCCAGGAGATGTCTATTCGAACCTGAAACCACTGCTAGGGAGAGTAGCGAAAGACTCACAAGTGGGAGAATACAAGGCAAGGCATCCTGGCCAGAGGGTTATAGAAGACAAGTTACGGGGGACGGTGGCGTTCAGAAGTGGTAGTTTTGGCAGGGAGGTGGATCCGTTCTCGGTGGAGGAGCTATTGGCCATGGAGCTTCGGAACCTACGAAGTAATGCCGAGGCGTTGGCTGGGAAGGGCTCTCTCGTACAGGATGCTGTTATCACGATTCCAACGTACTATACGGCTGAAGAACGGAGGGCTGTTGAACTTGCGGCGGACTTGGCCGGACTAAGGGTGCTGGCGTTGATTAGCGATGGATTGGCAGTTGGGTTGAATTATGCGACTTCAAGGACCTTCCCCAGTGTGAACGAGGGTGGAAGTGCGGAGTATCACCTCGTATATGATATGGGTGCTGGGTCTGCACGCGCTACCATTCTGCGATTTCAGGGAAGGACGGTCAAAGACGTGGGCAAATTCAACAAGACCGTACAAGAAGTAAACATCATGGGCGTGGGTTGGGACAGACAACTAGGCGGTGATGCGCTCAACGCAGTGATTGTGGACGATATGGTAAATCAGTTCATCGATACGAAAAAGATGATAGCGCTGGGAACCACGGCGGCGCATGTCAAAGAGCATGGAAGGACGATAGCGAAGCTGTCGAAAGAAGCCGAGAGGCTCCGACAAGTCCTGAGCGCCAATACTGAGACCTCTGCCAGCTTCGAGGGGCTATTCTACGAAGACGCCAACTTCAAGTACAAACTTTCCAGGGCCGACTTCGAAAAGCTTGCGAACTCCTATGCGGATCGTGTCCAGGGACCAATAACACAAGCTCTAGCCGCAGCTAAGCTCACAATCACTGACCTTGAGTCGGTGATTCTACATGGCGGCGCCGTCCGTACGCCCTTTGTGCAGAAACAGCTGGAAACTATAGTGGGTGACCCTGGCAAGCTCAGAACCAATGTGAATGCCGACGAAGCAGCTGTATTCGGTGCTGCTTTCAAAGCAGCAGGCCTTAGTCCTAGCTTCAGGGTCAAGGATATAAGGGCGGGAGATTCGGCAGGGTATACAGTCGGATGGTCCATCGAAAACAAGGACCGAAACCAGATGCTTTTCACCCCGTTGTCACAGATTGGGGCTGAGAAGCAAGTTCCTTTCAAAAACGTCGAAGATTTCTCGTTTATCCTATACCAGCAAATATCCGACCAAGATCTGTATGAGGGCGTCAAACGACCCCTCCTTAAGGTCCAGACAGAGAACCTAACAGCTTCCGTCGCACAACTTTCCGAAAAGTTCGGGTGTGCAGCTGCCGACATCAACACCAAGTTTTCCATAAGACTTAGCCCCATTGACGGCTTGCCGGAAGTCATTGAAGGAAGCGTAAGCTGTGAAGCGGAAGGGCCAGAGAAGAAAGGCGGAGTTGTAGATGGCGTCAAAGGACTCTTTGGTTTTGGTTCGAAGAAAGGCGACCAAGAACCGTTGCAGGAAGGAAGCGAAACTCAGACTGCTACCCCTGCCTCATCAGCGGAGTCCTCCACAACATCATCTGCTGCTGAAAGTCAGACTGCGAGCCCTGAAGTGAAGTCTGGTGAGGAAACGAAACAACCTAAGAAGAGAACAGAGACTATCCATCTAAAATTCGCGACGGAGAGTCAGGGCATTACGCCGGTATCGAAGTCGGAGCTGAAACGCATAAAGGATCGGCTTGCCGCGTTTGATGCCTCAGACAGATCCCGTTTGCTACGAGAAGAAGCCTTCAACACACTTGAATCGTATACCTACCGGGCACGCGACTTGTTAAGCGAGGAATCATTTATAAGTGCGTCGACCGATGAATCAAGGAAGGAGATAGAGGAGAGGTTCCGCGCAGCCAGCGATTGGTTGTATGGGGCAGGAGCCGACGCTAATCGCGACGACCTCAAAGCTCGGTTGAAAGAGCTTCGGAGTCTAGTGGATCCGGTGCTGAAGAGAAAGGACGAGGCCGTCAAGCGCCCAGAGCAGATACGCTTGCTCAAAGAGGCTCTTGACCAGACACGAACGTTGATTGGAGCGGTGAAAGAGCAGAATGAGAAGGCCGCATCAGCCTCATCCGTATCGTTCACATCATCATCACCCGAATCACATACAACGACCACTCCATCATTGTCGAGTGTCGACGACTTTGCCGAGCTTGAAGATGAGCCGTCAGCGACCAGCACAGCCACTCGAGCACCAAAGGTACCCGAAACGCCTCTTTACACCGCAGAGGACCTCGAAGTACTAACCGAAACCCACACGACGATCCACCACTGGCTCACTACTAAGCTTGCCGAGCAAGAGAAGCTCGCACCATACGAAGACCCCGTCATGCTATCTGCAGAGATGGAGGCGAAAGCCAAACAACTGAATAGAGTAGTCATGGAGCTTCTTCAGAAGAAGATACGCATGCCGCCGAAGCCGAAACCGAGCAGTAAGCCGAAGACGGCGAAGAAAAATAAGAAGAGTAAGACGACATCGGCAAGTAAGGAGACGCCGACCGGGTCTGAGGACTTACCCAACATCAAAGCCGGAAAGGATAGAGATATGCCGACGGAGGAGGAGATCATAGAGATGATTGAGAAGAGGAAGGCGAAGGAGAAAGCGGAGGTGCATGATGAGTTGTAGATATAGATACTTTGATTGTAGTAAAATAGATCGTTTTCGAGTGATAGAGCGAGGAGATTTGATAGGTTAGGATACGAAGGATTCTGGAGTATTAAGGTACCTAGTGTCACAGATTGCCCTGAGGGCCTCGAATGGACCATTGGGTTGGTTCTAACCGTGTTGGGAGTGCGGCGAGAGGTGGAAAGACAGAGACGTTCAACGATGGAACAGCAAACCTTACAAAATCGGGACGCTCTCTTCCCATTTAGGGTAGCTAAGCGAGAAAGCCAATCAAACGCGAAAGTGCAGGATCTGGGGAAGTTGGCGTTTTCGTGACGCGCCATTCCCGTCGAAGCTACCAGAGCCTGGTCGAATCGCAAGGATGAGAAAGCGATTGGAATGATGAGACCACGTCAGCTGACATAAGGCACTGTTGTCTACAAGGACTATATCATGAGCATTGATCGGGTACTCAAGAGCTTAGCTATTTCTCCACCTCCTGCAACAGCGTATGCCTGCTCCAGCATTGTGTGCATTCGATGGCTACCTCAAACCAACAGACGAAGCGGCGCTTTCAGCCAAGCATCACCTCTTACTTTGCTCGCTCCGATAGGGGCACTTCACCTCCTTCAAGTGTAGCTTCACACGCCTCATCATTATTATTACCACCGCTGCCTACAACCATCCAATCATCGCTCCTCAACGTCGGTATGCGAGTGCGCAAGTCGGTACCAGAAGGCTACAAGACGACGTCCTGCAACACATCGAAACAGACAAACCAAGCGCATAGGTCAAGCGCTTCAGTGATGACCGGAGGAACTCATAACAACAACCACCGAGGCGGCTTTGCAGAGCTCACCCCATATTGCGGCATCCTCAAAGTCGGCGGCTACGATTCCCAACCGCTATCACGTACCACGGAGGCGATTGAGCCGCTACAAATCGGGAACGACGATTTTGACTTCGTGTCCAGCCAAGAGTCGACCAGCTCGACAGATACTGTGTCCACTGAACCTCCTCAAACCAACTCTCTAAGCAAGAAGCGCCGATTCCAAGACGAAGACATGTTCGGCAACGTCGCCGTATGGGAAGACGACGATATGCTACCAGCAACGGCGCGGTTCATGGCGGTACCGAAATCCAGGAGAAAATGGCCAGGTGCAACAGTATGGAAGGTTGGTGTCGGAGAGGGCCAGGAGAATATCGCGAATGATTTTGAGGAGGCGGATTTCTTGCGAGCGCCGGAATTGTTTGAAGAAGAGATGGAGATGGATGGGCTTTAATTGATTCATCTGCTGGAGGTGGTTGGATGCTGTGCTGTTGCTCTTGGTATACTTTCGCCTGGCGGCCTTATTGCACGTTGGGTGTTGTAGGCGTGTTTGAAGGGAGATGTCTCGAAGATCTTGAACGCAGGAAATGGCTCAATGAATGGGGGTTGTGTAAGAGTGTACTCCGTATCTGTACGGTATTTGGGGGATATGCAGGCCGGTCACTGTTATATAAATGCGGACAAAGCTGAGAGGTGCATATAGAACGTAGCTGTGGCGTGCTTGTATTTATGGAATTGGTTCAATCGTAACTGCTAACCTGGGTGTATATGTATTGAAACGTTAAGGAAATGAACACTGGTGGTTTCTCAGCTGCCTTTCCATGAGGTAAACATCAGCTGTCCTTTAAGAGGAAGTCCCAATCGACAATAGGGAAGTTGCGACTCTAACTCTCCTCTCTGTTGCGCCGTTGCCCGGTCCGACCGAAATTCGCTAGTGGCTAGCGTGCGAACTATTGTCAACACTGCGGGCCTCTGCTCCAAGACCCTCACAATTTCCTTTATCCTCCATCATCATCACCACCGTGAGCAACGGTCCTTCTCGCATACTTGCAATCATCTCACATCCTCACATCTCCACGCATACTCAGCATTGGCACAATCCACAAATCATGGAACCTTTCAGAGGGTTCTCCACACCAGGCATGCCACTCTTCGCCATCTCGCCCGAACGCGCCAACAGACAAGGTCGCACTCAGCACGCTCACCCGCACACACCCGTTGCCTACCCTCCGGCGTCTGACAAGAGCGACTTCCCCTACTCTTGGCACGAACGTCCGACGCCGAATCTCGATGATGACCCGGATGAGATCATGAGGGAGCAGCAGATTGGGTTGCGGAAGGCGATGATGGGGTGGGAGGAGGCTGCGGGAGAGGCGAGAAAGGCTAAAGAGGAGGTGACGCAGTTGAAGAAGAAGGTGGAGGAGGGGAAGGAGAGGGAGAGGATTGTTGGGGAGAGGTTGGATGGATTTATGGTACGGCAGACTGACGATTGTGCTTGCTGCGTGGCAGAGGCAGATTGTGTTATTGAATACATTACCAAACCTAAGAGCTAATAACATATCTAGGAGGAACTCCATCGTTCGAAAGAAACACATGCTCGTTCCCAGGCGCTTTACGAGAAGGAAGTGCGGCGGACGCGAAAAGAAGCGTTCAAGGCCTCGAGCACGGTGGTCAAACTGCAAGAAGAGTTGAAGAGTGCGAGGAGCGAGTTGAGTATCACGAGATCGGACTTGGATCTGCACAGGGTGAAAGTCAGTAAGCGCGAGCAAGAGACGTTCGAGGCGCAATACAAGCTTGTGGGGGCGCAGGAAGAAATTGAGAAGTTGAAGCAGGCGGTGAAAGTCGCGAATGAGGAGAGTTGTACCCAAAAGCAAGAAGTACTTGAGGTCAATACCAAGCTTGTCGGTGTCCAGGAAGAACTTGAGGAGGTTAAACGGCACCTCAAAGTTGTCGAAGAGGAGAGGGAGACCCTCAAGACGAGCTTAAAGGAAGAGGAAGTTGCCAGAATTGCGGCAGAGGGTAAAATCGCGCTGCCGGGCGCGGAAGTCCAAGATGAATTCTCGTCACCAAAGAAAACCAAGGCGCCCATCGAACAGCCGGTCGGAGAATCGAGCAAAGAGCACGCCGAAGTTGATTCGTCGCCTAAGAAAACAGAGCCGCTTGGTAAAAAGCGAGCCTGGGATGAAGACTATGACTCTGACAAGGAAGATGAGCTCACGAAGACACAGAAGGAGTTGGCCAGGGAGAGGAAGCTCAGAAAGAGATGGCATGATCAGATTGAGTACATGAAGATGGAGTGTCAGTTCAAAATGTGTTCGTGCAGACGCGCCGAAAAGAAAGGCGAGACGTATGTGCATGATAACAGCCTCGCGGATAAGATCGCGCACGAGCAGGCAAAGCTCCGTGAGTGGAGAGCGGAGCAAAAGGCACTGTTGGCGCATAATGATGGCTTGACGGCCCAACAGCAGCCAACGGTGGAAGAGTTAGCAGTGGAGGAACCCCTCATTCAGTTCTCTCCAGTTACTGGCACTTTCAAGACCGTCACCGAGGAAGAAAGACTCCAAACTGAAGTTGAACCAAAAGCTCAGAGTTCAACCGCCACCTCTACTGATGCTCGTCCAGAGCTAACGCACTCCGTCTCGGCGCCACTTCCGGAAGACCTTTCCCTCATGTCACTTCTCCACGCCCCTCACCTACCGGAGCCCACCACGACAGGTACCGCCAGTCACGCGGCACCCCGTCCACTTCGTCGGCCAGTATCTCGCGAGGCCTTCGTGGCCGCCTTCCGCGCAGGCCAAGCACGTTCGCGCCCGTCCTCTCGAGAGGCGCACACTGCGCCGCGCCGCCCACTCCGTCCAACCGGGACCAACCGCCCACCTTCGCGCGATGCCCACAACACATCTACCCTAGGGCCTCGTCAATACCAACCCACAAAGGGCATCCGGGTCGTCAACACGACCACAACCACCACCGTCCCTCTGGCCAAAGTCTTCAGCCCCCCCACGATGACGCGCGAGGAAGCGTTGGAGCAAATCAGGCACAGGCGAGAGAGGGCCAGGAGCTTTACCGCGGGAACCTTGACTCCTAGGAGGCAGATGGTCGAGGGTGCCGCCAAGCGGGATATCAGCGCGCCTGCCGTTGCCACTCAGAAGAAGACTGCGGAGTAAAGCGAAAACTGCATGAAATGGCGAAGGGCGCATACAGAAGGCTTGCGAAGGGTTCTGGCACTGAGAGAGCGTGGATCATTCTGAAACTGCATGCGATGGCGGAGCTTATCCAGGAAATTGCAGCTAAGGAGGGTGGTTGGTTATTCAGGTACATGGTAGCGTTAACAGGCATGCTTTTGTGGATTTGTACGTGTTGCTGTTGCTCGATTGAGCGGAATTGCTTCTGTATGAACGTGCTCGGATTGAGCTAGACTATCGTTGATGTTACAACTGATTACCTGTACAACTAGCTACATACACATGGAGGTGGCTGATCCTCCAGTGCGGCCGGCAGGGTGTTAGGCATGCTAAAAGTGCATACACTACTAACGCATCCTATATGAACTGAGCCCTCGTCCAATTTCAGTACTACAATTCTACCATACTAAATACCTTTCTTTCTTAGCCTAGAAATACCGGCGATCAAGGCGGTGCATCTGGGGATAGGTCAATGGATCACAAAGACCACCTCCTCACATTTCCACATGTATGAGTTATGCTTGATCCTCGACTGATAACCGGTGCCTGAATTGCCTCCTCGAGGCTGGGACCGATGCTCTGGGTCTATCCTATCGTTTTCTTTCCTGCTTGCTTTGCTCTTTGCTTCTGCTGCAGATCGCAGCCGACTGGAGACCGAGATGACTTGCCGTCACATATGCAGAGCATGATAGGGGCTCATGTGGTCTGAGGCACGGCATGTGCGGAGAAGTGGTTCTTAGGCAAGATGTCGAACTTATCATGATAGACCTTCGTGAGAGACAATTTCTTCTTCCTTTACCCAGTGTTTAATCGCACCTGGCTGACCGTCTCAATAAGGAAATCGGAGAGAAAGTAATCCGTTTCTCCTATCCTCCTCTCCGGGATTCGAGGCTGGGCTGACTCGAAAGTAACCGGACACAAAACAGAAAGAAGTCGGTGCCTTCGACAATGTCAACATCCTGGACGCGCTGCAGGCCGTCACGCTGGCGCTCTTCACACGCGCGCCGGGCTGGAAGGCGGAGGACGTTCAAGTTTTACTTGCGGACGTCTGGAAGGATTTGAGGAATCCGAATATTCATCCTTATTATGATTTGTGAGTTTGATTATTCTAGAATCCGGCATAGAGGACGTTGTGGGATGAGTGGATGGCTGAAGCGGTGGGTATTTCCTGTGCGTAGGCATATGGTGTACGGTCAGAGACCGGACGAGGAGGCGGGTGCTGGGACACAGGAGGGGGCGTGAAGGTATTGTTTGGAGGATGGCTTGGCTTGGCTTGGCCCAGAGTGCGAATACGGAATCCGTGGGATGGTTCACAAACGTTGTATAGTCTACATTACAAAGCATACCACTCCTCCTCTCCGCTCTCTTACCATGATCGAAACGACCACAGTTCGCGGGAGCTCTGTGGGAGCTAGCGCGGGATGGATTTGACACTATCTATAGGAAATCTCTGTATGCTTCTTCTATCGTCGTATGGTTTTCTGTTTTGTGTCGATTGGAGGTGACGAAAGGTTAAGGACTGGATTTGGGAACCCGGATGAAAAGGCTGGGAGTAACAGTTTCTACTGAGTGGAGATGCCGAGTTTGAATCGGAATTGTGCGATGGAGCGATGACTGCCTGTCCATAGCGCCACATCATGCATAATGCTGGATCAACGTCTGTCGAACAGCTGATGTCCAGCAAACGTTTCAATGGTTCTTACATAGACACGGCCGTGCAGAACAGGCATACAGCAGCACCATAACCCATCCCAAATAAAGCTTCCCCTTCCCCGTTTTACCGATTGCTCTTCGCCACACGCTCCAACTCGTCCTTCTTCTTGATCGCATAGCTATTACTGCTACCCTTAGCCGCATTGATCAGCTCTTCCGCCAAACACTCCGCCACACTCTTCACGTTCCGGAACGCCGATTCCCTCGCGCCGATGGTGAGCAGCGCGATGGCCTGGTTGACGCGGCGGAGGGGGGAAACGTCGACGGCTTGACGTCGAACCGTACCGGCTGACCCGATACGTGTGGAGTCTTCGCGGGGGCCGCAGTTGACGATGGCGTCGACGGCAACTTGGATGGGGTTTTGGTCGGTCATGATGTGGATCTGTTCACATTTTAGCCTCTTTATTCTTGACGAAGTGGGGAGTATAAGGGATGAGAGTGCAGTGTCGTACGATTTCAAAGGAATGAGCGACGATCCGGACGGCCATGAGCTTTTTACCGTTGTTACGCCCGTTCATCATGAGCGAGTTCGTCAGCCGCTCGATGATCGGACATTGTGCTTTTCGGAATCGCTTGATGGCGTATCGGCCGGCGGAGTGGGAGATGTAGACTGGTGAGCGGATCTGGATGTAGTCGCTGATACGAAAAGTTGATGTTAGCTTCCTTCTACATCAAGTGGCCTTCCAACTCTTCCAATAACATCGCTATCTCGCAAACCATATCCAGTGCGCAAATCCTATCATTTCTGATGCTGAAGACGTACGTCAAAGAAATATCCCTAATCTCAACATCCTCGTAACTCCACTTGTTGAACAGCTTAATGCTGCCAATCTCGTCCGTCACCTCTTTCGGCAGAACCTGGTATCCACTGGGGTTCTCCACTTCAACTTCGCCGTTCTCAGACATCTTGGCGATTGACGGGCGTCTTGGTCAGTATGATTTGGCCGGGGTCGCTGTCGTTATAGAATCTCGAGTGTGGTCGTTGAGGTTGCGGCTCGAATTCCGCTAAGCGATTGTGGGCTGGCAGTCTTAGCGCAATTTTATCTCGCTTGAACCCTAAGCCTACAACAACCACATATATGAGAACCATACCAGTTTCGAAATGATCATCAACGGAGAAAAGACACTTGAAATGATATCGGTTCGGACTAGGTCATCACAGCCATGCCTATAGACTCACCCCGCATACCAGACATGCTGGCCCCTGCACTCTCTCCCTTAGTTTCGCCATATTCTGCTAGGACGCCTCCGTCAAGATATATACATAGAACTGTCAGACCAAGGACCAAGCTGCCAAGGGTAACCAGCTAAGTAGCAAGTTAAGAGAAACCTCTTAGGCCTCTTCCTAGTGCATGCCAACGCTCAAGGACCTTCCCTATACTCAACCCTTTTCAATCCTTCCTCAAAGTCTGGAATATCATCCGCACTTTGCGCAGGGTGACTCCATTTCACTATGCCCTGCCCATCCACACCGAAGCTCCCTGCAGTCTACCATCTATTCCCGCTTTCTGTCAGTTTGTTCCAGATACTCTCTTCCCTTCCGAGCTTGAAGACGCTCAGCAGGCTCCATGGACTGAGCACATGCCAGAAGCTCGACACTCCTAGACCCCAGCGGGCGTATAGATCACGCTCCGCATCCACAATGACATGTACAAGGCCCGCACCACCGACGGAGTCTATCCATTTGCTTGTAGCTTGCGCGTCGCTGTGCGAGGCTGCAACGAAATGCGTGGATGGGTGAGCAGCTGCCATTGCGCGGAAGGACATGAATGTTTTCTCTGCGACTGATTCAGGTTTTCAGCAAGGTGGCATATCAGTGTGCATTGAATGGAAAGCCGCGCGATCCTACAAGCTGCGTACATGGACAACCGCAATGCCTCAGGAACGTAATCATAGTTGGCTTCCCATTGGCATGCGGAAGAGGCAGCTTGTCGGATGAGGGTGCCTTTGCGCCCAGCCGTGGGACTGGAGCGGTGTCCAGATGCTTAGGCGACCACCATGACGCTGCCTCTTGCTGGAAAGTCATTGCTATAATGATGACACGATGCCCGTGCTAAGTCGCTGCTTCTTGAGACATGACTTTGGAGATAAGAACAAAACGGAGTGGATGACGTCAACGCGGTCGAATGGAACGTGCTCAGAGTCTAGACCTCCCGTAGGTAAGATTTATCGAATTCGTAGCTTCACCTCCAGAAAACTTGATCTTATATACCCTGTGCGGACTAAGAACGGCGTCAGCTCAGTATTACGTAGTGTTCGAAGCGACTTCTTAAGATTAGGAAAAAACGAAGATGTGAAGCCACTGTTATGATTGTGGACTTTAGAACCCATATCTCGTATTGTGCAGGGCTACCTTCCCAGGTCCCTGCGATGATAATTTAGCTGAGCAACCGCATTAGTACCTTATCATCCAAGATAATAACACTCTTTAGACGGAAACCATAGCTTATTACGACTTCTCGCCGTCGCTCAGGAGTGAGTAATCAGCGGAAAACTGAGACTCTTTCTCCTTAATTGTACCCGGTGACCAGCTTCTTGGCTGCACACCAACAACTCCTGTATCATTGAATACAAGGGGATTCTGTGGGCTTGACCTAAGAAGATGCATGAGATTATCACTTTGCAGCTTGGCCAGAGAAGCAATTATCTAGCAACACACTTCTGGAATACTCAGGTAAGCTCTTTCGGCCTGACCTGCCTTCTCCCCTAACATGCCGTAGGAATCCTACTTTACGTATTTGGAAGATGAAGTGTCACCAGTGGACCATGACATTCATTTCAGACCAGGCATTGGGGCCAATGGCACGGAAACATTTACCCCAAGAACTCTTATCTACGACCTCAAAGGGGGGTTTGGCTCCATGAGAAAGATCAATGCCCTGTATGAAATTCAGGAGGAGCAAGACGTGCACAAGGGGTTATGGTGAGCTGTCTCGTTTGTCCGGCAACTTACCTTCTGCCTGCGGGCAGGCTGACTTGAGCTCGGTAGCGTAGGGATGGCAATGTCGTCGTCCAGAAGCAGTCATCGATAGAACAGAATGAGTATCAGAAGAGCTTGGACGAAGGGCTACCACCACCACCGTTAAGTACAAAGACAGTCAGATACTGGTCCGACTTCAATCGAGTTTACTACAATCCTAAATCGATTGTCCAACTCAATGACTTTGAACTAAATTCTCAACTCCTGCCGTTTGAGAGATGGGATGTCGGGGAGGAGCTCTTTAGCAATCTCGACAGGGAGCATGATCTTCTCGATCGTGACTTGAGGCCATTTGCTGAAGAGTGTGATCAACTGCAAGCTTTGCAGATTATGACAGCAGTGGACGATGCGTGGGGAGGTTTTGCTGCAAGGTACATTGACAGGATCAGAGACGAGTTCGGGAAGACAAGCGTCTGGGTATGGGCACTTGAAGATGGCAAGAGAGGGCAACGGGTAAGTCGCTCAATCCGGAACAAGTTAAGACTGTTGTAGGGAAAGCTGCAGTTTTCCGTTCACTCGGTGTTCAATCCCGGCTTTAAACTGATATGTTGGATAGGAAAAACAGCTGCTAAGAGCTGTCAATGTCGCACATTCGATCCAGGAAGTTTCAGAACAAGCCTCTTTGTACACCCCACTACTAGATCCACCGGCTCAGCTGCCATCTTACATTACACTTGACCCGCATTCTCAATGGCACAACTCGGCCATCTTATCGATGGCTCTTGAGTCGATGACGCTACCCTCACGATTCAAGCCTATCAATGGGCGACAGTCTATGCTGAGTCAGATGGAGGCGGTTCTGAACACTAATGGCCACCAGAAGATTGCAAAACTTCAATGTAGCATCACGGACCCTGAGACTGCGCAAAACCGATATGCACCCTCCGGAGGGGTGGCTACGAGGGATCAGAGGGATCAGAGGCTACCCACAACCGGGCAAGATATCGCGAATACGACCGACATGCCCAAAGAGGACCGGATGGAGCACCCTAACGCAGGTCTTCCCGCATTTGACATGGATCTGCTTCCTGAAGAAGATGAAATGTACGGAACCAAGGCCAGGAAGGCACACACTTTTGGACAAGTGGAAATCTTTCGAGGAGACCCGAAACCGAGAGAAGCGCAAGAGGACGATGAGCAAGGCCTTGTGAGGAAGCGAAGACGGATTGCTGGATTGCCGATTATTGAAACGTAAGTAATCCGGGTCTCTTCGTGGATATACAATTACCTCCTGTCGTCATCTGCACGTGCCCTGCGCGAAGGTTGCTGCCTGCGAACACGTTGGGAGGAGTTTGTCGTCGCAAGGATCGGGGCCTGATAGTGCATTGATTCGGGACCGAGTCATCGGGCCAGTGATATTATTTCGCGCTAACAAAGTACTAGGTACCGCTGTCCGCTTCCATTTCCGCTTCTCGACAGCTTCCCGCATATTCTCAAGAACTGGCCAAGCCAGCCAGAATCCCTAGCGGTGCATACTTCACTGTCAACGACGGCCTCAGTCTCCGGTCGGATCAAAAGACTACGAGAGATTGTAAACAGAGCAGTGGGATTGGACGAGCGTGAAGCGCTATCCAACGGTCTTGGAGAAATTTGCGAAGCATATGAGGAGGGTTGGGAAAGTGGATCTGACGATGACGATGACGATGATGACTAAATCCCACATATCCCTCATCTCTTACCACTGTACGTTACCAGTTCTCACTTCCTTTTTCCGAGCTCCAGATATGAGATGACGATGAACGGAGTGGCTTTAGTGTAGAGGTATGCCTGGAGCGAGTCCGGAGTCGAGGAAGTCCTCGGACACGAGCGCCACTATCGCAGCGCTTGAGTTCGCGTCCTTACCATGGTAAGGGTGGCGTGTCGGATGGTTCGGTTCGCATCGTTATCGCAAGTGTGGTCATTCTGGGTGGTTCCGCACGTTCTGTAACTTACATAGCCTACCAACGATACCTATGACTTGACCTCTTCGCTCAGGATAGAGAAAGGTTAGGTAAGGCATCCACCGGAGTTGCTGCATAGCGACCAGGAACTGACCCAATCATAATCGCTCGTGCGACAATTGTTGCCTTTCCACAGCCACGTATATGTACATGGCAGGACAGGTACTCGTATTTCCTTAGGTATCTACTCGCTCTCTTATGGAACCATGCTCCTCTTTGAAAGCGCAGCTCAACGACATGCAGTTATTGATTTCCACAGGCAGCTACAACACATCAAAGCGACCAAGGTTGACAGTGCTCGAATACTTCGATGATACACTCACAACAGCAATACTTGCTTGCAGCTGGGAAAGTCTAATGTTTCAAATAATGGGTGGCAGCGGAGGTAAAAGGGCTAAAGATCCGACTTATTTCGATTATCTTACAACATTACTCGCAGCAGAGGACTACCTCTAGCACCCACCTGCCCCGCCCTGTCGTGCAAGCTTACCGTGCCTGCAGCGATGCTCGTTCTTGTCGAATTAAAAACATTGCTCTGAGGAGAGGGCTCGACATGGCATGTTCCCTGCATTAGCTCGGTCCTGTTCGCAACCGCGATCCCTACCTACCTTAGGTACCACAGAGGACGGGTCCTGAACCGGAGGGTCCGTCCGTTTGTGCCTTTATAGGCAACCTGTACCACTACCTCCAGGTGCTGAGCTACACGCGGGTGTGCACGGAGCTGCACATTAATTGTCTCACAGCACTCTTCCAGCCGACATCCTGTCCGGATTGGACTACACCGTCCTTTGGATGCTGTACGCCGACATGGACCATGTACCCTGCTGATTAAGGTCGGCAAGACAGGCAGGCAGCTGAGTGGTGCTGCTAGCTTGATGCAAGAGAGTTTCTCCCGGACGATCAGGCTCAACCATGTACCCTGGCTCGCTTTAACCTAACTTGTTCATCGTCGCTGTCAATGTTGCTGCTGTTTTCTACTGTTGGGAACAGTGTCCTTTCCAGAATCAGGACGGTGGGCCTTGAGAATATGGTCTTGATGCAGCACGTGAGATTGTTGGACATTTGGTGGAACGTACTGCATCTGTACCCCGTCACACTGTTTACCCCGGCAGCACCATTATTGGGTCCAGTGCTGACGTCCTTGTACTTTTCTGTGACTTGTTTGAAAGGGCGTTGAGATGCTGATTAACACAATTGCCAATGGCAAATCGGCACGGTGCAGATCCCAGTCACCAAGACTGCAGTCTCTTGGCTTTGGTGGGATGACAGCGTCACATTAGGGCAGGCAGTACTGCAAGGCATGCAGCCCGCATCAAAACAACACAAGAACATACGTCAATGCCTAGGTGACCAATGATCGGGCGTCCGTTCTCTATACTGCTATGTCTACCAGTCTCCCTCGTTCTTCCGTGCCCGTATATCTCGTGCTCTACTCTCCCCAACCTCTTCACATTGCCACCCAGCGTCTTTGTCAATCGGAAGGACTCGCTCGCTACGGTTCTTCTGCCACTGTCGCTCAGTATTTGATTAGATCCTTTGGATCCAGTGCCTGATTCTCTACTCCATACGATAGCGCTTTGCAATTGAAAGCTGCTATCATGGTCAAGCTTTCACTCGCTATCCTGGCCCTAGCCAGCTCGGCGGCCGCCAATATGGTCGACCGTAGGTGGTACTACAACACAACTAGTTCGCAGTATTCATCAAGGTAGATATGAAGGGCCCTTCAATTGCGCCGGAATCTGCTGACGATATAGCTCTGCACCGGCTCTGCCCGGAACAGTCACGTACACGACATATACAACGGTCACTACTTGCCCCGTCACCAGCACCTACAGCAGCTCGACCTCTACCTGGGTCTCGACGACGTTGACCACCTCAACCATCACGGTCACCAGTTGCATGTACGGGTGCCCACCGGCCACTTACTCAACGCCTACTTCCACCGAGTCATCAGAGACGACATCTACGCCTTCTGCGCCTGCGTCACCCCCCATTACGTCTTCAACGAGCTCGGAGTCGTCGTCTGTATCCACATCTGAAATCACAACTACCAAGACCAAGACCAAGACCAAGACCACGACTGAGACCGAGACCGAGAAGACAACCTCGACGCCCTCTGCGCCGGCGTCACCGCCGATTACGTCTTCAGAAAGCTCGGAATCATCATCCACGCCTACATCTAAAACCACAACCACGGAAACTGAGACTACGACTGAGACTGAGACCGAGAAGACAACCTCCACCCCTTCTGCGCCAGCATCACCGCCAATAACATCTTCTACAAGCTCTGAGTCATCATCTGTGCCCACATCGGAAATCACAACTACGAAGACAAAGACCAAGACCCAGACCGAGACTGAGACCGAACAGACAACCTCCACACCGACTCAGCCGGCATCACCGCAGACAACCTCTTCAACAAGCTCTGAGTCGTCATCTGTGCCTACATCTCAAACCGAAACTACAAAGACTGAGACTGAGACGCAAAAGGTACATCAAGGAACTTGTCAACTATCGGCGATGTAGTGCTAACCGGTCGTCAGACAACTGCAACAATTGAGACCACCGAGACTGAAAAGGTATCTTACATATATGATAATAAATCATCTGGCTTGCGCTAATTCGATACTCAGACAACCACTACTGAATATACTACTATCTACACAACCGTGTGCCCCGTCACTGTGACTCAAACTCTCAATAAGACAACTGTTATTTTAACGTCCAGCACCACATCCACTGCGACGGAAACACATACGTCAACCTATGTTGGTATGTAGCAGTTGCACACAAACCCAGCTGACATTATGAAGTTGACATTGCCTTGCCTTAGTGTCTGCTACCAAAACAAAAACCCAGACGATTGAAACCGCATCCACACAAGAAAGCACTATCTACGTAACCGTGTCTACGACTTACGTAACTACTACTTGCCCTGGTAGGCGTTGCGCACTCAATTTGTTTATCTTCGCTGACTCGGACTTTAAGTTACCTATGTCACTATCAGCTCGGCGTCGTCTGTAGTCACTAGCCCGGTGACCATGACCCAGACCCTGACTATTACTACCGTCACCACATGCCCCACAACCACCATAATTACTACAACACCTCAATCTTCTCCGAGCAGTCCACCGACTACAGTTACCTCAACCGTTGTACCAGTTATACCTATCTCACCAGTACCAGTTTCGTCCGAAACATCAGCAACAAGTGTAGCAAGTGTACTTCCAGCTCATGCTTTGCAGCCTACCACTGGGTTACTTCCACCAACTTCTCAGGAGACTATGGCATCGGTCCCACCAACATCTGGGGCACCACCCACCGTTATCCCGGTTACTGTATTGTCTGAGGGCCAACCGCAAGCCCCGGGCCCAAGTGTGCCAGCAGCTCCACCGGCCTCAAGCCCTCCTGCGGCACCAGCACCAGCACCGCCAGCTTCAAGCCCTCCCGCAGCACCGGCGCCAGCTCCACCAGCTTCAAGCCCTCCTGCGGCACCAGCACCAGCACCGCCAGCTTCAAGCCCTCCCGCAGCACCCGCTCCGCCAGCTTTACCAGCTTCAAGCCCTCCTGCGGCACCAGCACCCGCCCCGCCAGCTCCACCAGCTTCGAGCCCTCCCGCAGCACCGGCGCCAGCTCCACCAGCTTCAAGCCCTCCCGCAGCACCAGCCCCAGCGCCGCCAGTGTCGAGCTCTCCCGCAGCACCGGCACCCGCTCCGCCAGCTTCAAGCCCTCCTGCGGCACCAGCTCCGGCTCCGCCAGCGTCTAGCCCTCCTGCAGCACCGGCTCCAGCTCCACCAGCGTCTAGCCCACCTGCTCCCCAACCAGCTCCAAGCGCTCCGGCAGCTCCAGCTCCCAGTGTTCCCGCCAGCAGTTCGCCAGCAGCTCCAGCATCCCCGGTGTCGACCGTAACCGCCATCTCGCAGTTGACCGAGGGTCAACCACAGGCCCCAGCCACCTCCGCGCCCTCCGGTTCAGCGGCGGCAAGCCCAAGCGTGCCTGCTGCGCCTACGCCTTCGGGCTCAGTGGCCTCAAGCCCAAGTGGTCCAGCTGCACCCGTTTTTACTGGCGCTGCGAACCTCAATAAACCTGCCGTTGCCGCTTTGGCTGGAGTAATGGCTCTGATGGCGTTGGCCTAAGTACCTACGCCTCGGATGTGGATGTCGTGGGCGCCATCCTTAGATCCATCACGGTCTTTACGAGCACATGATCTACGACTCCTGGCGGGATGGTATCGGAGTCGGGCCACTCCTTTAGATTGGGTGAAAATGGCCATGATAGCGGTTAATCTGTTGAGAAGCGCTAAGAACACTTACCGTGTTCGGATATCTGTACCTTAATTATCTGTATACCGATCTTCTAAACCCTAATGTTCTACTTCAAGCAACAATTTAGAAATCTCTTGGATACAGACAGGGA
The DNA here is from genome assembly GCA_025617375.2 of Acarospora socialis. NCBI lineage: Eukaryota > Fungi > Ascomycota > Lecanoromycetes > Acarosporales > Acarosporaceae > Acarospora > Acarospora socialis. The sequence continues at coordinate 440,191 of JAMYGW020000012.1, forward strand.
AGGAGGTGCTAATCGCAGGTGACGCTAATTATAGAAAATATCTACAAGCAACTCTTGTCCCTCATCTGACGTAGTCATACCCTCGCTATTGTCTGATATCTAATGTCGAGACACAATAAGAATTTGTAATTTGCAGTGAAGCTGCATCGCCAAAAGCACGGCAACCGCCGGCGCGACCATGTACGGACTCTGCTTCTAGAAAAGTCTCCAGTTCACTCAGCATTGATCAGGTGCACATTGAAAAGTCTTCTGGAAATACATCTTAAAGACCGCAATGGGGAAGCGCAAAGTCGGCGCGCTGGAAAAGGTTGATGCAGATCTGTAAAGCTACCTAACTACCATCCACGACCGACAGAGAGGCAAGACGCTAACAAGACCAACCCGCAGTCCCAACCTCCAATATAAGATCAGACGAGACCCCACGTAAGTCCTGCTTTCCAATCCGCCACCGCATCGAGGCAGCAGCTGAACCCCCGCCAGATCCTACAAGGAGGACTTTCTCAGCCAGTACTACCAGTATGAGTCGCACCGGGAGATCTTCATGCGGGCGCCGGCCTCCACGACCGACGGCGGCATCGTGTCGCTGCGGGACCTCATCGATTTCGTCTCGCACGTCGCGGACTGCTACCCAGACGTCACGGCGAAGTTCCCGGCGGATCTGATCCAGATCCTGGCGTTGCATCATGCGGAGCTGGAGGCGGAGTTGAGGGAGAAGATCGTGTCGAGCTTGGTGTTGTTGCGGAAGAAGGAGATTATCGATTCTTCGACGTGCGTACTGGGTTCGGGCCTGTGATACTTGTGTGGAGAAGGGGCTGATGAGTGGTGTGGGGGGGGTTAGGTTACTGCAGACGCTGTTTCCGATCCTGACGACGACGCCGAGCAAATCACTCCGTACGTTGCTGTTTCAGAAGATTTTGTCGGACCTTCGGTCGTCGAATTCCAAGACTACGAATCATAAACTCAACCGCACTGTTCAGACGGTGCTCTACAATCTCCTTACGTCGGATCGGGCTTCGTCGAAGGGAATATGGGCCGTGAAGCTGACGCGGGAGTTGTGGAAGCGGCAGATATGGACGGACTCGAAAGCCGTTGAGATCATGAAAGAAGCTAGTTTGGCTGATAATGAGAAAGTCATAGTGGGTGGGGTGCGGTTTTTCTTGGGCGGGGACAAGGAGAGGGAGGAGCTTGAGGATGAGAGTAGCGATGACGGGGGCATAGATATAGGGAAACTGAAGCATCAGATCGGGATCAACAAGAAGACGAAGAAGAAAGCCAAAGTGATGGAGAGAGCGGTCACGACGGTCAAAAAGAAGGAAAGGAAGAAGAATCAACCACATCCGCTGAATTTTTCTGCACTACATCTACTACACGATCCGCAAGGGTTTGCCGAGACGCTATTCTCGAAGCACTTGCAGAACACAAGGTCGAAGCTCAATCTCGAGCACAAGCTGCTCGTCCTGCAGTTGGTTTCGAGACTGGTCGGCTTGCACAAACTCACCGTCATCAGCCTCTACTCATACTTCTTGAAGTATTTGACTCCTCGACAACCTTCCGTCACTTCATTTCTCGCCTCACTCGCCCAGTCAACACATTCCCTAGCTCCTCCAGACGTCCTCGAACCTTTAGTGCAGAAGATTGCCAATGAATTTGTATCGGAGGCTGCAGCAGCCGAAATTGCGTCCGCGGGTTTGAATGCCATCCGTGAGATATGCGTGCGACAGCCGCTTGCCATGAACGACACTCTATTGCAAGATCTGGTCATGTATCGGAAAAGTAAGGACAAAGGCGTTGTGATGGCCGCCAAGGGACTTTTGAGTCTCTATAGGGACGTGGGTGCGGATCTGTTGAAGAAGAGGGATCGAGGGAAGGAAGCTGCCATGCGGATACAGAGCGGTGAGAGGAAAGAAAAGAGGTTTGGAGAGGAAGAGGTAGGTGAGATTGAGGGATTGGAATTATTAGAGGCATGGAAAGAGGAGGAGCGCCAGCGTAAGAGGGCGGAGAAAGGGCTGCCTGAAGACGCTGAGGAAGAAGAGGAAGAGGAGGAAGAGGACTGGGCCGCATGGGACGTGGAGGAAGACGAAAGCGACGACTCGGGGGGTTGGATCAACGTAGAGAGTGATGACGAGATTAACATCAGCGACGAGGAGGATGACAAGCCACCACCAAAGAAAGCAAAGCTTGACGTTCCTTCCCACAAGAGCGATGACAAAGAAAACAGTCCAGGCGAAAAACCGCCAGAGCCGGAAAAGAAAATCCCCACCCTAGCAACGACCCGAATCCTCACGCCTGCCGACCTCGCCAAGCTCCAAGAACTCCGCCTCTCCGCCAGCGTCAACAAACTCCTCCCCCCAAATCAGCGCAAACGGGCCGCAGCCCTCGCCAAGCAACAATCCCGGCACATCGACGACCCGCTAACCGCCACCGAAATCGAAGGCCTTGCCTCGCTGTCGTCGAAGTCGACGAAAGCGGAGAAAGTGGCGCTCGCGAAGGAAGGCAAGTCCGATCGGTCCGAGCACAAAAGCACGAAGGCGATCCGGCAGGCGAAGAAGGAATCCCAGGGCAAGAGCACGACGAACCGCGAGAAAGCGCGGAAGAAGAACTTCCTGATGACGTTGGGGAAGGCGAAGGGGAAGCAGAAGCGGAGTTTGGTCGAGCGGGGGCGGGTGTTGAGGGCGCATGTGGAGAGGGGGAAGAAGGGGGGCAGGAAGGGGAATAATGGGTAAATAGATGGATAACTAGATACATGGGGTCAATAAGTTGCCAGTAAGCTGCCAGTATCAGACTAGAAGTGCTATAATACAGCAAAATCCGTGAGAAGGCGCCGTCAAAGTCGCACCTTTGCCCTGCAATTGAACCTCTCATGTTTGGCGAAACCGCTCCTCCAAAACGCCAGTCTAGATGCGGGTGGCTGTCGGTGAAGATCATCGTCGAGCGTCTCGGGAAGGAGTGCTGCCCTCCTTGACAGTGTTTTCGGGGCATTCACTCATCACTATCAGCTTATAATGAGGCACAGTTTCTAACCCATTATGGAGGTTTTTAAGATTCTCGTCGAACGTCTCAGGGTGGGAGTGCTCCCCTCCTCCTCCGTGGAAGTAAAGTGAGGTACTCTGACTGTATCCATCTTCATCATCAGGCAGTGATGAGGCACATTGTCTAACCCATTATCGAGGTTTTTGACATTGTCGTCGAACTTCTTGGTTGGGAGTGCTCCCATCCTCCTCCATATACGTACTCTAGGTAGGTAAGCAATCTCATTCGTCATCATCACTCCATGATGAAGTACAATGCTAACCTAATCGAGGTTTTCATAGATTTTCGTCGAACATCTCTGGGTGGGAGTGCCCCCTCCGCCGACTAAATTATTATTTACAAACAGCTGAAAGCACTCATCATCATCAAGCCATGATGAGTTCTTGGAACTTTTGGGTTGAAACAGGCCGCAAGGGAGTGCTCCTGGCCCCATCACCACTCCCCGTCATAATGAGCGGGATAATCTAAACCCAGTATGAGGTTTTCTGAAGATTCTCGTCCAACGTCTCTGTGATGCCTATGAAGTGCTCCTTCCTGCAAGTTGAATACCTAGATTCATCATTATCATGCCACAATGGTCTCACCCACACCTTTCCTCCTTCGAGGTGCGGTGATGACGGAGACGTTCGACGAGCAAGTTCGGAAACCCCAATTTCATTCTAGTGCATCCTTGAAACGCCGAACTGATGACTAACCGTATCCCGATCTCGGGCGAGATTTCGGTGCATCCCACTTCGGCGTGTTCTGCCCCGCCATAATTCCAGTTACGTGTATTACCATTCATATCGTTCACCGAAGCCGTTGGCATATATATACCATTTTGTTTTAGCTCTTAGGGAGCTTGTATATGTGACAGCATGGCGGCGAATGCCTATAAGATTGTGGTGTTTGCAGGTGATTATTGTGGGCCGGAGGTGAGATTCGAGGACACTGCAAATCGAAATGCTTTCCTCAGGGTTTGGGGAAATTGCTGATTTTGTACGTTCTTTCTTAGGTCACTACGGAGGGGATTAAAGTGAGCTAGCTACCTGGATCCCTGAGTGCGAAGGTTGCCCTATGTGTTTTGGTGGTTCAAGAGAGTTGAGACGCGACCTTGTCTGGAACAGATTCTGCGAGCTATAGAAAGGGGGAGATCGAGTGTCAAGTTCGATTTTCAGGATCATTTGCTGGGAGGGGTAAGTATGTTCGGATGTGTGAATAGAAGAGGTGAATGTGCCGCTGATGTGTCTTAATGTGGATGCAGGCGTCTATCGATGCCACCGGCTCTCCGTTGACCGACGAAGCTCTCACGGCAGCCAAAAACGCAGATGCGGTGATCCTAGGGGCCGTAGGCGGTCCGGTACGTACAAGCTGCACCATAAGCCCTCAGCGATATCACATCAGTCCTGACGCGCTATTCTTGCCCTCCGCAGAAATGGGGCACCGGCGCCGTGCGACCAGAACAAGGCATCCTCAAACTGCGCAAAGAAATGGGAACATTCGGCAACCTGCGGCCGTGCAACTTCGCCTCCGACTCGCTGGTGCGCATTTCTCCACTGAAAGACGAGGTCTGCAAAGGCGTCGACTTCACCATCATCCGCGAGCTGACGGGCGGCATCTACTTCGGCGAGCGCAAAGAAGACGACGGCAGCGGCCACGCCTGGGACATGGAGCCGTATTCGCGCGTTGAGATCGAGCGGGTGACGAGACTGGCGGCCCATCTGGCCATGCAATCCGACCCGCCCATGCCGGTGTGGAGTTTGGACAAAGCGAACGTGCTGGCGACGTCGAGATTGTGGAGGAATGTGGTGACGGAGGTGATGAAGAACGAATTCCCACAAATCGAGATTGGCCACCACCTGATCGACTCAGCGGCCATGCTGATGGTCAAGAATCCAAGGGCGTTGAATGGCATCGTCGTTACGAGCAACCTGTTCGGCGACATCATCAGTGACGAGGCCAGCGTCATCCCGGGAAGTCTGGGTCTTCTTCCCAGCGCGAGCCTGAGCGGCCTTCCGGATGGGAAGAGCAAGGTCAATGGGATATATGAGCCAATCCACGGTAACGGAATCCATTTCTCTATTGCTCAAACTGAGATCCTTTCCACTAACAGACGCTAGGTTCTGCGCCTGATATTGCTGGCAAGGGGATTGTTAACCCGGTCGCAATGATCCTTTCAATGGCCATGATGCTTCGGTATTCGTTGCACCTCCCGGAAGAGGCGAAGGCGATTGAGGAAGCGGTGCGGAGGACGATCAATCAAGGCGCTTGCACGAAGGATATCGGAGGGGATATGACGACGAGTCAAGTCGGCGATGCGGTGGCCAAGGAGCTTGCGACGGTTTTGTCCGAGATGGAAAAATAAACAAGGAAAGTCATCGTAGGATACCTGTTTTGCCGACGCCGTTGGGTATAGCTGTGCAAACCTGGCCGATCCTATCCGATACAGCTAATCGTAAGGTAGCCAGCAACGCCAATTCGATGCAGCCATCGTCACCCTGTAGCATGAACACCCAGCAATGCCATGCTAGGAAACAGCGAAGCTCCCCCACTCATATGAAGACCAAAAGCACGCGAGCCTACCGACCAAATCTCCTTTTCTATTCACCGCAGCTCCGGCTCCCGCATCCATTCCGGCTCTTCCAGACTCCCGGCTCCCTCTCCTTTCACACCTTTCCCAACCGCGCTCTTCCTCCGATCACCCAACCCTCGCCTCAACCCCGCCGCAGCCCTCCCATCGCCAGCCTCATCCCCTCCACCATCCACCTCATCCCTCGCAAAGATCTGCAGACCCCTAACATGCGTATCCTTCCCATTCTGATGATTCTCACAAACCCGCACCTGCACCAACATCGCCCTCAACACATCGCCCGTCCTCCTCTTAACCCCACCCCCCTCCTCTCCCCCACCATCCCCAAACCCCCACAACCCCTGCACGCCTCCCCTCCTCTCCACCCTCCTCCCCCCATGCCCCTCCCACTCCACCACCCACCCGCCGCCCACGCCCCCCAGCTCCACCTCCACCCACCCCTTCGGCCACTCAGCCTCCCACGTCCCGAACTCCGTCAGGTCGTACGCACCCATGCCCGCGAGGAAGACCATCTTGGTCGGGGTGTAGCTCTCGTCGAGCTCGAAGTCGAGATAGACGCGCAGCTTGACGATCTCGACGAGCTTGAAGAAGTGGATGTTCAGCAGGTGCGGCTGCGGGCCGTCGGACTGCCAGAAGTAGAGCGGCGACGGGTGCCGCAGGGCGGGGACGCCGCAGCCGGGCTTGTAGGTGCTGACGGTCCAGGAGGCGAGGGAGGAGATTTCGCGCAGGTGCGTGGTCGAGGTGGGGGAGGTGGTGCCGGCGGTGTTGGGGCTGGATTGCGAGGTGGCAGGGGGGTGGGAGGTGGGGGATGGGTCGGAGGGTGGGGCTTCGGGTTCGGAGAAGGCGGCTGCGTCGGAGGAGGTGGTCGTTGTGGCTGTTGTGGTGTTGGAGGTGCTGCGTTGGTCGTCGATCGTCGCGGTTTGTGGGAGGTTCGTTGCTGGTGGAGAGAGGTGCGTTGCGGGCGTGGTGATTGTCACCCGGCGGGCGGGTGTGGTGCGCGTCGTGGGCGGTGGGTTGGACGGATGCTGTTGTGGTGGACGGCGGCGGGGAAGCGGCATATTCTTGTTGTGATTTGCCTGGGTCAGGAGGTAAAGGGAGGATTCCCGTTGTGGTTTGTTTACGGATTTGTTATTCTCGACTCGTACCGGTCAATGTTACGGGTTAATGTTCACACGAGGAAGGAGGGTTTGGCAACTGCGCTAGGACGGAATCGGGTTTTCCATCAAGGTCGTCGAACGTCTCACTCATCACCGCACCCCGATGGAGAAAAGCGAAAGGTGGGGTAATGGGATCATCCATGGTCGTCGGACGTCTTAGTCAGGCACCGCCGCAGCCTGGATGCAGAAAGGTCTCGGGTACCTTTGGGGTACAGATACCTAATGAAGTCGAGGGTCCAAGCGAAGAGAGTGAGAAGTGAGCAGACCATGCGGAAGCTGGCTGTAATTGGGGTGAGACTTGAACAGTGATTGGACTTTATCAGCTTTGGTGGGTTTTGCATTTCAAGACATCAAGTTATTTGTAATATACTTCACCTTCTACATAGTACACCAGTCTACTATGTATGTTCGTGCGAGATATAGGTGGTAAAAGACCTCTTGCATTGAATCAATGACGGGTAGAAATTCCTCTCGGTCCTTTGCTAAGAGTAACATTAAATGACGATAGATATCTTCCATAACTATGGAGCAATTCAAAAGCAGAGCTCAGCTGGAAATGATGCTAAATCCCGGGCCCGCACACGGACCGGGCCCGCCGAACATGTTGAAGCTCTCACTGATCATCGCATAAAGGCTGCCGCCTCCCAGTCCCGCGGGACACACCGGGCTTGGATTCGAGCCACCGCTGTTAACAATAAGGAAACAGAAACCGGGTCCGCCGGCAAAAAGGACGCAGTTGTTGCTCTGGCTCGGGTCGTAGCAAGCAAGGCAGCAATCCTCAGGGTTTTGAATGTTGGGGAACTCGATCGATCCTACGAATTGGCCGCCAACCTGGACCAGACCCACTCCGTTTGCGCCTGGAACCCTGGTCGGGGCTGGGCAAACCGTAGTGGAGATGGTGGAGGTGCTCGTGATAGTACTTGTGGTCGTGGTCGTGGTCGTGGTCGTGGCGGTGATTGTGTTGGTGTTAGTTTGAACGACCGTGGCAGCCTGTGTGCAATATCAGCGTAACTACATTGAACGAGAACTGCTTGTACTGGTAAGTGTTGGGGTTACGTACTGGTGTCGGGCTTGTGACGGTGCTCGTGGATGTTGTAGTGGTTGTTGACGGTGGGATCGAGAGACACGAGCAGGCACTTGAAATGCGCGCCGTCGGATATTGAGAGACATAGCTGGGTAAAGCTTTGTCGTCATCATCTTTCTTCTCGTAGTCTTTGCCTTTCTTTGCTTCGTCATTGTCTCTCTCCGAACGTTTGGTTGGCTGAGATGGCGCTGTGAATGTAGGGGTCACGCGTTGACTATGAGCTAGTTAGCTGATGCTCTCATATCTGGACCCCTTCCGGGTACATACGTGATTGTAGTCGTTGTAGTCTCAAACACTGTAATCGTCCTGGGCCAACATCAGTCTGAGGGCATCATCAGGAGGAAGGCCGGCGCTGGATGGAACTCACGAGGTTGTAGTAGTGTCTACACTTGTGGTCTGTGAGACAGTATAGCCTGGCATGGTGGTCGTTGTCTATGTCATCTCAGCCACTTGAAAATCTGTCGTGAACTCGAAAGAGGCACTTACCACTGTGGTGGTGACGGTACTCTTGGGTATATGGAGGAAGGAGCTGCAGAAAGGAACAGCAGAGGTGCTGAATCGACGGAGAGCTCTTAAGCAATTGTCTGCATTGCAAGCATTTGGACCCGTCCGTTTGTGATGAACAGGAGTAGGAACCCAACGGGCAAGAGTAGGAACACCGGTCTTTGGGAGGATCTCAATATCGGCAATTACAATGCCAGGCAGAAAAGACAGCAATGTCACCAAAGCAAGAACGAGGATGGAGTTTTTGCCTGCCATGACGAAGACTCAAGAATTGAAGGAGATGTCTGAAAGATCAACTGGACAAAGTAAAACAAAGGCTGCGACTACGCATACATATAGAAGTTCTGTTCCCTTCCGCTCTCCATGCGAGCATTGTGGCTGTTCGGCCTCAGGGCTGAACGCGAACGCCACATAAACAATGGCATAGCTGAAATTGTGTAGCTATACCACTTAAAGAGAAGTAAGAAGCTTACGAGCAATTGTTGACAACTTGGGAGAGACTTGGTAATTCGTCGCCTAAAAACGCAAGTTTATAAGCTTCAGCTTGGAAGATTAAATCTCCAAAAAAAGGGTCTGGATTCGCTTAAGAAGCCTTATCAGGAAGCGATCTTGGGGACCGGCGGAAATACCTAATGCCTACATTGAATTGACGCTACGCACTGGCGCCACTTCGTCCGCTCCTTTTTGGTGCATCAACTAATTTCTCTTGTCCACAAACAGCTCCGGCCAACGCCATGTGGATCAGTGAACTGTTCAATCAACTCATTTTCAGTGCCCGTTTCGATGAGACTGAATCCAGGGCTCCATCTTTTCCCGTTAGATCAGGACATGTAGGTCAAGTAGAAGGGCTTGAATTCGTTATTAAATAACATTGCTGTTATCCTGGTGGAAGATGACTATCTACCCCCAATACGGAGTATACACCATGCAATTGCGATCCTTACCCCCATGCACCCTCCGTCATCAATGAAGCGCCACAATTACATTGAGTTGTCCGTTCCAGGGCTTGGTCCTAACGAGTCGGTACAGTGGAAGCCAACTGCCCTCACTTAGAGGGCATCTTAGATACCCCCGTAACTACTCCAAGATGGCCGCCGAGCTGACTTGGGGACTAGGTATGGCGGGCGCTGGGATTGTCTCCTAGCGCAAGACATCGGCGTTGGCGATTGACTTGGAAAAGGAACTGCGTGCTCGTATGATGCAGCTGGGCTTGTCGGAAACCACCCCAGCCCACAATACGTTCTCGGAGCTGCATCCGCAGCGCCCCGCCCATCATCGACACGAACGGACAACTGGAGGAGGGCTTGCGCTTCCTCGAAGAGGGCCTTTCGGACACCGGAGAGGTCGGTGGCACTGTGTTGAGAATGCCAGATTGGGCGAGGCCCGTAACTCCAAAGATGTTCGAGTACCTGGCGCCCCTCTGGGAGTTAGAACCTCCAGAACTGGTTTTCATCTTTAGCCTGGATACTTTATATTGTAATAAAATAGAAAAACCGGAATGAAACTGAGTACGCCTGAGATTCATTAACATGAGATTGTACTTCAACAGCAATCACATAGGTCTGGAGAGAGAACGATAGACGACTTGCATAGACTCTAGGGCACCCCACAGTTATCTTTACAAGTAGGACCGAGTTTTCCGTCGCTATAGATCTTGTAGATTATCTCAAAACTCTGCAATTCAACCTTCATACGTGTTAAATACTATGTCCATCAACAGAAAGGCAAGAAGAATACCTACTGAGAGTACGGCCAAGGCTTTCACGTGCTCCAGTGCAGCTGTTTGCCCTTTGCTATGGTTCATGTTCAGATGCTGTTCCGCAACTGGTGGAACAGGGTCAAAAAAATGTGTCTGCGAGGACACAGCTTTGTCCGCTTGTGCTGCCCCGATCAAAGGAGCTTGACTGGTGTCTGATGAGACTGTCAGGTCACTTTAACCTGCAAAGTGTTGGTGTTGGCAAGGGCTCAACTAGTCAGGATCAGAAAGACAGTAGCGTATGTCACATGTGCAGATGGTTGTTGGTGTAGGTATCTCATCTCCTTCTGTCGCGTTACCCCAACATCCCAACGAGCTGTCGCCCCCACAGGGAGGCGCAGGGCTGAGCACTTCTGTACCACATGATTCTCGGAGGATTTACCAACTGTACCACATCGCTGGGATATTAGTACGTCGGGAAATACCTTGCATTTCGGAGACAAACTGTTTCAAAGTCGCGGCACTAAGCCGCTGTGAACTAGGTACACTTGTACTACTCTACCCCGGATTCCAACATCGACATCGATGAGGGTCATTTAGTGAACCAAGCTCCTACTCTCCTGAGTCTCCTTAACCGCTGTGTTATTTCTATCTCTATTTATGTCTAACTGCAATGCTGTGCCATCTGATAGAGCGAGCTGACGCTTCTATCTGATACTTTCACCTCAAAGCCATACTTATGACTCTCCAACGAATGGTGCATTGGTCTTGATACGCCACCAGATTGGACCTTGAAGGTCTCTGTCTTTCCCTTGTTGATGTTGTTCCCAACAAGTCTTGTGGTGTCTCATCTTTCCCGTGAGGCGTGGTCTAAGTTACAGCCATGTTGCTTTGATATTTCCAGTATGGTCACCAAAGCGCTACATCCACCTATGCAGTTGGGTTGAAACCAGACATGCTACCACCCTGCAGGATATCAGGTCCAGCAACATAGAGAGAGAGGACCACTGAGGGCAAGGTTGCAATCAAGAACGGGGAAAGTCACACCTTTACGCAAGGTGGTCCGCACGTTGCCGTTTGGGCGCCAGGCTTCGAGGTGGTCTGCGCCAATTCGAAAAGCGACGGGCACAAGCTGGACACAGGTACTTCGCCGGCGTCGGCTATGACCGCAAGATTGGTCGCCTATTTCCTCTCGCTCGACCATCCCCCTTTCGAGGTCGGAGACGGGAAAACGGCGAAGAATGCCAGGACGTTCCTCAAGGACCATGCCAGCTGGGTACGGCCAGACGGGCGTGATAAGGTTATCTGGAATATTATCGACAACACGCAAACGGGCAGCACGCCGCAGCAGAAGCCCTCACAACAGCCGCAACAGCCGCAACAGAGGCAACAGCCTTCTAAATACCAGCGGAGTGGAGGATATGTTGAGTTGAAATCTTGCGTAGCCAAATTTCCCGGTGGCAAATGTGAAGCAATCACCGCCGGCAACATCCCACAATCCTACTACTACTGCCAATGCCCAGTGAGTGCTTCTGCCGATTCTCAAACCTCTTATATATAACAAGATGGAACTCGATGGCTGACTAACATAATCCGATTCTAATGAATGACAAGAACAACAACACTGACACAAGTATTCCCAGAATGGTGGTCCATCAGGAAGAGTTTGTGAACGTGACTTCTTTGGCAGTGTTTGCGGTCTGTTGTTTTGGTTGTGATGGACCTTGTCGGTGGACATATGGGAAGATGTCATTGAGCCGCTTTCATCTCTAGTTCTGATATGCTTTCATGAATTTTCGCTTTCGTTTGACTTTTTGTTTGATGGCCGCAACCGCGCATATGATTTTGATGAAGTAGGGCTTCTCAGGAAAACAAATGGACTCCTGCTAGATGACAATCAAACTACCCCACTCCGCTTTCTGGCCTGCATATATGATAGTGAGGTGCTTCATAAACTGCTACGCCAGTGTCTTTCACGCGCCAAATATAAGACGAGTAACAATCCGATTCTCATCAAGGGCAAAGGTCAGCCTAGAAGTATCCATCGCGAGCTGTCAGCTTTCTCTAATATGCCATTTTCACGAAAATCCCTCACTCCTCGACTGTACGTAGAAGGCAATGCAGGGAAGACCTCAAAGCAGGCTCGTTCTGATCTGCGCAAAAGATATGGTATGCTCAATACGGCGAGCATAGTGCCAGGAGCGTGTAGCTTATTTTTAGGAATATACACACCGATGAGGTCTGTAACCCTCCGAGAAGCCGACAGCGTTATTGGAAAAGATTTCGGTGTCCGGACCGTGAGGGAGGGTGGCGCTGGCCCGGGTGAAACACTGTCACAGTTTGACCGACTGTCAGCATAGATATGATTGTAGAGATCCCATCAAGGAAAAGAATCACATTGCATGTTTCAAACCTGACTAGGATCGCGAATCTGGATAAATCCTTGTGGCAAAGGGTACAGATACAGGGCGTCGTGCATGTCTGAGATCCAACGAGGTTGAGATCCAACAGAACGCAACACAACCCAACCCGACATGCCCTGCTTCCGTTCCCTCGTCTACCAAGAATCACGCTGCCCCAGCGCAGTTGTCCCAACGCCGAGCAGACAGGACAAATGGACAAGAATAATGGTCCTAACATACATAGTAAGAATTAATCATGCGTATAACTTCATCCGGCAGACCACGTCTCCGTAAGCACTGTAGTCCTCATCCAAAGCGTCAGCTCAACCAACCTAAAACTCAACTAAACATTCACGTTTTTCTGCAAGCCGCATGAACGGTGTTAAAGAAAGGTAAGGAAGGAAAGGAAAGAAGGAAGGAGGGAGACGACAGGAGAGGTAAAGCTGGCAGCAGAGGTGGGTCGATGAAGCCAACCTTGAGATCCTGAAAGCCTTCGTTTTCATCTTCAACGTACTTGCGACCGACTAGGAAGCGTGTCCAGAGCTCGTTCTCAAGGCCTAGGTCGCGCGGAGGTGGAGTAGGGGGTGGGGAAGAGGACTGGGCGGGCTGGGAAGGGTTGGTGGAGGCCATTGGGAATGGCGATGGGTTGTAGACATCCGCAGTGATGGGATGGGAATGTGATGTGAGCTTCAGTGCGGTGTTTGATCAGATAAGCAGGGACTGACGTGGCATGGAAAGAGGTATTAATCTAAATGTGGACAGTTTTGAGCTACCTACTCCGTACGAAGTCACAAATCCCATTGATCCATGACAAGCCACATGACGACAACAACAACAACAATATACCAAGAAAGGGTGAAATGACACTGCTCCTTCTACATGGAAGAGTCACAGAGCCTCCTTCTTGCATAGTGAGAGCTTCGGTACAGGTGTAGGCTCACCGCAAATGTCAGGTTACAGTGTTATGCGAAGTTACTTGCCGAAACCCTCGAGCAAGATTGTCGAAATACTTATAGGTGCCTCTAGAGAAGCGATTGCAGATTGCCTCAATATAGTTCTAGGTCGTAAATGAATGTCAATCATTTCATATGAAGCACTCCAAAACAGCACGAGACAGAAATGTACTGAGGTATAGATTCTTTGGGAAAGCTTTCTATGTTACATGGAGGACTCCATATTATGTTGTATGCTATGAAGTATGAATACTTATGGACCATTCTTTTATGAATCTGAAGAGGACTTCATACATCCATTAGGTTTTGGTGATGAGCCACACGGCATTCATTTATGACCTGAAACCATAGAGATCTTATAGGCAAGATACAGTACCTGAACACAATGTCACCACAAGATACAATTTGCCAAAAAATAGGTTTATATAACCTTCATGATATGATTTGACACAGTGATCATGACTTCACACAGTTGCTGACACACATCCAGAATCCAGTGATTGTTGATGAACTCCGTAGACTCACATTGCATGAAACTCAACACCACATAGAAAATAATGGCGGAATCAGACCAATTCAGCCAGTTTTAATAGATGCATATGTGCGTCAGTCCTCTATACGTTTGAGCCATGGTGTACTGTTCTGACTGCCATTCTCTGTCTTGAATTTTCATATTATTGGAGTGTTCACGGAATTCCTTAACCAACTACTCTGATGTGAGCGTGTCAATACTATAATGGTGTAGAATCATCAACATATAACATTTTTTCATTACAGGTCTGAGATACACATATGTTCTTATATATAAACTACACTGAGTGACATGATTATGGTAAGAAAATGATAACAATATGATGTACTTCAGTATCTTCTTTGTTCACCAAATAGAGAATTCTCTAGTGTGGCACTGCGGTGGCACCACTATTTTTCGTCACTGCATCTGGCCGCAAGGTAGCTATAGCTCAGACACAGCCGACTTCGAGCCAACAGCGAAAGTCTCCGGCAGCATGTCATACATAATCTTCCTCAACGACTTGGCAAAATCCGGATCCGTCTTCAATCTCTCGAAGAAGACTTCCCGCTCCTTGACGGACTTCTGATCCATGGAATACAACCGAAGCAGTTCCGCCACCGACCACGGGTGCGTAATGTTCCGCCACGTATCGCGTCTCGAGTTCGCACACCAGGTGAGGATCTCATCGCTCTCTCCACCCTTGAGGTGACGGACCAAGGCATTGCCGTAGGTGTAGGCACCGAGGATGCCGCCTGTGAGGCCGAGGCCGCCCATTGGGTTGTTCGACTATGTGTAGATTTAGATGACGAGGAAGATAGAGATATCGAGATGTTAAACGGTCAACTTACATGCGCAGCATCGCCTGCGAGCAGAACCTTGCCTTTTCGAAATGTGGCAGCGCATCGCTGGTGGGTCCGGTAAGGTGCCAACCTGATGATCCGGTAATCTTTCGAGCCCTTCATATACTTCTCCAGCCTCTCGTGCGATCGAGCTCTCACCTCAGCTTCAGAGTTGTCAAGCTGGAGGGACTCGGCGTACGCGACACGCCACTGGTTTTTGTGGCTGGTTCTCACTATGACCGCCCAATTTTTCGGGTCAACGAAGTAGTTGAAGGGAGTGAGGCCACACTCTTTCTCGAAGTCGTACTCGACGTCGGCACCGGTGATCTGGAAGTCTTGCCATGTATAGCCCTCGAATGGTATGCAACAAGCACGGCGCACGAAACTGTTCGCGCCATCTGTCCCCAGCACATAGTCTGCGAGTAGTAGCTGGTCATCATAGTCATGGTTGACCATGACTTTGACGCCGTCTTTTACTTGCTCTATACCCACACATCGGTGTCCGAATTCGACTTTGACACTCGAATATCGATTCAAGGCGTCAAGGATGATGACGCTGAGTTCACTCTGTCCGATCAGTAGGTTACCACCGTACTCATCCGCACTGTCCCCGGATAATGGCAGCACGCCAAGCACATTGCCCTCCATATCTCGCCATACTGCGCCAACAGTGTTCTTGTAGGCTTGCTCCTCAATCCGTCCGAGAATTCCTAAGCTTGAAAGTGCTGGGATCACAACAGGCATATAACTGACGGCCCGAGTGGTGTCCAGTAGCTTGTCATGACCTTCGAGCACGATTGTGGAGATACCCGCCTGACCGAGCCTGAGGGCAGTCAGAAGGCCTACGGGTCCGGCACCGACGATGATGACTGAATAACGGTCCTGTGAGAGAGTAAGAGACAGATACCGAAAACTACCCTAATCTACAGCTGAGAGATTCTGCAGAGGGGGTTTGTGAAACAACAAACCGTACTTCGAAGCCCATTGCCACCCTTTCTTAAACACTACAGTGTAAACAGATGCATAGATGCAGGACCCCAGTCTGGAATGCTAATACTTATTGACCGATAACACGGATATCTTATTGAACAGACAATCGAGGAAAGACCCCATATTTGAAGAGATCAAAGGGGCGGATGCGGCAGAGGGATTCCGTCTGAGAAAGCAGACGTTCTCGATCATATGATAACAACAGCAAGAATTGTCTGATATATCATAATCATGCATCCGTGCTAACCGCAATCCTGGATTGGACGTTGTGGCTCCAATTGAATCCTTACATATACGCTCACTGCCGAAGCCTGATCTAACATCATCGCGGATGCTCACTGCGACGTACATATTAATCATCAGCTGTCAGAACAGCGTGCATATGCAACGAATTGAAGGTAGAAGGTGAGCAAACGTCGAAGTTGCTAGCGCCACCACCACAACCCCAGATCCGCCCGTTCCGATCTGACGGACACCATTCCCTTTCAGCCCTAGCTCCAGCCTCGTACCTTCAGAGGCGCAGTCTCGCTTTCCATGACGCCAAGAACGCTCGGGCTTTATCAATGATGCCATGAACCTCTTTCTTACCTTCGTTCCGTGCCATTATTAGATACCTAAAAACCCTCGAAGCCAGAAAAGATTATATAGCTCTAGACCTCATCTGCCCCCAGTCCACGAGACAATCCAACAATGGCCTCCCTCATCGCCGCCGCCGGCTTTCTGACCTATGAAAAGTCCTCCTCCCCTCTCCACCCCTCTCCCCCTTCTCAACAACCATCTAACAAAAACCAAACAGAGTCCGCAGCCACCGCGCCAAGAAGAAAGCCAAGAAAGAACAACACAACGCCTCGCGCTACTCCGAGCTCCAGAACGACAAGGCGAACGCCGTCGGCGAGAAGAGGAGTGCGAGTGCGAGTTCGAGTCGCGAAGATTTGAGTGAGGGGGAGAAGGTGGGGCGAGGCAAGAGCGAGGAGGCGCCGCCGCCGGCTTATGAGAGTTTGGGAGGGGAGGGTAGGGTTGGAGGGGCGTTGAGGGGGCGAGGAGACGGGGTCGTGCGGTAGGGCTGGGATCGTGGTGCGTTGCTGGTTTGCCGGTGCGGGGACTGATCTGGTGGAGTTGGGAAGGGTTGTGTGGTGGGCGGTGGCGTTGGATTGGGTCAAGCCTTGGTCGCTGTCGCATCTGTGCGAATTAGGTGTATGCATGGTCCTCACGAAGTTACGAGGTTATCGCAGCGTGCATTTGAACTTTTGAGCCTGTATTATCCTCTATTTGAGACGAATGCTGTAAGTTCCCGACCCTAAATCCCCTCTTGAGAACTCCAGCCCCATTTTGCTCGTAAGTTCATCAACTCATGTGGTGAAGACAATAGAAATGCTGTCCTGTTCAAGGCTTTTCTTTCTCGCCCATTTCTTCTCTCGAGTACTCCTTGTACTCTCCACCACCATCGCTCTTTTGCATCGCACTTTTCCGTTGCAGTAGTTCCTGACAAAACTTTGAACGCGCCCTAATCCGATCTCCGTACTTGAGAAAGGCGAAGGGAATAATCGTCATCCCAAGACTGATGAATCCCAGGAGACTGCTTGCCCAGCTAACACCGAGCCGGTCATACATGGGCTTTGCCGCCAGCGGTAGCAGCGCCCCAAGGATTGACCGGGAGAAGCTCGCCGCCGCAAGTGCAGATGCCGCGTAGATCTGATAGGCATCGGCCAAGTAGTTGATCAACGCCATGAAAATGAGTAAGAAGCCAACGCCGAATGGCAGACCAGCGAGCGTAGGTACAATCCAATGAATATGAGGTGACGCTGTCCAACCGAGCCAGAAGAGAGATATGATGTATAGTGGACCCCCAATGCAAGCGAGAGGAAGCCGGCGGTATTCTTCTATACTGGACCAGGGAGCGTTACGAGCTTTAGCTCGCTGGAGGATAGAGTCGTAATAGATTAGGATTCCGCACGCAAAGACTGCCCCTACGCCGACTAGAAGTGGAGACGTCAGAGATGAATAAAATACATGCGGAGAGATGGACATACTAGGGATGAATGGGAGACCAGAAACGCCGGGACTCATGCGGTAGATACCTGCCAGAGTAAGCATTGATGTTCGTCCGATAAGTATGCTGAAATAGCTCACCCTGAAAAATTATAGGGTATGCTTCAAAGAACATGTAAAAGATCGCATAAGCAAGGGAAAGGTACAGACAGCTGAACAGAACAATGGCTTCGAACAGTAGCATGCGGATCGGTCTCATAAGAGTGACAGTCACCATCTGCTTCGCTCCCTTCTTTTCGAGCTCAATAGGCGCAACGATGTTTGGATCCCCTGTAGCCTTCCGCATCTGCTGAGCGTACTTCTTAAGGATGACTGGTCCGTAGGTTTCTGGAAGGAACAGCACAGGGATAACAGACACACCGGCAATGATGAAACCGATCCAGAAGGTCCACCTCCAGCTGAGCACAGAGATGTAGCCCGAAATGATCGGTCCTAGTAGCGGACCGAAGGTCGTGGCCTTGAAACATTAGCAGGTTCGAGTTGGGAAAGCAGCACAAGAGCGTACCGCCATGAACAAAGCCATCGCTCGTCCTCTTGTCACAGGGTCAGAGAAGATGTCTGCGTAAAGTCCACCGACAACAGATACTGGACATGAGGCGCCGATACCCACGAGGAGTCTGAAGACCAGTAATGTAGGCCAGTTCGGCGCCAGAGCACAAGCCATCGTAAATATCGTGTACGAGCAAAATGTTGCGGTCATTATCTTCTTCCTTCCATATGTCTCACTTAACGGTCCGAAGAGCAAAGGGCCGAGGACGTAGCCAACAAGATACATGGAGATGGGCAGAACGAGCTGCGGTTCATTGGTGATATGGAAGTATAGGGCGATAAACCGTATGGCGCCGCTGGGTAGAGCTGAGCCGAGCGTGCTGTTGATCACAGTCACGATGCCGACAAGGACGACAATGGACTTTTTACGCTGCACAAAGGCGTCAGCCGGGGCAGGTCAAAGCAAATATCAGCCTTACATACCGTCGACCAATTGAAGGGGTTCTCCGGATCTCCCTGACCAAAGCAAATGATTCTTTTGGAGTTGGGAGAGGACGCTCCGAATGGCGGCGCGCTCTCTGGTACCTTCACCTCCTTTCTCTCGTGTACAGTGTCTTTCTGGACTAGCGGTTGCTTTCCTTGATCGGCCTGCGTCAGGTCGGGGAGGGCACACCCTGGTAGAGTCAGGGTTTGAGTGAGTGAGTTGACAGTGGGGATGGGCATACGAGGCATCATTGAGTCCAGAGTAGGACTTGTGTCGGTTTGGATCTCCTTCAGAAACGCTTCCCGAGAAGCTGTCTCTTGTGGACTCCCCATTATCGACAGCCCTGGATCGCCTCGCTATATCAATCATTAGTTATTGTGAAGGCGGTGACCCCTCTAAAAGTAGGCCTGATATGAATAATTGTCGTGCGAGTCATTGTTGGGGATAGGATATTTTCTCGACAATTGCGAGACCGCGGCGATAAACTGGGAGATCTCTCACCGGCTATGACGGCTTTGTGCGGTGATCTGCAATGCGAGTCAACGACCAAGCTAAGGCTAATGAGATTCGACCGACGTTAAAAAGGTCAAACGGGCATTCGGCGTAAAGACCACCGATAAGGCGCAACACTTGAATGTCGTCTCAAGTACAGAAGAGCATTGAGATGGGGTTGAGGTAAAGCAACGCAGATGCATTTCGGCTATCAGCTTCAGTTTTTGTCCAGTCGCCGATGGCCTATGTGTGAATCAAAGGCAACCCCTCCGTGTTATGGAGCGCTGTGAATGACTGCCGCACATATGCCAAACAGTCCATTGCAATATGAGTTATGTTTCAAGATTTATACTCCTCCCAAAGCGTGCATAGAGTGCAACCTTGAGTTGCTGCATCTCCTCTCGAATCCCACTTAGCTTCTCTTCGAGCGCCGAGACCTCCTCGTCAATCGTTTCTGTGGAGGAGGAGAGCATGGACTGCACCTCCGGTAGAGGCAGGGAGATGAAAGAGTCTCCAATCTTGTATCTGGGAATACGGTCAGTTAGGAAGAAGCTGGCCACGGTAGGAACAGAGCCATGTACGGTATTAAGTCATCCTCATCGGCCAACTCCAGCTCGTTGGAGACTTCGTCAAGATCCTCCTTGTCTTTCTGTCCGTCGAGTTAGAAATACGCGTACGTCAAGCGTTGACATTCCCTACATGTTTCGCCTTAAGCTCCTCCTCGATGATGGATTCCCGTTGATGGAGCCGGCTGAACCTGTTGATCTTGTCCTGATCTTCCCGACGCACCTCTGTCTCGTCGCTCCCGGTAGCGACCTCGTCGTCCCTTGAAAGCTGTACAGCTAGTCAGCAATGAAAGGAGAAGAGCGTAGGTGGAGAACATACCATGCGCCGTTGCATCTTACCCTGATGTTGATATATTGCATCTGATTGCCGCAGAACTGATCTCAATTCGCTTACATAATAATTTGATTGCACAAAATCTAGTCCGAATATAGTTAGTGTGACAAGGCATTCATCCACAACCAGGGCATCCTTGAGCCCTATCACGCTACGCATACACGGTTTTGGGTCACTCTTTATTGCTATTACTAGACCCCAATCTTTATGGATGACGGACTCCCAAAGTTCGTTGTATAAGTGTTCGCGAAATTCCATCTCTAGCTAGTCATACCGTCCGGAGTCCTTCATATAGGACAAAACTGTAGTCTCACGTTTGATATTTCGCCTTGTTGAAGCAACGAAGTGCCCCAGGATGATATCTTAGCATTAGTTCATGACTAAGTTTGTAGAAAACATATCCCAGTGGCCCCTATCCGCCCTACTCCGCAGCCCCAACCCCTACACCAGCCGGACAGTTCGTAATATTCGCCTGCCATGCAATCTTCGCATACGCCGGTAAGTAGCTATTAGTCGTAGAGCTAGACGGTAGATAATAGCTCACGTCAGCGGTGGTATAGGAGGCTCCAACGCTCTTCAACGCAGACAGGACGTCTGGCGCAATGTAGTCCAAGAAGACGAGATCCACGGCTTTAGGTTCACTCTTGTCGGCAGGGAAGGAGGCGTTGGCTTGCAAGTATTGTGGTTGCGGGTAGTATGGTATCTTCGAATGAGGAGTGTCATCTCCCGTTCCGACACCGAAGTCGTCCTTGGTCACGTAGCCAGGAGTGAGTGTTGACGTCTGTCGGCGAATTATGCCGTGGTCGGAGCGGGCTTGCAAATCCGTAATGGTACCAATGGTAGGATCAACACAGCTGTCTCGTGGAAAGGTTGCGAAGTCCTTGTCACTTGGAAAGAGACCACGCTTCTTGGTATCGGGGGCGTTGTTCAGGATGTCAAGAACACGGCTGGCGCTAGTATAGGGCACCTCTTGAAGATATTGAAAGGCGTCTTTAAACGGACTCACGATGAATGAATCGTCGTAGGTGAAAGGTCCTTTCACCAGATCGAAGCGAATAGATCCAGTGTTGATAAGAATAAGACGTGGTGTATCTGCCCGAGACTGGTTGACCACCACCGTTGACAACGCTATAGGAAGTAACCGAAATATATTACCCTCCGCACCGAACGGCTTGCAAGATTGACAGTACGTTGCAGGAGCACAACCATAGACAGCTGTAAGGTTGAGCTGTTTGCGGGCGGTGGTGATCTCGGTAGTAACCCGTTCGCCGCTATTGGAATCGAAGGTTTTATCTGCGTTTTGCGAACCGGTTGCGTGATATGCAAAAGTCACTCGGTTCCAATCGAGGTAGCGTCGACTGTAGAGTATGGACGGTGACGAGGAACTTCTTTTCGTCGTGCCTGTAGCGGCCACTGATGATGCACTAGCTGAGCCAGTCGATGTTGCAACCTTGACGGCTCTCATGGTAGGATTAGGGACGCCCCGAGGGTTCACGTTGCCTTTGAAGGTCGTGGAATTGATGCCGCTCATGGAGACCCATCCAAGGGTCTCGCAGTAGCGACCTGCAACGAGTCAGTTACAGTAATCTGCAGAGAAAGCTTACGTGCGTCCTTTCCGGGCCCGGGGTATGCCACGACATTAGGATTGGCTTACCACTCTCGATACCAGTGCTGATTCCGTCGAATACCACAAAATCCCGAATATGGGTATGACCCCCAAACCATTGAATCGGAATGTCTGGGCGAAGGCCTCGAATCGTCTTGTATATCGTCCCAAAGGTACTCCCGCCAGCGGTGGGTCTGGTAGGGTTATGTCCGGTGACAACAAAAAGATCAATCGGGTCTTTGTAATTGACGGCGTCTAAGAACCACGACTCTTTGATGAGCTCGGCGGCTTTGATCACCTTGCTTACGTTACTATTTCCCTTGAAATCATACAAGACACCAAAGGCCATGATACGGAGTCCTCCAGTCGTATGTCAGCATATCTCTGTTTATGGTCTTGGGCAGTTGGGGGAGTACCGTGAGCGGTTGTGAAATACCGGTATCTGGCACCAATGTACTCGAAATTCCCTGTCGTCGGGTTGAGGATCTGAACATTGCTGGTAAGGTACCTCTCGCCGTAGACTTTGCTAAATTGGCTGAACGTCTCGTACGCAATATCCGTGACATAGAGCTCGTGATTACCTGCGAAAACCATTCTGTTACCCTCTCCTCTTCAACAATAGCAACGTAAATAGCGTACCGATCGTGAGAAGGTCATAATCGACGTTCTCGAAAATCGCATTCGAAATGTTCCCGTTCGGAGTGGTGGCATCACTGAGTCCGGCACCGTCATGCAGGTCACCTATCCGCCCTCAATTCAGTGGCAGTTCTCGGGACAAGTCCTCTAACTACTTGCTCCCCTCACCCGTATCGACCAATAGCAGATCCACTCCCAGACGCTCAGCTTTTTGCCTCATATGCCTCGTGAAGCTGACAAAGTCCCCCCAGTCCGCTCCATAATTCTGTTCTTTCAGATGACCTTCAAGCCAACCGTGCGTGTCAGTGGTGTGAAGGAAGTTGATCTGACCCCACTCCAGGGGCCCTCGAGGTCCTACGGTAGCACCCTGCGCGTCAGGCTGCATGCGCCGCACATTGCGAGTATGGACGACATTGTTCTGAGGGCCGTAGCAAGACTCGCAGGCTAACGTCACCGCTGCGCTGGCCAGCGATGCGCACAGGATAGAAATCAGCATGACAGAACAGCAAGCAAGACGGTGAGCCTGCTTGACTGACGATAAGGATCAGTACTCAAAGAAGATTAAAGAAACCTCTTGCATTTTAAATACCAATGCAAGACGGAGGAGATTCATAAGAAATAGTTTCCATGACACGGGAGCTCCTCAGCAACGTGCATCGGAGGATGTCTGCAGAGGTGCTCATGATCCGTATCTCGCAGTGCCAATCGCAATCACCACGTGCCTCAACCCGGCCGGAGAACAGGTAACATGTCAGGCACGGCATACATTGTAGTACGGCCTTATTTCCTTTTGCAGAGAAGCAGTGTTATGACCTTCTACTCCAGGCTTGACGGCATGATGCAGTAATTGAACTTATCTGATTTGTTCCTCGTGAGTTCGTGGGGTATGATGTCGTGGGTACCAATCGGAAGGCCGCACCTGAGCCACGTTTTTTTGCGCCACAGGAAGAGATTCATGCTCCGCCCGGCTTCAAGGGTGTGAGTGCCTACCTTGGGTAAGTAGTGATCGCCTTGAAAAGCAAGACTCGAGTTGTTATTCTGCCTGACAGCATATATGTGCTGCTTAACAAAGCAAACTTAGTGGTACTGATTTCGTCTCCCCTTTGGACCAAAGACAAAACGGTGACTACCGTTACAGGTAAGATCCTTCACAGCATGCCTAAAAGAGTGTTCAGTTCAGGCCTCCCACGCCTAACCTTAGGGAACGCCTAAGCCTGCCACTAAGCCAGTAAAGCTCATACATAATTTATACCTATGGTTCCAGGTCGTACTATGGTAATTAATAATGAATGCCGTTGTGCACCAAGACAATATATAGGTAAAGTTACCCCCCAAGTCTAGGCCTATCTTGTAGAATGAATTTCTTTTCATTCTTGACAGTTTTGTGGAGACCTCCATGTAACATAATCAGCATTTTCCTCAAGAATCACATTTGTTGATGTCTTAATGTTTTGGAGTGCGCCATGGAACTATTAGCATTAATATATGACTAGAACTATAGCGGGTCAAGTCCGGCATGAATGGTGTTTGAAAGTCACTTCACTCAACAATCAGCCTTCGAAATCACATCTTGACTTACATTCAGGGACGATCTCATATTCAAATTTAACGGATATGTAATGGACAAGTAAGTTTCATCTGTGGTACCTACTCGGTGCCGTTCTTGGGGGCCCATCGCTACTATTCCCAATCACACATGTAAGGGTTTAGATCGATTGGATATCATTGCAGGTCGTGGTCGACCACTCATGTATGCTGATGAGGCGTCCTTCAGTTCTAAGCTCTGCAATTGTTCGAACCTATATGCATCGAAACAACAACCATTTGCCCTCGATCTTGGATCCCGAAGGAAAATAGTGAACAAGTATAATGCTCCGATAGACAGTCGATGCCGCACTTTATCCAGGAATTATAAACCTGTCTGCACGAAGTGCCAGTTCCAAACCCCGAGATGAAGCCAATATTATATGTATATACTGCGTGCAATCCAACCACTATCTCTTACCAACCCATGACCGCTAAATCTATGCAAAATAAAGAGAAGCCACCGACAATCGAGAACATAAACGATCTATCTGGCTGATTCTACACCCAGCCATTCCTGAAGTTTTCATTGATGAACCTTCTGCATACACGAGATATGCGTCAAGCTCGCTACCATGCTCCTTGTCATCATCGACCGGGCATCGGACAATCGAACTAGGCGCCGTGTTCGTAAGACTGGACCGAGCTATCTTGCCCTGGATTAGCAGATTCGTAGTCCCATAGCTTGACGAATCGGTAGTATCCAGATGCCAAGAGAGCGCCGAGGAAGGGTCCGAGCCAGTAAATCCAGTGGTAGTGTGGGAAGTCGTGGGTGACGACAGAGGGCCCGAATGATCGGGTTGGGTTGAGAGACCCGCCGGTAAAGTACACACCTGTCCGTGATCTTAGTAAACAAAACTCGTGTAGTAGATACAGGATGAGAGATTTACCAGTAAGCTCGGCAACGAACAAGGACAGGCCAATGCCAATTGGTGCCAAGAAGGTTGCTTTTGTTTTCTCCGCCGCCAGCATCAGTACAGTGATGATCAGTTCAGCGGTCAGGAACATCTCAATGAACAGGCCTTGGGCGACCGAGGTGCCGTTGTTGAGAACGGTCAAGACTGCAAGCGGCCCTGGGAATAGGGCCGAGACGACTGCAGAAGCGACGATGCCCGAGATCATTTGCGCGACGAAAAGGAATCCTCCTCTGATCCATGGGAGCGTTCCACTGAGGCACATCCCCAGAGTCACCTAAGCCACGTTTGTTAGTACACAGAGGATATTGCGCCTAAGCTGATTCTCGAACCACATACCGCTGGATTGAACAAGCCACCGCTGATCCGGTAGAAAGCCCATGCCGTGACACCCAAGGAGAAGCCGAAAGACAGAGCAATGAACAGCAGTTGGCTGGGGTTGGGTGATTCGGCCGGAGTGATGATATTGGCCACTTGGGTACCACCAAAGGAGAAGAAGAGAAAGAGAAAAGTTCCAACGAATTCGCCAGATGCGGCGACAAAGTGCTTCCGTAGCTCATCGCCAGACCAGTTGGAGTCTGAGAACGGAGTGCCAGTGGCTTCACTGTGTTTGGAGAACATGCCCATGATTAAAGATATAGAGTATGATTGATCAACAACAAAGAATAAGAATGCCTTAGGGAAGAAACCGTTATAGCCAGCCGTCGGAAAAGGAGGATCACTCAGGTTTAGGTGAAATTAACGTTGCTCTAGTAGTATGGCTGTCTATCTTACCTCATCGTGGCGACATTTTCTGCCTTTCAGATTTGGGTAAAGGGTGCAACCGATTTTTCGCTTTGATGGGGCACTGTTGCTGACTCGACGTAATGAGGCGTTTTTGAACCAGCGAGATTTGAGACAGCAGAGAGTTTGGCCTGGCTTGTCGATCGTTCGATGCCCATTGGTCTCCCTGCCTTCGTCTAGCCAGATTCGAGATCAACAATCTCGCATACTCCGGTAGCGTTTAGGAGAAAAAAGTAACTTTCAGCCACCGGTAGTTGGCGCATATTGGGGTTTGATTTTGGAGGCTGACGAGTCTCTCGGAGTTGATCCAGGCGTTGTGGCGTATGAAACCCACCGGAAAGAATGACGTACACGGCTGTTGCCGTCGCTTGCAAAGAAAAGCACTGGCGCCCAGATATGACACTCAGGCTATTTTACACCAATAAACACTGAATCTCAACACAACCTGAACTGTTAGAACTGCCACGCACGGAGCAAAGGTGAACAAGGTCTATCCTTACATGTCATTGCGATAGAAACCTGCTTGCCTTACAAATTCAAAGCCTCTCACCCTCAACTTGTTTGTACAAGGCGTAAGTCGGTGAAAACGCTGACGATTGGAATAATAATGATACACATGAACACTCCATGCTATGCCACAAGAGCGGAGGTACGTCCGGGGCGACAGATTTCGAATACCTGATAACATCCAAGTCACTTGAGGCTCCTCAACGCCAACCTCCAGTATAATGATTGACCTTCCAAGAGCGATGTAACAAGAAATATGGACCCCTCCTGAAAACGAAAATAGCATGAACGCAAGATGAATATATATGAGATCGAAATGTCGTTGGTTCGGAACCTGTTGTTGCTGAGGAAGATGAGCGTTGCGCAAAGTCCGACGAAATGGGGATGGAGTTGGTGCAAGCGCCGAGAAAGGGAGAGATCATGGATCCTGCGTGGAAAGCTACTCTGCGTCTTCGGACCGTGGTAGCAAGGCGCCGTCGTGGTCAACGAGCGATCTGTCATGAATCTCGTCTTCGATGACATCTATCAATATTGACGACGTGTTCGCAGCCCTTTCGTTCTCTGCGCTCGCCGGTGTCCACTGTGAGGTAGTGTTGTGTTGAGTGGGCGTGGGGCCCCCGCTATCCTCGTCCGCGTCAACTCCGCCGTCGAGGTTGACCTGAAGGTTTGGGGTTTGTGGGCGCGAGTTGGGCGGACGACGACTGTTATAAGCAGGACCGCTGAGGGAAATGGAACTATTGTTGCTGACAGCAGTGGGTGCTTGGCTGAGGCTGCTTGGTGGTCGAACCCTTCCCGCCACACCTTGGCTTGACCCATGCCGTGAATGGCTGAATCGGTAACCTATACCGACGAAATCCCCTGGGTGTGGCGATCGCTGGCGGCCCTCAGACGATACATCACTCGACAAGCGCCTGGAATCGATTGTGCTCGAGGTCCGGGAATCTTCTGGCGATTGAACCTCATGTGGGACCCAAGGCGTTTCGATATCTGCTGGGTGCACAGCTCTAAGTTGCCCTTCACCGCTGCTGCGACTTGCCGTTTCTCTTTGCATGCATTGACAGCCGTCGGTGCAGTGGCACCTTGGTTTCTGCAATGCTTCTGCCCGCAGCTTCTTTTCTCTTCGTCTACATCGGATTCGTTCAAGCTTCTCATTGGCTGCAGTAATCTCTTCCCGCGAGCTCTCGGCTCGGTTCTCATGAGGCTCTCCATGTATCGAGTTGAGTCTTGCATTTAGTACCGCCGCGCTACTGCTTCGTTCGTTCAGAGGTTGCTCTGACATTTGCTGTCCATGAGATTGGATGGAGGGATCCACAGTGGTAGGCTTCGATGTGGAAGAGACTTCTTTCCTCAAAGTCGCCGCGCTTGCATTTGCCGTGACCTTTGAGGTCCGGTGTTTAGCGAATGGTCCAAAGCCAGTCTTTGTTGGCTTTCTGATATGGTTCTTAATGCTCTTTACCTTTCGAAGCATTCTGTTTGCATGGTCTTTGATCCTTTTAAACCGCCCGGAAGCAGATAGTACCGTAGCGGTCTTGTCCGGATGAAGCTCCCCTCGCTCAACTCGTGCTACCGCCGACAATCCTTGACTGGAGTCATTGTTAGGCAACACTGGCGGCTGGTCTTGGGGCAGCTGTTTTGCTGGCTGTGACTGCTCCCTAGGTGGTGCGCTCCGTTGTGACGGCTCCCTTGAAACACCATTTGAGGGACTCGCTTCGATGATCGTCCTCAGATTACTGTCTCTTGGAGACTCCAGAGATCGCACGTCGGTACACCCATGGAACCGTGATGAACTTTCGGCGGCACTTGCTCCACTTTCTCGTCGAGATATTGTTTCTTGAGAGGCAAGCGTTGTCTGCGTCGAGTTGCCACCGAGACCGAAGAGGGGGTGCTGACAACGAGGGCATTGAAAGCGCTCGTGTTTTCTCCTGTTCTTGGAGAGCTTTATTGATATTTTGTTCATCCAGTGGTGACATTCGGGGCAGGTACAATGAAGGTAGCTATCGTAAGTGCTAGAATCCGAGGCCTGAGAGCCGGTTTCGCTAACTGTTGCAGTGAGTCCGTTACCTCTGTTGTAGATCGTTTCCTCAGCTGATGTGGGATTGACCGTGTCGAGGGGGTCATCAGCGTGACGTAGGGACGCCGACATCTTCGCTTGTTATCAGATGGCGGTCCTAGGGTTGATGATAAATTTCTGATCTTAGCGACCAATGGTGGACCAGTGCTATGGAGGATGTATTGGGTGCGGGAATGCCGATAGCTCGTTCCCCATCGTGACTGGAGACTTGCCTATATGTGTGGTGATAAGTCGGAGCTGAGCGATGGATATTTATTCGCGAGTGACACAGAGCGATGTCATCGAACTCCCATACTGGAGGCAAAGCACGATGACATAGAATCGTCAGGCTTCTTTTTTCAGGTGTCGACATAGCCCCTCGTTCCTGACGTTGTCAGGTAGCCAGCCTTGTGTAAGGCGGAACACTATCGTGAGACTTGAGCAGTGAAAGTCGTCCCATTCGTAAGGTTGGAGCCTTCCAGCGCAAGCGCCAGCGACTAAGGTACGGACCGGCGAAGACCAGCTGTGAAAATGATTCATGTCAGGGCAACAGCACAGCTGAGAAGTTCACGCAAGCACTGCGCCATGCCCACACCCTTAGATACACTTATGCAGAAGAAACGCCATACTTGGTTCTGAGTCCGGTGATGGGAGAATAACAAATCGAGGATTCCATGCACTGCCTGCTGTTCATCCCAGCTTCTGCATAAGTGCTTACAGAGCCGTTCTGGCTTGTCTCCAAAGCATACTCCATCCCGGAGGTGATGTATGAAGAACCCCTCAGCCTTATTTACTGATGGGATGTGCCATAAGCGGCGGCGCAGTACCTCATCCTCATAGGGAACCCTCCATATGCGTCTACGGACAACAGTAAAAAAGCAAAATTATTTGTCTGTACGGAGCATATTCCAGCCTAATCATCTACACGATTTAGTAACAACATTCTTTTTTGATTGTGATGGTTGTTTGCCTACCTTATACTGAACTAGCTCCTCCATACGTTGCCTTCATCTTTCAATACCTTAGCGTACTGCTCGGAGGGACCTCCGCATGACCTGAAATTTGATCAAATTCATTTGTCTTCCTGATGCAACAAAGTGCTCCGACGTAATAGCATTGGCGTTCAGTTACAACCACAGAGCTGCATCTCTCCCAATGGTACCTTACCTCAGATATAGCTGAGGTTAGGGTCGTAGTACGTTTACATGTATGGTCCTCAACTATAAACAACTGCCGTTTCTTACCTAAAGTAGTAGGTAAGATCTTGAAGTACTCCATAGGATGGGATTGTACACATCTCACTTTTTTAATTTGGGCCCGTCAAAGAAGAAGTCGGAAACTTAAAGTAATCTACTGTTGAAAGGCCCTCCATTGCATGTCTGTGACATTATAGCTAGGTACCGTACTTGTGGACTGTGACCATAGTGTGAGGATGCTCATACGAATACTCATTCTCTTCTCGGCAGGCATTTGGGCAGTGCACAGCTTGTCCAGTCGGGGCGGTTCTGGCTCCTTACCGAGACAATATTGTAGGTATGAAGCACTCCTCGAAATTTGTCAAAAAAAATCCGTAGTCTTCATACCAGTACAATATGGAGGTCTCCATAGGCCGCTTCTAATAAGACTACGTAACATCTTAGATTGGAGTGGCACGTTAGGGTTCGACTCTGGCGGCCATTTGCGGTCAGAGCACCGCCTTCCGGTTTACCATGTATGACTAAGCTATGGTATACAGACGATACGAAAACAACTTCACGCTTATATGATTTGGAGGCCTCCATGTGACACAGAAAGCTTTTGTTAGGGAATCATATACGATCTATCTCATGCCGTGTCGGAGTGGTCCATTGAATGACTGGCAATAATTTGAAAGCTAGACTCATACGGAACATGTAAAGGTCGGTGGTGTCCGATAAAGTGTTCCTCCGAGAATAGGACCTTCAAGCTACGACGCAGGATATCATGGTGGTACGGAGGACGCCCTGATGGACTCGAGAATCTTGGTCATATATGTACCGAGAACGATAAATACAAATATGTACAAAACCAATTCCTCGAAGAGATTACACTGTACAGGATCTCATCGATATGACTTCAACAACATCCGAAGCGCTCCATATTCTTCATTAGAGTGTGTAGCGGAAACCGTTCTGTTAGATGATTAGCGTCCGTCGAGAAGAAGGGCAGGCCAGAAATGTATGGACGTACCTCGCCACCTTCGATGATCAGTCTGCCTTCGGCCTGCTTCTTGTTGTCAAGATAAAATTTGACTGAGAGCAGGCAGACAATCACAATGATCAAAGCACAGGCCACGATGCACCCGATGATGCCTGGAATGTAAGACGGAGCGTCTTGACTGCGGAATATCAAGCTTCCCGCAATGCCCCCGACGCCCCCCATCCCTACTAAAGTGGCAGAGCAGAGTGCCCGTTTCCATTGGCCACGAATGTTGTTCGCCTGGTAGGTCATGACGGCGGGGATGTTGGAATTCATACCGCCGGTAGTAAGGAATACTCCGAAATACCGAGCCGGTAAATTCGAACAGAAACCCATTAGAACGAGACCGATTAGGGCTAGAGTGCAATTAAAGATGACTATAGGCCCACGCGTGTGGTACTTGTCTCCGATCCAGGCGGTGCAGAACATCAGGATAGCAGCAAAGGCGTACGGTGGGGCAACGAGACATTGAGCAGCGCCAACACTGAAGCCCATTCCATCTTTGAGGCTGTACGAGTTAGTACGTACTGTGCGGCGACCATCGGAGATACATACATAATGGGTAGAAAGTATGCGATAGCGTAAGTCACGGTCGTTGAGCAGCTACATATCATCAGCTTTCAACTCTGTCAAAGAGGCGCGGGTAGATAATGCCCACAAGAAACACATGGCGAAACCCCAGATCTTCAGATCGAGCGCAGGCCGCAGGAACCTTCCGAGGGTGAATGGTTCAAGTTTGGCGTCACCACGATCTCTTTGAACGCGATCGATAATAAAGTTGATCTCGCGCTGGTTGAGGAAATTCCACGACTTGTGTCGTCCATCTGGGAAGTCAACGAGCAACCAGTAGCCTGCAATGCCGATCAAAACGGTTATCTAACATTAAATCAGTATGAAACCCATAACTAAAAGTGAAGCGAAAGCCCTACAATGCCTTCCATGATGAAGATCCATCGCCATCCGGTCAATTTCGCCAAACCGTTCATTTGCATCAACTTCACTGAAGTCAGTGGCAGCGTCACAGAACTATAGCCAGACCACATACCCCAAAAGCCAGAATACCCGCCGCCGCCGACGCAAAAGAGCCGATCAGATAGAAGACAGAGTAACGCTTCTGCATATCGACTGTGAAATGTGTAAGTAAAGACCATATCGGCTGGTTGGGATGGATTACTGACATCTTGCATACCAAGTACTGAGAAGGTAGACACAACCGGGAAAGAATCCGGCCTAAGGGCCGTCAGCGGCGTCTTCCGTGGCAGTCCAAACAATGGGCTTACCTCGAAGATTCCAAGTATAAGACGAAGAGCAACAAGCTATAGACGACAATCAGCACCTCGTCTCACAATAGGTCAGGGTAGACTCGCGTCGCTCCATTGCTTAACGAAACCCATGCCTAGGGAGTCATAGTTAGTTGAACGTGACTGCTGGATCTATCGGCTTGAGCTGTACCTATCATGACCTAGGGTTAGAGGTTAGCATAAGGATATTAGGAATAGCAAAAGGGTTACTTTCTGCACCCCACGCCACAGTTATTCCCGCTAGGTGTATACGAGGACCGAGTTTGCGGACGATGATGGTCGAGGGGAATTGGAATATGATGTAAGTAATGAAGAAGACCAAGACGATGATCGACTAAATATCTGTTTAGCATCTTGTGCGCTCCCGAGGAACGACCACAGTACTCACGTATCGAGCCCCAACTGTCAGCTTCAGTTCCTTGGCCATGCTGTAAAGACAGTTAGCCGATGCAAACAGATGCCACTACCCTCCGGAGCAAGTGTGCCATACCCAGCAATGACCGCAGCGGATGTGTTTGTCCGATCCATCAAACTGATGCAGTACATGAAGCCGCAAGTCACCACCAGCCGCCTATCGATGCGATGGATAATGGCTTTCTGCTCCGCCGGCGAGAACTCCGAGACGTAGCCATCCTGCGAGTTCTTCTCCGAGTCGACGGTTTTGATATTGACGTCATCGTAGCCATTGCTTCCGTTTACGTACTGTTTCTCTTCATGGGGATGAGTAAGATGAGCCATCTTGGAGGAATAGACGAGACGAGTTG
Organism: Acarospora socialis; assembly: GCA_025617375.2. NCBI lineage: Eukaryota > Fungi > Ascomycota > Lecanoromycetes > Acarosporales > Acarosporaceae > Acarospora > Acarospora socialis. The sequence continues at coordinate 472,705 of JAMYGW020000012.1, forward strand.
TATGATCAGGTTGGGAAGAGAAGCGATGCTCTGATATCGAAAGGACAGGGACTCGAGAACGGCGACTCAAGCCTCTTTCATACCCTTAGATAGGAAGAGTCAGGCCCCGCCCAGTGCCGTAACTATTGAAGAAGCCGAGGTGATAAAACCAAAGTGCCTACTTGGCGGCAGGAAGAGCACTCCGTAAGATTATTAGCGGGACATTGTGACATCTGCCGTGGGAGGACAAGCCCCAGCCTTTTGCCATCCTCCCTCGATGTCGGGGAAAAACCAGAGCATAGCGGTGCCAAAGGTATGGGTCTGGAACCCCGTTGGTCGAGCAGAGAGACGGCCAAGTCTCCACATTGAGATAGTTCAGTCCGGGGTGTGGGGCTAAACACAAGTTTAAGATTACCCCGCAGTTGACTATCGGCGTTTGCCTTGGGGGAAGGAATGCCTAGAGTTCTGTTATTCATCGTCATAATAAGTTAGGTCGCCGGGACTCAAGTTATCGTTTGCCTTTGGAATGATAACCCACCATGAGATCTGCTTGGCATGAAGTCGCCGAGTGTTGGGGACCGAGATGGTCAAGACTTGTAAACCAGTTACTGCTCTCTGCAGTTAGGACGGCCTGACCGAACCACTATCAGTGTTCGCCCTGAAACCCGGCCGGATGGGCTACGCCACTCGCCGGTTTTAACCTTAACGACACGGACAAGATGTTGATCCTGTTGCACTACGGACAACTCCGGAGTGCAGCCTCTTGGATTTCATTATTCGGGCGGATACCCGTACTCGAGTAGGTTGAGGAACGAAAATCATTCAGAGCGAAGTGGCGAGTGGCTGATCTTAATCCTCTTGCTGTCGTAAAATGTAGATGTCTAAGTTAAGCATAAACTTCGGGCTCCCCGCAAGTAGGTAGGTTTGACACCACTTTACTCTGCCTCGACACCACCCTCATGCTGCGTTGACATTACCCTAAATTGGGTAGGTAGTCATTCTAGGCCTTCCATGCCTAAAACTCATGCCTGGATCACGCCTGGCCGACATCTGCCCCGAGGCGAAGATCAACAAAAACAGCGGTTTTGAAGGCCCCTCGCCCCCAGAGACCCTTATTGATAGGGCAAATAGCTAGAAATGTAGTTAATAGATCAATGTATATAGATGTGTCCAATGATTTTGGTCTAAATACATCGTAATTTGATCATGCCATGGTGTTCCAATTTGCCCTATCCCTCTACTCACGCGGCTCGGAAAGGGACAAGTCACGTAGGAGGATATGATACACTCAGCTTAGTTAACCCTGAGTAGGTAAGCATACCATATCCTCCCATGTGACTTGTGCCATTCCGAGCGGCGTGATGAGTCTGACTTGACAACAGGAAAAACATCACTAACTAGAGACCGATCAGCTTCAAATTGAACGCTTAATAGTTCTGATCACTGTCTAGCTGTCTCTCAGTTTTTCCTCTAAAACCCATGCAGATTTGGTGCAAAATTGTCGGTGAGGAAAATTTTCCTCAACAACCCTATTATCATTTACCCTTCTGCCCTACCGCTGTTACCCTTTCATGGAATCAAGATGTCGGGTAGGCGTGATTTAGGCATGAGTCTAGGCGTCGTCTTAGGCATGGAAGGCCTGGAATGACTACCCAATGTGGGTTGGTGTCGACGCAGCATAAGGGTGGTGTCGAGGCAGAGTAAAGTGGTGTCGATCTAGGGCCTCACATAACTTCGGGCATCCATAACTTTGAGGGGTAATTTGCGAGAGATCTTTTCGTCCATAACTGGCACGTGACACCAGGGAGTAAGTATTAGCGCTTCTTTCATCCTGGAGCAATATCAATCCACCGCATCAAGAGTAGCGAGGTTCTACAAGGATGCCATGTGGCGGACCGATTCATTTACGACCTGAACCACCAAGTATGGATGGATGTTAGCAGGGAGATGTTACTGGAACCAGAATTGGATAAGGTAGGGTTGAGAGGCAGTCCATGTTGAGATGGGACGGTTTCGCTTCAATACCTCATCTGAAAGGCGTTGGGGAGCCGAAAACACTGCGATTGGTGTAGAGGACGTCACGAATCCTAAAATGCGCGAAGAAAGCCGTTGCGGTGGCTGAATCGATGTCAGACTCCGGCCTGCACGACTGCACAGAGGGCTTGGAGGATCTCTCTCGGATGCATTGCTTCGGTGGTGTACAGGTAGAGGACAGCTACGGAAGTCACATCCACAGACGACCTGAAATTGCACTTGCAAAAACGGTGCCCACTCGTCTACATGCCTTTCGAGCGCCGAGGGGTCTCAGGTTGCGGTCCTTGATGCGATGGAGTGATCGAGACAGAAAACTCAGATAGCAGATATGGTTCGGTACGGAACGGTATCTGTGTTCTTCATCGAGAAGAGTAGAGCATCACGCTAGAAGAGAAAACCAACCACCCTCGACCTGAATCGTCCTCTTCCTCTCATTAAACAATCTGATGTGCCTCAGTCCCTCGCTCACCTACACTCATCCTCGGATGCCCAGTCCGGTCCGGCGCCGAAACGACTGATATCTCGTCCAAGTCTCTCGGCCTTCCGCCTTCTCTCCTCATCCCTGTCTCTCGGATCATGTTCTCCTCTAGACTTGAAACCTCACTCACGGCATCCCCTTCCGGGTCTTCGAACGGCGATCTCGGTCCCTCCGTCCCAACCCTAGCCGCATGAGCGACGAGGTTCGCTTCCGATAACGATACCGGTCGCAACTGACGCTCGACCCCCGGCGTTGGTGTGCTTACGTTTAACGATGTGCGTTCGGGCGCGGTATGTGTCGGTGCCGTTCGTGGTACGTACGGTGGAGGCGGGTCGTCGACAACGCTCGGGCTGGCTGTCGGCGGTCGATGTTGTATGGCGGATTGGTCAAGGCCGCTGTAGTAGCCCGAGTTCATGGTCGGTGAGCGGCGGGGAATGACGTCAGGCTCTTGGATCTGCGTCAGGGTCCGAATTTCTGTGGGGACATGGTTCTGTGCGATGCCGTGTTCGACGGTCGAGGTTATGGGCAGCCAACCAGATGTGGTTGTTGGTGAGAGGGGTTTCATCTCTCGGTCGGGTTCTAGATGGGTGGAGCGGTGGAGACGGCGACAGCGGCGGGTGTAGATGCAGGCGATAGGTACGAGGATAATGAGGAGGGCAAAGATCGGGAGGAGGATGGCGGCAATAGTCTGGCTTTGTGAGAGGCCGGACGACTGTGAGGGTGGTAGGGCATTGGGTTGGGCGCTTGCGGAGGCGATGGTAGTGGTTATGGCGGACGGGGTGGTGTCTGCGTTGACCGGTGCTTGTGGGTCTTGAGAGAACCCCGATACGCTGGCATCAGTCGCTGATGCTGATGGTGGATTGGTAAAGTGGGCCGGCCCATGTTCGGTTCTGCTACTGGATGGGTGGAAGTTTATAATCACTGATGCTGGCGATGAAGGAAGCGCGGTGCTGTCCGGGGGATTGATCAGTGCTCCTCCGGTGGCCGGTGTCTCTTGGGGAAGCGGTGGAGTTGTTTGGGAAGCACTGTCAGCATTCGTCGTTCTGTACGGTTCGTCCGGTTCGTCCGGTTGAGGGTTTCGGTGGTTGAGAGCCATCGTGTGCTCACGTCTCTGTCTAAGGGTATGAAAATAGTAGAGGGAGAGATCAACTGCTCACAGTCAATTGATGCTCGTTCCCTCATAGTCAAACTCAGCCTTCTCAGCTGCGGCACAATCTCACCTCAACGCATAAGCTAACGATAACGCGACAATAGACGACAATAGTTCAAAGCCCTCAAAACACAACCATATTGATCAAACAAGTCCACAATCACTACACACGTAACAACCTCTCAACTCAAAGCCATGACCAGGCGGACGAACACTGAGTATATGATAGATGTAGCCAAGACTCATTACCTATTGTCTATCAGCACACACAAGGGCGCAGCAGTCTCCGCCCTGCATGGCTCAGCCTCCCGGACCCTGTGCGACCATTCCTATTAGGTATGTTTGGTTTATACGATGCATACGCCGCCCAACGACCTCTACCCGCTTGATGGTGAGACATGTTGGACATTCAGTGTGGGCCGCTGAGTAGAGAAGCCTCCGGGCTTGTGGTTACAGACTTGCCCCACCCATTAGGGTAGTTCTGAGAATAGAATAGAAGTCTGTATGCGAGTTGGCGTGCCGCAGATCCCGAAAGTTCGGAGAGAGCGCTGGGATAGGTGGCATGATGAAAGAGCCTCCAGAGCAGCGTTAGAAACTTCAATGCCACATTAACGTATGAGGAATCAGCTGTTCGCGTATCTAAATACGAACGGTTTTCGATCGAGCCACGTACGGAGTACTCGTAGATACACTGCTCCACACGCCTGCTCTTTAGCGAGGATGCGAGTGTGGCTGACTAAGCGGACTGGACGTATATGATACTCATGTAGACGATCTGTAAAGATAAAGAGGGCAATATGGGCGTAATTATACAACAGTGAGACAGCTATAGCTAGTGGTCATGGACAAGTTCAAAGGAGTAGCAAAGGGTGGCTGGCATCCGAAAGGAAAAGATGGCAAGGAAGAAAGCTGGCGCGGTGATTTCAAAGGACTCAATCAAGTTGTACGTCCTGCTCTCCATCTCTACAGGCATAATTTGGGACTATTACTGATGCTATTTTTGGTTAGGCCGGTTGGATGGGAAAGGGCAAAGATACCTCTCAAGCGGCCAGAGCCCGGGAATACCAGTCTCGCCCCTTAAGAAGTCTGAGGGATCCAGCCGAATTTGGTCCACCTCCCCGGAGGGTTGATTACTCGGGCAGTGCGTCTACGCCAGTTGCGGGCACGTCAGATGGAAGAGCGTTAGGTGAACCCTCATCGCAACCTCAGATCCAAGCTGGGCAAGAGCAGGATGTAGATGTAGGATTAGAGGAGAAAAAGACAAGGCCAGCACCACCGGCAGTTCCATTCAGAGCCGACACGACAGGACTGTCGACGGATCATCTGCCAAAGCCTCCTTTGCGGAAGATTCACCAGAGTGAGGTCGCCTCTGCGCAAGCGCCCCCACGAACACAAAAGCCGAAGCCATCACTGCCGCCTCGCCTGCCCCAAAGGCAAACTTCCGGCCCAATTGAGCATTCGGTTTCTCCACCTCCACTATACAGTCAAGGAGCAGAAGCTGCACCAGTACAAGAGAACTATCTCAATCAGGGGTCGTTGAATAGGCTCGGTTCCGCTGGTGTTAGCGTTCCAGGGCTGAACATTGGCGAACCATCGAATCCCTGGCACAACGAAGCTTCGTCATCCGCGCCTGGCCCTACAAGTCCCCAGCTCAGCGAGCTACAATCGAGGTTTTCAAAAATGTCGACGGCCTCGCCAAACGCTGAAGCTCCAGTCCAGGGCACATCTTTCGCTCAGAAGCAGGCGGCTTTGAACACTGCCAGCTCCTTTCGAAATGATCCCTCGTCAGTGTCATTGGCAGATGCCAGAACTGCCGCTTCCACTGCGAACAACTTCAGACAGAGACACGGTGATCAAGTCGCTTCAGGCTGGAAATCAGCGAATGGTCTGAACCAGAAGTACGGCATCACGAACAAAGTCAACAGCTACGCCTCAGGCGGTAATTCGTCGCAAGTTGGTGCGGATCCCTCGGCGCCGGTGAGCCCGGTAATTTCCAATACTGCTGCTGCCATTGCAAAGAAGAAGCCGCCTCCACCACCCTCCAAAACGACCAACCTCTCTCGTGTCGGAAGTGGTATACTTGAGCCACCACCTCTACCTTTGGGCAGCAAACCTAGGTTTTGACTGAATAATCGGACTTTCACGAACTTCCATTGATGAAATGGCTCAATCCGCCGGACATGCAATGAGTGCTGAGTGAGTCTCGCACATATGACCTGGGGAGCGGCAAGACTACCCTGACAAGATTCGGCAGCTAACCTCCTAAAAGAGGCTCTTGACCACAAGGCTCAGCAGATGTTATATGCAACGGACGGCAAGGCACACTGTTCGATGACTCCGAATAGGCTCGTCAATATCATCCATGTTAGGCATGCGTGCCTTTCCGTCGCCAGGTCTCTCATGAGACTCCCCGTGGCTGCTAGGTGCTATTAAGTGGGGAAAGGAGACCCGAATAGCGAAGTATCCAGAACTATTTACTATCAACCATGGTAGCGTTACAGCACCGCACCTTCTTTGATCCATTAGGGGAGTCGATGCATGTCCGCTGCAGCGAAGTTGAGTTGCTTCATATGTCGCTCATGTAGCACGAGATGGTAACAGCAAGCCGGGGAGGTTTGAGCTAGGGGCGTAACCCAACGCCGCGTGCGAGTCCCAATGGCAAAAGTGAATGAAACTCGACTAGTTTAAGCCCGTATATTCGCCCCGAGCTTTATTGGAAGAGCTTGGTCGATCAATCTGATCGGACAAGGCTACGATATTTCCTCAGCCTCAGCTCCCGTCTTTTGTAGCATGATTCGGTAGGCATTAGGGTTGTACAAGTTTCAAAGAAGTTCAGACAGCCCAGGGGCGATGGTCAGGCAGTGTAATCAATACAATAACGAGCTTATAGTTCTGGGTCTAAATGAATTCATTTACGACCTGGAACTGTACTACTTTGTAGGTAGGCAATGAGTAAGGTACCTCGCATCAACGAGGGCAAGCGACAGGTACTTTACCTGTGATTAATACCAGGTAATGTCTTGTTATATGCGTACTCCTTCAGTTCTTCGATAGCTTCAATCAAGATAGTTGTCGATATCGAATTAATGAAGAGACACTTATGATCAATCTTCATCATAGATGCTGTGACCGAGTAGCACAATATACTATATGACAGCTGATCACCACCATCGTTATGCTTGTCAAGCCTCCTACTAATGCAGGTCGTATGGTTAGCTTACCGATGAACCATCCCATCGCTGCACTCCATGGACAACAAAGACCACTTCTAATCGTGGAAGGAGTTCCGAGATTGAATGATATGATAGCTGGTGTTTGGTCCTGGAGTTCTAAGTTGAAGCACATGAAACGGGACGATGCATGTCTTGGCATTACCGTTCGCTGCCCTTCAATCGGCTCGATGCGCTTGAGGCTGTAGGAAGGGACTCGACTCCTCCGCTTCGTTCAATTCCAGGAGTCGTGCGTCGAGTAATCACGGCAGAGTTGCCAATCAATTATCAGTTGTCTTTTAGCGATGAGAGTGAGGGGTACTGTACACAGTATGCTCCTCCGCTCTTTCACTCGATACTAGATGATATAAAAATCTAGCATTCCCTCGTTTCTTTGTTTACTGATCACAATGGTTGTTTGAACCGGACTACAGCGAAGACACCATTCACCTCGAGTTTCCTCGAGCTGGCCTTTCATTCACTTCTTGTTTAACACTTGATCCTTCTGACAAAGAGTCTGCACTTTCTTTTTCGCAAGACTTCCTTCTTGCTCTACTCGTATCCCCACTCAAACGTTCCTTCCCCCAGAGCGTCTTTGACAGAACCCTCTGGCAACATCATCATTTCCAACTCAACAACACCACACTCCTTCGAACCTGACAACCGAGCTGGTCCGGGACCACTCTCATTTGCAAACATGAAATCAGCTCTCTTAGTCCTCACGCTTTCCTTGACTGCAGTGCTGGCCCACATGCAGCTCAACTACCCCGCGCCCTTCGGCGCCGCGAACAACCCGCACCGCACCGACCCGGCCGACCCTTACCTCCAATACCCATTCAACTGCTGCGGTCGGAAAACACCATTCCCCTGTGGAGGCCATCTCAACCTTCTGGGCACGCCGCAGGGTGCTCCCGTTGCGTCGTGGGCAGCAGGGAGCTCTCAGAACTTCAGGTACGTCTGCCATGAGCAGGGAGCAAGTTTGAAAATATGACGCACGGCTAACGTTCGTGCTCAACAGCCTGATCGGCATCGGCAACCACTATGGCGGCTCCTGCCAAGTCGGCTTCTCCGTTGACAACGGCAAGACCTTCCAAGTCGCCACCTCCTACCAAGGCAACTGCCCGCACCGCAAAGGCGGCGAAAGCGCCGACGGCCAGACCTTCGATTTCACCGTCCCGGCCGACATTCCGACCGGCGACGTCGTCTTTGCATGGTGAGTCCTTAACCTCACCCCTCCCAAAGCCCTCATTCATTCCCCTAAACGATCTCCAAACTCATCCAGGAAGCCAAACACACACTAACCCAAGGCGTCCGAGTAGGACATGGTACAACCGCGAGCAAGAATTCAACATGAATTGCGCCGCCATCACCATCACGCCCTCTGTCTCCTCCCGCACCACCGACCCCGCTCCCCCCGTCAAGCCTGCCGACCCCGCCCCCGCACCGTCCTCCTCCTCATACACCGATCGTAATGGCTGCACGTGCACTTGCCCCGCCACCAACTTCAAACCCGCCCCTGCACCTCGCGCCCTGCACGCCCACAAACGCGCCCACGCCCACGGCGTTCCCGACCTCGTCGCCCGTACCGACACCCCTGCAGCACCCACAGTCCCCTACCATCAGCGCCCGGGCTTCTTGATCGCCGATACGGGCAACGGCTGCCAGACGCCCCACTCGACGGCCGAAGTCAAGTTTCCGAATCCCGGACCGGATGTAGTGCAGGGGGATGGGGAGTATCCGTTGGAGTTGCCGGGGCCGGGGGGGATGTGTGGGTATTGATCGTGAGCTGAGTTGTGGGGGAAATTGGGGAGGGAGAGGGACGGCTCTGGAAGCTTTGTCTGTGTTGTGGGTTGGGGTGTGAGATAGGGTAAATTAGGTTACGTTTGGGAAGGTTGGGGACGGAATGGTAGAGAGCGACGTATGAGCTGCACGTACCGTACATGACAATCATACTCGGTCCTTTTCAGCTTCAACACACGAACATTTCCTACGAGAGGTCGGAGTCGTCATCTTCTTCTTCCTCTCTTCCATACTTCCGAACCAGCTCTTTCATGCAATCCAAAGCATCCTCTCGGTATCCGCCCGAGAACAAGGCATAATGATTCAACCATTGATATCTATCGCCAACATCAGCACTTGGTCAATGCACAGTCGCATTCTGCCCTTCACTCACAACTCATACAAAGACAACCGGTCGTCATATTCCGTCTTCGGATGCGTCTTGGGTATCAAACGATGGTACTCATTGAAAAAGCCCGCCGAGAACCCACCAAACATCCTCATGATCCCCAACTCGTACTCGGAATGCGCGTAGCAACTGCTTGGGTCAAATGTCACCTCCTCCACACCACCCCTTCCCCCTATCCTTCCCCTAGCCTTGTTTCCAGACCACAAGTCCCCATGCACAAGTGCTGGTCGAACTCCTTTCCTCCCTCCCAGATGTCCGTTGCCGAGCAGGCGGGGAACGACCTCCTTGACTACCCGGTCAAGTAGATTTTGAAGCTCGCTGTCAGTGCCATGATTCTTCTCAACAGTCTTCCATACAGCCTTCAGACGGTTCTCCGCGAAGAATTTGGGCCACGAGCGATTCCAAGAATTGTTCTGGGGCGTACGACCAACGCATGTCATGAGATGGAAACCGAATACGGGTCTATTGAAGCCTTTGGGAACAGGAGGTGGGGAGCTATGGAGCTGCGCTAGCTTCTGGGCGAGCGAAAGACCACTGGAGTGGCCGCCACCTGTGGCTTCCATGTCGATGAACTCGGTAAGGAGAAAGTAGTCGGCAGAATCAGTCAGCTTTCCGTGGGCGATAGGTCGAGGGCACAGTGAGGGAACAGCATTGTGGATGGCTGTCAACGATTCGTACTCTCCTGCTCACTCGAAAAGTCAGCAACATTGTCGAGAAGGAGAACAACTTCGTATATATGGCAACTCAGCGGCAACAATAGCAGCGTTCGGGTTTTGCCTCAGAAAACATTGTTTAGTAAGCTCTGCGGTAGGAGCAAAGCTCATGCGTATAGAGACAACTCCGCAGGAGTAACAGCAGGGCTGGGAGACTCGCTGAAGCCAACGTTGTTCCGCAATCTTGTAAGGAGAGCACAAGCATTACGTAGAGAGGCAAGTTAGCAGCAGCAGCGGCGGTATTCAAAGCGCCACTGAAGCTAATATTGCGTACCGCCATTTGCAAGTGTTCTCAAAAGGGTAAAGGTTGTGGAACCCATAGACAGAAGGAAGCTTTTGTGTAAGCGCCTTTTGCCATGCGTCTTTTAACGACGGTACGAGACAGAGCAAGGGATGTCGTGATTCAAAGCTATCTGGAGCCTCGCTTTGCGCGACTGGCGCTCCATCGAGTCGTCTTTGTTTCGTAGTACTGAGGAAGTTGAGCTTACCTTTGAACATCTCGCTATCTGGTCCAGTTTTCATGAAGTAGGTGCTGACGTTTCCGTCAACATTGATAACGATCTTGGACGGGGTTGAGAAGCCGGCTTGACCGTATGGCTCGATCGTTGCTGTACTCCGATTGGCCGAAAGGATTGCAATGACAGCAGGATCCAGGTGTGAGCCGGGATGAGAGGTCTTGGGTATATTGTCAGTATCAGGAAAAACTTCTTCACCGTAGATTTCGGTCTCCTTGTCTCTCAGAATCTTCGCTGTCGAATGATGAAAATTCTCCTCTGCTAGCGAATGAGGTTTTCGGCCATCATTGTCCTCGGCCCTGGGATCAGCTCCTTTATCGAGCAACATTTGCACCACTGCTTTGGAGCCGTTGCTAGCTGCTTGGTGTAGTGGTGTTTGCCCTGTCCGGTCTTTCAGGTTAGGATCTGCGTCTTCTTCTAAGAGCAAACTCATAACAGCTATATGCCCACGCCAAGCAGCCTGGTGCAAGGCTGTTTCACCTTCATCATCAGTCTCATTCGGATCTGCGCCCTCTTGGAGGAGGCGTCCGACCACCGCGGTATGACCGTTCCAGGTGGCTTGATGAAGTGCCGTCCATCCGTTGTCCGCCCTCGAGTTTATGTCTGCCCCCTTTTTGAGCACATATTTGGTGGTCTTTTCATGACCATTCCAGGCCGCATGGTGCAGTACACTCCAGCTCTCGTTATCCTTGGCTTTCAAGTCTCCGCCATGCTCCAGAAGAAGCTTGACAATCTGTGCGTGACCATTCGCTGCCGCATGATGTAAAGGTGTACAGCCTTCCATGTCTCTGACTTTGACACTGGCAGCCTTGGAAAGTAGAAGGCGCGTGACTTCCACGTTTCCAATGGTGGCTGCTCGCATCAAAGCTGTCCATTTGGTGCTGTCTGTGGCCTCGATACCAGCATTGTTATCTAAAAGTATCCGAGTAACCCCCGTGTGTCCATTGAATGCTGCACGGTGCAGTGGGGTCCATCCAATCTTGTCTTGTGACCTGCAATTAGCGCCATTCTGCAACAGCTGCTCAACTATTGATGCATGTCCATTGTTGGCAGCCCAGTAGAGTGCTGTCACCCCCTCGTTATTCTGCGCCGCAACATCAGATCCTCGATCCAAGAGCAACTGTACCGCTAGGTCGTGGCCATTCTTGGCCGCCCATATCAACGGAGTGTTACCTCTAGAATCGCAGGCTCGGATGTCAGATGAGTGACCCGAATCCAAGAGCTTTCGCAGCAGCCATGGCAAGCCCGCATACGCAGCAAGATGCATGGGTGTGAACGCTTCGGGGTATGTCTCATGTTCAGTATGGGTTTTCGCCCAGTATGCCGAGAACCAAATTTGACGTTCCTTTGAAGCGGGGGTGAAGAATTGAGCGTTCACGTCAAATTGGTCAGCAATATCATCGGAGGCATCCCTTGCATGGTCCGGCCAGAAAAGCAGAGGGTATTCAAGGCAAGCCACATCACTTTTCTCGGTCTTTAAATTGTCGCTGGATCGATTCACCCTTGATGGTGATAAACCTCGAGAATTGAGAGCACACCGCAACTCCCTACCAATGTAATGAAAACAGTGAACCGCTACATTACGATGCTCAGGCCGGAGATCCTTGGAGACAATGCTTTCTTGTCCATTCTCCAGAAGATGGGTCCTCGCCGACAGATGGATGAATTGAGCTTGCCTAAGGTATGTTTTCGCAGACAAATGGACGAAGTGGGCCTGCCGATGCCGAATAGTCACCATGGACCCACACTGCTCAACGTATTCGCCAAGCACGTGGACATTGTGGTGGTATTGCTCAGGTAGGCCAGCGGCAACAGCCAACTCAGGCAAGGTGAGAGGTCGTATTGCGACCACCATGGATTGCAAGATGCTTTTGATATACAAAGTTGACCTCTCATCCCTGGAAGTCAGGACTTGGTCCATTATCCGAGAGTATAGGGGTGTTATGCCGGCAGGCAGTTGTAAGAGCACTTCTTCTGTATTCACTGATAAGACAGATGGCTTCGAGAGCTCGCGGCAAGCTAAAGCAACCCATAGGAAGGTTCCTTCGGCTTTTTGGTGAAGGTTCTCTTCTACCAAGCCTCTTAGTGGCTCGTCATAATGCTTGACTCTTGTCAATTGCTTCACTTTGACGTCGATAAATTTGAGAACGGCATCATCGACATGAGAAGCGTTTTCCTCTAAGCTAATCTCCAACGACCCTGTAAGCGGCTGCCTAATCCTCAGCTCATTTCGACTCGTTAGAAGCCATTTCATGTGGCAATCCATGTCCTTCTGGGCGTTTTGGCCAATGTCGTCCTCTTCAGTGTCAATGTAGGGTGCAAGAAGCACAAGCAAGGTCTCCAACGAATCTATGTCGCATTCGTCAAGCGCGTCGACTATGATGTAAATTTCCTGGAGTTCAGAATTCCTGATGATGGTGTGGAAGATTCTCCACAAGGTTTGTAGAGAGTTTCGAGAAGCAAATAGTTGATCCTGTTGTTTCTCGTACTCATTGTTCAAGAAGATAGCGAGGTCTGGATGTTGACAGAGGACTTGGTAGATGATGCCCCGTAGAATGAGCGAAGCAGTCTTTCGCCTGTCATCTTGGTTGTCGCAGAAGAAATACACAAGGGCCTTCTTTGAAGCCTTTTCGCCGAGCTGAAGTTTCCTCGTAAACTCTTCGATTAGTGCTATCGCGAGCATCGTCTTGCCTTTGCCAGGGTCGCCATGAAGCCAAAGCACTCGAGAACGATTCTCGTTCAGCCATTTCAAGTAGGTAGCGTCGTTCAATATCCAGGAGTCGGTAGTCTCCAATAACTTATCCTTCTTGTTTGCAATCATCTGCATGTCGTCGGCAGGATCCGTGACGAAGAGTGCTTGGATACTCGCACGATCTCGATCTTCAAACGTAACTGGTGCTCGCATCGTTACGCCCGAAAGAGAGCCCATGTAGCTGCCAGCGTCATATTCGCCTGGACTGGGTTGTAGGAATGGTAATGCTAGTAGTGAACTGTTAGTGCCTCTTCGAGACGCAACTGTGTATGACTTACATATTCGGCGACCACTCACTCGACCTGGGGCACTCTCGACAAGTCTGACAATCTCTTCACATACAAGGCGGTAATTACTGTCTCCAGGGTCTGAAAACCTGTTCATCCGAAAGTGTTCAGAGGAAAGCCCAAGCTTGGGATAGCCATCGAGGCAGCCAGACTGCTCATCAACGACAGTGTCCTGATGCCCCATTTTCAGTACGGGGACTCATCGGACAGGGGATGCCTTACCTTGACACTCGGCATTAGCATCTTCGAACCTTTGAACTTGAGTACTTTTGCCACATCCGACTTGTGCTGTTCAAAGAAACAAAACAAGGGAATTGACAGCGTATTGACAGTCCTGGTAAAGTCATGTAACAGATCCGCCAGCATTTCGGAGTCTTTGTCTACGGCCTTGAGCAGGCTGCTATGCTCTCCAAGCGAGACAGCTGACGCGATGGAAGCTATCACGGACGCCTTTGATTGGGAGTTGGATCCGCGATGCGGTGTTCCCAAGAAGACTACTCCGGCTACTGATCTGATAATTGATGGGTAGTCTTCTTCGTGAAGCTTTGCTGACACGAGCGCCTGTTGGTTTTAGCATTCTGGACATAGTCATCACCGTTGTGGATGCCCAACCTTTTCAATGACAATTCCCCCGAAGCAATGTCCGACGAAGACGATCGGCCGCAACGGACATTCCTGGCAGACCCTTAGCTCCGATGGACCCAGAGGCCGAGGCCAAACCATGCCCTATACCTTACGTGACTCCATCAAACCACGCAGCAGTTGATCCGCAACGAGCGACAGCCTCTGTTGTATTGCATCTTTTCCCAGCCACTGCGACTCGTACCCGAAACGAAGTATCCTGGAGTTCGGGATGGCTCGCGGAAGCATGTGTCCATCCTTTAACCAATTCAGATCGCCGAAAGTCCATGTTCGATCAGGATGTGCGCCAATTCCATGAACAGCCACGACGCTATATTTCTCAGCTGCGTCTTTCCGTAACTGCTGTTTGGGTTTGCATACTCCACAAGGGGCCCCGGAGGGCGTTGATCAGAAGGTGGGGTATAGAGCGTTTTGATGCCATATTTGACTGCTGACTCGGAAGCCCGGTCTGATCAGTATTTGTCGGAATCCATTCATCGGCCGGGACTCACCATCGTCACGGGCTTTCATAACGCAATTGCCCACACAGGCTCACAACACTCAGAGAACCCTAAAGGTAGGTTTGCTTGTCATATGCACAAATACGGAATATGTTGTACAAAACTGGTGGATAGAAGTGACCGCAGGGAATACAAGAATCTGGCCAGCAACAACCCATGTGGTGGCAAGGATTAATAACAGTCTAGCATTCTGATAGGCCCCATCTGGGCGCGTATTTCGCCCTTAACAAGCAATAAGGCAGGTGTGTGACCGCAATAAGAAAAGGTAGCCCCCTTCGTCCAAATCCACTGGAGATCCGGGACCATTCCATCCATTGATGGCAGCGTGATGTCATGTGTTTCTTTTGGTATTGATATAAAATACTCCGTGCTTATGCAACCACCAGGGCGAATTCTTGAAAAGGCGATGATACAAGCCCGATTTATCTGTTGACGTTTTTCCAGCAGGCACGCCACCAACTTTCGAGACGTATTGCTCAACAGAGGGGAATTTGGACTCCGAGCAACATATTTGCGTGTGGTAACTGAAAGGACGCGTCATCTTATACTAGAGCAAGGCAAACACGCTCCCACAGATGAGTTCGTTGTATGAAGACAAGCATACCGTTATTATCGGTAAGCCTTGAACACACATTAAAGGGCGCAGTGAGCTGATAGCGGTAGGTGCGGGCGTTGTTGGCTCATGCATTGCCTACTATCTCACTCACCATCCTCGCTTCGATCGATACTCTTACTCAGTGACTGTGCTAGAAGCCAGCAGCATTGGCGGTGGTGCTTCCGGCAAGGCAGGAGGTCTTATTGCAACATGGGCAGACCCTGCCTGTATAGCACCACTTAGCTTCCACCTCCACTCCGAGCTTGCCGGAAAGTACGACGGTGCCCGAAATTGGGGGTTTCGGAATGTCCACTGCGCCGATGTAGATGCCATGGGAGAGGCTGTGGGTCACGCAACGACCGAGGAAAGCAAGACTCATTTCCACTCTCATACCGTCTCTGATCCATCGAGCAGCGATCACCCGCCAGAACTCGATTGGATTATGCCTGAAAAGATCACATCATATACAGAGCTTGGTCGACCAGAGAACACTGCACAAGTGCACCCATACCTATTCACTAATAAGATTGCTAGTCTAGCTGAAGAACGAGGCGCCCAGTTCATCTTGGGCTCAGCAATCCATGTTAACTACAACAATGATGGCAGTGTGGCTACGTCTGTGACCTACAAAGCGAACGACACTTCAGAGATCGGCGATATCCAAGCCTCAGATGTTGTCATCACCGCAGGCCCGTGGACAACAAGGCTCTTGCCAGAGGCTCCCATCAAAGACTCGAGAAATCACAGCATTGTTGTCCGCCCCAAAAAACCAGTTTCAGCATATGTCTTGTTTCCCGAGCTACATCCCAAGATACCGCAGCAACGGATACCCCCAGAGATATATTCTCGTCCGGATGGCACCATCTATATGTGTGGACCAAGTGATACGGACGTTCCATTACCAGAGAGTACAGATTTGGTGGAGTTCAACCCTGATATATGTGAAATCATCTACAACGATGTCAGTAGCATCTCCCAAGCGATCCGTGAGGGGGAGATCGTGACCAAACAGGCTTGTTATCGGCCAATGGTCGTTGGCCGAGCGCGAAATATAGGACCCTTGGTGGGACCAACTGGCATCACATCTCTGTGGCTAGCATCAGGCCATGATTCCTGGGGTATCTCGAATGGACCTGCGACCGGGAAAGTCATGAGTGAGATGTTGCTTGATGGCGAAGCAAGCAGTGCAGATGTATCGAGTTTGGACCCGAGACTTCTGCTTCAGAAGGCCGAACAATAGCTGTTGGTCCCACAAAGCACAGTTATCGTGTCATGTTCAATTTAGAAACTCCTACAGCTCTTGGAATATGATATCTATGATTAACATCGTTCGATGAGACCCATTGCTTCCTCTCTCCTCGTAGGTGCATTTCGACAGCCTTCCCCACGTTCTCGTGTGGGGGCTGAAACAACACCTTGAGGCTAGGTGAGCTTTGCCACCTCCTCTGCCACCTACCTAGCCTCGCCCTTGATTTAGTCGCGCGCCACCCTCGTGGGCTCCTGCATGACAAGGTAGCGGCGCCCATTAATAGATTCGTCATATAGGAACTGTTCGCGAGGGGGCAGAAGATGCGATATAGTCTTCGCATTACTCCTCAAGGGCATAGTCTTAATTCTCCGCCAGCGTCTCTGTAATCATGCTCTGTCCGTTTCCCGAATCGACTCAATTAAATAACCAGCTCAAGACTTACAGCGCGGAAACATCGAATTCGTACAGTCTTGTACGGACAGATGACCCAGGATGCGATTGCCTACCAGGGCAACCACGAATGCGCCTGCGATGCAGCACGCTCTTCCAACACCTCGAAAAAGAATTCCTCACCCCCGACCTGGATGCACTTGCGCCATATCTGTGGCTGATCGCAACACAATCCAGCTCGCACATTGGTTCCCTGCACGAGCAGAATCTAAAAGGCCGAGAGATCGTTATCACTGAGAACCCAGAACTGCATCTCGTCTGGGTCGACGGCCGCATCTTCATCAAACCCATCCCGCGATACATGTTATCATATGCCTTTTGGACTACGCATCTTACCCCAAGAGCTCCCAGCTGCACACCCGAGACCCATCATGAACAGCCTTCAAACTCTCTCATCAGGGCCGCGCTTGGTTACATGCGAACATATTACCATCTCATCCGACATGAGTCCGACCTCCACATCGCCAAGGAACGTCGACTTCTCCCGGTTGATAGCAACGATATCACCATAGAAAGCTTTTACGCCTTCATTGCAAACTTCGCTGAAATTCAAGATGAAGAAGTCTCCCCTCGCTACTCCTCTTCCGGCACTCTCAGACTCTCGCGATTAAATATGTGGGCGAAATTATTCCTGCGTCGGTTCCAGTTTTTCCAGATACACCGTCAATATGGTGAATACTTTGCACGATTCTATGCGCCTATTCTGTTTGTGTTCGGGGTTTTTACAGTTGCGTTGAGTGCTATGCAAGTGGGCCTTCAAGCCAGCAATAATGATACTGATAAGGATCGATGGGGTGCTCTGCAGTCAGTGAGTCTGTGGTTCGCTGTGGCAACGCTGTTGTGTCTTTGTACTATTGGGCTTGTAATTCTGTTGCTCCTTCTTTTCATGCTGTTACGGGAATTGGTATTTGCAGGGAAGGATCTTGTACGGCGAAATAGGAAGGCTACGAAAGACCTAAGTCTTGGGACGGCATTGATGTGATCTGAATACTTATGGTATGATACAGTGCCGGAAAAAACTCTGGTCCGTTCAGAACAGTTGTGAAAACCACTTTTTTTTGAAAGCTCAAATTTCTCAAAACAAACAAATACTGCAACTGCTTCACAAACACAATATATTATTACAGACTGAGTATATAGATTGATGTAAGATATATAGATCTTTCATACTTCAAAATTTGAAGTGTGTAATCAAACAAATGCATGTGTAGTCACTGAAAAGGTGTGTTTTTGAGTGTTTTTGTCATGAAAAACAGCAATTTTACACTGTATTCAGTGTATAACTCAACAACAACAATTTATTACAGTAATCTGAGACTATAGTATTAAAATATATATAAATCTGTTGAAATTGAAATGTTTCTATTGCTTGATATTAGATGTCTTAATTATCTAGAAGACTAGAATACACAAAGTGAATAACTTATGATGTGTGATGACTAAGTAATCACATGATTAATGTGCTAGAACTGAAAACCTGACTCAGCATATAACTAAGCAAGCTATAACACGAATCATATTTCAACACTTTTTCTCAGTTCTAGTCAATCTAGACATTCTAAACAATCTAGATATTTATTCATTAGTCAGTATAGATTCTCTGATTTTATCAAGAGATAGACTTGACAGTGAGATGAGAAAGTGAGAATGAGACAAAAAGAAAAAAAAATGTAGTGAAGACACAA
Organism: Acarospora socialis; assembly: GCA_025617375.2. Lineage (NCBI taxonomy): Eukaryota > Fungi > Ascomycota > Lecanoromycetes > Acarosporales > Acarosporaceae > Acarospora > Acarospora socialis. Next base: position 491,131 of record JAMYGW020000012.1, read on the forward strand.
AAAATAAAGTGACAATGAGATTAGAACTCAAACACACAACAAAAAGAGTGAATAATTGAGAAGAACTGACTTAACAATCTTGTTAAATCAGTTATTCTGATCATCATTAATGAGTGCTTTATCAATTTAATTTATAAGAACATTGACATGAGTTCTAGCTGACTAAGAAAGTGATGAAACTTAATAATGAATAAAGATTTAATGAGTTTATTAACTGCTTGTTCAGATGTAGAAACAAACTTAAGATTAATAAGACTGCAATTAACAATTTTATGAACAAAATGATATTGAATATTGATGTGCTTGATGCAGACATAAAACTCAGAATTTCAAACTAAATTCATAGTATCATGATTGTCAACACAAATGATGATAAAATCACTGCTATTAAAAAAGTTAATTCTTGTAAGAAAGCAGTGAAGTCATATAACTTTCTTTATTGCTTGTGTTTCAGTCATGTATTCAGACTTAATGAATAATAAAATAACAGTTTGTTAACATTTTGAACATTAACTAATAAAATCTTCAAAAAAAAAGAAAAAAATAAGCATCAGTGAACTTTCTAGTATTGTAACAGTTATTTTAATTAATATTGATATAATCAATAAGATCAGTGTCAGTGATGTTATAGATGATATTTAAGTCTGTAGTGTCAGCAAGATATTTGAAGATTTGCTTGACAGTATTGTAGTGTGAGACATTTAAATTTTAATTGAATTGACTGACAGTAAAGATAGTGAAAATGATGTCAGAACACATCTGTAACATAATGTACATTAGTGATTTTACTGGTTTTTGATAGCATCAAATAGTGATGATATCAGTCTGAGTGATGAACTTCTTTATAAATACTACATCAAAGTTCATAAATATGTTGACAGAAACTATCTACAACTGTTGAAATGTCTTAAGAATCTTATTAATGTAAACTGTTTAAATAAAACAAATAGTATGTTCAGAACAGTTATACTCAATCTTTATATTTAAATAATAAAACATAGAGCTGAGATCTGACATCTTGAAGATGTTAATAAGATGTACTTTAATGTTTTGAATAACTGATTTATTCTTTTCTATAAGAAGAAAATTGTTAATATAAATAATAATAATAATATCATCATTGACTCAAAAGAAGACACTATGATCAGAATTGAGATGATGAAAACTGAGTGAGATAAGATAATTACATAAAGTTTCATATCAAAGATGTAATGCTTGCTTTAAATCATATAAAATCTTATTAAGCAAGATATGTTACAACCATACTGCAGTTAATATAAGAGCTGCATGTGAACCACACAGTTCTGAAATCAAATGATGAGCTAAACATTGAGTTGATGCTCAGATTGTTGTGTGTAACACTGAGAGTGTTGAGTTAACTCTTTGAGAATCAAGCTCATTCTATATAGTAGAATTGTTTCTTTTATGAAAATGATTGTGTTCAAATTCTCATCTAGCAATAAAGTTACTATCTACTGATTTACTCAACTGTATCATACAAATCATTATATTAACAAGCACAAATCTCTAGTTCTAGCATACTCAAGACATCTCAGATTTAGAACATAACACTTTGAACATTCTTACAATATAATATGACAATGTCTAATACACAGAAGAACATCTTCACTGTATTATTTGCAGCAAGTCAGATCAGAGTTACTCAACAAATAAGTATAACTATTAATACATCTAAGATCAAGACATCTGACAACTTCATCAAAGAGTGTGAAAAGCTTCAATCATTTCTAGCTCAACTGAACTTGTACATCAACTTCAATATACAAAAGTTTCTCAGCAACACAGACAAGATTCTGTTTGCAGCATTCTATCTTAGAAACACAGTATTTGATTGAATTGACTCATTCATGAGAAAATTCATTGACAAGATGTTCAAGAAAAAGCAAGAAGACATTAAGTCTATGTTTAATAACTACTCTAAGTTTAAAGAAGAGATAAGAAAAATCTTTGAAATTATTGATGAGAAAAAAGCAGCAGAACAATGCATCTGTATCTTGTGACAGAATGAATTGATGACACAATATATAGTGAAGTTTCAATGAGCAGTGACACTGACAGAATGAGAAGATGATGCTTTGAACTTTGCATTCTATTGAGAACTCAAAGAATTCATTAAAGATGAGATTGTCAGATCTGATAGACTCAATGATTTGTAAGACATCATTGATTTTGTGATTAGTATTGATAGTCATGCATAAGAAAGACAACAAGAAAGAAAGAGATTCTAACTCAAAGAATATATATCTGAATATATCTGAAGAGATATGTATAGAAGATTGCTGCAGACACAATACTTAGATTCAATGAATCTTGATATGATTAATAGAAAAAGACTCTCAACATAAAAACTCAAAGAAGCATCACAGAAAAAGAATGATAAATTCATGAAGAGAAAGTTCATGAATAAGATTGAAATTCACAAGTGCTACAATTGCAATAGAATTGAACACATCACAAGAAATTGCTAAAAATCTCAAAGAAAAAGAAAAGAAGCTGTGATTGCAACTAAGAAGATAGTGCACAACAATTTTAGCTGAACAGCTTATTACAATGACATGTGTTGAGTACACATGAACATCAAGAATGAAATCAGACATTATTCAAAGAAATCACATCAGAAATAAGAAGCTTACAATATCACAGAACAATCTAAATCAAACAATACTGTAAAGAAAAAATTGCATGTTCTTAATGTTGACATCAAAGAAACAGATGATTAAGAAACTCAGAAGATTAATTATTTCAAGATTGATATTAAATTAAAAACACTCAAAGAAGATTTTATCTTTATCTGATTCAACTTTGACAGCAATGAAGACAGTGAAGACAGAAATTGAAGAGAGTGAAAAACAATATGCAAGAATGCAAGAGTAGAAGAATGAGTCAAAGTTATAGTGATTAAACAAGAACTTAAATCTTCACAGAATCAAGATACAGCAATAGTTCAAGAGCAATTTAAACTCTTCAAGATACAAGCAAGAGTAAAAGAACTTCAACATAAGATCAAACAAGAGAAAGCTCTATAGGCTGAGAGAAATTAAAGTCAACAAATTGAGAAATTATTGAAGAATGTTCAAGCAATGAAGTCTCATGATCAAATCATGCTCAAAGAGCTGATATAAAGAATTAAAAGTCATAAGATAAAAATCTGACTATCAGAAAAATACATCACTGTTAATTATAAATAATGAATCTGAACAGAAGAGTACATCTCATTAGAATTTCTGTAAAGAGTGAGAACTTTGAAGACACAATTGCAGATGAAATACAATCAGTATGAATTATGACTATATTTCAAAAGACAAGTCAAAAAAGACAGCACAGAGTATGCACATCTACTAGACAGTCAAGAGTCAACATAATTCAAAGAGCTATGAAGAAGAGCAGAAGAAGCAGTGAAATCAAAAAACTGCAAGCTTTCTCAACAAGACTAAAGAACAAAAAGCTTTTAATGTCTCAAGAATACAGAAATAATAAGATAATAATTGAGATAAACATTGAACAGAATGATTGTCTGTTGAGAACAATGAGAGCTTTAGTTAATTCAGAAATAACAAATAACTATATCTCAGAAGCAACAGTATAAAGTTTGAAACTTTGACTGATACAAGTACTTTATTCAGCACAAGTACACATAATTAACAGAAGTTATGAACACATTGATAAGAAGATACATGTGCAAGCAAGTATCAATGAAAGATGTCAGAAAATGATGTTAAATGTCATGAAGTTGATGAAGTATGACATCATACTAAATATGTCATACTTGAGAAACTGAAACTCAAAAATCAACTGAATAAGCAAAGAAGTATGCAAACTGAGACATACATATGAGATCTCAAAGCAATCAAAGATGTGCTTGTCAGAACACAAGTCATGAAATCATGAGATACTGCTATTGAAGAAAGAACAATTTAAGTGAATATCATTATACTCAATGAACAAAGATCAACTCAAGAAAGTATGAGCTTACCTTGATGAAAATCTCAAGAGAGAATTCATAAAATCATTAAAGTCATCAGCAGAATACTCAATTCTATTTATATCAAAGAAGAATGACAAGAAACAATTATGTATTGATTATAGACAGCTTAACAACATAACTCAACAAAATAGTTACTTCTTATCATTGATAGAAGAACTGCAAGATCAGTTAAACAAGACTAAGTGATTCATCAGCTTAGATTTAAAGAACATTTACTACTGAGTAAGAATGAAGAAGAGTGAAGAATGAAAAACAGTATTTTAAACAAGATACAGACATTACAAATACATTATCATGTCATTTAAGCTCAAAAATGTCTCAGTCATCTTTCAGAGATTGATCAATGACATGTTATGAGAATATCTCAATAATTTTGTGATTACATATCTCAATGATATTCTAATATACTCAGAAAGTCTTGAGAAGTATTGCAAACATGTGCACAAGATATTGAACAAGTTCAAGAAAAGAGTCTTGTACATGAAAGAATTCAAAAGCAAGTTCAAGACTCAGAAAGTCAGGTTTTTAGACTATGTGATTTGACTGAGATACATTGAAAAAGATTCAAAAAAAACTGCAGCAGTCAAACACTAATTAACATCAATCAGAATCAGAAAAGTACAGATCTTTCTAAGACTAATGAATTACTATTAAAAGTTCATATCAAACTATTTGAGAATAGCAGAATCTCTCACACAGTTGATGCAGAAGAATGAGAGATGACATTGAGATGAGAAACAAGAACAAGCATTCAATGCATTGAAGAAAAGTCTCAGCAAAATGACTCACCTCATTATATCAAATGCAACAAGCAAAAAAGTATTGAAAATCAACACATCAGACTTTGCAGTCAACACATGTCTATATCAGATTGAAGATGAACAACAGAAACTCATAGCATTTCAATTTAGAAAACTGTCAGAACTCAAGAAAAGATATGAGATTCATAACAAGAAACTTCTTGCAATAGTGAAAGCACTGCAAGAATGAAGATCTTATTTTGTAAAAACAGAAAAGTCAATTCAGATCTATACAGATCATAAGAATTTAAGAAACTTTGCAACAACTAAGCAGCTGAACTGCAGACAGATTCACTGAGCTGAATTATTAGCAGACTTTGAATTTCAGATTCATTACAAGAAGAATAATGAAAATGATAAAGTAAATGTCTTGAGCAGACAATCTGATCATGAGAAAGTGAAATGAATTCACACTGAAATTCTAAGCAAAGATGATAAGAAAATTCTCACAAAAGAATTATCAACAATATACAAGATGAAGAATGCTTTCTTGTCAGATAAAGAACTCATTAAAATGTGTCATCACAGTAAAATTAAAGAACATCTGAGAGTCAAACACACAGAAGATCTTGTGCAAAGAAGACACAACATTGACAATTTTAGAAATCAAATCATCAGAATAATTGCTATGTGCAACTTATGCTGAAGAAACAAGATTAGTTAAGATAAGCAGTATAATGAGATAACACAACTGAATGCATCAGATGTATCATGAAAATCAGTTATTATGAACTTCATTATAAAGCTATCATCATCAAAGAATCTGACATGAGAAGTGAGATTTGACAGCATACTAATTATAGTGAATAGATTAACTAAGTACATCATGTTCATTTCATTCAAAGAGATCATAACAGCATCAGTATTGATTTACATCATATTGCAAAAATTAATTAACAATCACAGACTATCAAAAGAGTTTATCATCAACAGAGACAAACTGTTCACAAGCAAGTTTTGAAAGACATTCACAGCAGAACTTGAGATAAAGCATAAGATGTTGACAGCATATCATTTACAGATAAACAGACAAAGCAAATGAATGAATCAAACAGTGAAAACATACTTGAAACACTATGTCAACAAAAATCAGAACAACTGAATACAACTGTTATTTATGACACAGTTCATGTACAACAACACAAGAAACAAAATCATGAAAAAAACATCTTTCTATGTGAATTATGATTACAACTCAGAGATATGATGAGATTCATGAGAACACAAATCACAAAGTCAACAAGCAATACTAGATATCAATGAACTAAAGAAACTGCACTGAGACTTAACAGTACAAATTAAACAACAAACAGAATGAACAACAACAGCAGAATCATTTGAAGAGAGAGAAAAGATATACTTAAGAATGAACAACATATGCATTAAGAAAAAAAGCAAGAAGTTAGACAACAAGAGCATCAGATCATTCAAAATTAAATGAAATATCAAGAAACTAAGTTATGAGCTTGACTTACTCAAGAAAATGAGAATACACTCTGTATTTCACACATTCATGCTTCAACATTGCAATCAGTTCATATCACTTCAGATCATCAAAATATCTGTTGAACTCAATGAAGAATATAAGATCAAGAACATTTTAGAGAGAAGAATGATTAGAGAAAAAGCTCACTATTTTGTTAAATGAAAAGAATACAATATCTCAGAAAATACATGAGAATTCAAGAGAAACCTCAAGAACTGCATGAGAACACTTCAACATTTTAAGAAGAAAATAAAGAATTAGACTGTCAAAAGTCAGTCAGCATTGCATTAAACAGCTGAGAAAGAGTTTCAGACTGAGAATTTTTTTCATCATCATCATTATTGTCATTCATCTCTTTCAGCAAACAGAGAATCTTCTGTTTTGTGTGATCATGAATTTGATGCAAAGTTTTTTATAATTGAAAAAGTTTGACAAACAGACAGATCTGCTCTTTCTCTGTTTTTAGAATTTTGAACTTTAGTTGATTACAAACACAATTCAGTGATTTTTATGTCAGATCAACACAGAAACAACCACAACAAGTACACTCAACACACTTAATGTGTATATCAGAATTCATTGCAATACAGAAGAAACTATGAGTGTGATAGTGCACACAAAAAATAGTGAAAGAGTGTCTGTAGAAGAGAATCTCTTTGATGACTCAAAGATGATTGTCAAACTCATAACTGATGAACAGTTTTTGAGACATAACTGATGATGAAACAACTTTACACTCTTGCTTATATAGACTCAGAGAACTAGCATCTAGAAGAAGAAAATGATGTTATAATCATACTGTAATTGATATGAGAACTGCATGCAGACTGTGCAGTTCTGAAATTAAACAATGAGCTAGATGTTGAGTTGATGCTCAGACTGTTGTGTGCAACACTGAGAGTATTAAGTCAACTCTTTGAAAATCAAGTCTGTTCTATATAGTAGAATTGTTTTTCTTATGAAAATGATTGTGTTCAAATTCTCATCTAGCAATAGAGTTACTATCTACTGATTTACCCAATCATACTATACAAATCATTATATCAACAAGCACAAACCTCTAACCCTAGCATATCTGAGACATCTCAAATTTAGAATATAACAAGATAATCATGTTAGAAAGCTCATATTCATAAAAAAGCTTCATATACATGATTTGATTGATAAAGTTATAAAGAAATATAATTGTTATGTTTATTTGCTCAGTTTCTAGATCAAAATGAGTTATTAAGATGAAGAGAGCTTTGTAGATTTGTAACTTGATGATAGATGCAAAAATTTGATCATAGTTGATGTTGAATTGCTGTTTATAGTTCTTGATTACTCAGTGAATTTTATAATGACTAACTTGATCATGAGCATCACACTTAATTTTATACATTCAGCATTCTTAAAGAACATACTGATCTGATGACACAGAAATTATTTTTTATATGTTGTTTTTCTTTAAAGAATGTATTTCATTCTTTATTACTTGCTTTCACTTCTCATATAGTGACAACTCAACAGCTTGTTTGTAGATAGAAGATTCAATAATATTGCTTGAAGAAATTGCAACATATATATACAAAAAGTATGCATCAAAGTCATCAAAGAAGTCAGAAAATTAAAAATTCTGAGATGAAGAGAACAAAGATAAGAACTTAAAGTGAAGAAAAAAATAATTAACTGTAATATTAAACAACATTAGTGAGAAAGATAGATAAACTTCAACAACTGAATACTGTATGAATGATATTAAGTTTCAATTTTTCATGTTAAATATGCTAAATCAAGATATATTCAATGAACAAGAGTCATTCAGATCAATATCTCAAAGATTTTAAAAACACTGTAACAGTAAAAATCACAACAGTGATATAGTTAATCTGAAAACTTTTTCTGAAGAGAAAGAAGATCACAACAATAAAGATGTGAATGAAGATAAAAAATTGAAAGAAAAATCAACAATATTAAATTTTTCTTTCTTGCTGTAGATCTCTATGTTAATTATGTTTTCATAAATGTTAATATCTTTTTTCATAAAACAGTTATAAGTGATGAGAACACATTCTGATTTCAGATTTCAAATATAATAAATAGAGTTACTGTTTATGTTTAAATAGTAATATTTAAGATTGTGATCATCAAATTTAACTTTTTGTGACATCATTTCTTAAAAATATATATTCAAGCAGTAATACTGAAAATGCAAAGACTTAAGAGATCAAAAACATTATCTGTTCATACTTTATAAAATATCATATTGAGTACACAAGTAGAAGATCAATTCTTTAAATAAACAGCAGTTTGAATAACTTTCAATCAGAAATAAAACTTCAGATCAAAGTCTTTGAATATAATTTTAGTGAGTTCACAAATAATGCAATTCAGTCACTTTAAAACATTATTTTCTTCAGATGAATAAGATATAGTAAATTTTCATGTAATGTCATTAATGACAAGTCAGTTCTTCAGAACAAGATATTTGCACTTAAGATTAATGTAAAAATGTTTTAAAGAATAATTAGAATAGTCTGTCTTCATTAAAGTAATGAAGTTCTTGATATGCTTGATCATTTTAATCTTGAATTTCATAAGAAATATTCAGATAAATTTGATAAAGTTGTTGATGAAGATAACAAATCACTTTAAATTGTCATAAGTGATGAGTATAATAGATCTAACAACATTCAAATGAACAAGATCTAATGATTAAGTTACTTACTCAATGAAAGCATTGTAAAAACAACACATCTATTTAATCTTAATGCATAACTTACAGATATCTTAACATCTAGAAAGATTTTTAAGATCAATATCATCAATGATTTTAATCAGTTACTTGATATTGACATAATTTAAGTGACTCAATCAACAATGTCATGTTTTAAAAGATATCTTGAACTCTTTATTAATCACAAAAACATAAAACTGAAATATATTGTTAAGTTGTAATCAGAATAGACTTTTAACTTCAGATGCATATTCAATGATTTTGTTATTATGATGTAAGATGCAATTCTTTATGTTGAATATAATATTTTTAACTCATATACAAATATCAGAAATAAGATTTGCAGAGATAGTAAGAAAGTGTATAACATTATTGAGAATAATTTCTTGTATGTCTTCATCAGAACAAACTAGATATAAAGAAACTTTATTTTTTTCTATGATTTTAGCTGCTTCATTAGCTGTAAGAAGAAATCTATCAATAAATTTATAATTGATAAAAAACTTACATGTTGAGCACAAATAATCAGAGATCACTGTATTGACTACTTATATGCTTACAGTGCAAGACTTGATGACAAAAGTATGAAAATGAAGCTCAACAACATCATAAGCTTCAAAATAAAGCTCAAAAACATGAACTTTAGAATAAAACTTGATGATATAAGTATCAAAATGAAGTTTGTTGATATGAGTTTTAGAATGTAGCTTAATGATGTGAGTTATAAAGTTAAAAGTTGTGATGTCATTGTCATTAAACTTGAATAAAGTGAATAACTTAATCACTTTGTCTTTGCTCTTGCTCTTTTGTTTAGCAAACTTAGCTGTATTAAATTTCTTCTTCTTATAAAAATATTTAAAAAAACAATTATGCTTCTTATAATCAGTCTTTTTGCAGTGAATATAAAGAAGTAATAACATTAATTTGAAGTTCAATGTAAAAATCAAATTCAAATTCTTGTTTCAAAAGATCATGATCACTGAGATCTTGTTATTTTTCATTTTAATCTTATCAATAAGTTTGATGACAAGAGCATCAAAAATAAAAGTAACAACTCAAATAAATTGACATTTAATCATAATAAAAATACTGAAAGTAGAGCTCAGATTGTTAAGAAGAATTATGAGTATAATTCAGTTTGAAAAGATAGAATTTATCTTTTTCAAATATTGTGACAAAATCTTAAGCTAATCAACATAGTTCTTAATGAACTTAAAAGTGTCATAATGATAACTGAGAAGCATAGTGAATGTGAGATATTTAACATTAAATTCTTAAATCTTATACAACTTCTTCAGTTTTAATCACATCTGACAGACAGACAGATCTTAAATGAAGCTTTTAAAATTATTTTGACAAGAAAAAACTATAATAATGCATATTCTGTCATTTTTTCTACTTCAGATGATGTATTTTGACAAGAACTTTGAGTTCAGGTTGTTGACTGCTTCAGATGCAACAATGAGTTCAAAGAAAGTGCTGAAAACAACAGTTCATAGATTTTTATTCATAAAAACAAATTTAATATTGATAATTCATGAGACATAGTTATCAGTGTCAGCAAGATGAGAAAAGTTGAAAGTGTTATTTAAGAAAATCATAATTATTTAAGTTGTTTCTGCAGAATGAACATCAAAATGTATAAATTATTGAAAAGATGAAAAAGAAAAACATTATTCAAGAATATTGAGACAACAACTCAAGAAAGTACACAGATAGACTATTGAGAAAGAATTGTTTGAGAAAGCACTCAGATAAACTATTGAAATAAGAAAAGATGCTGTCAAAAATGACAACAGTGAGATTAATTGAAGACAAAAAAATGTTCTAAATAAGATAGAAAGTTAAGTTCATAATCTGTTGAAATTGAAACATTTTTATTGTTTAATATTAGATGTTTTAATTATCTAGAAGACTAGAATACACAAAGTGAATAACTTATGATGTGTGATGACTAAACAATTACATGATTAATGTGCTAGAACTGAAAATCTAACTCAGCATACAGTTAAGTGAGCTGTAACATGAGTCATATTTTAACAAAATCTTTATCATTTGTGAAAGTTCTGAATCAATTGATACATAAATGCTGTTGTTATTGCAATATTTAGTGATTTTTACATATAATTTGCAGCAAAATCAACAAAAACTCATGTTGTGTTGCTGTTCTATTGTAAAAACACACTTTTATGATAATTACTCATGCAATTGCTCAAAGATATTGTTGAAAATTGTTGATATTGTTGTTATTAAACTAAACACTGTGTGCATTTTCTATGTAATACACTAAGACAGACAAGCAACTAAACTCAATTTTCAACATATTTTCTGAGTTTAAACATCATTGCTATCACTGTCAGAAAGATAAAAACAAACTATTAATATATTATTCATCAGTATCATTCACTGCATCATTTATCAGTATTGTTCATCAGTATTATTCACTAAAGTATTCTTCAGTATTGTTCATCACATCATTTATCAGCATCATTCATCAACATTGTTTACTGTGTTGTTTATCAATTAAAAATTTAAAGTTATAGAATCTCTATCTTTCTTCTTGCTGTTTTTATTTCATTTTGTAACACTTTGTTGAGTCAAGAACAACAAGATTTATTTTATTTTGTAACTGTAATTGAGTCAAGAACAACAAGATTTGTTCTGTTTTATAACTGTAAATATGTTAAGAGCAGTAAGACAACAAGATAAAAGAATGTTAAAAATATATGTTACAGTTTTAACAGAGCTTATGTAAACTTTTATAGAGAAAATATTAATGAAATATGTGTCTGAATAGATCTTAACTTTGTGATTTTACTATGTAGAGACTTTCATATTTAATTGCAAGACTGTTGTATCTTTGTATCTAGAATAATGACAGTAAGATAAATAAAATTAAAGTGATCATTAAATTAAGTTAAATCAGAAATCTTTGACTTGATCTGATCTGCAGATTAAGTCAAACTTAAAATTCTGACTCAACTTGATCTGCAAGTTGAGTCAGAGTTAAGTCAGATTTTTCTTAATAATTTTACACTAGTTCTATATACATTAGAAGATTGATTACTAAGATTCTATGTCATTTAGTCATAGTTGTGCATAGAATCATAATTGTTTGAGTGATGCATTAAAAAGATGTATTAAAAAGATGTGTTAAAAAAAAGTCTTAAACAAAAAGTACACATAATCTTCATTATATAGCTACAGACAATCTACTGATAGCATTATTGTATTATGATTATATTTCAAGAAAAGTAACATGTCAAGAAGTATACTGAGTGAGATGTAATCAGAAGCATGAGACAATGAAATGTCAGATGTTTTCTTGTAAACATGTGTCTAAAGTACATTAGAACACTGAAACATTGAGTGTGTCAGTGTGTCTGAATTCTATATAGTAGAATTGATTTTCTTATGAAATCAATTGTGTTCAACTTAAATAACAATCTAAGAGTTAAAGATCAGAATCATTTCAGATCAGTCACTATATTAACAAGCACAAATTCTTAGCTTTACATATCTGAGAAAGCTCAGATTAAAATGTTACACTTTGAACACTCTTATGATATAGTGAGTATGATGTCTGACACACAGAAAAATATCTTAATCTTGTTCTTAAATCAGACTTAAGTGAACTCATCTTTAACATTTACTTCAGATAGAACAGCAGCACAATCAGTAATGATGTCAGTTCAAGTTATACAATTATCTCTGAGTGCATCTAAGATACAGATACTGAATGTTTTTGATGAAGAATGAGAAAAGCTGCAAGTCTTTGTGACTAAACTCAATCTGTACATTGAATTCAATCAACTGAAGTTTCAAATTGATCAAGAAAAGATGTTGTTTGCAATAACTTATCTCATGAATGCAGTCTTCAATTGAGTTGATCTCAAACTGCATGAGTTTCTGAAAAAAGAGTATAAAGAATGCAATGTGAACATGAAGTTTATGTTTAATGATTATGAACAGTTTAAAGAAGAGTTAAGAAAAGTCTTTGAAGTAATTAATGAGAAAAGAACAGCAAAAAAACAAGTTCATATCTTGCAACAGAGTGAATCAGTGACAGTATATGTCATCAAGTTTCAGTAGTTAGTAGTACTTATTAAATAAAATGATAAAGCACTCATCTATCAGTATTATTGTGAGTTAAGAAAGTTCATTAAAGACAAGATAGTCTGAGCAGAATAATCAGACAATCTTCAGAAAATGATTGATCTGAGTATTAGTATTGACAGTTGTCAATGAGAATGATAGATGAAACAAAAAAAATATTGAATGTCATCTATAATAAAAGATCAAGAAGAAAGCTTCTGACTGTGAATAAAGCAGTATATTTTATTAATAAGATATAGAGAAATGATTTCTATAAATCTCAACATAATTAAGAAGTACTGTCAGAAGTCATAAAAGACTAAATAAATAAAGTTTGAATGTCAATCAGAGCAGTTCACTAAGTCTTAGATAACATTATGAAACAAAATGTAAATGTATTACAACTGTAAAAAATCTGAACATCTTGCTTGAGAGTGCAACAGATCTTGAATAAAAAAAAAGAATATTGCAGCAACAGTTAAGAAGAATACATGTATAATGCATGATGTTCTCAACTAAACAGTCTGCTACAATGACATATGTAGAGTACATATAAGTGCAAAAAATAGAGTCAAATAATATTCTCAGAAATTGTATAAAGACATAAGAGATAAATATGACACAATGAGTTGATCAATCTACAAGAAAGAATTAACTACTCTTACAAGAAAATATATCAAGAAGAATGTTCTTGATGTCAAGATTAAAGAGACTGATACTTAAGAAACTCAAATAGAAAAAAACTACAGCAATAACATCTGACAGACACTGAATTTGAATGTAAATCAGAAAAAAAATCAACAAATAAAAAGTCAATATGAGACTGAAGAAAGCATATCAGCATTTAAAAAATCAACATAAGATGTTGAAGAAAGATAAGCTTCAGTTTAAAAAGCAAGAGCTTGAGCAAGAAGTACAAGCTTGAGAACAAAAAGCACAATGCAAAGATACAAAAAAGTAAAAAACATATGATCAGCTAGAGAAGCTGATGATAGCTGTTAAAGACAAATGTCTCAACAATGACAATGCAGTATTGCTGAAATCTCTTGTTTGAAAGACAAAGAGTCACAAGATTAAAATACATTTATATGAGAAGTATATCACACAGAATAAAGACAGATGAATCTTCAGCAGAGAATATATATTACTTAAATTTCTGCAAAGAGTAAAAGTCTTTGAGAGTCAGTTGTAGATGAAGTATGATCAGTATAAATTCTAATTACACTCAGAAAAATACATTGAGCAGTACAGTCTAAAGTATGTGAATCTTATGATCAAAAGAAAATCAAAATGATTTTAAGAGCTTTGAAGATGAGCTGAAAAATCAAGTAAATCAAAAAATAAAAGATTTTCTTGACAAGACTAGAGATCAAGAAGCTAGTGATGTCTCAAAGAAACAACAGTGATCATTAAATATAAATCATAATTAAGATCAACAAACATCAGATCAATGCATTGATGAATTTTGAAGTGAATGATAACATTATAAACTGTAAAGTGATTAATATGTTGAAACTGATGACACAGTGAGTGCACTGTTCATTCAACATATGAATGACAAATGAAATCATAAAAAGAATTGAAGAGAAAATCTGTGTGAAAGTCTCAATTCTTGAAAATTCACAAGAGATAATCTTTAATATTATGAAATCAATCAGATATGATGCAATGCTAAGAATGTCTTGACTACATGAGAGAAATTCAAAGATTGATTGAGTTACAAAAAAAATATACACAATCAAAGATGCATACAAGATTTCTGAACAATCAGAGATGAGCTTATCAGAATATAAGTCATGAAATCATAAAATACTGCTATTGAAGAGAAAATAATCTAAGTAAATATCATTATACTCAATGAGCAAGAATAAGCTCAAGAAAGTCAGAACTTATCTTGACAAGAATCTCAAAAAAGAATTTATAAAATCATTAAAGTCATCAGCAGAATACTCAATTCTGTTTGTATCAAAGAAGAATGACAAGAAATGACTATGTGTCAATTATAAACAACTCAACAAAATAACTCATTGAAACAGTTATTTTCTATCATTGATAGAAGAGTTACAAGATCAGTTAGATAAGACTAAGTAATTCACAAGCTTAAATCTTAAAAAGATCTACTATCAAGTCAGAATAAAGAAAGATAAAAAGTGAAAGACAGCATTCTGAATGTGATATGAGCATTATAAGTACATTGTCATGTTATTTGAGCTAAAAAATGCTCTCACTATCTTTCAGAAATTAATCAATAACATATTAAAAGAATATCTTGATGATTTTGTGATCACATATCTCAATAATATTCTGATATATTTAGAAGATCTTAAAAAGCACTGCAAGTATGTGCAGAAAATATTAGTCAGACTTAATGAGAAAGTTCTGTACATGAAAAAGTCAAAAAGCAGATTTAAGATCAAGAAAGTTAAGTTTTTAAATTATGTAATTCAATCTGAACAAATCAAAAAGAATTTAAAAAAAACAGAAGCAGTCAGAAACTGATTAACATCAAAATGAATCAAGAAAGTACAGGTCTTTCTAGAATTAATGAATTATTATTGAAAATTTGTATCAAATTATGCAAGAATTGCAAAATCACTAACACATTTGACACACAAAAGTAAAAAATAACATTGAAATAAGAAGCAAAAGAATGTGTTTTACATATTAAAGAGAAGTTTTAGTGAAATGACACATCTGAGAATACTCAATTCAGTATGTAAGAAGACATTGAAAATCAATGCTTCAGATTTCACAGTAAACACATATTTATATCAGATTGAGAAAGAACAGCAGAAACTCATAACATATCAATTTAGAAAACTATCAGAACTCAAGAAAAGATATGAGATTCATGACAAAGAATTATTTGCAATAGTGAAGACACTGCAAGATTGAAGATCTTATCTTGCAAAAACAAACAAGTCAATTCAGATTTATACAGATCACAAGAATTTGAGAAACTTTGTAATGACAAAGTAACTCAATTAATGACAGATTCATTGAGCAAAACAGTTGACAGACTATGAATTTCAAATATATTACAAGAAAAATAATGAGAATAATGAAACAGATGTCTTGAGCAGACAATTTGATCATGAAAATGTACAAATGATATATGTCAGAATTTTAAGTGAAGATGACAAAGAGATTCTTACAAAGAATTTAACAACAATGCATAAGATAAAACAAGCTTTCTTAACAGATGTAAAACTCATCAAAATGTATTATTACAACAGAATTAAAGAACATTTAGAGATCAAATGCACTGAGAACTTAGTGTGAAGAAGATACAACATTAATGATTTTAGAAATTGAGTTATTAAGATGATTGCTGTGTGTGACTCATGTCAAAGAAATAAGATTAATTAAGATAGACAATATGATGAAATAACACAACTAAATGCATTGAATGCATCATGAAAGTCAGTTACTATGAACTTCATTATAAAACTATCATCATTGAAGAATTCAGCATGAAAGATGAAATTCAATAATATATTGATTATAGTGAACAGATTAATCAAGTACACAATGTTCATTTCATTCAAGAAAACTGCAACAGCATCAGTATTAATATACATTATACTGCAAGAATTGATTAGCAATCATGAACTATTAAAAGAATTTATTATCAACAGAAACAAACTGTTTACAAACAAGTTTTGAAAAACACTTACAGCAGAACTCAGAATAAAGCATAAGATATTAACAGTATATCATTTACAGATAAATGAACAAAGTGAGTGAATGAATTAAACAGTGAAAACATACTTGAAACACTATGTCAACAAAAATCAGAATAACTAAGTACAACTATTGTTAACAGTACAGTTTGCATACAACAGTGTGAAGAATGAAATCACAAGAAAAACATCTTTCTATATGAACTATGACTATAATCTGAAGATATAACAAGATTTTAAAAAACATGAATTACAGAGTCAAAAAGTAATTTTGAGTATTGCTTAGATGAAGAAACTGCATCAAGATTTAATGAAATGAATTGAACAACAGATGAAACAAGTAACAAAGACAAAATCATTTAAAGAAGAAGAGAAGATATATTTAAGAACAAATAACATAAAAACAAAGAAAAAAAGCAAGAAGTTGAAAAGCAAGAGCATTGAATCATTCAGAATTATATGAAATATTAAGAGATTGAGCTATGAGTTAAACTTATTCAAGAAAATGAGAATACACTCAGTATTTCATGCATTCATGCTACAGCACTGCAATCAGTTCATATTACTTTAAGTCACTGAAATATCTGTCAAACTCAATGAAGAATATAAAGTTAAGAACATTTTGAGAAGAAGAATGATTAGTGAAAAAGCTCACTATCTCATGAAATAAAAAGATCATGATATCTCAAAAAATATCTGAAAATCTAAGAACAATCTCAAGAACTGCATGAGAACACTTCAATATTTTAAGAAAAAAGATCAATATCAGTTCAGAAGAAAAGAAATATTGTATTGATTAATTGTAATAATGATTGAGAATTTTCATTCTCTGTCTCATCATTATCATCAGTAAGCTCTTAAGTGAGATACTTCACTTTGATGTCTATTAAAACTTTTAATTATTTTAACATTTTTCACAAACAAGCAATTTTAACTAGAAGCACAGAAAGTTGTTTATGAAGAATTTGAAAAAGTTCACTCTCAATTCTAGAATGAATAGACTCAAGAAAGTTAAGAGAAAGATTGATGCAGAAATGATCTCAGTGTATACATTCAGCACATTTTGCTGACTTTAAGAAGTCAAATAACAATAAAGAATTAAATGACATTATTATGCAGAAGAAATCAATGTTCAGACAATAATTACAAAAAATGAGTGTGAAATCTTCTTTACAGAATATGATATCAGTAAGATGAAGACAATTTTTAAATTTTGAATGCATCATCAGTGAATGATGAACAATGCAGATATATACTTTTGCTTAAATAAACTTTAAAAACTAGCATCTAGAAAGAAAAGAATGATGTTATGATTATATTTTAAGAAAAATAACATATCAAAAAATATATTGAATAAGACATAATCAGAGACACAGAACAATGAAATGTTAAATATTTTCTTGTAAATATGTATTTAAAACACATCAGAATGCTGAAACATCAGATGTGTCAGTATGTCTGAATTCTATATAGTAGAATTAATTCTCTTATGAAATTAATTATATTTAACTTAAATAACAATTTAAGAGTTAAAGATCAGAATCATTTCAGATCAGTCACTATATCAATAAGTACAAACTCTTAGCTTTACATATCTGAGAAAGCTCAGATTAAAATGTTACACAATAATGATTAAAATAAAGATAAAGAAATCAAGCATAGTGCATGATGCTCTGAGTTAAACAGTCTGTTATAATAATCTATGTTATGCATATATGAGCAGTAAAGATAAAGTCAGATAATACTTACAAAAGCTGAATTGAAGAAAGAGAAGCAGCTATGATGAGACAAGTTAATCAGCAATTTACAAGAAAGAATTAACTGTGCTTATTAAGAAAAGAGTTCTTGATGCTGAGAAAGAAGACAATGCTCTTGAAGATGACATTGAAGAAATGAATGATCATAAATTTCAGATTAACAAATCATGAATATTTTCTGATAGTTATATACTTACAGAAAAAAGTTTGAATGATGTTGAGATAGAACTCTCAAAGAAATATTAAATGAAGATTGAAGAAAATTTAAATGCTCAAAGAAAAGTGACACAAATCTGCAAGACAATGTGAAAGAAAAAGTGAAAGAGTCAAGATCAGAAAGTGAAGACATGCAAGAAATTTAATAATTTGATGAGAAATATACAGACAGTTACATGAGAACTGATGTCAGAATTTCTTGTATAAAGAACAAAGAGTTACAAGATGAAGATACATTTATCTGAAGAGTATATCATGCAAAATGAAGACAGATGAATCTTCAGTGAAGAGTATATATCATTTGAATTTCTGTAAAGAGTAAAAGTCTTTGAGAGTCAGTTGCAGATGAAGTACAATCAGTATGAACTTTAACTACATCTGAAAAGATATATTGAGCAGTACAGTCTAGAGTATGTGAATCTTATGATTGAAAAAAAATCAAGATGATTTCAAGAACTTTGAAGACAAGCTGAGAACTTAAGAGAGTTAAAAAATGAAGAGCTTTCTTGATGAGATTAAAGAACAAGAAGCTAGTGATATCTCAAAGAAAGAACAATGATTATCAAATATAAATCAAAATTGAAATCAACAATCATCAAATCAATACATTGATGAATTCTGAAGCAGATAGCAACATTTTGAATTGAAAAATAATTGACATGTTGAAATTAGAAATATAATGAATGAATCACTCATTCAACATATAAATAATCAATGAAGTCATCAAAAGAGTTGAAGAGAAAATCTGTATGAAAGTCTCAATTCTTAAAAACTCACAAGAGATAATATTCAACATTATAGAATCAATTAAATATGATGCTATACTAGAAATGTTCTGATTACACAGAAAGAACTTTAAAATTGATTGAGTTACAAAAGAAATATGTGCAGTTAAGAATACATATGAAATTTCTGAACAATTGAAGATGAGCTTATCAGAACATAAGTTATGAAATCATGAAATACTGCTATTGAATGAAAAGCAATCTAAGTGAATGTCACTATACTCAATGAGTGAAAATCAGCTCAAGAAAGTTAGAATTTATCTTGATAAAAATCTAAAAAAAAAATTCATAAAATCATCAAAATCATCAGTGAAGTATCTGATCTTGTTTGTACTCAAAAAGCATGACAAAAAATGATTATGTGTTGATTACAGACAACTCAACAAGATAACTCATTGAAACAATTATTCTCTATCATTAATAGAAGAGTTGCAAGACTAACTAAACAAGACTAAGTGATTCATCAGCTTAGATCTCAAGAAGATTTATTATTAAATAAGAATGAAGAAAGACAAAAAATAAAAAATGATGTTCTGAACACAATATGAACACTATGAATATATTGTTATGTCATTTGAACTAAAAAATGTTTCTGTTATCTTTCAATAATTAATTAACAATACATTAAGAGAGTATCTCAATGATTTTGTAATCATGTATCTTAATGATATTCTGATATATTTAGAAGATCTTAAGAAATATTGCAAACATGTATGCAAGATATTAGTAAGACTCAATGAAAGAGCTCTGTACATGAAAAAGTCAAAATGCAGATTTGAAATCAAGAAAATCAGATTTCTAAACTACATGATTCAATCTGAACAAATCAAGAAAGATTTAAAAAAGATGAAGACAGTCAAAAATTGATTAACATCAAAACAGATTAAAAAAGTACAAGCTTTTTTAGAATTAACAAACTATTATCAAAAGTTCATATCAAATTATGCAAAAATTACAGAATCACTGATGCATCTGACACACAAAAGCAAAAAATAACATTGAAACAAGAAGCAAGAAAATGCATTTCACATATTAAAGAAAAGTTTTAGTGAAACAGCACATCTGAAAATACTCAATTCAGCATATGAGAAGATACTGAAAACTGACACTTTGAATTTTACAATAAACACATATTTATGTCAGATCAAGAATGAGCAACAAAAACTCATAGTATATTGATTTAGAAAACTATCAGAACTCAAGAAAAGATATGAGATTTATGACAAGAAACTTCTTACAATAGTGAAAGCACTGCAAAACTGAAGATCTTATCTTGCAGAAATAAGCAAGTTAATTTAGATCTATATGAATCATAAGAATTTGAGAAACTTCACAACAACAAAGCAACTCAATCAACAACAGATTCATTGAACAGAACAGTTAACAGACTATGAATTTCAGATACATTACAAGAAAAATAATGAGAATAATGAAGTAAATGCTCTGAGCAGATGATCTGATTATGAGAGAGTAAAGTGAGTTTATGTTGAAATTCTCAGTGAAGACAACAACAAAATTCTCACAAAAGACTTAGCAGCAACATACAAGATAAAGCAAGCTTTTTTGACAGATAAAAAACTCATTGAGATGTGTCACTACAGTAGAAATTAAAGAATATCTAAAAGTCAAATATATGAAAGATCTTGTACAGAGAAGATGCAACATTAACAATCTTAGAAATTGAGTCATCAAGATGATCACTGTGTGCAATTC
Organism: Acarospora socialis; assembly: GCA_025617375.2. Classification (NCBI taxonomy): domain Eukaryota; kingdom Fungi; phylum Ascomycota; class Lecanoromycetes; order Acarosporales; family Acarosporaceae; genus Acarospora; species Acarospora socialis. The sequence continues at coordinate 512,388 of JAMYGW020000012.1, forward strand.
ATGCTGAAGAAATAAAATCAATTACAATAGACAATATGATGAAGTAACACAACTAGATGCATCAAATGCATCATGAAATTCAATTATCATGAACTTCATTATGAAGCTATTATTATCAAAGAATTCAGCATGAAAAGTGAAATTCAACAATATATTGACTTTAGTGAACAGATTAATCAAGTACATTATGTTCATTTCATTTAAAGAAATCACAACAACATTAGTATTAACATATATCATACTGTGAGAATTGATTAACAATTATAAGCTATCAAAGAAATTTATCACTGACAGAGACAAACTGTTTACAAATAAATTTTAAAAAATGCTCACAGCAGAACTCAGAATAAAGCACAAAATGTTAATAACATATTATTCACAAACAGATGAGCAGAGCAAATAAATAAATCAAATAGTAAAAACATACTTAAAACACTATGTCAATCAGAATCAGAATGACTGAGTATGACTGTTATTAATGACATAGTTTGTGTATAATAACACAAAAAATGAAATCATAAGAGAGACATCTTTCTATGTAAATTATAACTATAACTCAAAGATATGACAGAATTCACAGAGACACAGATCATAAAGTCAAAAAGTGATTTTAAATATTGTTTAGATGAAAAAACTACATCAAGATTTAACAAAACAAATTAAACAGCAGACAGAACAAACAACAAAGACAAGATTATTTAAAATAAAAGAAAAAATATACTTGAGAATGAACAACATAAAAACTAAAAAAAGAAGCAAGAAGTTAGAGAATAAGAGCATTGAATCATTTAAGATAATATGAAATGTTAAAAAATAAAGTTATGAGTTAGATTTATTTAAGAAAATGAGAATACACTCAGTATTTCATGCATTCATGCTACAGCACTGCAATCAGTTCATATTACTTCAAATCACTGAAACATCTGTTAAACTCAATGAAGAATATGAAATTGAGAACATTTTAGAAAAGAGAATGATTAGTGAGAAAGCTCACTATCTCATAAAATGAAAAGATTATGATATCTTGAAAAATATCTGAAAATTTAAGAAAAATCTCAAGAACTGCACAAGAACACTTCAATATTTTGAGAAAAAAAGATGATGTTAACTTGGAAGAATGATGATATTAAGTCAACAAGTTATGATGTTGTTTGAGAATCTCTATTCTCAATTTCATCATTATTACTATTAAGTTCAACAGCAAGACAGTCAGTCTTCTGTGTGACATAACAATTCATTTAATTTAAAGTTTTTTGAAAATGCATCATCTTGACAGCAAGAACATCAAGAATCACATTTACATCATTTATTTTTTTTCAGAGAGAAAGACAAGTTCTGTTGAGAGACTTTCATGAAACTGCAATATATAAATGACTATGATGAGTACACTTATCACATTTTGATCTTTCATCAATCATAACAAAGCAATCAAGACTGCAGACAGTACAGAATTCACAAGAAAATGTGATGAGACTATCACTGAGTTGAATTTTCTTTGCAATTCTTAGACAATTGAAATTTTTAAAAAACATCATTACTGACAACAGATTTGTTATATACTCTTACTTAAATAAATTCTAGAGAACTAACACCTGAAGAAGAAAAATGATGTTATGATCATATTCTGTAAGAAAAAAACTCATGAGTTTATACTCAGAAGTTCACTCAAAGCATATATGAAGAAAACTGTTAAACAGCAGTCACATAATAATGTAACAGCTTAATGACAAGCAGACAAGCTGAAAGCTCAATCTCTTGACATCAAGACATCAAGACATCAAGAATGCTCAATGCAGAGATATTGAGCTCACTCTATATAGTAGAGTTGTTTTTCTTATAAAAACAATTATGTTTAACTTAAATAACAATCTAAGAGTTAAAGACCAGAATCATTTCAGATCAGTTGTTATATTAATAAGCACAAATTTTTAGCTTTTATACAGAAGAAATCTTCTGTGAGAATGTTACACAAAGTCAAAATCATAAACATTATTAATCTTGCTGATTGTGTCTGAGTTAACTGTGTACTCATATAAGTGAAAGTCATGATGCTTGATAAGCATAATGTGTTGAATTGTCTTAATATTGAGTTAATTTCATCAATAATGACACACATTGCAGATCATATTGAAAAGACACTTAATACTCACTTTTGCAATAGATATAGTGAGTACATCTTTGACAAATTGAGTCATAATAAACTTAATCTTTTCTTATAATTTTCACTCATTTAGAATGTTAAGATCTTTCACAAGTGCAGTTTGCAGTCATGTTGTGACTTTGAATGCAGTAATTTTTGATATTTTCTCACTGAACTGCTGTTGTAGTCAAATGACAGCTTCAAGATTAAGATGTACAGTCTTGACTGCTGAAATATTTAAATGTACAGCTGATTAAATTTCAAGCTGTTGATAATATCTTTTGTAATATGATCTGAATTTGCACTCATAGTATTTTTAATGTTTCAGTTTTCATACTGAACTCTTAATGTTGAAGTGCTGTTAGTAGCTAAGTGTTAAATTAAAGTATTAAAAAGAAGTTACACATCTGATAAATACTGAGTTTAATGTTTGAATTCAAAACACTGTCAAGTGTTACAACTATATCTGAAGAAGAAGAAACTCACAGATCTGTGATCAAGAGTTTACCTGAAGTGCATACAAGAAGAACTGCTAAACAGCAGTCACATAACAAGCACAACAGCTCAATGATGAGCAGACAAGCTGAGAACTCAATCTCTCAACATTGAGATATCAAGACATCAAGAATACTCAACACAGAAACATCAAGCACATTCTATATAGTAGAGTTGTTTCTCTTATGAAAACAATCATGTTCAACTTAAGTAATCATCTAAGAGTTAAAGACCAGAATCATTTCAGATCAGTTATTATATCAATAAGCACAAATTCTTAGCTCTACACACTCAAGAAAGCTCAGGTTAAGATGTTACACTTTGAACACTTTTACAATATAACAAGTATGATGTCTGACACACAGAAGAATGTCTCAACTTTGTTCTTGAAACAAGCTCAGACAAACTCATCTTTACTATTTACTTCAGATAGAATGATGACACAATTAGTGATGTCAGTCTCAATAATACAACTATCTGTGAACACATCTAAGATACAGGTATCAAATGTCTTTGATGAAGAAAGAGAAAAACTGTGAGTCTTTGTGACAAAGCTCAACCTATATATTGAATTCAATCAATCAAAGTTTCAAATCAATCAGAAGAAGACATTGTTTGCAATAATCTATCTTGTAAATGCAGTCTTTGATTGAATTAATCTCAAGCTGCATGAGTTTCTGAAAAAGAAGTACAAAGAATGCAATGCAGACACAGAGTCAATGTTCAATGACTATGCACAGTTTAAGAAAGAATTAAAGAAGACTTTTAAAATAATTGACAAAGAAAGAGCAGCAGAGAAACAAGTTCACATCTTGCAACAGAATGAATCAGCAGCAGTATATGTCACAGAGTTTCAGTGATTAGCAGCACTTATCAGATAAAACAACAAAGCACTCATCTATCAGTACTATTGTGAGTTGAAAAAGTTCATCAAAGACAAGATAGCTCAAGCAGAACAATCAGACAATCTTTAGAGAATGATTAATTTGAGTATTAATATTGACAGTTGTCAGTAAGAACAACAGATGAAACAGAAAGAATATTGAATGCTATCTATGATAAAAGATCAAGAAGAAAGCTTCTGACTGTAAATCAAGCAATATGTTTTATCAATAAGACATAGAAAAACAAACTCTATGAATCTCAATGCAATCAAGAAGTGTTATCAGAAGTCATGAAAGACTAAATAAGTGAAGTATGAATGTCAGCAAGAGTGGTTCACTAAGTCTCAGACAACATCACAAAACAAAATATAAATGTATTACAACTGCAGAAAACCTGAACATCTTGTTTGAGAATGCAATAGATCTTGAATGAAAAGAAAAAACATTGCAGTGACAGTCAAGAAGAATACACACATAGTGCACAACACTCTCAGCTGAACAGTCTGTTACAACAACATGTGCAGAGTATACATGAGTGTGAAAGACAAAGTCAAATGATACTCACAGAAGTTTAGAAGAAAAGACAAAGACAAATGCAATAGATCAGTTTACAAAAGAAAATTAGCTATTCTTATCAAGAAAAGAGTTCTTGATGTCAAGAAAGAAAATAATATTCTCAAAGATGACATCAAAGAAACTGATAATCATGAATTTCAGATTGATGAATTCTGAATATTTTCTGATAGTGATACACTTATGAGAGAAAGTTCAAACAATGTTGAGACAGAGTTCTCAAGAGAGTATTAAGCAAAAGTTAAAAGAAACTTAAGTATTCAGAAAGAAATGACATCAGATTACAATATGACACAAAAGAAAAAGCAAAAGACTTGAAATCAGAAAGCAGAAGTATGCAAAGAATTTGATGATTTAATGAGAAATATATAAACAGTTACAAAAGAATCAATGTCAGAATCTCTTGTGTGAAAGACTAAGAAAACAAGATTGAGATACACTTATCTAAAGAATATACTATGCAGAATGAAGACAGATGAATCTTCAGTGAAGAATATATATTATCTGAATTTCTGCAAAGAGTAAGAGTCTTTGAGAGTCAGTTGCAGATGAAGTACAATCAGTATGAACTCTGACTACACTCAGAAAGACACATTGAGCAGTACAGTCTAAAGTATGTGAATCTTATGATCAGAAGAAAACTCAAATGATTTTAAGAGCTTTGAAGATGAGTTAAGTGATTAAGTGAGTCAAAAAATGAAAAGTTTTCTCAACAAGACTAGAGAATAAGAAGCTAGTGACATCTCAAAGACAAGACAATGATCATTGAATATGAATCAAGATTACAATCAATGAACATCACATCAGCACATTGATGAATTTTGAAGCAGACAGTAACATTATGAATTAAAAGACAGTCAATATGTTAGAATTGAAGACATGATGAGTGTGCTGTTCATTCAACATACAAATGACAAATGAAGTCATTGAAAGAATCAATGAGAAAATCTGTGTGAAAGTCTTGATTCTTGAAAACTCACAAGAGATAATGTTCAATGTTATGAAATTAATCAAATACAATGCAGTGCTAAAGATGCTCTAATTGTGTGAAAGAAATCTGAAGATTGACTGAGTTACAAAAGAGATGTGTGCAATCAAGAACACATACAAGATTCTCAAACAATCAAAAATGAGCTTATCAGAGCATAAGTCATGAAATCACAAAATATCACTATTGAATGAAAAACAACCTAAGTGAATGTCATTATACTCAATGAGTGAGAATCAACTCAAGAAAGTTAAAACTTACCTTGACAAGAATCTTAAGAAAGAATTCATAAAATCATTAAAGTCATCAGCAGAATATTCAATTCTGTTTGTATCAAAGAAAAATGACAAGAAATGACTATGTGTTGATTATAGACAACTCAATGAAATAACTCATCAAGATAGTTATCTTCTATCATTGATAGAAGAGTTGCAAGATCAGTTAAGCAAGACTAAGTGATTCACAAGCTTAGATCTTAAGAACACCTACTATCAAGTTAGAATGAAAGAAGATAAAAAATGAAAGATGACATTCTGAACAAGATACAAACACTATGAGTACATCATCATGTTATTTGAATTGAAAAATGCATCAGTCACCTTTTAGAGATTGATCAACAATATGTTGAAAGAATATCTTGATGATTTTGTGATCACATATCTTAATGACATTCTGATATACTCAGAGAATCTTGAGAAGTACTGCAGACATGTGTGCAAGATACTAGCAAAGCTTAATGAGAGAGTCTTATATGTGAAAAAGTTAAAGAGTCAGTTTAAAATCAAGAAAGTTGAGTTTCTAGATTATGTAATTTGATCTGAACAAATCAAGAAGAATTCAAAGAAGATAAAAGCAGTCAGAGACTGATCAATGTCAAAATGAATTAAGAAAGTACAGATCTTTCTAGAGTTGACAAACTATTATTGAAAGTTTGTATCAAACTATGCAAGAATTGCAAAATCACTGACACATTTAACACACAAAAGTGAAAAATAACATTGAAATCAGAAACAGAAGAATGCATTTCACATATTAAAGAAAAGTTTTAGCAAAACAGCACATCTGAGAATACTCAATTCAGCATGTGAGAAGATACTGAAAACTGATGCTTCAGATTTTACAGTAAAAACATATTTATATCAGATTGAGAATGAGCAGCAGAAACTCATAGCATATCAATTTAGAAAGTTATCAGAACTCAAGAAAAGATATGAGATTTATGACAAGAAACTTCTTGTGATAGTGAAAGCACTACAAGATTGAAGATCTTATCTTGCAGAAACAAGCAAGTCAATTCAGATCTATACAGATCACAAGAACTTGAGAAACTTTGCAATAACAAAGCAACTCAATCAACAACAGATTTGTTGAGCAAAGCAGTTGACAGATTATGAATTTCAGATTCATTACAAGAAGAGTAATGAGAATAATGAAGTGAATATCTTGAGTAAATGACTCAATCATGAAGATGTACAGACAATACACATCAAAATTCTAAACAAAGACAATGAAGAAGTTCTTATGAAGAACTTAACAGTATGTACAAGATAAAGCAAGCTTTCTTGACAGACAAAAAACTCATTAAAATGTGTCACTACAGCAGAACTGATGAATATCTGAAAATTAAATGCACTGAGAATCTAGTGTGAAGAAGACACAATATTGACAATTTTAGAAATTGAGTCATCAAAATGATCACTATGTGCAATTCATGCTGAAGAAACAAGATCAACTAAGATAAACAATATGACAAAGTAACACAACTGAACACATCAAATGCACTATAAAAGTCAGTTATCATGAACTTCATTACAAAACTATCATCATTTAAGAACTCAGCATGAAAAGTAAGATTCAACAGTATATTGATTATAGTGAACAGAATGATCAAGTACACAATGTTCATTTCATTCAAAGAAATCATGATAGCATCAGTATTGACATACATCATACTGCAAGAATTGATTAGCAATCATAAACTATCAAAAGAATTCATCACTGACAGAGATAAGCTGTTTATGAGCAAGTTTTGAAAAATGCTCACAGCAGAACTCAGAATAAAACACAAAATGTTGATGACATATTACTCACAGACAGATAAACAAAGCAAATGAATGAATCAGACAGTGAAAATGTACTTGAGACACTATGTCAACAAAAGTCAAGATGACTGAGTATGACTGTTGTCAACAGCACAGTTTGCATACAACAATGCAAAAAACAAAATCACAAGAGAAACATCTTTCTATATGAACTATGACTATGATCTGAAGATATGGTGAGATTTCAAAGAACATGAATCATGAAGTTAAAAAGTGATTTTGAATATCACTCAGATGAAGAAACTGCATCAAGATCTAACAAGATGAATTGAACAGCAGATGAAACAAATAACAGAGACAAAATTATTTAAAAAAGAAGAGAAGATATACTTAAGAACAAACAACATAAAGATTAAGAAAAGAAGCAAGAAGCTGAAGAACAAGAACATAGAATCATTTAAGATCATATGAAACATCAAAGAGTTAAGCTATGAGCTAGACTTACTCAGAAAAATGAGAATACACTCAGTATTTCATGCATTCATGTTACAGTATTGCAATCAGTTCATATCACTTCAAATCATCAAAACATCTGTCAAATTCAACAAAGAATATGAAGTCAAGAACATTTTAGAAAAAAGAATGATTAGAGAAAAAGCTCACTATCTTATAAAATGAAAAGATTACAATATCTCAGAGAATATCTGAAAACTCAAAGAGAATCTCAAGAACTGCACAAGAACACTTTAATATTTTGAGAAAAAAAGTCAATATTAGCTCAGAAGAATGACAACATCAAATTAACAAGTTGTAACATTGTTTGAGAATCTTCATTCTCAGTCTCATCATTATCACTATCAAGCTCAGCAGCAAGACAATCAGTCTTTTGCATAGCACAATGATTCATTTGATTCAAAGTCTTTTGAAAACACATCATCTTAACAGCAAGAGCATCAAGAGCTGCATTCACATCACTTATTTTCTTTTGAAGAGAAAGACAAGTTCTGTTGAGAGACTTTCACAAAACTGCAACACACAGATGACTGCAACAAGTATACTTATTACATTTTGATTTTTCATCAATCATGACAAAGCAATTGAGACTGCAGACAGTACAGAATTCACAAGAAAATGTGGTAAGACTATCACTGAGTTAAATTTTCTTTGCAATTCTTAGATGATTGGAATTTTTAGAAAGCATCATTGCTGATGACAAAATTGTTATATACTCTCACTTAAATAAACTCTAGAGAACTAGCATCTGAAGAAGAAAAATGATGTTATAATCATATCTGAAGAAGAAAAAAACTCATGAGTCTGTGATTAAGAGTTCATCTGAAGTGCATACAAGAAGAACTGCTAGACAGTAGTTACATGACAAGCACAACAGCTCAATGATGAGCAGATGAGCTGAGAGCTCAACTTCTCAACATTGAAACATCAAGACATCAAGAGTGCTCAATGCAGAGATGTTGAGCACATTCTATATAGTAGAGTTGTTTCTTTTATGAAAACAATCATGTTCAACTTAAGTAATCATCTAAGAGTTAAAGATCAGAATCATTTCAGACCAGTCATTATATCAATAAGCACAAACTCTTAGCTCTACATACTTGAGAAAGCTCAGGTTAGAATGTTACATCAAGATTGTATAATGTGTCTTGTTTATTAGTAGTTTTGCTGCAATACTGAGAAAGCTTGTTCTTGACATTTTTGATTGTGTTACTTAATTAAGATGTAAATAACAATTCATAGATATTTACTTTCACTCATTAATCTTTAAGATAATCAAACAAGTTATTGTAGACATATTATGCTTTATTAATGATTGACTCAGCAGTAAAATTAAATACATTAATCAAAGTCTTAAATGACTTCAGAAGCTTAACAATATATTTAATTTGTTTTTATTTTTTATGAAAGATTTTCAACATACTTATTGATTTACTTTAAGCAGAAATTCATTCTTTAAGCTTATTTCTGTGTTCAAGTACTCACATTAACATATTATAAATTGAGTTTCAGCATGTCTTGACATCTTAAATTATCTCAACAACTTTGACAAAAATTACATTTTGCAATCACTTGAACTGCTTAAGTCTCTGAGAAATGCAATTGATGATAATTGTAAATGTTTGAATCTGTGATAATTTTATTCAGTATATTAAATATTTTCATTAAAATAAAATGTATTTTTTTCAGTGTGTTATCAAACAAGACAAAATTCATTGATATGATAGCAAAAGTTGTAGAGTCAAAAGTTTCAGTAATTTTCTTGTTGAATATCTCTGCTTTGAGTTTCTTAAGTAATTTGTTCATAGTTAATTGAATGATGTATGTTATACAATTCATTGTGTTTTTCTGATAGTTTCAATTCACACTTTATTGTTTCAGTAGTTTACTAAGATGTTTGCAAAGAATCTGATTGTTGTATGTATTGTTTGCTGTAACAGCAAAAAGTTTTGTTTTCAGCTTTCATGACTCAAAAACATCAATTACATAGCTAATTAGATTTTCATCAGTATGCACTTCTTTTAGTTCTTTGAAGTCAAGAAGAACTTTATGATAATTTCAGTCTTCATTGATGAAATAGTCAGTAATTTTCATAAAAGCAAGATTATTTAAACTAATTCAACAGTTCAAAACTATAAAAACTTTAATCTGAGATTCAAGTTCTTCAAGAACAAATATGCACACTTTCTTATATTGTTTCTTCAAAAAATTAACAATCTTTGTGCAGTCAGAAATCTTTGTATCTGAATAAAGTATCTCAATAAATCTTTTAAAATAAAAATGTTCTACTGATCAGAAAGATCAGTTGAGTATAAAAATGATTGTAAGTAGTTACTGCTTGAATACTTTAACTGTAAATGATGACATCTTTGTAGAGACTGTGACAGAGTTTTAGTGATATGAGTGTTAAAAATCAGTATTAGAAAAATGAAGTAATTGACTGATCTGTTTATCAAATGTTGAGATTAGATTATCTTGTTGTTTATCTTATAACTGTTGCACACTTTAACATGTTTTATAATTCAGATGTCTTTTCATTGAACTAATTTTGTCATTTATTATAGTGAGATATATCATCAAAATTTCACATCTTTTGCAGAGCATCTTGAGTTCTTCATTAATAATAAACATAATCAGTTCAAAGATAAATTATACTCTGAAAATTTGTACTGCATTATTTCACAGAAGTAATTTCTTTCAATTGATTTCAGATAAATGTTTGACAGCTTAGTGTGTTGTTTTTCATCAGTTTTAAAATTCTTCACTGATGTCTGAATCATAACATAAGAATTTTGCTTTTAAAGATTGAATTAAATATGTAAATGAAGTTGCTGTGTGAGAAGAACAAGTGATACTGTTGTGCATGAAACTTCAGCTTTTGCTAAGCTCACTAAGTTGTTAATTTAATTTAATCTCTTATTCATATGATATAGAGTTCTGTGAAGTCATAGTTTCTTAAAATGTAAATATAGATATTACAGAATAATGATTCAATTAAATTATTATATAATTTGATCAGAGTAATAGCATTTTAACAATTATTTTTAATGCTACAAACACTAAATTAATCAAGCTGATTACAGTATTACTGATCAATGAAATGTAACATTTTATTGAGTTGACTCTTCAAGTCAATTATTAGTTCTCTTTTGTATGATCATTAATATTAATTTCTTTTATCTTCTCATTCTCATACTCTCTTCAACTAATTTTAATTTCAATCTTTTTGTTTGCTTCTTCATTCACATCATTGTTAATGACTTTATCTTTATTGAAATTATCTTTCTAATATTCATCTTCATTGCTGAAACTTAAAATCAAAAAATACAATACTTCAATCTCTGAAGTATCTGTCAAAAAATCAGCAAGAAAATTGTTTACTGAGATTGTTCTGTCAGATTGCTCATCATTATTTAACTTTACATGAATTTGTGATTTTACAACAACACTTTTTTTCTTTTTGTCTGCTTGTTTCATGACAGATGACAGAATATAACTATAAATATGTCAATTTTGTTGACACTGAAATTTGATACATTAGAAAAATGTATTAAAATGATATAATATGTGTTTGATTCTTACTCATGCTCTTTACACTCAATATATTTTGAGTTCTCAATCTGCAATTGAAATCTTCTTATTGTCTTCTTTAAGTTCTTATTCTCAACTGTCTTCAAGAACTTTTCTTTACACAAATTGATTATACACTCTTGATGCTTGATAATCACTGTAAAATTATTGATTTATATTTTTTTAAATTTACTCATAATGTCTTCAGATTCAATCTGCAACAATATATTAACTTAAGTGAAATAAAAATCAGCATTAAAACAACTTCACTGAGTTCTTCAATTATTCATTTAACATAAACTTTCTTGAACAAAATCATACAATCTTCTTTTTTTTAAACTTTGATCTATCTCTGCAATCAATATGCTTCAATTTTGATCTGATTAATGAGAAATTTCTTTATAAGTAGATTAGAATATGAGCATTAAAACTAACTGTTAAAATTCAGAAAACATTTACTGAAAATATTAAGATTATAAAGTTCAACTTTCAATGCATTGACAGTGTTATTTTTCACAATCTTTTGCTGAGTCTTTGTTGCTGATTTTCAGTCATTAAATGCATACAATTTCTTCAAAACAATATACTTTATATTTCAATCTGCTGCATCTACTTGTTCAATTTGTCTTATTGTGAAATTGTTAAATAATGCTTATTGTTGCTCTTTGATCTGAGTTGTTGCAGAATTTGTACTATACTTAAATGATGTTTTACTTAAAGCAAAATTTAAATTCATCAATGAACAATTTCTTATTTCAGTAACACAGTGATTCTGCAGTCATTCTTCAATCAATGAGAAATTTTCAACTTCAAAAAATAATAATGATGTGAAATCTTTCTTAACTTATCACTTCTTTTTTTTTGCTGAGAACTTGAAACTGATGCACTTTCATTTTGTCTGCTTAGACTGATGAGTTTTTGATGATGAGTTATGAGAACTTTATATTTTATTTATTAATATAATAATTAAACTGATGTTAAATTATTGCATTAAAACACATCTTTACATCAATTTCTTTCATATTGTGGTCATTCATATCACTTTTATAAGAAGATGACTCAGTCTAGCAACTATCAGTATATCAACATCAATTCAGCTTTAGAATGATGTATTAAAATACATATTTGTATTGCTGTTCTTCTCAACATTATTGTTTTCATCACTGTTTTTCTCAATAGTATTCTTCTCAACATCATCTTTCTCATCATCATCTTTCTCAGAATCATTCTCAACAACATTATTGATGATAACAATACTCTTTGAATTCAATCTCATTACAGTGTTTTTAAAAGATAACTCAAGCTGCAACAACAATCAGTATATCATCATTTAAGTGTTAGAATAAAGTGTTAAAACATACAATTACATTGTTTTCTGAGTTATCTGCTTCATTAATAAAATCATTGTGTCTTGACTGATCAGACACAAAGATCTTAAAGTGCAGTTGTGTATTAAGTATCTTGATTCTTGTCAGCACTAAAATCATTGTTAAAATTAATCATTAAATTACACACTGCTTGCATGTCTGAATCTATGATGTCATCATTGTTAATTTGAACTGATATGAATTGCAGAAGTAAAAAAATGATATGTAAAAGAAGTTGAGAGAGAAGAAATGAGTAATGAGATGAATAAATTGTTATTATTATTTAATATTCACTGATCACATCTCAGATGTAAACAGAACAGCATAACAAAGCAATTACAATTATACAATTACAATCACAATCAAAACAGACAGCATCATACAATATTGTCATCAAGACTACATTTACAATTAGCTTTACAAGATTTTCATTGCACTCATCATAGAGTAAGTGAGCAATCACTCTTTTTAATGCTCAGTTTTAATAATTATATAATTTTGCAAGATGACACAAACAAAAGTCACACTCAAATTTATCAAAATATCAAAGAAATCTTCTATCATCTCAGTTCAGAAGAAGTCAAAGTATGTTTAATATATTAAAATACTTATTAAATACAACAACAATGTTAAAGCATACAATCAACACAAAAAACAAATCAAAACAAAGAAAAAGAAATTTCAGAAGTCTAAATTGATCAAATTAACTTCTGTTGTGAAGTCAGAAGATATGTTATAGTTTATTTTTAATTTAATACTTAAATTTAACACTCAAGATCTAGAGCACATCATATAAGAGATAAAATACTATTAAAAGTTTACAACATCATTAATCTCAGCACATTCTTTTCAAAAACTCATCAAGAAAATCAAACAGAACTATGAGCAGAACTATAAATGACAACAAAATACAATTAATGCATTGTAAAAGATTGCAGAGATATATATTATTACATTTTTTAAGAGTATGCAATCAAGATATTGTACATCAAATCTCAACTAACATTAAGTTCAGATATCAATCTAATCTGTATTCATATTAATTGCATCATGATACAGATAAAGAATATGAAATTGATCAAGACATACATAATTAAGTGAAGTTTATATGTTAAGCAATATTCAGTTTTACAACAATATGTAACATTTTAATCTAAGCTTTCTCAGATATGTAGAACTAAGAGTTTGTGCTTGTTGATATAGTAACTGATCTGAAATGATTCTGATCTTTAACTCTTAGATTGTTATTTAAGTTGAACATGATTGATTTCATAAGAAAATTGATTTTACTATATAAAACTCAGACACACTGACATATCTGGTGTTTCAGCATTCTGATGTGCTTTAAATACATGTTTATAAAAAAATATCTGATGTTTCATTGTTCTGTGTTTCTGATTATGTCTTATTTGATGTACTTTTTGACACATTACTTTTCTTAAGATATAATCATAACATCATTCTTTTCTTTTTAGATGCTAGTCTCTAAAATCTATTTAAGTGAGAATATATATCTGCATTGTTCATCATTCACTGACAATGCATTCAAAATTCAAAAATTGTCTTTGTCTTATCAATATCATATTTCATAAAGAAGATCTCACACTCATTTTTTATAATCATTGTCTGAACATCAATCTCTTCTGTGTAGTGATGTCATTTGATTCTTTGTTGTTGTCTGACTTCTTTAAGTCAGCAAAGTATGCTGAATGTATATGTCAAGATTGTTTCTGCATCAACTTTTCTCTTAACTTTCTTGAGTTTGTTCATTCTAAAACTGAAAGTGAACTTTCTTAAACTTTTAATGAACAACTTTCTGTACTTTTAACTAAAATTACTTATCTGTAAAAAATGTTAAAATAATCAGAAGCTTGAATAAACATCAAAGTGAAGTGTCTCACTCAAGAGTTTACTGATAATAATGATGAAACAGAGAATGAAAATTCTCAATCATTATTGCAACTAATCAATACAATATTTCTTTTCTTCTGAACTGATATTAATCTTTTTTCTCAAAACATCAAAGTGTTCTTACACAGTTCTTAAGATTGTTCTTAGATTCTTAGATATTTTTTGAGATATCATGATCTTTTCATTTCATGAAATAGTGAATTTTCTCATTAATCATTTTTCTTTTCAGAATATTCTTAACTTTATATTCTTCATCAGATTTAACAGACATTTCAGTGACTTAAAGTGATATGAACTGATTGCAGTGCTGTAGCATGAATGCATGAAATACTGAGTGTATTCTCATTTTCTTGAATAAGTCTAATTCATAACTTAACTTCTTGATATTTCATATAATTCTGAATGATTCAATGTTCTTGTTTTTCAGTTTCTTGCTTTTTTTTCTTATTTTTATGTTGTTCATTCTTAAATATATTTTCTTTTCTTCTTTGAATAATTTTGTCTTTGTTACTTGTTCTGTCTGTTGTTCAATTCATTTTGTTAAATCTTGATGCAGTTTCTTCATCTGAACAATGCTCAAAATTACTTTTTGACTTTGTGATTCATGTTTCTTAGAATTTCATTATATCTTTGAATTATAGTCATAGTTCACATAAAAAGACATTTCTTTCATGATCTCATTCTTTGCACTGTTGTACACAAACTGTACTGTTAACAATAGTTGTACTCAGTTGTTTTGATTTTTGTTGATATAGTGTTTTAAGTATGTTTTCACTGTTTAATTCATTCACTCACTTTGTTCATTCATCTATGAGTGATATGCTGTTGATATCTTGTACTTTATTTTGAGTTTTGCTGTGAGTGTTTCTTAAAACTTGCTTGTAAACAGCTTGTCTCTGTCAATAATAAATTCTTTTAATAACTCATGATTGCTAATCAATTCTTGCAGTACAGTGTATGTTAATATTGATGCTGTTGCAGTTTTTTTGAATGAAATAAATATTGTGTACTTGATCAATCTGTTCATTATGATCAATATACTATTGAATTTCACTCTTCATGTTGAATTCTTCAATAATGATAGTTTTGTGATGAAGTTCATAGTAACTGACTTTCATGATGCATTTAGTGCATCTAGTTATGTTATTTCATCATATTGTTTATTTTAATTGATCTTATTTCTTCAACATGAATTGCACACAGCAATCATCTTAATGACTCAATTTCTAAAATTGCTAACATTGCATCTTCTTTGCACTAAGTTCTCAGTGCATTTGATCTCTAGATGTTTTTTAATTCTGTTGTAATGATATATCTTGATGAGTTCTGCATCTATCAAGAAAACTTGCTTTATTTTATGCATTGCTGTTAAGTTCTTCATGAGAATTTCTTTGTTATCTTTGCTTAAAATTCTGACATATATCATTTGTATATTTTCATGATCAGATCATCTGCTTAAGACATCTGTTTCATTATTTTCATTATTTTTCTTGTAATGTATCTGAAATTTATAGTCTGTCAACTGTTCTGCTCAATGAATCTGTTGTTGATTGAGTTGCTTTGTTGTTGTGAAGTTTTTCAAATTCTTGTGATCTGTATAAATCTGAATTAACTTGCTTATTTTTGCAAGATAAGATCTTCAATCTTGCAGTGTCTTCACTATTGCAAGTAGTTTTTTGTCATGAATCTTATATCTTTTCTTAAGTTCTGATAGTTTTCTAAATTAATATGCTATAAGTTTTTGCTGCTCTTTCTTAATCTAATATAAATATGTGTTTATTGTGAAATCTGAAGCATTGATTTTCAGTATCTTCTTACATACTGAGTTGAGTATTTTCAGATGTGTCATTTCACTAAAACTTTTCTTTAATACATGAAACACATTCTTCTGCTTCTTATTTCAATGCTATTTTTTGCTTTTGTGTGTCAAATGCATTAGTGATTCTGCAATTCTTGTGTAATTTGATACAAATTTTTAATAATAATTTGTTAATTCTAGAAAGATCTGTACTTTCTTGATTCATTTTGATGTTAATCAGTTTCTAACTGCTTCTGTTTTCTTTAAATTTTTCTTGATCTGTTTAGATTGAATTATGTAGTTTAAAAACTCAATTTTCTTGATCTTAAATCTGCTTTTTGACTTTTTCACATACAGAACTCTCTCATTGAGTCTGACTAATATCTTTCACACATGCTCACAATACTTCTCAAGATCTTCTGAATATATCAAAATATTATTGAGATATGTGATCACAAAATCATCAAGATATTCTCTTAATATGTTATTGATTAATTTCTGAAAGATAGTGAGAGCATTTTTTAGCTCAAATGACATGACAATATACTCATAATGCTCATACTATGTTCAAAATGCTGTCTTTCACTTTTTATCTTTCTTTATTCTGACTTGATAGTAGATCTTTTTAAGATTTAAGTTTGTGAATCACTTAGTCTTGTTTAACTGATCTTGCAACTCTTTTATCAACAGTAGAGAATAACTGTCTTGATAAATTATCTCATTGAGTTGTCTATAATTAACACATAGTTGTTTTTTATCATTCTTCTTTGATATAAACAGAATTAGATATTTTACTGATGACTTTGATGATTTTATGAATTCTCTCTTGAAATTTTTGTCAAGATAAGTTCTGACTTTTTTGAGCTGATTCTTGCTCATTGAATATAATAATATTCACTTAGATTGTTTTCTCTTCAATAGCAATATTTCATGATTTCATAACTTATGTTCTGATAAGCTCATCTTTGATTGTTCAGAGATCTTGTATGTGTCTTTAGCTGCACATATTTCTTTTGTAATTTAATTAATCTTTGAATTTCTCTCACATAGTCAAGACATCTCTAGCATTGCATCATATTCAATTGATTTCATAATATCAAAGATTATCTCTTGTGAGTTTTCAAGAATTGAGACTATCACACAGATTTTCTCTTCAATTCTTTTCATGATTTCATTTATCATTTGTATGTTGAATGAACAGTGCACTCACTGTGTCATCAGTTTCAACATATTAACTACTTTGCAATTTATAATATTACTGTTCACTTCAGAATTCATTAATGCATTAATTTGATGTTCATTGATCTCAATTATAATTCATATCTGATGATCACTGTTGTTTCTTTGAGACATCACTAACTTTTTGATCTTTAATCTTGTTGAGAAAGCTCTTTATTTTTTGACTCACTTAATCTTTCAGTTCATCTTCAAAGCTCTTGAAATCATTTTGATTTTTTTTTGATCATAAAATTCACATACTCTAGACTGTGCTGCTCAATATGTCTTTCTGAGTGTAGTTGAGATTCATACTGATCATACTTCATCTGCAACTGACTCTCAAAGACTTTTACTCTTTGCAGAAATTCAGATAATATATATTTTTCATTAAAAATTCATTTATCTTCATTCTGCATGACATATCTCTCAGATAAGCATATTTTAATTTTGTGACTCTTTGTCTTTTAAACAAGAAATTTTGACAATACTGTGTCATCACTGTTGAAATATTTATCTTTAACAGCTATCATCAGCTTCTTTAGCTAATCATATGTTTTTTACTTTTTTGTGTTTTTGCATTGTGCTTTTCATTCTCAAGCTTGCACTTCTTACTCAAGCTCTTGCTTCTTAAACTGAAACTTATCTTTTTTCAATATCTTACATTGATTTTCCAGATGCTGATATGCTTTCTTCAGTCTTATATTAACTTTTTATTTGTCAATTTTTTTCTGATTCACATTCAAATTCAATGTCTGTCAGATGTTATCACTGTAGTCTTTTTCTATCTGAGTTTCTCAAGTATCAGTTTCTTTGATCTCAGCATCAAGAATGTTCTTCTTGATATATTTTCTTGTAAGAGTAATTAATTCTTTTTCATAAATTGATCAACTCATTGTGTCATATCTGTCTCTTGCATCTTTGCACAATTTCTGAGAATATCATTCAGCTTTATCTTTTGCACTTATGTGTACTCTACACATGTTATTGTAGCAGACTGTTCAGCTGAGAGTGTTGTACACTATACATGTATTTTTCTTAACTGTTGCTGCAACATTTTTTCTTTTCATTTAAGATCTGTTGCACTCTTGAACAAGATGTCTGAGTTTTTTACAGTTGTAATACATTCACATTTTGTTTTGTGATGTTATCTGAGACTTAGTGAATCACTTCAATTGACATTCAAACTCTGCTCATCTAGTCTTTCATGACTTTTGATGATGCTTCTTAATCATATTAAGATTTATAAAATCTATTTTTCTATATCTTATTGATGAAACATATCACTTCATTCACAATCAAAAGCTTTCTTCTTGATCTTTTATCATAAATAATATTCAATATTTTTTTGTTTAATCTGTTGTTCTCATTGATGACTGTTCATATTAATACTTAAATTGATTATTCTCTAAAGATTGTCTGATTGTTCTGCTTGAGCTATTTTGTTTTTGATGAACTTTCTTAACTCACAATAGTACTGATAGATGAGTGCTTTGTTATTTCATCTGATAAGTGTTGTTAATCACTGAAACTTAATGATGTATATTGTTGCTGATTCACTCTGTTGCAAAATATGAACTTATTTCTCTGCTACTCTTTTCTCATCAATTACTTTGAAGACTTTTCTTAACTCTTCTTTAAACTGTTCATAGTCATTAAACATAGACTTTATATCTGTATTGCATTCTTCATACTCTTTTTTCAGAAACTTATGCAGTTTAAAGTTAACTTAATTGAAGACTGCATCTGTGAGATAAGTTATCACAAACAATGTCTTTTCTTGATCAGTTTAAAACTTTAATTGATTGAATTCAATGTACAGATTGAGCTTAATCACAAAGACTCACAACTTTTCTCATTCTTCATCAAAGACATTCAATATCTGTATCTTAGATGCACTCAGAAATAGTTATATAGCTTAAGCTGACATCATCACTGATTATGCTGTCATTTTATCTGAAGTAAATGATAAAGATGAGTTTACTTGAATCTGATTCAAAAATAAGATTGAGATGTTTTTTTGTGTGTCAGACATTGTACTCATTATATTGTAAAAATGTTCAAAGTGTAATATTCTAATCTAAGCTTTCTCAGATATGTAGAACTAAAAGTTTATGCTTATTAATATAGTGATTGATCTGAAACAGTTCTGATCTTTAACTTTTAGATTGTTACTTAAGTTGAACATGATTGATTACATAAAAAAATCAATTCTACTATATAGAACTCAGACACACTGACACACTCAATGTCTCAGTGTTCTAATATACTTTAAACATATGTTTATAAGAAAATATCTGATGTTTTGTTGTTCTGTGCTTCTGATTATGTCTTATTTAGTGTATTTTTTGACATGTTACTTTTCTTAAAGTATGACTGTAACATATTACTGCAATATTTTTTCTATTTATTCAAGATCTGTTGCATTCTCAGACAAGGTGTTCAGATTTCTTACAATTATAATACATTCACACTTCACTTCACAGTGTCATTTAAGACTTATTGAATCATTCTGTCTGACATTCAGACTTTACTTATTTAGTTTTTTATGACTTTTGATGATGCTTCTTGATTATATTAAGATTTATAGAGTTTATCTTTCTATATTTTATTAATAAAACATATCACTTTGTTCATAGTCAGAAGCTTTCTTCTTGATCTTTTATCATAAATAACATTCAATATTCTTTCTGTTTCATCTGTTGTTCTTATTGATAATTGTTAATGTTGATACTCAGATTAATTATTCTTTAAAGATTGTCTGATCATTCTGCTCAGATTATTTTGTCTTTAATGAACTTTCTCAACTCACAATAGTACTGATAGATAAGTGCTTCATTATTTTATCTGATAAGTGCTACTAACTGCTGAAACTTTATGATGTATACTGTTATCAATTCACTCTGTCATAAGATATGAACTCATTTCTCTGCTGTTCTTTCTTCATCAATTACTTTAAAGACTTTCTTTAGCTTCTTTTTAAACTGTTCATAGTCATTAAACATTGACTTCATATTTGTGTTGCATTCTTCATACTCTTTTCTCAGAAACTCATGCAGCTTAAAGTCAACTCAATTGAAGACTGCATTCACAAGATAAGTTGTTGTAAACAGTGTCTTTTCTTGATCAGTTTGAAACTTCAGTTAATTAAATTCAATATACAGATCAAGCTTCATCACAAAGACTCACAACTTTTCTTATTCTTTATCAAAGCTATTGAGTACCTAAATCTTTGATGCATTCACAGATAGTTATATTATCTGAGTTAGTATCACTGATTGTGCTGTTGTTCTATTTGATGTAGATAGTAATGATGAGTTTGCTTAAGTCTGTCTCAAGAACAAGATTAAGACATTCTTCTGTGTGTCAGACATCATACTTGTTATATTGTAAGAATGTTCAAAGTGTAACATTTTCACAAGAGATTTCTTCTGTATAAGAACTAAAAGTTTGTGCTTATTGATATAATAGTTGATCTGAAATGATTTTGATCTTTAACTTTTAGATTGTTACTTAAGTTGAACATGATCATTTTCATAAAAAAAACAACTCTACTATATAGAATGAGCTCAATACTTCTGTGTTGAGCACTCTTGATGTTTTGATGTTTTAATGTTGAGAAATTGAGTTCTCAGCTTGTTTGCTCACTGTTGAGCTGTTATACTGTTATGTGACTGCTGTTTAGCAGTTTTCTCTGTACACACTTCAAGTAAACTTCTGAGTATAAATCTGTGAGTTTTTTTCTTACAGAGTATAATCATAACATTATGTTATAATCAAGTCAGAATGAGCTTAAAATAAACTGATGTGTATATGTGAAAAGTATATATACAGAGAATATCTAGACAGCAGTTATGTGACATCTTAATATGCTTAATGATGAACTTGATGAGCAAGCTCAACAGATTGCATGAACAAGTCATCTTGATAAGCTTAACAACAAGATTGACAAGCAGACTCAGTATATAGTTACAGTCATTTTTCTTATGAAAAGAATCATGTTCAACTCAATTAATTATGTACTAGTTACAATAAAGTGTTTACTCAACATCACTGTATTAAAGAACTCTTATATCAACAAGATCAAATATCTTAATTCTAACATACTCAAGAAATCTCAAATCAGATGTCACACTCTGATTAAAATGTAATACTTTGAATATTCTTACAATATAAAAATAATCACTTCTACAGCACAGAAGTCAGCTTTAACAAGTTAGATCAATTTTCAGAGTTTATCAATAATAATTGAAACATCAAAGATTTCATCACTTAATGCATTCATCAGCAAGAGAGAAAAGCTGTAAGCATTCTTGATTAAGCTCAAGTTATATATTGAATTCAATCAGAACAAGTTCAAGTTCAAGATGAATAAGAATTTATTCACTGTGTTATACATGAAGAATGCAGTCTTCAATTGAGTTGATTTCAAGCTGCACAAGTTTCTTGCAATGACAACAGCAGAACAACAGACAGACAGAGAATTTATATTTTTTGATTACAAAAGATTTAAGAAAGAGCTCAGAAAAGTTTTCAAAGTAGTTAATGAGAAGTAAGTGATAAAAAGATGACTGCAAGTGATTTATATGAAGAAATCAACAGTCAAGTATGCAGCAGAGTTTCAGAGAATTGCAGTCTTAATGAATTGAAATAATAATTTTCTCACATCACATTACTACTGAAGACTTCACAAGTCTATTAAAGATGAAATAGCTCAAATAAATTGACTTAAAACTCTACAGAAAATAATTGACATATTTATCAGTATAGATAGTTGACAATAAGAATGACAGATGAAATGTATAAAACAATAAGTGTCACTCAGAATAAAATGAGAAAAAAAGCTTGCTCAATCATGCTGAAGAAATAATTCAATGAATCTTAATATAATCAAGAAGTGTTGTCAAAAGTCATAAAAGACTAAATAAGTGAAGCTGAAATGTCAGAAAAAACAATTCTATGAGTCTTACACACTGTAAAACAAGATGTGAATGTATTATAACTGTCAAAAACTCAAATATATAGCAATAAACTGCAAAAAGTCTCAAGCAGAGAGAAAGAAAGCAGCAGTGACAGTTAAAAAAAATACATGCATAGTGCATGATACTCTTAGCTGAACAGTCTGTTACAATAATATGTGCTGAACACATATGAGTAGTAAAGATGAAGTCAAATAATACTCACAAAGACTCAGAAAAAAACAAAATGAATATGACATGATAAATTGACTGATCAATGAAAAAGAACTAGTTATTCTTATAAAAGAATATATCAAGAAAGATGTTCTTGATGCTGAGAATGAAGATAGTACTTTTGATGACAACATTGATGAAATTGATGATTGTGAATTTTAGATTGATAAATCATGAATATTTCTCAATAGTGATATGCTCACAAAAGAAAGTTTGAACAATGCTGAGATAGAGTTCTTGAAGAAATACTGAACTAAGATCAATAAGAATTTAGATGATTGAAGAAAAGTGACACAACACAGCAAAGTGATGCTGAAAGAAGAGCTTAAAAAGTTACAAGCTCAAGAACAAGAAATAAAGACATACTTTGAACTAGACAAGCTAATGAAAGAGATACAACTGATAATTAAAGAAAAATCAGACAAAACAGTATCAAGACAACTTGTATAACAGATAAAAAGTTATAAGATCAGAATACTCTTATTAACAGAATATAATCTAAAGAATAAAAACTAATGAATCTTCAGCAGAGAGTATATATTTTTTAAATTTCTGTAAAGAGTAAGAGTTTTTGAAAGTCAGTTACAGATGAAGTATGATCAGTATAAATCAAAACTACATCTCAAATGATACATTGAACAGTACAGAAAAGAGTACATGAACTTACTTTTGAAAAAGAAATCTGAATGATTCACAAGTTTATGAAGAAGAGTCAAGAACATAGTAATGACAAAAAACTATAAGTTCTCTTAACAAGACTAGAGAAAAAAAAGCTTTATATGTCTCATGAAGTAAGTGAAAGAGATAGACTTGTAATTTAAATAAACATTGATCAAGAAAATCAATTGCTAAAAATCATTGATGCTTTAATAGACTCAGAAGCTATAAACAACTATATTTTGAAAAAACTAGTCTGAGAACTAGAACTTAAAATCATATAAACATCATATTCAGTGAAGATATATATGACAAATGAAATTGTTGAACACATCAATAAAAAAGTGCATGTCACAACAGATGTCAGTGAGTAACAGTGAGAAATAACATTGAATGTACTTGAGATGAACAAGTACAACATGATACTTAAAATGTCATGTTTATGAAATTGAAACTCACAAATTGATTGAAGTACAGAAAAGATATGTATGATGAAGCATACATATGAAATCTCAAAAATATCAGAGATGTGCTTATCAGAATATAAGTCATGAGATTATGAGATATTGCTATTGAAAGAAGAACAATTTAAGTGAATGTTGATATACTCAATGAGTAAAGATCAACTCAAGATAGTTCAAAACTATCTTGACAAGAATCTGAAGAGAGAATTCATAAAATCATTCAAATTATCAGCAGAATACTCAGTTTTGTTTATATTAAAAAAGAATGACAGTAAGAGATTATATGTTGATTACTGACAGCTGAATGACATAATCAGACAAGACAGTTACTCACTACTGTTGATAGAGAAACTACAAGATTAACTAAACAAGACTAAGTGATTCACAAACTTAAATCTTAAAGATATCTATTACTGAGTCAGAATGAAGAAAGACAAGAAGTGAAAGATGACATTTTGAATGTAATATAGATATTATAAGTACACTATTATGTCATTTGAACTAAAAAATGCATTCATCATCTTTCAGAGATTAATTAATGATATATTACAAGAATATCTTGATGACTTTATGATCATCTATCTTAATGATATTCTGATATACTTAGAGAATTTTGAAAAGTACTGTAAGCATGTGCACAAGATACTAGAGAAGCTTAAAGAAAAAGTCTTATATATGAAAGAATCAAAGAGCAGATTCAAGACTCAAAAAGTTACATTTTTAAACTATGTAATTCAATCTGAATATATTGAGAAAGACTCAGAAAAAACAGTGACAGTTAAACACTAATTAATGTTAACAAAGATTAAGAAGATACAAATCTTCTTAGAACTAATGAACTATTATTGAAAGTTCATATCACACTATGCAAAAATTGCAGAATCTCTCACACAATTAACACAGAAGAATGAAAAATAACACTGAGATGAAGAGCAGAAGAAAGCATTTCACATATTAAAGAAAAGTCTTAGTGAAACAGCACATCTTGTGATATTTCAGTCAACAAGTAAAAAGATATTGAAGATCAACACTTCAGATTTTGCAGTAGACACATGTCTATATTAGATTGAAGATGAACAACAAAAACTCATAGTATTTTGATCAAGAAAATTATCAGAATCTGAGAAAAGATATGAGATTCATAATAAAGAACTTCTTGCAATAGTGAAAGCTATCATCATCAAAGAATTCAGCATGAAAGATAAAATTCAACAGTATATTAATCATAATAGACAGATTAATCAAGTACACAATGTTCATTCTATTCAAAGAGACTATGACAGCATTAGTATTGATATATATTATACTGCAAGAATTGATTAACAATCATGAACTATTAAAAGAATTTATCATTGACAGAGACAAGCTGTTCACAAGCAAGTTTTAAGAAATGCTCACAGCAGAACTTGAAATTAAACATAAGATGTTGATGACATATTACTTACAGATGAATGAACAAAGTAAATGAATGAATTAAGCAGTGAAAACATACTTAAAACACTATGTCAACAAGAATCAGAACAACTAAGTATGACTGTTGTTAACAGCACAATTTGCATACAACAATGCAAAGAATGAGATCATGAAAGAGACATCTTTCTATGTGAACTATGACTATAACTCAAAGATATAATAAGATTTCAAAAAACATGAATTACAGAGTCAAAAAGCAATTTTGAACATCACTCAGATGAAGAAACTGCATCAACATCTAACAAAATTAATTAAACAGCAGACAGAACAAGCAATGAAGACAGAATTATTCAAGAAAGAAAATAAAGTATATTTAAGAATGAACAACATAAAAACTAAAGAAAAAAGCAAGAAATTAGAAAACAAGAACATTGAATCATTCAAGATTATATGAAACATTAAGAAATTAAGCTATGAGTTAGACTTACTTAAGAAAATGAGAATACACTCAGTATTTCATGCATTCATGCTACAGCACTGTAATCAGTTCATATCACTTCAAATCACTGAAACATTTGTTGAACTCAACAAAGAATATGAAGTTGAGAATATTCTAGAAAAAAGAATGATTAGTGAGAAAGCTTACTATCTCATAAAATGAAGAGAATATGATATCTTAGAAAATATCTGAAAACTTAAGAAAAATCTTAAGAACTGTGTGAGAACACTTCAACATTTTGAGAAAAAAAGTCAATATTAGTTCAGAAGAATGAAGACATCAAGTTAACAAGTTGTGACATTTGTTTGAGAATTCTCATTCTCAATCTCATCATTATCATTATCAAGTTTAACAGCAAGACAGTCAGTCTTCTGCAAAGCACAGCAGTTTGTTTGATTTAATGTTTTTAAAGATGTACAACTTTTGAGAAAAGTACAGCAAGCTCAGTGTGCTTGACTGTCAATTTGCTGTTTGCTTTACTTATTTTCTTTCAAAGCAAAAGACAAGTTCTATCAAGAGACTCTCACAATACATCAACACACAGATAATCACAACAAGTATACTTGTTGCATTTTGATCAAGATTTCATTACAAAACAATTGATGTTGTAACTGACACAATAATCACAAGAAAATAAGATCAGCATGTCATCAATCTGAATTTTCTTTGCAATTCTTAGACAGTTGAAATTTTTAAAAAGCATCATCACTGACAACAGATGATGTAAATACTCTCACTTATATAGATTCTAGAGAACTAGTGTCTGAGAAGAAAAGAATGATGTTACAGTTAAGTTAGAATGAACTTAGAACAAACTGATGTGTACACATGAAAAGCATATATACAGAGAATATCTAGGCAGCAGTCATGTGACATCTCAATATGCTCAATGATAAGCTTGACAAGCAAGCTCAACAGATTGCATGAGTGAGTCATCTCAACAGACTTGACAATGAGGTTGACAAGTGAGCTCAGTATATAGTCACAGTCATTTTTCTTATGAAAAGAATTGTGTTCAACTCAATTAGTTACATACTAGTTACAATAAAGTGTTTACTCAACATCACTGTATTGAAGAACTCTTATATCAACAAGATCAAACATCTTAGTTCTAACATACTCAAGAAATCTCAGATCAAACATCACACTTCAGTTAGAATGTAACACTCTACAGAAGATTGCTGAGATCTTTTTGATGATTTATCTTGAAAATGAGACTTAACTATTAAGTTCTCTTAATGATCAGTCTTTTGATTCAAATGATAGATATAAATTTTTGTGTTATGCATGTTAAGTGAGTTATTATTCAAACAAAGAATATGACTTTTGTGCAGAAATTTTATGATTATCTGACATCTTTTGAATTGATGCAAGATGTGAAACAATAAAATAGTCTAAGTTAGTAGTAGAGTTATCAATTTATCATGTTATCATGTTTGATTGTTAGAGATAATTGTTAGAAATGTGCTCTACATAGCATATAAAATATTATATACTGAACATGATGCTCTATGAGATTTCATAAGTCATATACAATGAATGTACACAAAGTATGTATCACATAATTGATTCAGATTGATCTGCAGATCAGATTAAAGCAATTAGACTGATTTTGACTTAATTTGTGAGTCAAGATTTCTGATCTGATCTGCAAGTTGAGTCAGTCAGATTGAGTTGAGTCAGAGTTAGTCTAGTCTGATGATCACTCTAGATAGAACAGTAACTAGAATATCTTGTAGTCTTGAACAATAGAACTTATCATAGTTTACTAATGAAACAACAAACAAGCTGATTTGAGTGTGAATTACACAGAATTTGGGCTCATAACCTGTTGAAAATCATTGATGTTGTTGTTATTAAACTAAATGCTGTGTGTGTTTTCTATGTAATACACTAAGACAGGCAAGCAGCTAGGCTCAATTTTCAACAGATATGTATGAAAATTGAAAGTCTAATAGATTTATATATAATTCATCATTCTGTATACTCAGATTGTCTGTATAAGTTGTGATTATGAAGTAGTTGCAGTATTTGTGTGTTTTGAGAAATAAAAAAAGTGATTTTCACAACTGTTCTGAACAGACCAGAGTTTTTTTTGACACTGTAAGAGCAACATTCTGCAAATCAATAATCAGAACAATTGAAATGCATGAATATCTGAAAGTGAACCCATCAATATAAACACAGTTAAACATTCATAGGTCAGTTCTTCTGAATACATAATAATCATAGGGTGAACTCAAACAATTGAGGTTTTGTAACACAGAATAGCAGTCATGCCACTGAGAGTGATCCAAAGATTGAAGACAGAACTTGTTCACGAATAGATGTTTGATTCTGGACCTTCAACACTGAGATGCAGACGAAGAAGCACTCTCAGTCTTACTTTAGATGGTTTACCCAGATAATGAGCAGTTCAAAGTGAGACAGGTAAGGACAACAAGGCCAGAACTTGGTGAACTACCTTCACGATGACTTTTCATAGAGAAACCACAACAACAGCAACGATAATGCCTTCATAAGTGAATATTGTAATCCTGCCCGGCGCCGATCATGATGGACTTAAGACATCTACTAGAATATCTATGTGGCCCCTACTGTGCTATGTTTACATGGTATGATGACTTTGTGAATGGTGGCGACAAATGTTGGTTAAGGAGCTTGTCAGATTCTGTGGCAGACTCTACCTAGCGAGATCAGTACTAAGACATCTGCAATGCTTGGGGCTCTCAGTATATAAACCTGCTCGTATACGTTGACACATTCGATGCCTGATTTTGAAATATATGAGTGCTCTAAGAGTGGACCTCTTCACTCTCGTACTTGGCTACAGTGTGCCACGACGTCTGACCATTGGCCTCGGCTCTGCCACGACTTCTAACAGGGGCTCTCGGCCTTCGAGCTACACTTGATCCGTTCGTACTTTCAATTCCGATGTATCCTACTGGTAGCTCATCTACCTGCCACACCCTTGGGAACGCTTTCCTTGCTGGGCGGTGGGAAAGCCTCCTGCATTTCTCCCCCGCAATTGAAGCGCTATAGCAATGCGGTGATACCTGTTAAAGCCTTGTCTGAATGTCTCAAGGTGATTTTTGACCATCTGAACATTGTGATAATGTCTTTCAACGGCCTTGCGGAGAATATTCTGCTTCTCGAGAAGATCACTAAGGTGCCCGAGAATCCTCATGACAATTTACTTCCTGCCCAGCTTCATCAATGTCAGCCTGCCCGAGTTCTGAGGCTAGAGCACGAGCAGAGCATCGTCAGTGCACTGTCATTTCTATCGTCTTACACGGATAATAGCAACAATGTTTCTGCTCTTTGTATTGAGGAGACCTCGGGCAGAAGCGGCCTTCTCATCAATGTTGCTTGCAACAGTGGAGGAGTAGAGGAGTTGAAGGTAGGTCTGGAAGCAATGGCAGCTGTTCTAATGAACGAAGCAACAGACGGTCGGTGACCTAAGACTGCTGTTCTTAGAAGTTTGACTGACTGTTTTTGGTGTGAAGCCCGGTGCGAGAACAACGCTGGAAAGCTGCTTAATGAGATTGTTGCATTCAACCGCTTTCGACTCCTATGTCGACTAAGATCTACTCACTCGTCAGAGAGAGCAAGAGCCAAACAGCCTATCGTCAATAGTCTAGCTGAGGCAATTGAAAAGCTTCGTCTCTTAAATTCTATCCCTGCCGAGGCACTACAAGGCCTCGAGCTCATTATTCAAGACATGATGACACAATTCCGTGCGATAGAAAGGATGGACAAAACTCAAGCAAGATCGGAAAAAGCTGAAAAATTTTTCCTATCTATTCTCCGCAGCAGCGATCAATTGAACACGGATTACCAACTGGATGATATTCTCGGCACCATTCCTCAGTACGAGGTCTCCTTCCCAGACAACAGAAAGACGAGCTTGGTGGAAGGGATTCGTAAGCTGAGCCGTTATATCACGCTAGGCCCGTATCTCCTCCGACTTGCGCGCCGACTCCCTGTTTTCCAGAACATTACTGTTCGCTGTATTACGATCAAACCTACGGTGCCAAGTGGATTGCATAACGGGGCTACGAGGTGGATGCCTCAAGGCTTACTTCACCAGTATCTCCAACACCGGACGTCTGCCCGGAAGAAGACCATCAAACGGTTCGAGTCTCGTCTAGGAGCGAATCTAGCCGATATCCAAGCCGATCTACGGAAGAAGTCACTCTGCAGTAAAAGGATTCACGCGGAAATCCAGCTACTCTTTTACTACGAGCAGCAAACCCAAACTCTACTGAGACCCCGAGTGATATGCGCTAGCAAGAATGCGTGCTACCTCTGCAACGCCTTCCTGTCCCTTCATAATCAATTCTACACGCCGAAGACACACGGCAAGTTGTATCCTCAGTGGACTCTCCCAGACCTTTCTGCCCTTTCCTTACCGAGGAAGCGGCTCAAGGAATTAGAGGATTTGTACAGACAGTTCCATATCTGCATTGAGCAAAGGATCCTTTCCTGTTTGCAAACAGTTAGCTTGGCTCAGAGCTATGACAACGAAAGCAGAATATTGAATATTCATTCCCTGACTGCTTCTGAGGTTTCAACTGTGGATGACCCTGCAGAGGAGCCACGCCCCAATGATGCCAGGAGCTTGTCCAGGAACTCAAGTTATAATAGCATCAGTTTCATGGACCCATTGCGCATTCAATCTGAAAATGAAGGTCCATTGAAAGGCTCTTCGATAGCTTCTATTTCCCATACCACAAAGACTATCTATGGAACGGCGTCACAGCACACTATTTGTTCCTCTTCAACAACTCAGAACCTGGCTGTCGATTCGATACCAAAGTCAGAAAATGTGGAACCATTGCCAGTACTACCTTATCCCGCCCTTGACACGCCGGCGACACCAAAGAATCTCGTTCCAGGTCATCCAGTGTGGTCCTTCATATCGACATTGTCCCCTTTGACCCGATTCCACACATCCCGCATCCACATAGAACTAAGCTATGACGACGCTTCCTCCATCGCGTCGGTCAACAGTCTAGAACAGCAGGATGCAAACATATCTTGCACGAAGAGAGGAGTCCATGTGCGCGCTGTGTGGCTTACACCCGATGAGGCAGAAATGCTAAGAGGGGTCTCTGGAGAAGTTGATCTAACAGCTGATTGGGCATGCAAGAAGCTTGACGGAGTCTTGTTCGACCCTAACGGTCTGATTCTGAGGAAGGGACGGGATGTGTTGAAGCTCAGTGCGGAGGGACCCATATCATTAGAGTGAGAGGTGGGAGCATGCAATAGTGCCTCATCTATCTATGGACATAGCAGCTTCACATTCGGGTCGTTCGCGCGAAAGACCTGTCGCTGGGCTTTAGTGCGACTTGTGCTTCTCAAGAATATTGCTGTTCAATCCTGGCTCAGCGCATATCTCTTCGTATCTCTTCAGTCTCATTGACATATAGCATGTTCACTAGCTCAATGCTAATACTCATGTCGTTATGTCATGCAATGGGGTCAGGTCTGTTGCCGATCAATTGGCGGTGATAGTGAAAGTTGATGCATATACAGTAAGAGACTGGGGCAAATCGAGTGCAGAATGACATGGTTCAGCAGAGAGTAGCCGTGTTCACGTAGATGGAGAATATCTGGCGTTCAGGCGTCGATGTCTACTGTGGTTTTACCGGATTATTCTCTTGCCAAGCCTATTGGGCTCGTCTTCTTTCCATTGTACGATCAAAGTTCGGAGCGCATGAATATCCAAAGGGAGACATCAATATAAAACAGCTGTCTTAAAAGACTTCTATAGTACACAGATTCAATGATAACGTGGAACGTAAAGCATGTTGTAGTTTGTTCACCTTAGAATAGCACCCGTGCCGTCGGGATGACCTACGAAGAATGGTACTCTTCGGAAACACATCCATTGTGTGTCCAGCTATGAAGTGATTACGGGGCTACTGGATATGAGTGAACTACGAGGTTGAGGACCGGCGAATTTGGCAGAGCATCACGTGCTTTCGTGTTTGTGTTCGCGAGCCCGCGTGCAGTTAGTCGTCTAAGAACGCCCTAACCAACACTCCACCTACGCCAACTGCAACACTCACTCCCACACTCGCTACCTCGATTGCACAATCCCCTCAATAATGCCTCCATCACGCAACACCACCGCCAACCGCCAACCTCCAGCCTTCAAACCTCCCCGCCCAAAAATCAAACCCACCTCCGACCAATCCGCACCTCCTCCCTCCCGGCGCAAATCCGCCCCTTCGTCCCGACCCTCTGCCCTCTCACCACCACCAGCCATCGACTCCCAAGACGAAGACGAGGACGAAGCCGAACCCTCCGACTCGCCCCGAAGACCCCTACCACCAGCGGAGGATGTACCACTAACTATCCCTCCCAAACTCCTGACCAAACTCCTCCATACGCATTTCAGCGACGACGGCATGCGGATCGGCAAGGAGGCCAACGCAGCGGTGGGCAAGTACTTCGAGACGTTTGTAAGAGAGGTGATTGCTCGCGCGGCGTTTGAAAGGGCGGAGGCGGTGGGGAGTGCCGGGGGAAGGGGGGATGGGTTTTTAGAGGTGAGTGGGGTGGTGTTTTGTTTATGGGGTAGGGAGTGGAGTGAAGTGGAGAGCAGATGTGGCTGATGTTGGGGTGGTTGTGGGATGGGCAGGTCGAGGATCTGGAGAAGTTGGCACCGCAGCTTTTGTTGGATTTTTGAGTGGAGTTGGTGGTGTGGCGGGTAGATGGACTTGAAGGAGATTTGCCTGGTTCTACGTTTGTGATGCTTGGGACGGTTTTCGGGGGTTGGGTTCACTCATTCGTGCCGCAAGGGTCAGGAAGGAGTGGATTAAGGAGCTGGGGGAAATATGGATGCATTTACGGACTGATGGTGTCAAACTGCTTGGGACTTCAATTTGACCCAAGAGCCGTACCTCCTGAGTAATAACATCAGCAAGCTCGTCTTTCCTCATGGTGACTTAGGGACATTCTTGACAGAAGCAGTGTCCGACACCAACACAGCCAGCTGTGCTACACGTGAAGGCAAGCGCCCGTCCATGAACCATCTAGCACCCTGTGCCGTGGTGGCCTCAGACAAGTTAGTCACTCAGTTTTGTCGGCGGCTTCCGTCACTGAGCTTTGGACTATCCCGACATCCTCACCGCATTGAGGCACAGACGTCTAATAGGCATAATGGAGATCGTCTCTCAGTGAAACCGTCGCGGCAACCTGAGTAACCCAAATGAAACCAATATTCCATTCCAGGGTTTTCAGAGTTTCTATGATGCATGACTACTATTTCGATCTCGAAGTCGAAATTCAACATTCTACGCCGCACTTAGCCAATGTACCGACGCGCGCGCCCAACACCAACACCAATTATTTGAAACACCAACAAGTAACGAGCCTTTCCATTATCGGCAATCCGATGTGCGCACCATTTGCTTGAGAGGGAAAATCGATATCTGGCTTGTTGGACGCACACGAGTCCAACGCAACATTTCAGTAAATCCTCGTTACCGCAGCAGGCACAGCAGCGCACAGCACAGCATGCCTGTTCGTGCGATCATATTTATTTTTCGTCGATAGGGCTATTCTTATACTGTTGTACGTTGGTTGCGGCGAAGCATTTGGCTTTAGCAATCCTGATTGTATAAGATATCTTCCTTTCTCTTACCGTTTCACACGCAGGTCTTTCTCCTCCAGTTCTGTCGTGCAACCTCATGCAGCAAGCATACTGCCCGTTCCAACTCAATCCAGAAAACTTATCTCCCTCATTCTACATCAGCTCATCATGCTATACCTTCCCTCCTTCCGCCGTTCGGCCCATCAGGACGACACCCCTCCACCATCATTCTCATACCGCCTTTACACCCCCGAACCCATCCCTGCCCCAGCTCCTCTTAACCACCATACCCCTAACCTGAATATCAACACCTACTCCAACACTAACGCCACCAACGCTACACCTCGCAACAATGGAACGGCATTCATCCCCCCCTACTCCTCCCCACACCTTTCCTCCGCGACCTCCAAACCACCGCAATCAACACTCACTCGTCTCACCCAAAACGCGCACTACGCCCTCCTCACCCTCTCCATCCTCACCCTCGCCACCGCTATAACCACCATCGGTCTCGCCGCAGACACGCTGCATAGATACCACGCGGCGCAATCAGTCCCTCACCATCTACGACTCCTACCCCCAAACTTAGACACGTCGCCGACGGTGGCGGTCTTGGGTAGCGCAACACTCGTGGCCGTCCTCAACATGACGTTCATCATCGCCTCCGTTCTCCAAACCGTACGTCATCCACTTCCTTCCCCTCTGCTCTCCATTGCATACCATCCTGCTCTCCCTTCTCCCTCCACCCTTTCCTACCATTCTCTTCCGCTCTCCTTCACCCACCTACCGCACACACCCCACCCCCTCATCCAATCCACCGACACCACAGAAACAGAGCAAACGCCCCGCACACCAACGAACGCCACATCCCCGCCGATCTGAAAACTCACCCAGCTGACCACGCCACAGACCCGCCAGCGACCGGACCAAGCGGCCGGCACCCCTCTTCTCGCCCTCCTGACCTCCCTCGCAACCCTCCCCTTCACCCTCTTCGCCACCACCTACTACCACCTCCACGCCTTCACCCTCCCTCCCTCCTCCCGCTCCTTCTCGTCGTCCTCCACCTCCTACGGCCCCGCCCTCTCCGCCCGCGGCGTCCCCCCCGCTCCCGTCCCGACCCCCACTCCGTCCGCCGTCACGGGAGGGGGAGCGTACGCGGGTATCTCGTCGGCTGGCGCGACGAGCACGGCGTCGGCGTCGGCGTCGGTGGTGGCGGGGCTGCAGGGCTGGGCGTGTCGGGTCGGCAGCGGAGGGATGGGTGTTGGCGGGAGGATCTGTGGGGAGGGGAGGGCGGTGGGTGGGTTGGTGGGGGTTTTGGTGGCGGTGAGTGTTTTGGGGGTTGTGGGGGGTGGGGTGGGGGTTTGGGTGGGGAGGAGACGGGGGACGAGGAGCGGGAGGGATAGAGTGAGGGAGAGGGAGATGGGGAAGGGGAGGGTGGAGGAGGAAGGGGGGTGGTTGTGAGTTCGGTTAGGGGGCATCGGTTTGGTTTCGTGTAGGGATTGGGAACTGTATTGTGGGTCACGGAGTCGGTGTGGGGATTGCGAGTGTGGGTATTCGTGATTCGGGTAGCAGCGATGCGGCACGGACGATTACTATGGTTGAGCGTATGATATCGGAAATTGTCCAAGTCTAGAAAGAAGTACGGCGCTGGACGCCACATGTATAGCAGGGCTTGTGATGATCGTACAGGAGATACAACGCGCTAGACAACGAGAATCGCTCCACAACCGACTCTTATAACTTTCTATGATAGGATAGCACCGACAACGGAGGCAAGACCGGCAATGCCTACACTCATCACGATCTGCCTGGTCCCCGCCAGAACGCTACCCGATGCAGCGTTCGTCGTGACCTGAGCGGCAGTCGCCGAGCTAGAAGCGGTGCTATTGCCATTCACGCTCGGAGACACGGTGCTGCTGCTGTGCGGGACGATGGTGGTAGTCAAAGCCACGGTACTGGGACTCGCATTCTGGGACGGAGTGCTTGCCCCCCTCTCGCCCGGGGAGATGTTGGCGGGAGCCTGCTTCGCCAGAGCCTGGAAGGAAGCCAGGGTGCGGGATTTGTTGCCAGCGGGACTGTTGTAGAAACGGTCAGGGATCGGTTTGCTGTTCAATCGTGGGCCAAAGTTGGGAGGGGAAATGGGACGTACGCGTTAATGACGCCCACCATACCAGCCTGACAGTGCTTGCCCTGCGAGCAGTAGAACCAGATGGGCTTGGTGTCGTTGACCCTGACGCTGTATACTGGCACATCGGACGCTCCAGCAGCGACTGGCATGAACCCTGAGAACATGCCGGTGACGTTGGGCATGATGTTGTTGATGGGCTGGCAGGGTTGGTCGAAGGTCGACTGCACGACGGAGTGGTTCTGTGTGGGTGGGACACGTATCAGCAGAGATCCGACTCCTCGTTCGTGTACAGAGATAGAGGGTTATGCAAACCTTGGGGTAGAATTGGAAATGGATCGTCGACCCCACGCTGGCTTTGATGTCGTTGGGCTCGAAGTTGAGGTTTCCTGCTTTGTTGGAGACCTTGACATGGACGGGTGCCAGACCGGTTGAAGGCAATGCCTGGCTGGCGGCGGCAGATAGCGTCGCTGAAGAAGTGGAGGGCGCGACTGCCGCTGCGACGACCGGATTAGATGTACCTGCTGCCGCTGCCGCCGAAGGCCCATCCGTTGAACCACTGCCGTAATCGCTTCCGTAACCAGGTCCGTATTCGGCTACGGCACGGCCGGCAAGGAACAGCGAGGACAAGAGAGTGCTGAGGACGAACATATTGATGTAGGTTGAGGGTCAGTATTCTTTGAGTAATGAATGGAAATAATCAGTGATATTTGTGGTCAGACCAGCTGATGGTAAGGAGCGATGCTGAATACAAGCAGATGGAAGAAGAACTCTATGATATGCTGCAAAGAAATCTATCAGAACGAGAAGTCGGACAGACAAGAATGCTGTGGAGGGCCAGCATATATATACAACCAGCTTCCAAGGCCACGGGTCCTGAAAATAGAAGTGTATCAGCAGTCTCCGTAAGTGGTCCAAAACCGCGGTCAGTCGACGGCCATATTCAAAGCACACGTACGCCGATACTTAGCAAGAATAGACTGACGAAAGAGTATGAGTCAATGCACTTGCAGAAGATATGGTAAAGCAAAGGCGCCAGATAGCAGAGCTAGGATCCCAGACAGGAGAAGTCGCAAGCTATAGACCCCAAAGGACAGTCGGAAGACATGCTTCCGCAGCGGCGAGAGTAAGGGATTGTAATCTGTTCTTAAACTTCTTATTCAAGGTCAATGCCAGCAAGATTATGGTCGCCTTTTCCGGCCTCGAGGGACAGGCTACTTCTTCCATGTGGTGTGAGCTGTGCTGTAAGATTCTCTACGGAGGGTGTTCCAGAATATTCATGCGCATGATTGGCGGAGGTTGTTTCGCCACGCTTGATGTTTGAAGTCGCGCTCAAACAAAGCCAACCAGAGCTTGCCGCTAGCCGTATCTATATTCACAACGTGAGTTTGGGAAGAAGAAAATGTATTGCTATTTAATGGACATCTGAGCTTTGCTTTCCAGACCAATCTCTGCCCCAAGACAAGAAGCAGTTACGCTGCGCCGAGCTGTCCATATCCTGAACCAGACAACGCCGACGCCCGCCCTACGCCTACGCCAACCTGGAAGCACCACCCCCAAGCGTTACTCCTCCATCTTATCATCCGTCTCATTCGCATCCCGCCCCAACATCTGCACCACTCCTTCCATCGCAGCGACTTCCTCAGCTTGTATCCTCCTGCCCACCCCAGTCCAGTCTCCATCCCTCGCCCCACCCTGCTCGTCCAGTTCCAACCCTCTCGTTCGCTCCAGATGCCGTCGTGTTTGAGTCTCTATATACAGCTTCCGTTCCTCCCTTGCGCTGTCCCAATCGACCTTCGTTGCTGCTGCTGGCAAAGTATGTAATTTCGGACGGAGATTAGCGAGGAGGGTGCGCAATGCCGGCAGTTGTGACAGCGCGAAGTTGACGTTTGTCGTCAGCGGGGCGTGCGAGGATGAGCCGACGCCTAGAGCTTTCGCGGAAAAAGTGTCGGTCAGGAATGCGAATGTCGGTGGGTTTGTAGTCGTCTTGGGCGTGGTGGGTTCTTCGCTTTTGGTGTCGGAGCCAGTACGGCTTGATGATTCGGATGAGAGGAGAGATCGCAATTGAGCGATGGTGGCTTCGTTGCGTGCGGATTCCTGCCGAAGCGCCGTCTGAAGCTTCTGCGTCTCTTGTAGTCTTCGCCGTTGTAGATTGATGGACTCGGGCGTCGGGCTGTCGGGGGAGTTTTTGAACGATAGGTTCTATCTCATAGATGATCAAAACCGCCCTTCCATATTGCCATCAAGCCATCCGTCACGGTCGTAGAAGCATGCGTGAAGCTCTTCTTACCTCATAATGGCTCAGTCTGATCCATCCCCTCAACTCCTCTGGCACGCTCAGGATACTCCTTAACGCGAAAATCTCAAACTTATCAAAATCCTTGTCCACCGTTGCCTCTAACAGCGTTTCGAGCTGATGCACGCCATTCTCGATCTCTTGCCTCGCTTCGGGATACTCGACGTTCCCGTCGCCATCCGCGTCTGGGATCGATAAAGCCGTGGAGGACTTGTCGGCCGCGAAGCCTAGAGTGGCAGGAGGCTGGGCGAGTAAGCCCGTCTCGACGGCGGTAACTGCGCGGTAGATGATGGTGTTGACGGAATTGATGATGTCGTCGATCAAAGACTAGCGTAATGGTCAAGCAAGTTCTATGCAACGCATAGGTTGAGGGGCATACGAGCGGGGTGTATTGAAAGTGCTCCGTCAGGAGCGACGTTGCTGCTTGTGTCGAATCTGTCATTGTGAAGCTGTCAAGACATGATTATTTTACGATTTGATTGCGACCGTTGTTTACAAATGCGACATCGCGCTTCGCGTTCGTGGGGTTAGCAAGCTAGACCATTCAGGGTTAGAACAGGTCTTCGAGCTCAAGCTCAAACATGGTTTTATTGCTATAAGATGACAATCCGAGTCTTATATTATCGAGATATAGACATATTGTTTCTACATTGCTGTCGTACTTGGCGATTGAGTTCTTATATCAAAAAGCGGAACCCTCTCTTCGAGGCCTCACCCGGCACGCCTTCACCAACGGCTACAGCACCTTCGACGGCTTCACCTCGGTCCAACTTCTTGTTGAGTCGTACCAGGATAAATCTAAGGAGCGTAGCGCAGCAAATGGCGATAAAGGCAGTGACGCAATTGACGCTCATGGCGACGACTAGGTACTGTATCAGCCCTGGGTACAAGAACTTGACTGCATGGAAGAGACCTACCATATCGGGGACCGGCTTTTTGGTTGTACATGTACGATGCGTAGATGGAAGAAGTATTGGAGACGGCGTTGATGGCTGCCAGAGCCGCAGCACGTTTCGCAGGCGGACGTGGCAGGGTGTTGGAAATCCAACCAAGAGCGACGACGTAGCCAGTGTAGACGCCGGGGACCATGAGCATCATCGCCACATACCTCGGCGCGGTGCTTGTCGTTGCCGCCGCGAGAATGAAAGCGGCAACACACACGTACAGGGGAAGGGTGATGTGGAAATATCGTTCTCCGGTCCGATCGGCGTGCCACGCGTTACAGAATGTGGTGATAACGCACAAAACCTAGAGGCGGTCAGTGCGCTCTCCATTATAACCTTCCAGTTGGAGGTACATACGTAGGGCGGTGCCGTAAGCAGGAGAGAAATGATAGTGTTGAACCCTAACGTTTGCACAACGGTCGGGAAGAAGTTCGTTACCGAACCTGATGCGACGATACAGAAGAGCATGAGCATCTATCTCGGGTCAGCACCTATTCGTTTAGTTTGATACGAGCTACATACCAAAATGTACATCTTGATGTCTGTGAATGCAAGTTTCAGGCCATGGAAGAAGGTCTGGTCTTGGCTGCCGGTCCAGTCGTCTTCGCCAATGTCTTCCTCGAGTCTCCAGACGGCAAGTTGACGCTCTTCTTCGGACAGCCAACTTGTGGTCCGAGGGAAATTCGGGAGGATGAAGTAGGCGGCGAACGCAATCACCACCGTAACGGCACCCTCAATGATAAACAACCATCGCCTACATGTGAATGATGAGTAAGGGCCCGACCGGCAGGCATAATATTACGTACCATGCTAGTAATCCTTTAGCTCCGTTCATACCAGAGGTGATGCCGGCTGCTATCAGGCCCGAAAATGCACCCGAGAGGAGGGAGCCGGAGTACAACATGGCAGTACGAAACCCGAGCTCTTTCCGCGTGTACCATGATGACAAGTAGAACAAGCACCCCGGCTAGATGGTGGTCAATGAGAGGCTTGAGGAGGGGTGCTCGGGGATCCATACGAAGTAAGCCGCTTCAACGAACCCAAGGAAGAAGCGAATAGCCACGAGTCCTCCATAGCTCTGACAAGCGGCGGTTGCGCCAGAGATAACTCCCCAGATAACCATAGCGGTGGGTAGATAAAGCGCAGGTTTACCGATTTTGTTGAGGAAGAGGTTGGAAGGGACTGTCGACCCGTTAGCCCTAGCAAGAGATTTTCCTAAGGTCACATGTTGTACTCTGCATGAGGACATAGCCGACAAAGAGGATGCTGACGGAAGTCTAATGATATCCATCATCAGCCATTGCATGTATATCTATTCGAATCGAGCACCTACCGAGTATTGCGTACTAGTCAACTTCAGCTCTTTCTGCAGACCTGCCAGTCGCGCCGCCGCAATGTTGTTGCGATCCAGATAGTTCATGATGTACATGATAACGATCATCGGCAACAACCTCAGGTCAATCTTCCGCACCAAGGCCGCCTCCCGAGAGAATCTCTCGTCGTCCGACATGATCTTGACCAAGGGAGGTGCCTCTAGCCTTCGGTTCGGCACGGCATGGTTGGCAACTGAGGTATCAGATGCATAGTGAGCGGCGAACTTGTCATCGGTGCTGTACTCATTCGCGCCGACGGCATGATCGTGTTGATGCCCTGCAAACGCCATGTTATTGGAGAAGTACCGTAGATTGTTGTGCGAGTCTTGGGGTAGTCGAGGAAGCAGAGACGAGACGAGGTATGCAACTTATGGGGAAGCTGGTAATGAGATAAGGGACCTAATGTCGTACCTCCAACCCCACATATGCGGGTTAAAGCAACCTCATAGGCTGCTGCTGATGCCGACAGGAAAGAAGTGTGAGATAGCTCTGACCGATCATCTTGTCTAGCATGGTTGTAGGGGAGCAACGAGA
The DNA here is from genome assembly GCA_025617375.2 of Acarospora socialis. NCBI lineage: Eukaryota > Fungi > Ascomycota > Lecanoromycetes > Acarosporales > Acarosporaceae > Acarospora > Acarospora socialis. The sequence continues at coordinate 552,981 of JAMYGW020000012.1, forward strand.
TCGCTTCCGGTAAGGTGGGAGTAGCAAAGCCGAGGATCTAGCATCAATGCAGCTAAAGTAGGTCCTCGATACCGGTGGTTATGCCGGCGGGTCGGTCTTTCGCTATGATGCTTCTCCGCTTTTTGCTTTGTGGGGAACGTTGAAGTTACGCCACGCTTTGTGGACCGGATTACCACCTGGAGGTCGGGCCGAGGCCAATCTTCAGATTTCTCGGTACTGTAGCGTAAAATCAGTATCAAGACATCTGCAACTCTTCGAGATACTAACATCCTAGATTGACACATTCAAAGCCAAATACAGGGTGTATCCTGAGATTGTTCGAGTACATACAGAACTTTGTAATGGAACATTTGATGTGGTCTAGGTCCACGCTCAAACTTGGCTATAGTGTGCCAAGACAGCTGACCTCGGACTATGAATACCTTATCAGGAGATGCTGTTAATGATTTACCCGGACAATTGTCGCACCGGTTCAAGGTATGTTGCAGTCCGTAGCTCAGCTAACCATACCACTGCCATGTGGAATGGCGCCATGCTCTTGGACAAGTTCAACGGGTCAGCTAAGGTAGACGGCTTCGAAGCGTCTTTACTGTTTGTGGTGTGATAGAGGGTGGATTTGGAACCCTTGATACACCCATGGCTTTGGTCGAGATAGAGCAAGGACGGCACAATGAGACGTTGTAAACAAGTACCGCTACTGCTGCTGTGCTTGACTGCCTTCCAGAGTACCCTTGTATCATCAATTCGAACTCGTATGCACAACATCGTGAATAGGGCAAGCGAATGAAAAGCAGAAAGGCCAACACCGCCCGTATATATGAAGCTAACTTTTATATTGCCTGTTTCGTAAACGGCCTGCTGCCCCTGACATCCACAACCCCGTCCCTAAATAGACTTATGCAAAATAACATCCTGGTAGCAGCCGAGAGGGGATATTTCCGGAGTGTTCGTTAAGACATCTGCTGCTGCTGCTGGACGTTCATATCAGCTACGCACACTTTTTCTAGGTTGAGTAACTACTAGACCTCTAAGCTGTAGGGAGCGGCGAGCATTTGCACATCCCCGTCCCTGGATCGATCAAGGCGGGACCGCTGTTCAGCGGGCAAACGATACCCAGGCATCGGCATCTACAGGAGCGTGTGACGGGATCGTAATAGGAAGGCGCGCCATTCAGGCATTTGAAAGCTGTAAAACAAGGACAGCCACAGAATCCGGTGGTTGGATCACGGACGGCAGTCACATCGAGCGGGCAGAGTAGTAAGGGACAGACAATGGCGGTGGATGCGGTGTCAGGACTCGCGGCACGCTCGTTAAGTTCCGCGACTGGGTCGAGCTCTGCAGTGAGCAGGGTTTAGTCAGCATCAAAACATCATGAGCTTTTGGAGGAAGAAGACAACGCACGGCCTTCAGCTGCGAAAGATGTGCTGAGATTGAGAGCCAGGGCAAAGATGATGGCACCAAGTTGAGCGATTTTCATGATGGCGATGGAGGTATAGCTTGACAGCGGTGGTACTTGTGGTGAGAAAGCTTGACCAGCAATACAATAACGACTTTCTTATGAGATTGTTCTTCGATCGAGAAGGACCCACTCTCAGATGGGATTGTCTCAGCGGAAGGACGGAGAAGCAAGAGACTTTATAGCAGAAGAGGAGGGACGGAAGACGCTGGTCCAGGCCCTGTATGTAGAACCGACACGGGAAGAAACGATGCAGAACAGAAGGTAGCTGCTGTTGCTGGATTCACCACACACCCCGCCCCAGCGCCAAGCTCCCAGTATCCTCCTAGAAGCATAAAATGGGCTGACAGCTCGTATTCGGAAAGTCCCTTGACAGTTGCGGTCTGACAATAGTTTCCTTGCCGTCTCAGAGGTCCCCGCCAAAGGCGTGCTCGCAGCAAGGCTGGCGAAACACAATCCCGCTACAGCTTCTTGCAGAAAAGGTTTGACGGAACAAGCGTTGCAAGCCACACATCTTTTCGTCCTGTCAGAATTGCATGTAACAAACGATAAAACGGCAAGTAGTGGAGATGCCAGCCCTGATGGCAGCATCTTCTCAAACCAGCATCTGTATACGCTTGCCCCGCAGCGTTGCGCCTTATAATCGTCCGGTGATTGGTTGCTGTCACCCGTACCTGATGTGATGCATGGAATCTGCACACTAGTCACACCCTCAGCCTACCTTCAGTGGACGTCTTAGTGGAGACGGGTTGATTGATATGCATCCCGTTCTGACAGCCACGACCACATGCATATGCAGTATGATCTGGTAGAACGTCGGCTATTCATCTCTGGGATTGGACCGTTGGGTCACCTGCGGCGTAATCCTCTGAGTGAATTCTCCTCATATACGATGACAATTCTAGAGATATGCCGTGCTCAATGATGTTGGAAAGGTCAGTCACTGCTTTCACAGACGAAAGGGGTTCGATGACCTCGGAAAGGTCCGTCCCGCCCCTGGATATCGAGTACCCTAAGCAAAAGCTTCTTCCACTAGAATTTGAGCAGGTTTTTCGGCGAACATTACTGATCTGGGACTGCTGCCCACCTTAAGGCTTGCCTCTGTTGAACGTAATGACGACCAATGAGGATGCTGCATTAGTGGTTAAAACTACGTGGCTTCAATCTTTGAAGTTAATATGCTACGCTAATCCATAACGAGATGGAATTCTGGCCCCGAGGGCTTCTCTCCAATCTAGCTCCCCGTTCGGTGTCTAAGGTAAGTACAGTGGTAGCGCTAATTGATTAGGCTCATGCTCGATATTGGCAGGCACAGAGACTTGATATTGGTGCAGAGCTCGCAGCAGGAACTGTGAATTAGAATCGATTAAACGCAAAGCAACAGGGATAGATAGACTAAGATCAAAACAATACAGTAGGTAAATCGAATCCCTCGCACCACTCTTATGAACACAAACGATTTCGAGTAAAAGCAATGTCTTAGAACTGTAATCCGCGCCTTGTGTCCATCCTGACGTGCGTACCATGAAAACCGAATCCAACGGCATGGTCTAACTCCGCTCGGCCAACCTCTGTCATGGTCCTGGCGTCCAGGCACAGCAAATAGCTGTGCCCGGCAGGTCCATCGAGAACTACACTCAGCAGTACTCCATCATCCTCGTCGTGTCCGGCAGGGTTAGGGACGAAGATGGCTTCACCCGGGCTATGTCCGTGCCGCTCCCATATCAAAGGTGTTTGGGAATTCATATCGTACTTCACGAGACCGTCCACAAAGGTACAAGCTGCGCGGTCTGTAACGCCGTACACGTAGCGGTGTCGTTTGGTGATGAAGTTCGGGTTCAACGTGGGAAGCTCTCCGGTATGGTACTTGGGCACTTTAACCATAGCCACTGCCTCTCTCTTTGTCTCACGATCTGGGGACTCTGGCAATGACGGGAGGCGGAAGCGTCTGATCGATCCCCGGGTGCTGTCACCTTTTGAGCCTGCATAGTTGAGGGCAGTCGGAGACGTCGATTTGAGATTCTCGTAGTAGAAGCGCTTGAGGACGCTCAGATCGTCATACGTGACAAGGTCGGCCATGACGTCCGTCTTGCTAGGATCTGTTGGTGATGGTGTCTCCCAAGCATTGATGGTATGAAAGCAGTAGAAAGGATCGCTCTCATATTCCGCTATCACGCCTTTGCTGTTCTTTCGGTCGATTACATACCACATGGTAGGTTTGGCAGGGTCAAAGTCGGAAATGGCATCGATGATGTTACGCTCGGAGAGTAATTTCATACCACCCTTGGCGTAGTATGAGTTCCAAACGCAAAGGATGACGTAGTTCTCAGTAAGCAGTAACGAGTGGAGGTACGCACCCTGGGCGTTGGTGATGGTTGCTAGGATCTCTGTCTGGCCTGTCGAAGCCGAGACTTTGAAGACACGATAAACATGCTGGCGACCAATTTCGAGGTTATAGTTGAAGATGTCGCCCGTGGCAGGATCAGATTTGGCATGAGTCGCCGACATATGCCCCTTGAGATCAGGATGAAGATCTGTCTGGTGTGCGAGGCCGACAGGCTCCAAAGTTTCAGGATTGAGCATCTGATATAGTGATGCGTCGGTCTTGTTGATCAGCGACGTAATACCTGAGGCTGGATCCTTTCCCTCAGGCTGCTCGTTCGCGTTGGGAGTGGCGAAACCAGGCATGTTCACGGATATTGTAACACCGACGTTCTGTCCATCTGGCCCATCCGCGGTATCACTAGGACTAGGCACAAAGAACGCCATGATCTTCCTGAAAAGACTCTGGCAAGGATCCCGCTTTTGAGCGAAGCTAAATTTCTGCAATGAGCCAGTTTTACGAATGGACTCTAGGAGACCGTCGACCGTGGATCGAGAGTTGTAGAGCACCCTCGACACAGACTCTCCATTCTTGGGTGGTAGGATATGAAAACGGTGAACCTTAGTGAAGCCGTCGAACCAGTGAGACGCTGTCCAAAGTTTCCCTTCATCGGTTTGGACTGTATTACCCCCAGGTCCGGTACGGTACAAGGTACCGGCAGCGTATCCTGGGATACTGCCGGTCACCTTGAGATCTACCGGGCTTCGTTGTTCATGTAGAACCTCGAACTAAGTAGACCATTAGCTATTCGAAAGTTCCAGGAGTAAGACCTATGGGGCAAGTACTCCCAAATCATTGGGCCAGTCGTTGTAGGGCTTCAAGAGAGTCTCTTTCTGCATCGACGGGATACTCCCATTAGCCAAGGAGCTACCTGAGTTGGTTCCGGTATCTCTCGATGACTGGAAGATGGCGCTATGAGCCATTGTGGTGCTTGTAGCCCTGACTTTTGGGGAGTTGTAAGGTCTAAGAGTACGTGGAAGGCTGATGAGACTCATATAAGACAAGAGAAACAGATAACAGCCAAGATTTCTGGTACTAAAACACTCAGAGTGAGGAAGTGATTTCTTGCGGGTCGACAGATACTCTTATGGCTTGCGTATGACCAGGCTTAAGCGATTGTAGGGAGGTAGAATGACTGCAAAGAAAGCATAGCAGCGCCACAAGACGAGCGAGGCGGGCTGTTGCACCCATGAGGCCATTCTTTTCCACGACAGACCACCGTGTACTCGCCGTGGATATTGTGCTGTACACATAATGTCGTAGGAGCAGCTCGCTCGCCAAATGGCACGTTGGATTGGAAATTCAGGTTAAGGTGATCCTTCCAGGTCTTCACTATCTTACTGGCATCAATCCCAGCATTTTCTTCTCAACGCTTGCATCATACTTCACCATGGCGGTCAAGCCAATCGGATATTTTGACACTAACGGGAAGTCTTTCATAGCTCCATCCTTACGGCTCCTAGCCCTTCATGGAGACGAATATCAGGATCTAGGATAACGGAGGATCCCACAGTTGCCTTAAGACGGTTGGCTAATGGTTATTCGACTCAGTAAAGTCTACGGAGTGAGAAGCCCATCGGGGAAAGGGTGAGTCCGCGAGAGTTTCGTGGTGACCCTCCGGCTTTGAACGTCACGCGTGAAAGCCGAGATGTAGCTCCACGCACCTCCAATCCGGTGAAGCGTATGTGTATGTGCACTGGCTTTGTAGGCTGCGTTTATGCAAGGATGTTGACATGTATACGAAAGGCCATCTGACGGTGCCAAAATACGCGATGCTACGATGCCAGGCAACGTTCCTTGTTTCAATAATCGGCATGTTCATGAAGCATTTGATATCACGTTCCAAATGGAAGTTGGAGCTAGGGTTGATAGGGTGAAGTCGATCGGTTAGGGAGCCTTGTGATTGGCAGTCGGAAGCGAGACTACTGAGACGGAGCGGTCTGACATTGTCCCGGACCACTCCACCATGTCTTGAAGACGACGACGCTGCGCCTTCATATCAAAATGGTAAATGATTTGTAAGAACAGAAGTTGCCATGTATGACACTCGTCAGCAGTCACACGTCTTGGCACAATTCTTGAACTTCATTTCTCTTCGCGAACTACTTGAAGCAATTGAGGCGTTCAACGCACTTACCCATGAGGCCTTCTGTGACTATTCCTTTGCTCCCCTGACTCGACGTTTCTTTTTCCTTTTATCATTGTTTGGATCCTTGTCGGCTTCTGCTCAAGTACCCACTATCGGTTGACTTGACCTCGCCTAGTTCACTATCATCGAAAAGCAAGGAGACGACATCGCTCCCCCTATGCTTTGCCTTTACTCGAAGGTAGTCTTTCCAGTCGTCCAGCTCATCTGCCGTCGGATGCAACAATGCTTTCTCCATGTACGGCTGACTGAATTCTCTTCTCAGTTCGAATGTGAATTGCCAGTTGTCTCTCCCATGGGAGGTCAACTTCACGCCATGACCTTGGACTAGGTACCTGAGCAAGCATCAGCTTTAGGATTGTTTCCGGTCATTGTGCTTCTCTGATGTTACCTACAGGCCGTCATATCTGATGCCAGCTTTTGGCGCCCAGGTAGATCTCAGCTTCCAAGTTCTCAATATCCGAACCGGGGCACGGCTAGTGAGGTTCTTCATCAGTTGAAACCTCCCTGGGTCTTTCGAAGATGCTTTATAAAAGATGACTCCTTCTCTTCCGCTTTCGATCTCCTCTTCATCTGTCATTACAACAGCATAAGCACCTTCTTCGTTGGCGGTAATACCATCGTTCGAGTCATCTAGCATGCCGTCCCGAAAAGCAGCGGCGGGTTTAATCCACCAACTGGCACTTCCTGTCAGCCCTTTCTCAGCTCAAGTCAAAGAGATGCTGCTTACGCGCCGACATCAAAACCGTTGTGGCCTGCAACATATGCTCTGCTAGGATCACAACCGCCCTGGACGCACCAAGAAGCCTTGCGCTCCTTCGGTTTAATGGGCAGCGGTTGGTTTTGGGGATGCCGTTTGTCCTGTACTGCCTCTGGTCCCACGGCGACTTTTGTTACACCCTCAAGCCGTCCGCCTGGACCCCAAAGGCTGGCTTCGACATATTTCAGGGGACCAAGAGACCCTTCCCAACGATTGATAACATCTTCTGCCATCTTGATCAAATCAGGTGGCCAACGCGTCCCAGGACCACAGATTTCCATCATTGCTTTCTCGATTCGTGAGTAGCGAAGCATGTCAATTGTCATGACTGTTTGTTCGAGATCTCTGAAGAACGCAAGCAGCTCAGCTATCGTGGTGGGACTCAAGACCTCACCACCGTCCCTTGCGACGAGCGGACCAAGCGCATCTCGAATGTAGCGCGCGTTTACACGCAACGCTCCCTGGCTAAGCGCCATTGCGCGACGTACGAGTGTTAACTGGACATGGAAAGTCCAGGGGCGTGGTAGGTTGTGATAGGAGATTCGTGAATTATTGTGAGTCTTAGGAAGTGTTTGTACAAGGTTGAGGTGACAGTCGCGGTGGCAGTCGCGAGGGTTAGGCACCAAGAGCAGTCGCACTTACTCAAACTCACCAGCTCACAATAGCGAACATCATGCCACCTGAAACATATACTTACACATCCCCAGCAATCTTATTCGATGCACCGGTCAATATTCAATTACTACTGTCATTGCAGTCTAACTACCACATCAGGCTTGTATTTAGAGCCATGTTGGCCGCGACACATCTTTCAGAGCCTGCTTTCGAAGCCTCCAACCGGTTTCAGATATTTGATCACCAACGGACCGCTCAAGAGCTCTTCTTCTTTGAAGACCTTTACCAAGTTCTGGAAATCAGCAGTCTTCGAGTGCGCTTCGTATGCGGACTGGTCGGCATATCTGGACAGCATATCAGTGCAGGCTCGATACGAAGTGGACAATACAGACGAAGAAAACATGTAGAATCAAAGGAGATCTGGCGAGCTGAGTCAACAGTTCAAGAGCGTATGTGTCAAGATACCTTTCGATCATGATAAGATCTTCGGAACCATCTTTACTGTTGATCTCGCGGTGGAGATGATACTTGAGACAGCCTGGTTCATTCTTATGGACGGCCTTGGTAAGGTCCGTCAAGAGCTCGGCGACCTATACCCATTCTCATGAGCAGGCCGCTTCTCTGAACGCGAGTAAAGGGTAGGGTTCCAGCTTACCCTGTCGACCTTCCCAATCTTGGGTGAGATAATAGCTACAATGTCCAGCTCTTTACCAGCCATTCTAGAGCAATAATTTGAATCAAGGTCTCTTAGTATCTTAACTCGAAGGATTCAGCTTAACGACTGTGGAGTAGACTCAAGATGTGGTCGGCAGAGGGATCTTATCGTGAGGTATATGTACCGTGCGCGTACATTGCGCCGAGGTAAGGTACTATAGGGAACTTTCAGCTCTCGGGATTGAGTTCAGACTTGACGGTCCGGCGATCCTCATCCGGTCAGCTCAGTCGTAGCAGTACCAGGTACTCAGGATCTAGAAACTTAGCGTAACATAAATGTAAATCTAGAAGGCAACCCCAGGGCGATGAGTATAGGCTACCAGCCCGATATGACTTGCCCTTCCTCACTCCACCGTCGGTGGCTTCGCTATTGTTTCTAATTGCTTCCGGAGGACTTCTAATCACTAAGGTAATTCCATTAACCCTGCTTCAAATAGAGAGAGTGATGTTAATATAACTCCGCCAAGATACAAGACCAGGAAGTCAGCGGACTCAGCACATGCCCTCCTCCTCAAAAAGTAGCTTAGTACACGTGGGCGCCTACATACCTAGTCAATCAAGTTTTTCTTCAATCTGCTTCTCTAGAAAACATACGAGGGCTCCAGCTACGGCTTCGTGGCAGTGGGGTTCCGGCTTGCTTCGGATGCCTTCAACATCACGTTATCGCGGCAAAACCATGCCTAGAGGTAGAGACAGGCCCAAGCCCACACCTCCAAGGTCGTATGAGTCGGACTCGATTCACAGGGAAATACTTCTGTCATCTCATAGTGTAGACAGTAAGCATCAGGATTTCGTGCGCTCCCTTTCACAAGGAACCCGTAGAAGAGTTGGAGATTGAACTCCTATGACACTGGCCACAACACCGATGAGCCGATTGCTTCACCGACTTTTCAGTGCCATGAGCCCATCAACACAAAAGAACGACAACCTCATCCGCCTTTATTCTACATATACTGGGCTAAGTTATTGCTACAATTCAGATCATTGCACACTCTCTTCTTCAACCTGACACACAAGGCGCCAAGGTCAATGAAAAGAGCGCTCTTTCGAGCAAGTAGACCATCAAAAATTCCGCCAGCGAGGGCCTGTCACTCGAGTCAGTTTGGCGGCGCTCAGTAGTAACAAAGGACGCTAAGTAGTTCTTACCCCGAAGGACACTCGATCAAGATCACCGCCGCGATGTGCAATGCAGGGTTTTCTTGATGGCAGGCCACATGCTTGAGCGTGGTCGCCCCAACAAGGTCTAGAGAGGATGTTAGCATTCGTTGTTGTTGATCTTTGGGGGTTGGGTTGTTGAGAACGCACAAGTATGAAGAGGAAAAGAAAAAGTTGAAGGCTTGGAGGAGAATTTATAGAGCTGCAGAGCTCGCTTAGACTCGCTTCCGCTTCGCTTGATTTCCGACCATGTTACTGCGCTAAACACACTGAGGGAAGGGTAACACGTAAATGTGATAATCTCCTTTCGCGACAGTGGTAAATATCATGCGTAAGCATGCATATATATTAACAAACTAATGGAGGAACCACCTGAACCGCAGTCACCCCGGAAGCGGCAAAGGCTGGCGAGTCCTGCAGAGACCAGCAAGCTTAGTGAGGGGACTGCGAGCGAACACATAGGGCAAACACCCGTCAACGATGCCTCCACGCTCCTCTCAGCAGCAGATATACAACTGAGGAAAGAGATGGAGGTTGGCATAACTGAGTTTGTCAGTCCAGATCTTCCTGGTTTCACGGGTGTATTAAAGAAAAGGTCATAAAGACCATATCATAACCTTGTCTTCGTGCTACTGCTTACAACATACAGATACACCGATTTCCTGGTTAATGAGATACTTCCTTCGGGTCAAGTGCTGCATCTCGATAATCTCAAAGTACCACCACGCGGTCAGCAATCAAGTCATGCTGCGCAGACCGAGACAGAGTCTCCGGCTCCGGTAGAGCAGCCAAGTGACCATTCTCAGCCTGCGCCGCAAACGGCACTAGAATCCACTGCGGCCCCGGCAGAAGCACCGGACACCGCCAAGGATGAGTCTGAGCCATTCGAGGTGAGTTAACAGAGAAGTGACATGTTATGGTCCATGCTGACGTTAGAATGCAAAGCTTTCCTCTGAAGATGAAGCTGTTTTGTCTTCATTCTTCGGTGCTGAGGTTACCAAGTCTATTGTGGCTCTTCATGAACAAATCCTCAAACGTCCGAACGCCAAGCCACGGGAGCACGGCACAGTTAGGTCTGCAGTCATCAATGATCGTGAGTTACGTGGAAAAATTCATCAGACCGTACGCCGCATCTTCTCTTCCCGGTTAGAGACTTCTACCGCTGATGACGGTGGCATAATCGTCTCGGCCGCATTAACCTCAACCAGGAACGGCTGGGGCACCAAGGCGAACGGTGCTTGGCAGGACCGACACCCGCAGAAAAAGGGCAAGCTAGGATGGCAGGAGCTGGGTGGCGAGTATCTTCACTTCACGTTGTACAAGGAGAACAAGGATACTATGGAAGTGATCTCCTACCTCGCCCGACAGACCAAGATGAAGCCGCAAAGCTTTCAGTTCGCTGGTACGAAGGATCGCCGAGGCGTTACGGTCCAGCGTGTCAGCGTCTACCGTGTCTATGCCGATCGAATGGTCGGGCTCAATCGAACACTTCGAGGCTCAAAAATAGGTGGATATGAATATCACCCGCGTGGCCTTGAGCTAGGGGAATTGAAAGGCAACGAATTCGTCATCACTCTGCGGGACTGTTCTTTTCCAAGCGTTGAGGCTTCATCATCGCCCAGTAGAGTCGACTTAGTCTCAACATTGGTAGGGCAAGCAGTACAGCAACTTGGCAAGAGAGGATTTATCAACTATTACGGCTTGCAGCGCTTCGGCACATTCTCCACTCGGACGGACACTATCGGCCTAAAGATGTTGAAAGGCGACTTCCATGGTGCTGTTGAGGGAATCCTAATGTTCAGTCCCGACGCATTAGCCGCTGCTCAAGATCCTCTGAGTTCCATGTCCGGCAACGACCTTGTCTCTTCCGATGACAAGGCTCGTGCACATGCACTCCACTCTTTCAAGAAGACGGGAAAAGTCCATCCGGCCATCGACGACCTTCCTAGGAAGTTCTCGGCTGAAGCAAGCATCATCCGTCATCTAGGTGGTGGGGGTCGAAATACGGACTATCTTGGAGCTCTACAGACAGTACCAAGGAACTTGCGAATGATGTACGTTCATGCATATCAATCGCTCGTGTGGAATATAGCTGCTGGCGAACGCTGGAAGAAATATGGAGAGAAAGTGGTAGAAGGAGATCTGGTCCTTGTGGATGAGCACAAGAACAAGACCGGCAAAGAAATACACACGGAGAACGTGGATGCCGATGGAGAAATAATAATCAACCCGGCAGCCGATGACAGCGCGACCAGTGTCGAGGACATGTTCGTACGTGCTCGTGCTTTGAGCGAAGAGGACGCAGCGAGTGGGGCTTACAGCATCTTCGACGTTGTGCTACCATCACCGGGTTATGATATCCTCTACCCCGCGAACGACATGGCCGAAATCTATAAAACGTTCATGGCCAGCGAGCGCGGCGGCGGCCTCGACCCGTACGATATGCGGCGAAAGTGGAAAGATGTGAGCCTGAGCGGGAGTTATCGAAAGCTGCTTGCTCGTCCTGAAAATTGCTCGTTCGAAGTCCGAGAGTATGTTCTTGAAGACGAACAGTTTGTCGAAACGGACTTGCAGAAGCTTGAGGGAAAAGGTAGGAATGCAGCAGAGGATAGCTCGGAACCAGGTCAACCGCAATTGGATCCCGGTAGCGAGAAGCCTACAAAGATAGCTGTCATATTGAAAATGCAGCTGGGCTCAAGTCAGTATGCGACGATGGCATTGCGAGAGCTCATGAAGTTCGGTGGCGTCAAGACCTATAAGCCTGACTTTGGTGGTGGCAGATAGAGCGCTTTGCTGGGTCACCTGGATCCATTGCAAATAGGCAACTTGGCTTTGGTTACGTTGCACCTCAGCAATCTCTAGCTCTGGTAGTCTGCTGTGCACTGTTTTGCTCGTGCTGGCGCGAAGGTCTTCTATCATGACTGGCACTTGAATGGGCATAGAGTGTAGCTACCAGCCACGGAGACCTTCTTACCATCTACTCCGGTTTGATCACTTGTTATCATTGATTATCACTATTTCGCATGACTCTGAATCGTACCCTACCACGGTGGTTGCAACATCAGGAGTGACGTCCCCGCACAGTAAGTTGGATCTCACTCTTTGCCACACAACTGCCCCGTTTCAAAAACTGCCGTTCATGCAATGAAGCACTCTTTATGATTGGATAGATCTATTGAGGCGCGAGCTTGAATTTCAGACCCTGTATCTAGCCGTTCAGCCACCAACGTCACGCCACATTCTTAGGGGGCAGGTTTGTACATAAAACTGTGTTGCTCATCCAACGCGTTGCAGCCGAGGCACAAATGATGTCACCGCGACGGAAACATGCTCTGAGCTCTTTCGACTCACGTGCTTCGCCGTATCTTAGTTTCACACCTTAACTCGCACCATTATTTTACCTCACCACCACACCTTTCAGTTCCTCCATGTCTCATGCCTTACATGGTCGGTCTCAAGAACATCTAAGAATTTCTGATTGACGGGCACTCCTTTTTTTGAGCGCTGCGACTGAGCGCGCAAATAACCTAGATTGCAGCGATCCAGAAGAAAGCAACAGGAATTTAAGCTATCCATTTTCTCTTGAGCTCTACAAGATGGTCCTCCCAACGCACAGCGCGACACCTTCAGTCCACCTCACATACCCTCATCCTTCTCTTTTCACGTTTCCCCCAGCTTCCGCACCTGATGTGCTTCCACCGCCTACTTCCGGCCATACCTGGGCTCGTCCTTTCGCCATAAATCCAGAGACATACAACAACCTACTGTCGGTCAATTATTCGATCACGATCGCGCTCATATACGCGACAAGTGTCACTCTCATCAACAGGATCAACAAACAACGCGGAAACAAGCCTTGGCCCTTTAGCCAGAGCTACCTCTTCTATGCCTTCGTCCTTTTGCACAATGTCCTCCTCGCCCTTCTCTCAGCCTGGACTTTCGTTGGCATGTTCAATGCCTTACGGCACGCCTGGCCCGGCTTGCATGGAAAGGATGGGTTGGCTGGTGCGGCTGATGCGCTGTGCAAGATCCACGGCCCAAGAGGACTAGGAAATGCTGCGACCTATAATTCGACCAACAGCATCTGGGGAGTCACGAATAAAGCCATTAAACTCGCTACCGGGGGCTCGCCAGACGCCACGGATGTTGGCCGAATTTGGAATGAGGGTCTGGCTTACTACGGCTGGTTGTTCTACTTGTCCAAGTTTTACGAGGTTGTCGATACGGCAATTGTACTTGCAAAGGGCAAGAAGAGTTCTCTTCTGCAGACGTATCACCATGCCGGTGCGATGCTATGCATGTGGGCTGGAATCCGCTACATGGCACCACCGATCTGGATGTTCACGCTCGTCAACTCTGCTGTACACGCGATGATGGTACCGTGGTCCCTTCCCTCCTCTTTGTCAAAGAAATTGCAGAAGCTGAATCATCTCTAGTATACATACTATGCCCTCTCTGCGGTTGGAGTTCGGATCCCGCAAGTTGTAAAGCGGACTCTCACCACGCTTCAAATTTCTCAATTCGTCGTCGGTGCTACCTTTGCACTTGCGCATCTCTTTATTTCGTACGACATCCCGGTCTCTGTACCATACCTCTTCGTGCACAACCTCAGCACAGCTATTCCCAAAGCAGCATCATCTGTTTCATCGGCTGTGTCCAGTGCTACTGCATCAGCCGGCGTGGGAGCTTGGGTGAAGAAAATGGCATTCCGAGCTGCCGGAGAAGAGGGTTTGGCCGAGAATGTGAGAAATAGCCAAGGAGAGACATTCGGCATTGACGCAGTTCATGCGCACGAGGCCGAGAAAGCGAGGGAAGAGATCAGGTACAGAAACGAGTACCAGACCATTCCCTGTGTCGACACATCTGGCCAAGCATTCGCCATTCTCTTGAACGTCTTCTACCTAGCACCTCTTACGTGAGTAACCCATTCGTTATGGTAACCGAGCAGGCAGCTGACAGGCGCTCGTTAGTTGGCTGTTTGTTGATTTCTTTATACGCTCTTACCTGGGCCGCACCTCCAGCTCGACCAAGCGCCCCACGCACGACCATGTGACCGAAAAGTCGCGCCGAGACGCTTCCAAGGGCATCGAACGCGAACTCCGGGAAGCGATGGACGAAGACCAAAGTCGAGGCGACATCCATGCGCCCAAGGACTTCTCGACCGAACTGGATGACTTGAAGAGCGACATAAAGCACGGCGTGGACAATTTGAGCTATCGAGCTCAGCAAGGCGCGAACAAGGTACAAGAACTTGCGAACAAGGGTAGGGAAAGTGCCAAGGACGCCGTGGACTATGCGCAAAAGAAGTTGGCTGAAGGTAAAGCTGGAGCCAAGGATGCTATGGACAGAGCCCAGCCTAAAGTGGAGGAAGCCAAGGAGAATCTGAAGGAGTCTGTAGCAAAAGCGCAGAAGAGAGCCGAGCAGGGGAAGGAAGAGGCAAAGGTTGGATTGCAGAAAGCGCAAGAAATTGTGGAGCAAGGCAAGGCAAAAGCGCAAGAGAAAGCAGAGCAGGGCAAGGCGGTCGCGAGGGATGGTGTAGCGGAGGCGCAAGAGAAATCGGAGCAGAGAAAGACCCTTGCGAAGGACGGTCTCGAGAAGGGACAGGAGAAAGCAGAGAAAGGGAAGGGCCTTGTGAAGGACGGCCTCGAGAAGGGACAAGAGAAAGCAGAGAAAGGGAAGGGCCTTGCGAAGGACGGCCTCGAGAAGGGACAGGAGAAAGCAGAACAGAGCAAGGCAAGTACCAGAGGGGCCGTTGACAAAGCTCAGGAGAAGGCCGACCAGGGCAAAGCAAATGCGAACGAGGGCATTGACAAAGCCAAGGAGAAAGCCGACCAAGCAAGGGCTGAGGCGGGCAAAGCAGCTGACAACGGCGGCCACGACCATGAGCACGAGCATGATACCTCAGATGGCGAGCTGATATCGAGGAGCGAGCACGAAGCTGCCAAGGCCTACGAGGCTAACCCAGACGAAGTCAAGGACGATGCCGAGATGGAAGCGGAGAGGAAGATGCAGCCACAGCCGCAGTCGAGCCGGAAGGAAGGGGGTGAAGGTAGCGGAAATGGAGACGAGGGAGACGAGGATCCAAAGGCTCTGGAGGCGAGTATCGATGAGGTGACCAGCAAAGACGAAAAGGCGGCCGAGAAAAAGATGCAGCCGAACGGGTCGTGAGGATTAGAGAACGTACCGGGACGCGACACAGTGGCTTGCTGAACGGTTGCGGTCCTGGCAGTTAGGTGCATTGTCATACCACTAAGATGGTGGAGACGGAGTCGATATCTTGCGCTTGAGAGTATCAAGCCGCGCTCTCCTTTACCGAGGGAAAGAAGGGGATTTTCTTTGATGTCTGCAATAGCCCTCGCGCTTTGCTTTTCGTGTCACGTTTCTAGTCGGTGGAGCTCCGGACGATTGCCATAGATGGCTGGTCGGTCTGTCTAATTGAACGTAATTCCCCCAACACCAGACCCTTTCATCGATATGAGTAAAAGATGCCGTGCATCATCAAAAGCTACGTAATAGTCTGGTGCTCGTCGTATCCTATCTTATCCGGACCTCCCGAGACTTGGCGAACAGCGGACCACATCTTGGCAAGGATCTGGGATTGTAATACCTTGATGGAATAAGGTACCTAGTATACGGTCACGGATCTACTAACCTATTTCATCACGACTCACAGCAACAGGGCTCATCGAGCTCATGGCTGCGCCCTTCAAGCGCCTGTAGGATTCTTCTCTGCCCGAGGCCACATGTATGAAGCTGTACCCAAGCAAGGCACCGGACCCGCGTAGCATCGTAAGAAGATGCGTAACAGGACCGACCCTGCAGGTCCGAATTTGCTGGTTGAATTGTGTCCTAGTCTATGCCTTTGCTATGACTGCTGTCTTATTGGTTGCAATCGCTTCTGTCCTACCCTTCGTACCAGAAGAAGAGTAATATAGCTTTTTCTCTCGGTGTGCAGAGTTCAGCAATCACATTCAGGCCATTCTTCGATCAAGATGTTGAACCGCTGTAGTTGTGGCACACACTGCTACCTGAGTCCAACGACTACGAATGCTTCATGTTTCACGTTACCTCTTGATAACTCTACGTATTGCAGAACTCGTCTATGAACCCACGACTGTTTTACATTGATGAGTTTCCTTTGAACGTTCATGCGTTTTGAACTTGGATCGTACGCGCCCGTTTGGGAAATGTTTCGAAGCAACGTCAGGGTGCGGCACAGGGGAAGCCCTGTACTTCGTACCAATCTATCAACCATGCTCGCTATGATGGTCGCTCTATTGGTCGAAGCCCGGTGCGCAGCATGATTTTGCAAAGCCTCGTACCAAGCCGCTGTTGGCATGGAGCCTTGGTGATTTGGGGGACCCCTCCATCATCTTCGAGATGGCTCTGGCAAGCTGCACTGCGGGTCCCTACCGTCTTCGAGTACATTCCTTAAAACTGTGATAAATCTCCGTACGTGCTTGTTCGAACTGCTCGTTCTATGTTACGAAAGATATGGATATCCCAGAGCCGGCAGATCTGGACTGTTATCGGGTTCTTGGTGTCAAGCAAGAGGCGACGGTAGATGAGATAAGGAGAGCGTTCCGGAAGCTAGCCCTCGTACATCACCCGGACAAAGCCGGTGGAAGACCGGATGCGGGGTCCCGTTTTCGAAAGGTAGGAGGCAGGTCTGGAGCTCTGAGCCCGGGTATTCTCGACAAGGGATAAGGCTAATTGAGGTCTTTGCTGGCAGATTAGAGAAGCGCATGATACACTCTGCGATGCTCACCGTCGATATTGTTTTGATTTACGATATGAAAGGATTAGTGCGGAATGGGACAAGTACGAGGCAGCGCAGGAAGAACATAGAGTAAGGGTGCAAGCGGAAAGAGTGCGAAAAGAGAAGCTGGAGAAGAAGGCTGCTAGAGAAAGAGCTGCTAGGGAACGGATGGAGCGAGAAAGGTCACTGCTCCAGAAAGTGGAGAAGCTGAGAGACTATGTGCAGTGGATCGAAAGGACCTGTAAGAAGGAGAGCGAATCCCAGGACCGTGAGTCGAGAGCCAATAAACCATTATCGCCGGACATGGTGAACGAAACACACAAACCTCATGGGTTTACCTGGCGGCACGACGCTATCGACCCTGAACTTATGGAGCAAAATCTGGAGGATGTCAAGATAGACATGCAAAATCAGGAGAGACTCTATGAAGAAATGCGAAATCGACACAACCAGGCCAGCGAAGAAGAAGCTCGAGCGGAAGCTGCCGAGAAGGAGGCGGAGGAGCGTGAAGCCAGGGAGCAAAAAGCGCAGGAGGACGCCGCAAGGAAGAAAGAAGCCGAAGAGAAAGCGGCTAAGGCAGAGGCTGAGCGTGACAAGGCCAAGGAAAAAGCCAGAACGGAAAGGGAGGCACGGGAGAAGGCGATGCGAGAACGAGAAAGACTCGCAGAGCAAAGATCGCAAGAGGCCGCCAGGAGGGCCAGAGAAGCCCAAGAAGCAGCAGCAAGAGAACGGCTAGCACACCAAGCAAGAGTAGATAAAGAAGCCAGGGAGGCCAAGACAGCTGAAGAGGAAGCTCGACGGCGAATGACGCCTGAGCTGGAAGAGATGTTCAAGCTCTTTCAGGAATTCAGGATTCGGCGCGAGAAGGAATCGCGTAAAGCTGAGACAAGGAAGGGTGCTCGGGGCTCTGATTGCACGCATCGTATGTGGTGGCCGAGAAGCTATGGCACCGATGACTGTGAGTTCTGCGGCAGATTGTGTACTCGATATACCTTGCGATGCCCAGATTGTGATGCCAGGGCTTGTGTGCCGTGTAAAATAGAACAGACAGGCGCGTGAAGCAATGGTCGATATAAACTTACGGTAGAAAAATATTGTTTTGAGAGCACTGGATTGTGCTTTCGTTAGATCTCATACTCGTACACCCGGTATGGGTTTAGCTCGGGTCGGGTCAAGTCAAGTCGGGTCGGTGACTTGACCCGACCCGGACAGCCACACTGATCTCAAAATGTCAGCGTTGCGTGTCCAAACAATCAACATTACAAAATATCGCCCTTGATACCCTTCCAAACTTGGTTATATCATCGGACAGTCATGATGGGCGTGCAGGCAATCATGGCTGAATTCAAGCCACCGTCACACCGCCTT
The DNA here is from genome assembly GCA_025617375.2 of Acarospora socialis. Lineage (NCBI taxonomy): Eukaryota > Fungi > Ascomycota > Lecanoromycetes > Acarosporales > Acarosporaceae > Acarospora > Acarospora socialis. The sequence goes on from JAMYGW020000012.1 coordinate 571,337, forward strand.
TCTTTCCCCTCAAAGTCAGGAATACCGGGGTCTCGTAGCTTCCACAGCGCACAGCCCAAACCACAATTCGATACAGCAACAACACCGGCATTGCTTGCATTCGAGACTTCGTTCGATCATGGCTATGTCGACCAAGCAGTATACACCTAAACTGCCTTTGGAAGTCTGGACCAAGATCCTCGAGAACCTGGGAAAGGACGACCACACCATCATGACCCTCTGGACCGAATACCGTCAAGTGTGCACAGCTTTCAGAGACGCGGTGGATCTCATCTTCGTGGCTAAACATCTTCCGAAGACATGGCTGATGTTTGACTTTGGTAAGTGGGATTGCGATAATCTACATGTATTTTGAGGTAAATCTCCCACATTGAGGGAGCCGTGCTGACACGACGACGGGATGGCAGACCTCCTGTGGGACGAAAACCAGGGTAATGTCGACTTGTCTACGGAGTTTTCTCTCAAAGACTTTTCGGACGACCATAAACTCGCCGTCTTTCAAGGAGAAGAGCAAGCTGGGGACCTGCGGAAAATGCAAGGCCAGATGATAAGCGACGCGCTGGACGCAGCTACTGTGGAGAAACCGGTTCCCTATGTCCAATTCCGCCGACAGATTCATGATACAGAAGTGCCCGGGATGGAATTCGATCCGGAATCGTTGCAGTTAAAGTTTGACTGGAGAGGAATGTTTTCGTCCTTTTTCGCGGAGGAAAAGCGGTATGAGATGTTGATGAGGGGTTGGGTAAGACGGCATTCCCACTACACTGTGTCCAAAGACAGGGCTGAATGAATATTCCTTACATAGACCGAATCGAAGAAGTCATGGGTCGAAGACATGCGCGCCAAAGTGGAGCGAGGCGAAGTGGACATGGCCGATAGCTTGGAACAAGCGATGAAGCTATTTACCCACGAGACGGAGAATGTACGAAGAGATGCGCGGCGAGCGAGGATCAAACGACAGTACCTCGAGAAACATGATTGGCATTTGAAGACGGATGAAATCGACAAGCGCGGTGAGAGGTGGATTTTGGAGAGGCTGAAAAGCAAACGCTTTGCAGCGAGCATGGAAGAATATAGCGATGACGAGGAAGACATGGAAGATTGCGAACTGGATGACGAGCTGGTGGGTGAAGATATGGAAGATGATATGGACGAGAGCGGAGTTGGAGATGGAGATGAAGATGAGAATGAGAACGAGGACGAAGGTTGAGACCGGGATGTTTCGGCACAGGCATGGATGGGGGCTGTCTTGGTAGTTGGCATGTTTGTCATTGTGAGTGGTCGCTGATGTCGAATTGGAGATTTTGGAAGCGGGTGCTTGGATCTTCATACGTACATGTACATCTATACCAACCGCCGACGTTTTCCGCGCCTCGCATTCACCTTTCCCCCCTCATGCATGTGGCCACCTAGCGCTGCTCTCGTCCAACCCGAAACAGAACCAGCTCGTCTCAACGCAGCATCCTCACCCAGCTCAACATCCTTACTCGCCTTGTCCACACATAATCCATCTCCCACTCTCACAGCCGCCTTCGCGCCACGTCCCCCCCTTGCAACCTCCTCCTCCCTTCCAACCCCCTCATTCTCCCCCTCCTCTCTCACCCCCTTCCTCCATCTCCCTCTCCCTCGCCCTCCCCTTCCTCAAATTCAACAACCCTCCACCCCACTCCCTCCTCACCCAACACCCTCCTCGTATGCTCCCACTCCACCCCAAAGCACCCCGCATTAATCCGACAAGCATACACCTCCCCCATCCTTACCCCACCCTCCTCATCACCCCTCACCTCCTCCAATCTCAACAACCGCTCCAGATCCCTAACCGCTCCCCTCGTCGCCTCCAACACCCCCTGCACATCCCCCTTGCCCCTATAATGCCAGCGCGTGAACAAGCACCCTATCCAGTGGCGGCGCGGTAGGTCGGTCCTCTGAGGTGGGATCAGCAGCGCGGTGCCCAGCAACGCACGCTTTCTCTCTTCACCCCCGTTTGCGGCTGGCGAAGTGGCCGCGAGGGAGGCGAGGCAGTGCGCGCGGTAGATGGCGTAGGCGGCGGGGTACTGGGGTGCGTTAGTCACCCGACTTCGAGACAGCAGAAGAGGCGGGGTGGTAGGAGGAAGAAAAGGGAAACGAAAATGAGCGGGTAGAGAGGAAGGAAGGAAGGAAGCGGGGAGGAGAGAGGAGGGGAAGGTACCAGCTCCCAGAAGCGTTTCGCGATGCCTTTGCCCCATGCGCCTTGGCAGTTGCAGGCGTCTGTGCGGGGTTCAAGCGCGGTGTTAGTGTGCGGTGAGGCGTGAAGTAGAGGGGTAGATAGGGTATGGGAGGACGAGGACAGGGATGGGGAAGGGCGAGAGCGAGGGTGAGAGCTTGGACGTACGGACGAGAACGCTGTTGTCTGGGCTGGCGAAGAGGTCGCCTTTCGTTTCGGTGAGAGAGGTGGAGGTGGAGGGGGTGGGGAGTGGGGTGGACATTGTTCTGTAGTCGTTCAACGTGGATATGGGAGACTTGGTGCGGGAAGTGCGATGTTCGTGGATGCGGAAACGTGCTTTGGGAGCTGGTGATCTGAGGAGAATGAGAGTGGAAGTTGTGAGAACAGTGAGACGAGTGGTGTGGTGTCGAAGAGCCTAGATCGGACGAGATGGCTGTGAAGTTCGGTGAGGTAGAGAGCTATTCGCGACACATATGATTAGGCATTGCATCTGGTGAAGGGTAGTGCAGAGATCATATTAAGAACTTCGCACGATTCAACAGCAGAGAGTTCGCAGACGTTACGCGTCTGCGTGGCAGATTCGTGATCATTAAGGTATTGAGAAACAAGCAATAAGCAACCCTGCCGGAGCGTTACCGACTCCCGAAAATCCGTGACACCCTACCTGCTACCCAGATACTACTCAAACTCCCAGCAGAGCCGTTCCTGCCAAGCCATAGCCATGTCCGACCCGCCCAGCACCCAGTGATTATAACCTCAGCACTACACATAACTCCAGCCGTCATCATCCACATCCGAGCACTCACTCCCTGCCGCGCAATCTTCCATAATAGCAAGATCTCTCACCAGCTCCTCTACCCCGCTGGCCGCTCCATCCACAGCCACCTGTTCCTGAAGCACGATCCCAAGCCTATGATTGCCGTCCTCGACACGCAGATCGGCAATGTGTTTGACCGATGCAAGTCCCTTGGCGCGGAGTGCAGAGAGCAAGTCGAGGACTCGCGTCAATGTATGTTCGTTGCTGCTGTCGAATACGTGCTCGGGCGGTGTGGTTACGATGACGGTAGCGGGGTCGTCACTTTGGATGACGAGGATATCTGGAAAGTAGGCCGAGCGGTCCGGGGGCGTGGAGAGCGCGGTCGGGATATATTGGTTGTAGGCGGAGGGATACTGTATAGCCTCGTTAACTCTGCGTCCACCAGCGTGTTGATGTGCCAGGCTCGTGCAACTTTTGGGTGAAAGAGTGTACCTCGTCTTTGAACAGTGGGTAGAAGGGACGACCGGCCTCTACTTGGGCAAACGTTCGCCAGTCTAGTACGCATATTAGCTTAATGCAAGGAGGGTCTAACAGCTGTGAGGGATAGCAGCTCACCGACGCGGACTTGAGCCATATCGCTTGCCGTCAGTCTACGCTGCTTGATTGTACTCGTAGAGGACACGGCGGTTGAAGAAGCAGTGCAGGTCGTTTTGTTTGTGTTCGATGCCGGTGATAGGAGACTCGCGAACAGGAAGCCGCGATGCATGCGTGGATGCTCACTGAGAGTAGTCTCTCCTGGAAGAATGCACGGTCTTTATTGATGGTTCTGCTCAGTAAATGAGTGTGCTGGCTTTCGAATGCTTCCTCATTACTGGAGATATATCTAGCGCAGACAGGGGGAACTGGAGATTAGTGTTCGCGGATTCGAAAGCAGTAGGAAGCGCTCGGGCGGAAGCAAACAAACAAACACCGACGGCGCATCATTCCAATCATTACGCGTGGACTTTTCGTCAGAAGCGCAAAAGGCATGAGAGAAGTGATTGATGGCGTGTGAGTTACTCATATTGCCACAGGGCTGTGTCAGGAGGTGCTGACGGAGCATAATGTGACCCATCACCGTGGGTTTCTCATGTCTCGAAAGGCAAGACATGGTGAGAAACAGCATGGTATCGTAGAGGATGGAGCGCGTGCGAATCCTTCCCACCTTTCGCATTGATTAGAGTGGTTGTAATTAAGGAAGGTAGGTGTTTAGGTTAGTATTATTGTAAGGGTGTGTAAGCGACCCAAAAATGTTTGTGGAACCCTGCAAAAACAGGAGCATACAAGAGCGCGTGATGTGGTGCCTCCAACTTCAAAAAGCGAAACGCGAAGCGTACCAAAAGGATAAAGGAAGTGTGTACTATTGATAAAGCTGCAGGCATCTTGAAATGATACCGCAGAAATGCAGCATCATACGCGTAGGTGAGGCAAACAAATCCTCCGCAGCCAACCGTCGCCCCAGAACCAAATATAGACAGTCACGATATCAAACGATCTGACTCTGCAAAAAAATGCCATGAGTATACAAACTCTACCAGGAGATGGCATTCTGTACAAGTATATAGAGTAAATCACTATTTCCCAAACATAGCCAAGAGGCTCTTTCTTCTACTCATCTTCTGTACCTTCTCCGCTTGTCGATCTGTCGCACTTTTTTCCGTCGGTATAGGCGGTACCGGCAGGGTGGTTGGCGGCTCATCGGTTCGCTCAGATGGAGTCTGCTCGCTGTTCTCGAACAGAGTTTGCGAACTTGCTGAGGTACTAGCTAGGCTTTTCTTCCTGTCGCTGTGCACAGATAAGCCAGCGAGACTCTTCTTTCTGTGTTCGTTCCTCGACCTCGCTACACTCGGCTTTCGACTCGCACCATCCTCATGAGGGTTCTTGTCCAGAATCTCCATCAAGCCAAGGACCGTCTGCCCGTTGGTGGCAAAGTTCTCTTCTGCTATGGCGACAAACTTGACAACACCTCGGTGAGCGGGTACCTGAAGCGCCTCGCTCATGAATGCTTGAATTAAAGCAGCATTGCGCTTGTTGGTTGTGGGTTGAATTTGTGAAGGAAGAGCAGTGATGGTGATAGTATAAGCGGGGTCGAATGAGCCACCAAAAATCAGGCAGGCTGAATGCACGACGTTGACCATGATCAGGGATTCCGACCGCGAAAACCGCAAAGCAAGGTGGCGAGAGAGATCTGTGATGATGCTGAATTCGTCTTTTAACTACATGGGAACGGTATTAGTCTTTAACAGACGGCAATACCGGAGTGTACAAGACGTACTATAACGTTTGTCGTCAGCTCTGCCATGACGACTGACTCTCTTGCTGTCCTGTCTCTAGCTGATGTGTTTGATTCCCGATATGCGAATACCTCTCCATAGAAAGAACTCTTCCGCCTGCATTGTTGGGTCTCCTCCGGTCCTCGCTGGACCATAGCCATGAGGGCACCATCGCCCGGTGCACCTCTCGTCAACGGCCTTGCTATCGAATCCTCATCCGCCATATCGGACGCGACGGAAGACCGTGCATGCCGGTCCTGTTTACTGAAAGAAAATGTCGACCGAAACGGTGATGCAGCACCGTTATCTCGCCCCGGTACCGTCAACGTCTGTCCTGTCGATTGTGAGGACGGACCAGCAACTGACGTACGTTGTTCGGCCATAATTGAGGGAGAACGTTCTGAAATCACCGATGCTGGCATGTTGATTCAGTTGCCGAAGGATTGAGCAATGGAGAGTAAGCAGGCCAGTGTTGTTCGTAAGTAATGCAAGGTGCGTCCGTCCTCGAGGCTTCCCACGGGTGGTGGCTCGGGGATGCTCGAGGGTTTTACAATCTGTGGAACGTGATAGTCAAGTACTCCAGGCAAGTCGTAAAGAGGAGCCAATAGAAAGAGTAGAAAGATGAATCAAATTTAGAACGACGTGCGTAGCATTCTGATTTCGTGTAATGGAAGAGAGCGGTGCTGTTCCAGGGTGACAGCCACAGTACAGAGAGGAAGAACAACGAAAGTCATATCACTCGGTAGGAGAGATGCAAGATAAGTACACAGTATGGATTGGACGCCTTCCGCGAAGCTGCAGCTGCCAGCATGAAAGTCTACACAGGACTGGAGAGTGTTCTGATCAGGCCTGCGAATTGGAAATGGAACGAGCAGCCGGCGCATCGACGCCACCAAAGAAGTACATTAGCGTAGTGGTCCACACTTGCACCTTACCTTACACATAGTCGGGTGCAAGTGCAAGTGCAAGAAGGCGCTCTCAGATAACCAACAGGGTCCACCAGAAAGAGGAGTATTCGATTGCTGCACGGCCACCGATTGGAAGTCGGTGCTACACACATTCAGCATTGCTTTGATATAAGGTAGGTAAGGTAAGATAGGTATGTAGGTACGAGTATTAGGTAAAGAAGCTGCTCGGCTAGCATGTAGATCTTATTACCTGACTGTACATACCAGGTAAAATAATATCAAACATTTCATGTATTGAGAGGTCAGTGTTTATTGTAAGACTATAATACGCATAAATGTATACACGCATCGGCCCTGGGTGTTCGCGTTGCAATATTGGGGATACCTTTTACGAGTACATTAAGGTAGAAAGAAAGACGAACAACAAAACCTGGAGTCCGAGTACTGTACGTTTAGGCGCATGAAAGTAATAATAATAATAATGCCCCTGTCGGTTCTTTCTATCGCTTATGTACTCCTACCTTAAGTGAGATTGTCAGCGGAGAGAAGAGGATTGAAGGATTTTATTCTCCTGAGATGATATGTCCTCCTACAAACGGTGGCCCTTATAACTTCACTGTGGGATCTATGCTATGATTCAACGTTGAGGTGCAAAGCTGTATCCAACAATATCTCTGCATGAAGCATCATGCTCGAAAGCGGAGTGCATCGCAGGCGATGTTTGAGATTGTGCAATGCAGCAAGCACCTCACAACGGCTATGGAGACGTTGTCTCGGGATCCTAGGATATTAACCTCGCAGCGTTGGGGACCTGATGCCAATCTGCGGCTCCTGCGCTGCGGGGAACCATTCAGTGTGCACAGGATCTGTATGAGGATGAACTACTGGGTCCTGTTGAGACGAAGATGCGCTCGAGAATGATTTCTTCTCGGGCTCGGTGTGTCTGAACAGCTTCGTGTCGACGACTGTGATGGCGTATCGACTGTTTTTCAGGAGATACGCGTCTCTAAGCTTTGGAAAGATTCTGGACCAGTCCAGCGTTTAGGCTGGAAGCTGGCGATTCGACTTTTGTCCAAAACTTTGGGCTCCATCATTCAAGCTGATTGTTGAGGTGTGTTTCGTTCGGATATTTGGGGCTGACGTCAATGTGCCGTCGTTTCTTTCGGGTCATGACGCTTATAACGACCCCTCCGAGGGGCACCATTAGCTTAGCTTATCTTCTTCATCTTCTTCCTTCAATCAACAAGACTGTCCTCAAGCATTTCTCTTTCGAAGATAATTCTTAATCTTACTTATTACCAAACGCTCCGAACCTCAACTTCTCAGACATCATGGACGGCGACAGCTCTGCCAAGACCTTCGAGTCCGGCGCCAACAGCGCTTTGAAGGATCAGGACCTTACAAGCGGCATCCACGAGTCCGTCAACCAAACTGTACGTTTCTATTGCTGCGTGTGGAGTAGTGTATGTGCTCTGAGAATAACATTAACATGGGGTAGCCCGCTGCTGGTGAGAAGACGACCGGAACGGGAGGGAGCATGTTCTCCAAGGATGGAGCAATCGGCTCGATGTTCAAAGGTTGGTTGTCCTCACCACCACTCAGTCATCAATTGTAGAGGACGGTTTACTGACTGTCGGTCTTCTAGCGGACGGAGCTATCGGTGGCACCGCTCAGTCTATCGGCGGCCCGTTGGACAAGTCAGGCATGATTGGAAAACACTTCAATGAGACTGGGGCTATTGGCGGAACTATTCAGGAGAATCTGGCCAACAAGAAGTAAGGTCAGGGCATATCCGGCGTAACTGTACAATAGAGGAATTATGAGACTCACAGGAGGCTATCAATCGCTCAGAAAGGTGGTCAATGAGACTTCACGGGAACATAAAATCTACCACACATGATTGATATCAATCTCTGTTTGATCAACAAGTGATATGAACGTATTAGGATCTGACGCGCGTGGCGATTTGCTGTATTGATTCCTTCTCATATCAACAACACTGAACCATGATCACCGGAACCTAAGAATTACGACCCATGCGTAACCTTATGACATGCATCAACGTTCTCTATCTCATTCGGCAGAACCTCATCCTATAACCACACGATCACCTTTGCCAAACATAAAGCGACTCTACAAATGCCAATCCAAGCTGACCCAGACAGATATGAAGTTCTTTGACCTATACTCTCGTATTCTGTCATAGACTGTTTGACGTTCCCCTTCCAGAGCAGTCCACTGCCCCCAGACTCGCTTACTAAGCACTCACCGAACCATCACCCCTACCTCTCTTCCGCGCCCTAATTCTCGAGCGTCCGAACAACATACCTACCTGTTTTCCCTCCATACCTTGACCTCACCCCCAAACTCCTTTGTAACCCCAATACCACACCCCACAACCATGCCTCCCGGACCTCCCACCGCAACCCCAAATCCCACCACAGAGCTCGAGATCGACGAACCCTACAACTCCGCCTCCGACTCCGATTTCGATCCCGACGCCGCGGTTAGCAAAGATATAGTACTCAGCGACTCCAATGGCGACGACGGTAACGATAAGGCCAAAGACGACGGGGACGGAAAGCCGAGGTCGAGGACCAAGGCTACGAAGCGGAAAGGTACGACTGATGGTGATGGGGACGGGTTAGGGGAGCTCGATTCTGGGGACGAAGCTACGGTTCGGAGGGGGCAGAAGAGACGGCGGAATGGCAAGATCAAAGGCAAGGGACCGGATGCGGGGATAGGTATGGGGGAGGAGGATGGAGAAGATGAGGGCGGAGAGGGGGGGTTAGTGAAGACGAGGGCGCAGCGGGCGAGGGAGTGAGTTCTAAATTTATAGCTTTTCATGGAGGTGTTATGGGGGATTAGGCTGATTACATTATCGCTTGACAGAGAGAAAGAACGAAAGCCGCTCGCCAGCGCCGAGAGCGCGACTGTGGATGTGGATGCGCTGTGGCGGAACATGACGAGTACGCCGAGGAAGGACGAGGCGGAGGTGAAGGAGGCGGCGCGGACGGGTGAGAGTGCGGATACGTCGAAGACGGTACATGGACAGAGAAACGGTACAGTGGTGGGGAATGGTACACAGCCCGGCCGGATAGATCCAACGCCGGCGCCGACATCCAATGCGCCAAGTGCCGAAGAAACCATCACCATCAAACGCACATACGTATTCGCCGGCGAGACGATCACCGAAGAGAAACAAGTCCCGAAAACCTCCGCCGAAGCACGCCTCTATCTCCAATCCCAACAGGAAGCAAACGGGTCCCCGTCCGCAGCGCCGATGACGAAACCCCCCCTGCGGCGGCCCAAGAAGCGCACGTCGATGTTCGAGCCGAATCCCGAGGGGACGGTTAAGGGACTGACGCCGATGGGTGCGAGTGCGAATAAAGGACCGAAGCTGAATACGATTGAGAAGTCGAAGTTGGATTGGGCGGGGTTCGTCGATAAGGAGGGGATTCAGGAGGAGCTGGATGGTGCGGGGAAGGCGAAGGAGGGGTATCTTGGTCGGATGGATTTCTTGGGGCGGGTCGAGGCGAAGAGGGAGGAGGAGGTCAAAGGAGCGAGGAGGAAACAATGATGGTGCGGTTGAGGTCGTAGCTTTGTGCTGGCGTGTTGTGGAAGTGAAGGAATGACGACGCTGGGTATCAAGCTTGCAACTGTTGATTCCAATGTCCTGGAAAGAAGAAAGCACGCCGCTGGGTATCATGGTCATGAAGTCGTGTCTCGATGTCCTGAAAGGGAAGAAAGAAACTCGTTCCGGTGTCGTGAAAGATATGAGAATGATGCCCAGTCGTGAGCATGCAATTCAAAAGAAAGTATAACGGCTGGGCACGAGTGAATCGTGCTCTTCGGGGCCCAAAGGACGGACTATGGCAACCCTACCAGTCCAGCTCGTTGGGGTGACTTTTCTCAGCCACATGACTTTATCTGCGATTTGGCCTTTGAATACGTTCTTCTCGGTGAGGGGAGCCGCTTCAGGTTCGTGCGTCAAACCTCTCGATGCGAGCCAATCGTCTTCCGATAGCTCCTCTCGAAAAAATGAGAAGTCCAGGTCAACTGCTCTTGAGTAATCTAGATCTTCCACGCTACCCCCCAGCAACTCGTGATCGAAAATGTCTGGCATCTCCAGGTGTAGTTCTCGCAGGATCGAAGAAGGGTGTCCTTCCGCGTCGAGGGCTCGTGGATCGTTACGAATATCCCTTTCCGTCTCATTGCATTTACCCAGGAATGCCAGCAACGTCTTCGTCATCCAGCCTCTGTCGCTTGTGTTTGGAAGGCCGGCTAGCACCAGGGTGTGGAGACCTAGTCCCGGAAAGTTTTTGTCGTACCCGATCGGCTCCCGCCTTGCGAAATCCAAGTCACCGCTCGGCCAAAAGTTGAAGCCATCCTTTATTGGTAATATATCCCTGTCGAGCAGATACGCGTCGCCGGTGATGAAGCTGTGGTCGATTCTCAAGTAACGCAGCCGTGCGCCAGCAATCATCTGCATATGAAGTGATTCCCGGAATGCGTCCGCTGCAAAGGCGTCGTGGTAGATCTCAGGAACAATCACCTTGGGCTCTTCTCCCACCTTGAACTTCCCCAAATCGAGGGCGGTCAAGCGCCACGATTTGATAAGAGACTGCGCACTATTGACAGTGAGATCGTTGTCGGAGATGTAAAGATGTGTGATGCCCGCTCGGTGCTGGCGTAAAGGAGTTGATTGGGGTTTCGCAAGCCGACGGACAACGCTGAGTTCGTCGTCCAATGGCCCCGGTTCGCCCATATACTGCATCTGCTCATCGTGGTAGCTTTCGGAGAAGACGTGGTCGTCCGGCAGGAAGCAATGCTCTAGCAGGATATCCACGGCTGGGTCTGTCAATTGATTCCTACGGACATCAAGACTCCAAACTCTAGTACCAATGCCTACCGCCAGCTGCCATACACCGTAATTGGTCAGACCAACGTTCCGCAGTTTGAGAATCTCCAGGGCCGGAAAGGTCTTGACCGATGCAATCTGTTCAAGAAAGTTGAGCTTATTCACCGCTCGGGTTGAAGAAAGGTCCAGGTACATCAGAGCGGGAAAGCAATCTAAAGCATCAGCCAAGCTCGAACTGATCGCGTTGGTTACTGAGCTCGCTGTTAACAGTCGTAGGCTGGAGGGCAGCCGGTATGCAGTGAGTCTAGTCAGGGTCAGGAAACGGTGGAATGCTTTCAAGGACCCATGATCGAAAGCGGAGAGGTCATGTATGATCAGGGACTGAAGGCTAGGTAGTCTATCAATGATGACAACGGGCCAATCGTCAGGCAATGTTGTTTCTCCAACCATGCTTGGCTTGACTCTGGTAAGGTCTAAGATATGGGTTCTGTATCTGGTGCTGAGGCGTGCCGATTGTGCAGCGGTTATAAACATATAGAATGATCCTGCCGGCAGCGTAAGCTGGTAGTACACGTAAGGGATGCTCTGCAATACTGACGAAGGATATCTTCATCGTCCTTGCCAAAATACCGGTCGGGCTGTAGCCATAATAGCTTTGATGTATACTCTGCAATGCTCTTACAGGCTAGAGACACGGCTTTAAGCTCACTTGGCAGTAGATGTGGTGTGATTATTTGCCATGGGTCCCGCGATGTTGCTTCCTCGTAGGACGGTAGATTCTCAGCCATTTCGAATTCTTCTGATCTTGTAGCTTGAAAGTGAGATCCAGGGGCAAGGGAGGCGAATAGCTCGCGTAGGGTACAAGACCTGTATCAGGCCGAGCGTAAAGTAGAGAACGAGTTGGAAAGGTCTAGTAGTAGTACACGAAGAAAGCACGGTGCGAAGCAAAGAAGTGTTGTACAGGAAGAAGTAGAAGAGTGAGGTCTGAAGAGTCCAGTTGAATGTGTTTACATCTTCAAGTGTTGGCTTATGGATGGATGGGTAATTCTAGCCGAATTAGGCACCATTAGCCGAATATCGATGGGCGTGCGTCTGGCTTGCAACCTCACCTCAACTTGCTGTTATAGCAATCCCTCATGACCCAGCGGAGGACTCTGTTGTGAAGTAAAGTCTGTCAGAAAGAAATGACATGGAGCTATATGAAAAGCCAACAAGATATGGAAAGGCCATTTCCCTGGCACGGTCTCCGGGCGCAATGCTGCGACCGGCAAAGCTACAGGACGCGCCCTGCCTCAGTAACGCCTATAGACTTCAGCCGACAGCTTGATCCAAGACAATAAAGGCCCTTTCAACCCAGATATCATAGAGGAAGCATAAATTCAATTTTGACCCGAGAAGATCCCTCATGGACCATGGGCGGCCCTAGCAATTTTTGGGGATACTCTTGTTCTGTTGTCAGTAAAACAAATCAGTACATTACAAGACGAATCTCTTTCAAAACGTATCTCTGCTTCTGCTATATCTTCAGGCCAGTTCGTTTAGAATATCTCTTTGATACGTGCCTTTTCGGGTAGTCGTTTGCTCTTGCTTCCTTGGTCTCTCTGCCGATATACTGCGTTGGACTACCGTACAGTACCGCTGGGAGTTCTGTTGCAAAAGGATGATGCTCTGTAAGAGGAAGGTGCCTTCCGCTCTCTTGTCTGAATATCACATAGCAAAAATAACGCTGGGGTTACGGTTGCAGAAGAATGATGCTTTCCAAAAGGAAGGTGCCCTCCGGTCTCTTGTCTGGGTATCACATAGCAACAGTCCTGGAGTTCGAGGATGGGTTCTTTCTCTTTTGGGGAGGGGCGGGACGGTCGTCGTAGCGGGTACTTATGCTTGTTTTCTCGAGGGGCGTGGTTGACTGCTCTTTCCTGAACTGTACACCAGACAGAGACCACTAGTCCGGGCCCCAAAATATAAGCAGTCTCGCGCTTTTCCATCTCTTCCCACCCTCCATCTTCTCTTCACATCACGTCCCAGAACAATCGTCCAGACTTTTTCTCCCAAACTTCAATCTTGGCTATCGTTCTACTCTCAATCCTTCTTGGATACTTTGAATCAGCATTGAGGCCTGGTTACACTGCGGTTTCATCCTGTAAACAATCATCAGCGTTTTGGATCTCGCTGGCGTCCTCCAGGTAAGTTACTCACTCCATGCATACACCCACCTGCACCCAATACTAATAGGTTGGTGTGCAGGTCTATACAAGCACAGCAGCCGTCGACGACATGGAAGAAGCACTTGAAGAGATCGCGGAGCTTGTGAACTCTGGTCACCCTCCTACTCAACGCTCCCGCTACGACGTAAGTGTTGAATGTCTGAAAGCCTACTTCACACCTACCAACGACTACAAGGTTCAACCTATCCAACCTACAGAGTCTTCGAGGCGTCCGTCTGTCCGCTCAGTTCAGCAACCAGACAACCAGGTAAAGTTGTCGTCCCATATTCTACACTTCTCTAACTAATCTTCCTAGGCTTACTCGCTCGAAGAAGACCTTGCGGACATCGCGAGGCTCGTCAATGCTCCAAGAGAGACCTGGACACGTCGAAAGGTCTCGTCGTCGACTAAAACTACGTTGCCTACTTCTCTGAAGGTCTCCTCGTCTACTCAACCTACTTCGTCGTCTACCAAAACTACGTTGCCTGCTTCTCTGAACGTCTCCTCATCTATTCAACCTACTTCGTCGGCTACTCTGAAGACTCTGGTGTCTGCTGAACTTACTTCAGCTCCTGCTACCGCGTCTCAGAACAAGGTATGTCTTGTATCCTTTGTCGAACTTAGGTTTGATAGTTAACAGAAATTAGGATACTCAATCACGTGCTCCGGTTCATCTCATAAAGCGTAAGCCAGTTGGATCTGGCAGCAGCAAGAAACACTCTTCGTCGGAAGACAATCCTACCGTCGTCGCGGAACGTGTGATCAATCCCCGAGAGACCTTGCCATCTACTAAGGTTTCTATCACTCAAGACGTTGATCCTGCCTACATCAACGAGCGTGTTATCACTACCAAAGAGACCTTACCATCTGTTAAGGTATCTATCACTCGAGACGAAGATCGTGCCTACGTCAACGAGCGTGTGATCAATCCCCGAGAGACCTTGCCATCTACAAAGGTTTCCCCTATTCAAGACATTAATCCTACCTACATCAACGAGCGTATTATCACTACCAAAGAGACCTTACCATCTGTTAAGGCTTCTATCACTCGAGACGAAGACCCTGCCTACGTCGTCGACGAGCGTGTTATCACTACCAAGAAGACCTTACCATCTACTAGGACTTCTACTACTCGAGACGAAGACCCTGCCTACGTCGTCAGCGAGCGTGTTATCACTACCAAAGAGACCTTACCATCTACTAAGGCTTCTACCACTCGAAACAAACATCCTGCCTGCATTGATAAGCGTTTGATCATTCCTAAACAGACCTTATCGCGTAAGGCAGTTGGATTTGGCAGCAAGGTAAGACTACCTCTCTAGTTTATCTTCGTTCTACTAACTGTCATAGAAAAACACTTCTTTGGACGAAACACCTACACATATCGCTGAGCGTGTGAACATCCCTGAGGAGACCTTGCGATCTCGAGAGACTTGCTCCACCGCGGAAGAAGAGCGCGCTGCATGCGTCCCGCAGCCTTTGAACGTTCCTAGAAAGACCTTACCCTCCCCAAGGCTTCAGGACACCCTAGACAAAACACGTACGTACGTTGCGGAGCGTTTGAGAATCCTCAAGCAGACCTCGCCACCTCCACAGCCTTTATTCGTCAAGAAAGTCACCCCGCAGTCTGCTGTTGGGCGCTTCAATCACGACGGCACATCACGTACTCTCATCGATACATTACCAGTACCAACGGTCAACTCAGTCTCTGGTGATGGTACTTCGCGACCCTCTTTTGGGCCATATAGCGATAAATCATCACGTTTCCCCAAAGCTACCTTGCCATCTCCAAAGGTTTCTTTCTCTGGTGATATTACTTCGCGACCCACTACCGGGCCACATAGCGAGGTATGTCTTCAGTGCTCTGCAGAGCTCCAGTATCATAGCTAACAGTATTTAGTATAACACATCGCCGACTCCTAAGCCTCTCGTGATCCGCAAGCGGGATAATTCCGAAAGCAAGGTAAGTCTCTTGTCTTCCTGACTTTGACAATGGGGTAACTAACCAATTGCCAGGGATCATCATACAGATTCCTGGGGCGCCACCACTCGTTGGAGGACACCCCGCGCATCGCGCGGTCCGCATCGTTCGGGACCGCCAGGGAGCTGCGAAGCAGCGCCCTAACCACTTACAGGGAGCGCACATCGAGCCTCCCGAAGCTCCCAATCCCGCCGCGCGCCGCCTCTCTTGGGAGACTCCAAGAGGGCGGAGTACCCCGCGCGGTACTCTTCCTGGACGTGCCTCGTCGACGTAACGTCGACATCATCTTCCCTCCCTCTGCCGTCGCCCCCCCGGCAGCCACCACCCCTCGCCGCCGCTCAAGCGGCTCGAAAGCTCTCCCGTCCGCCCCCCCGCCACCACCGACAACAACGCCACTGATCTACCGATCAGCATCGGGCGCGCTTCGCGACCACTTGGGTCCGAAGCAACCAGTCTTCGTTCCGGCGAGGATCAGCCGTCGGCGCAACGCGACGGCCTCCTCGGCCATGGCCACTCGGGGTTCCTCGTCGAACCCATTCGACAATTCGCCAGCCCACTGGCAAGGGGAGTGCCCGGTCCGGGTTGAGTCAGCAATGACTCAACCTGGACCCGTCCCCGCCAGTGCCAGCGGCACTCCTCCTCCTCCCCCCCCGGCCCGGGCCCCGCCACCACCGCCCGCCGCATCCGCCGCTGCTGTTGCAGCAGCCATGGCCGCCGCCGCCAACGCGGCTGGCCCGGCCCCGGCAGCCCCCGCCCCGGCCGCCCCACGTCGCCGTGGGGTGTTCCGTCGCGTCGGGCGTGCCCTGCGCCGCCTGGTGGGGGGGAGGAAGGAGTAGAGGGGAGGAGGGGAGGAAGGGGGGAGGAGGGGGTGGTGGTGTGTGCTTGTGCGTGCGTGTGTGCGTGGTTTTCGTGTTTTTCGTGTTTTTTGTGTTTTTTCAGGCGGAGCAGGAGGGGCCCTTCGGGGTGTAAAAGTTTGCTTTGTGTGCTCGTGTGTGTGCTGGTTTGTGTGCTTTGTGCTGTGTGCTGTGTGTGCTCGGTGTGGGTTTTCGTGTTTTTAGTTTAGTTTAGACAGAAATCCACCACTCCCTCAAAATCTATGGTCCATGGTTGCAGTGAGTGAGGTGCGTAAGTGAACTTACCGTGGATGTAGCGTAGGTTGTAGTGATGTCTGATATGATGGTTTGAAGCCTGATGAGGTGAAGACTCGCGGCTACGATGAGGTCGGGAAGGGACCCAAAGACGTAGATTTTCGGTGCTTCTATCTGTACAATGTGGCCTTTGATGTGGAGTTGAAGAAAGAAAGTGGAAACATTCGCAAGAATGGCGTTCACATTCATAGCGAGACCGTAAGAGCAGCAGACAAAGTTGGATTAGTACAAGACGACGGGATTGTAAGAGTCACAGGCAAAGTGGATTGATCAGACGACAGGTCCTCAGAGCACCAGGTGAAGTAGGTTCAGTAGAGGACAAATCACAGACTTCCTCCAAATCGGACAACTTCACAGTCCCCTCAGAAGACCTTCACTACTCTGGTCTGAACAACATTGACTCAATGGAGCACTATCTCGTAACTTGAAGTTGCAGGGGAAGCTCATACCGCGAGGGAGGCCTTCTATAGTGCAAATAGAATGAGCAATGAGCTACCTTGCCTGAGCAGAAGCAACGATATGGGTCTAGAAAGACCTCGGAGCTCTTTCCTATACCATATTCATGCTGTCTTTGCACTAGATACCGACCAGACTACACTACCCGTCATAAGGTGTCCTCCCATGTCATGTTAATGGGATCTAAATTCGGTGCCCCTCCAACCGTCGCCCACACACAACAAACCAGCTTGACGTTGTGAACGTCCTGGAGGCCTTCAGACACTGCTGACAGGCAGCATCGGGGTGAACGGAAGACCCATGGGGAGCGGCCCCCGTGGGCAGCGGCTGAGGCACCGATAGGGAGGAGAGAGTTTGATATGCGCAGAAATGAGTGGAAGCTTCCCTTCATCTCTGATAGGTCTAGAAAGCCGCCCGCCGTTTCAACCCTCTCGGAGGTTCTTGAGGTCCTAATCACAGACAGCATGGCGACCAAGTGACTACAGAAGAGGGATGGGAGTAGCTCCATGACTAGCTGTGAGATGATATAATGGCGTGCAGATGCTCCACAGGTTGACAGATCTATGGTATAGACATAACACCAGTAGTGAGAGGCATCACTGACCTTTGATGGGAAGAGCCCGGTATACTTAAAAGGGTTTTGGGCCATAGGGGCTAAGAGAAGCAGTTTTTGGAGTTCTGGTTGCAGAAGGGTGAGCCAGAGAGGCGCGGAAGTTCTTGAGTAACGAGAACGGTGGTTGAGAGACTACGTGGTAGACGCTCTCTGTGAAGAGCAGTGTTCCAACTTCAATGTGTGAAAAGTGAGGTAGGAATGCAAAACATCTTGGTAGAATTCGATTTCTTAGAACGGGATTGAGTGCGATAATCGATTTCCAACCACTCCATGGCACTGATAGTCTCCGAGAAGGATTGCACTGCTCCATTTGAGAATATGCGATTCCAGAATACACAGAGTCGATTCTCGCAAGTGCCAATCCCGATGCCGCAGTAGAGCCCGCCCAGCACCAGGTAACAAGCGTACGCAAACATATAGAAGACAACCACCGCAACAAAGGAAGGCTCGCTACAAATAAGACTGGAAAACTTTTGACCAAGTAGTCGTTGCGAGATTCTATAGATGCTCTCCGCGATGAAGATAATGAATCCTAGAAAAAATAATAGTGTTGGGGGTGCATAGATAAGGTAGGTAGGTAGGTAAGGTAGTAATTCATGTCACGTGATCGCGAGAAAGTCCTGTCGAAGCGAGGGAGAGACAGTAGAGTAACGTAGAGACAACGCAGTCAAGAACAACATATCTTAGTTGTACTCGCTCAATTTCCGACGAGGCTGCTTCAAACCTTTGTTTCGGTTCTCCTTCTGCAAACGTTGACGTGCTTCTTCGAAGAAGTCGTTGCGGCCGTTTTTCCTATCTTTTATTGCATGAGTTTTCCAGTGACTGTTATAATTATCGCTTCTCGAAAAGCTTCGTAGGCAGTATTCGCATTGGAATGGTGTCTCTCCACTGTGAACACTTTTCTCGTGTCGTTTGAGGTGTTCTCGACGACCGAATGACTTCTTCTCTACCCGAGGTTCATTGCACTTAGGATGCGTGCAATGGAAGTGTTTACTTTCGACTATCAACGGCGTTCGCTCGTCAAGGGTTCTCCTCATTGATGCTGAACCTCGCTTGGTGGTGCGTAACGATCGAGGTCGTCCAGAAGGGGCTCGGCCGGCATCGGCCAGCCTCTTGTCCCACCTGAGCGTGGACATACGAGGATTATTGCTGCTGACTGGACTATGGTCTGGGGTTGGCGTCATCAGAGATTCGTACTCCATCAACAGCTCCATTGGTGTACTTGATCCTTCCGCCTTCAATGAACCGCGCAGATCCGGTCCCCGGCCCGAGCAAGGTGTCATAGGCTCCTGGATGGTCTGCGACGGGACCACTGTCTGTGGAAGGCTGTCCATAGAGGGCGTTTGGTACGAATCAGCCTCAAGGCGAGGAGAACACCCTGGAGGTCCCGAGACATGATCGAATGTCTGCTGTGAGAAGCAGGGAGTACACTCGGGAGTGGGAACGCTCCCAGGAAGGCTACTCATATCGAGTCCAAGGGGCATGTTGGGTTGGAAAGGATGTCCATACGGCGTGAGACGATAATCGGTTCCATCCAGTTCGATACCCACTGCGGGCAGGCCATGTCCGATCAGACCTTGGTGACAATCAAGAAACTCCGACCCGTCGCCGAGGAAGGCAATTCCATCCAGCATGTTTGTACATGCATAATCTGCTTGAGGCATAAGAACGTCCATATCCGGCATGATGCTGTCATGCTTCGAGGAAGACGATACGACAAACTGGGGTGAGGGTACCGACGACCGACTGGATAGATCTTGGCACCAGGCAACTGAAGCATTCAGGGGAGTATTATGATGAGAGAAGGATGAGGATGGTGACGGTGTAGCGGAATCTCCGCCTGCGAAGCTCGGGTCCAGCGAAGGACATTCGCTTTGAGTATCGATCGGCTGCGTCATTCTCGGGTTTTTGACCATTTTGATGATGAAGGTCTCTCCAAAGGTGGGACACTGATAGTGACGGTAGAATCGAAATCTGCTGCTCTGATGCCGTCAGCTTCGAGTCAAATAACCCAAGCACTGCGGTGAGGTCTTCCAAAGAGGAGGGTGTTCACCAGTTTGTTTATTCCACGACAGACCTCTGGTCGTCCGAGTAAGGAACCAAGTAAGAGTGAAGATCGCGGACTTATAAAAAGCGCAAAGACTCTGCCTGCGGCACGCAGTTGAAGAAGTGAAAGGGCAGAGCTGTGAAGTCCGTACGACGTGATATGGTCGAAAATTGTCCCAGCTACGCGTACCAGCCGCGATGGACGTACAGAGGAATGTAGGCCATATATGATTGACGCGGCAGGAACGGAATGAAGATCTTCAAGTCTTACCGGACTGATGTTATACGTTTCAGATACTCGGATCTCTGGTTCTTGACGTCAAGTTACGATCGGTCTGAGATTTGCCAATATCTCACAAGGCAGCATAGGGCAACTCAAACCACTTCTGTAAGGACACCATACGACTTGGACAATTCGGCAAGAGCGACCGCTCGTATATCAGAAATCGGTCGTTGCGATTTCAGCTTGTATCACCTTTACAGCATGTTCCTCGAGCACTGTTTAGAGAGCTAGGTTGACTCTCTACTATTTCTTACCATCCCTCGCCTTCTTCCTACTCAGAAAATTCCATAACCGGGGCAAGGGCTATTCACCGTTCCAAGGAAGGGGTTCAGCAGCACTGAAACATTCATCGTTCATGTGCACCTCACCAAGATCGAGGACCTTACCTGTCCTTATTGTTGAGGCTGGTTTGATATTTCATACTGGTCGGCTTGCAATGCGCGATGCAATCCATTGGCTGGTAAAGTATCACTCTGCATCGCATTGCTCGGACCATTGCTGCTCAGCCCCAAGGCGTATTCGCGCCGTTGGGTAAAGCAGGTGTACCCCATTATGCACAGACCCATTTAGATGCAGATAGTTGACGGGTACCTGGGACCGCAGGGCAAGTCGACGCGGCGATAACTATCATGTCTCGACTGACCATACCGAATGGATCAGACTTGCGGAATTGGTTGCGCAACCTCGAGCCCGAGCCAATAACGATGGCTACAGATCCCAAAGAACTAGAGAGAATGCAATCAGCTTCCTGGAATGACGGGGAAAGACTCCCGCCCCTATTGAAGATCTCTGAGATCTACCTGCAAGCTGCGAGCACCCGCGGAGGCTTTACACCACAAAGGGATTTTCTTATCAATTTTCAAATTCTATTTCCGTGGATCTTGGCTTTACGCGTTCCGCTGTATATTTTATCTTCCCTATGTGCACTCTCTTATTCTCCGCGACTAGACCCACCTCGTCTTGCGGATTGGCTGTTCAGATCTGGGTAAGATTGTGACTTGTCGTATAGGCCTGCAGCTTTTGGGATCAACGACCTGCATGAGCATATATCGGCAGGGCTCGGGACTAGTTATAAAAACATACAGGAAACTCAATCCTGATCCGGGCAGCTTCGATCGGGGATCTTCTGTATGTCATCTCGACTGTACCTACATCCGCTGCGCAGCGTTTGACAGCGGAAGCCAATGCGCCGCTGGTTCATCGTCCCATCTTTAGGTTACCATCCAGTGATACTACACTGGAGTCCGACACCCCACACCAGCCGAGTACCAATACTGCGAAGAAGACAGATGTCGAGCCCTTCATCGTTTAACTGCAAGGCGGACGGTGTAGGTGGTCTGAGCGCAACGGCGAGCTCAGACACACAGCTTATTGCGACGTTTCTTTCAAGTAGGCAGCAACATGTCTCAGCGGTAGCACTACTGTCCGGATTTTCCTCTTGAAGCCCCACATTATACATTCTTGTCTCGGTGGGGCCTTCACTCTCCAAAAACTCTAGCTACTCTCTCATCTCTATGTCTCACGACAGCTGTTGCTTCTTTCCAACCAGGCTGCTCTCGCCGAAAACTGACAAGACCATCTTACCGTTACTCTCCTACCCATCACCTATCCCGCGCTCATGCAGAAGTCCAACGCTTTAGGACGGATACTACCTCAACCCCGCGCATGGTCACTACGGAGCAAAAAGACTGCACGAATCTACTCTCGCCGGACTCACGATCAAGACCGTCCATCTCAAGCACATAACCTAGCCGATCTACTTAGGCGATTCTTCAACTTTTGGAGGGACGGATTTATCTCGCTCTGGTTGTCTCTCATCCGTTAGGCAGAACACCATATCCTCCTTCCACAATGTGCGCCATCCATCTTTCCTCCTGTTCCTGTGTCTGCTTTTCAAGTCCTCCCAGTTGTGCGACCAGCTTGTTCCATCTTCCATAAAACGCCACTGACCCTTAGTCCACGGACCGACGGACCATAGCAACTACTTCCAGAGCTCTCATAAACCATCACCCTCTCTGCACGAACGACGTAAAGCTGAGAAGTAATCACGACTTCGTACCGCTCCGTCAATCCACCTCCAGCACAGTACCTACTGTTATCTTTCCTCCCTTCCCCTTTCCTTTACTCCATCCTTCCGTCCTGACTCGCCATTCCTCTAAGAAACACCTTCTCTCAAGCCTCTAAAACTTTTCCTGAGCTAGATCCCTTTCTAGCGACGCGCCGTATCAAGACACTCGGAGACGACTTCGTACGATTGGCCCTGGCCCTTCCTCTATACACGTAACTGGAGCGAGAGGTCCGTGTGTCTTGCATCATTCCCCTCTAACAGGCCTGGCACGGCGTCTGTAGAGCACTCTAGTTTCGGCTCACGCAGGTTTTGCGTAGCAGCGCTAGTCAGCAGGGAGAGTTACGTTAGAATACTTGCAAAGAGGCGGACATGTTGATCGTAATAGACTTGGGAGTCTTGTACGCTTCATTGGAGACTCATGGTGGTGATGAAGTACAAGCACTGAAGCAGGACCCCGTTCCGAAACAGGGCAGTAATGTAGATACACGTACAATTCTAACTAATCGTGCGCATCGAGTAATCTATCTCAGCTAGAAAGGGAGAAGACTAGGTACGCAAGCAACGGCGACGACTACCTACGTCCTCCCATGGGTTGCCCATCTATCCGCCGCCGACCATGTGCAAAATTCACAATAATTACACCTAGGCCCCAATACCCACAAGGTCCATCCATCCATCGCCGATTCCTACCAGTCAATGTCCCGAACCCAAACGCCCTCGTCCAAAACTTCCTAATCCTAGGGTATCGATAACGAAAATCGTCTCGGTCGTCGTCCACGTACCAAGCCATGAGCAGAGCAAACAACCCAACATCTCATCTGATCGCATCACATCCCCATGCCCCTCCCCATGCCCTGTCCCTGTCCCTGCCCCTGCCCCTGCATCCCACCTCCCAAACCCCGCATCATCGCCCCGCCATTCTGCGCCTGCTGAGCGTGCTGCAAGATCTGGCGCTGCTGGAACTGCTGTACCTGCTGGGCGGCTAATTTGCGCGCTTGCTGGATCATCTGAGGCGGGATAGGGTTGCCGCCGAATCTCTGGTTGAGGCCGGCCATGAGCTGTGTGAAGCGCTGTTGCATCAGCTGTTGTTGTTGTTGGGTGAAAGGGGCGGTGATGGGGCCGCCGTTGGAATTCGGGTTGGGGGCGCCGTTGGGGAGGACTTGCATGCCTTGCTGCTGGCGATGCTGCTGCTGCTGCTGTTGTTGCTGGACGGTTTGTTGTTGGGCTTGGGCTTGAGCTTGAGCTTGGGCCTGGGCTTGGAGGTTCGCCATCTGTTGCTGGGTTTGGCGCTGCATTTGCTGCATGTACATCTGCTGTTGGAGTTGTTGCGGGCTCGACTGGCCTGCGTATGTCTGGGCGGCCAGATGTTGGACGGCGGCTGGGGACATTTGGTTGTTTGGGGAGGCGTGCAGCTGTTGTTGCTGTTGGTGGTGGAGGGCTTGCTGCTGCTGCTGTTGTTGTCTGACGAGCATGGCTTGTTGCGTCAGTTGGGCGCCGTTCATGTGTGGAGTGCCCATCATGTTGTGAGCCATGACTGGTGTGTGCGCGACGGCCGACCCTGCTGGGCTGGCGTGGCTCATCCGTGGTGTGGGTGTGACGTGCCGGGTTACAGGTGTTGCCTGTTGAATGCTGGGGGTTCCTTGCGGCATTTGCGGGGTGCCATGCCTGCTCGGTGCTTGCTGACTGTTGCGCTGGCTTGTTTGTTGTGCCATAGCAGCCGCAACGCCAGGGTGAGGGTGCTGAAGAGCGGACCCAGGACGTCCAGGGCTCCCTGCACCTTGATTGGACGAGGTGATGTTCATCGGCACGCTTTGACCTGGATGGCTGACCCCAATTTGGCCGACTAGGGGTGAAGACCCATGTGGCGTCTGGTGACGCACGATTGGAGATGAGTGCTGGCCTTGCGATGCTTGAAGCATTTGTTGCTGTTGCTGCTGTGGGGTCGGTATAATGCCGTTCTGCTGCGCATGGGCTTGCTGGTTCTGAGCCGTAACCAGCTGTTGTTGCTGCTGCTGGGCTTGTGCAAATTTAGCTTGGTGCATCTGCCGCGCATGCCTCTCTCTCAAGGCTCGTTCCTGATTAGCTTTCTCTTCGAATTCTCTTCGCCTGTCGAGTTCCATTTGCTCCTGCTGCAGTCGCTTTGCATGATCCTGTTGTATCTTCTTCTCGTGTTCTTGCTTCGCCTTCTCTTTATGTTGAATCTTAATGCTCTCTAGAGCCTTAAATCTCGAGAATCGGGGTTCGAAAGATGCCGCACCAGGTTGGCCGTCCGCTGCTGCAGATTTCGCACCAGCAGCCGCATTTGACAGTGCGGGAGCCAGACGTTCATCCATGAGAAGCATGAACCTTTCCTCTTCTGCCGCGAGCGCTTCGTCCGCTGCCAGCTCGGCGATCGTTCGCTTCCGAGACTTAGGCGAAGGAGGTTTGCTTTGGTGCAATGGGTGTTTTAACATCCCCAAGACTTTCTGTGCATCTTGAAAGCTGGCCACTGGTTCGAGATACAGCGGTGATGCGGTAGTGGCAATCAGTTTGCTTTCGAACTCATGTAGATCCTTGGAGTCAAGTGACGTCTTTTGTCTCTTAGCCAGGGAACCTCCATTACTCGCTGGCGTTTGCGGCAGGGCTGATAAGGGTGTTAAAGAATGGGGAGTTGTTGCCGAAGCTGGTGTGCGATTGCTGTTTGGGACTTGCGATTGTCTCCTGGCCAGTCTTGGATTTGGCGAGGTGGCAAATATAGTCAGCTCGGCTTGCAGCGAAAGCTCGGTCGGATGAAGCACTGTCGTGTAAACTTTTGGCGTGTTGACAGATCTCTTCGGCGAGCCTTCAGATGATTTCTCAGCTGCGGGTATATTTTCCCTTTCCGCTCCAGGGTCCGCTATTTCATCTGTGTCAGCAGAGGCCTCAGCGGCAACCGAGGGCTTGACCGGTCCATCCGTGGCGTCATCTCCGGCCGAGTCAGATTGAGGAGGAGATGGATAAGGTACATAGGGTGATGGAATGAGATGTTGGTTGTAATTATGTATCGAGAAAGGGATTGACTTCTCGCCATTTGCCGTGTTTGATGATGGGTTCTGCAACGAGTCGGACACAGATCTATGGTCAACAATCTGGACGATCAGACAGCCTGTAGTGCAGAATTTTAGCGACCGTTCCACGTATATGCTCAACGTCAGGCCTACCATCATAAAACTTCACGTTCGAGGCAAAGAGCTCTTCTAGCATGTCATGAGGTATAGTTTGCGACCTGATATGTTCCAAAATAACCCTCATGGGCGAGTTATACCCGAAACTACCATCTTGTTGATCGAAACGGAAGTGAGTCGGATGAAGGTGCAGTAACAGCGAGGGAGAACTCTTGCGGTGCTTCTTCAGTATGTACGATGTAGTTTTCACTTCAATGGCTGAGGGTTAGCTCTACAGTTTGAAGATCACCCCTTGTACCGAGCTGGAGGTGATATACCTAAAGGCTCTGGAAGCCGCTTGACGGACTTTCGATCCAGACCCATGCCGTCTACACTTGCGCCTCTCCCGATAATCTTGCCCTGCTTCGTGTGCACATCTCCTGGTCTTTGTGACTCTCGCCTTGGGCGGCCGCTCAATCTTGGTCCAGCGCCGTTGACACTAGATCCAAGGGTAGATGCTGGAACTGGAGGGTGTTTGATGCCTGCAGGAGGGCGTTTCGAACTGAGAGACGGAGACGGCGAGGAGCGTGAAGACTTGAGGCCATTGACGGCGCTTTGCGTTGAGGATGGCGGAGGACGCTTCATCTTCGGGTGAGGCTGGGCTAGGACCTGTGAGTCCTCTGTCGCAATCCCCATCTCGGTGATGATAGAAGTGTGCTACCCTTATAGAAAGCAGTGGGATCGGAATCAACTAAGGATAAGCTGGAGGAGCCGCAACGCTCGTACTTCGTAGCATTAGATGTCCGGCTAGGCGTAGCGACATGTGGTGGGAGAAGCGCCAGTGGAGATACAGGAGCAAATGTAGTTCACTGGTGCTTTGGCTTTCGCGGCAAGTAAGAAAAGATAATGTAACACGGTTACATCTTGTTGTGGATTGGGAGTTGTAAGCGGTTGCGCATCTGGATCTCAAAGAATGCCAAGACCTCGATGCGTTTCCAATCGCAATCGGGCGGTCACGTGCGGTTAGAACGAAACGGTTCAGGATGCGTCTTTATCTCAACCAAGCAGTGCTCATTGCTGACATGCGACAAGAAGTGTGCTTCGTCAAAGTTAGGCTTGGTATACTACACGGAAATACGATGATATCCTTGCTGACTACCTGAAAGTTCATCCAGAAAACAAATCATTACTCCTGACCTCCAACCCTCCGTCGCCAGTCTTCCCGTACTCGGAGACCTTCGACAACTTCAATGCCTTTTCCTAGGCCTATCCTACTGTCCTTCTCCCACCATTTATCTCTTCCTTCGTTTCCTGAATGACCCATATCATCTTCACTGTCAACCAAACCGCCGTGTCCACCCTCGTCGCCTACGACTAGGATGACCTGACCGACCCAGTCGGAAATATGTGCGACTGCATCGCCACCGGTACCCGACAGCCTCTCTTGAATGTAAACAATCTCAGGGCTGAGATGTCGGAGAAGATGCACGTGACCGGTAGGGGTTGTGAAAGGAAGAATCATCGTATCATTCTCCACGAGCGCTCGTGCTTGGCTGTAAAATGCGTTAAATAGAGGAGAAGCGGCGGAAGACGATGATGTAAGAGGTTGGGAGGAAGACAACGGTTTTTCCGCTTCCTCGCCAGGAGTGTGTATGTCTTCGTGGTCGATGTTCGAGAAAGACGAGGTGATCGATGCTGTAGGTCGTTCAATGCGTGAAGATGCCAGAGGATGCTGTTTTAGGTCTGGCGCATAGATGAGAACAAAAAGGCGTGTCTTCTCCCCATCCACATGCTCAGGGAGGTGGGATAAGATGGACTGCGGTGTACAGTGTCAGTTTCTCTAAGCTTTTAACACCTATGAGGAAGCCTTACCGCATGCTCCTGGTGATAATCCATCTCTTCCTGCGTACCAGCGTCATGACTCGACTCCGAAGTGACTACAATGGCGACTGTCTTTCTTTTCAAGCCACCATGACGCTGCGGGACCACAGTATGCTGACGGCTTGACGCGTCAGCTGCTGTTCTCTCGGGATCAAGGCCTTTTGCCACGGCTCCTTGTTGTGTACTGAGCCCGTCGTTACGCGACTCGGCTTCTTCAGACCACCTAGAATGATCTTCATAGTCTGTTTTGTCTTCTTCCCTGATCGAAGACAGAGCGCCCCCAACAACAGCGCCTGCGGCAGCTACGCCAGCGGCCACCTTGCGGCTAGCACCATCGAAGAGCTGCTGCGGACTTGGGGTCCGACGAAGTGCGCCTGACATGCGGGCCATCATGCTTGCATCCTCTCCGTGAACAGCACCGGCACCTGATACATCTTCTGACTCCCGGGACCGTAAACCAGCATAGCCTGAGGCATCCGGTGGGTGATCATCCCGGCGCCTGTCCTCTCGGTTATAGTCGTCGTCGCCATCGTCACGTCGTTCGCTCCAGATCCAAGCCGCAAGGCCTATGGTCGCAGCCGTGACGGTAAAGGCCAGCGGTACCCAATAGCCAAGAGTGCTTCTCCGCGATGACGCGCCATAGGTTTGGCGGCGCTGCCGTTCGTAACGATCGTAAGAATAAGACATCGAGTTCAAACAGACTATCGCAACTACCTATACTGGGCAGTCACGATAAGGTGACTTCTCATAATGTGTAAGGGAATGCTGGTATACAGCTCCGTGAGGCTGGGGATGTTTGGTGGGGGCGGGAACTCTAGGTATAAAGCTGGGATGACTCAGCAAATGATTGTAACCGTGACCGAAAACCGCAGTTCCTAACCTTAGGGTTTCTCATTGTTGACTTTATTCCACGTCTTCGAGGCTGCGGGTGGGATAGGCAACGCTCTATGAATCTGCCGTGCCTTTTTTTGGCCAAGAACCATAGCCTTTATTCTTTTAACATGTGCTTCCCTTGACGACTAAACGCAAGCCTCATACCCATCTTTCCCCTTGACCCTCGGACAAGAACTCCGCCAGACCTAAGCACTCGTTCATTATGCCTCACGCTCAACCAGTGCCAACTCCAGGCTTTCAGGCTTTGATCCTGTGTGGGCCTGGAGTCTCCCTGAATACATTCACATCGTCTCCTGAAGAGTTTCCCAAAGCCCTTGTACCGATTGCGAACAGGCCGATGCTATGGTATTCACTTGACTGGTGCTATCGTATGGGCATTACAAGTAAGGGTGGAATCTCATGTGTTGCATTCGTTTGCTACAGCGTTGTCTCAATTCGAAGTTCAGCGCATACATCCCTGACAGCTCTTCATAAGCAGCAAAGCAAGCCTCCGTGTTGAAAAGTTTTCTCTCAAGCATTGCTACTCTGTTTTCACTTTCCATGTTGTCATGGTTTCTCGCTATGATATAGTGGGCTGTGGCTCTAGGCCCGGCCACCGCGAGCCTCATTCCCTTAGCTGCAAGTTCCCGTACGTCTGTCTTAGTATTACCAAGAAGAACTTATGTTCTTCTAAAATCTCTATATCACAGCACCTGCATCGCCGCGGTCTTCGATCTGATATATTCTCCGTACAGACATACACCTAGTCACAGCCCCGTCCTCGGCGACCGCCATAGAAGCGGCTCTATCTCAGAATCCTCATCTCACATCACTACCCGCGCCCAGAGCGGATATTCTTGCACCCGAGGGTTTGTCGCAGAACACCGGTACTGCGGAAATTCTCCGTCTCCCTGAAGTCCAGGCAGCAATAACCGGAGACTTCGTAATCCTTCCCTGCGATCTCATCTGCGAGGTTGCCGGCGAGGCTCTGCTTGAGGCATGGATGATTCAAGTGGGTGGTCTCGGGGGTGCTACTGGCGGAACTTCGGAATTTCAAGGTCCCAAGATGGGACTGGGAGGCGAGAGAGGGGGACGACGAGGAGGGTTGGGGTTATGGTATCAGACTAAAGGGGAAGGCAGCGTCAAAGGCGAAGAGACAGACTTTGTAGCAACAGCGTCAATAGAGGCGCCCATAGTACCACCTCCGGAGGGCTCTCTCCGACCAAATATCGCTAATCTAGTCTACTCGACCCCTACAGACACGCTTAACGATATCACCGAAGAGAAGAAGAGCTTTCCCATCAGACATTCGCTCATACGCAAGCACAGTCGGATCAAGATGCTCACAACTTATCGAGATGCACACGTCTACTTCTTCCCCTACTGGGTTCTGGACATGGTCAACCGCAACGCGAAAATGGACAGCATTAGCGAAGACGTCGTCGGCTGGTGGGCGAAAGCGGGATGGCAAGACGGACTGGGCGACAAGCTCGGACTACGAGAGATTTTCGAAGGTCCTGAGGACAAGGAAGGCGAAAGCGGCAGCCACCACAGCGGGCTCATCGAGGAAGACATCGACCTCCGCAACCTGAGCACCACTTGGAGAAGCGATCTACGCAATGGCTCCAAACCACAAACGCAAACGAGCTTTGCATCAAGGGTCCCAGACCCCAAACTACGCACCCTGCAAGCTCCGGCCGCAAAACGAAAACTGAGGATACCGCCCATGCTGGCCTACATCCACCCTCCGGAACCCACCGCTCCGCTCATCAGAAGAGTCGACACCGCCGCCCTTCTCCTGTCCGTCTCCCTCCGGCTCGCGAAACTCGAATCAATAGAAGAGATCGGCCGCACAGCGTCTTCGCCGTTCGCGCATGCCCACAAGATTGCGTTCCCAGGAGGAGTCGCGCAGCGATGTACGGTGACGAAAGCGGACTGCCTGCTCGCGGAGAACGTGACGGTGGAGGAGAAGGCGGTGGTCAAAGAGTCGGTCATTGGCGTCAACTGCCATATCAAGAGCGGGGCGCGCCTGACGAGATGCGTGCTGATGGACGGGGCGGTCGTGGGCGAGGGCTGTCAGCTTACGGGTTGCATTCTGGGGAGAAGATGTCAGATCGGGCGGAAATCGACGTTGAAAGATTGTGAGGTGCAGGAGGGTAATGTGGTGCCTGAGGAGACGGAGGCGAAGAATGAGAAGTTTATGGTCTTTGAGGGCTTGGATGATGGTGATGAGGGTGGGGCAAATGAGGATGCTTTTGATGCTGGTGGAGCTGATGATATGGTTGTTCAAGATAAATCTATAGATAGAGATTAAAGAAAGAGTTCTTGTGACCGGTATGTTTCTTATTTTTGTGCCTGCAATCAGACTCAGGGTTTCCATACCAGATGCACGCTCGAGAGGTATATGTACACTCAGTAGGTGCTTCAATAGACAGTCGCAGGGCCCTCGAAGTCCTCCCGAGTTCCGTTTACAGCGGAAACGGGCTCTACCAACCCTTCATCTCTCAGCTCCTGCACCAGCTGTTGGAACTCTACTTGCCCTCTCCGCGCCCTTATGGGTGCGTGAAACAGTCCATCTTCTCTTTCAACATCAAGGATGAGATCGCCAACCATGTCCCACTCCTCCGCTTGCACAAGAGCCCTCAACACAACAGTCAGCGCCTCCCAGCCCGGAACTTTCCCTTCCCTTGCCATCCTCCTGAGGAACACCATCATCTTCCCGGATTCGCCTAGTTTACCGTACCCTTCGAGCATACGGTCGTAGAATATGTTATCGACCACTCCGCGCTCGAGCCGAATGCGATTCCAGAGTACGTCCAAGGCAGCTAGGTCGGGAGGGTGCTGCGAGAAGTAATAGGTGAGGAGGATGGTGTAGATATGAGGCGAAGGCTTGATGTTTCGACTGGCCATATGATCCAGGACCGCGCGTGCTGCTGGGAGATTAGGGTTCGAGGACTTGAGGAGATTGTCGATGATGGTGCCGTAGGAGATTGTGTTTGCCTGAACGCCGCTCTCCTCCATCTGAGCCAGAACGGCTGCAACGGCCTGTTCCTTGCTTGCGGCAGACTGATCCGAAGCAGACAGAGTATCGTCCCGAAAGAGTCCGTCGATAATGGTGGTGAAGGTTACAACGTCCGGTTGGATTTTCAGGGCTTCCATCTGCTGTAACAAGCGGCTTGCTTCCTCGGTTCTTCCGTCTCGAACTGCGGATCCAAGCAGGGTGTTGAAAGTTACGATATCAGGTTCAATCCCAAACTTCTTCGCCCAAGCCAGAATCCTTGGAGCAAGCTCACGTTTTCGAGTCTTGATTAAGGCCGCCATTACAACATTGATAGTAGTCGTGGTAGGTTTGGCCACCTCAGCACGATCACCGGTTGGTGCGTTAGCGCTGGATGAACGGGCCCTGGATTTCGCAGCTCCGGTTGCCTCAAGCCAGATTCTGCCCATCTCGTAGAGCGCCCTGAGCCCCATATCCCATTTGCCACTGTGTATGAGGGCGCCTATCCTGGTTGTCCATGAGCGTACATCGGGATTAACACCCGCAGCGCGCATTTTGCCCCAAATAATCTCGACAGATCTTGGGTCTCTTGCTCTTTGACACCCCTGCAGCATAGCTCCCCAGGTAGCTTGCTCCGGCTGTCGGCCTGACAACACCATGTGGTTCCAGATATCGATTGCCTTATCTGATCGACCTAAAGTCATGTAGGTGAAAAGGAACATGTTGTAGACCTTCATCGGAATCTGAAGAGACGTCGCTTCCACTCCTGGCACCTTGCCTATCTCAACTGAGACGGTCATCGAGGCTTCCGCCTTTGTACCTTCAGTGGCCACGGGTTGGACTGGTGCTTCCGGGTATAGCTGCGTAACCACATTCCACAAGGCGTCGGCACGCTTGAAGTCCGTTCTCTCTATAGCATGACCTAGTCGTTTGATGACGGTATCCACAGCAGTATTCCGTGACTCATTGCTACCACTTGCTCTGAACTTAAGATCGTCACCTTCTGCGTCGAGGGCGCCTTGACTAAGTAATTGTTAGGATACGAAGAACACTCTGCAGGTTAAAGGCTCACTCTTTGTTGTCTGTCGGTTGTCTCTGGTGCACCGGTAGTCTCTTCAACGTTGTGATCGGTGGTCTCCGCACTTTAGAAAGCCTCCGGAAAGAAGGTTTTCTTTCTGTAGGGTTGGAAGCATTGGTCCCTGCATCTAGGCTTAGTGGCCGAGAGCTGTTGCTTCCATTCTCGCTTGTAACATCGCTCTCTTTGGCTTTGGAGGCAGAGTATCGACCTTTATAAACACCGTTCCTAGTCTCGTCACGAGGGGAAAGGAACAGGCTTTCAAGAATATCGTCCCTTGAATTCCTTGCGAGGAGCCATTGTCGCTGCCTGGGAATTGAAGCTTTTTTGGCTCTGTTTCGGCCAGAAGAGGGCTGCAGGTTCGTACGCTCATCTCCTCTTTGTGTTGTTGCGGCTCCGTCATGACCAGGTTGCGGTTGGTTGAATGATATGAAGCTTGCTTTGGACTCCCATTGCAGCTTTCTAAACCTCCGCGCCTTTTCTCCTAATCTTCGACAGCTTGCACATATATAGCGAGTCGACATCAATGAGTCTCTGCTGTTAGGGCCTGAGCTTTTGAGTTGAAGAGCGTCTGTTCTGATCTACTGATCTACGCCAGAGCGGAACGTTCCGTGTCCGGGATGCTTGTTTTATTTGGAGACAGGCGGGTTTACATCATCTGAGACGCAGCGCGAACAGCTGACGATATTGAGACAAACAACTACTTCAGGAGCTTGTCCCTCTGTGGCCATCTTGTTTTGGCGGTCTACGAACAGGGTGGGACCTCCTGTTCCAGCAGTTCGTACCCTAAGCTACGATGACCACCTTCGTTCCGTTAAAGCCGTACTCGAAAGAGGAATTGGAGATATTGTACCCGAAAAGCCTAAAGCTTCAATTGGTCCAGGTCGTATGTGTTTCTTCCGATTCTATGATCCCTATAGTACTTGCAGAAGCCGATAGCTCCGTTACGGCAGGCAGTGTAGCTAAATAACGTTCGCTGATACTTAACCGTGGTAGTTGCTTAGGCATGGTACGGATTCTTCAACGCGCTGAGGTTGTCTTTTAGGGACCAAGCTGAGGACTGCGTGAACAGGCGAGAGAAGCCCAGTGTCAACTCGTTTCCAGAATGTGAGCCTCAGAGTGGAACCACGTGTGCCGAGAGCAAAGCAGCTGATCAGTGTGTTAGGCAGGACTTGCACCATGTATGTCATATAGACTACGGTTTCTCGAGAAAGCGCTCAATGTTTCTGCCTAGATTGGCCTTACTGCGCTGCTGCGAGACGCATGGCGAGCGTTATAATGACTGGGGTGGATGGATCGGCATGGGACGAGCTACAATGGAAACGTCGATTGGAGACCTTTGGAGATGATGATGGCCCAGTTCTAGCTGCAAAGAAGCACAAGGACGCCGATGCAATATGGTCAGTAATCTCACGCCGCTGCAGTCGGAATACCTAATACTAATTAAATATATAGCCAGCTCGGCGAGCTTACAGACCGAGGCCGAGAAACAACCTTAGCATTGGGCCAGCGTTTACGACATCTGTACGTGGATCAACTGGGCTTTATGCCAAAGCAGATTGAGAGTGCCGACATGATATATCTTCGAGCAACACCCATTCCGAGAGCCTTGGAGTCGTTACAGCAAAGCTTCTGGGGCATGTATCCTCCTTCGGCACGGTCCGCATCGTTCTCTCCTCCTACTATCATCACCCGGACGCCGGCGGATGAGACCCTCTTCCCGAACGACGGTAACTGTAGACGATTCAGCCAATTGAGCAGAGCGTTCGCGCAGAGGACTGCAGATCGGTGTAAGCCCCCCACTTGCCCTTAATTGCTAATCTGCTAATGCTTGCAACACACACTCTACAAGGTACCACCACTAACATCGCCAGGGAACGAAACGAAAGAAATGGACTACCTCAACCGCCTCATCTCTAAATGGATGCCACCCTCTTCCCCTCGTGTGGCCGTAGACTCTCACCCTCGCCTTTCCGGCATCATGGACACCATCAACAGCACCCTAGTCCACGGTCCCGAAACGCGTCTCCCATCCGAGTTTTACAATGAAGAAGGCCGCGCCATAATCGACCGCATCGGCACCGAGGAGTGGTTCTCCGGCTACCAAGAGAGCACGGAGTACCGGAAAGTCGGCATCGGGGCCCTCCTCGGCGACATCGTCTCGAAAATGGCAGGCAGCGTTGAGGGGAACGGAAACGACGGCATGTCTGAGATCGGCGGCGACGACGGCAAATTCGGCACAGGCAGGGCCGGAGAGAAGGCAATCCAGTTCGCCATGAGCGGATGCCACGATACCACCCTTGCCGCCATCCTAGCCAGCCTGGGTGCATTTGAAGGCGAGAAATGGCCGGCGTTTACCAGCCACATTGCCCTCGAGCTCTTCCGAAAGACAGACTCGTCCGCCAGCACCGAGTCCACTACGACGCCGCGAACCGAAGCATCAATCGCAGCCGCGGCCAAGAAGCCCTGGTATTCCTCCCTCTTCGGCGGCTCGAATGACGCCGCCACCACCACACCAACACAACCAACAGCCATCGCGCGCCGCCCAATGTCCCAACTCACCGAGGCCGAGAAACAGAAACTTAACGGCTACTACGTTCGGGTCCGGTACAACGACCGCGTCAAGACCATCCCGGGCTGCAAACTACCGGGCAATCATCTAGAGGGCGACGAGAGCTTCTGCACCCTGGTACGTCTTCTTTTCCGTACTCGGCCTGCATTGACTCCAGGGATGACGTAACTGACGTTTACAATTGTCGTGAAGGAGGCATTCAAAGCCATCGTAGATAAATTCACGCCGTCGCATTGGAAGCAGGATTGCGCTTCGAACCTGGACGAGCCGCCATTTCCGAAGGAAGTGGAGCCAGCGGGATTTTAGGGTAGATGAACGTATAAATGCGTTGTGCTCGAGCCGTGGTTGTAGACACGTGTTGAGAAGCCACAGATTGCTACCTCAATAAACAAGGGTCGTGGTTTCATTCGGATAATTGTTTCTGAGATGAGATTATATTACTCTAATATAAAGGAGCAGAAGACTCCAGCTCGAATCCAATTCTATACATCCGTCCCGTTTTATACATCTTAACGGTATCTATATTATATTATTTACAATGTTCGTACATCTCCAATCTTCCCCGTCTAGATCACGCATCACCCCATCTTCCTCTTCCCCTCCTTCCCCTTCTTTCCATTCTTCTCCTTCGCACCCTCGTCTCCAACCTTCCCCTCCGCTTCCGCCTCCGGCACCTCCAACAACCACGACAGCGCCGGCCGAAACCTCTCCAGATGCGCAATCTCCCCGACCTTGACGCGCATGTAATCGAACGCGACGCCGACCTTCATGTCCCGTACTGGAGCACGCGCCTTGGTCGTAACCGTCGCTCTATCCGTGCACGTAGCCTGAGACCGAGCCGTCGGGGCAGACGACCCCCCTATGCCACCAGAGGGCGCATCGACCATCGAGACGTCGGCATCAGCAACGACTCCCTCGCCACCATCCTCCTCGGCTTCCTCCAGCCCAACCTCCAGCCCATCCATGCCCTCCATGTTCGGAATTTTCTGATACCGTTGCGAGAAATGGGTCAGCAGGACTCTCCTGGCGCCCATGGCGGCACCGACGCCGAGGGCCTCGCTGGTGGTGGAGTGTTTCTTGGCGACGGCGTCGCCTTGGAGTTCGTCTTCGAAGGTGGCTTCGTGCAGGAGGACGGTGGAGCCCTGACCGATCTCGGCGAAAGCGCGCGAGGGCCGGCAGTCGCCCGAGTAGGAGAACTTGAAGCCGTTGGGGAAGGTGAGGGACACGGCTTTGGCGCCGTGGCAGTGGTTGACGTCGACGGCTTGGAGGTCCGCGAGGCCGGTGGCGGCGGTGAGGGCTTTGTTGCTGTCGGGGCCGAGATGTTAGTGGAGATGAGGGGGTGCTACTTGGGAGGGAGTTGGGAAGATGGTACGTACAGGGCTGCGTCGAAGGAGTGGAAGCTGATCGGTCGCTCGTCCCAGGTTAGTGTGGTTGAGTTGCGCGCCTCTATTGGGCCGGTGTTGGAGACCCGATAGCTGCTGACGGCTAAGGGAACGAGTTTTTGGAAGCCGTAGTCTTCGACGGAGGCGTACTCGCTGAGCCAGTGGATCATCGCTTTCTCGGACGCGATAAAGAGATGTTGTGATGATTGCAGGACTTTCGCTGGGTTAAGAAGTTGCTCTGTCAGCGTAATAGGATTTTCTGCGGATTGGCCGCCATGAACCTCCTCGTACCAAGCTTTAATCACGGACGTGGTTCCCAAATGGTGGTCAGCATGAAGATGGCTTATCCAGATTAGCTTTAGGTCTCGCAGGATTTCTGCAAGCTCGTCAGGTGTGAAGACGCGCTTTAACTGGCCCAGTGTATTCTCTCCGCAGTCGAGTAGATACGAACCATATCCAGGGACGCGCAACAAGGTACTGGACACGTTCCGG
Organism: Acarospora socialis; assembly: GCA_025617375.2. Taxonomy (NCBI): domain Eukaryota; kingdom Fungi; phylum Ascomycota; class Lecanoromycetes; order Acarosporales; family Acarosporaceae; genus Acarospora; species Acarospora socialis. The sequence continues at coordinate 607,572 of JAMYGW020000012.1, forward strand.
TATTTCGAGGGTAGTGCAGACCCGGTTCCCAACATAATGATCTCCGCATCTTTGCTTGGAATATCGGCTTGTTCATCTCTCAGACGCTTCTGCGTATCTTCCTGTGCGAGTTCTTTTCTCGCTTCTTGGCCTAACCTTAGAACTTCTTTGCAAGTCTGCTCCAATATAAGAGCAGTGTTGAGTGGGGCGACGACGAGGCGGTCTCTGACTTCCACAACCGGCTCCAGCTGGAGCATCTGGCCGCGTTGAGCCCGCACAAGAGGTGGATCCACTATCCGTGAATCAATAGAGTTACTTGATAGTCCATTAGGCTGCCGTGACTGTGGTAAAGTGACGTTGTCATGGACTGGTATTGGAAATCGTACGGGATCCGCCTGGTTCAATCGAATTGCTGCTGCTGCTGCAGAGTCAAAAGCTAAGTAGTTTGGACATGCGTCCGAAGAGGAAACGAGATGTTTGAGGTGGACGAATTCCTTTACGAAAGCATGTAACCTTTCATCGTGCCCAACACCAGGACCTAGTATCCAAATGATGGCTCCAACGCCAACCATGACTTCTGGAGTTCGCCACTCAGGCCTGGCAATAAGATTGTCAAGGTAGTCCGTAGTTGGTAGATCTACTATAGCAACTCCGCCACCTTCTTTGCCCGGGCCTAATACCATATCTGGCGTCACGGTTTTGCCGTCTTCAGATAGCACGTCCTGCCCAGCCGCTAGCTGCGAAAACTTATGTCCCTTCCTGACATTGAGTGCCCGAGCTTTGTCTGGCAGAAAACGACCTCGCTGAGGATGATTGCGAATAATATAGGACATAGCGTCGTGTGAGGGTTCTGTAGGTGGCAAAGTCTCAATCAGCGCACCTGGCCAAGGCTTCCGTACCAAGACTGTTATATCGGGGAGCGGCTCCTCGCCCCCAGGTAGAGGCCCGGTGTACTTCTCGATCTTCCTCGATTCTGAATTACGAATAAATAGCGCAGCTGGCAGCCTAACCTGTGCTAGAGGGCATTCAATTAATGAGTCGAGTCTCCATGCAGAGTCGAACATTTCCGAGACAACAGCCTTGCGGATCTGCTGTGCTCGGTCTCTCTGCTCTGCTGGGGTTTCCAGGTTCGCAATTGTGCCCGCAGGCCTTTCTGTAGCTCGATCCTTGAAATCATCATAGCTTCGCTTTCTTGGACTATTCGGCTGTTGTGCTGGAAGGGCGGCACCATTGCTTGAAGGCGATATCGACATGGCCCATACCTTGATATTTTCATCCGTCCAGGTCGGTTCCCAGCCTGTCTTGGATTCCTTCCCGTCATATTCTTCCACACTAACAGGCATTCCTTGTCTGAAAATAAACCTGCGTGCCGTAGCAAATGTATGTGTTATATTCTTGCCGCCATGGATAGTCAGACTAGGCTTTTCAACGCTGATCTCATCAACTCTTTTATGCCCGCTCTCAGCCACGCCGTTTTGATCTCGAGCCCTGCCTTCGCCACTTGTGAACCGGCGAAGTCTATTCTCCGCCTCCTGCTGTCGTAGCTGAGCTTCGGCCGCAGCCGCCGTCGTGATTGAGTCCGCTAGTGTCAGGATCATCCCGAGCAGACCTCCCGTATTCTGCCATTCCGTTTTGCCAGTCAAGAATATGTCCGTCACCTTCGTCAACCTCGTTGCCCGCTGTATGCTAGCTCTTTGGGTGCCCTCGCTGATGTGGCCGATGAGGTATCGTTTGCTGTCAAAGTGGAGGAGAAGAGTTGTGCCAGGCGTGTCGGCGGTAGGGGTCGTAAGAAACTGAACGTAGGAGTGCATCCTGTTCACAGGGGTAGCGCGGAGTGTCGTTGAGCAGCGAGGACATGGGTCATGCAATGGAGTTGGTTCGAAGATTATGTGGCATTTCTTGCTATTCAGGTAACGCAGAGTAGGAGATGTGAACACGCGGGTAGGTGGAACGTCTTCAGAGATCACAGGCTTCCGTACAAAATTCTTCTTCGCGGGTTTGATTGAGCTCGTAGATTGTAGAGGTGCCAAGTCGGATATATAGTGGTCCTCTCTGTGGAAGGTTGACGGTGAGGAGCTCGCACCCAGCGCGCTAGCTGAGCAAATTGTCGCGGCGGAGGGTTTATGGATATGGGAATGATAGAGAGCGGTGACAGTTTTATGGAGCAGTCTAAACCGACATTTGGGACCGGCGTGATGAGGACGAAGGGACTGCCTCGTGCCAAGAGTCACCGCAGCCCTCAAGGAAGCCAATTTGAACCGCTGCACGGAGTCGAAGACACCCACTCCAGTCTTTGATACCTCTGAGTCAGTGGGTCTATTAAGACCTACAGATGATTATCTGTGGTCTCATGAGTCGTTGGTGATTCGTGCTCGAACTTTTTGCGGAGCCGCACGCCGATCTGCCATTCATCGGCATATATGCTAAATTTACATCAAATCATCGTCTTCAGAAGTGTTCGCCATTTGCAGCTTCGAAATCAACAATGTCAAACGATTACGAGCCTGGTAAATTGGAAATGAGAGTCACAATCATCACGCAAGGCGCACCATGAGAGAGTATCGGGAGCAATAAATACCATGTACAGACCCTGACTATGTTGCCGTCAACTACATGAATCCCACCGTCCTCTGGTTAAGTCGCGAGGAGCAGATATGTAATAGCAACTTTAGTACAAAACGAGTAGTCTCAGGTATTAAAGATGGCACAAGAGAGTAGGAGTGGACAAGGTATGTAGTATGTCTCGTTCCAAAGTGAACATTCTATGAATATCGTTATTGAGACTACCGAGCTGCAACGCACATAGCGGAGCTCCGGCCATCATCCCTTGGTACCGCTATAATCTACCTAAGTAAGAGACGACATGAAAGAAATTCGTAGACAATATCTCGAAAAGCCGTCTCGCAAGTAGTACACCACCATTAAGCCCAAGCCGATACATTCAGTTACCGCAGCAGAAGACGTAATGAATCGACCGACTCTGCCTGCGAACGCCTTAAGCCCCATCGCTCTAATACGTAAACAACCGGTACGTCAACCATTATAGATGAGAGGTAACGTTGCCGATTCGTTGGAACGCAGCCTCGACTTTCGAACACATACGCTCAAAACGCTCCATGGCCACGGCGCTGATGGTACTGTCACTGGACTCGGTCTCGACAACGACGTCGATGCGCGCGAAAACCTTCTCGGCATCAATATCACCAAAGAGAGGTTCTGGTACCGCAGGTGTCGCCTTTGCCGGTGACGTCATATCCATGTAGAGAGCAAAGGCGGGGTCTGATTCATCGAAGTCCACGTCTGAAGATACGACCGTTGAGGTCTGATCTTCTTCGGTCGTTTCTTGAACGCTGGGCATACGCTCGATGGTCGGAACTTCTATCTTACAGTCATCGCTCGACGAATAGGGGCCAACGAAATTTGACGTTTTGCCAGACAGTACGGCAGTATCAAATCGATCGACAGCAGGCCCCTGCGGGACGTCAATGACTGAGAACACCTGAGCGTGGTTATAACTGTTGTCGAGATTGGTGATAAAGCCATTGTTGTTGGGGGTGTTCAAGTCGAGGGTCGAAAAGTCAAGCGCGTTTCCTGGTATGAGAGTCATGCCAACGTGCGCAATGGTATGTTCTTGGGCCTCCGCCTGCTTGTGAACGAATTGGTTTGGGTTCGGATCCTTGGATATTTTTGGCTGCACAGCTGCTGGCTGCGCTGCAGTTGACTGCTCCGATACTGACGCAGTAGCAGCAGGCATACCGTTGTTGCTAAGGTCGTTCAGGAAGTTCGAGAAAGCCGAAGACGAGAGAAGCATGCGCGTCAAGTCCGACAGGCGCTGATTCTCGGCCATGAGTGCTTGATTTTGAGCACGATACTCATTGGCTTCGTTGGTCTTCGCCGCCACTTCGCCTTCGAGTTGACCAATGTACTCTGTGATCATGTTAGCATGTATCCCTAAAGATGCGCAACAAGCGATCAAGTACCTTTTCTCCTAGAACGGAAAGCTCTTGCTGAGACCTTGTTCCTCAACTGACGACGCTCTTTGCTGCTGAGCTTCTTACCCTCTTCACTGGCGAGGAGTCGCTCATCCTCGTCCATATCCTCTTCTTCTTTTCTTAACCTCGCAATGTGTGGTAACACACCATTGCTACCAGCGGTGGCATCATCCTCAGATGAAGCAATGCTGCCTTGTCTCATTTGACTAAGTAGGCGAGATATTCTCTCCTCCACGATAGGATCGGTGGGTTGATGAGCCGCAACGCGTTGAGGTCGAGGTGTATGTTGGACATGCTGTTGAGGGGCAGTCTGCTGCCGTTGTGATACCGGCTCCTGCCTCCTCTGCTGCTGGGCTTGAGCTTGGGCCTGAGCTTGGATCCGAGCTTGAGCTTTGGCTATGGCAGCAGCCTGCTGCTGATGCGCGCCAGGCCACAATCGACCAACATTACTCTGCGACGCCACAGGAGTGAGAGATGATTCTTCTTGACCGCCAATGACATTGGGATCCACGTAGCCAATATCCGACGACTGCGAGCGCTGTGGGTAGAAAAACGCAGGTAGACCGTCTTGCGACGACGAGTCAAATTCCATATCCATATCAGAAGCACCACTGAACGATGGATTTTTGGATGGAGCAACACCGAAATCGATGAAATCGTCTGTGGAGCTCATGCCGAAAAAGCTTTCGGAAGTCGACTGTGTATTGAACGATATGTTATTGGCCTCGTTGACCGCCATGGTGTTTGCCAAAGCGCCGATCGCAAAGGGCGTCTGTTGTTGATGAAGATCATATTGATGACTTGGTCCCGAGAACACTTGTTGGTGACTCGATTGGCTCGGCGGAAGGAGAGTGTTGTTGGAATTTCCAATAACGAAGTTGGGATTCACGACGGGCTTGGAGCGCGAGGTTGCGGGAGAGATTGAAGGTGAGGGATAGATGGCTTGATCGTAGTTGATGAAAGAATCGATATCAAGAGGATCATAGCAGGTCGAAGGTGGTGTAGGTGAATGGACGGACACTGACTGCCGCCTGGAGGTGGCCATGGCCTGGTTGCAAGGCCAAAAGGCAGAGTCAACCCCGAGGATCTTTCAAAGGAACTGCGAGTCTTCAATCTTTGAACGAATGTCTGGTGGTGAAATAGCAGTTGATGTCGGTGTTGTTGACGGTGAGATTGTCAAGTCGTACGTAAGCCTCTGGGCTTAGGAGTCTGTCTGGAAGTGGGTACTATGGACTTCGGGCAAATACTTCTAAAGAAAACGACCGGATGAGCTAGTCGAAGTCAGCCGTTCGTAAGTTGATGTTCGGTCTGCTGGAGGATGATACGGTAAGACTCAGAAAGAGGATAAGAAAAGATGGGCGGTGACTTTGAGGTAGTAACAGGAGTGAGGCAGTGCTTTGCCACGCGTCATCTGCTTACTAAGATTAATGATCCGCTCCCATACGATTTACCAAATTCTAAACTCTCCGTTCCTCTGCGGGAACAACTTACTCGAGTAACATGCGAGTACTCGTCAGTCATGAGTGTCTCTAGTAGATTGTTATGGGTGAGCTGAGAGATTCGTGTTGCAGCCTCAGACAATAAGAATAGGAATAGGAATTTCGGACTGACGGAGCTACAGAGGGATTAATGCAATCGAAGCATAAAACTACCATCCGACTTCCGCCCGTTACTCCCGTCTGCTCACAATGCTTTGCTAATAATGATAATGGATGACCCCCTCATATACTGTGTACGAGCATGCAGGGCTGTTACCCTCACCAAGATTGAATTCATTTCTCCATCATGATGCAATGTTTCCAGTTCTGCTTTCACAACTTCAATGTAAACAGCTCTACTTGTAGTTGCGAGTGGCGAGCATCCCTTCAAGTCAACACGCTGAAGCTGAAGCAAAACATTAGTCCGTTCGGAAGAGGAGGTGGCTCTGCTAGGCAATGTGTAACTGATACTGGTTGAACCTTCATCAATATACAGACTGACTACATGTACTCAAGGCAAGTGGTAACTGCTAACAAAATATTCCGCTATTAGATGAGTCGCTTTGAAAGCCTCATAATAACTGCTTAAGTCTTGCTATCTATGAGCCAGCACGTCTCCCTGTGATTGGCGGACCTTAGTATTATCATTGAAGCTCTTCTATCCTGGTCCGACATACTCCTCCGGCATAGATTCCCTAAGCAGAATCACTCCCTGTTCCACTGTGAAATCCTCTCAGTATCATTATCAGGGCTCGTACTCATAGTCTACCCAAGGTACCTGTCTTATTTCTTGCCTCTGAACAATATCAAATATCTTTTTCGAAGTGTATGGCTGTCGTTTTAGACGATGTTGCAGCTTCGTCTCATCTCGCCGGGACGGGTCTCTCCCTACAAACTGCTTGGTGCGGCTCTACGATGATCCTCTTAGCTGCTTACAATGACTTCCACTATCTGAAAACAAGATGGGCGCAGCTCTCCATCCCGAGCCATAGAATACAAGAACATCCCTCCATTTCTCCTTGAGCCTGTCGGGCGGCGTTTTACAGTTGGCCTTATCACATCCCAAACCCGCTCCCATGGTTTACTAGCAAATAGGCCTGTATGAGTGCGTTTTATTGCTATATCTGCGAAATTCCCGCTGTTCTTTGCTCTCGTCCTTTCTACTTAGCACTTCTCTCGTAACTCGTTACTACATCTTACGTTGAATTAGTCCAATGAGACGACTACACTTTCGAACAACCTGCTTGGTTGTCGTTTGCAGCACACTGCCGTTATCCATGACCTTCCCTGCTTCTCCAGAGACATGGACGCTTCCGGTCTTCGGTTTGGTAGATATCCCAAGGAAAGCCTTCGGACTGACCAGCTAACTGTTTGCATTAGAGACCAATATGCTTAGGCCCTGCTCCCAAACAAGAAGATCTCGGACCTTTGCTTAAGGCAGATATGTTCGATGATATGCAGGAGTTCTGTCTGAGTCACGTTGTAGGCAACTGCCAGTGTATCTTGTTAAATACTGAACCACATCAATGGAAATGGGCATACAACGTCGTGTGCGCACTCGCCAGGATCCAGACAGTCCCAGCAATCCAGAAATGCAGTGATCGATGCGTCTGCGCTCAAACGGTTGAAAGCGAGCGTCTGGATGTGCCTGGCAGCAACTTGCAAGGCGCCCAGGCGAGACAAGGCGTGGGATCAAAGACGGTCACCCTTCCAGTTCATACTTAGAAGACGAGGGACCTGCTGGTTGGGACTGTGGTTTGAGTCTTCCTTGTGATATCTGTCGAGCAAGTCGTGTCGGTGGGTCGCGTCCGGACTGCCTTGCCTCTCAAAGTCTTTGCAGGCCCTGTATGTACGAGTACACATGAACGCTATTATTATCTATTTTATTCTCTATAGCTCCGTATTATCCATGGGTGACACGGATGATATTATGTAAGCGAAGGAACTAACTCAATCGGAAGCAATCTGCCGACAACCAACCGGAGTTAGCCGGGTCAGCAAACACGTTCAACACAAAACCATCCCCCGCCATCAGTGATCACCGAGTCCTTGCGCTGTGGAGATAAGACATTGACCATGTCCTTCAAGTCAGGAGTTCTGATCAACTTCCTACATGAGTGAGAGAACCGTTTTCCGTTCGGCATTGGTGCTTGCGCGCCGCACCAATGGCCTCGCAGGTCGTTCCAGCAAGCCTTCAAGACATCGTGTGTCGCCCCATGGTGCTGGCCATCAGAGACGTGGCATAGCAAAACAAGGGTTCCTGCTGGATCAGGATATTACTTCAGATGGAAACCTTCCACCACCGCCACTTCCCCCCTTTGGCACTTCGAAGCGCGACGCACTCCAGAATATCAAGCCCTTTTCATCCTTCCTGACGGACACTTACCAGCGCCAGCATGACTATCTGCGCATCAGTATCACCGAACGTTGCAACCTCCGATGTTTGTATTGCATGCCGGAGGAAGGCGTGCCGCTCTCCCCAGCGGCCCATCTTCTTACCACTGCGGAGATAGTCTACCTCTCCTCGCTCTTCGTTTCCCAAGGCGTGACCAAAATGAGACTCACGGGCGGCGAACCGACAGTAAGAAGGGACATTGTGCCGCTTATGCATAGCCTGGGTGACCTGAGGCGTCAAGGGTTGAAGGAACTATGTTTGACAACCAATGGGATCGCGCTACATCGAAAACTCGATAGCATGGCTGAAGCTGGGCTCACCGGGGTGAACTTAAGTTTGGACACGCTGGATCCGTTCCAATTTCAGATCATGACGCGGCGGAAAGGGTTTGAGGCGGTTATGCATAGCATTGACAGGATCCTGGAGATGAACCGACTAGGGGCGGAGATCAAGCTCAAAATCAACTGCGTGATCATGCGGGGGGTCAATGAGAGGGAGATTGTTCCGTTTGTTGAAATGGGAAGAGAGAAAGATATCGAAGTTCGCTTCATTGAGTACATGCCTTTCGATGGAAACAAATGGAGTAAAGGCAAGATGTTAGCCTACAAAGAGATGTTAGCATTGATTCGGGAAAAGTACCCGGGATTGGTCAAGGTTCGAGACCACAAGAACGACACGAGTAAAACATACCAAGTTCCAGGCTTTATGGGGAGAATAGGATTCATCACTAGTATGACACATAACTTCTGCGGAAGCTGCAACAGGCTGCGAATCACAAGTGATGGAAACCTCAAGGTGTGTCTTTTTGGCAACTCGGAGGTTTCTTTGCGAGACCTGCTGCGGAAAGATAATGGTGGCGTGCCGATTGACCAAGAAGCTATGGAAGCCATGAAAAGAATCGAAATGGATCGACAACAAGCTTTACCTGGCAGTACCGGCACATTGGGGAACAGCGAACGGGAGAGACAACTCCTGGAAGTCATCGGCATGGCCGTGAAGAGGAAGAAAGAGAGGCACGCCGGGATGGGCGAGTTGGAGAACATGAAGAACAGACCTATGATCTTAATTGGTGGGTAGGTTTGGGACAGTTCAGCTCGCCCTCCATGCCGATTCTGTATACACTGTATTTAAAAATAACATACTCACCAACGATAAACTTTTCGTTTGTCAGATCTTGCTATCAGCGTATGCGGAGTTATAGACCATGCTAATGGTCTGGGTAGGTGAGCTGCCGTGTCGTAAACTGCATCAGTCTCCTTGCGTGACGCCTATTCCATCGCCGACCAAGACCACTCAACATCCCCACTCCACAGCCCCAACATCACTGCCCTGGGCCCGCGTTCCACATCAACTACTTATCTCAAAAAATATCCTCCCCCGGTTCAGCCCTCCCGCCCATTCTCAGCGCAGTTATTCAACAAAACCCTCTCCGGCCCCATCCTCCAACACCCTTCCACACCTGACTCCATCTTCTACCGTGCACATGGTGCCCGTAACGCATAAAGCACCGAGCCACCGCACCGCAATCGCCCGCGGCTCAGTCCACTTCTCAAACGCCACGCCCTATGACCAGATCCGGACCAACATGCTCAAAAAGGGCGACGTCCTCGGCGTGGCGCGTGTGGCGGGCATAATGGCCGCAAAGAAGACGGGCGATATTGTACCGCTATGTCACCCCATTGCGCTGACGGCTGTAGAGGTTAAGGTGGAGCTTGTTACACCTGCTGCTGCCGCTGATCTTGAGAAGCCAGTTACGAAGGAGGGAGGGAAGATGATGGGATTCGGGGGTGTAGAGATCGAAGCGAAAGTCGAGTGTGATGGAAAGACGGGGGTGGAGATGGAGGCGCTGGCTGCGGTCATGGGTGCTTGTTTGACGGTGTTCGATATGTGCAAGGCTGTGGATCGGGGGATGAGGATTGAGAGCGTGAGGGTTGTTTTGAAGGAAGGTGGTAGGAGTGGGACATGGTTGGAGGAGGGATTTAGAAACGAGTTTTGAGAGATTCTACCCGGTACAAATACACGAAGCATATAGGCATGCTGAGACAAATAGAGTAAAGGTGATCTGAGGGTCATCCGTAAGGAATAAGATAGTCTCTTCCGCAATACCGGACCGATCCGCCCTTGACGAGGCTCTCGAAGGGGTGTTGAAAGGAGTAGATTCTGTGAATTGACCGAGATTAGATATATGTGGTTATCCATGCATATGACGCTCCACATTTAGAAAGCGACGGGGAGCCGCAGTCTCGGTTGGAAGTCTGCAGCGGAAGCTTGCCCCAATCGGGATTGATCTCTATCGCTCAACATCTAAACGGAGAAGCATCTCGAGAGAAATCTCCGAATATCTGCTTTAGATTGTGCCATCTTTTCTCCCATGTCCATTTTTGTTGGCGTACAGAGGACTGGACGGACCCGATGACAGTCACTCTCAACCCGGCAACTTGCAGGTCCTCTAGAGTATGATTACCTCTTTGATATATGCCGAAACGCCCTGCAAAGCCCCCTGTCATATCATCCCGCCCATAGTTGTCTGTCATTGACCTTGGTGGTCATCAACCGTGTTTCTTGCCGCGTAGTTCTTTGCGTCTCTCTGTACAGATCTGCGGTCTCGGCGGCGTTCCATTACTGGCGTTCGACGGCACCTCTCGGCGTAACACGTCTCGGCATACCATCTCTCGGCGCGCACTGGATCTTTTTGACCTTTCTAGTGAGTTCCGTGAAACAACCTCTAACCTCCAACCTTCAACCCTCAAACCTCCACACTGACTTCTGTTCAACCGCAAGGCTCGGGCAGTCTTCACCTATCCGTACATCATTCGAGTATTTGTCTGGTTCAATAAATCTCTACTTCGAACCTATCGGAGCCTCGTTTCAGCACACTGTCTTCGAATCAAAGACATGGAGGTGAGCTCACATATCCCGCCTTTCATCCCAGCCATACCACCTCACCAACCTGCTAGAGCTGTCCTTGTATGGCAACATCCCGGGTTCCTGCTGTTTTGATCACCTGTATCTGAATGTGGCGTGCAGTCTTGTGTTGTATGTTGCACCTCTCTGATTTGGTCTTTCTGATGTGCGCACCATATATTCGACCTTTCGTCGGTTATTCCAATACTCCAGGGGTTTGCTAGCTCAACCCAAGTTTGTTCCTCTGGAGGGCACGTACACAAGTGTGCGCGTGACGGTTCAATAGCGTTGTTTCTGCTCTCTCTGTGTGTTGGCCTTTCTGACTGAAACGCGTGTGTTATCTTCCCGTATTGGCTAAATCTAGGGTCAATCTGCGGATTTCAATCAGGGTGGTTCTTGAACTTTGGCGGAAGACTTGAGCAGGTAGCTCGCTTTACACAAGCAAACCGGCAGGTTCTGACGCTCGCGTTCTGAGCGGATCAATCTCATTCTACTGCGAGTGAAAAGATTCCAGACATAAAGTTCTACGCAACCTATCACCACGCACATTTCTACACTCTTCACTTCGGTGCACCTGCTTCTCATTTGTTTCAGTCTCCCTATCACTCTAGCCATCACATCGCTTCTAAATTTAATATGAACGCGTATTTGGCGGCTCCTAGGGCTATTCGTCGTCGCCTCTCTGAGGAGTCTTCGGATGAGCGCCCTGGGGCTGGTCAACGTGTCAAGACACCTGCTGAAAAGTCTCTCCAGCGTATCCTTCAGAACGAGCCTGGTGCGCCTGCTGCGCCAGAAAACCGTCCTCAATACCATACTGGGCGCATGCCAAATAGCAAGCTCGGTGACAACAAACCGAGACTACTCTTGATGGGGCAGAAGAGGTAAGGTTTGCTTTGGCAGCACCTGATGAGGCATGGCCTCAGAGCTTAACAGGATGTCAAGCTAAACTTTGCTGCCTACAGGAGCGGGAAATCGTCGATCTCAAGTGTCGTTTTCCATAAGATGCCGGCCAACGAGACGCTCTTCTTGGAGTCAACAACCCGTATCCAGAAGGATTCCATGCAGTAAGTTGTAACCATATCCGAAGTATAGAAACTTCTCTGATGATGTTGCTCAGCTTTTTCATGGATTTTCAAGTTTGGGATTTTCCTGGCCAACTTGACTTTTTGGATCCTGTCTACGACCTCGATGCCATCTTTGGTGAAATCGGTGCCCTCATCTGGGTGATTGATGCGCAAGACGACTACTACGAGGCGGTTTCGCGTTTGACTGGCACAATCCTCAACCTTCAACAGTCGTATCCAAACATCAACATCGAGGTGTTTGTTCACAAAGTCGACTGCCTTTCCGACGAATTTCGCCAAGACACCTATCGCGACATCATCCAGCGTGTTACGGACGACTTGAGTGACAACGGCTACGAGAATGCTCCTGTGAGCTTTTACATGACTTCGATCTACAATCACTCCATCTTCGAGGCGTTTAGCAAGGTCATTCAGAAGCTCATTCCCCAGCTTCCGACGCTTGAAGCCTTGCTTAACACCCTCGTGGCGAACTGCCATATGGAGAAAGCCTACCTGTTCGACGTCTTGAGCAAGATCTACATCGCGTCTGACAGTAGCCCCATCAACATGCAGAGCTACTCCACTTGTTCGGACTACATCGATGCCATTGTGGATGTCAGTGAGACTTACGGCTGGGATCGCCCTCCAAAGGAGATGACCCAACGGCAAGTTGATATCGCGAGCCAAGACGCGGAGAGCTATGTCTCCCTGACCGATGGTAGTCTCCTCTACTTGATGGAAATCAATAAGTGAGCAATTCCGACCATTGACATTGTATACTCTCCAGCTTACTGATGCCCAACCAGATATCTGGCACTCATCGGCATCGTGAAAGATCCAAAGTGGAAGGAGAAAAAGGGGCTCATCGACTACAATGTCGCTGTTTTCCAGGAGGGGATGAACCAGGTTTTCGCTCGTACTTAGGAGCTTTCCTTTCCAGAACGCAGAGGATGACTAGATTGCCGCCTCATGACGCTCAAGGGAATGTGTCCAGCTCAGTTGGGGTAGCGAACGCGTCATTGTTGTATGTAGCGTATGGAGATATAGGATACCATTACGCTATCCAATGACACGCTTCCAGAAGCAAAGTTAGCAACCAACGCGAGCTACCTACACTGAGTGAAAGTGTGACTTCACAAACCAGATGCAGGATCAGATTATAAAATTGTCAGCGATGAGGCAACGTAGCCGGATACCAGTAGCTCAAAGCCCATGATTTCCTTGTGCGCTTTACGGACAATCACCCTGCAGCCCTAGCTTGGAATAACCTCGCCCGGCACCGGTCCGTAGCGAGGATACCAACTCCGATAAGTCCGTCAGACCATACACCCACCCTCTCTCCACAACAAGCCACCCTCCACCAACATCGTCTTCTCCACCGCAATACTCTCCACCCCCGCTTCCAAAGCATGGATCCGCAACCCCACCGCCGAAAACCGCTCAACCACCACGATGATCCACCGCCAGAGACCGATCCCAGACAAGGCGCAACACCACCACCAACGCCACCACCAACGACTAAACAAGCCCGAAGACAAGGATGGGAGGAAGAGGAGTCAGAAACACGAATAAGCCTCCTCGACATCCTCCGCGTCCTAGGCGGTCTCCTCCTCCTCTCCTCCGCCCTCAGCTACTTCATCACGCGCGAGAGCCTCTTCTGGAACTACCGGCCGGCCTTCACGCGGCCGGGCGCTCTTAGAGCCTGGCTCGTACGTCCCTCTCCTTCCTAAACCTCCCCTTCCGCCCCTTCCAAACTGCAACTGCCCAACCACAACTCCGCGACCACTAACCCGGCCCCCTCCGCACAGCGCGGTCCCATCTCCCTAACAGACGCCGAGCTCCTCGCCTACGACGGCACGGACGCGGCGCTGCCGATCTACGTGGCGCTGAACGGGACCATCTACGACGTGTCGGCGGCGCCGCACATGTACGGACCCGGTGGGTCGTATCATTTCTTCGCGGGGCGGGACGCGACGCGGGCGTTCGTGACGGGGTGTTTTGCGGAGGATCTGGTGCCGGATTTGAGGGGGGTGGAGGAGATGTTTGTGCCTGTTGACGAGGATGAGGGGGAAGGTGGGGAGGGTGGGGTGAAAGGGGAGGGAAAAGGGGGAGGACTGAGTGGGGCGGAGAGGAAGTTGAGGAGGGAGAGGGAGCTGAGGGTAGCGAGGAGGAAGGTGGCGGAGAGTGTGGCGCATTGGGAGGGGTTTTTTGGAAGGAAGGGCGGGAAGTATTTTGAGGTGGGCAGGGTGAGGAGGGAGGAGGGGTGGTTGGAACGGTTGCCGAGGAGGGAGCTGTGTGAGGCTGCGAGGAAGAGTAGGCCGAAGAGGGAGAGGGATAGGGAATCTTAGAGGTTGAACGACTCTTTCGGTTCTAGGAGGGGGCATCGTGGCCCTTTGAATGCTATAATATGTCGCTTTCGTGCTTGCGGGTGCTTATCAGGCGGTGATGGCTAGCGGATCAATATTCCCAATTCCATATATCGCACCAAAAAGCAACTCAGCATAATCGGCCGAAGTAGAACACCCGTTGCATTGTAACTAGATGTACATCAAGAAGACCTAGGGCCGACCACTCAGACGATCCATCTCGACCAGAGCAGCGTCCTATTCCATCCTCCTAGATGCTCACCTCTCACCGCAAACGGATCCGAGCAAATCAACAGCGCCGGGTACCGTACGAAAAGCAACTCTACTCCGCAGCAGCGACCGCGCGAGCTACACGCACACATCAGCCAAACCCCTCAACCACCTAAACGAAGCCTCGATCATTCTCTCCGGAGCAAGCACGACCGGTAGGATTGGGAAAACCTACTATATATGCTCAACTTCGAATGCCCCACAACCTTCTTAATCTGGCCCTTCTCCTCCAGCTCGTTCAGCGCTTTCCGCGCCAGCGAGCCGTTGATCTTCAACCGATCGACGAGCGTCGCGACGGTGATGAGCCGGTATGACTGCACGTCCTTGTAGAGCTTGTCCGAGGTGGCTTTGTCGAGGACGACGGCGTGGTTGGCTTTATCCTTGACTGTGGGGCAGGGAGAGAGGTTGGTTAATTCAGGGTTGCTTGTGGTTTTAAGAGGGAGGTGGATGGCGGGAGGGCAGGGGAGTGGCAGACAGACCTTTGCCTTTCGACCACTTCTTCTTTTGCTTCTTGCCTCCGCTGGTTGCTGCGGGCGCCTAGAGGATCGTTGTCATTAGCTGATGTTCTCCCCGAGCGATGTACTGCAAATGGGAAGTAAATCGGTCTCGTACCATGTTGATAGATGTGTGGATTTATGTGCGACACTTGATCGGCGTCAGGATATGGGTTGAGGGTGCGGAAATGGGAGTGGGGAGATGACTAAGCGCATCGGGCAAAGCCCCCTTCGGCAAAAATACAATTTAATTATATTACTTCGAGAATGCTTGATGATCTCAATGCTATTCTCATTATTGTGTGCTGCATTCATGATCACCGTGCAGTGACTGTCCATAAATTCATGGTTTCTTGTCTTGTTCTGTACTTGCTACCATACATAAACAGGATATCGCGAGGCTACCAAATTCCTTTCTGTCCAGCATTTTGGTACAATGCGAACAAGCTATTACTTCAAGGATTCCTCATTTCTTTCCAGTCCAGGTTAACTTAAGCCGTATCAGTTTCTTCGAAGACCGCAGCTTGATACTTGTCATTTCCATGGAACAAGATCAACGTCTCCCACCCCAGTTCCTCCTCCACCTGTTTCAACGCGTCCACCCTCTCCCTACCGTGACCGCCGTCATCCCCAAGTCTGGCTTTTTGGTACATGACAAGCTTCATCTCCAGTGATAGCTCGTCTTTAGCCTCCATCAAAGGCTTGAATTCTTCGAAGATCCCAATCTGGAAAGCATCACGATTGAGATGTATACCACGCGGGGCGACGAAAAAGAGAGTCTCCAACGTCTTCTCTTCCATCCACATCTGGCAGCATGCTTCGATGGCCGCTGTAACGGGCATCGCCACATGACCTGCTGGCAGCTCGATGTGCATCAATTCTGTCCAAAACTCGAAGCGAGGTACTTGTCTCGTCATGTGGGAGCGCTCCTCGTAAACCAATGTCTCGATGGGCACGAAGACGGAAAGGGTCTTGATATGAGCGCGGTTTCGTCTTCCGATCGCGGTGAGGAACGTGTGGAGAGGAACCCAGCAGTCCTCCATCGTGAAGCGAAACTCGTTGCGCGCATAGAGAATGGAGGTCGCTTCGTTGCTGATGGATTTGCAGGTCCTCAACAGGTTCACCTGCAGCCCACACCTCATCACGCACAACACCTGACGGAATACTACCATATCACCGCCGTGATCTCTCGGACCTGCGCCTTCTTCAAGAAAGCCGTTGACACAATGTCTTGATGCCGGCCAGAGGTCGATAGACTCGTCCTTGACCAAAGTCAACCCGTAGATGAGGTTGCGGATCTCAGCAGGGAGATCAAGAAAGGAGCGGACCATGGTGCTGATTATTGTTTCTCGATATGCTTTCTTAGGCCGAACCTTGGTAGCGTTGAAGCACTTCTTAAGCACGCTGAATGCTGAGGCAGATGAGTTCGAGGAGTTGTCAGATGTTGTACAAGGGAAGTATTCTGGAAGTAGGAAGTGAGTTTATAAACCCATGGATGGTCCATTAACACTTCTCCCGTCGGACTGTGAATACGGAAGCGATGCTCAGCGATTCACTTCCACAAAGGGAAGCAGTGTTGCCATCATCTCACTACGTCCTCACTCTTGGCCATACAGACCCTGGTTCAACAGAGAGAGGGAGGCTGCAGTTCCGGCAGTACTCCATGAACATATCAAGCTTAGGGCTACCCCTCACACGACCAAGTCCGAGGGACACCGAGTCCAACGTTCCAGCCCAACCGTCGACGCCAATGTACCATGAGAACACCACATCTATATAGATCGATCTCATCCCGGTCTCATCCGCCCAATGGAAACAGTCAATAAAAGGATAAGACCGAGCAGTGAGCCCTCAAACAATCGGGCAATAAATCCAGAATCCGCTACACGAAGGCTGATGAGCAAAAGATGTTCAAGAGCTGCTGGTTGTGGGCAGGGATGCATGGCGCCGAGGTGTTTGCAATGACATGGAGTATCGTGTGCTTCGCCGGAAAGATGTAATCTAAGCGTCAGGAAAGCCTACAGAGGTTCCGTCGAGCTGCATTCCTGACGGTAACTTGGATGCTACGCTGCTGGTTGTCGGTAGATGTGCCTGGAGCGGAGATGGTCGAGGAGTTGATGCAGATGGGGTGGGCTGTCGTGGTGGAGCTGGCTGCATAGGCCAGACTGACCTTGACATCCCAGGAAGCTCCCTTCCAATTTAATAACTGGCACGCCTTCCGTCGGTCGCAATCACATTGTCACCGTCAACTCGCCGCGAATGCAAGAAAGTAGAGGAAGAATGAGAAAAGAGCGTTCTCGCCTGCTCCGCCTGCTGCAAGAAGTCCCGCGACCTCCGAGCGTGGTGAATATCGACGGAATTCTGCGCGATTTGAAGATTGTCACTCTTGGTGTGCAATGGATGAAGTAATGATATTTGCCAGTTGATGTATTTCCCACTCGGTCCTCGCCCATGTCCTGCTGCTGCTGGGGACCGTGAGGTAGGATTGAGAAAACTAACCCCAGAAGGAGCGGAAAAGGTGTAGCCAAGTGGGCCAGTTCTGGAGACGCTACCACCGGAGTTGGCTCTTGCCTCGGTGCGTGTTGGAAGTCAGAATCTATTCAACGGCGGCGAGGATACAGGCTCAGCCTCGTCCGGAGTTAGCTGGCCCTTATATATAATCTTTTCATTCCTCAAGGAGCACAGGTAGAACCAATTGTGCAGACCAATGGTATGCGTGACTCGCTTCCAGAGTACGTAAAATGGACGCTCACAGTTCTTCTCCTCAAATCGCTCCGGTTCGGTGACTTGTGCTCCTTTCCATCATCTCTGTATGCCGATCTCAACGCCACGAAAGGCTGGAGAATCACAGGCTCCCGCGAGAATGCTGCAGGGCCCAGCAGGCTCGAGTCCTGTGGTACTTCCCGCCAGCCCAAGACCCGCAAATCATGCGATTCCGCTACCTCCTCAAAAGGCCAATTTGCAGAGCTCATGCTGCAGGGCGTATGCCCAGACCACCGGTATCGCAAGGGCGTCATCCCGACGCCGCTTATATAGTTGGGCAAGATCTGCGCCCTCCGATGCCGTCTACCTGGGCCGGACGCAGACCTCCTGAGGAGTTCTACCCATTACTTGGCCCACCCGCCTCTCCTCTCCCCCACTTCCGGCTGTCCTTCTTCGACCAAATCAAACCGCTCCTTCCGCCCCCTACTCTCCACCTCCGCCCACAGCCTTCGCCAGCCTCAACGTCTCATGTAAATCCTTCACTAAACCCTCATCGCCTTCCTCTTTACTTTGGTTGACGCGGCAAGGGGCTGGGTATAGAGGTGCTGTATATATAGCATGAATATTATCCTAATGGGAGAGCTAGGATAGGGTGGGAATGTAAGTAATTATAGTATAGCATATAGAACCCTCTGCGGCGAGCGGAAAGCACATGGACGGGAAAACACAGCCGATCCACGGGCTGACGGCAGTCTTTGTTCTACCCACCCATGCTTAGGTCGGAGCTTTCTTTGCTCTGCTGATGGCAGAGCTGCACTTGGACAATGGAGAGTTACAGTTGCATTGGACATGATATGGACGTTGATCGGCACGATTGATCCAGCCCCGCGGCTGCTGGCATGCCACGTACATGTGCACAGTGCGTGTCTTGTTCTTTCTTAGAGAGGAGAAACGGAAAGAAGAGGGCTTTAATGGACAGAATTGATAATGGGTATCACAAAACCAAAGTAGGAGAGATGAACAAAGATTTATCGCGTTGCTGACCGCGCCTCACGAAACAAATCCAACCCTAGCAAGAGCGTTTGAAGTGCTCCGCTTTTGACTCCAACTCCTGGATAGCTTAGCTACCAGGTCAGAAATCATTCCAGTAGAATCAACTCGCAACACCTCTCCGAAACCGAAACGTATCCTCCACCTCGGCACCAAGATCCCACGAGCACCCAGATAGGCCATCAGCCGAATCAAACGTCTCGTCTGGCAAAGCCTCCCTATATCGCACTCCATCCAGCGACGCTCCTTCATCGAACATCCTCTCATGCACCCCTACCTCCCCATTGTCTTCTTCAGCAGCGCCCACATCCCCCACCACGTGCCCAACCGTACAATTCCCCTTATCCCCGCACAGCATCATAGCTCGCTGTTCCGCCGGCGTGTAGATCCAGCCGACTTCGTGCCTGCCGCCCAGCTTCTCAAACGGCATCGCGACGATGCGCGGATATTCCCACTCCGCGCTCCAGAGATAAACGAGGCGGTCGTCGTTGGCGCAGTGCAGGAGCAGGAGGTCCGGGCGCGTGGGATGCCATTGGACGGTGCGGACGGGGGAGTGCTGGATTAGGATTGCGGAGGGGACGGAGAGGGGTGGGGAAAGGGACCAGATGTAGATTGTGGAGGGGGTAGAATCGCAGCGGGTGGCGAGGAGGGTGCCGGGTGCGTTGAAAGTGGTGAGGGAGATGGCGGGTTTGAGGGGGGAGGTGGACGAGGTCTGGGAAGTAGGGGGAGGAGGCGGGCAGATGGATTCGGTGGCGAGGACGTAGGTTCGTTGCCTGGAAGGCGGGTCCGTGGCGGAGATCTGTTCTTGCCAGACGAGGGTGCGGGGGAAGTTTATGGTTGGTCGGTGGGTGAGGAAGATGGCGGGCGAGAACTAAACAACACTATCAGTCATCTTCCTTCAGAACGTCTCGCGAAAAGGGAAGGATCATAACGAACGGTCGTAGTCCCCAACAACGTAACCCGCCCATCATACCCCGCAACAGCCAAGAAATCCCCTCTCGGACTCCACTCGATACCCCTAACCCCCAACCCACCCACCGCACCGCCTTCCGCTTCTCCCTCTCCACCACCACCCCCATAATAACACCGATACAAATGCCCATCAGCCGTATAAACCACCACCTTGAACCCCGGCCCCGCCGCCTCCCACACCGCCAACCACCGCCCATCCGCACTCCACTTCACCCCCTGCGCATCCACCATCGGCACCACAAAGCTCCCCACAACCTCATACCTCCCCGGTGCATGCAGCGTCACGATATCCTGCGCCGCCGGCCGCGTCAGCAGCGCGAGATGGCCCGTCTGTCGCCGATACGAGTACGCGTGCCCGTGCCCGTTGCGGAGGGTAGAGATCTTCGGATCCCGCACCTCGACGCTCCGCCCCGCGTCCAGGAAGCAGATCTTTAACTTGGTGCCGAAGGCGTCGAAGATCAGGACGTCGTTGGCGGAGTGGCCGAAGGTGATGTGGAGGGGTGAGTCGGCGCGGCCGGAGGGGTGGGTGATCGTGGCGCTCCATTGGGGATCGTGGATGGAGTAGATGCGGATTGTGGTGGGGTCGGCGAGAAGGATGCGGTGGAGCGGTGCGTGTGATTGCGGATCAGAGGGCTGGTGGAGTGCTTGTGGTTGTGGGTGGTTGGTGGAGGAGGAGGATTGGTGGTGGTGGTGGTGGTGGTGGTGGTGGTGGTGGTGGGTGGGGGACCAGCGGATGCAGGAGACGCGTGATGAGAAGTCTGGTGGGAGGGTGATGTTGCGGAGGACTTCGAAGGTTTTGGTGCGGCGGATTTGGAGGTTGTGTTCGTGAAGGATTGCGATGTGAAGGCCGTCGGGGGAGGGCAGGGAGTGGTGGGTGGCTTGCGATGGACTTATTAGCGTGATAAGGGAAACTTAGGGGATTGGATGTGGAGATAGATGAACTGTACATTTGATGCAGGCTGAGAACTCCATTCTATCTTAAGAGCCTCGAAATGCTGCTGCCATTCTGCTGTAGAAACTGATATAGTTGGTTGGTCTCATGGTGTAAACAATGCTTAGCGCGATAGTCGGTGATAAGATAAGAACAAGCGCTCCCGCATGTGGTTCCACAATATAAGTACCCTAGCCCTAGCAAGCGGTACTCTTCATTGGATCTATGTATTATTTCACTCAGATGCTTGTTCTTCACTCAACTGCTTTCACACTTCGCCTGATCAGTTTACCCCCAGTTCGTCAGGTCATATCTATCAATCCAGTATAGAGCCTGGTGAAAACGGATCTTAAGACTGCGCTCCCTCCTCGCACCGCCCTCTCTTCCCTCATTCCTCCACCGCAGTGTTGAATTCTACAAGTCGTAACGCACCACATATAGCAACTTCCGGATTTCATCCTCCGTCCTTGCTCCGTCCTTCCTCCCTCCTTATATCGACGTAGTCTGCTTCGCTTCCCGCTATCACTCTCGCTCCTTGATTTCCCCGTGCTATGCCTAGAACCTATTTACACGTACCATGCACAGATGGAGAGGGTAAAATGGACAGAATGAAGAAGGGACGCAAGATTACTGCTTTGCACGTAGACGAGCACTTTAATTTCAACGCAAAAAGAAGCAGATAGACACGAGAGCTATGCCGATGGAGGAAAGAGAGGGCAGGAGAAGCGACGGGGTGGGATTGATTAGGCCACGCCGGGATGGTATAGGTTTCCGTAAGCCCGCTGATGCTTATTGTATTTTCATGACCGTCGCAGCTGCCAAAGACAACAACAGAGCAGAAGAAAGAAGCGCATAGCCGTGTGAACTGTCCTCAACCTACAAGGGTAATAGATATCAGAATACTCACCCTGTCACTCACATACGACCACAGATTAAGGAGAACTGGGCATCCCGTCCGCTCTGCCATACATAAACCTTAGATCGGCGGGTTAGTACTTGGGCCGGTGACGACCAGCGAATACCCGCTGTCGTATGTTTTTGTTTTCTTTCTTTCCTTTTTGTTTTTGTTGTCTCCTTCGTTGCCGGGGGCAGTCATACCTGTTGGAATGAAAATACTCTGTACCCATGAGCTTGTAACCGCTGCGGTGTGCAATGCGTGAGCATAGATGCCGTGGACTCGGGCGAGGTAGAGTCCCCTATATCTCCCTGTACCGACGTAGCAATAGGAAGGGCAATGTAAGCACACGAGAATTGACTGTCTTCTTTGAAGCGGTTAGGCTAGGTGAAGATCCGCGTTGGTAGGCAACAAAACGAAGAGTCTGCGTCGTGAGAGGGTAGCAAAAAGCCTAGATTTTATGTAAACATTTAGGGTTTTATAAAGCTCGAGGATTCTCTCAGCACCTTATGAGGTTGTAAACCACATATTCGCGGCATCTTTCCAAACAGTATGATCAGTGTCCCTTCTCGTCCAAAGTAAGCCGGAATGGTTAGAGCCCGATATGATATACAGGCATGCCGGGCAGTATATATATATATATATGAAAAGGGGCACCGGATAACGCTCAGGGTCATTTCAAACAGGTGTTCTTGGCGGCCTGATGGCCCGGCACGGTCAGCCCTAAGCCCGCAGCTCTCCTCCTCCATCGCAGCCATATGGCGCTGAAAGATAGCAAGCAGCCACAACAGAGTCATCGCTAGAAGCAATAACACTTCGCTCAACCTCCCTTGCCCGTTGCTGTGCTGTGCTTACTGTGAATCAGTGAGCGAAAAGCTGTGAATGCAAGACGCAAGAGAAAAGTGTTATGGATTCACACTCCCAGAATTTCGTCACTTTGGGGTTTAAGTACCATCAAGGTTCCGACGAGAGGACGAGTTGGAAACTACAACATCTTCAGCTCAAGTATCAAGACCAGTCTTGCAACTTAACCGTTGTCTTAAGTATCAAGACTACTCAAATAAAAACTCTTCATCAAGATACTACCAGCTGAGAACCAACAACCAACGTTCGGATCAGACTCAAGGTCCAAAGCAACCAGTCTTCGTTCCATCGTCGGGACTTGCTGTAACTCGATTTGGCACTCTTTCTACACGCTGCAAGCGTTTAGAAGAGTTAAGACTCCTTGCGATAGTCTGAGATCCGTGAGATATATATCTCAACACGTAAACCATTTCTTCAGGTTTCAAAGTAAGTCAAGCTTTCAACCTAATCCATGTGTTACTCCGGATGGGAACTATCATCTGAGGGACACTCACCTACGCGGTCACCTCAACTTCTCCTACCTCTCTAAGCTCTCCTCCCTTGCATATCTTACTTAACTATACCTGGCCTCACTCCGTCCATGATACTCCCGAAGTTCTGTCACTGACATAGATCTCAGATGCCTTTCCGAAAAGGCGAATCATCCAAGGGCCTATCGCGGCCGGGCAATGAGGACCAGCCCTCGACGTAAGTACTCCCCAACTCCACCTCACTCTCAAACTCACACTCACCATCTCAGCTCCTCCAGCCCCTCGCCCCATCCGTCGGGCCAGCCTGGGAACCCAGGCCCAACCACTCCCTTCGCCGGCCCCCCATCCGGTGCGCCCAACCTACGATCTCCAGGCTGGTACGCAGCCCGCGGCCTGGAGGAAGTTGAGGCTGCAGAGAGACCGCTCCAAAGGCCATCCGACGCGGACCAGCTCGTCGCGCAGTTTATGGACTGCACGAGCACCGACGTCGACCTCGCTGAAGAGTACATCCAGAACAATGGATGGGACCTCGAGGTAGCGCTCGAGCAGTTCTGGATGGCGGTTCATCCAGAGAGCTCTGACGACGAGCTGTCGGAGCTGGAGTCCGGGGACTCGGGGACTTGGGAGGAGTCCGCCGAGGAGGACAATGGCGAGGGGGAGGGCGCTGGTGAGGAGGTGAAGGACACGCGGAGACGCGTGCGGCCTTCTGCTCAGAAGTCGGCAAAGGTATGTTCGAACCAATGACTCGGGAGAAGTGAGTACTCAAAGCTGATCGTCCTCAAGAAGGGAAAGAAACGGTTCTTTACCGACGAGAACCCGAACGCCGACCGTTCCAAAGCGGTGAAAGGACGGCGGGACGAGTCGAAGTTGACCATTACGATAATGCGTCATGGTAAACCGTTCGTTTCTGCACACAGGCATGCTGTGGACTGGAATAACGCCGGCCACATCAACCGCCTGAATAGGTATCGACAACAGGTATTCCGGTATGTCTAGCTAGCTCTTTCGCTTTTTGGTTTGTTGCTCACTGTCCTTAGTCGGGACCTCGGCCCCGTCCGCCACCCCGTCGTTCGCTTCCTCCCCGAAGAAGACCAGTACCTGGTCGACATCCACCGGGCCGCGCTCCAGGCGAACGGTGGATCCTCCCGGAGACAGTCCCTGCACTGGGACACGATCGCCCTGGACTTCAACGCTCGCTTCGCGGGCCGAGTTCTGCACGGCTCCGATAAGCCAAGGCCGACGCGGTCCAAGGGCAGTCTCCAGTCCCAGTGCCGTCGCATTCCGGAGATTACGGAATTGACCGGAAAGAAACTCCGGTCGACGAAGCAGCGTGGGCAGTCGAAGGAGGGTAGGGTTCCGCCGCCGCCAAAGCGGCGTGATAACGACGATAGCGATGACGAGGGCCAAAACCGGCCGATCGGGAAGCTTTAGTCTAAAGCTTCGCAAGGTCCTGGATTCGTCTGCGTCGTGCGCGGTTGGCGGAATGTACTTATTGTCGAAGAAATGGATTGAAATTCAAAAGAGATGGTCTCACGGTCGCGTTTGTGGCTTAGAGCGGCTATTTCGGAGGGTTTTCTTGGGTGAGAATAAGGGATTTAAAACATCGTTAGATTAATGCTTCGCTGAAGAAGCTTTGTACGATAGTCGAACGTATAATTAGAAAAACATTCATGAAGCCATCAAGCTTGATGATTACGGATGGTGACAAGATGGTAAACAAAGGATAGCAGGAATGGAGAAACGCTGACGACAGATGATAAAAGCTAAGCCTTCTGGCCCAGCGGAGCTGCTGTAGGCTCAAAGGCTGTGGATAGATGTTAGCTGATAATATAATCAAACTGACGATATATTGACTAGTGCGATGGTCTTGTCAGTACGATGAGAGAGAGGAGACGTTCGATATCCGTGATTCACCTGATTGAACCAAGGTCTATCGTTATAAAAAGGTTTTCGGCGTCACTTGACGTCATGCTTTGTGCCGAGTCTCATGATGTGAGGGTCACATAGACCAGAGCCGAGTGCCTTGAATCTCGATATCAGTAGCTGTAAAGGAGGAGTAACCATCTCCACCCGAGAAGAGTTGAAGCAAACCGGATCAAAGTCATCGTCAGCAAGCCCACGGCTTCAGCATGACGGAAAATTCCCGTATTGTACAGCCAGGAACGGTTGGTTGATGATAAGGGCCTTGTCAAGGTGCATCTCGAAGGAAGTTTGTCCTCTCTTGATGGACGTAGCCCAATATTCCAAAAAGCTCATGATACTGTACACCGCCGCAATGCAACCAATCTCTAATGCCCAACCAGATCAACCGCACACCAGCCCTTCTCTCGGAACCTTCACCTGTTCCATGGCTATCGGATCTTGCAACTCAGTTCTCCCACCCGGCTGCAAACCAACCTTTCTCGACTCCAACGCCTCCTTCTCCAGCCTCTCCTTGTCCTTTTTACTCAACGTCATACTCCCATTCTCCAAAGCTTCCTTTGGGAGAGGTCGCACGTACGGCTGACACACCCACCATGGTCGTCTGCAACGAGCTACGGCAGCCAGAGAACTCGCATCTTTACTCTCATACTCGGCCTTCTGCTCCGCCGTAGATGGTTGTAAAGGTGGATTCTCATAGACGTCTGGGTGTTCTTGGTAGTCCAAGAGCCCTTCCTTCACAGCCTGCTCGGTAAGCGTCAGGACGTTCTCAAATGCTGTGATGTCACCTGGTCGGCAGCGAGCCAGAGCATCCCGGACATTAGTGTGCTTCGAGACGAGCGGGCGAAGGAGGTGGAAGAGGTGTGCTTGCATGGCAATCAGGTTCGGCGATGTGGTCTTGGGCTGCTTTTCACGCTTCCGCCTTTTCGCAAGTGGTTGGCCATCTGTATCAGCCATGCTACTTGTTGCCTCCCTCTCGAAAGCCGTCGATGGTCTATCCACGTCTAACGGCAAGAATAGCGGCGCTCGCTGTGGCGGCGGAGTTTCCAACACATAGGTATAGATAATGTCCATATAGCGTCTGAACACAGCATCGACCCTGTAACCACCCTTCCCGTCTCTGCCCCTCCAGTACACCCTTCCCTCATCACCTATTGCCGGTGGCGAGGCAAAAATGGTAGGGTCATGTAGATTCCCCTCCGCACTCATTACGCCATCCGCACCTGTCTCCTGGAGACACGTCGCTATATCCTCGTTCCTCAGTATATTCCCGTTCGCAAACAAGACCGTGTCAGGCGGTAGGTTATCTCTCAAGTAGCGCAGCACACTCCAATCTGCCAAGCCAGTATTATGGCCTTTTTGTTCCCGCTGTCTCCCATGCACGGTGAGAATGCTGGCACCCGCATCCAGTATCATTCTGGCGTACTCTAGCGTCCTTTCTTTGGTCTCCAGTATTCGCATCTTCGCCGTCACCGGTATGTCTAGGTCTTCATGCAGTGTATTGATCAACGAGTGGATGAGCTTCCAGTCCTCTTGCAGAAATGCCCCATAACGTCCTCTCCTAGCTATACCTTGCGGGCATCCAAGATTGAGGTCTACCGCATCACAGAACGGCTGCACGTATCGAGCGGCTTGTAGAAGGTCATTGGGCGAGTTTGCACAGAATTGTACAATGAGCGGACGATCAACCGAAGGGTTACCGTCGAGGTAGACGTCGGATCTGGGAGGCGAAGATTCCATACCAGGGCACGAGGTTAAGCCTGACCTCGTGGGTTGGAAGTGATGATCGCGGAACTTGGCCGTTTGGGCGAACAGGCGCGAGTGTAGCATAGGCGTGTAAGCGAGTAGGTCTTTAGATGCTTCAGGGGTCATATAGGAACGCGAGAGCACTCGCCAGGCCTAGGGCAACGTCAGCACAAGAGTCTCAGTAGCATGTAGAGGTTAGACACCTACGAACTCGGACTGGTCTACCATGGGCGCAAGGACGAGCTTGGGGCTGCCGATGCTTTCGTAGAATGCACGACCGAATGATTTCCGCCTACCAGGCGCCGAGATCGAGGATTGTAACATGGGTGAGGGCTCAGGATTTGTTGCCTCGGAGAGCGGCGTTGGTACTGTTTCGCGCCCAGCCATGGTGACTACAGCACGCCAAGGGGATATTCTCTGGAGTTCTCGTTGCAGCCCGAACGGGCGACGAACAGATAAGGCCAGTATTGTGGGAGATACCGTTCACCAACACAAGCTCGTGATACAGAGGATTGATACTCGGTTCGAATAAGGCTTGTACTGGAGTTGGTGGATTTGTAGGAATTATTTTAAAGCCAAAGCGTTACTCGGGTCTCATTAGCTTTGTGATCGCGGGTAGGGCTTAGCGAGCCAGATTCAAGCTAGATGCGATCTCCAGGGTTCAGATCATGACCGAACGTTATGCCCTCTTCCTCGTAGAGGCAGGTAAGGTAGGTAATAGGCTTCAACGCGAGATGACAGTATCAACGCATGTAAGTGTGCGTTATCAAAGTGCTACAGTGCGGCGAATCTCCGAGTCAAATTAGGTAGGTAGTCGAGGATGGCAGGGCATAATGCACGTATTGTAAAATGTGGCATGTGGGCAATTGACATGTCTCCAAACATCTTGCTAGGCTTATTCCTCGTCCATGCATTTGTTTACCAGGTTCTACCGTGAA
Organism: Acarospora socialis; assembly: GCA_025617375.2. Taxonomy (NCBI): domain Eukaryota; kingdom Fungi; phylum Ascomycota; class Lecanoromycetes; order Acarosporales; family Acarosporaceae; genus Acarospora; species Acarospora socialis. The sequence goes on from JAMYGW020000012.1 coordinate 635,003, forward strand.
AGTGACATGAAAGAGAACTCAAACGCTCGCTCGCTGAAACCACCCGCAAGCTATGACAATGCTACAAATTTCAAGAAGGACTGAATAAGACCCAACTACTACCCGTAAGATCGATGCCAACCCCTTAATCCCTAAAGCGAACATGCAGCGAAGCACTTTTGCAGAAAATGAAAAGTGATCTTGCAAAATTGGCGTTTACCGCCGTTCTCGTCCATTTCTCAGTCATCTGATACTTCCGCGCCCTTAACTCGCTCGATATCCTTTCAAGCGTTCGAGTGATGAAGGAGGTCGGAAATGCATCTCGAGCGTAGATCGATAGAACCCCCGTCGCCTAGCGGTATAACGCAGCAATTTTAGATTCGACGAAGCCGACGAACCATTCAATGCGAGGAAGCCGCCAGCACTGCGATCGATATCGTCAGTATGTCGTCCGAAGACGATAGCCCACGATGGGTCTTCGGCCAGTATTAGATATTGGCGCTCCAACCCTTCACGCCTCATCTTCTGAAGCATAGTGGCGCAATAGTAAGCGGAGTGGAACCTATCGACAATCCCAGACGAGAAGAACAGAGCTGAGAAGAGAAGAGACCGTTAGGACGCAGCAAGCCCCGATGAAGATTGTGAGATTTAGACAGGCAAAGGGACTATTCCGTCCAGAAGTCGAGGGCCCAAAATTCCTTCCGATCTTGGGCGTGCTAGATGTCGGTCCTTATCCACCAATTCCTAGCACCGATCGCAACTAGAGACTTCCAGTCTCATGTACGCCGTACTAAGGGACCCTATTAGAAGAAATGCGTATAAACTTTGGACTGCTCGTGGACCTCCATCTCCTATGTGATGTTAGCGACGGTTGCAATAATCGTAGGAGTACTGCTTACCATTTTGAAGGTATTGAGTTCCTCCTTTATTTGCTGAGCAAGCATCGGTGTTAAACGATTGCAGGTGGCGATTTCTCCTCTCCGATCGTACTCTCCACTTGGCCAAGTGTCGTGGAACTGGATGCGAGGGCTGAAGCTAATGTTTCGTGCGGTGATGCTACGAGGCGTTCCCGGAAGGCTCTTCGTGTCTCCATTGGCAAACTTCGCAACGGACAGGAAATAATCCTCACCCTCGATGGCGATAGAATCAGTCCTCCTATGCCCAGATCGAGGCGGATGATCGTCTCCAGGGGTGCTCGGGGCACTGGATCCAGGCGTATCGTTGACGTGCGGGATCTGTGGCAGATGGAAATCGGGCGTCTTAGTGTCAATTGGTCGGACGACTGGCGAAGAGTTCCCCGAGTCAGTGCCACTCCCTAACAAGCGTCAGCGGCAGTAGCAAGTAGATACGTTATGAGCATGACTTACTTTTGAGGATCCCCTTCTTGACGGCCGCCAGAACTTCAGCTCGCTCTTTTTCCCCACCAACAATACTCCTCCTGGGCTGAGAATTCTCACTGCTTCGTCGATCATCCGTGGTTCCAGAGTCCTCCACAGCAACGGTCACTGCATCCAACGAGTTACGCTCGAGCTTCGGAAAGCCGGTCCCGCCACCCGCTTGATCGTGTGGATCCACATTTACATTGACCTTCTCCCGTTCTGCCTCGACGGTGACCATTGATACCTGTGCCAAACTCGGTTCCGGAAGCGCCGCGTCTGCTGCGGGTACACCGACCACCGACTTCGGCCGGAAGAGGCCAACAAGCGATCTGGTGGATTTCTTCATCCCTTTGCCCATTTTCCTGATCATCACTGACGCAGATGAGGCCGTCGACGAGATTGACAGGTTGTCGGTCGAACCGGTGAAAAAGTGACCTTGCCCAGAGTAGATGCCCTCTCCCAAACCGGCCGCCTCTTGCTTTTGTGCAATGGCAGCCTGTTCGGCTTCGCGCTCATCGTGATACCTCTCCTTCCTTAACTTCGCCCGCTCAGCAGATAGATTGTTATTCAGGTTATTTTCAGCCGATGCACGACGCAACTCCGCAGCACTTCCAAATGAGAACGCTCGTCGAAGGCGTGAAGACTTGCCTTCCTTCTTTCCTTCTTTCTTGTTGAGTGCCGCAAGTTGCTGAGCCGCGGGGCTCTCCGGCAGACCAGCTGTAGTAACGTGCGGTGATGGCAACGATGCTTCGATCCCCTTCAGCTGTGGAGAAGGTAACATTGAGTCTTTGAGAGATGGAGACTGAGGTCTCATGTCCATGGGTTTAGAGAGAGGCGAGGGGGTGGTAAGCCTCTTGCTCGGATCAGAACCTCCGCGAGGAGGTATGTTGACAAGCTTGGCTTCGTTCTTCGATATCGGCGTGCTGTGTATGGTCGTGGCGGAGGGTGCTGCGAATTCCAGGGTTGCATCTCGGTTGACCTGACAATGCATCGTTAGTCAGATCACACAGGTTGTCCGACGACAACGTCTGGAACGCGAGCCACGAGCGGATACAGCAGTACTCACAGATGATGAGCTTAGGTCAGGATTTCCAAATGTCACGCTGTCGACGCTGCTATTGCGACTATGGGAGGAAGGCGGAAGCGGTGTGACGGAAGGACCTAGCATGCCCTTCTGATCGTGCCGGGAGGCATTGGGGTCAGAACTCAAACCCAGCTTTGACTCGTGATGTGTATTATTTTTCCAATCTTCTGCTACGCTTGCGTTGTTCCCTGCATCAAAACTGCCTACACTCCTTCGATGGTATCTTTTGGATCGTTCCGAAGCAGGTTGCCTATGAGTGTTCATGTCGTCGCCACTCATGACACCTCCCTGCCCCACGCTTGAGAGGCCGGTAGAGGTTGTACCCAGTGGAGAGGGAGACCGTCTGTATGACTGGATAGTCGACAGAGATGGTGAGCTTGTCGACTGAGTAGGATGCTGGTAAAGATGACCGACAGATGCCATGCCAGAGCCAGATGGGAATGCAGAGCCGCCATGTAGACCGGGCTGCTGTATACTCGAGATTGGTGCATGTCCCTCAGCACGACGCTGAGTACGTCGATAACGGTCGGGTGAAGGTTTTGCTGGAGACGCGAGAGTGGAGGGTGGCAAAAGAGGAGTTGTTGTGACAAGATTTATAGTCGAAGCGGGCCTCGTTGGAGCATCAACGGACCTTGCAGTCGTCGAAAGGGATGACTCATCTGTTGAGGGTGTCGGCTGGCTAGCAGTTGGGAGATTCGACGAAGACGACGAAGAAGATGTGGACAATGAGGCTGACGCTGGATACCGTGGTCGATTTGCACCACCGCCTTGATTGGGGGTGATGTTATTTGGGATTACCGGTGCAGAGGATGTTCGATTGTCTTGACGAAGATGTGGTGTTGTAGGATTTTGACGAAGCGGATTCCCACCGCTGTTCAGACCTGGCGTACTGGTAAAGGCGTATGGTGCCACGGGTGCTAAAGAGGTGTGCCCTCGGTAGCTGCTCGTTGCCATACCTCCAATAGCAGCATTGTATATGTTCCTGGACATCTGCGAAGGTCGTGAAGCCTGCGGATGCTGGCCTGAGGAGGCAGACTGAAACGTGCCTGACGCCGACGAGGGTCGAGTCTGTAACATCGTGACGGTGCTGGAGTGCTGTGGAAACGACTGGACAAGAGCTGCCATCTTGGGTGTGTTGTTTGAGAGATGAGGGATCTCGAGTTTTCAAGTAGAGAAGATTATCTCGACTATGCCAACTATCCGTGGTTGTACGTCGAATAGGAAGATGTTTCGAGTCGAGGTGAGCTAGACTGCTTGCAAAGAACTAGATGAATCTGATGAGACGATGTGTTAGCCTTTTGATTGCCCATTACAGTAGAGAGCGTAGTAGTTCGTTGATGACTCCTGAGTGAATTGAATGTCGAAACGAAGGGACGTGTATCGTGTCACTCACTCTGATTTCAAGAGACCCACAGAAACGGTATCGAAAGAATATCTCGAACACGGTAAGTAGGGTGATGAAAAGATACAAGGAAGAGTTATTACGACGGTTATAGAAGAAAACTAAGGTGCTGGATGGGATGAGGAGACCGTCGGCGGAACCAAGGGGGGAGTTGGCCAAGTCTTGTGCTGTCACTTGGAAACCTTCGTTGAAGAGCGATTGACGAGAAATCTTCAAGCGTTCTCCTCTAGGTCAGCTTCAAGGGATGCACGTCTTGCTCAGAAATTTGAGGTGATCAATGATACTGGAACTTTGGGCGTGTTGACGGTTGGGCAGTGAGGAGAAGATTTCGTGGAGGGTCTCCGTACCGTTGCAGTAGCGAGCGTGATGTCGTGCGTTATGGTCAAAGCGAGAGGAATGTGTCTAATCAAAGTCAAAGCACCGGCAAACAGAGGAGAGGTTATAAAGTCGAAATGTAGAATGTACGATGGTGATGGAGATGGAGGTGGAGATGAAGATGGTGAGCGGTGATGAAAGTCGTAGTGGTGTTGGAGTAGGTAGGGAGGTTTTTTGGAGGTGGTGACTACGGGTATAGGATACAGTATCATCGAGCCAACGGAGTCTCATTCTCAGTCTAAGTCGATTCTGCATATAGGTAGCACCGAGTCCCCTCACAGTAACCTTATCTACCCTAGAGAGTACTGTGTAACTCCAAGATACTCTAGGTATGATTCGATTGAAGTTTAGCTTGGATATGTTAGGTTGTTATTATGGTAGGAGGTATGGAGTAAGAAGGTGTTCGAATGCTGCACCAGTGGAGAAGGACAGGGGACACGGCGCCTTTGGTTCCAGGCGAAAGAAAGGATACCGCACCGAAAGTCAAAGCTAAACGCGTCAGCCAGGAGTAAACTAGGCAAGGAAGAGAGGCAATTCAGAGGAAGTACGAGTAATGATATGAGTACCTTGTAGAGAGCGGAATGAAGCTCACAATAATGATGACGTGCTCATCATAACCTATGGCTCTAAGCCCTAATTGAAGATGCCATTATAAATGATTAAATTGTGCACGAGTAACTCATGTGAATAATAGATCCCCCAAGTCATTAAAATTGAATTAACAACAAAGTCGTGCCGATCTTAACCAGACACAGATATGATTTTGGCGCCTTCCCGTCGTTGTTAAGGTATATTAACAACCATGCGTCCAAGAGTTACTCGGATTTCCAGCCATAATAGGCCATGACAGTGGTTTATTTGTACGATCGAAGCACAATCCCTTGTCCAGATACGGCTTCTTCAGACACAGGTATCATTCCGACCATGTCTCGAGCCATTATGAGGATCTCGAGTCAGTTTGCTGTCTCGTACCTAACTGTAAGGTAAGGGAGGCGAAAAGCACACGGTACTTTAATATTCCAGACGCGGCGCGCGAAACAGCCTCTCCATACTTGTATCTCCGAAACACAGATACGGTTTAAGTTGATGATAGCTTCTCAACACGATTGCCCTTACGGAGTAGGATTGGGGAAGAAAAGCAAAAGACAACGCAGATCAAGGCCGATTCCTGAGTCGGATATGCTTGGCTCAATCGCTGGCATCTGGATAGAACAAGGTGATGGAATGATGCAGATGTAAGAAATTTAGCAATATTTCAATAATATTTAAGGTACTACTGACAACCTCGAATCACCCACACAGGTTGACCTTCCCTTCGTACTTGTACGAAATACAAGTACAACAGTGTGGAGAAGGTTTATAATTATCACGATTCTTATTCGAATCTGAGCCCGGTCAACGGAACCAAAAAGAGCCGCCTGCATCGAATCCATCCATCGCTTGGCACCACCTACCACAAACGCCGTCAACGAGCCACCAACCAAAGCGCCCCTACACATACTCGAGCGCTCCGAGGAGCAGGGTATTCGAGCAGTCACTACCTTACCTATCACTTCGCATCGAGTGGAGAAGTATTGTGTACTACCTGCATTGAGCCCATTGACATCTTACAAAGTTTATGCGTCTTTTTGCACATGTCAGAAGCAAGCAATGCCGCCAAAACACTTCAAGCTAGCAGAGGAGGACGAACTACCTAAGAGATCGGTTTCAATTAGATTGGGTGAAGAGCTAAGAATCATACCTTCAATATCTCATGATATACAAGTATCAACGGACGTTCAGTCTCTGGTCACAAACAAAGTACCCCGAGTCCCCCTTTTCTGCCTGCAAACCCGTTCTTTCTTCCCGACCCGCATACTCGAGCCCCCAGGCGGTGACTGGGATATTCGATTGTTTGTCGTACGTACCTTGCCTTCGGTACCTTTCCTCGTGCAGCGAGCTGATGCATACTACTAGTACGTTGTAAGTTAAGACACTGATCTTATCGCTTCCATCCATTGGCGCCTTCGCAATAACAATGGGTGCCATTGGTGCAGCTCTATCGATTGCTTTGCTTCTGAAACGACATACACAGTACATAAAGACTCACTGGACGAGATCTCAGCCGGGAATTACTCCGAAAAGCCATCGAAAGAGTTTTTGTGTACGCACAGATCGCTAACACGGGACAGCGCCAGCAGTCAACGTTCGTTTGATTCTTGGAGTCTGAATGGACGCGGCTATTTCTCCATAAGAGGCAAAAGCATCACCTTGCCTATGTGTTCTGCACAGTACTCCGTACTACCCAATCATCCTGACCTGCACGGTCCTTTTGTCGTGCTTTGCAGTTCCGTACTGCTATCTTACAGCCTCATCTTCTACGAGTACTTAGACTGTCACCCTGCTCGTGTCTCCTTACATCACTCTTGCTTCCGAGACAGCTTACCAAATCTCAGATTTCGACAATAGTATATCGAACAAGCAGACCACCCACGACTTCTCAGACAATACCAGTAGGTATGAGTACCTCCCAAATGTTGGAACCACCAACAGCCCGCGGTGTCCGTACGCTGCAATCGGCGATGCAGGCTCTAGCTTTCTCCATGCGCTAGCCGTCGATCAATCTCAACGTTGACGGTGTATAAGCACAGTGCATCGATTTCGCATTTCTGGGGGCTCGACAAACCAAACCGGGGAAGGAGCTCTGATTAGATGTGAGATCGTCAGATCTTTGATGAGCAGGACCCTCCCTGCACTTTGGACACTGCATCATGTATTGCTATCACGACGAGCCCACAGCGGATTTGACCGATGCACATCATTCAGCGCCGGCTGATCGAGTATCCACCATATGTATGATACACCCCGTCATCTCGAATAACTCCCCTAATTCCACATCACCTCTTTTCTCGTCCTTTTTGAATAATGAGACTCTTCACCAAGGTATTCCTCACTTCCACCGGTCATTGCTTCACGGACTACTCCACCCTCAACTTGATCAATTATTGCAAATCTATATACCCCCCTAAAGCCGCTCGAAAGCCCCCAATACCCGCACTTCCCCACAATCTTCGCCCAAACCCGTGCTCGTACGCAGAGTGATGGAGTAAAGTCAATTTGTGGCTGAAGGTTCTCGATCTTCCTCCTGAGATCTTAGTGGAACCTTATTGATATGACATGAGATATTGCTTCCGTTTGTTCTCCTTCTCTACGGGTTGATGATTATCACTTTCATTGCATTGTTTAGAAGCGGATAGCCATTTCTTCTGCTAGGAGCACTTCTTTTCTGCAAATTATCACCTGAATACAACCCTGAGCACCGCCAGCTCTCTGCGCCAAGTGGAGGTCTGCACGGCAGGATGCTATCGAAAAAGAACATCACTCATTTAACTCAAGGGATAGGGCTGAGGCGGGTTTTCCAACACGGACCGTACTTGACGATACGCTACAACATGTCGTTCCTCTGAATTGACCAACTCAGAAAGCACCTCCGAAGAAGCCTTCCTCTCATCGAAGCCAATCTCTATCCGTCTCCGCGTAAAGGCAACTGATATCCATCTTCTCGCTGGAACGCCCTTGTTGCCTTGCTTGACTGTAATTTTCCCACCCTTCCGTCAGCCTCTTACTCACTCCCCCAACGTGGCCCAGCCCGCCACAAAGCCATAGCAGCGCAGCGAACAGCCACAGTGTTGAGTACTTCAGACACTCAGCTCATTCGTCCAATCTTCTATTCCCTTTGCCTTTCCAGTACTTTGACCGTCCAGCTTCTCGCCCCCTTCTCATCCGCCATACAGAAAGCAGACCTGACGGAGCAAGATCGCAGGAAGTTCGCCTAGGTCAAGGGGATCGTTGGCGCTGTAATGCACTTTACAGAGGGTCTTCATTGCCCATGATGAGATCAATTGCCACCTCAGATGCAAGTCCCTCGGTGGAAGCATTCTATCGCCTTGGAGCTTCCCAGTCCACATGTGGGAAACTCCAGTTACGATTGAGGTGGCGTCCCCCAACTTTTGGTGGGGCTGTGGGGTAAGGGGATGGGTGGAGGTCTGCACCCACAACATCACGACTCAGCATCCATAATATACCTCAGAGGGTCTTGACAGTCTTTGAATTGCTCAATTATGTCTCTGACTGCAACGATAATTCTATCCCACATATGGTAGCGTGAGGTGTTATGTTCGAGGCCTCATCGGAGCTACTGGCTAAACCCCGCTATCCAGATCCAAAGCTATGCCTTGTCCATCTTAGACGCGCCTGAACCTCGGCCAATGGAACAATGCCATTTGCTTGACCTGGCCTCACGCTGCGGCAGCGCTGTCAAACGTTCCTCTCTCAAGCCTTGGTGGACACCCGCTTCGTCCGCAGTTGTTGACCTGATTGCCTAAGTCTCGCTCTTGTTCAAGCGTTGTTGCTTTATGTGACCGATACAGAGGAGCAATCTCACCCGTATTCCTATTCGAGCGGGATTTGTGCTTGGCTATCTGCGCTGTGATTCGTCGTCCTTCTAGAAAGCGTCTTCACTCTACGAATCAAACAGAATGACTTCGACGCAGGTGGCCGTACTTGCGCCGATGGCAAGTCCGTTGCCTCCACCACCGGAGGGAGATGTCCTGACGCCTTCGCATTGGACTACATTGATGGCCATAGCAGACACCATAATACCGTCACTAGAAGTCTCCGCCCCCATGAGTTCAACCACAAAGCTCCGGATTGAAGCATCAGAATACACCGTGGCCGTCGAGAAGCTCAAGGAGTCTGTACCGAGCGACGTTGATGCTGATATCCCGCGCCTGTACCTAAATGAGAATGCAAGCTCCATCCCGGCGTTCAAGGAGCTAGTCCACCGGACGCTTGGTGACTTTGTACGGGAGGATGCCAGGAAGGGTATTGCTCTGTTACTATCTGCTCTGGAGTACGCTGTTGCCTACGTTCCAAGTCGTGTCTAGCATCACTGACCCTACGTGTAGTACACGTGCTGGCTGCCTTCTCACAACGGGATATACCACCTCTTTTCACCTGCAGCCGGTCCATATCCGTCACCAGATCATGCGCAGTTGGGCTCAATCGTATCTTCCACCCCTGCGACAGACGTTCAAAGCCTTGAGCTTTCTCTTCAAACAAGTCTGGTTAAAGACCAGCCCAACCGTTGGTCCAGTTCTGGGGTTCCCCCGGATGCCCGTTCATGGTAAGCCAGGCAAAGGTTTCGACTACGAATTCCTGCAGTTCCCACCCGGTTCGGACCCTGAGGTGATTGAAACAGACGTCGTGATCGTCGGTAGTGGCTGTGGAGGAGGCGTCTGTGCCAAGAACATCGCCGAAGATGGTCATCGAGTGATGGTGGTGGAAAAGGCGTACCACTTCCCTACGGAACACCTTCCAATGACCGAGGCCGACGCGGGCATTCACCTGTTTATGAACGGTGGAGTCGACCCATCTGATGACAATAGCATATCTGTAATCGCCGGCCAAGCTTTCGGGGGAGGAGGCACGGTAAATTGGAGTGCTTCTCTGCAGACGCAAGGCTATGTTCGCCGGGAATGGGCTGAGCGGGGCCTCCTATTTTTCACCTCTTCCGAATATCAAAACTGCTTGGACCGTGTGTGCCATCGGATGGGTGTGTCGACGGACCATATCGAACATAATTTCAGCAACAAAGTGATGCTTGAAGGTTCTCGAAAACTGGGCTACAGCGTGAAGCCGGTCCCTCAGAATACTGGCGGGAACAAACACTACTGCGGTTACTGCACTCTGGGATGTGGAGCTGCAGAAAAGCAAGGCCCGGTGGTATCATGGTTACCTGATGCCGAGCGTGCTGGAGCGAAGTTCATTGAGGGATTTACGTGCGAGAGAGTCCTCTTTGACGAATCAAGCGGACACAAAGTCGCTGTAGGCGTTGAGGGTGTATGGACTTCAAGGGACGCTCATGGAGGCGTCAGTGGGTCCGACAGGGTCAAGAGGAAAGTCATCATCAAAGCCAAGAGGGTTATCGTGTCTGGAGGGACGCTCCAAAGTCCACTACTCCTTCTTCGTAGTGGCCTGAAGAATCCCCAGATTGGGCGCAACCTCTACTTACATCCAGGTCAGTCCCTTTCCAATTATACAAGTACATCATGGTATTCTGACCGCTAACATGGTCTCTACTCAGTGAATCTCGTCGGCGCCATCTACCCCACCGAAGTCCGACCATGGGAAGGCGGGATCCTGACATCAGTGTGCAGCGAGCTCGAAAACCTCGACGGCCACGGCCACGGCGCCAAGCTCGAGAACATGGTCATGCTTCCCGGCTGGTGGCTCACGTTCCAGCCCTGGCTCGGCGGTCTCGACTTCAAACTTCTCTGCGCCCAGTTCAAACACATGACGGGATTCATTTCCCTTGCGCGAGACCGCGACTCCGGCCGGGTCTACCCGGATCCCACCGATGGCCGGTGTCGCATCGCCTACACGCCCAGCGCATTCGACAAGAAGCACATCCTCGAAGGCATGCTGGCCTTGGCGAAGATCAACTACGTCGCCGGCGCCTCCAAGATCTTCACCGTCACCGACGGCGTGCCCGTCTTCGAACGGACGCCTGTGCCTGAGGGCACGGAAGACCACGGCATCAACGACCCGGCTTTCCAGGCTTGGCTGGCTCTCATCAAGAAGAAGGGTCTGCATTCGCCGGACACGAGTTTCGGCTCGGCGCACCAGATGGGGACTTGTCGTATGGGGACCGATGCCAAGCACAGTGTCGTCGATCCCAGAGGGAAGGTGTGGGGCACGGAAGGATTGTACGTGGCAGATGCCAGCGTGTTTCCGAGCGCGAGCGGTGTCAATCCGATGGTCACGAACATGGCGATCAGCGACTGGATCTCGAGGGGAGTGGCGAGGGGGTTGAGGAGGGAAGCGAGAGTGGAGAGCGCGCGGCTTTGACAGCGGAACGCGAAGTGCAATGTAGATACGGGTATGAGTAGATGAGGGTATGTAAATTGGACCGTAGGATTTGTATATTTGTGGTTGTAGATAAGATCAGTGTTGCACTACCAAGTGTCTTACTGACAACGTCCCGTTCTTGTTGAATAGCCTGTTGGCCGTCTCGGAATCATTCCAGCATCTGGGTAGCAAAATCGCTACAATTAATCCGACGAAGATCATATGATGTCGATTCTTGTCCATCCGGATGTTGGCTACTTGTACGAAGTACTAAGCCGGTCAGTGAAGTTGAATGACCTTGTGAGAGGTCATACTAGTGAGTGATGAGAGACGCGTGCTCCAGTAGGGAGTCTATAAAGTGAGAGATTGAGACAAGACCACATTTTTGCTCATGCAGCACCAGAACAACCTCAAATGTACCTTAGCCTCAACTTCAGAGTGTCTTATTACCTTGCCCTACCTTATCGAACCCCAACCTTGGATCGGGCCTCGGCTGTGAGGAACCATCAGCAAAAGCCTGGTGTTAGCAAAGCGGTCAAAGTAGGCGAGCCGCTATCAACGAAAAGGGCAGCCGGGATATGCTTGCTCGTACCTTAGCTATTGCCCTAAACTACCTAGCTTAATCTGCCGTACCAAGCCGTGCAGCAGCTCGAACGGCCAATTAAGCGGCGCGAGTCTTCAACGTGCAGCAGTCACCGTCGACGTCCCCTCTTTTACGAGCATTGTGCCCTGGGGCTAGCAGGAATGAGCAGTCAGAAAAACCAAAAACTTCCTGCTTGCTCATAGCACGGAGTTACCTACTCGGTAATGGTGCTTAGCATGCTCAATGTTGGAGACACCATTGGTCAGAGCTATGCTATGACGCACTACAGCAGAGTAGTACAATGGCATCAAGCTGACTTGGGAGCTCCGATGCGGAGAATTGCTGAAGCTGCGCCCAAAGTCGCGGCGGTCTCATAACCTTTAATAAACCTGCTTCTCCCTTCGAGACACAGCCGGGAGCCGGAGCTGTTTGTTATCTAGCAGTCCTCCGTACTTCCAGCATCATCAACACCAGAGAACCGCAGCCATGCTCCAGCTCTTGAATGTGCTGTCGTTGGCGGGTGTCGCAGCTGCATCCTTTGCCAACAACCTCAATTATCGGAGTCCTTCTTACAATCATCCCAGTCTGGGCATCTCCATCCACAAGGTCAATAAGCGCAATGACCCCTCTACTGCCTATACTCCGGCACAGCTGAATTTTACTCATGGTGTGGCTTCCGGGGACCCGTACCCTAATTCAGTCATCCTCTGGACTCGATGCGCGCCGATGTTGGACGACGTCAAAGACAATTCTACCGTTTCCGGCTATGTGCCGCTCTACAATCCTGTACCCATCTACAATGATACGGATCAGCATAAGCCAATATCAACTGCCCCAATTTGCATTAGCTACAAGGTTGGAACCGACAAGGCTCTGACACGAGTGGTTGACTCCGGTACTGCATATACGAGCTCCGATGTCGATTACACTCTCAAGGTATGTATCTACAACTAGCTGGTGTAGCAGTATTACGACTCCGAAAGCAAAGGACTCTGGACCCGTTACTTGGACCATCTTCTGACGCCTCTTACAGGTTGAAGCCCTAAAGCTACAGCCGTACACTCAGTACTACTTTCAATTCAGTGTTTGCAATTCGAACAAGACCAGCCCTGTCGGACGTACCAAGACCACTCCTGCAGCGAATGATTTGGTCACCAAGATCGGTCTAGCTATATACTCATGTAGCAATTTCCGTACGTACCATGCGTAATCTGGGGGTCAGAAAAGAGGGACTGACATGCTCGCAGCCTTTGGCTTCTTCAATGCGTATGGAAACCCAGTTCGCAAGGACTCGGTTGATTACGTTATCCATCTCGGTGATTATATCTATGAGTACAAGAACGGCGACTACGGTTGGGGCCAGAGCATTGGACGTATCCCATTGCCCGATAGAGAAATCTTCACCCTATATGATTACCGCAAGCGGTACGCCACATACCGGACGGATCTTGATCTGCTGCTCAGTCACCAGCAGTTCGCTTGGATTCCTGTCTGGGATGACCATGGTAAGTTACCTTTCTACAGGAAGTGACCCTCATGCTGATACACATTCTAGAGGTCGCTGACAACACTTACCGTGATGGTTCTGCGGACCTCAACAACACCGAGGCGTCTTTCATCAAAGACGGTGGTGTGAGTGTGGATCAGCGTAAGATGAACGCAGTCCGTGCATACTTTGAGTGGATGCCAATTAGGTCAGTCAAGACTGCCGAATCTACATTGGTGAGAATAGTGACTGAGTGCCTCGCAGACAAGTCGAGATGGATGATAATCTTCGTATCTGGAGATCCTTTTCTATCGGGTCCCTCTTCGATCTGATCATGCTTGATACCCGTCAATATGACAGATCTATTACTGATTTATACTGGAACACCAACTATGTTCACCAGATCTCAAACGACGCGGGCCGGTCGATGATGGGCAGTCGTCAGGAAAACTGGTTCTACTCCCAGCTCATCTCTTCGGCCAAGCGCAACGCCGCCTGGCGCATCATCGGCAGCCAGACCGTCTTCTCCCGCTTGAACGAATCGGCCGCGTACGGCAACGCTAACCCGCTGGACTACGACGCCTGGGACGGATACCAATCCAACCGAAACCGGACCTTCCAGACCCTGTACGCCAACAACATCAGCAACAATATTATGATCTCCGGTGACTCGCACGCCAACTGGGTCAGCGACCTCATCTGGCTGGACAACCACCCGTACGACGCGGCGACGGGAGCCGGCTCCATCGGCGTCGAATTCGCCGGCACCGCCGTCTCCAGCCCCAGCCCGTACGGCCAAAACATCACCCTCGCCAAAGCCAACAACGCCAGCAACTTCCTGATCGGCGCCAACCGCGAGCTGCAGTGGTCCGAAATCTACTACCGTGGCTACTTCGAGCTGCAAGTCAGTCAGAGTGCCGTCACGGCCAACTACTTTGGCCTTCCCACCGTCGTCAACAGGAACCCGAACGAAATCAGCCTGGCGAACTTCACGGTCCTGAGTGGCGCCAACAAGCTGCAGAGGAATCCGTCGGTGGGCGGTGGCGTGGTGGAGAATGGGGCGTTGAAAGGCGGTCAGACGGTCATGACGAATCTGACGAATAGTACGGTTACGGGGCTGTATTTCATCTCGATGGAGAATCAGGAGGATATTTGATTGGTGATGAGTTGAGTGGGATTGAGGGGCAGATAGATACGCAATAGAGTGCAGTTCAAGATGTTAACGATGCGAGCAGATGTATTGTACATACGGAAGGAGATGAGATAAGACATGAGAATATACAATATGCTGCTCTGGCTACATATTGCTCTCTGTTCCGTCGAATCATTGATGACAGGAGCCCTCCGTCATGATCGAGGAAAGCTCTCGTCGCATTATAAGCTCAGAATAGTTGTTCTTAGCCAGAAACTGACCAATTTATATTCGTAGCGTACCCTATTCACATTCGATTTGAAGGAAGCACCGAGAAGCCTCGAATCAGCAGGATAACACTAACCATGATCACCGCTCACAGGTTCCAAGTCGCAGCCTACCAGCTGCTCTGCCACCTTGAATACTGCATAACTGTGATATTGGTACCGTATCTATCTGATTATACCCTAGAGTTCGCCATAGATACGTGCTCTCGAACACCCTCCCCCAAATATCTGCACGTGGGACCAGATGTCTCCCCCAGACGCCTTATCATATGAGAGTCGCCAGACGCGGCCAAACCAACAGCATATAGAACCCAACAACAATCCCTCCTCTCGGTACCCCCTCCTCACCGCATCACCGGCGGCCTACTCTCCCTATTCAACTTGACCCTACTACACAACCACTCGACCGCCTCCCTGACGCCGGCCCCGGTCAACGCACTGACGGGCAAGACCCTACTATCCCTGACGCCGCCGCCCTTCTCCCCCTCAAACACCTTCCGCACCAACCCCTCCTTGATCCGCACCACCTCGACGCAGTCCTCGCGGTCCTGCTTGTTCGCCAGCACCAGCACCGGCACGCCCTCGGCCTCCTCGTTCCGCAGCACGCTCTCCAGCACCAGTCTGCACTCCTCCAGCCTCCCCGCGCTGGCTTGCTCGCCGACGCCCGTCTGCCCGAGCTTCGCAATGTCCGCGTCCCCGACGTCGCTGCTGTCGACGACGAAGACGATCGCGTGGCAGCTGGAGTAGTAGCTCTGCCACAGCCGGCGGAGAGAGTGCTGGCCGCCGACGTCCCAGATTTTGAGGTACAGGTCGGGCAGGGTGATGGTCGAGACGTTCTGGCCGACGGTCGGGACGGTGTGGAGGGAGGGGGTCGGGTGTGTGGGCAGGTAGAGGGATTTGATTTGCGAGAGGAGGGTCGTTTTGCCGGCGTTGTCGAGGCCGAGGAGGAGGATGGAGTATTCTGGTGTGTTGTGAGTAAGGGGCGGGGGTAGTGGGGGGAGGGGAGAGACCTTCTTTACTGGTGGCGTAGAGGTAGAGGCCCTTTATGAGGTGGTACATTCTGGCGCATTGGTGTAGAGTAGGTCTAGGTGTTGGCGCAAGGTGCAGGAGTCCGTCAAGGTGCACTGTCAGGAGGGCAGGCGACTCGGCAGTCGCATTGCAGCTGTCAGAGCTTAGGGATATACCGTAGCTGGCCAGAGTCCGAAGTGGATGCCGCAAACAATTTCGCTGTTGATCATCTTGACACATACCCACACTGTGTACTGTAAGCTTACCGGGGATCGGCAATGCCGCCTAAGTTTAGTGCCTGCTGTATGTCAATCTGGGAAGGAAGCTGTGCCCCACGTTGACGTAGGGTATTTACCGGCATCACGTCCTGATACTTGTGAAAACAACCGGACCTGCTTGAGCTCTGCTCCTTCACCAGGCAGAACAACCAGAGCGCATGATTCAAGCATCTTCAGGTGCTGAGTATCACAACGCCACCACTGTATTTGTCGCCTTTCTCTCCGTCCCCTCCCATGCATCTACAAACACGCGTCTCCCAACTCCAACCATGGCTCCCATAGAACCCGACACCTCCACTTCCAACTTTCAACCTCTCTTCCTACTCGGCAGTTATCTCTTCGTCACGGGCGCTCTTACGACACTTATAATCCGCAATGTCGTCTACCGCGCCTACAGGGCCCTTCCTCCCTCGCAAACCACCAGACATCGGCAATCGAAGCGGCGGAAACACGTTCAGATCTTTGCTGCGTTGTCAATCCTTAGCCTGGCTATGGCGACGTACTACGCTTACAGTTCCCTGTGGCTTAGCTACCGAGTCTGGGCACATGAACGAGGCGAGATGCTGCCTACTAGACTGTGGGGACCTGGAGGACTCCTTGGCGGAGGGGAGGATACTGTGGGGTTGGAATTGGGCAGGTGGTTGAGAGAGACATCGCTGCTTCTCGATTACTGGGAGATTATCGTGGAGAAGAGTCGGAGGTTCTGGTGGAGTCAGCAGATGTTGTTGGGAATTACAGCGTTGAGTGTGTTTATGGGAGTTGAAGGTATAGATGGCATAACTCGAATGCGAAGTACAAGACTGAAATCCTTGATCAGGTCGAAGGCGTAAGATTCCGCATCTGTGGGCTTTCCTGACTCTCGGACAACTTGTTTCGGTGGCTTTTGCGCAGAGCTTGTTCTTTCTCGCCATCCTTGTGACACCGATCCCGTTGCCAGACAGCGTTGAATCGCCTATGCATCACAGACGGAAGACACGGAGCAACATAAAGTCTGGGGTGTTAGACAAAGCAGCTGATGCTGTCAAGAAGTCGACGGTGTCGACCGAACATGCCGTCCATAACTCTTGGCATCGAATTACTAACATTGCGGATCACTATATACCCTCTAAATCATCGACATGGGCCCCTCATCCAGCAGTCTACATTCTGTCACTCATCGTCACCTACCTCGCAATCTTCCTCGTCCCATTCGCATCTCACACGCCCTCCCTCTCAACAACCATACTAATTTCTCAACTAACCTTCTACCTCCCACTCTACCTCGACCGCCTGACTCCCTACAGCTGGGGCACCACGCACAACACCCCCCACTCAGCCCGTCACGCCTCCCTACCCATCTTCAGATTCATCTCCTTCGCCTCCATCACCCTCCACCTCAAACAAACCTTCCTCGCCCTCCTCGACAACGAACCAGGCTCCCACCACCACCGCCACAGCAGCCTCCTCCCCCATCGCGACCAGCACCTCCCGACCATCGAACGCACCTCCACCGCCATCGGCCGCGTCCTCGGCTCCGTCGCCGATCACCCCGCCGTGTCCAACGTCGCCTGGGACGTCATGCTCTGCGGTCTCGGCCTCGTCTTCTGGGCGACGCTCCGAGGCCTCGACGCCAACGACATCTTGGCCGCGGTCGGAATGGCGAGGGTAGGGAAGGTGGTGAGGCAGCACGTCGCTGGTAGCGGGGAGGCGGTGAGCGAGAAGATAGCTGATGTGAAGGAGAAGGCGAAAAAGATGGCCGATGACTTGGTTGACGCGTCGATGTCGTCTCCGTCGAAGAGGGGCAGAGGCAGGCCGAGGAAGGGAACGACGACGGGCGTGGTGGGACCTTCGTCGCCGAGGAAACGTGCTGTGAAGGTAGATTCGGACGATAATATGGACGATGTCTACGTCCCTCCCCGCGGACTGAACGTCCAGGCTCAGATGGATGGAGAGGAGGAGCCGGAGGAGGACGTCGAGGCGGGCGTTTTGGGCTGGGGGTTGTTGGTCGTTGGGGGTTTGGGCCTCGCAGCGGCGGGGACCCTGGGCGGGATGGTTTGTTCTTCAGTCGGTGCGGGAAAGGTAAGGGAAGGTGGCTCTGCGGGCTAAGCCGTGATGACTGTACTCTACTGTGTGAGATTAGGCTTAGGGCGTTGGCCTTTGGAGGTCCTGGAGGGTATTTGCTCGGGTACTACTCTACTCTCAGAGCGAGGGAGGTACGAAGACGGTATAGTATAGATAGGAAGGCTCCACGGCCCGGAATCGCTGTTCAATCCGGCCGCATCCCTGCGATGCATCTTGCCCTGCTATATTCGAGGTTCCTTGTCGCACGCTCACTTCATATTCACTGCCTAATACACGCCAAATAATCTCCTCCCCATCATGACTTGGAGGCCTCTGTCCACCGCAGGAGAAGAGCCTCCGAGGCCCGTCCTACTGGCACGTAATGTCCCCAAAGCCTATAACCGTTCCTTGTAGCATAGCGCCGGTCCTCATCTTCTTCGCTGATGACTCTCTGCGAACAACCCTCATACCCACATGGAAGACTCCCAGTCCCGTCATCATGGGACCGTGGTGTTCGTAAGGGGGTTGTGTCTAGTATACGACTCCCACCAAAAAGGCGCTTGCTGTTGAGGTCTCTGGAGTCCTTCGTGTGAGGTTGTTGTTGCCAAGATGCATTGAATGTTGGATTTTGCGATCGGCCTGACGAGCAACAGGATTGCAAGCCGGAGGAATCCCGAGCCGAACCTTTCAACCGCCCTTAGTCTCTTGACGGGAGGGTTGTCGGATGTTTCGGGAGTACCCTTTGTCAGATGCTTGCCGGCAATCCTATGTTCCTAGGGACAGGATTGTAGTTCCCCCATCTCATCCTCGGTGTCAGAATATACAATACGTGCCGGTTCTATCGGTGTGGAGTACTCGTACTCTCGAGGGTATTTCGTTGCATCGGTAGGGGAGGATGACAGGATATGAAGCTGACAATGGTCATCGTTTTTGTTTCGAGGCCCTTGACACAAGATGGAACTGGAAATGAAAGGTCTGTGGGGAGCTTTCCACATAATTGGAGTACTGCACATACCCTGCGAAGTCACATCATGTCATGTTTCGTAAACATGAGGGTAATCTCGGAAGTACATGAAGTATTGATGTTGCCAACCTTCAAGATAGAATCCTCTGAACAATTCGTTATGACGGTTGAGGTTCAGGGATGAGAAACCTATCCTCGTACAAGCGACCAATGGGAGAGGTCCGATAAGGGGTTTCCCGTTAAGGAGATTGCACCGGCACTTGAATCATACGAGGATCTTCCCTCTTCGTCCCTCAATCCTGGACTACAACAAGGGCTCGAAACTGATGACAGCGAAAGCCACAGGAGTTTCAAGTTTCGCGGGGATCTTGATCTCTGTTGAATCTCAATAATCTGGATCTGAATCTGAATCTGAATCTGAATCTTTGAATGGGCCGCCTCAGATCACCGGAGATAGCAAACCGTGGCTGTGCCGAGGATATCAGTACCAGTATCCAGATCCAGATCCAGATTCAGAGAAGCTATATCCGATTGAAGCGCAACAAACAGTTTCAGCTTTCGTGTGTTTCTGTTCGTTGGGCACGCGCCTAATTACCGCAAGTAGACTGTGCCTGCTGCTGCTTGCTCCCAGCAGATTTCATTACACATTTTCTGGAGGCAAACCTAGAGAAGCCAAGCCCGAAACTTACCTAACCTTACCTCAAGCCACGAAGCACATGCGGGATAGACAGTTCGAGAGCGCCAAATAAAGTCAATTCTGCCACACAAGATAACGACTCGTCCAACACATGCGCAATACTTGATTCACACGTACAATATTTCTCTCACTCTCGAGCACCTATACCAAAGGTACTCTCCTTCACTATTTGCTAGGATACTCCGATACCCCAGAATAGATCATACCGAGTTGCTTGCCATGCTGTACGCAGGCCACACATTTTCCCCCTCATCGTCATCCTAATTAATTGATTGCCTCATCTCTGGTCGTCAACCTTGGCCCTCTCCTTCACCGGACACTTTGTATCAACGCGACCGCTACCCAACTCAACAACGAAGCAATTTCCGTCCTCGGAGCCTCTGTGTGCCTGATCGCCAGGGTTGCCACAAGCGTGCTGGAGCACCTATCACCCTACCGTTCAGCTCTCTCCTCCCCGGACAGATCATCTGGTCGTGCGACCACACCTTCCTCCCGTGCCAGTCTACCAAACCCTGGCAGTCGACTTCCCCCTTCCTGTCAAGGCTCTTTCGTGTCCCTCCACAACGTACGAACAACAAGTACGCCGTGCATCGTAGCTCTTTAGCTAGCCCCAACAGCTTGCATCCACCTTCGACCTTGGGAAGCTGTTCTCACAATGACGACCAACTTCCCACGACACGACAACTACACCACTCCGCCCAGTTCACAGATCAACCTTTACGGCGCACAGCAGATCTCACCCATCAACTCTGCATCCGCTACACCCATGAACGTTTCGCCGACCTCACCGCGCAATCCTAGCCAACTTCCCCACCTCCCTCTGCATACCCGTCAACTCCGCCCACCAAAGTCACCTCTTTATGTGCCTGCAGTCTTACGGCCAACGGAGAGGCCGATCAAACAAACGCCGCTGACTCCGCCGAGGAGTGTACATGGAAGTTTGGATAGTCTCGACGGGGTCGAAGCCGGCAGGATGCTAAGTCGACGTTCGACGGGCGAGAGCATGAAGAAAGCTGGGTCGTCGAGACTGGTGGAGGGCGAAAGGATAGGTGAAAGCGGAGTAGGGACAGTAACGGGACTACCGACAAGGGAGCACTGGAAGGTGAGCATTCAGCTTGAGTGTCGCGCGTTCTTCGTTGAGCAAGCTTCTTTTGCGAACTTGATCGGTCCATCTTTGCTATTGCACTTCCTCTCGCAGCAATGCCCGTCAAGTTCCACGCGTTGGAGATTCTTATAACCATCATCTTCTTTACTGTCCGCATGTGCGAGCTGATTTCACCGAAAGTATGAGTCTTCGGATTGAGCTGTGGACCATTCATGAAGCCCACGCTCTATAACTTTTCTTCTGATTGTTTATGTGTAAAAATTATCAAGAGCATATTACACGAATTTTCAAATTTTATTGCATCATGCCTGCATATTCGCCTGTTATGGACCGAGCCAAGGAACCCTTGTTTCGCTTCCTTGCATGATGTGCTCCAAGGTCAAGGCTACAAGCACAATTGACTAGCACGAGCGATGTCCTATCAAGAGATAACCATGCTAATTATCATCACGAGTATAGCCCGATGCAAACGCTCTCGTCTGCGACTCGCCAACCTGCCAGAAATCCTTCTCCCTCTTTGAACGTCGACATCACTGTCGGCATTGCGGCCACGTCTTCTGCAACTATCACTCCCCTTACCACGTTCCTCTCGACCAAGACGCCCATTTCCACCCCGACGGCACATATGCACGAGCTTGTCAGCACTGCTGGGATCAGTACCGGAAGTGGGAGGCTGCAAGATGCAGTCGAAGCAACAGCGTGAGCTCCTCCGGGACGGATGCCTCTGAAACTCCAACGTTAGGCATGCCGGGCGGCAAGGCACAGGCCGGCACGGCGCCGTTGACGGGTGACCAGAGCAAAGGAAGTGTCGCCAGCAGCGTCCCGAGAGATTGGAGCTGGAGTACCTTTTAGACCTCGGTTGAACTTCGGTTCCGAACTTGTCACGGATGTCATCGAGTGGCTCGGTTTACAGCGTCTCAAATACGTATCGGCTTCCATCCAACGCACTCAGGCCGTTTTTACATCCCTACGTCTCACCAGTCTAATTTGGCGTCCACAACAACTCATCTACCACACCGGAGTACATATCATGACCCTGGCACAGCTCCCGCTCACACAACACTTTCAACTTGATACCCATTTCCCTTTTTCCTCCTTAGACTTTCTTTACGCAATCCAGTTTTCCAAGTCTTACTTTGCTTTGCTATTAGCGCTGATGGATGGATGGAGAACGTTACATACCTAGACTTGGCGTCTGGGACCTTTGCATTGCGTGTTTTACTCATTAGATATCTTTGGCACGACGGCTTATATAGAAGTATGAGAATCGGAATGAGAATCGATCTGGCTAAGAAACAATAACTCGCAGCCTCTTCACATGTGATTTAGCTCGTGTCAATACAAACGTGAAGGGCTTCTCGTATATGGCGTACTGCGCTGTGGATCACCCTGCTACTCTATCCCAAGGCGTGCGTATACGGGTGCACAGTCCAAACTACCGTGAGCCGTGAGGCTCTGTCCCAGTCTATCCTTTGTCCCTTTTTAGTCTGTGTCATTATTTTCATTGTCACTTCTTAGCTTCAAGAAACAAAGAAAGACATTATCCAAGACAATGGCATTCTCACTCATCCTCATTTCTAAACGCAAGTTTCAAGCGGTCAATAGGTATCTATCCCGAGAGAAGGTTAGGTAGGAGCGTTGGGACATCTCGTAAGGCATGAGAGGTTGATCTTATCATCTTAGAACGCACGAGATAACCCATAATATCTCTAGGGAACAAACAGAGGGACCGGAACAGCGTTCTCGAGGACAGAAGATGATCGAAGCCGAAACAATGACAATTGCTGGAAGAACAAAGAAACATCTTTGCACCATGGCAGGATATGTAAAGAGCTCAAGAACCCGCCTTAGACTTCTCCCGCCAACCTCCAAGCATCTCGACGTCCTTGACCGAACCGGCGCTGATTACATTACCGTAGATCACAACCCATAAGCATCTGCATTAACAACTGAGTGAGAGCCCGACACCCATTCCACGACCAGCCAGCTCGTCCAGCCCTACCTGCCATCCATGGCCGCCGTACTAGGCTCCTCTTCTTCTTCCTCCTCCTCCCGCCACCCGATCCCATTCTCCCTCTCCGACCTCTCCCAACCCGACATCAACCTCCTAACCCAAATCCTCTCCCAACCACCAACCCCCGCCCATCCCTCCTCCCACCGCCCCACCACGACCCACAACACCCTCCATGCCCTCATCCGCGCCCTCCCGCCCCACCTCCGCCGCCCCCTCCCCCATCAACGCACCATCACCTCCCTCTTCCCCCCCACCACACACCTGGCCCCCTGCGCCCCCCTCTGCGCCCTCCACAAGCCCCTAAACGCCCAACTCATCCGCACCATCTTCACGACCCTAACCACCGAACTCGCCCACCACCTCTCCTTCCTCACCCGCCCGACCCTCACCCCGCTCCTCACCCCCTCCCAAGCCCTCCTGCTCCCGCGTCTGCGCGCCCTACACGCCCTCTGGCTCGAGCCAGACGTCTTCCGCGCCCGCTTCGCTTCCGACCCGGACCCGCACTGGCGTTTCCAGCACGACGGCTGCGAGGCCTGCATGCTGGCGCGCGTCGGGGGCGAGAGGAGGGCGGTGGTGGGGCTGAGGACGGTGCTGGTGAGTCGGAGGCAGAAGGCGCGGCCGGCGCCGAGGCTGCTGCGGTGGGTGGATGGGTGGATTGCGGCGGTGGGGGGCCAGGAGGGGGAAGCGTTGAGGGTGGAGGGCGGGATGGATGGGAGGGCGTTGAGGCATGTGAGGAGGGCGGCGAGGGGAGGTCGAAGGGAGGGCGGTGGCGAGGACGCGGAGGGTGAGGATGATGGGTTCGAGAATGAGATCATCGGCCTCTATGCTCGTCGGCCTTCTTCGACGGATCGGCCTTTGCGTAGCGCGGAAGGTGGGAGGCGGCTTAGCGACCTGGCGACGGACCGCGCTGGTGGGTCCGGAAGCAGTTCGTGGCAGTCGGGTCGGTGGAGCGGTCCGTCGTCGCTTGAGTCGAGGAGGTCACGGGTTCAAGGGGTTGGAGAAGCTGAGATGAGGGCAGATGAATATCGGGTTTTGCTTGGGAGTCGAGCGTCTAGCGACCGGCTGGAGGGTGAGAGGCGGTCGGGCTCGACGACATGGAGCACCTTCCTTCGGCGCTGAGGTGGGAACTAGAGAGACTGCTTGATTAAGGAGTTCAAACGTTCGCGGCATTAGTGCTGTCTAGACTGAAATTAGAAACTCTGAAATCAAGAAAGGGTCTGTTCAGACATTAGAATACTGATTAGCATATTGATACACTGAATCCAAACCCGCCCTTGCACCCGAAACCCTGAAAGATCCCATGCGAATGAGACCCATGGCCGCCTCGTCGCGTAGGTAGAACCCTCGACACCCTGATAGAACAGAGAGGAAAGAAGATGATTACACTAAGACGCTGGGGGGATGTCATCGGCTTCTCTCCATCCCGATGATTCCGCCAGTCCTACCGTGCATGCTACCAGTAACCCTCTCTCGCAGACCCTTGAGACTGTCCGCTTGTGGCATCGAGCTACCCGGTTTCCTGCGTGCGCTTTTTCTCAGGAGTTTGCGGGTGTCTTGCTCCTCTTCCGCTTCCTCCGCAAGAACATGTACGCCTCCATTCCTTTGGTCATCCAGTACCTGCTGTCTTGATGCAGCCGCTTGCTGGGCAGCCTTACCAACTGGCGCTTCTGGCTGCTGGAGTTGTGCAGGCACGTACGAGAGGTCCTTAGCGTTCGCAGCGTCGTCTTGGTAGACTGTCGAAGCTCGGTCGGTGTCCGGATGTGATTGTGAGATGGGAGTTGGTACAGGCTTGTTATCCTGATCGGTCTTCCGCTGGGCGGCAATGCATGCGCGCTCGTACCGGGCTGATACATCTCCGCCCGTCCACACAGTGCCCATTAAACGATCCCAAAAGGTGAAGAAAGGTTGAGAAAAATTTGTCTGTCGCCATAGTCAGTAATCGTGTCAGATACTCGCAATCTAAGCTATTTACCTTGATACCCCAGCTTTGATGATGAATATCGTGATAACCGGCATTGTTCGAGGTAATGTGTTGCAAGGGATCAAATGGCAGAGCATAGCCGCAATGGTCATCGACCGTCTTGATCGTGGAGCCTGTAAAGAACCACATGCCCTGGCGAGTGCTCATTCCGGCTAACTTGAAGGCGATTGACGCCCCGAGGGTGTCAAGGAGGAAACCTTCGACCCAATGGTTGTAAAGTGCGCCAAACGCGTAAGGCACGTAAAGTCGATGATGTCGGGAGTGGAAAGTGACTTTACGCTGGGAGTAAGTATTTCGCCTGAGTACTTCGAGATAAATACTTACTGTAGAGCCATTTGTTCATATGCATCGCCCTGTGCAGGAAGTATTGCCAGGTGTCGACCACAAGTATAGCTAGACCGAACTGGAGGGCTGGTATAAGGTACCAGTAGAGCGCCTTCGCAGCAACTATTTCCCAGCTGGCGAACGAAGCGACCGTAATGGCGTCTGCAGCATCCGTATGGATGGTCTTGACCAAAGATGGATAGCTCCCTCCTACCAATGTACCGGCAAGCATTGGATATGACCCGATCATGCTCTGGGCCATCCGATTGGCATCAAGGCCACACGCCGCAAGTAATCCTGGGATGGCTCTCTGCGCCACTCGGATCCTCCTCGCCCAGACCGCTACATCGTATTCCTCCTTGCCGAAAAACTCATCCGGTTCGGTCATGCCCAAGAGCCACCCAACCACAGTCTGTATCACTTGCTGAATCAACACATCACGAACGACCTCCCATCTCGAGACATGGTTCCGCTTGAGGACTTCGGCTGGTGTATGTAGGCGATAACTTGAGAAATAGTCGTTGACGTCGATCCAATGAAATAACAAGGACAGTATCCAGTAGGCTGCAATTGGCAGAAGGAGAGTGAAGAGCTTATCCGGTATAGGTGCAACCAATGGCGGAAGAGGTATTTGTTGGTACTCCGGGAGAGGCGGAAGGTCGTAATTTGCTGATGAATTGAACATCACGACGCCCAATGCAAACCTTGGTACCTAAAACAAGACCCGATGAGTAGAAATGTTTATCGGCGAGTCGAAAGGTCAGGGGCCTGGACTGCCGGCAGCGTTGCTGCGCAGTGATAGCCTGGCCCTCGTACGGATTGGTCTTAGCCGATAGCAGAAAATGAGACTGAAAGGGTATTTGCGATGTTCGTGTATATGGGTTGAAGGAGCGTGGTTGAGAAGAATGTAGGAATGTAAGAAGGAGTGAGAGAGAGACTTCACGTCACAGAATTCGCCTCCCGCTGATTGCAGTGCCTCGCTCTTCAGCCTACCTTAGCGTAGCTCATGATTGCTCCGACCCGATCGGCGGAAGCCTACTTTATCCGCGCCGTAAATCAGCCCGCGTCTAGCGCTTGGAATGGTTTAGCCTTGGCTAAACCCCACTATCGAAATTTGTTGACCGCGAACTTGGTATCGTCTGTCGTCCTCATCGCTGATCTCTCTTTGCTGACTCGCATTTACCGGACCTATTCATCCCATCTCCCTTTCCTGAAGACCACTACCGAGCCAAAATGATAATCTACAAGGTAAGCATAGCCAATGCTCCGTTTCGTCGCAAGTTCTGCTCCCTGGAACGTCCCTACGAAACGCCCAAGATCCTGAAGGCATCATACATTGGCAACCTCAGCTAACTGAGTCACTCTGCAGGATATCATCACCGGTGCAGAGATTATCTCCGACAGCTACCGCTTGAAAGAGGTGGATGGCATCGTCTACGAGGCAGACGTCCGACAAATAATCAAAGGAGTCGAGAACTTCGGTAGGTCCCATCATCCCCCATCTTGACCTTAGGCCGGATCTCACCCAACCTTGGGAGACTATCCAGCGATAAAGGCATACGGGCACCCTTTGGCTAAGAACAGGGTGTGTCATGCAGAGCTCGCCGGTGCCAACCCCTCCGTCGAGGAGGCAGAAGCAGCCAAGAAGGCAGAAGTAGCCGAGCCGGAGGACAAGACGCCGAAAAAAAAAAAAACTTTCGATTTGTTTGATGCTTTCAGCCTTCAAGAGCGAGAATACCCTGATGCCAAGGCAAGAAAAGCCTACTACGTGCCTCATATCAAGAGTGCGAACAAACCGCGACCGTCAGCACGTGAGCGAACGCTAACTCTGGCATGGGCTTCTAGTATATATGAAAAAGGTCGTCGAAGCCCTGAAAGCTAACGGCACCGACGAGGAAACCATCAAGGAGTTCCAGGCCGGCGCCCAGAAGTACGTCAAGAAAATCATCTCGAACATGGGGGATTACGAGCTCTATGCTGGGGATTCATTAGACGAACCGAATGGAATGTGCGTAATTCTGATACTAGCCAATGCTTGAAGAGATGCTCTTACTGATGCGTTTCCTTGTGCTAGGCATGTCCTGCTCAATTACCGCGAAGACGGCGTGACCCCGTATGTGACGGTCTGGAAGCACGGCCTCACGGAGATGAAGGTTTAGGATGGATTTGTAGTAGAGGAAAAAGGGGTATCACCTGGATGAGACGTGTCATAGGTTTCACGACGTCGTAGCTATATGATGATCGTCTACAAAAGGCTTCAAGTTCTCTGATGGTTCAGGCGCTCAAAACGTCTCAATGATATTACTTCGGACGTAATCCATGCTACTTAAAGGGACTGACTGAACTTATACGGAATAGTAAGAGATTATTCTCTACAGGGTCTCGGACCGTTCATCTCATCAGCCTACCCGAACCTAAGATAGAAGCATTGTGGAAAGGGACACGTATACTGGGCATGTCAACTTGAAAGCCCAATTCAAACGTACAAAAAGGGTTATAACAGAGATTGAGTACAAGGGATCCAGATCGCTCATCCTGATACGTCTTCCGACTGACTTTTAACCAACCAGCCGTAGTCTACTAATATATCCTCATACAGAAGTCGGTCTCTGGGTTTCCAGTTCTCGAGGTTGCCAGTCTCCAATATATCAGCATAAGTATGCCAACTACGTCGATATCTGCTGCTTTCAGGTTTGGCTGATCTGTACTGTGACAGTCCATCCAGAAGCGATCCCCATTCTATGATATGTTGCACCTTTGTACGATAGGCTTCTGGAGCTTTTATTATCCTCTTCCATCGAGGCCGCACTATGTCCTCATCCGCGGATCCATATTCGGAGTTGGACGAGTATACCTGCTCTGGTTCGGTGTCGTTGAAAAGATCGAAAGTAGATTCATCCTCTTCAGTGGGGCTGAGGTGGACGTCCTGTGCTGGTACCATATCGTCAAGAGCTTTGGCTTCAGAAAGAGGAAGGTATTCAATGGTACCAGTTGCACTGTCGAACTTTGGTTTGAATCCGAATAGATCGAGCACGAATTCGTCGCACCCATTGCTCCCATACCAAAGAACATCGGCATGAACGTCAATCTCCGCCCTCACAAAAGCTTTCAAATTGAAACCAAGCTCCAGTAACATCGTACGCCAGTGAAGAAATCGCTCAATTGACCGGGCTTCCAGGACCCGGTCTGTCGCTGTGTGGCCACTTGAGGATATTGCATGAGGATTTGCCCCTTGGGACAAGAGGTACCTGGCCTTCCCAAAGCGCTGCATATCCGGCGACCAACGGTAGAATTCTGTTGCCAAATGCAAAGCTGTGGCGCCGATGACATGGGGAGAGGCGTTTGGTTTGTCCAGTACTTTGGCATCCAAGTCTGCGCCCAACGCTAGCAGGTGTTTCATATTGTTCAGAGATTCCGCAATGTCGGTCTTGTCCCGCGCCTGTTGCATCAGCATTGTCTCCCCTTGAGCATTACGATGATCCACATCGAACTCGGTTGATAGGCTCTGCGAAAGCAATCTGACCAAAGGTCTGGCAACTGGAGTTTTGATTGCGATGTCAAGGAAGGTATTGCCTTCCGATGACTCCACACTCATGTCTATATCAGTGTGTTCCACAAGGATGCGAAAAGTCTGTTCGAGCCGCGATTTTATATGATCATCCGATGGCGCTGAACTTTCTGTTTGTCGGATGCTCCTAATGACCCAAGGCGAAAGGTTCAAAGCTGTGTGCAGGGCCGATCTACAAGGAGAATGCCGGAGTGCGTTAAAGTGATAAAACGTGTTGAGAGATTTGTGTACACGTACCTGTTCCATAAATCCAGCGCAGACCCGGAAGCTCCGTGTTGGATAAGGAGTTTGCAAATTGCATGGTTATGTGCCTGCGCTGCGTACTACCATGGTTGCACGTCAGCTTTGAACGAAGTCAGGACGATATGGAGAAGAGCATACATGTAAAGGTGTCCATCCTTCTGGATCACAGTCGAACGGAGAAGCATCTCCGCGACGCAGTAACGATTTGACGCCTTCGATATTACCAAAGGAACAAAACTCAAAAATGAGAGCTTCTACAGGCCTAATATTGTAATGTCGGAGCTGAAAGCCAAACTGCGGTATCCAACTGTTACCGGAAGTGCTGTAAGATAGTGCGAAGCCCCGACCTAAAAGCCACGGTTTAGGATGAACTGAGATAAGGGTTTCGATTTGCTGTTGTCTGTTGACTTTGTCATCCTCGAAGACGGACTCGAGGTTTATTGTTCTTGACTGGTAATGAACATCGGCCAAGGCTGTCATGTAGGTATTTTGCTGGAAAGATGCAAGTGCTGTCTTGCGCTTCGACCTACTAATCAAGCGCGGCGAAAGAGTTTCTGGTTCTCGGACTGGCCGCTTGTGGAAAGGCTCACGTCCATCTGCAGACTCTGATTGCATTCGCGGATGGTTGGGTTGCGTGGTACCTGCAGGACGATCGCCGAAGCCTGACGAAGTATCTCCTAGCAGATCAGTCGATAAAGGGTGTACCACAACGGCATGGGTTTCTACGGGCTTCATCTCCAGGAGAGTGGTTCCAATGCGAGCTATGCTTTCACGTACGAGTCTCATATCCTGAACCCGCGCTTGCTCTTGACTCAACATCTGTGCCAGTACTAAACAGGTCTTGACCCTCTCGAGGGCCCCCTGAGATGTTCGGATCCGCTCCCGCCTGAGAGTAAATCTTAAAGAAGTCCATGCCCGAACTGCTCTTCCACCAGCGAATTCCGATTTGAGATCATGTACACAAGCGGACAGTCTCCTCACATGTATGCCGCATGCCCGGAGGGCTTTCAGGAGTGCCCCATTGTTCGATGAACCTGACAAGGCTTCCAATTCTGCAACACCTTCCAATATGCCCAGGACGCAATCTAGCTCATGGAGGATGTCTCCAACGTCCGTCGAAGCATCTTCGATGGACCTCCAGAAATCTCGGACTTCCTGGATCTTATCAACAAGTTGTATCGCTAGGGAGATGACGCTAAAAGCGCCGGCCGCGGCGCTGAACGGGTCCATAGATATGGTCTTCCTTGACGTACCACGATGGGATTCACTCGTTGAGGGCAAGGGAGGAACCCCATGTATATAAATGAAGTCTGCGTCAAAGAGCTTGTTAAAGACGTCTCGAGATCTGGCATTTTTCAGGAAAGAGTAAAAGGAAGATACAGGAATCGAGCGTGGATTTGGATGTCAGACATGTTGGCTCTGTCTAACCGTCGTCTCCAACGCCGGAAACACAAAAGAGGATGAAGGGTACAGCATATCCGAAGCTGAAAGCGGAGCATCTTCGAAGAAGGCAGTGCCAGGCAACATTTTGAAGTCATGCAGTTACTGCAAGTGGCACAGGTTCCAGAGTTGTGGTTTGAGGCTTGCTCTTTGCGCATAAACAAGCCACGTGATTGGCCAGAAGGACCATGGTTATTTACAACTGCCCCGAAGATTCGGAGAGACAAGCACAAATACCCTAAATATGGAATGGAGGACGCCCACTATGCACAGAAGACTGCTCACGAGGTGCGCCTGGAAGCTTGCATGATTCGCATCCTAGTGCTTGTCAGCAGGTAGCCGTCCGAGACGACAAATAATCTTTACAGGACGAGTGGAATGGCCGAACAACTGGGCTGGCGAGGCCGAGATCATCACTCCTTCGGCGTTCCCGTCGTCCAACTCAAAAGGTTTCATCTTGAGAGAGACAGTGGCCTATGGTATCCTTATAGTAGATTGAGACGGTGCTCCTGAGTGAGTCTTGGTATAGGTCGGGAGATGTAGTTTGTGGAACACTCGGTTTGAGTAAACGCCTTCAACGACAGTTAGGCGGTGAATAGATGGCCGTAACTATTTGAACTGCATCAAAGGACACAAAGTAGATCCAAAAGAGCCTCATGTCGTTCGGCTGATTATAAAGGACCATAGTTTCAGGCCCACTTGCAAAAAAAGGCATACGTGAAGTCCTTGGTACACATTGCGTACTCGTATAACGTGAAGACCAAAGTCCCAATGTTTATACAGTGGCGTCCGTCCCCTCCGCCTTCGTACGCATATGCAGGATAATCTCCGACGAACCTCATGTGAACCTTCACGCCTCTCTCCCAGCTGATCCGCCAAGCAAGAGTTACCTAAACCGACCTTGGCCTTGTGCGTCGATCATTGGGACCAACAGGCTTCAAAGCCAAGCGAGTGTTCAGGGCGATCCCCGACGTAACACAACATCCTAGCTCTTGAAATGATTGAACGTGAAGAAGCCTCACACAGCCTCTCGGAAGAGAGAGTGGAAATGAACGAGAACATCCAACTAGCTTATCTGCTTTTCCCGGCCAACATCTTCCAAGCCAGCAAGTAATAATGTCCTCCCTGGCCGAGATTCCGCTTGTGCCTAAGTGGATTGCAATGAAATCCTCCAATCCCATCAGCGTTGGGACTGGGCGACAATGAAAGAAAGCTAAAGTCGAACCATTGGGGCCGATCAGAGTCAGCCGGGCAGGCTGATCTCCACCACAGCTAGGTAGTACTCGTATTAGCGTGTGCATCATCACCGCTGATACCTGATTCCTGATTTCGATTGCTTTGCTTTGCGCTATGTCACCATACCTTGAAATACTAGGCTTTGCTTCGGTCCTGGGTTATGAGGATAGACGCCCAGCCCTATCGCTCGTACGACCGACAACCTCGTACTCCGTACCTACCACCGACAACTGGCAATGCATATCCCTCGACGACCGCCGGTTTTTGTTGTGAGAGCCCACTTAAATCATCGTTGCTGCTGAACACTCCCAAACTACTGCTTCAAGAAGCGCCAACATGAGGCCCACCTTTACTCCGAACATACCTAATACAATCTCCTTTCGAACCATCGGCGCTTCGTCCTAATCCTTCCTACCATTGGTCGCTGTGCTTATTGCGCGGTACTGATCAGGGCCAAGAGTGAAGGATCTGAAGCAGCGCGATTGCTGAAGCCGTATCAAATGCGCCATAGCAGATGCGACTATAGGGCTACCGATTTTATCCTACGTCACCGTGTACGCAATCGCAACTGCAGCGGGCCTTGAAATATTGCTACCAAGTACATACAAGTATAGCACACACAAGGACCGGTCTACAAACTGAACGATCTCCAAATCTACCCACCTAATTGTGAATACCACTTTCCTTTCAATTGCTCTACCAGCCTTGTATATTCTTCGTTTCCTCCTTCGATTGCATATATTCTACGAAGATCCAGGCAGTGTCTGACTTTTATATTCCCGCTACAGTGACCTCGTCTGAGACGAGGACCCTCACTCCTTCCATAACGGTCCTTTATCCTATTGAACCTACAGGCTGGTCCTGAACATCCTTCATCCGACTCACCCTATACGCTCTAATCCTAATTACGCCGCTACGCCGACATGTCTTCGACTACTCTTATGACCTTCATCCTGTAAGAATACTACTTCAGAACTGCTCTAAACATAGTCCGTTGACTGACATGCGATTAGCCAAACCCCGCCAAGTACAGCTTCTGTTGATCTCCTTGGATCATGGGATAATTTCAGCAAACCCTACCCCATGCAGAAGGATCTCCGTACCGGACGAGGACATTGGCGGGGTTGTCATACCTTCGAGAATATCATATGTGATGGAGAGCTTGATAATAGTCATCAGAAGCGTAATGGAGGCTTGAAGATGGGAGGAAAGTACTGGTACTTCGTACGTTGCGCCCACTACCTTGAGGAAGGTGGTAGCATGGTTTATTGATAGACAACGACCTGCAGTACCAGCTAAACGGCGAAGTCGAATACCACAATCCTGCCGAACCCTCCACCACTTCTTGCCCTCTACTTCCTGGACAACCTGTCAACGTCCTCGAGGTCCCCATACAGATAGGGGGAGAGGATCAAAGATCGCGCAACGGATCCACGAGTCCTAGCACTCCTGCGGCTTGTACCATGAATCCGAATGACAAGTACCTAAATCCGAGACCTGCACCCGTACCGAAGCTGTCTTGCTTCTCAAGCTCGCAAACCTCCTTCAATAAGATGACGGTTCAAATGTCCTCACCTCAGTCCGGACGCTCGCCTTGGTCGTCAAGGTCAAAGAATCGCTCCCAATGTTCAAGAAGTTCTCCAACTCCGAGTCCTTTATTGTCCTATGCACGCAAGTTCTCAATTGGTAGAGTGAGTCGGTCTCTGTCACCGAGACGAGCTTCTATGCCTCGGGTGGCACTTCGCCGCTCCAGAGCTCCACTATCTGCAGGGGCAGAGTCGGAGCCGGATCGCGGGCGCCGTCGCGGAGTCCACGTGGAGAGGAAGATTCAGATTGGGGAGCCGGTACTTATTAGCCGCACCGATGAGGCCCGCCATTGTATTCCTTTACGCGAAGCGCAATCAGAATCTCCGTCCAGGAGTCCGTCCTTTTCGCCGTCTCCGAGCGAGGAGCCAAGATCAACACCATCTCTTGCTGCAACGCCCCAGATCTCCCAGCAAGACATCTATCTATCTCAGAGTACTCATTCAGAGTCAAGTCCCAGGGAGACATCTTCATTGAGAAATTCGGTGCACTTTGAGGAAGTAGATTTCGGGTCAGACCTCCACGAATTCCAGGGAGGCTCAAAGGATTTGGGGATTGAGAGAACAATTTGTCCAGCTCTTCTGGAAGCTCCTTCTGAGTGCCAACCACAAGCGGCCCAGCACGGCAGTCTCGAGTATTCAATAAAGCTCCCTAACCTATCGGCAGCTGAAAAGACCTCAGATGTTCAAGCTTTCAATACTAGTTCCACAACTGCCCTACCACAGAACGCTACAACTCTCGATATCATCATATCCGACACGCTCAAGCCTCCAGCTCTGCCTAAAAGTGGCGCACGTCCGCAACTGTTACGCAGTCACTTCTCGGCGTGGAGCAGCACCACCGTCGCCCCTTCCCCAACATCACCCGATACCGTCGACGACCACACCTCGCCGTCCCTGACCTCAGCAACTGACACCTCCAGCGATCCCCTCTCGCCATATCGGCTCTCCTTCCACTTCGACACACAGACGAGCCCCGAGCTGGACAACTTTTTCAACAGCAGACCCGGGACCCACACACCGCCACCCTATGAGCATCCCGCCCACCGCTCCGCTGACATAAATGACGATCTCTCCACCTTCGATACAAATCCCTATTGCGGTCACACTACCTTCCAAGGTTACAGCCTCTCCGCCCATGAACACGCATCGGATCTCACTCTACGTAAAATTCCAACGCCCCAGCGCCTGCCAGAACCGGCCATCGGATCGCAGAACTGTAATACAGGCCTGGTGCAGTCGTGGAACGACGGCTCCGCCCACCGCCTCACCGCGACGGAGGAGCTGCTTGACGACTTGGCGTATCTCGGCGGCATGATCGTGCCGTACTGATGACTGTTTTGCGACTCGTATATAGGGGGTTATATGCATGGATACCCGGACTGGCGTTTTTGATTTTGATTCGCATATTACTTGCAACAATTGCCTGCTTACGAGGTTGACATCGGATATTTAGTATCATTTGTTCGCTAGACAGATTATATATTTTGCAGTACTTACTGCTTGCTTGCTTCTGGTCGCTATCTGTACCGTTGACCGACCATCGAGTCGGGAGTTGGCTGTTAGCTGCCTTACTTAGATACATTTATATATATCGATACATGTATATACATACACTTAGATCAGAAATCCCATCACCTTGTCGTCCTCGGTATCAAGAACACACTTCGTACCGCAACAGTTCTAAGAAGCAGCGCATGCACCAAGGCGATGCCAAACCCCCTCCTCCTCTCCCTATCACATCACCACTGCATACCTCACCTACCTGACCCCGACCACCAAGGTCCAGAACGCCTGGCTAGGCACAAGTTACATATCCGTACACGACACCACGATATGCTCTCATGCCAAGAAAAAACACCGTTTTGGCTCATGACCAACGCAATCAATACATACAACACCGCCACCGAACAATCCCCCAGATACGTACGTTGAGCACTATGAGGAAGAAGAAGGAGAAGGAGGAGGAGGAGAAGGAAGCGTTGTGCTCGACAGAAGCTGGCGGGATTGCCGTGTGACTGCGCCCGAGTCCGGAAACGGGGTTTGGGGATTCAGAGTGGGGGGTTCTGATGCGGAGGAGGAGTGTGTAATCGAGAGAAAAGCCCGATATCTGTGTCGAGGTGGATGATGGTTTCGCTATTTTCTTGTTCCAAGTACACGCAAGGAGAAGGGGAGCCAGCACGGATAGAGGGTAGGATTTGAAGGCAGTGCTCTATGAACAAGTCTCATGATACTGTAGTAGAGGAACGGTCGAGAACATAGTACGTGCACCGAAGCAATAAGAAAAAGCCGTTCACCCCCGTCCCGACTAGGGCATGTCCGCGGCTGCCTTGTCGATCGCTCCGATCAAAAGGCCACCGGCAACGGAGAGAGAAGAGAAGCCATGTACAACCGAACTATCTTCCTCCATCGCAACCTCGGCCTTTTTCCCGGCCTGATCTCCCCTTCCATTCCACTCAACCTCCTCACCTCCTCACCTCCGCACTGTTCCTCTTCCGATCCAGCCGCCTCGTCACGGCGCCCAGCACGCACTTCAGAATCGCCTCGGCGCTCAACCCGCTGCCGCCGACCCCATTCCACGGCACCGTATCCACCATATCCCTTGCCCCACACAGGCCCGCCAGATCGTCGTCCAGCGCGCGCAGGTGCTCCGTCGCCTCGCGATCCTCGCCGACCTGGAAGAACTGGATGCCGACCTGCCAGGCCGGCACGTCGGCGCGATCGAGCTTCTTGGCCGCCTCGATGATGACCGTGTCGACGTCGTCGTTCAGCGCGCCGTCCGTGATGACGATGATGTTCAGCGGCTTGACGGCGTCGCCCTCGCGCTCCACGCGTGCCAGGTACGGCTTCAGGATCTGGTACAGGCGCCGGCCCGTCGGCGTCCCGCCGCGGGGCTGCACCGTCTCGAAGATATGGCTGACGGTCGCGGCCGTCGTGATGTTGCGGTACGCGGGCGAGTCCGCCGTGTTGAGGAAGTATACGTCGATGCCGTCGGCGTCGTGCGCCGTGCAGATGGGCGCGATGGTGCGGAGGGCGGCCGAGGTTTCGCGCCACGAGCGGCCCGCCATGCTGCCGGAGTCGTCGATTAGGAAGATGGTGTCGAAGGTTGAGAGGAAGGCGTAAGGGTCGTCGGCGGTGTGGGTGATGCGGCCGGGGAGGGTGGTGGGAGGGGCGGCGGGGGTGTAGGCTGGTGGGGGCTCGTTGTCGGTCGAGGCGGTTGGAGGGTCTGTGGTGGGGCGATTGTTAGTGATGGGTGAGATGGTGGTGAGGGAATGTGAACGTACCTGGTCGGCGAGTTGGAGCTGAGCTCACGGTAAAGGGATTGCTGCTACCCATGTTGGAGGATTTGTTTGACTTGAAAGATGCCGTTCTTGAAGAGGCATCGGAGTTTTTGCGTGAGAACTTGCTCTTGAGAGAACCGAAGATGGGCATTTTGGTGCTTTGGGCAGACAAGGCATTTGTGGAGGAGAAGTTGTTGTTCGCGCAGGGCGATGGATGAAGTATGAAGTGCATCTTGACGGGAGTGAATATGCTTTGTTGTGAATAGAACCACGTAGGAGTTTGTTTAAACAGGTGATGCTTTAGTCAAGTAAGGGGATGTCACTTGGTCTTGCCAGTTGAGATGGTGAGCTCTAGTCCTTGAAACATTGGCATTGAGAGAACCTTATATATACAGTTTCCTTTGAAGTCGTCCTCCATTGCGCCGTCCTGAGATACCATCAGGCCAGTAAATCATCTGCAGTTTCTGCCTTGTTGAAAGCCGGGTAACACACTGTTTAGGAAGGCGCCTACGCCACGTCTTATATTATGTAGGCAGTGAAGCGCCAGGAGTTGAGTACCTAGGGTAAGAGTGTCAGCCCTAACAAGGGTGATGTTGGGTCGGACCAAAACAACTCTATGACAGTTTGAATTCCAAACAAGCGCTAGTGCACAATGCCCCCGGGCTACAGCTGCGCCTCTACCTAACCCCTTTGAGGCCGAAATAGGTATCCTGTATAAGTACAGGCTGTGCAGTTGCTTTGCCTCAAAGCGGGCGGAACACTACCGAGAAACCAATCAGAAGCCGATCGCAAAGGCGGTCAACATTTCGGACCCCGCAGCGGTCCATGTGTGTTCCTGCAGAGCATACTCTACCTTACCTATACCTTACTGATTGCAAAAGCTTGTCTTTCATTGTCTACCATTATCGGGCAGTCACAGCCTGACGAGTGCATCTCAAATCATATTCCCAAGGGCGTGAGCATGGCAATGCTCTTGGTGACACATAGCACCAGACAGGTTTCCAGTGCAGAGGCTAGGTGTTTGGGATGTTGTCAGATTCGGCTCTGCAGAGGGTCATGCCTGAGGTAAAACATCCAGCCTGGTGGTCAGCTTCAGATTCCAGTCTACCTTATCGGCGGTGAAGCCGATATCTGTACTAATCTCTCTAAGCTGACAGTCACACGCCGCTAGCTGACTGAAGTTGCAGGAGGCTCCCAAACCCTCTCCTGCGCCGTGAACATATCTCGCGCCTGGTCATGCCGCTCGCACTTGTTCTTGGAGAGTATTCTCGAGCGCGAATAGGTCCAATGCTTCACTTGGGCATACTGTGACCACATCAATTCCGTCCTGCCTTGGAACCAGCACTTTCCGCAAATCCCAGCCTCGGACTCGAGAAGGCCCTGGATGAGCTCTATCACCGGCAATAACCGCGCTCGGAGTCCGCAGTGTGAGTGATGCTTGTCAATTTGGTATGACGGACACTGACGCAGCTTATCAAGCAGCTTGTCGATTGACCCAATAAAGAATTGAGAGTCGCTGTCATCGTATATCATACCTTGTAAGCGTAACGTCCCAACGCGAGTGAAGAAGCGGACCATTTCGCCAAGTTGAAAGGAGTCACACTGAGCAGACGAATCATACCCAAGCTTGCACTGGCGCTGTTTCGAGGTATAGGCCTTCAGGAAATAGCTTTGTATATCGTTGAGAGTGTTTAGTATAGATTCGCGGCGGTAGATCAATTCCTCTGAGAACGTCAGTTGTCGAGTTGACTGAGAAGTGGACATCGACGTACCTTCAAGCCCGTTAGGTAGCGTCCACCAAAGCGCCCTCAGTCCTTCATCAACACTTTCTGGTTCAGCATACCAGCGCTGGGACCCATGATTGACCAATAGCGCTGTACAGGATGTGATCCATTGCGGAATATT
Source organism: Acarospora socialis (assembly GCA_025617375.2). Taxonomy (NCBI): domain Eukaryota; kingdom Fungi; phylum Ascomycota; class Lecanoromycetes; order Acarosporales; family Acarosporaceae; genus Acarospora; species Acarospora socialis. Next base: position 673,265 of record JAMYGW020000012.1, read on the forward strand.
GAGGTGCATGCCGCTGAATAATATTTGGCGTATCGGCTCCTCCTTGTATGTCGAGTTGAGCCACTTTGTTGCGAAGGCGTTATATAGGCCCTGATGCTTCCTCACGAGATCCCGAATACTGTGTAAACCATCAAACCTATCCGCAACGACAACAAGGTTGGCAAGCCAGGAAGGAGTGAGCTGGTGCCCCTGATGGTAAACCCCATGTAAGATCCTCAGGAAGGTAGTCATTGACCACTCATATCGAACACGACTTGACAACAGCCCAATGTCCGTAATCGATATGTGGGGCAGCTCATTGGGGGGTACATCTCGCCAAGATCGATATCGGTCTCGCAGCGTTCTCTGTACCGCGCTCACACGCACGCCTTCGCTGAATTTCTCAGGGTCGAGCAAGTTCCGGAAGTAGAGGGAAGACGCCCGCAGCTCGGTCGTAGTCACCAGGTACAATATGTGCTCCTTCCCGAATGAGGTCTCCACGTCCAGTACGAGATCAGCATCGTCCTTGATGCTTATGACCCGTCCACGTTCCGACCAGCTGTTGCTGGAGGTGTGTTTCTCCGACTTTATGTCTTCAGGCGCAGCATCGTCCGTGGTTGATGCAATTGACAGCATGCGTGCATATGACGATGCAGCACCCCCTTACGCGTCTCAAGGTCGCGACGTGAGAAGTGCTGAAAGGTGATCGAATCGCTGAGGTTGTTAGGAAGGCCACGTGAGTCGCTCAGTCCGTTGTTATGGCGCTGTCAGTATCCTCATTCAAATATGACAAGAATCTTCATGGATAGGGCCAAGCCATTCTTGAGCTTCCTCACGCAAGTCTGATGGATGCTTTGTGTCCGTTGTGGTTGACTATTGCCACAGTTAAGTACTTGTGCAAACTTGTAGGCAGAGATACGTAGAGTTGTTCTGACCAATTACCGTGCTCGCGATACAGCTTACGAATACAGGAGCTCACACCTCCCGGTTTTCCTGCAGTCGTCTTGCAAGCACAGCTTCAAGTTATGAGTTACTGTAACAATCTACCTCATCGAGGGTTCTGCCGAGCTGAGAGCACCTGCGGCATTCTTTGAGGTCTCTACCAACGCCCACGGAGTCAATTTGTCTGCTTCGTACGATTTGCGTCGACATTAAACAGCTAACGCCGGCATTCAAAGTCAACTTTATACGCCACTAGAAACGCCCTTGCGATACTCAGTCCACATCCGATAACAGTCTAAGGCTCAAGTACTGGTTGGGATGCGAGATGAGACTTGAGCGAACTCAATAAATCTCATGAATCAATGCTTTTGATCGTGGCCTTTACGCCTTCTTCTTCGCTCTTTGTTTTATCAGGTTCGGAGGTTTCTCTGCCTTGAGTGCACTCTTCGCTTCTCGTACTGGCGGCCTCGGATACAAACTCAGGCTTTCGCTTCAGGAACGGCCAATGCCCCCGTCTTTCGTTGTATCGCATAGCCAGGAACGTTGTTATGACGCAGACCCAGTACAGGTTGTACGAGATAACGGAGCCATAGGTTGCGGAGTTCTGCCATCCAAGAATGGCGTTGAAGATACCCCAGCCTCCTCCGCCGTTGATTGTCGGGCTACAGCACTATGAGGATAGATCAGAGACGAAGAGGGAAGACAGGACGAAAGACAAAATCATCTGACTCACGTCTACGTGCCAAACGCTTTGACGGATGTCATACGAGCCCGGGCCGGAACCCGACTCCACTGCACCGCTTCCTGCTAGTGAGCTCCACTTGGGCTGGATTAGTCGACACTCTATTCTCAACCTCTACAGGTACTTACCTTGTGCGTCTCGAATCTCCATACTCCTTTGGAGAAAAGGCCGGCGGCAACGAGATAGAGGCAGCAGGTCGAGACGATCAGGAACGTCTGGATGGATGCGAGGTTCCCGCCTCTGGCGCGAAGTTTAGTATACTTTGTCAGGCAGAAGGGTAAAGTTAAGACAACAACTTACTTGAAAATGAGGAACCCAACAAAACATCCACCCGCGATACCAACGACAACTGGTATAGGAAAGGAGGTAGCGGGAAACCCAAGGCTAACACCACCGATGAAGACTACAGCTTCGAGACCTTCCCTGAGGATGGTGACGAAAGGAAGTAAGAACATGGCATACTTCTCGCACCATCTTTTGAACCGGTTGCGTGAGTTGCCTTTGGTGGTATCCTTCTCTTCAAGGGCTTTGGCAAGCTTTATCCGCCATTTGTCTTGGAGCTTGGACACGCGAAGCAGTGCAGCGCCCATAAGGGTGATAATAATGGAAGAGACAAGGCTGAAGACTCCCTCCCAGATGTTCTCCGCGCCTTCCCAGTGGTTTTTGCCTAGGCCATAGAACGCACCGATCATACCGGCACCGATCACGATACAGACAACCAGGCCAAGGATCGTGCCCCACCACACCTGCACGATGTCAGTTGTCAGAGGCTGCGATCAGCGGATACTCAATGGGTTGAGAGATTATCTTACCTGTCTTACGAGTTTCTTGTACATTGTTGCATCCCGATCCGGGCTCAGGGTCTGCTTTAAGAAAGCCAACAGAATAGCGACAATGATGCCGGTCTCAATGGTTTCTCGAAGACATATGAAGAACACTGTTGGATGGGGTCAACAATGACCCTTTTAAGGCGGGTCCAGACTCACCAGGAACTGCAAACACGTTCACCATGATAGCGAAACTCGACCACGGAGAGGAAGCCGACTCCTATAGAACCACAGGGCTTCTACAGATAAACAGATCGTAGGGTTCTGGAGTAGCTTGATCTGATAACAATTGACGGGCGAAATTGATCTGATAAAGAGAAGGATAAACGATCTGATAAAGAGCGGAAATTGGCCCAGGTTAGCCGCCGAGCCGAGTGGGGTCACGAAGGACGGCAATTGATCTTGGCGAACTGTTGGCAGTAGGTAATCGAATCATAAACTAACGCTTACAGTCAGGTAAGTCCCATTCGTATCATTGACAAGGACGTTCAGATGCCCGATGTCGGGGAGTTGGGAAAATGACTGTGGGAGGTTTCCTCAGGTACGAAGTACTGCCGGGGCCCGTCTAGCGGATATCAAGGTAGTCGCGATGTCACTTTTTCTTACCTTAACGCGATTGTGCACACTTCATTTGATGAACTCCACCTGTTTTCACTCTTGGCCAAGGTCTTGGCTATGCGGGTCTTTCTCTCTCCAGACCGCACCTTTTTCCTGCACTTCCGGGCTCCTCCGCGCAGGATCTGATAAGATTTGATAACACCTCCTCAGTTGGCTGGGCCGAGGATGATCTAATCCTGCGTTCTTACCGCACTAGTCAAAGTCAAATATTTTATCTGATCGCGCGCTTAGGATCTGATAAATGGGAATTCAAAGTTCCGACCAATATCAACATAGCACATACTGGCAGCCTGTGACCGTTGCATAGTATTCTATAGCAGGACACCACCAGTGACGGTCGTGTGGTGTTGTGTGGATTTTCTGACCTCCGCTGTGCCGTAGGTATTATCTAGCGTGTCTACGGTTGACGCCCCGGCATCGGCTGCTTTCGCTCACTTGCAACTGATATTGCTGTCAATTTGATGTCGGTCAGGGATTGAGATGAGGGACGGCCCAGAAAGAATTCGATCACCTTTCAGCTGAATTCTCTACCGCCCAGCTCAACCAACCAACCAATCATTGTATAACACATCGGGGCAACCACCAGCCACCTCTCGGGCAACTGGATCTTAGGGTTGCCTCATCCTGAGTCCTACGGAAACGGCAGCAGAAACAGGGGGAACGTATTCTAAGCGGGGTCTGATCGGAGAGCTTGCTGTGCTTGTCAAGTGCTCCAACTTTCCCTGGTGACCGAGCATTCCCGGCTGGTATTGAGCACTCTCTCACGTATCCACCATCCACACCCTGGACTCATCACCACTCCAACATCGTCGCCAGTGTGAGTTCACAAGGTGCCTTTACAATGCGTCTCTTACAATCGAACCTGCTCGCTAGATATGCTGTCTTTCTTCTATACCTCAGCTCCCTTGTTTGTGGCGCTGTTGTCACCTACGATTTTAATATCACCTGGGTCACAACAAACCCTGACGGTGCTTTCGAACGTCCTACCATTGGTATCAACGGCCAATGGCCAATACCCCAGATCAGGGTTACCGTAGGAGACAGTGTTGTGGTCAATGTCAACAATCAGCTCGGCAATCAGAGCACAAGCCTGCACTTCCACGGGCTCTTCATGAATGGAACCACCCATATGGATGGACCTGTGGGTACAAGTCAGTGCTCAATACCTCCGGGCAGCTCCTTCAGATATGAGTTTAAGGTACGCCTTCTTACCGACCCAGCGAGCTTTTTCAACGCTTTTCTGACAGTTCTAGGTTGACCAACCCGGGACCTACTGGTACCATTCACATGACTCCGGGCAATATCCGGATGGCCTTCGTGGCGCATTCATTGTCGAGGATTCTAAATCTCCCTACAAGGGTCTTTACGACGAGGAAATCGTTCTTACTGTGTCAGACTGGTACCACGATCAAATGCGGCCTCTACTGAAGAATTTCGTCAGCGTCATCAATCCTACAGGTGCCGAGCCAGTACCCAACGGAGCACTTATGAACGATACGCAAAACATGACGATCCCGGTCGAAGCCGGTAAAACATATATGTTCCGTATGATCAACATGGGCGCCTTCGCCGGACAGTACCTGTGGTTTGAAGGTCACACCATGCGTATCGTTGAGGTTGACGGTATCTACACTGAGCCAGCCGAAGCGGATATGATCTACATAACCACAGCGCAGCGATATAGCGTACTGGTCACCATGAAGAATACCACGGATTCGAACTTTGCAATCGTCGGCAGCATGGACCAGGTAAGTATTCTTTCGACACCAGTCTGTGAGGAATAAAGCTAAACCATGTTGAAGACTCTCTTCGACACTATCCCGCCCGGTCTGAACCCCAACGTCACTGGCTGGCTTTTGTACGATAAAACCAAGGACTTACCCCAACCGGCTCTGCTCGACGACTTTGATGCCTTTGACGATTTTACTCTGGTCCCTACTGATGGTATGGAGACATATGACTCAGTGGACCATTCCATAACGCTCGATGTTAAGATGGACAATTTGGGTGATGGTGCAAACTAGTCAGTCTCGAGAACGATACGAATTTGTATGGTCTCTAACCATACTCCTAGTGCCTTTTTCAATAATATAACGTATGTCCGCCCTAAGGTGCCTACACTTTACTCCGTCATGTCTTCTGGTCCTTTGGCCACCAACATCGAAATCTACGGAACCAACACAAATGCTTTCATTCTCAAGAAGAATGAGATTGTTGAGATCATACTCAACAACAATGATGGAGGCAGACATCCATTCCACCTCCACGGCCACACTTTTCAGACCGTTACCAGATCCGAGGAAGAAGCCGGCTTCTACAACGGCAATGTGACGCTTCCAAAGGTGCCAATGCGAAGGGACACTATCATGGTGAATCCGAACGGGAACATTGTGCTTCGTTTCAAGGCGGACAATCCAGATAAGTACCCGCCAGCATGCTGTGCTCTTCGCCTGCTGACGATTTCGTCCACGTGTCTGGCTATTCCACTGTCACATTGAATGGCACGTGGCTTCCGGTCTCGTAGTCACGATGATCGAGGCGCCCGAGGAGTTGCAGAAAAGTCTTGTTATACCCCAAGAACATTTGCAAGTGTGCCACGAACAGGGTCTACCAACATCTGGCAACGCTGCCGGCAACACGAAAGACCTACTGGACTTGACAGGCGCCAATTTTTCACCAGCACCGCTGCCGGCTGGCTTCACAGCGCGGGGCATTGTGGCGCTTGTGTTCAGTTGCTTAAGTGCAATCTTGGGGATGGCCGCCATTGCATGGTAAATGTTTTCAAGCGGGCTTGACTTCCTGTTTCACGATGCTGACCCTTTCTGGCAGGTATGGTGTGGGCGAGATTGGAGCATCAGAGCTTGCATCGGCGAAGAAGCGAATTGCCAAGGCTGGCATCGAATTGTAGAACAAGAATAGTTGCCGTGGATAGACTACGAAGGAGTAGTCTCGGAAAAGTTATCATAAGGCATGTATAGTGGGGGAAGGCGTCTTCAGCCACGACGGATAGCGAGATGGACATGCCTAACCTGAGTATAAGCACCTTCCCCGTGACCAAGGCACCATGCAAGCCAACTTTTTGTAGTTTGCATACCCCACCGAACTAAAAGCTGTTAGTGTTACTTTGCCCCACCATGAAAATGCAGTTGGATATTGAAATTGACGCAGCTTGCGCCAATCCATTTGTTGCCAGTTATTAAATGATATGTATCATGCTCTGCATGACTTGACCGACTTTATAAATATAGGTCCCATTTTTCTCCGGCCTCCTCTTCGTGTCGAGCTCCTCCCAGACTTTCAAGACGGTAACAGGCCTACCTAAGAGCTCCGTCAACATCCAAACCCAATCATCATGCCAGCCTCTCGACATCCAACCCTCACTCAATCATTCTCCAACCGCGCCTCCCTCCCAAATACCCACCCCCTAACAGCCTACCTCCTCAACCTCATAACGATCAAACAGTCCAACCTCTGCGTCTCCGCCGACGTCTGCAGCACCGCCGCACTCATCCAGCTGGCCGAAGACGTCGGCGACTCAATATGCATCTTAAAAACCCACGCCGACATCGTCGATGACTGGAGCGAGCGGACGGTCCGACGCCTAAAGGAAATCAGTAGACAGAAAGGCTTCCTCCTGTTCGAGGACCGAAAGTTCGGTGACATAGGAAGTTAGCGCCCCTGCGCCCCATCCCCTTCTCAATTTCCTCATACCAGAGAAACAAAAGCTGACCGCATCCCCAACCAGGCACCGTGCAGAAACAATACACCTCGGGCCACCACCGCATCGCGACCTGGGCGCCGCTCGTGAATGCACACATCTTCCCGGGCCCCTCCATCATCACCGCCCTCCAAGAAGCCGCCGCCGCAACGCTTACGTCCCTGAACCAGAGCGTCTCGACCGAGATCTCCGCCGGCACGCCGCGCACCTCCTCCGACGGCGACTACTTCTCGCACTCGGACGACGACGACATGGACGAGCGCGAAGACGGTGGCGCGGGCAAATACAGCAGCACGGGCCGCAAACGCAGCATCGTGACGGCGACGACGATCAGTCAGTATACGGAGCGGACGGTGCAGCAGACGCCCGTCATCATCCCGCGGAGCGTGCCGGACGACTACTACAACGGCGACGAGGAGGATGACGAGGGCGAGGATGACGACAGCGACGAGGAGGGCAAGGGCAGGGCGCGAGCGGGCAAGCAGCGGCAGATGTCCGTCGAGCTGACCGAAGCGCCCGTCGCGCGCGGCCTGCTCTTGCTCGCCGAAATGAGCTCCGAAGGCAACCTGCTGACGGGCCCGTACACGCGCCGCTGCGTCGACCTCGCGCGCCAGCATCGCGATTTCGTCCTCGGTTTCGTCGCGCAGCGCGGTTTGAACGCCGAGCCGGGCGATAATTTCATTTCGTTCACGCCGGGCGTCTCGCTTCCGCCGCCGCCGGCTGATGGCGAGGAGGAGGGCGAGTCGGCGGGGATGGGTGCGAGGGCGATGGGGGATGGGTTGGGACAGCAGTATAGGACGCCGAGGATGGTGGTGTTGGAGGAGGGGTGTGATGTCGTTATCGTGGGGAGGGGGATCTTGAAGGCGAGGGATCGGAAAAGGGAGGCGGAGAGGTATCGGGTTGAGGCGTGGAGGGCTTATGAGGAGAGGGTGAGGGGTGGGAAGAGGAAGTAGGTGGATTGGTGTGAGGTGCGGAACGTGAGGTAAAAGAGTAGGAGTTAGAAAAGGGTGTTGGGGTGTTGGGGTGCTTGGAGCTGGGCGCGAAGTCGACATTGCATCTGCGTAGGGAGGTTGGGACGCACGGGGCTGTTGCTTTGGTTGTCACTATCAATATGGAGGGCATGCGAGGATCTAGACTACTAATTGGAGGGAACAGACAGAAATCTTTATCATATTCAGAACGCTTTACTCATGATATCCATGCTTACTACAACCCAAATTCCATCCTAACCGAACCCATAGACCAACCTCATTCTCACACTACCTCAGAACCTCCCGCATCCTTCCTTCCAACCCTCAACTTCAACCTCACTTTCCTACTCTCCTCTTGCTTGTATAATTCCCTCTCACTGCTCTCACTCTCATCCTCCCCATCTCTGCCCCTCTCCCCTACCCTCAACTTCAGCATCACCCTCACCCTCTCTCCTCCCTTCTCCATCTCAACCCCCTCACCGCACAACCCCGACCTCATCAACTCCTCCTCAACCCTCCCATCCACAACGCCCAACACCTGACTCAACTCCCGTCCCTTGACCTCCTTCCTCGTAACTTCCACCACCAGTCCGCCGATCTCCATGATCCCCATACTCGTCTCTCCCTCTCCTTTTCCATCCCACTCCACCTCTTCCTCTGCCCCTTGCCTTCCCCTATCGTCACCATCCCCATCCTCCCACTTACGCAAAACATCAACCACCACCTCACCATCCTCTTGATCAGGATACCCATAATCCAACCCATTCCTTTCCATAAACCCCCTATTCCCCTCCACACAAAACATCCGCTGATAACAAACAACCGCCTTCCATCTCCGCAGCGCAAACATCTGCGGCGACGAGAGCGTGTAGTGGCCCGAGGGGTGGGAGCGCGTTTCGGCGTGGATGAAGTGGGCTATGGGCGCTAGTGCGGGGTGGGAGGTGGAGTTGGTGGAGGTGGGAGGAGGGGGAAGGTGTGGAAGGTACTCGTGGGTGTGTGCTGGAGAGGAAGAGAGAGAGGGGGTGCGGGGGCGCTTGAGTGGGGTTTGATTTTGCGGGTGAGGATAGGTGGGGGAGTCGGAGTCGGGTGGACCGTCGAAGGAAGCGATGGTGTCTGAGGGATAGCCGCGAGAAGGGGAGGCGGGGGCGCAGGTGGGACAGTACCAGGGTTCTGGAAGCGCACACGGTAGGTTAGCTGGATAGGGTACGATGGACAAGTCATGGTGGAGGGTGGAGAAGGGCGCTTATACGTACCGTCCTGTTCCGGCATCGCGGCCAAGTCCGTACAGCGGAGATGGAACCAGCCGACCAGGCAGTATTCCCCGTCGCACTGGATCATGTCCTGCTCGTCGCCGGGCTGCTGGCAGACACACCAGTGTTCTGGCACGGGCACTGGGAGGTGGCCGCGCTCCGTGCTGAGAGCGGGGAGACCGGCGTCGACGACACCTCGCTGCAATTTGGAACGGGTCCTGGTTCCTTTGCCAACCGGCGACCTTGGGCTAATTGAGTGAGCGTCCTCGACGCGGGGTAAAGATCGACCTTTGCCATCCCGTGCTGGTGGACGAGCGCGACTTCCCGCTAGGGATTGGTGTCTGAAGATAGCGGCTGCGCCGATGGTGTCGAGTGTTCCGTCTTCTAGTAGTTTGCGTTTCTTCGATATCGCTCCTTTTGCTGTCTTTGAGTTGAGGTCCCGGACAGTGAGCTCGACTTCTCTTTGGCGGCGGAGAGGGTGCGGTCTGGCATGGGCTAATATTTTAGGGGACTTGTTGAGTGGATAGGAATGGGTTAATTCGTCGCCTGATATCTCGGTGATGTAGCCGCTATCGGTGCCGAGGGCATTTAGATGCCATTCGGATGCTTTGCAAGTCGGTACAGGGGTGACTGTTGGTTGTGCCAGTCTAGTCGTGGTTGGTGTCGTGTATGTAACGCTGTTGCTGCCGTTCTCCATTGTAGTTGAAGTGGGATCATCTGCTGGATGAATGCTAGCAGAGCGGACGTTTTGCGGCATTGAGCATGAACTCGCGGTGGGCTGTCGAAGAGGTAGCTTGGACGATGCGCCTTCATTAGCTTCTTGCTCTTCTGTTACTGTCGCTCTCACTTCCATTGCAGCCTGCCGTATCGTAGCTTGACCGACTCCTTCTCGGTTTCTGGCTGGTGGTAGAGGTATGTCGGTGACCATTCCGTCTAGGCTCAAAGGAGGTCTTCGACTCATCTTCTTTGCTATAATGGTGAATGGTTTCTGTACGTTGGAGTTGCTCTTGAATCGTCTCGTATTGGTAATTTTCTCTTCGTTTGACAGGGTCGAAAATGAGCTTCCTGCTATACTTGGTGTGTCAAAGGCTTTTTCTGTAGGTTGCTCACCTTGTATTGAGTGAGGTCTGCTTAGCCAAGGTTCCACTTTCTTCGAACCCTGCATTGTGACCAACTTCAAACCAACCTCTTCAACATCTCCAGGTTGTGTCTTAGCTGTAGCTGATTTTGTCGGCTTCTTAGGACCTCGTATGAAAAGCTTCGCCCTCTTCCGGAGAGGGCCAAGGCTACTCAGATCTGGATGATGGGTGGTATCGACTGAGCTTCGCTCTTCAGGAAGACCGAGATGCTCGGGATCTACATGTTCGCCTTTACGCTGTGAGCCCCGACGCCGGGACCGCTTCACCTGCGGCTTCACCTGCGGCTTCCCGTGTAGCATTCCGACTCCTCTCCAGAGATCTTCAACACAAGTGAGACAGTACCATGTGACACGAGCTTCGCCTTTTCCACACAAGTCATCTTTGACCTTTCCGACACACCGTTCGATGATATGAGCTGTATGTAAAGGCTCAGTGGGTACAACAGCACGCTTCATATTTTCTTTCGGCTCCAAACTCAGGCGGTATGATGCCGGCAGGCTGTGCGTTTGCGGTGCTGGGCAGTAAGGGTGAGCACAGGTGACGATCTTGGTCTTGAAGGCAGCTAGAGGTAGCTTTTGCAAGATGAAAACGTGGCCGTCTATATCGTGCGACCGTCAGCAATGAAACATTCAGTGTTGAGGGCATGTATCACTTGCTCCGAAGTTTGGTTTGGATCTGGTGCTGGCAGTCCCTCAAAAGTAAATCCTTTCTCCAAGCTATCCGGTGGCATGCTGGACCAGTCTCTAACTCGTACTTTCCGTACGCCTCCCATCCCTTTCGCTGCTGCTCTTCAGAATTTGACTCTACCTTCCAGTCTCGGATGATGTTCGCTGCCTTGGCGGCGAGGCTGTGCTCGATGGATTGTATGAAAGAGCCTTTGCCATTTGTTGGCTCACTACAATCCGTACTCTCGCCGCTGCTCTCACGTTCTACAATCACGACTGCGAAGTCATGCTCTGGACTCCGATCTCTATCCTTTCTTAAGCTAGAGTAGGTTTTCACGGACGTCCTGGAAGACCTCCTCGTTGCTGGTTCCGGACTTGATACTCCGTCAAAGACATCGACACTGTAGGCTGGTCTAGGTAGAGCAGCTGCTGGAAGCGCTTTCGCACCCCTCGAATGATATTGTCGAGCGTGCTGGTAGGCACGCTTTTCACCATTGGAAGGCTGGTTGGGAGGCTGCGGGATATAGTTAGGTGTATTCCTCTCATGGAACGTTAAGCTCGGGTTGTGATCTTGAAGTAGAGACCTCGGCGTGGTGGATATATTTGACTGGGAATGAGGTCCGTCAAGCTGCACAGAGAAGCGGCTTCTGGTGAAAGTTGTTGGGCCCATCGAGGCTGAAAGTGAAACCCCTATGAAACTGTCTTGCGAAGCCGTATTGAGGTAAACACCATCCAAGAGGACGTCGACATGCTTCTGTGGTACAAGTTCGTCTTCATCTTCAAATCTGTCAGTCGTCTCTAGGCAGGATATGCCATCATACAGTCTCCTGTTAGTCAAGGGCTCTCCCAGTGCAGAGGGAGAGAATCCACCTGTAGACTCATTAGGTCCGCGGTTGACCCTTGTGTGTCCACTGGGATACGAGCACTGGCGTGGCACCAACGTGCAGAGCTCCGGCTGAATAGTCAATGGGCGTAAGCTTTCAAATCCAAAGGTGTTGCCAGACAAGTTGACTTGTACGTTTTGAGCAGTTCTGGGCGAGTCATCGTAGGCAAAAGCGGCATCACCTATAAAGTAAGGAGAGTAACTAGGCCAGGCCATTGCATAGTTCTGGTCGTGCTGATCTCAGCGTTTTGATGCTAGAAAGTCCTGGATCGCGTACGAAACTCAGGTGTTGTTGTGGAGCCCTATAGAATGACGCGTGTGGAATCTTGAAGCAGACTGCATGAACAGTGATCTTTCGAGGAGGTGCCACGTGCCTTGGACTCAGTAGCCGCAATTATCTTGCCAATTCGCGGATGGAGAAGGGTTAAGATCTCAACTTGATAACAGGTGCAGGTGGCTGGTCTGAAGAGAGTTGAACTGGGCTGGGTGCGTGAATATGGAGCGCAATCAAACGCTATACGCAGGAGTCGATGAAGACGAGACTGTTGCTGAAATTGCCCGCAGAGGCAATGCTTGGACGTAGAGGTTCCAAGGCCTGCAGCTTGCCAAGTGTTGAACAGCAGGATTAGTCGTAGGGTAAGCTTCACAGGTGCAGTTGATGTTTCTAAGACAGTGTGTTCACGGCTCTGGCAGCATGAACAAAATAACCACAACAACCACAACATCAACATCAATATCAATAGTGATAGGGACAGGAACAGCGTTATGTTGCACTTACTTATCTCGCAGGGTAGGGGCCAGAATCCTTGTAATATTTCTGTACAACAGTGCTCCATTCCAATTTCACAAGACTTAGCACATTTCATCAGTTCTCCGACAGGCGTAGTTAGTAGTTAACTTATTCATGTCTGTGGATTGAATCTCAAAACAGCTACTCTTGAGAAACCAAGTCCAGAAGTCAACGAACATCACGCAGTTGCTGAATGAATTCCACAGAGGGTTGACCTTTAAAAGCCGTAACACCGTGCTTGATCCCACACACAGCCATTGATTTGGGCACACGGCTCGTCACCCGAGTTCGCCAGACCCCCAGTAAACGCTTCAGGACTCCGAAGCTAATGCTGAAGGTATCTATACTTCGCCTTTTAGGATCCCATGGAATGTCAGAGCTCTCTAGAGATATAATCGCAATTGCCCCGGCAACAAGACGAAAGATATGGTCGTCGAAGTCAATATCGCCTAACTTAGGAGAAGTCTCGACATAATATTCCAAGTCTGCCCCAGTAGCTCTTGTTGGAGGTTTTGGGGGTTTTAGTGTAGGCATTGCCCATTTAGACCACTGAGGCTGAAGTCTGTCGGTGTGTTGTATATGAAGATGTATAAGATGACGTAGACGAGGTATGCCATGGAGGATAGCCGCAGTTTGAGTCTCGAACGTGTGTTCCCCATACATCTGATCTGATATGAAGAGACCAGGAAGACCTAGTACGACAATGTTATGACAGCAGCTAGCCATGTCAGCGAAGATGTTCATCTCCCATCTTGTAGCTCGAGCGCTCGAACAGTCGTCACACCATCTGGTGACACAACTTTCCCAGATTAGAGTCCTCAGACTATCGAGGATTGTAGAAGCCTTCAAGTCATTGAGAGCGGCGTGTTCCATGTTGAGAAACCTCCAGCCTCCTGTAAAAACAAGTGACTGCAGCTTATGAGGTATACCTCCCAGATAAGCCAAGAAGCCGACAAGCGCCGGGAAGTCGATAGCATGCTCGTCAAGCGTGTTCGTCTCGAATGTCAGACACCGTAGGTAGGACAAGGCTTCAGGTCTCCTCCACGCACCGAAGAATGTCGAAAGGTCTCCATATACCGCGACATTCCTCATCCACAGCGTTTCTAGTGGACAGTGAGAAATAAGGAAGCACATGGCCTTCTCCGCATCTTCATCCATAGCGAAGGAAGACAGGCGAAGTTCGTGGAGAGAAAGTGGGTGGGACCAGCATATCGGACTCGACGGAATCGGAGGGGATGCCCACTGTGCCTCCACAATAGCCTTGATCATAATCCCAAATACTTCAGGACCGTCAGGGATAAGGACTTCAGCAAAGCGCTCTTGCAAACCGAGAGCCAATTTTTTCAGGTGAGGATTCAGCCCGATGAAAGTACCGATTTGCCGTAACTGTACAGCATTGGCTATACTCATACAGATCAAAGTATGTAATGCGGGCATCCGAGCAACAACTGGGTATTCCTGATGGAGGAAAACCGTTGGGTGGATGTTACGAATGGGTGATGCACCAACACTGATGATCGAGATAGACGACTTGCAGAGGCATTCTTGTAAAACCTCGCCCATAAAGCTATCCACGTCCCAGCTGCAATGGATAGGTCAGTTGAAATCTCGGAACAGAGTAGAGAGGTCTCTGTTACCGAAGCGTAGCTAAGTTAGGCATTCTTTCAACCAGCATAGCCATATTCAAACTGATGGAGCTCTCTTGGCGGGTGACGCGGTTACTTCCCATTGAGCAACGGGGACTGGAAGTCGAATTGGATATGACTCGGCGCATGTACTGCCACGAAGGTAGGTCACTCTCCGCGAGTACCACTCGGAGGTTCTTAACATATCTAGCAGGCTGAAATCTCGAATGAAGCATCTTGTGGACATCGCCGGTACATTCTGAATCGTCATGCCTACTTCCTGAACCACCTGTAAGGCGGGGCTTCTTCTTGGTTTTGCTGCTTCGTGATGGTGGCGGAACACATAATGGTTGTGCTGGACAGACTCTGATGGTTAAGTCTTCGTAAAGGAGAGGTATTGTACGGTCATGGAGGGTCGAGCAAGTCTGACTGAGTGCAGTTATATCACTCTAATGTCTAGTTAGCTTGGTGCTCTGGAGCCATTGCTTCTGGAGGTGCTTCTGACCTTTTTCACCTTCAATTGCGAAACAACTAGAGAGTACAACTCGAAAGGTAGAGATAAGATATTGCGTGTAGGTGGCCGAGAGTACTGGATCTGGTCGGTGCTCAGACTATGGGCATTGTCATTCTGCAATGCGAAAGACCCATCAACAGAAGGCCTTCTTCTCTTCCTGCCATCGGTCGTAAACCCTGTGATCTGGCTAGGCATGTTTGTCTCCTATGTCGAATGGATTTACTGAGTCCATTGCGAGAGAAGAAACTACACTGTAGATTGTTGTTTAAACACTCGAGCTCATTACTGTAACATTCACCTTCCGTAGGAAGACGCGTTTCTCGCGTCTCTAGCTGACCGTAGCGATAAGATAACGGCAAAATTTCTAATACAGCCAAGCCTATACTGGTTAGGTGAGTAAGGTATTTATGTCGGCACCGGAAACAAACCATGAGGTACCTTAAGGTAGGTACCTTATACAGTAAGGTAACTACCTTACGGAGTACTACCTTACTTAGTGCATGATGACTCTCGCCTTCGGGCTCGGATGAGTTATGCACTGGAATTATAAATTCCTTACCGACTCCTAACTTTCGACGGAAGCATTCAGGCCCTCGTCCTTCACGCCGCTACTACTCTCATTGGGAAGTTTTTCGTTGTATAGAATTATATCAAACATCGCAGCACATCGAAAATCCCCGACCCTGTGAGGTCGCTTGGCCACTAAGATGCCTGGTCGAACACTTCCTACGTTTCTGCAAGCCGATATAGAATCCCGCAACACGGCCAAGTCATGCTATGTCACGCTGGGGACGAATGTTTATGATATCACGTCGTTCCTCGATGACCATCCTGGTGGCGGCGATTTGATTCTCGAGTATGGTGGGAAAGACGTGACGTGGATCATGAAGGACGAGATATCACATGGGCATTCGGAGGCGGCGTATGAGATACTCGACGAACATCTAGTTGGTTTCGTTGCTACGGAGCCCGTCTTAAAAGTGGCAACAGAGAGTCAACACCCGGACCGCATCCTACCACTACCCCCTACTCAAGCCGAGCTCAAGCAGCTGCGGTCGATGGATACGGTTGACGGATACATTAAACCAACATATGCGAACACGGGAATGTCGTCGGCTGAGGATCTTTCCATCGAAACGGACCTCGCCTCAGATTATCGGACACATAAGTTCCTCGATCTGAATCGACCATTGCTGATGCAAGTCTGGAATGGCGGTTTCAGTAAAGCCTTCTATCTGGAACAAGTCCACAGGCCTCGACATTACAGAGGAGGCGAATCCGCCCCTTTATTTGGTAACTTTCTCGAGCCGTTAAGCAAGACCCCATGGTGGGTAGTTCCATCGGTCTGGCTGCCGCCTGTTGGCTACGGCACGTTTCTTGCTTTCGGAGGGCTGCAAACGCTCGAAGCAGCTGCATATTGGCTGTTTGGCCTAAGTCTCTGGACACTAATTGAATATATCTTGCATCGGGGCTTGTTCCACATAGACAAGTCAGTATTTCATAACCCGACTGGTAGAGCCTACTGACATTGAAGTGACATCAGATATCTTCCTGACAATCGCGTTGGCATCACGCTTCACTTCCTGCTCCATGGCATACATCACTATCTACCAATGGACAAGCTTCGACTGGTCATGCCACCAACACTCTTCGTCGTCCTTGCCACCCCGTTCTACCACCTGGCCTACTTTCTCTTCAGCTACAACTGGTACGCTGCTACAGCTGTCTTTTGCGGTGGAATTTTTGGATACATTTGCTACGACTTGACGCATTACTTTTTGCATCACCGAACGTGAGTTGGCGCTCTTCCGTTCACTGCTTTATATAGACTAACACAAGCGACAGTCTCCCGTCATATTACAGAGAGTTGAAAAAGTATCACCTTCAGCATCACTTTGCCGACTACGAGAACGGGTTCGGAGTCACCAGTCGCTTCTGGGACAAGGTCTTTGGCACCGAACTTGGTCCTCCCAAAGCAGCGAAGGCAGCTTAGTGTATTCCGATCGTTTCAAGGTTCCTTCGATCAGGACTCTCATCTCCTCCGGGGCGGGATTGCTGTCATCTCGGCCAAGGCGTTCTCCCGGGTTTGCTCAGCAGAACATTTTCTCTGTATAACGGTGACGACCCTATAGATGGCTTGTAATAATTAGTTCAGCCCGAGCAGCAATGCGGGCATTGGCTGTTCATAGAGTAGATAGTCGTTAATCACAAACTCTTCCATTGATATCTTGTTGTGATACAGTAAGTGCATCGACTCTAGGTATACTACTCTCTAACATTTGTTCCATGTACGTTTCTGACCCAACCATTACCCGCATTCACTAGTCGTAAATCGAAGCACGTGATGTACCTTGGTCTAGCGAGTTGAATCTCAGTTCCCTCCTCAGTAGTTTACAATCAAAGACTCGATACGACACAGCTATCTCAACCAATACCTTCTGCGAATGATACAGCCTGGATTGACAAGTTAAGGTCCGCTCACTTTACGCATCAGAAATAAAAGGGTTCGCTGCTTCGCATCCGCAACCGTGTTCACTCTAACCCAGGTGAAAGTGAAATCTCTTTCCTTGACCTACAGCATTCGTATTGTAGGGACAGTGTCCAACATTCGCGAATATGTCAGGTCTCGATGTTGAAGCCCTTCTTGATTCAACCGCCAATGCAGCCCCTCATGCCTCGAAGGAGTCTCGACCCAAGGATCGTGACGACCGCCACAGGAATGATCGCAGCGACCGGCGCGACCGAGACCGTCATCGAGATGGTAGCCGGGATCGTGATAGGGATCGCAAACGAAGAGATCGAAGCAGAGATAGAGGCAGAAGAGATAGAGATGGCGATGGTGATGAGGGCGTGAGGAGCCCTAGAAGCGAGCGAGGCAGCGCAGCTGGGAGTCATAAGAGTAGGAAGCGCAGCAGCAGCCGAGACGGTGACAGACGTCACTCCCGCCGCGATCGCCAGCGTAGCTCCGTGGACCCGGATGAAGCCTTTCGCGGGTCTGGTGGTGATTATTATCGTGGGGGTGGACGTGCACGCAGCCGATCAAGGTCACCTGACGATGACAGATACTATCGTCCCGGTGGACGGAGCCGGCGTGACCGCGATGAACGTGAGGAAATTAATCCAGGGGATAAGTATCAAGGCCGGCATGAGAGAAACGGTGGCCGAAAGCGAACTCCTAGCCCAAAGCGAGCGAGGACTAAGTCACCAACCCCGCAACTCACCGAGGACGAACGTGACCGCAGAACGGTTTTTGTCCAGCAACTAGCGGCGCGTCTTAGAACCAAGGAGCTGATTGCATTCTTTGAAAAGGTCGGACCAGTGAAAGAAGCGCAGATAGTTAAGGACAGAGTTAGTGGAAGATCTAAGGGGTATGTGTCATAACATTAGGCTTATGATGAAATGGCTAACAAATTACAGGGTCGGCTATGTCGAGTTCAAGCAAGAAGAATCGGTTCCTCTCGCAATTCAGCTCACAGGCCAGAAGCTTCTAGGCATTCCTATTATTGCTCAGCTCACAGAGGCAGAAAAGAACCGGCAAGCTCGCAATCCGGAAGGTGCCAGCAGTAACAATCCAAACCAGATCCCCTTCCATAGGCTGTATGTCGGCAATATTCATTTCAGCATCACAGAAGGTGATCTGCAGAATGTATTCGAACCATTTGGCGAGCTTGAATTTGTTCAGCTGCAGAAGGAGGAGCAAGGGCGCAGTAGGGGCTACGGTTTCGTGCAGTAAGTTCCACTTCGTCAGCTTGCTAAATGGTTAACTGATGAATCTCACTGCAGGTTCCGCGATCCAAATCAAGCTCGAGAAGCTTTGGAAAAGATGAATGGGTTTGATCTTGCTGGTCGACCGATTCGAGTTGGTCTCGGTAACGATAAGTTTACTCCTGAATCAACCGCCAACCTTCTACAACGATTCCATGGCCAAAGCCACCAACACAACTTCCAGGGATCTGCCTTCTCCGGCCATGGTGGGCGAGGCTCCCAAGCTGGCGGGGTTGGTGGGGCCTTCGATCGCGCTGGTGGCCGCGATAACGACAAGGGTGCGGGTGGTGCGAGTGCCTTGGATGATACAGACGTTGCCGGTGTGAACTTCAATAACTATAGCAGAGATGCGTTGATGAGGAAGCTTGCGAGAACAGATGAACCTGCGCCAGAGGCGAACGGTGTGGATGAGAAGCGCAAAATCGCTAAACCCAAAACGGAAAGCAAGCCGCTACCTGTCACTGTCAACATGGCAAGCAGATGTGTGTTA
Organism: Acarospora socialis; assembly: GCA_025617375.2. Taxonomy (NCBI): domain Eukaryota; kingdom Fungi; phylum Ascomycota; class Lecanoromycetes; order Acarosporales; family Acarosporaceae; genus Acarospora; species Acarospora socialis. Next base: position 692,183 of record JAMYGW020000012.1, read on the forward strand.
CTCAGGAACATGTTCAATCCTGCCGAGTCAGTATCCGTCCGTAGCAATTGGGTTATGGAGATGCTAACTATGTGTGCTAGGGAGGAGGGCGAAGCCTGGATCAAAGAGCTCGAGGACGACGTTCGAGCTGAGTGTGAAGAGAAATACGGTCACGTTGTTCACATTGCTCTAGATCCAAATACCCAAGGCGATATCTACCTCAAATTCGACCGAGTTCAGGGTGGCGAGAACGCGATAAAAGGTCTCAACGGCAGGTTCTTCGGCGGTCGTCAGATTAGCGCTCAGCCTGTCGTCGATGCTGTCTACAGCAGTCTGTTCTCGCGCACCAAGGCGATCTAAGAGGCTGACGGTTTATTGAGCTCAGATTTAGGGCATTGACTGGTAGGTGCAGAGCCTTTAAGCCGGTTCCGCATGGTTTTCACTTCAGCACATAGACTAGTTTATTCCTTCCAAGGGACAATGATTCTGCCTGATGCAAACCACATTGACTCTGACATGGTGTCCAACCTAGACTTGCTCCGCCTTCTAAAACCCGTTCTATAGAGCTTCCTGGAGCGAATGTGGAATGAAATCAGCCGACCCGAGAACCTGTTTGTCTGGCTTTTGCCACCTTGCCTACCTCCATTTACGAATCGTCTCACATTTTTTAAACATCAACATCACTATCGGCCAACTGACTTCAAATTTTTAGGCGTACTTCATACCTGCCCAACAAGTCTTTATGGTGTCTTGGAGGGTGTGCGAGGTCGCGAGTATCAGAAGTTTGTTGGTTGTCGAGGCTAAGAGCAGCAGGCATTACTGCTAAACGTGTCTAGTCTCTCGCGCACCCCTTTTGTCCCTAATATTGATTGTAGTTCACTTGCTATATCATATCTATTTAACAGGGACCATCATGAGTGAAACATTGGTGAAATGCATCAATATGGGAAACACAAGTGTATCAATGATATGATGTTTGTTCTGCGAAATGACGCTAAAGTGGTGTGACTGCGCTTCTAATACGCTAGTTATCGTACCCTGCTCTCATCGGTGCTCCGATTTCCCATCACTCATCAGTTTGCCGGTCGTTGATTGCTTTACCTGGCCTTGTCTCATAAGTACGTGTACTCCTCAACACTCATAACCTGCAGTCCGCCGAGAGTCCGCTGAGCCCGCCGAGCCCGCCAAGCCCGCCGAGAGTCGTGCTGTTCGACCCACTGAATTCAACCTCCACGAACGCCTTCATCCAAAATCGTCGACCTCCCACGTCTGAGCCACAACCACTACCCACTTGCACTCGCATGAAATCTTCTGCAGCTTGAGGTAGTGCTACGCTCTCAAGGGGCAGATATGCATCAATTACACTGCTGCCATTGACACATCCTGATGCCGCCTGCCGCGCCTGTCAACGCATTCCGCCAGACAGCAAGGGGTTTATCATCTACAAGTGGCACGTCAGTGTCCCCAAGTGTTCATCACGGATAACTTTACCACAACCTAGCTTATCAGCTTTGCCGTCTTGGCCAGTGCTCGGACGTCAGGCCATCTTATCTCTCTTGATCACCGACGTCAGGGCTCTGCAGCCAATCTCTGAGCGGCACCTGAAACTTCCCTAGCCGCCATAGACTGTTCACGCTGCTGGGAAAGAGATTGGAAAGACTTGATGAGATGGTGTCAAGGTGTTGGATGTTCGGCTGGATCATCGCCCACTTCTGTTGAGGTGACTTCTTGATCTCAACTTTGCGGGTAGCCGTCACTGACACAAACACATAACAGACTGCCTTCACAGACTCCGCTTGCCACTAAGCCCCACAGCATGAGATCCCATTGAACCCGACTGTCGACACGGAACGTGCGTTGCTGGAAAATATCACCTCACATGATGAACGGTGAACGGACAACAGCCCAAAGCAGAAGGCTGCCGTCCTTCACTGTTGCTAGTGCATGCAGATTCCTCGGTCCGACTCAGTGCTCTTCTCCTACTGTCAAAGCCTTATAAGGGGTTGTCCTTGGGATGGTGCCATGCATATACTGGAGCAGCTATATCCCGCAGTCTCGGGTTCCTCAGGCCACAGGTGCTCGTTTCCCGATTCTTTTTATGGTTGGCAGTAACCCCATATGGTACTGTTCTATACCAACAACGGGAACTCTGACTCCGGCGGTTAGCAAAGCGTTGGAGACTCTGGCTCTATCATATTGGTCTCGGAACCTTCAACTTGATATGGTGGTTGAGGGGAGCTATATTGGCTGAGGATGGAGTGATATACCAGATCCACGGCCGCAGAGAATGATGCAGCAATCAAAGATCGAAAGACATGAAGGACGGACCACGCTGAAATAGGGACGACCCAGATGTAAGCCCATGAGTGACGGCCAAGACCTGACGGCGTCAGGAAGGATGAAGCGTCTATTGAACAGACGAGAAGAGACGGATACGAGTGCTTCAGTGAAAAATAACGACAACGAAAAAAATGCCTTAAGAGGCTCTAGCGTTACTGAGCATATTGCATCCCGTTTGCTCTGGGTTTGAGCCTCGGGGTCTGGAAACTGCCATCTGGTTCTTCCATCCAGTATAGGCAAAAGGACTGCATTGGGTCTCCGAGGTGGCCCCGGTTCTAGATGTGTTGACAGTCTAGGAACTGGCAACAAACCCCGCCGCCACTTCTCGGGTAACCCTTCGTATGATTACGCGGTCAGTCTTATTGTGGTATTTCCTCGAAGCGTCTGTGGCTCCCTGAAAGAGTCAAGCTGGATAGTTTCAGGGTTCCCAATCATGGCACGTATGCTTTGAGTATGCGAGTTGCATGAAGAGGTAGCTGCGCCCAAGATTATTAAGGCCGCCAGCATCGATATGTCCATGCGACTTTGAATATTGAATGCAGATCGATGTGGAGTACATGTTCTATAACTCGACGAGGTGTACGGCACCGCTAGGGCTGATCCGAACTCAGCGTACCGACTAGGTAGTGGAGCTCTGACAGTTGTCAGCCTCCTGTCTCCTTCAAACCTTGGGACGAGTGGACCAACGAACCTGAGCTCGAAAGCTAACTGCATCCTTTGTGCTGGCACTCGTTTCGGTGAGCCTGACCGCACTCTCGGCTGGGCAGCTTGGAAGTTCAGCCGATGTATGGCTCCTGAGTCATTCCAGTTCCACCCTTGGCAAGCCAGACCTGGTTCTGTTCCTCCGAAAACGAGAATGGTGCCAAAGAAGGAGTGTGGTGTGTTTGTCAGCTATCGTCTTGGAGGCATTCAGCTGGTGAGCTCCGGTTCCTAGTATTTCAGGAGCTGACCTTATACGACAAGCTCAATCCCGAGCGTAAGAGCGTCACTTCAATGTGGAAGAAACTCTAGCATCCTTTTTGTTCATCAGAGTGCTTCACTGCTGCTACATCTTGTTGGGAGCTAACGAAGTTCGTACTAGGTCGCAGGATCACTGTCTGGTCAACAAACATTAAGCAAAGTCTACCACCCTTCAACTGCACGCTCACAATCATAACAGGTCAAGAATCTGGGAAGCCTCAACACAAAACTTTCCTGCTCATAGTGAAGAACAGTCTCGCTGCTTGAACCCTTTGTCTCACGGAGCTTGGAACATTCCAGGGGCTATCTCACGTGATAGGGCTTCTGGTCGCACACGCACAAATCTTAAAATCTCTCCTCACACACTTCCTTAACACTCTCATCCAACATCGTCACTCAGAACTCTTTCATTCACATCCAGCTACTAAGATCAGATTCGTCCCAAGCTACTTCTAACCGACGTACTTAACTTGATCTGGATTGAGACGACCTTGATTCACATCCTTCTACGAACATTCACCAAAACACAGTCGTGGTATATCTAATACATCCTCAACCACAGCTATGTCGATGAGCTCTGCAGATACACCGAACACAGCTTTTGCTCAACCTTACATGAGAGGATCATTCCATCAAAGTGCCCCACCGCAGAACAGCATGGCAAACCTTCGTCCTCGATCATCTCATGGCGGCGTCCCTCTTCATGTAAGTCATCGCTTGACTTGTGTCATCGACCTTGAGACAACCAATGCTAACTGTTTTATTTAGCATCCTACTGTCGTGGAACTCCATCAACAGCTTGGAAATCTGCAAGCTCAGCTCACTGGGTCCGAAGACGCACTTGAACATGAGAAACGACGTACGCAGCGTATCCGAGCGGAGAGGGACGATCTCAGACGAGAAGTTGGGCAAATGAATCAGAAAATCCAGCAACAGGCATGGACCATCGGCGAGCTCAAGCAGAAGATTACAGACCAAGCGCGTGACCTTCATGAACAAGAGATTAAGCTAGAAAAACAGACCAAGACCATCAAAGTCCAAAGCGACACGATCTCCGGCAAGCAGAAGCAGCACACTGGCGACCGTGCCCCATTCATGACTCCAGCTCACCGGACTACTCAACGCAACCTTACAGATGACACACCTTCGGCTTCTGCAGCGGCAGCTCGTCGTTCTCACATAAATGATCTTCCGCCTCCACCGTTCTCTCTCGGTCGCACCCAGCAAACTGCTAGTTATGTTCCGCCTCGTCTGTCACAGCAACACTTAGTGAGTCAAGCATTAGTTCCTTATGGCGAATCGGCTCCGTCCCAGACGCAACTCGAAACGAGATCAGTTCAACCCGGGCTTGTAGCACCAAGGATCACCGCATCTCGAGAGATCGATTATATGGGAAGCTTTCAGTATATCTTCAGCCTCACCGAATCGTGGGCCCGTAACTATGCAAACATCCCAAACGTCACTCGCGACTCGAAACTTCCCAAATCGTTCCTCAACACGTTGGCGGAGCTAGCCGGATCCAACACTCCACTTAATCTCCTCAGCGACATCCGTACCCGTCACTTCGTCATCGCCGCTTTCATCAACCGTTGCCTCGTGAGTAAGGTTTTCGTCATCGAAGCTCTCCAAGGTTTCAACGGCGATGCCGACCACAAGCTGGGGGTCGCCAAGGTCCACCTGGCCAACGACAGTAAGTAATATCCACTCAAATAAAACCTCCTGGATGGATTTACTAACCAGATACCGTGGCAGACGGCCCGCTACAAACCCGCGTCGCCGCCCTCTCCTCCATGGCGAAGACGGTGAACGCCATGAAGGCGACGAGGGGCTTCAAGGAGTTCCTCAAGGGGAGGGCGGCGGGGCGAGGGGACCGTATGTTCGCGGAGCTGCGGCTCACCATGCACGAGGGGGCGAACGTGGAGGCGGCGTGGAGGGAGCTGGGGGAGCTGATGACGGTGGGGCACGAGCTCGCCGTCGGCATGTTTAGCATGCCATTCACCTTCAGCTTCTCCTTCCCTCCCGCCCGCTCCATGTTCGAACCCTCGCGCATGGTGAGCCACGACCCCGTGGTAAAGGGGGACCCCCTGTCCCTGCAGAGGGCAGGGGCCAGGGTCAGGGCCGGGGTGTCCCCCATCACGGAGAAGTGGGAGTTGGGGGCGGCGGCCAACGTGCCGCAGACAGTCCACTTCGCCAAGGTTTTACTCCTGGCGTAGGGGGCTGTCTGTGGTACGTTGGCCGGCCGGGGGGGAGGGGGTGGTGGTGGCGGCGGTGAGGGGGGAGGGGGGCCCGGGGGGGCGGAAGACTGGGGCGAGGAGACGAGGGTCGAGTGTGTTCTCGTTTGTTTGTTTGTTTGCTGGTTTTGCTTTTGTTGCTTTTTTTAGATGGATAGCACCAGGGGCTCCTCCCTAACGAAAGGTTTTCAGCCGTGCCCCTTGCCATTCGCTGCAAAGTCCTTGTGAAGAATAGTCACACGAAGACCCTCCCTAATACTCTAAGGATTGTTCAATGAGGTCTGTTGAATGTGTGGAATCCTCCCTGTCCCGTTACAGTCAATACATCTACGCAGCTGAAACCAGTCCGTTGCCTCGTTAGGCCATTCCATGTATTCTGTGGGCCTCCATACAGTTGCACGCTGCGCTGAGGTATGGGCTTCCTCAACCTTACATCGCGGGGAAAGTATTCACCAGTCCAACGGACCTTCGGCCGCAAGGGCCCCCAATACGTCAAATCAGCAGCAACTCGTTTCAAACAACCGACAAGACAGACCGCCAGCGACTTGGCTGCTGGAAAGCACAAGCGACCTCCTGGAGGATCGATTGAGAGAGGGTTGTTAGGGTTGCCGGTTCTTGGGGGCATGCTTTATTCACTACGGTTCCTTGCAAAGCTATTATGTTAGTTGTAGCGAGATGGAGTGCTCTATCTCATCTGGAAATCTTTGTTGAGCGGGAGTCTAGCAATCAGGCTTCCACAGCTTGGCTATCACGTCGGGCGATATCTCCCTTGCGCTTCCTCCTCCCGGCCCTCGTTGCTGGTGAGGAGAGCCCCAGGAAAGGTGCGGACCCAAAAGCCTCAACGTTCCGGTTTCCCTACTTGTTGGACACCATTGATGCAGTAGGGCTTCCTCCGTCCTATCACAGGTTCCCAGCCGCCATCGACCCAGGAATCCGCTTGAACCGCTGGAGTCGCTGGATCCTCTCTTCCTGCCATGACTTTGGTACACCGTTCAGATTCTACTTTTGCTGGGGTCTGCGCGTAGGGTTCAATACGTTCATGGACTGGCGTGAAGGGTTGGACTTCAAAGTAAGCTGCCACTACAAACGTGGAGCTCCCCTTTTCGTCTGTGAGGCTTTTGCTCGCAAGAGCGACTGCCAGTACATAGACATTTTGTTTCCACTGATCCTTATTGCTTTCCGAACCGAGCCTTACACCACCATCATCAACGACCTGGCTCGAATGTCGCTCAACGAAAAGACCCTTCTTTGCTGAGTGGGTTGGGACAAGGATGGGAATAACAACCCACTCGAGTTGTACTCGAAAGCCGCGACCAATGGAATCCTTGCTTTTGACGCCGTCGTTCGCCATAGACTATCTCAAATCCAGGGGGTTTCCTCTTCCACTTCTCACTCTTAATGTATCTAATAAAGATCCCATTATAATTTAGGAGGACGGTGAAGACAAGTTATGAATCTTCGAGCTGGCAGAAGAAAGAGTTAGCTAGAGGTGATATATACGCAACGATTACATTCCGTCTTGGGAGGCAGCAACGCCAGCATACGCGGTCAGAAATACCAAACCTTAGAATACAGCCCATAAAGGGCCAATTACCCCCTTGCCATCTTGTCGCCGCCGCATCCACTCTTCGTGAGCACGATCCTTGTTTCATACCAGGCGGCCGCTCATGTGTGACAGGCATGGTGACCCTCTGGCACCTGGGTCTACCCGTCGGTCTGCCTCTCCCGCAGGTTCTCTTTCTATTTGCTGGCTGAATCCATTCCGTGACTGGAGACTGGTTACCAGGAACGAGACTCGGCGCAGAAAAGACGGTCATGGAGTCCATGATATAGAGAGAAATCCCTGCTTCATCCTCCCCCTTATTCAACGCAAGCTGTAAAGACCTATGACCTGCGAACAGATAAAATCCGGAGGTGAAGGAGCATAGAGAGCTTGGTACCTACGATGATCATGGCAGAGCAAACAAACCATACGGATGTCTATGAAAACAATGACACTCTTAAGGCTCGAGATCTGAGAGGGATATATAGTTTGAGCCGAGGCAGGATTAGGGTTAAAAGGACCGGAAAGGGTACAACGATGATATCTAGGAAATCGAGCTTAAAGCGTTAGGGGCTTTTCGTGGCAGTTGTCCGGTTCATTCTTTCCTTTTGCATTTTTGCACAGTATCTTCCGATCGTCGACATTGATAACTAACTAGGCCAAAAGACCTCTAGAAAGCGATCTGACATCGCTTTCTCTACCGGCACCTATGGGCTGGCCGTTTCGTACATTAACGGTGATCTGTACTCGAGCACTACCTAAAAGTGCCTTCTACGATTAGTAGAGTAGAGCCACCTCACCTGAATCATCGGGATTCAGGATCTTCCCAAGTTCGATCTGCTTTACATAGCATTGCAACCACTCGGACCCATGGAAGGAGATTAGTTATTGGAATCCGCCTAGGATTGGGACGCAGTTGATCCTGAAGGAATCCGAACCCAGAACCTCCGGGGAAATGGATCCCACCGCAACAATTATGTCTACCAGTAATCGGATGGAACATTGCAAGCCGCATGAAGCCGCTACTCATTCTCTTGTTTACCTCATATACATAAGTCTGCCTTTGCTCGCGGTCGACTTTGGGTTTTACGGTTTGTACTCTGTTCCAATTGCGCTTAATTCGGAGTGAGTAGCAAATCATTTGTTATGATGGATGAGCTTGAGCAGAGGTTCCAAACTGCAGCGGCCGAACGAGAGATAGCAGGTGCCGTGATTAGTGCCACAGATAAGACTGGTATAGTTGGAAGCATCATAGTCAACTCCAGTTCAATCGATGAGACTGACCCAAGCGGCAGGCAGATTCCACTATGCAAAAGCGTTCGGATCGCACTCTGCGGAGCCAGGCGCCAAGCCTCTCGACCTCGACACCACTTTTTGGATTCTCTCTGCCACGAAGCTGATGACCGCCGTGGCTGCGCTGCAATGCGTGGAACGGGGGCTGGTCTCGCTGGACGAAGATATAACCCGTGTGCTACCCGAATGGAAAGATCCTGATCTGTTAGAGGGTTTCGAGACGGGTACGGGGAAACCGATTTTGCGGAAAGCTCAGAACAAGATCAGCTTGAGGTACGTTTCAGGCGGCGCGATGTTCATTCTGTGACGCTAACGGTTCTGGATTCTTAGGATGCTGATGACCCATTCGAGTGGTCTCGGATATGATTTTCTTACTCCAGAACTACTGCAGTTCAGACAGTATACAAAAGACGAAGAGAACCCTGTGGTATCCCTGGTAAGAGACTACGGTCATTTGCTTTCACAATAGAGCTAGCTGATGGTTTACGCGTCTAGAAAGTGCGGCCGCTCCTATTCGAGCCCGGTGAAGGCTGGATGTACTCATGTGGGCTCGATTGGGCCGGCAAAATAGTAAGCACCCAATGTCCGGCGTCGACGAAACTATAAGCATTAACGTCAGGAACAGGTGGAGCGCGTCAATGGCGGAATGTCACTGGAAGAGTACATGCGAGATAACATCTGGAACCCTTTAGGCATGGACTCCACCACCTTCCGTCTCCGTGATCGTCCCGACATCGAGTCACACCTCTCAGGGTCGACCGTCCGCCTTCAGACCGGCGAGCTGATCAATATTCCCCCACCATACCCTGACCCCGCACCGCGGGACATGGGCGGGGTGGGCGTTTATACCAACGTTTCGGACTACATGAAGCTCTTGACGTCGCTGCTTTGTAACGACGAGAAAGTTCTAGCCAAGCGGAGCGTGACGGAGCTTTTTAAGGCCCAGCTACGAGACACGATAGACGTCATGGCCAAATCTAAGGATATGATTGACACCAGTATTTGGCCTGCAGGTATACCTCTCAATCACTCGCTGGGTGGGATGGTGAACATGGAAGCTTTCCCTTCGGGCCGGCGGAAGGGGTCGATGTCGTGGATGGGTGGACTCCATCTCTTCTGGGTGAGTGGAGTTGCTCGTGACTCGAACCCCTGACTAACAGTAGTGTTAGTGGATCGATCATGAAAGCGAACTGTGTGGCTTTTACGCCTCGGCGACCATGCCGTCGGAAGGGGTTTGGGAGACAAGGTCTATTAGGCTGAACAACCTGTTTGAGACTGCGGTGTACGAGCATGCCGCCAGCCTTCGCTGAACAATGGCAGCTCCTCGTATGGGAAAGGCCCTACGATCAGCTGGCTCCCGATTGTTGCCGGTCTTGGGTCACAGTACGGCTCAATGAAGATCTCTCTTGATACCATCAATGCTGTTGGATCTTCATACTGTTGTTGTGAGAGAAGTTCCGAGAAATGAACTCTGGTACTGTTGCTCAAAGCCCTAACAATGTAATGGAGTCCGCACTCAAAGCCCTCCGACCTTATCCGCCGGATGCTGTAGCTCATTGATCTATATGAGATAACCTCTTCAGCTCGACTTCAGGGACGAATTGTTTCGCACCGATTCAACACAGATTCCCATCTGTCCAAATGCGGACCTCGATATAATATTTACGCACAATGTTACGCTCAGGGTGCGGCTATCTATTCTATCTTGAGGCCCCATAGTCAAGAGACTTTGCCATTCCGTGGAGGATGGAATGGGTTATCTACTCAGAGCCCGCTATTGTGTAGATGCACAATGCACCCGTAAAGGGAGGTGTCCTGTGATGGTAGTCCAAGCGAGAGGCGAGCGAGTAGTAAAATACGGCCATCTATCCGGGGAAGCGTAGGATAATAATAATGCAGAGGAAGTCTCCACGGTTACACCAACTTGAAGGGTCATCTGTTGATTGAGATCCACACGTATAAAGTAGGTATTTGTAAAGAGAAGAACGTCAGATGGAGGGAGTAAACACTGAATTTCTATGGTGATGGTCACAATGCTGACCTTACTATCTTCGCCACGTGCCTCAGTGGTGATGGCGATGATGGTTGCTTCATTATCAATTCCCACTGGATCGATAATAACAGTACTGTGCACTCCGTACCTAGTAATGATCCCTATACCTTAGCAGATGCTATATTGCACATTGTGTTTTTATTTATTTATGCATGCAACTGACGCACCATAAGGTTACTTGAGTGGTCAGAAGGCGGCGGCGGCGGAATGAGGAGAGGAGAAAAGCGAAGACGACCCTCTCGCGCTAAAACTCACCGTCCACTGCAGCTGCTGTGAGAGTCTGCTCAACGTCGACGATAATGCTTCTGTAAGCTCGCCATCCCATAGCTTCGACAACGATTAAGAATAGCCTTCAATCCATCCTATTTGGCTTGCCTCCCAAGCTTATGTTAGTTGCAATGTCATAATTCTTTTCGGGCCCATCCACCAACGCTCAATCTGACGTTTGAGAGACCGACTCCGCCTTCCCAACTGGACGCGACCGACCTGGCTTTGCAGGCTCCGCACGCTGGGCTTAGGCATCCGTTGGAACCAAGGGGATATTCACCTAATGATAATTCATATGTCTATGAATTGACAAGATCTGTCATCTCGAGTTTGGACGTCCAAAGCCAGCAGTTGGCGTCAAGTTCCGTTGTTTCACGCCCACAGGCCATTCTGCAACCTTTGCAGAGTTCGGCTTCGTCGCTCGATGAGACATGTCGACTCCTTCGACGGCCACTGCTACCGTACCACAGCCTCATTCACATTACGGTTACCCACATCATCAAGCATATCAGCCAAATGTCGGTCCTTACGCTTCTACCAACACAGTGCTGAACGGGCCACCTCGATTACCTGCTTCCTACAAACCTTTTCCCACCAACAACCCATCCCCCTCCACCATCCATCGAACGGCAGCACCACAACCGAGTAGACAACCTCTACAGTCGCCCAACATGCCCACCTCACAACCTTCATCATCTCTTCGGGAGTCGAGAAAGCGCGATAAGCGTCCCGATTGGAACGAGTTCTACAGGAACGGCCCACCGAAAGAGATTATTGTTATCGATGACGACTCCCCACCTCCGAAACCTCATCGCGAAGACGGTCGAGTAAATCATACAACTAGAACCGTCATGGGAAACACGAGCTCACAACAACATGCGAACAAGAAACGGAAGACGGGCCCGTCATCGACCTACGACTCCGCGTATGACCAGCAACAACCTTACTCTGCGACCCAAACTCCTCACTACCGCGACTCTCCCTCTGCCACCACGATATCAACCGACCGAACAACCTCTGCACTCAATACAACCGCCGCTACGTCATTAGGCTCACAAAGCGGCGGCAGTAACGGAGCCTACGCGGACAATGGCACTGTTGGGCAGAAGAGGAAACGGATAACGCGAAAGCAAGTTGCGGATGAGGCCAAGAGGAGGGAGATTGAAGTCAATGGTGATGCTTATAGCAGTTACATTCCGCCACCGAAGCCGCCGATCAAGGCCAAGGATGTCTTCGTGCCTCCAGTGCTCGATGTGAGTGTTGCTGACTTCCCTGATGGTTGGCAGAAGAAGCTCTGACAAGTAATAGTTGCCCTCGCCGGCACTTCAGAAAGTGGATGATGATGACGGTCACTATATCGTCGTGCCAGACGCCGACCTAACACGTAGATGTAAGTACAACCTCATATCATTCGTCAGTCCATAGTCATTATATCTGACCATTCATAGACCAGGTGTCACGACTGCTCGGACAGGGCACCTTTGGCAAGGTCGTCGAAGCCTACGACAAGCAAAAGGGCACGAAATGTGCCATCAAGATCATACGGTCCGTGCAAAAGTATCGAGACGCCTCACGTATCGAACTACGGGTTCTCTCGACCCTTTCCCACAATGACAAGGAGAACCGAAACAAGTGCATCCATTTACGAGACTGTTTCGACTTTCGAAATCACATCTGCATCGTAACAGATCTACTTGGACAGAGCGTCTTCGATTTCCTGAAAGCAAACACATTCGTGCCCTTCCCGAGTAGCCAGATACAAAGCTTTGCTCGACAGCTTCTAACCAGTGTGGCTTGTACGTATCCGCACCACGCATATAGCATATTGGTTACTAATAAGGTGTCCCTAGTTCTTCATGACCTCAATCTCATCCATACCGATCTCAAACCAGAGAATATCCTGCTGGTCTCCAACTCATATCAGACCTTTACCTACAACCGGCAAATACCATCCTCGTCAACTACCATCCAACGTCAAGCACGGCAAAGACGAGTCCTGCTAGACACCGAGATACGGCTCATTGACTTTGGCTCTGCCACCTTCGACGATGAGTATCACTCATCGGTAGTATCAACGAGGCACTACCGGGCACCAGAGATCATACTGAATCTGGGGTGGAGTTTCCCTTGTGATATATGGAGTATCGGTTGCATCCTGGTGGAGTTCTTCACCGGCGATGCATTGTTCCAGACACATGATAATCTGGAGCATCTTGCCATGATGGAAGCCGTTTGCGGCGGCAAACTCGACTCCAAGATCGTGAGACAGGTGCAGTCGGGTGGTAGAGGCAACAATGGCAACCAAGCCGCCAAGTAAGTCTATGGGCGTTAGTTCTAATGACGCGTTCAAAGCTGATCAGCTCACAGATACTTTATTCGAGGCCAAAGGCTCGACTACCCAAACAACGAGACATCGAGGGCATCAAAAAAATATGTGAAAGCCATGAAGCATTTGCACGTAAGTATTCCTCGATGGTGGCCACAACACCGTATCAAACCGCTTACAGACGGTTTTAGGAAATCATCCCACCAACCACAGTGTTCAACAAGCAGTTTCTGGACTTACTCAAGAAGATCTTCGTCTACGACCCCAAAGCACGCATCACGGCTAAGCAAGCACTAAAGCACACATGGTTCAGAGAAAGCATCATCGACGACGGCACTGAAGCCGCTCGCATCCGCGTGGAGCGGGAAAGGGAGAGGTTAGCCAACGGGTACCACTAGTGTGGCTAAACCTCGACGGCATCCGTTCGACACGATCTCAGTGCATAGGTGATCTAGCATAAGCTGTTTGATGGGTTACGGAATGCATCATGCTTGAGGAGCTCCGGGGTTGCATCATATTCCCTACGTGTTCTGTTTAAAGTGGTTGCACGCATCCCCTCTCTTCTTATGGGTGGAGAGGAAACCTATTCATAACTAAAGCACCCTTGGCATCTATCTCAGTGCATAGAGATACTCGGCGTTTCTTGTATCATTTATTATGGAGATGTATGTGGGGCCAACGAAGGGAACGGAATGGCATGATCTTCTTACCCTTGATGCAAAAACGATACGATCTGATACGATCTGACGAAGCAGGAGAAAGAATACCATTCTTTGCCGAAATACCATACATATCCTTACCCTACGAAACTTCCACTGCGTCTTCGTGTGCTCCAGATGGCGACATGTCTCTAGGGATCACGCTACAACCGTGCCTGGGTACAGCTCGTTGCTGTTACGGCCACACATGGTGTTCCACTCCCTTTGTCCTCTCCAACTACAAACCGGCGCTCCAAACCCAGTCGGCATTGCCCTTCCCAGCGTTCAAACGCCCACCGCTCCCGCTCTCCCACCCTCCAATGCACCTACCCCTCAATTCTTCTAACGTATTCTTCCCTCCATGTGTGTATATGTATGGAATCTATAACCGTCCTTCACAATGGAGAATTCGACCACAGCAGGGCAGAACGGCAGAGTCATGTCGCTCAGACGGTGGTCGCATTCACGTGATGCACTACCTACGAGATGAGGGCGGGAGGCAAGGAGTCATGCGGATTCTATACTCGTGGCTTCGTCTCAATACGGTGACGTTGAGAAAACGTGAAAGTTGCTAGCGGAAGTCTGGTCCTTTGGGTGTCTGTGTGAGCGTTGGACGGGGGAGGAAGAGAGGAAGGTGGATTTGCGTTATGCCCAAGACGCTACACCGGATGGTCGAGGTGTCAACGGGGATTATGCACTGCTTGCTGTCCGGCTATTCGGAGCCTTCGAGTTCTGTAGGAGCACCGAGGCCCCCTCGTCTGCGGACTACGAATACGGCTACATCGACAGCTAGCTGACTTGCCATGTAGATCGAGTAACCGAATCACCAAGTGCCGCTGTTCTGCAAAAGAAACCCGGGAATCTATGCCTAGCTGCCACTCTCGTCCGAACTACCCTTGACCGGAAGGACACGGAGTCCGCCAACGCCCAATGCAAAACGCCCCTGGCTTCCTTGCACTCACACTGTACTCACACTCCGCCCCGCACACTCCTTCCCTCCCTCCCTCCCCAGACTGACTCACCACTTCCGCCCCCAAAGCGGCGCCACCGTCTCCACCGCCCGCTCCACCACCGCCCGCACCCGATCCCGCAGCACCCCGTACTCGCACTCCACCTCCAACGTCTCCAACCACACTCTCGCCACGTGCTTGTCGACGCGTATCTCCACCCCGGGGACCGGTATGCCGACCGCGTGCAATCGCTCCAATTCCTCCGCTTCCAGGTCCGCGAGATCGCGCGCCTCCTCGTCCGGGGTGGTGGGGGGTTCGGTCTTGATGCCGTCGGTCTCGGCGGAGGAGGCGAGTTCGGGTGAAGGTTTTGGAGGGGCGAGTGGGAGTTTAAGGTTGGGGTGGAGGAGGGGCGTGATGGTGGGGCCGAATTGCGCTTCGAGGAACATGCAGAGGCGGGCGAAGCGCTGGTCGGGAGTTAGGGCGGCGTGGGGGTTGGGGTGGGAGTGGGCGTGGGAGTGGGCGTGGGAGTGTTTGCTTGATGAACCTAACGTGAGCGTCAGCATTACGTGTCGTGTTAAGTCGAGTGGTGTTGGGTATCGTTGGCCGGTACTTACGTTTGACGGCGGCAGGGCTACTCTCGACGGTGAAGAGAACGGCCAGCACGGCGTCGGCGATGCCGTCGTTCAGCACGTTGCCTTCCCACTCGATCTCGACCTCGCCGCTGTTCTGGTAGCGCACCGTCACGCAGCCCATGACGAGGAATGCGGCGCGTTGGGGCGGTGGCGAGCGCGAGATTTCGTAGTCGGCCGGCTCGTAGTCTTGCGATTCGCCGTCGTGTCCGTTCGTCGTGGCGGAGCCGTTCGCTTGCTTACTCGTGACGTCGAGCTCCTCGATAGCGCCGAACGTGCCCTCTAGCGCCCATTTGATCAGGTCGATGCCGGCGGCGCTCAGTGTTAGTCGCTGCTTGCACATGATGGTTGTGGTGGTGAGACCCGCGTACTCGCGTAAGTCTTCTGGTGCCATCAGCGACATTTTGAAGTCGTTCTGCACCAGCACGCCCGTGATGACTTGCGGCTCGTCCTTTTCGGGGTCGTGGGGTGGCGGGATCTGAGCGAGCTTGCCGACCACCTTGGCCGTCTTGTCGGTCTTGAACGGGATCTTGAGCTCCTCGCAGTTCGCGGGACTATAGACCTTGACTTTGTTGGACTTGTCCGTGTTGAGGGAGAGAAGCTTCGACTTCAGCCGCATCATGTTATGCTTTTCTCCATGCACTAGTATCTTGGAGCGTGTTAGCGGCATTCACTCCGTGTGAAAAGACATATTCTTTCCTACTTACCACGACTGGGGCAGCCACTTGCTCGATGAAATCCCGATTCTCCTGCCCGTCGACGTGCGCTGCGAAACTGTACTCCTGAACACTGCACCTCCTAGGAATCGTGACCTTTTCTCCCTCGCCTGCCGGTCCCGATGGTCTCGCTTTCGGCCCAGTGCCACCGCCGCGACTGGTCATGATTGCCGGTATACTCTCCGGTTCGTTCATGATTTGCTTAGCCATCGTCCCTTCGACGCTGTACCCTGTAATGACGACCCCGTTCCTATCGTTCGGCGCCCAGCGCTCCAGCAATTCTCTACTGACTCCATTCTGCAACATGCCCGGGCTCGCCAGCATCACGCAGCCGCCGACATCATCGAAGCGTTCCAGATTCTTCAAACTGCGGATGAACTTGAAGTCCCACGGTCCGCTCTTGCCGACATCACCGGCCTGCTCGGCCTCCGCCATACGCTCGCGGAACAGGCGCTTGATGTTGTCGTTCATGGCGCCGACGTACGTCTGGTACACAACCATACACTTCCGCGCGAGGTTGGAGGCGTAGTAGATGGGGAACTTCTGGAAGTCCGGGTGACGGTTCCAGTACTCGTCGAGAATCAGAAGGAGCTCTTGGGCTCTACCCAGCGCGAAGACGGGCATTAGCACCCGGCCGCCACGGTTCAGGATGCCGGTAATGCTCTTCATCAGGGCGGCTTCGCGCTCAACGCGAGGGATGTGTGAGGCGATGCCGTAGGTGCTTTCGGTGATGAGGACGTCGATCTTCACGTTCGCGGGGACTTCGGCCGATATCAGGTGGCGGTCGTCTTCGCGCGAGTAGTCGCCTGTGAAGAGGATCTTGAGACCGGCGATTTCGATCAGGAACATGGCGGCTCCGAGAACGTGGCCTGCCGGGTAGGGGGTTATACGGATGGAGGAGATGGTGTGGGTGGTGTGGTAGTCTATTGCTTCGATTTGGGAAAATGTGGAGAGGTGGTCGGTTTCGGTGTAGAGTTGTATTCGCTGCTCTGACGAGGACGATGTGTTTCTATATCTAGTGAGCTATGTGGACATCATGGAGAGAAATATGTCAATTACCCGACTCGCACGCTGTCTTGTATGAGCCATTTGTAGATCGCCTTGGTAGGGTGGGTCATGAACACCCGTCCCCGGAAGTTGGTCTTCGCAAGTACGTATGGTAGGGAGGACGCATGGTCCAGATGAAAGCTGCAATGGTAATCATTAGTAACAGCGTGAGGGCAGAGAGCGTGGTCGTCGAAGCACGATCTGGAGAAAATAGTGGCAAAACGTGATGTACAGAAACCATCATATTTACACTGGCTGCTACATACGAGTGATTGCTCTCACGGCAGCATGATGGACAGAGCAGGGTGCACAAAACTGTTCTATTGATTCTCATATACATGAATTCTGACAGGACCCCATCCAAAAAAGACGTAAGCTCCCATCACGAAGCAAAGCCTAATACAGTAACGCCAGGTATACACAGTATTACCGGCAGAAACGTATATAAGGCGAAGGAGTCGACTCAGAGCTGACTTCGGCTCATCCACCCCCAGCATTGAGTGCCAACTCCAATCTGAAAGAGAGAGTGCGCTTACTGGCTTATCAAGAGTATGTCGACAGTACTTAGGTCGAACTCATCGTAGAACGGAAGAGCCGCAAGGCCATCATAGGCAGGATGTATCCCGGCGTCCAGCTGAGATAATCATGGATCAGCTTCGTTGCCAATGAGATAGGCAGCACTGAGCACTTACCATAACAGTCTTACCCTTGTACTGGATGATGTGACACGAACGACCAACCTCATTGCCACCGCCGAGACAGAGGAACATAAGCTCGTCCGCAGGATCGATGGGTTCTTCATTGCCCATAGACAAGGCAGAGAGCTTCCGTTTAGCGGCCATGCTGTGGGATCAGCCTGAATAAGATATGGCGGTAGGATGTTTTTTGTTCGTCACCCTTGTGGGATTGAAGATCAGTATTGCAATAGAAACCCTGAAAGTCTTTTGGCCGAGCATGTGCAGTCCCCATTAATGGCACTTATCTGGGTTTGTCAATAGGCCCAAGTCACTTCAAGTCTACTATTATCCGTGATTCACAGAGAGTATATTGAAGTTGAGCTCATGAGAGTGTTAGCGACAGGGAATGTCCTGTAGCATAGCACGTGACTTTCGCGAATCTCCCCAACTCCCTCATCATTGGGACATCATATACGCCTACCATCGGACAACGGCTATCTCCAGGCTATGAAACTGACTGTATGAGTCCTCAACTGGCTTTTGAGAAAGGATAGAGGTGATGCGCGGTTATAGATACAACTGTACAAGTATAAGAGCGAGCGCAAGAAGCTGCCGGTTACGAATGAGGTGGAGGAGGGCTTAAGGCAGTGAACTGATTTCTCCTCTTGCGGGATTCAACATGGCACAACCACAGCACCAGCAGCCGCAGCAGCAGTATTATATGCCGAGACCTTTCTCGCCTCCTCGATCTACACCTTCACCAGGCGCACATCAACCACCAAGTGGTTTTCTTCCTCCAAACAAACGACAGCGGCTTTCACCAAACCCTCAGTCGCCATATGTATCACCCAGCCTGGCACATATCTCCTTACCAAGCTACAGGCCACCACAGAATAATATTTCACCACCTGGAGTGAACGGCGCACACAACATGACGGCACCTCAGACAGCAGCAGGGGTTATGGGGCCTCCCTCACGGCCTGTGGAGAAAGCTACGGATATGGCAGAGCTTGCGGATGTCCTTGCCTCTTCAGGCGTTGATTTGAAAGAGGAGGAAGCGGCACTGACCACTCCATACCTCAACGCCGCTCAACAGAATAACAGCTACTCATTTAACTCAAACAATGCGTCTTCCTTTAACTCTACAACGTCAAACGGCTCTAGTACTGGTACTCTGACTGCCAGCAACAATTACCATCATTTATCGGAGAACTTGCCGGGGGGGAGGGATACTTTTTACGGAGCAGGAACGTTCAATCAGCCGGCCGCACCTTACCAGGCTCCTGAGGCGTTGGCAGAAGAGCAGCGGAAACGGGCAGCCCGCCGGCTTGCCGAGAAAAGGCAGTATCACATGAACGACCCGTTCCTGTCTGGTGGATCACTCAAGCGGAAGCTCTTTGCATGCGCTGACGCAAACCATGCTCGTCTACCAATAGATGGGGTGTACTCTCCTCAACGGAATGCACGGCAACCCATGCTCCCGGTGGAGGTCACTGCTCCTGACGGGACCACCGTTGTGGCCACGAAGGGCCAAAGCTTCGTATACCCTGACGCACCCATGGTCGATATTTTCACTTTACTGTCCCTGGCTACCGAGGAACGGATCCGCGCTATTCTGGAAGACGCAGCTACATTGGCGCTAGGAAGGCGTATAGGGTCACACGGAGTCGTACCGTCGGAGTGGGCGGATCTGGCTGTCGGTAATGGTCCGGAGTCAGCTACAGCAAAGTATACGCCTGGGAGGAGCGGTTGGGAAAGTGCCGTCAGCCCCAAGACGAATCCTCTCAAACGTAAGAGAGCACATACCTTTCTCTCTACACAACTTCTACGCTAACAACACAAGGTTCCTACTCCACCGCTAACAAGCTTCCCACCCCCATATCCGAGTATAACAAATCCCCTCTCCCACCAATCATCTTCCCCAACATTATCGCCCAAACCCTCCGCAACCTCTCCCAAGCCGACCGCATCGCCGAAGAAGCCCGCCTCGCCAAACGCGCCCGCCGCGCCGCGAACGGCAGCCTTTCGGGCGACGGCAGCCGCACGGGCTCGACGCCCAGCGGCACCCCCGGCACCGCCACGCCCAACGGCCTGCTAGGCGAGCGCGCCCCCGACGTCAAAGCGCCGACCAAAAAAGCCGCCAAGAAAGAAGCCGAGGCCAAAGCGACGGAGGCCCAACAGCACCAGAACACCAACGCCACCGTCGACCTGGTGCTCGGCGGCGGCGGTGGGCGGAACCTGTTCGGCAAGAAGAAGGGCTACAGCTGGCTGGACAAGAAGCCCAACGCGGGGCAGATGACTGGGTTCCTGGTTCCGTCGAAACTCAACACGGCCGTCAAGGCCGATGGCGTCGTGTCCGGCGGAGGCGGGCCCAGCGCTGTCGGCAGCGTCGCCAACGGCACGTACCTCCCTCCCGGCGGCAGGCGCATCGGCGAATGGAGGGAAGATAGAGAGCGTGGAGCGGGGGTCCAGTTGCGGGATCTGGTCAGCGTGATGGAGGCGGATGGCAAGGAGAAGAAGGTCCTCGCGAAGGTGTATTCGAAGTTGAGTTCGAAGGATTGAGGCCTTTCCTCGCGCGTTTGCTGCCCAGTCTTCGGAGAAATGGGACCTTTCCCCCACACCGGACAATAATGAATGCGTGTTTGCGCTTTTCTTTTTCGGGTTCGGACTGTCATGCATGCGCTGTCGGTAAAGGAAGCGGTTACATTCTGCATAGGTAGCTTGGCGTGTGGGGGCTGGGAATACTGGCGTAACGCGAAACCGCGCTTCTCGGCCGCGAAGAACAGATTGTCATTTGTATTCGTTTCTGTACGTACCTTAGGTCCTGCACTCTACGTCGATCTTTGAGCGACGCACTGGAAACCTTCCCATTGCCTTGGGTCGTGAGAGAGGATGTTATGCGTTGTTATCTCAAGTCTTCTATAAACGACCATAATAGAGCTCGGGTCCAGGTAGACGGAGCCCCTCCCGACGTAACATCTATACGCCCAGCCTCTTCTACCCTTTCCGCTTCCCCTTCTCAAAGCGCCAGATGCTAGGCTCCGAAAGGAGTTCGCTGTATTGCTATATGCATACCTTCTAATCTATCACCACCCCAAACTACAAGCCCAAGAACCCTCCCCACGCGCCCCCCGTATCCGTTCCTAAGAACCTACACCATCTACCAACGTTGAATCCCTCAATCCCTCCAAGACATCCTCCACGACCCTCGCCGCCAAGTCAACAATAAGCTCCACATCGGCTTCCGTAACCGTATAAGCCGGCGCGATCAGGACGTGGTCGCCGACCTTGCCGTCCACGGTGCCGGTGCCGGGATACAGCGAGATGCCGCAGTCAGGGTGCATCCCTCTGTTATGGACGGCCATAGCGACGCCGAGTTTAGGGTCGAAGGCCTTTTTGGTCGCTTTATCTTTCACGAACTCAATCTAGAAGGGACTCGTCAACACATGCGTAAAGAGTAGGAGGGGTTTAGTTTTGGGGAAAGGTTGAACATACACCCCAGAAAAGCCCCTTGCCCCTGATATCGCCCACGTGCGGATGATCCGCGAGTCTCTCTTTCAACAAGCGTTCCAAATAGGCGCCGCGCCTGGCCACGTTCTCCACAAGGCGCTCCTCGCCGATGATGCGCTGCACCTCCAGGCCCGCCGCGCACGCGACCGGATGGCCCTGATACGTCTGACCGTGCGCAAAGGCACCGGTGCCCTTCTCCAACGCCCGCACGACCTTCGGCCCCACCAGCACGCCTGCGACAGCCACATAGCCACCGCCCAAGCCCTTCCCGATCGTCTGCACGTCCGGCACGACCCCCTCCTGCTCCCACGCGTGCATCGTGCCGGACCGGCCCATCCCGCACATGACCTCGTCGAAGACGAGCAGCGCGCCGTAATTGTCACAGACCTTTTTCATGGCCGGAAAATAGCCGGGCACGGCTGGTACGCAGCCAAGGGCGGCCCCAACGACTGGCTCGGCAACGAACGCACAGACTGAGTCCGGGCCCACACGCTGGAACTCGGCGTCCAGCTCCTCGGCGAGACGGGTTACGTAAGCCGAGACGGATTCGCCTCCCTTCATTCCGCGGTAGGCATTGCAGGCGGACACATGCGAGAAGTGATTGGTGGGGATAAGGATCGGCTGGAAAAGTCTGCGCCGGGCGAGGTGACCCGACATGGACAAAGCACCCAAAGTGGTGCCGTGGTAGGATTCCTTGCGAGCTATGAAACGGACGCGTTCTGGCTGAGGTGGAGAGAGTTCGAGGAAATATTGGCGGCATAGTTTGATGGCGGCTTCCATTGCTTCCGAACCTGAAACCAGCGTCAGCAGGACGAGAAGCGGGTCAAATCCCAGTAAACGCCACTGTGGGTGTTTTTGATACCTGAGCTCACGATGAAGGCTTTCGACATTCGTCCCTTAGTGGAGTCGATCAGGTGGCGGGCAAATTCTTCGCCGCTCCTGCTTCCAAAAAACAGAGAGTGACAGTAAGACACCTCGTCCATCTGAGCAGCTATGGCCCTCTTCACACGGGCGTTCCCATGGCCCAGGCACGCAACAGCTGCTCCGCCCGTTGCATCGAAGATACGCTGCCCATTGTCAAGGGTCAGGTAATTCCCCTGAGCGGACGTCACTGTACGGGGTTCCTCCTTGATGTTTCGATGTAGAAGAGCACTCGGTGATGAAACGATGCCGTCCGACTTTGGGTTGAAAACCACATTTCCATCATTGACAATGGCTTGCACAGACATTGTGGTATGGAAGTCAAAAACGAATTGCTACCTGAAAGTACCAGGACCAGAATATTAAGATATTCTGTGCATTGCATAGAGATTCAGTACATGTAAAACAGAGTGATGTGGCTTGAGCCAGTTCAACCGCAGTGATCGTGTTTGCAGCAAAATGGACGAACAGAACAACCACGAGACGGGAAGGAAGTGGAGTGCCTGCAGATGCATGTTACACCCAGTAGCGGGATGTCAAACTCGCTTTGAAACTAAGGGTGATGTCGGTAGCCACATCCGGTGTTGTTCGGGGCAATGACTTCAGGGAATAACAATCTAGGCCATGAAGAACCATCGCCCAAGCTCCGTTGATAGTGAACGTGAGAGAACTCAAGAAGGGCCTTCCGTACAACTTTAATTGGATAACCAGTCTCTGGATGTAACGGGAACCAGCTGTCAATGCACATGACGATATTGTAACCCTCTGTAGCCACGGCCCTTTGGCGCTGATTGACCGAAGTCCCGAATGTGACAAATAAGCGCTGCCTGAGCATGTGCACGAGAAAGAGTCTAAAAGTAGGTGTACCAGAGACTGGGGGTAACTAGAAAACTTGCGGAGGACAATCCTCCGCTAGACCCACCTTGGCAGGACGGTACCAAACGTACCGGGTAAGTAACGAAGAGGCGGAAGCACATGTGACCTTTTGCAGCCATGGTCCTGTGTGCGAAACCCCGAGCACTGCGTGCCTAAGAGTGCATTTGGCCGTGGCGTGAGCAGAGGTAAATGATGAGCTGTGGAGACCCCTCACCACGTCGCATGGCACCACACGGGAACTAAAAAGCTGCCGCTGCTATCGCTGTGGATGGCACGACACGATGAAGTGATGCTGACATTACGGCGTATGTCGGTGAATGGGCGGAATCCTTATCCAGACCGTACTACCCGTACTAGTTTTTCGATCCACACCGGCGTTGCAGCGGTGCTCAGATCTTCCTCCAAACCCAAGTCTATTCCGAGACCGTTCCCAGCACCATGGCCGCAGCAACACCTCCATGTGTGTAGTAAGAAGCTTATAGGTAGCCTTCAATAGTCGCAAAAGGCCGAGGCCTTGAAGTGTGGTTGAAAGTTCGTACGCCTACGGGTTACCTGACGCAACCATCAGCAAAAGGCTTGAATCCGCGCATTGTAGATCTTCTTAGGATCATCTACCATGACGAGAATGAAAACCAGACTCGCCGTGTAGAGTAGATAGACAGCGTACTAGAGAGATTGTAGAGTAGTCTGCAGCTTCAGCAACTTGTTTGCACACTTGAGGTTGCTGGTTGCTCTCTGTATGTAGACTAGCTTTGTGCAACGCAACCAACGCACTTCGGCAAGCCCCATATCACACCTATAGTGACCGATACTATAGGTCGCGAAGCTATCGTCCTGCAGCCCTCTAACTTACTGCACGCTCCTCAGCCATAGCATAATTGACTCAATCACCGAAGAGGCCTGCACAGCGCAACGATCCCAAAGATGTACCAACACGCCCGCATAGAAGAAGTCTCCGACTCCGACTCGGACCCTTCCGACATGGACCCCTCCGACTTCGACCCATCCAACACCCTCATTCGCCCCGCACACATTCCCCCGCCATCAAGCTCCTCCGCACAACAACTGCGTCCCCAGTTCGCCGCTCCAACATCCTCCTCCCCTGCCGACACCGAGCGCTACAAACACTACCAATGCCTCTACCCCGTCTACTTCGACGCGACCCGCACGCGTGCCGAAGGTCGACGGGTAGGCAAAGAGCTGGCGGTCGCCAATCCGCTGGCGCGCGAGATGGTCGATGCGGTGCAGGCGCTGGGTCTCAGCGTCGTCTTCGAGCCCGGCAAAACGCACCCCAAGGACTGGAGCAATCCCGGACGGGTCAGGGTCCTGGTCAAGCAGGGGGGCAGGCTGAAGAACCCGAAGGTCAAGAACAGTTCGTTCGCGCACTCACGTTTTTGGGGTTAGAGATGATGCAATGTGCTAATAGGGAGGCTAGAACATCATCTGTATACGCTCGTCTCGGCGCATCTACGCTCGCATCCGGCGACGGAGGCTTCGCCGTTGCGGCTACGGATTGCTGGGATGCCGGCTCCTGAGAAATTGACGCCGCCGGCGGTGCCGCGAGGGTGGAAGATGGGCTCGATACTGCCGTTGCATTCGCCCGCCATGAGTGGCGGGGGTGTCAGTGATAACTTCTTCAAGGAGATGATGCAGGAGATACAGGGGCAGCAAGGGATCGTCGACGGTAATGGCGGTGGTGGTGGGAGCGGTGCGGAGGTTAAGAGGAAGAAGGAGAAGAAAAAGGGCAAGGCATGATCGAGGTACATCAGGAATTGAAAGGATGGTCGTGTTTCTAAAGCATTGCGTCGGAGTTCACGCTGATGTGATAGCGGATCTGCTACAAAGCTACAATCTTATAGTACTAGATAGATAGGGAGTCCTGCCCATGAATATCTTCCAGAGATATCAAAACC
The DNA here is from genome assembly GCA_025617375.2 of Acarospora socialis. Taxonomy (NCBI): domain Eukaryota; kingdom Fungi; phylum Ascomycota; class Lecanoromycetes; order Acarosporales; family Acarosporaceae; genus Acarospora; species Acarospora socialis. The sequence goes on from JAMYGW020000012.1 coordinate 717,112, forward strand.
ATGACCATTTCCGGCGGTGAAATAGTCTACATGCCCCTGATAATATCGAAGATTACACATATATTACATCGAGCCATCATGGCTTTTCAAGTTATACCTGGAATGACCTTTTCCGAAGGTCCAAAACGTTCGGGAATCCTAAAATACCGCCATGCTGTGGATTTCGAAGACGGAACATACGAACATCCGTACACAGTCTATAGCACCGTCATTTATACCGAAACAAACACTGTTACTCCTGCCCGAACCGCCAAGTTTCGCCCGCGTCTAGGTCCATAAGGTCGTCAACAGGTACATATTGCCCGAATACAGCATCCCATTGGTCCCAGTCGAACTCCTGCGAAGAATCCACATCGTCCAGCGAGGAAGGAACTTGAGCGTAGCTCGATTTTCGAGGGTCTGGATTGCTCATGTGTGGACCGCCATATTGTGCCATACATACCGCTGGCGAGGATTGCGGGCCCGATGGTGTCTTGGTGTCCTTCCGTTTAGGTGCAACTACGTTTTGGGGGAGGTCAACGCCATTTTTGAGAGGGTGACTAGGTTTGCGCGGGTTTGCTGAACCGGATTGTGGCGGTGAACTCAATTTAGGTTGAGCTTGCCGGGGCTGGTTTGCTTCGGTATCTGTTGGATGGCTTGTTTTGGCGTTGGTGTGGGTTTGCAACTGTGCGGCGCCATTCAGCTCGTTGCGTTCTGCTCCAGGCCGGGTCTGATCCATGCTAGTGTCAATGCCATTTCCGTTGGCCGACTGAGATGCCTCCGCATCGGCCTGTGCTGCCTTGACCAAACCGTGAAAAGCGTCCAACGTTCTCGGCCTCGGGGTGTCTGCATCTGTGGCATTTGCCGGATCGGTGTCCGACTTGTAGATAACATTATCCCGCAAACCCCTCATCATGTGCTCTCCAGACGACGGCTCCTGAGCAATCCCGACACTCATCTGAGCCTTCTCAGTCCATAGAACGTCTGGATCGAGGCCGGCTTTTTGCCAAGCCTTTTGTCGCAGTCGGCGTAACATATCCCACGCCTCGCGGCCGCCCTCACGAAGCGGTCGCTGCACGGAAACCCCGTCCTCACCGTGTACAATCCCGCCGTCAGGGCCGGAAAGGGCGAATATCTGGTCGATAAAAGCACGAGAGCGCGGCGCTTCCGCGCTATGAGGGCGTTCGAAAAGGTCAATGAGCATGATCCTAGTTTGATGTTAGTGTGTCCAGAGCTGGAATCATCGCTATGACGTCTCACATTGTAGGGTGCATAGGTTGATGGCTCCTATATGCTTTCATCAGTGCTGAGCCCATTTGGGTGCGTTCGTCTTACCCTGGCCAACTCCACTGAAAAGGCTGGAAAGACGGATCGGTAGCCAACTGAATGAACTTTCGCATGAATCCATGGCAGTGTCGAAGGGCACTATAATACCTTTTTAGAGACTGCTCCTAACATGACGGAGAAGGGAGTATTACTACTGGCGGGCATGAGCCCAAAGCTTGCTCTTAACATTCTTTAAAAACGGTTGATAAACAATACAATAAGCCTGAGCTTGTCAGCATCTTGAGCCATAACATAGCAGATAACCAGGAATACCTTGTTGATAAGTAATGACAACATAATACGTGCCCACCTATGGTATGCAATCATAGTCCTCTGATGGTAGTGTACCGCAAGATGGTTCAGGCCATCCTCAGGCGTCATGCCTACAAACAACTGTAGCTCTTCTGCCGTCGGCGGATGTGCTCTATTCGGGTCATAATCGAAGTCCGGGTTCTTCGGCGGTTCTTCATCTTCGTTTAAGCCCATTTCTGGGTTTCCGCGGGTAGGTATTCTCCTTATGCTCTCGTTGAGCTTGGTCTCGACATCACGCAGATACTCCTTCAAGATCTCGAGATCTCCTCTCACAAGCGGCCTAACTCCAAGTTGGATTTTGAGAATTTTTCTTGCCGTTTCTAGTATGTGTTAGATGGTTATATATGGAACGAGGTGGGGGGGGACTAACCTGCCATGAAATACTTGCCCTGCGCCATGACGTGAACTACAGAGACGTAGGAGTCCCCGCCGCCTTTCAGAGGGTCGTCGGGAAGGTCTGGAATACGTTTTCCAGCTTTGACTGCCTGCCGGTACTGTGACCCCTCATCTGTATCGAGCAATCTGTCTTTTAGCTCCGATACCGGTCTGACGTCCCAATAACCTTCATCATTAACCAAAGGCGGAAGTCCACTTGAGATGGACATGACGCCATCCATGTGAACGATATGCCACCAAACGCGTCGACGAACTTCTGCTTCACACGGGTCAAGGCCAAATTGAGCCCCGTCTCGATGGAGGCCCATTATCTGTGCCACACGCAATCCAAGCCCGATGAAAGAGCTGCTGGTAAGAGGCTCCTCCTCCTTCGCCAGAATCGTCTGAACAATGAGAAAAGCAATGAGAGACGGTAACGTCGGGGTTCTTGGGAAAGATATCAAGCTCAAACACCTCGTGACGTGGTCATGCAACCGCCCCGATAAAGAACTCCGTGATATATCGCCGAATTCGGCCTTGAGTTTCTTCGCTGAGCAACTCACAGAGCCGCCATACAACATAGCAAACAGAAGCGGAATGAAGGATGGGTGAGCGTACGGCGTTTTTGACGGATTCTTGTGTTCATACCATTTCCAGAATTCCTCGTAGTATCCTAACATTGTGGGAGGATGAATAAGAGGCATAACAGGATGGACTCCAAGGATGAAGCATCTATATAAAGCGTGGCACTGCCGTTTCGTGGGTAGCTGAGTGAGCATTTCTGAGTACATGGTGTTGAACCGAATGGAGTTTGCAGCATCATCATCGCTCTTGAACAAGAGCGATTTATCTAAGAAACCGTGATTCAGCAGCGGCTCATTTAGTCTTGTCGGATCCGAATTAAGGTCCGGGGTACCCTTGGCACGGTGCTGTGGTTTCGGCATGTCAGTGCTGTCATTCCCTCCTGAAGCTGGTAGCGTGAGGTCTTTCGCCGCTTGATGGTTGAGGTTACTGGTGACCGAGGTAGCACCATAGTATCGATTTTGATCACGGAGTAGTTGGTTGAGCTCCGCAATCTCGTCGGAGACATAAGCCCAGTAGGTGATCCCTACATAACGGCTCCTTCCCCCTTCTTGCAGGCTTAGATGGCCGAGCGTAAGGTTACTGACCGGATCAACCAAGTCGGAATGTTGGCCCACAGGCAGCGGGAAGTTGTCTTCATGATCCCGATGCCCTCGTTCCGAGCTGATCTCGTTCAGATGAGTATGATCTCCTCCATGTCCCTGCCGTCGGTGTTCAACGTCCGCCTGGCCCTTGATCTGGTAGCGAGACGACTCCTTCGAAGCTAGCAAATGAGAGTGATCCGAGTGTTGTTGCTTCAGCCCATTTCCCACGATCCCATAAAGTACCTCGGTCTGCCTGGGGTTGACATCCCGACTTAACTGCTCGACCATGGCCGTCAAGCGATCCAAGCGAGTTTCGATGTCCTTCGGGGTGACTACAGACTGCTCGGCACTCAAAGCACGACTTGTGTCCCTATCAACGCTCGAATCATCGTCCTCGGAGGCCCCAGACGCGGTAGTACCACTTTCTCCCTTGTGACGAATCGACGTCCTCCTACGCTTAAGGCTTTGCTGATAATCTCCTGAACTTATATCTTGTTGGATGAAGTTCTTCGGTGTGCTACCAATGCTGGTTGGGCTGGACTTGGTTACGCCATTCGAGTCGTAGACGCAGTCATCGCGGGTTTTTGTACAGTTGGCACATACAGGGTGCACCTGCATCGGTTGAGTAAGCTCTGCTCACCCTGTCCTGCGGAGGATCTACCTTGTCGCATTTGACCTTCCGCCGCCGACAAGCATGGCAGCTATAGCTCGCGCGATTGCGAGTGATCTGCCGTCCCCCACTGACTGAACCCTGCCCACTCGACCTGGGTCTGACCTCGTAGCCCGAGCCCATATTCTGCATTGACTGAGCCAGTGAAGGCTGGTGCAAGCTTCCAACGTTCATCCTGATGGCGGGAAATGGACAGACGACCGGTGAACATCAGCGCTCAAAATCGGAATCTTGAGTCCCCATATCTAGTGATCGAAGTCAGAGAAGGGTGGCGCAGAAGCGCAGTGCAGAAGAAGTAAATAACAGGTAACCAGAACAGATATCTACGATCGCATGCTGCGGCCCGAACCGATGCCAGAAAATGTTTGCTGCTTCGTCTCAATAATGACTCGCTGTATGGCAGTGGAGATAGCTTACTGCTCTAGTCCCTGCAGTTTCAGATTCGATTATCAGACGTCAGGCGGGCCTCCATGGCTGACCTTGACAACACAACTTCTCCCCGAGAGTACCAAGTGCTCTGTCGAGTGTCGAGTGAACAGGGCAGCTCGCGCGACCGTGGCGATGGCCACACGTCAATGATTGGTTGAAAGATGCGGGCGCCATGTCCGGCTAGCAGCAGATCCAATCGATAGACCGCGCTTACGACAAGCTCGCTCCACAAAATGCCATTAGCCATTAACGTAACAAAAACCTGGGGAGGCGAAAGAAAGAATCAATACCTAGGTAAGGTAGGTAAGGTAGGTAAGGTAACTAATAAGTGAAAGAAGCTGGCTGTACCACAGCAGTAGTACAGAGTACGCCAGGTACAAGTACAGCATCGTCCCATGTACCCACTTGATGCTGACCATCGGGCAGACTCCCTGGAAGATGCACAAGTTCCAAGATTGTGTTTTCGTACCCCTGATCCCCAAGCATCGCCATAGCCTATACCTTCCCTACTACATCGCGATTGTGTAAAAGATCGGATCTGTGATCTGATACTGACTTTGAAGTCATCTACGATTGACCTTCCCTTTCGCTTCGTCTCCGAGCATCTTCAACGCTTCTGCATATGCTGTCTTGACCTCCTCGCCAAGACCCTCGACGTTGATTTTGACTCTTTCGACTTTTCTCTCTGGAGCTCGTCGGATCTGGCGGCCTCGTGCGATTTCGTTCCAAAACCATCGTGCCTCGTTATGAGCTGTCAGCGTCCAAGCCAAGCCCTCTTTCCCTGCCCTCGCGGTCCTGCCCACTCGGTGCACATAGCTCGTCACACTACTCGGTATGTCGTAGTTTATGACACATCGCAGGTTCGGAAGATCCAACCCTCTTGAAGCGCGATCGGAAGCAATGAGTATTGACACCTTACCGGCGCGAAATGCCGATAAGACGTGACGACCGGAGGAAGTCGAGGTGGACTTGGTGAGGGTGCGGATAGTGCTGCTGTACGGTGGATGCAAGATAGACAGGAGGCGCGCAAGTCGTGATGCGTTTTCGTTGTTGTTCGTGAAGATGAGAACCCCTTGGGTAGGGTAAACGGGGTTTTCGTGACGACTTGCCGAATCTACATGTGGGGAAGATCTGCACGAAGTGTCCGAAGTTTCAGATGATGCTGAAGATGAAGTAGAACGCTGGCCTACGTCGATTGATGCTGGAACTCCGTCAAAACTTTGATTGGCCAAGGTTAGATGAGCGTCTTCCGCAACGCTCGTGTCATCTGACCACGGAGTGCGGAGATCTTTCTCCGGCGGTTGGGACGAGTCCTCCAACGGCGAGTCGTCGCACGTGTTGAGGTGGGTCTTCAACAGTTCCAATAGATATAGAGGCTTGTCACTCCCGTCTCCAACGCCCACGGCTTTTTCATGCAGTGTAAGCGGCAGATCGTAGCTATCGCCACTCTCCTTGAGGCTGGAGTCCCCTCCCTCTTCGACTGAATCTGCTGTTCCGCCGATGTCATGCATGAATTCCGATGTAGCCGTTTCAAGGACGACAAGTCTGGGTCTGTGTAGCTTCAGTGCGCTCAAGCTGCCCACATCTTTCGTCATGGTAGCGCTGAGAATTACTTTGCGAATTGATTTATGCTCTTGTGGGACTCCCATCTTGTACAGTAACTTTTGTCGAATCTTGAGCCGATCAAGGTTTGTCCTCAGAGCTTTCATGACTGTCCCCACCCAATCTTGGAAGCTCTCGTTCAACAGCCGGTCAGCTTCGTCGATGACCAGCCATTGAACATGGTCAAGATTAAACCCCTTAGTGCGGCGCATATGGTCGACTAGGCGTCCGGGAGTACAGATGAGAACATCGATGTTTGATCCATAGTCCACAACATGGCCAGGTAAGGTCTTAGGGATATCCTCCAGGTCGTCAGGATCAGTATGGAAGTCAAAGCTTTCCACACTCTCGGTAGGCGCCTCTTTCTGCAATGGCCCGTAATGATCCCTATTATATTTCTGAGTTTGCTTTACCAGTAGCTCTTGCTCCTCCTTCAGCGACTTATTTCCAACCGCAGTGCCGATCTTGAGGCCAGAGCCTGTCGCACACAACTCACAGACTTCCCAGGCTTGCGTGACAAGTTCTCTCGTCGGCACTATGATGACAGCTCGCAACTTGACCACAGTCCGCGTCCGCAGGCTTTCAATTAGTGGCAACATATACGCTAAGCTTTTGCCAGATCCAGTTGCGGCCGCAATGCACACATCCCCAACATGCTGTTCTGGTCCTTGGAGCAGAAGCGGGAGAACAGCGGTTTGCACGGCGAAGGCTGTTCTGTAGCCCTTGTTTTGTAAAACAGTCAAAACTTTTGAGGAAAGCTTAAGATCCTCCAGCGGTCTGGAATCCAACGTAGACACCCTAATCGGTTTCGCCAGCCACGGAGGAAGAGCAGAAAATGAGAGTCTTGCTTCGAAGGCTTGCACAGGATCTGGCTGCGGTAACGGCACAAGGTCGTGAAGCTCGACCTCCGTATCTGGATCGTTTACATCAAGCCTAGATTCGGCACTTGCGTCCGCTGTTCTTGTTGAATTGGCGAGGCTGTGCGACCTCTGGTATTTGAAATGAATCGACTTGTGCTTCGTATCAGCTACACCGTCCCTGTGCGATTCAGCTTCTGAAGCTTCATTGGCCTCATTTCCCTCGTTATGGCCCCCAATCAATGCATCCGCGCCATTAACTTCTACCTGCGTTGTACGATCTGGGCTTCCCGAAACGTTCATCCTCTCAACTAAAGGACTAGCAGCGCTGACGTCTTTCTGATGACGCTTCTTCTTTGCTTTCACCTTTTTAGACCTCTGCTCGATTTCCGGCGTGAGGTTGGAGAATTGCTCATTCATGGTGGGATCAGTCGTATCCGTAGAGCCATTGGTTTGTGTTGTGTGCTGGTTAGCACCATCTGACTGATGCAAGTGATTTCCGTCAAATCCCACATCAGATTCCGGCAGGGTATCTCGGGTTTCAGCTCTTTTGCGTTTCTTCCCAACTGACTTGGATGCAGAATTCTCGGACACGTCCGGCAAGATTTGTGGCGGAGGCGGAATGTAACGGCTATATAACGCTGAAGTCATGATTTGATCTCGGCAGCGAGTCTCTGGGAATATGCTGTATCTTGATAGGTGATTACCTTGGAGAGTTTCTGTGACCCTCGGAGGCTCGGACCCTGAAGGCTGGAATATTTCTGCCACCGCCTTCGCTGGGCTGCGTCTGCGGCTCGTCCCGCGCCCCTTTAGTTTCCCAGACCTATGAAGCAGCCCAGCCCTACCAAGTCGGATCGCATGCTCTCCAAGACTTAGAGCGGGAGCCGTTCAAACTCGGTGGTAGCTGTGCTATGCTCACTTCAATGGTCTCGATGCGTGAACATACTACACAAAGCTGAGTGTGCAGCCCAGCTTTCTGGGCAAGCCACAACCATGACTTACAACATAGCAATGGTCAGCGACTTCTTCTTCCCGCAGCCTGGAGGAGTCGAAAGCCATATCTACCAGCTATCCACCAAGCTGATTGATCGCGGCCACAAGGTCATCATTGTTACACACGCCTACAAAGGTCGTACTGGCGTCCGTTATCTGACCAATGGCCTCAAGGTCTATCATGTTCCATTCTTCGTCATCTACCGAGAATCTACGATGCCAACGGTCTTTTCATTCTTTCCAATCTTTCGCAACATTGTCCTGCGGGAGCAGATTGAGATTGTTCACGGTCATGCTAGCCTTAGCAGCCTTTGTCATGAAGCAATATTGCATGCAAGGACGATGGGATTGAGGACGGTGTTTACGGATCATTCGCTTTTTGGCTTTGCGGATGCTGCCAGCATATTGACGAACAAGTTGCTCAAGTTTACGTTAAGTGATGTGGACCATGTTATATGTGTTAGCCATACTTGGTATACCATCCGATACTTCACTAACAATGAAGGGGCTGACGATGGTGTATAGTAAAGAGAACACTGTTCTTCGTGCATCTTTGGACCCCTTGATGGTGTCGGTCATTCCTAATGCTGTCGTTGCGGATAGCTTCCGCCCTCTAAGTCAAGCCCCGTCTCATACCTCACACCCATCTTTCATATCCGGGGCAGACACAAAATCTCCGCCACCACAGCCGCAGCACTTGGGACCGCATGATATCATTACCATTGTTGTCATTTCACGCTTGTTTTACAACAAAGGCACCGACCTCCTAATAGCAGCTATTCCGCGGATATTGGCTTCCCACCCGAACGTGCGGTTCATCATTGCTGGCTCTGGACCCAAAGCAATCGATCTCGAGCAGATGTTGGAACGGCGAGTGTTGCAAGACCGGGTGGAAATGCTTGGACCGGTGAGGCACGAGGAGGTGCGGGACGTCATGGTCCGCGGCCACATCTATCTACACCCCAGTCTTACCGAAGCATTTGGGACCGTCATCGTGGAGGCGGCGAGTTGCGGTTTATATGTTGTCTGTACGCGTGTTGGGGGTATACCAGAAGTATTACCGCAGCATATGACGACGTTCGCAAAACCGGAGGAGGATGACCTAGTATTAGCAACTGGTAAAGCCATCGCCGCGCTACGAGCTAATAGATTGCGAACGGAGCGATTCCATGACCAAGTCAAGATGATGTATTCGTGGACTGATGTCGCAGAAAGAACGGAGAGAGTCTACAATGGGATAACCGGTGTCCTGAGTGAAGAAGAATTCTATGGATATCATTCCGGTGGAGGTTGGAGCGCTACAAGAGGACGAGCCGGAGTGCAGAGTTTTGCGTTAATTGACCGACTCAAAAGATATTACGGGTGTGGGATCTGGGCTGGAAAGCTGTTTTGTCTCTGCGTTGTCATCGACTATCTACTGTTTGTATTTCTCGAGATGTGGGCACCACGGGCGAATATCGACATTGCAAGGAATTGGCCCAAAAAGAAGGTGCAGGTGAATGGTGAGAGCGATAAGAGATCAACGAGTGACAGGATAAGTAGGAGGAAGAGTGTCAGGGATCGCTCTCGGGGAGGTAATGGAGGCGAATAGTGTTAAAGCTTGTATTCCTACCGATACCCCCTGCCAGAGTCAAGGCATGGACTTTATATAAGATACTCGTATACCTCGACCTTCGAAAGTGCACATGAATTGTGTGGCATCGTAAGAATGTCCTTTGCATTACAGTCTTCCACGAATATCTAATCCTTTCCCGCCTCGGAGTCCAAACTTGCCAAACAGTGTTAACAAACTAAATTCCCTATCATATCCAACGAAACCTTTATTATTAATCACAAGTTTATAATACGAAGCTGCAACCACCCACCACCCGCCATCCTCCATCTTCTACTTTCCACCCATCCCACCAACCTCCAACCTGACAGCACGATGCTCACCCCACCAACCCCACCCTTCAAGCGCAAACCGCCACTCACCGCCCCACCACCGAGCCCCCCACCGCCACGAAAACGGCCCCGCCTCCACCCCACCCTACCAGCACCAGCACCATCACCACCACGCCCTTCATCCTCCTCATCCACACCACCCGCACCCCGCCACCGACCCTACACCATCCCCTCCCCCGCCCCGCACCACATCCGCATCTACGCCTGGAACGTCAACGGCATCACGGCCCTCCTGCCACCCCACCCCGACCGACCAACGCGCCAACAACCCATAACCACCTTCCTCAACCGCCGCCCGGCCTCGTCGCCCCGCAACGGAACCAGCAATCCAAAGCCAGAGGACAGCGACCCGCAACTGGTCACCGGAACCGGAAGAGCGAAAGGAAAAGCAAACTCGCTGCGCGCCCGCCTCCGCCGCTGGAAATACCCGGAGATGGTGTGCCTGCAGGAAGTGCAGGTCGCGCGCACCGACACCGCGACGCAGCGCGCTGTTCGGATGGCTGTCAATCCTCGTCGCTCCTCTACGGGTTATGAGAGCGCCGCCTTCTCCTCCGACTCTGACTCTGACTCTGACGAAACCATGGACGACGGCGACGGCGACGGTCCAGGCCCGACGTACACAGTCCACTTCTCGCTCCCACGCTCGGCGTACAACGCGCGCGGACGGCGCGGGGACGGGAAGATCTACGGAGTGGCGACATTGATCCGGGACGATTTCGCGGAGAAGGAGGTGGCGGTAGCGGGGCGGTCGGTGGAGTGGGATCGGGAGGGGCGGGTGCTGGTGACGGAGCTGGCGTGTGGGGTGATGGTGATGAATGTGTATGCGGTGAACGGGACGGAGAGCTTGTGGCGGGATGAGGGGGATGGGAGGGTTGTGGGGACGAGGCATGAGATGAAGAGGTGGTTTCATGGCGGGTTGGTGGGGGAGTGGGAGGGGTGGGTGCGGCGGAAAGAGGGGGAGAGGGATGCGGAGAGGGAGAGGGAAGTGCTGATGATTGGGGATATGAATGTCGCGAGGGATCAGAGGGATGGGTGGCCCGGGATCAGGCTGGGCGAACAGCATGTGAGGAACCGGGCGGATTTCGAGAGGAGGTTTTTTGCAGGGGTGAGCGAGGGCGGGTTGGGGGCTGTGGATACGTTTCGTGAAGTGCATGGCGGGGAGAGGAGGTATTCGTATTTTCCGCCGGGGAGGGTGTGGGGGCGGAATTGCGATCGGGCGGATTTGGGGGTGGTGAGTAGGAGGTTGGTGGAGAGGGGGTGTTTGGTCGGAGCGGATATTTTGGACGACCCAGTGGAGAGGGGAAGTAGCGATCATGTGCCACTTCATGTTGTGTTGAAGGTCAGGGAGAGTACGAATGAGAAGGACGCTGCTGTGTGACTAGGGTTTCGATTGTCCTGCATGACCCGAGTGCCTTTGGTTTAGCCCAACGCCCGCTTTTCCACCCTTTCTCCTTATCAAAGTTGAAATGCCTATCACGCCACGTCCGTGTCCAGACCGATTCTCGGACGGATGCCATACTCCACAGAAAAGCCCGAGGATCTAAACCTTCTTCACCGGCACCCGCCTCCACATCCCCACATGCTCCACCCCATCCTCCACCCACACGCCCATCCCTTCATCCCGCACGAACCCATGCCCCACCCACATCCTCTCCACCCCGACCTGCGCATGCACCAGCACCAGCCCATTCCACCGCTCATCGCGCTCCGCCTCGCCGGTCGCCATCTTGCGCGCCTCCCGCGCCGTCGGGTCCGCCACCGGCATGACCTGCTCCGGGTGCTTGCCGGCCCACTCGAGTGCCGAGTTGATCAGCAGCCTGGCGAGGCCGAGACGACGGTAGGGTTTCAGCACGGCAAGCCGGGTGAGCTTGATGTAGGATTCGTTGCCGGAGCGCACGGGGGCGGTGGGGTTCTGGCTGCCACCGGTAGCAGCATGGCCGTCTTCCGGTCGAAGGTCACTTGAGTGTTCCGCCCTTTTCCCATCTCCCTCCGCCGGGCTTCCCCCGCCAGATGGTCCGGCATTGGGGTGTGGAGCTTCGTGTGGCGGCGGAACCAGCCGTATGGTCCCGACCGGCACCCTGCTGGCCTCCGAGCTCCGTCGACCGTCGGAGGTCGTGTGCGTGGTGCTCGAGACGGAGGCGTATACGACCCAGTGGAAGCTGCGGGCGTCGTCGTCGTCGAACTCGTGGGGCAGCGGAAAGGATTGCTCGTGCACGAAGACGTCTTCGCGGATGGACATGGCTTCTGTGAAGATAGAGGGGATGGTTTCGTCTTGGGCGGTGGAGGCGGCATTGCGGTTGTAGGAGGAGAGGGTGGGCCCGGGGGGTGGGAGGAGGGTGATGAATTCGGTGGACATGGTTGTGAGTGGATTGGGCGTGGAGGGGTTGATGGATGCTCTGGTTCTGTCAGACGGAAAGGTTCGTGAGATTGAATTAGCAACTGGTACTAGCTTTGTTGAGGTCTTGCTGGAAATGAAAACTCAGATCATGGCATAGGGGATTTATAGAGAGGAGAGTGAGCGATTTTATTCAACAGAGAGCCAAGACTCGCAATGACGCGTGTTGTGTTACTCATACAGTGAATCAGGTGGTGCAATCAGGATACCAGCATCCTTGAGGATAGCATGATCATTCGCGCGATCCAGAAGACATCAATGTGTGATTGTATTGTACGAGTAGTATGGAGGTCACTTCCTCAAAACGTTAAGGTACAGTGATCGACGCCTGACAGCTGTTGTCGTTCCGGTCTCCGTTTCCCGCTCCCGCCTCCGAGAGGGCCCTGCATATGTATGTTCCCCAAGTGGGTGGCATCACCTTACTGTAAATAATTACCCAGCAGCAGCTCACCGGCCGCTCAGAGGTGCCTTTCCCCTCTCTTAGTAAATGTAGGGGATAGTAAGTTTTTTATCCATGCCTGCAGTTTAAGATGGAATTCCTTGATAAGGAAAACGCCAAAGAGATTGAGAAAGTATGCATTGCAGCCAGCTTGCACTTAACAGGGGAATTTCAGATCCTCAGTCTAATGCCCTCCTAAGCCGATTCAGTCACTTCTTCCTCATCATCAGCGCTCTACCCACCGAGCTAAAGTTGCCGGAGGATGGTTGGGTCACATGATAATCATCGTCCTCCTTACCCAGCATTGAAGCTGTAGATTTCACATTACAATGTCATATGTGAGACTTGAGAGCGTCGTGTATCTGCGCTGAGATCCAACACATATCGTTTATATACAATATCTACTAGCTTCCCAAGTCTGCTGGAGCCCTACCTAACATCTACAGAGAGTCTATACATGCCCTCAAACGCCGCTCGGTGAATCCGCCATCAACACCCTCGCCATGACGCATCACTGTCCGCCGGAAGGTGCCTGTTGCAGTACCGACGAGTCAAAGAAGAAAGATCAAGTCCCCCCATTAGCTTCCCAATTATCCAACAACCTACCCACCTCCTTAAACGACACCGGTTTGGTCATGAAGAGATCGACCCCACTGGTGAAGGCCTCGGACTGATCCCTTCCCGAAGCCAATCCGGTCAAGGCGATGATGAGCGCTGGACGATGGCTATTCTCGGGAGACAGGCTCTGGCGTGAATCTTCGATTTGGCGGATCGCGCGTGTGGCTTCGAAGCCGTTGAGTACGGGCATGGAGATATCTGGCACACTGTGAGTGACTACCGGCGAAAGTAGGGATAGGAGTAATGTACCCATGAAGATGATGTCGTAGCCGTCGCTTTGCCCATACGCCCGTACGGCTTCTCCTCCGTCGTCTGCGGAATCTACCAAGCTGTAATGTCGCTTCCGCATATATGTTTGCAGAAGTCGGAGGTTGATCTTGTTGTCATCTACGAGCAGGATTCGCGGAGGCGGCTTCTCCTGCTTAGACTCGGTTTCAGAAGGTTGGGACTCCTTTGGTGGCTCCGAAGTCGAGGCGGTTTCGGCACGCCTGCTTACGGCAGACGTACGGTTGGCGTTGATTTGTGAGATTAGAGGAACCGTCTTCGGTCGAGGGAAATTTCCTTCCTCCGCAAGCATCGTTACCGTATCGTCACGCGGCAATGGATCGCCAATATGGGGGAAGGGGTAGTCGGTCCGTAAATCTGGAAGTTCAACACCATCTGCTGAGCCCATACCAATTGCCAACTGAGCATTGGTGCTTTCTCCGTTTGCCTGCACTTTCCCATCATCTAGGATATTGATCGGAGTTTCATCGTCGTCTGTTTCAATGGTAACCTTTCCAAATTCTGGAAGGAAACCTTCGATTCTCGAATCAAAAGATTGCTTTGTGTGCTCTACTCCAACTTGTGGGGTCATTGTCTCCTGATCAGGGTTATTGCGTTTATCGAGACAACTGCGTAGAGCGCTCGCTAGCTTGTACGGACCGAACGGCTTCGAAATGAATTCTACGATCCCGTTACTGCCTTCCCAAGAGCAGCTTTGCCCACGGCGGGTAGTGTTAGTACAGAGGCAGACCAGGGCGGGGCCCGCGCGCGTTTCAGGTGCAGTTGGATAAGCGGCACGAAAAGCGTCCAGGTGCTCCTCGTCGACTATGATGATGTCCGCAGAAGATGGATGATCTGACGACGGCGTGACGGCAATGCCATACCAGTCTGTGACATAAGTCGATAAGGTCTTCTCGACCTGGTGTTCCACAGAAATGCTATGACTGAGATTACTCTCTTGATAGTTTGTATCGAACCCGTATAGAGCAACGGTCGTGTTCTCGACTCGATCTCGTAACACCGTGATACAGTCCTGTTGTGGTCGGTTCAAGCTTGCGGAAGAGCTTGGCGTAGAGATTGGCGTTTCCAGGGCTTGACCCCTCATCATCGGTAGGGTGAGCCGTACTTCAGTTCCCTTTCCCAATTCGCTACGCACGTCGATACTTCCCCCAAGCATGTTGACAATTGAACGCCTTGGGCTGTTAGTACCAGTCTAACTACCTGGAGGCCTCTTGAAAAGTGCAGCTTACACAATAGATAGACCTAATCCAGTACCTAGAGCAAAACCATCAGCACCACGAGTCATATACAGCTGATCAACTAAGACTCTCATACCTGGGGCTAAGCTGTTCTCCTAAGAATCATCTATGAGCGGCTTTTCGATACAAAGTGAATAGAGAATTTACCTGGGCGAAAGGGGTATAAAGCCTCGTCCGCAGGTACTCAGGGGATATTCCACGCCCTGTGTCCGTTACTGTAAGGCGAACTGTCGTGGACCTCCCAGTGTTGGCATCTGGAGCCTCTGTGCTGTTGCTGTGGGTTTCCCCAGTGTCATCGGCTTCGAGACTTACGCGCACCCAACCATGGTCTGTATATTTCAGAGCATTACCTACGAGAAGGTGGAAATTTGTGTTAACGTTCCAGTGAGAACCAGGTGACACGATGCTTGCAGCGAGGAACTCACCGAGAAGGTTCATGATAACCCGCCGCAGAGCTCCGGGTTGCGTGGTAAAAATCCAATCGTGCTTCTTGATGTCCAGAATAACTGCCACGCGTTGTTCTTTTGAATCTACTCTCGAAGCAGTAGATTGGCCTCCAAGAAGTGTTTTATTAGTATTCAAGCCACGGTTGGATAGTTTGCCTCTAGCTCCAGCGGTGACATTCGTTATATCAAGACTCGAATAATCTGCGTAAATCTGAGCAAATATTAGACTATGCTCGTCTTTAGGGAGTTAGGATTTTTAACATGTCCGGTGAAAACCTGATTCGACATATTAGCAAGGGCGGGATGTGATTTTCTTCTGACAGGAACTTACACCCTCTACAACCTCTTCGCACACAGCTGCTACATCCGTTTCTGCAACGGTATCAGCTGCTGATCATCTTCCTGTGGGTTGGGTACGAACGTGCGTAAATGTTCAATAGCGCCGGCCCACCGGGCTGTGTAGACTTCCTCTGGCTTCTGTACGTCCCCTTACTCGTACTGGCCCGCCTAACCTTTTGAGCAGCTCGCCAATTCTTTTCGAATGAGTTGATTTTGCTAAAGTCCAACACATGGTTGATTGTGTCCTGGATGATATATCAGCAACGATAACCTCAAGTGCGAGATCGGCGGAACAAGTACAAGTAATGTTCTGCCGCATGCATCAATGGTGTCAACAAGGCTCTTCTGAAAAGTGTCGCAGTTCGTCTCACCGAGGAACTCCGCGCTCCCCAGGATGCCATGTAGTGGCGAGCGGAGTTCATGACTAATGCTCCCAATGAAGTCCGACTTGGATTGATCGGAGGCAATGGTATTCAGGCGGGATATCTCTGCCATTAGACAGTTCCCAAAAGCTATACAAAAACTTAATTCGGATTCGTTACTGAAAATCAGGTTCGAAAAGCTGAAACAGAAAGCTCCGGCGTACCACCTTGCGGACCCAGCATCCCAGAGCGGCGTGAACAACAGCTGTCTGACTCCAGGAAAGTGCGCTAGGAGTAACTTTGCCTCTGCTTCGCGCCGCTTGGCCCGTCGGTCTTCTGGTACTCCCAGACTCTTCGTCGTGCCATTACTGTACTTGTTGTGCTCGTCATCCGATGAAGAGTCTAAAATGCCAACATCAAATGACCAGAGTTTTCCTCTGGGATAACGTTTCACGAGGATTGCCAGTGCCTTCTCAGGTAAGGGACTGAAGCCCAGTCTGCTTTTAGCTTCGTCACCCTTGTCTGATGATGCGGACCTGGTTGAAAAGCCTAGGATAGGCGCTGTCCGTTCAGATCTGCCTTCGGCCGTCCACGGTGGGATAGACAATGTAAAGCTGTGTAGTTTTGATGCATACATGTCATTAAAGGCTCCAGGTGAAAGTTTCTCTTCATTTTCCTGCTCATCATCTCCGCCGGAAGACGTTTTTTCGGCAATGGACGCTGGAGTACTAAAACCGATAGACGTATCATAATATACAACACCACCGTCTCCTTCTAGCTGTAGAGACTCTCTGAGAAGGTTCGCCGCTCGTGCAAAGGTAGCGCGGTGGCTATTATCATTCTCTTCGTGGATTCGCCCGGTTTGTGATGCGTTCGACGAAGATGTTGTCTCGATCGCATCACCACCGGATGAAGTGTTAAGCCCAGTCGCTTGACTTTCATCACTGCTTCGAGGGTTCTGTATCCTGGTACCGTTCATACCTGAGAGCGGTGCTGTTTCAAGACTGTCGCCCTTGGTAGCATTACTGTCCGCCTCCTTGGTTTTTGTCTCAATGCCTGGAGAGCCGGAATCTTTAGGCAAGTTGTCCAGGCCAGTCACAGCATCACTCAGAGAAGGATAGCCCTCAACGAAGCGTGCCAATCCACGACTCATGGTTTGACCTCGGCGTCGCTCTTCAGCCTCCCTACCTAGTTCCAAATGCGCCATTATGTTTCGACTCATGACAGTCATGAAGACTTTTTGTTCCTGAGTCAGATCCGGTCGTATCCGATCGTCAATGACGAATAAGCTACCAATGTTTATGCCGCGGTTTGTCGTTAATGGAACGCCTGCGTAGTACTTGAAGAACGGAGGACCTGTGACGAACGGGAGTTGATTGAAGCGGGAGTCTTGCGACAGGTCATTGACGACAAATGCCGGGTACCCATTGGGAAGGACTGGAAGCTCGACCGTCTTCTCGCACAATCTTCCGCCAGCCGACACAGATGCACATCCAAGCCATAAGCCATCGCCTTCCTTTTCTGACTTCGAAGTATCTGCAAGGTCCAGAGTCTTCGTTGACTCGGCGATAAAGTATTGCGTCTCACAATCTATCACACTACAGCCAGTCAGTTTCTCTCACACCCTAAGCCAGGTGATGCGGATCCTGAAGCACCTGATCATAGCCCTCGATGCATTCAGCCGGAGAGCAGTCAATTGAGCGTAGGCCGTCAGAGCCGTATCGGGTGACGATGCTTGTGAGGAAGACACCGAGGGCGTCCGCGGAGGACAGGTCGGTGCTTGTAGCTGACTGCACGAAGCGGCATCGGGCATTGGCAGTCTGTGATACTTTGCAAGCTCGTGACTTCTTATCGCACCAGCACGACGAGCTCTTGTGTTATTTGACATGATTAGAGCAACAGGGAAGCCGCCCCGTAAAGAAGTATGACTGGTGCCCTGAGAAACGTTGAGCTTGTTCCATGGGACTTATCCAATCAAGCGGGCGTTCGTCACTTCCTGTCCAACCACCGAAAATACTTGGCTGTCTGCTTTGGATCGGAGGCAGCGCAATTGAAAGATGTGGAGAATCATGTATAATCTCACACCTCACACCATAAGTTATGAGCGCCGGTTCACTTATGCACAATGATGTCGTCCCGTCAAATTGGCACAAAATTTGAGATGTGCAGCCTAACCCTTGTCGCAGATCTTCGCTAAACTGACAGCTAACTGACGGCGGATATAAGCCCTCAACGTCCATCCAAACAACTTGTATGCTGTTGACTTTCAGTCTCTTAATGAATAGTAGTTGTTGTAAGCGGTCATATGCAATAAATCTCAAGAGCAGCCCCTTCGAGAGGTGACCAGACTACGATTATAATATCATCCGCCTGAACATCAAGCACCGGAGTTAAGCCCAACGCCAAACCCCCCTTAATTACAGCCTTCCTTCCCAACTCATACCACAGACTAGTAAAGAACACGTTCAAAGCGAGCTTTACACTGGCAACACACCCAAGACCCAGCACCTCCTTCCATCGGTACGGTAGACCCCTACTCCCTCTTCCTCGGTAAACCCTGCTTCCTCCTCATTTCCAAGTCGCCCTCTGCGAGCCACCGGCTTGCCTTGACGAGCTGCACGATGTTGAGAAATTGCTTCCCGGCCATGACAGGGAAAGACACCCCAGCGATGATCCACGGCCACGTGCTGTCCATCTTGTTCGCTCTTGCTAGCTCGAGTGCTCCAGCGCTGTACGGACTGGCGAAGAGCATAGAGGGTACCGGATGAGCGGGGTTGCCGGGCTGCGCCGAGGAGCCGGGAGTGTTGGGCAGAGGTTGGAGGAGGGATGGCGAGAGGATAGGCGAAGAGAAGGATAGGAGGTAGAGCGCGATGAAGAAAATCTCATTGAATGCGCAGAAGAGGAATAGAACGGTCTACATGTGGTCAGATTATAGAGGAGAGTTTGATCTTCTAGTTCCGCGTACCTTGTTATTGTAGTAGAGATACAGAAGTCGGCTTCTGCTCTGATCGATCTTCTTGTGGCTCTGTCCCGATCCAGCCATGGTCAGGGTCGCGTACATGTGCATGTAATGGCTCGCCAGATCTAGACTGATGAGGCCTTGGAACAACAGCGACCATCTCGGCCATGCGGAACTCAGAAAGACCAAGAGACAGGCTGTTGTGCAGCGATCTGTAACCATGTCGAGCACAGCTCCGAATCTGGTGGATTGCTCAAAACGCCGTGCCGCGACCCCATCGAGTGCATCCAGTAGACAGGAGATGCTGTAGAGGAGGGAGCATGTTCGAGGATGAAGGGGCATGTAGTAGAGGGATGCGACAGCAAGGACGATACGAGAGTACCCTAAGTAAGTATCAGCCGTGCGCTCCAAGCTTCCTGCGGTTTCGGAAATGCGAACCGATCAGATTAGGATAGAACAGAAAGATGTTCTCCTCTGACGCCGCGTCATTGCGGTCTCTTACCGGTCGGTGGACCTTGCCATTGCCGTTCATCAGGTGCTGAGTGTCTCCATTCAACGATTTCTCCGCGAGCGGCTTCCTCGTCCTAGCACCGTTCATTGCAGAGCCTCCTTTTTCTACTTTGACCTCCGCTTAAGCTGCCCTGTTAGGAATTCTCCGTCCAAGTTCGCAAGCCTTTCTTCTTCGTCACGATTACAGAAGCGCTATTGCCGTACTGACAGAAGGAAGTTGCCTTGTTGAGAGCTGCAGGTTAGCTATATACTCAGTGAGTTGTTTGCTGATAGCTTGATGTAACTTCCATGGACTGCCCTTTGCCTTTCTTGATGCCACATCAGAGAGACGGTACTCGTACCTGGTTTTAGCCAAACGACCTTCCAGTGTATTTCACGAGTGTACGTTGTCGTTGAGTTTGAGAATCGAGAGAGTCATCTATGTTGGGGCTGCCTAGGACGGACAACAATCCAGAGGGTAAAATAAGTTCCGATAAGGCGATAAGGCACCAGCTGCAAGAATTCCCTGACTCCGAAATTGGATTTTACTACGAATATTTCCTCTTGGAATCAAAGATTGTAAAAAGAGCTGTGTATAGGGTAGAAGTGCTGAGAAGATGGGCTGTTATTATCGCGCTGTTCAAATTCTCCGATATCTATCTTTCTACGCATAATTATCATAATAAGGTACGAGTACGAGACCGCAATATATATTACAGCCGGCCAAAATCATTACCGGGGCTCGGCAGTTGAAGACCGCCGAAAGTGATTTCTAAGGTATCGTCAAGTCACCTTAAGGTAACCACCTTTGTTGCAGTACGATTTGTTGATACATGGTCACGCCGATCAAGCTAGAAATATCGTAGAAAAGAAGATTGAGTTGGACTAGATGTTGGGAGAGCTACGATTGAGGAATGGTGTCTCGTCTCTCGCAGGAGCTTCCACGTCAACCAGCCTCGCGCTGCTCTTACGATAGTCAAGCGACCTGCAGCCCTCTGCTCCTCCTCCTCCTCCTCCTCCACCCAGTCATCCTTCCTGGTCTGACCCAAACACCTACACAACCGACTCAACGTGCGCTCGATGTCCTTGACCGCCGCGCTGGAAACCACGCGGCCTTCGAAGCAGAAAGTCTTATGCCTCAGCGTTCCGCCAATCCACCAGCGCAGAGAGCTCAATGTCCGAACAACAATAACCAGGATCTGGCTGACAGGATTTGAAGTAGATTTGGTTCTGAGTGTGCCGTCATCGTTCTGGTATTCACGCGTAGAATCTAACAGCAACGCAGTTGTACGGAACCCTGTCAGGAGGTCCGTAATTCATGAATCGCTGAGTTGCTGCTGCAGTACAGCGAGGCCGTCCCGGTCAGGGTCGGATATCAGAATGCCTCCCCGGCGTTGTTCTCTTCGACCAGTATCCATCTGGCTGGTGGAGTATTGAGAGGGAGTGTCATGTGAGAAGAGAGGTATCCGTGTGCGCCGTGATAGCAATCGAGCATGAGGACGACCCTTTTGACGATGCCTGACCAGTCGTCGTCAAGATCGCACAGAAGCTTGCCCGATACATCTACCTGGTCTTCGATGCCTGATTCTGCACCAAAGATCGAGTCCTAAATCAGGATGCTTTGTCGGCGGAGGTTCATCGCTATCGGCTTCTTGGTGATGTCCGGGTAGAGTCGAGAACTCCAATTGTAGCTTCCGATGCTATTGTACATAATTTCGCGCTTGGCTTGCAGCTTTTGCATGACTTCCTCCCTTGTGAATTGTCGGGAACGCTTCTCCATATTAGAGTCCATTGTAAGCTCCTATGGAGCGACTGCTTTCAGTTCGGGAGGTACAGAGTATCTTCGCGTTCCGTAGTGGAGCAATAGGCTTTACCAATAACAGTAGGGTGACATTTGGTGCTACTGGGGAGCCAAGCCGCCTTTGTAGTCCTTGTCAAAATTGTGATTGTGATCATGTCCGCCGGCTTCTAGGATCGGTCGCATCCTGCCTTCTCCAGTCGCGTGATTCCTTGGTCCCCATAGAGCCAAGGCCGCCCTCCGATCTTCTCTCCCAGCCACCCAGCCTGACCACGAGACATGTAGAGTTGTCACCTTCTTTGCTAACTTCTGTAGCAAAGCTCACAACGTCCTTAGCTCCTTGTTCTGGCGTCCTGGCTTCTTTGACAATGTCCACAATCTCCTGATCATTCAGTGTGCCGCTGACGCCGTCAGAGACGAGAACAAGAAAGGAGTACTGAGCCGGGCCAAGTTCTACTCGTTTGATCTCAGGCTCTGCGGACACTCCCAGCCTCTTTGATTGCATATCCCCAAACGCCCTGGTGTTTGCCAATCCGCTCATGCGCTCTTCACCAAAGGAGTCGGTGACGAAGCTGGCTGCATACTTCCGCAACCGATTGCCCTCAACAGGTGACGACGGATGATGATTGGTGGTAAGTGGGATTGCTTGGCCAGATGCAGTGGAACAAAGCAGAATCCGTGTATCGCCGACATGAACCGTAAGCAGAGTTGACGGTGAAGCGGGATGCCAGAAAGGGGTGAGGCTTGGAGTAGAAATCAGCGCAACGCTACAAGTACTACCTCCCTTGAATCTTTTGGGCCCGCCGATCTGCCCTTTTAACCAACTTGGCTTGCCCAGTATATCTCCCTCATTCAAAGGCCTCTCGGCTTGGACAGCATCTTCGTCCTTCTTCCCAGCCTGCGCCGATACGAAATCGAGATCTGCTTTGAGGAACGCGTAGGTCATAGCCGTCTCTATTGATGCTTCTCCACTGTCCTTTTCTGGGCTGCTGGCAATTCGTCCTGACTTTGTTCCTTCATCTTCTGTAGCTTGACGCTGAGCGCCACTGCCAACAGAGAAGTACTCCGGCTTGAATCTCCGGAAATACCCACCTACCACGTCCTTCCACTTGAGGACCAGTGACCGCTGCAGTTCCTCGGGCTCTGTCTTCTTGGACATCTGCTGTGTAGTAGTAGCATTGGTAGGGTTTGATGATTGATTGTCGCCTGCAAACATTGGCTGACCACGACTACCCGATTCGAGTCCTTCTCTCTTCAAACTAGATTGGAGTCCAAATTGCCTGGCCGCGTCTTCAATGTAAGTATGCAAGCCTTCCCTCAGGAAATCACTGCACTCATTGCCCCCATGTCCATCGAATACTCCGAAATAGAACACCTGTGGATCTCCACTCGCGCTCTCCGCAGAGGTGCCTTCCCCAGACTGTGCGCCTTTGGTCAACGACATCGGTGACCTCTTGGCAAACGCGGGGATCTCAATGACCCCAGCTTGATATGTGTCCTCATTGTAAGGCCTCATTCCTCTTGAAAGCGAAACGCCAAAATGATGTTTCGCGCTCCGCAGCGGTATTCGTACAACGGTCATCTCGCGAGCCAGGCCAGCCATGGGCGGGGGCGCTGCGGGAGACGGACCCGAACCTGGCGTATGCGGTGTGGAAGATGATCGAGGGAGCTTATGGTGTGGACTTCGAGAATCGGGATGAAGAGAGGACGACGGTAGGTGTGTGACGAAGTAACTGTGGAATTGTCTCTGCTGGTGACCTCCATCGCCAACCAAGCCCTTGCTTTTACTACGAATTCCGGCATTGTATGAGCGTGCGGTCGAACTAACAGCCTGGGAGTGGCGTTGAGCAAAGCCGCGACTGTGTAAAGCTCCAACTCTACGGCGTGTGCAACGGCTGGCGCATGCGCTTGACTTGGGTCTTGGTATCTGCTCGTTAAACAAAGTAGGAACGTCTGCAAGGAACAGCGATCAGCTTCAGATCCAAGGTTCTGATTCAATGGTAAATACCGTGGAGATCTGCTAGACCACATTGGCCGGCTTTCAGACGGTGCAAGGCGGCGTAAATGCCGCCACTGAGGGTCCAACTTTGGAACCATCGTGACATTGGTGACTATCCTGGAGTGGTCCCTGCCGACAATTGCTGACAACCTCCATACGACAGTGAATGATCCAGATGGGTGATTGCAGAGGACAGGGCGAGCACCCATGCTGGAATCGTTGGTGGCTGAGGATCCTTCCGTTGACTTTCAGCGCTCCGTTTCTCCGTAAATCATTGCCGGACAACCTACTAGCTACTACTAGGTCTAGGTGGGTAATCCTACAAACTGTAATCATTCTATTTACTCTCTAAGAGCTGTCTTCAGAAAGGATAAGCTTGGGAATTTTGGATTGTCACGAGCTAGGTTTCTCACGCAGTTCTTTGGATAATGCTGACAGTCAGGCAGGTACAGAAAGAAGGTCATGATTCTAACAGCTTTAAGTGATATGATGTGGTTAAAAGAACATGAAAATCCCAATTTTGTGATGGACTTGTGCCCCTGATGCTTCCATCTACTATCCCGTGGTTTGTCCCTCTGGTACGTGTCCGCATCTTCCATTTATCCTCGTAACAAGCATCAAAGCTAAGCCGTCGCAGCATTCCTTAAGCGGTTGCGCCGTGGGCTGGCCGAAGTTGGTGCGGCGGAGTCGGATCACCCAACTGGAATCCATAAAGTAAGGAGAGATACTGGGCCCAGAACCCCGGCCCAAACACTATAACGGCCAGGTCAAGATTTAGACCTGTCAACAGGATTGAGCAGTGTCCACTATAGCGACTACAGCTGCAATATGTTCGGACAACTAGAGGCTTACCTGCTCGCTGGATTCCACCCTGTTTCTTGCCCTGTGGAGGATCTTTTACACAGTAGGCGTTCAGGTGGTCACTGACCGATCTGACCTGACCCCAGTTTGAAATATCCGATGTTCCCACGGGAATGTCACCGACAATGAAGTTGAAATGACCGTTCTTGAGAACACTCATCGTTGTTAACATGACAGCACAGTGCCCTAGATTGTTAATCTCGGTTAGCTGGGAGAGCCAGATCCATCATCAGATAATGCTGCTAGTTTACGAACCAGACTGGTAAACCCGAGGCAGATATTCATTGGGGAGGTGACGAGACTGGTCATCGATATGGTTGAAAAATTGACGATCAATGGCATTTTGCCGTTGGTCCTCTTGTGGCAGCTGACCAATGGCCGCTGCACAGTCAGTGAAGCTGGGACTGCCGAAAATACCGTCGCATTCTCTTTGATTTGGATTTCCCCGTCCAAAAGGCACACGTTTGTGCAGTGGATACGGCGAGACGTCCGACAGCCAGGATGTTTCAATTGGAGAGGCGAAGGTGGTTACCTGGAAAGCGGAGATAAGGAACAAAGCAACGCTTCCGAACAACGACGAGGAGTACCGAAGAAGCATCTTGAGATATCAGCTGTAGCAGTGAGCTGATGGTAAGTCTGGTGTAGAATTGGCCATGGTCGCAATGATATTATCTCTGCACAGCTCATTGTAGTTATCCGCTTGATGCGAATTTATTGAAACATGAAATGCCTCAACGCAATGGAATCTGATTTGAAAAAGATCACCGAAAAGCTGATGCGCATTTCCTGAAACTGCAGAAAGCTGGTCGAGACAGTTAGTACAGCCTCATGCTAATGAGCCGACGAAGCGACAATGGCGCAGTGAAGGGCTTCTAAATCCAGGACCGCAATCACTTGCGTTGGCATATCTCTTGAACCGGGTAAAACTCAAGGGAAGTGTATGACCTGAATAGCCATAGCAGTGCAATCAGTAAGCGCTCGTAGCTGTTTTTGGTCCAGAAAGATGAGTTCAGTAATGCATCTGGAAACAGTTGAGAAGGGTGGAAAGGGTGAGGCCAGGCCCCATGCAATATTGGGGCTCAAAGCGAGCAACATGCATGTCGTTTTGTATGCACAACGCCGCTGCCATCCGCAAAGAAGAAACACGATCCTTTACAGACTAGAGTAGCCGTCTGAAGCCGTCCTGAAGCCCACATGTTGGACGACTCGCTCCTTCTCGGCTGCCGAATGACAGATCCAATCGAAGATGACTCTGCTTGCCTGGGCTTCCTGCAGCCCTAGCGTTAGCGTTCCACCATCTCTATGACGGTTGTTCGTGCCTCTCCCCCTCCATCTAGCAACCGTCTATAAACCCTCCTCACTCAATCCCATCCTTCACTACCGGAACTCCGTCCCTTCAATCTCCACACGAAATGCACACCATCTACGTCGCCAGCACCCACCCCATCAACCCCTCCCCCACCACCCAACGCATCCTGACGATCCCCGAAATCTGGAAAGGTCTCGTGCTGAAATGCCACAAGCCGCAACTCTTCGTCGCCGAGATGTCCGACTGCGAGGTCCTCGAAGAAATCGCCCACGGCCTACGGCGCGTCGTGACGTTCAAAGAAGGCGCGGGCCCGCCGGCAGGCAAGACGCCTGAAGACATCACCTACTACGAGCCTCTAAAAGTTTGTTTCTCCTCCGCCGCTTAGGAGCTGCGAATAGCCGTTTAGATGGGACGGGGTGGCTGATGGCTCGACAGGCCGAATTCCACATGCCGGCAACAGGGACGAAGATCGCGAACATCATCTCGCAGGGGCCGAGGTATGGGGAGGGCGATGAGACTGATCTGTACATGACGTTTACGTTCGAGTGGCCGTTTCCGGAAATGGTGGCAGGGAGCGAGGAGGCCCGGGAGAAGGAGAGGCAGTTGAGGGAGGTGGGGAACAAGACGGTGGGGCATACGATTGATGTTTTGAGGGAGATGGCGGGAAGGGGGGAGTTGTAGGGTGGGTGCGGGGCGCCGGGAGGAGAGGGGAGGGACCGGATGTGAGGGGAGCTGGTGTGTCGGGGGAGGGTTGGTGGGGTGGGATGGGACATAGGGTTGTGGTGGGTTTGGAGAAACGTGGCTGACGGGGCAGTTGTATAGACGGGTTTCGGCTCAATTTACCTGTGTAGGAGTATGTCTAAGTTAGACTCATGGTACTGGAGATAAATCCTTCCTACACAGCTCTTCTTTTCGCACTTTAGACCCACCACTCACCATCGTTCATCGCGGACCTTCATGCAGATCCGGGATGAGTAATCGTTGATAAAACCTAACTTATTATTAGGAAAAGTACCGTAAAATTCACCAATGGCCGAATTGAGCGTAGCTTTCTCGTCGTTGATGTTCGATTGAGATTAGGGCTGACCACATGTACTACACCCAAACGGTCGCGATTGGAACCTCCAAAGAGAGTGGTGATACTAAACCAAAGGGAGTCGCAATATGGGAATTAGCATATATATAAATCTACTGATAATCTCGCAAGCCTAAACTTCTTCCTCATTTCTAAACCCATCACTCTGTCGTATAGAAATTATCTACGTACTGAACCAATCTTCATACCGCTCATACGCATCAATCTATCAACATGAAGCTCACCGCCCTTCTCTCCGTCTCCTTTGCCGCGGTACTGGTGTAAGTGCAAAGAAGGATCCCATGATAGCAAACAGCTAACGACATATGGACAAATCTCCAGCTCTTCCTCGTCCACTCCCACCACTACTCCTACGCCAACCTCTGCCATCGCAGAAATCGCCAAAAGCAGCGACTGCACCACATCGTCAGTGAAAATGCAACAATTCAACAACAACATGACGAGCACGACGTATCTCAAGACCAGGACGAAGACTCGAGAGTACGATTGTAATGGCTGCCACCATTTCGCAACGACCTGGATCGGTTACCGCCCACCGGTGGGTAACTTGAATGGTTGAGGGTGATAGTCGACTAATCGAGATATGTAGTTTCATCATCAACCGACGACGGTGACGGTCAAAAAGACTACAACAACCGTCGGGGTGTGCAAGACCAGCCCGACGCCGCAACCGCCGCAAGTGCCCGACAGCGCAGATGTGGAGACCCCAGAGAACGAGACGCAAGATGCCGAGATGTCAGAAATCGAGCTCCCCCAAGACGAGCTATCGGAGGTTAAGACACCTGAGAGCGAGACCCAACAGGTTGCAGCCCCAGAACTCGAGGTGCAAGAGTTCGAAATCCCAGAGGGGATGGAAGTGTTGGATTTTTAGGAGGATTTCGAGACACGAATGGGATCAAGTGATCCTTCTAATGGCAACTGGGGAAAGGGAAATACGCCATTACAGGCGTGATAATTCGTGATAGATATTTGATCGGAGTGACACTTGTTTATATTCCACGATTGAATTCAATTTTCCCATCTTTTCCTGCTTTGTCCCAAAATTCTTTCTCGAGGGTATGTGCGTCAACGGCTTGACGCTGAGGGAAGGCCGCTAGGGCTAAGGGTAATGCGAAGATCGAGGTGGTTAATATCAAACCTAAGAAATTCAGTAAGCTCAATTCTCAACTCGGTGCGCAAATACAATACCAAGATTTACAGGCAAAGTCATTCGTGGTCTCCTCTTCAACCATTCGGTCTGCTGTAGTCTGACGAGGATTAAAGGCGGTAGCACCATAATCGGTGTTGCATTGAGGACTCGACTTAGTGCGGTCTCGCCCACCGCCAACGTAGCTGCCTTCTTGCTCTTTCCCAAACTTTGCACTTCGCTCCCGTCTCGCTCCCTTTGAGCCTTTTCCTCGTCGCTCAGTACCGGAAACACATCAATTCCTTGCCTGATCTCCTCCCCACGCATTAAGAAAACGTTGAGCGCTCCAGCTGAGGCTACCGCTGCAAAAGGCACCAGGCGCGTAAGTACAGTCTTTGTGCTGGGTGACAGTCGTTTTAGTCGGGGAACCATAGCATTCAAACCGAGAGCGACAGAGCATGATGCAGATACTGCGAGGAGGTACGATTTGACCATGGTTGAGGTGGCCATGGGAGTCGATTTATTGGCATTGGCGCTGTTAATGGCCACATTTAGGGACTGATTGGTGATTTGCCATAGTAATGTCCCAGTTGTCTGCTTGTATAAGCAAATGTTTTACATTTCGGTGCGCAGTCTATACACACCTTCATTCCAGGAGTAAGCATCCCTGCTGTAACCACCAGATTGGAAATGACGAAGCACGACATGCGGAATGGTAAGAACACTGGCTCGCCGGTATCTGCGAGGTGTCAGTATACCATGCTCTCCACCTTTCATTCGTCAAGCGCACCGGGATGCAGTGTCGAGTCCACGATCTTCTTTGCCTGCCATAGCTCTGGTGTCATAGACGGGATGTGGCCCAGTTTGTATGCCGAGATAAGCTGCTTGGCATGCTCGAGGCCTGAAGTCGAGACGAAGAGTGTTCTTCAAGGTCCTCTATTAGCAACGGAAGAAGTGATAACGCTATTGCAGTATACCTACCACACCATTTGGTGAGGCAGTGCCGAGCGGTCCTCACCTAGGATCTGCCAGTTCCGCCGATTGCTTCACACGTCCCCAGTAGGTGTTCAGGTTGTATCTTGATGCGGGAAGCTCCCGACTACCTGGTAAAGAGGCGGACATGGTAAGGAAGATCAGGAAGCTTTCAGTAGACCCTCGTTCGTCACAGAGCCAGCCCAGTTAATCGCAGCATCCAATGGTGAAGGACCAATATTTGGTGTTGAGATGGAATCTGATGTTGAACGAGAACGAAGCTGGTCCCTCCGTTACCGCTCTTTGGCGATTACGCTAATGATAAGATAAGGTAGGTAGGCAGCGGCCCCGCCATATCGGGCCTCGGGCCATTGACAGACCGCCTTCGGAAGTTTGCCCTACAACAACCTTATCAATACTGGTGAACCTAGATCCTCGCTCACTACTCGCAAGTAATAGTTGAAACAATGGTTGTCCTGATCCCTCCATATGATAGCAGGGTCCTAAAGGTCTGGCTCGCGGCCTGCAATTGCGCAAGAGGGCACTCAAACACACTTGAGATTCCCGAAAACGGTTACATACACCATGTTGGTGGGATCGCGGAACGGGATTTAGCAGTCTACAAGGCAACATCTCGACTCAGTCCAAACACCATGGAAGGAATTTCACCTCCTTAGCAATGCATTCATAAACAAGAACTCCTGTGTTACATCAAGCCGAACCATCTCCGTCACCGCCTCCACTCTTCGAGCCAAAACAGACGATTGTCTTCTCCGTCCATTAGATGTGTCCCATGACGACAAGCTGGACATCAATTGCATCTCCTACAAAAATCAAAGTCAGCTTCAGCCCTTCCTCTCACCGCTTGGACACTT
This sequence comes from Acarospora socialis, assembly GCA_025617375.2. Lineage (NCBI taxonomy): Eukaryota > Fungi > Ascomycota > Lecanoromycetes > Acarosporales > Acarosporaceae > Acarospora > Acarospora socialis. The sequence goes on from JAMYGW020000012.1 coordinate 746,371, forward strand.
ACCAACGTATCCATTGGGCTTGATATACACCTGCTGCGTCGCATCCTTTGTATTCTCGACGGCGAAGCCTATTCTTCGCATCAGATCACGCACGTCACCAGCAGCTGAAGAGATAAGATACCTTCAGCCCCATCCGGCCGCAACACCAAGATCTGCTTCCCATGTTTATCACAGGCGTACATAGCTGTAAACGTCCTCGGATTGTCGACGAAATCGAACTTCCACGGCACCAGCACCGGCGGGAAGATCTCGATGGTGGGTAGATCGTAGGCGAGTCTGCCGCCGATGATGGAAAGGTGGCCGTCTTTGAAGCCGAAATCCATGAGTTCGCCCGCCTGGCCGAGGATGGGGGTTTCCTCCACCGAGGGCGGTGTGCGGAGGAGGCGGAGAGGCTTGCCATCCACGGCATGCTCGTGTTGGGCGGAGGCCGTCAGGTTGATCACATGATCGAAGCCGACGAAGGCGATTGCGGGCACGACGCAGGGTTTTTTGTTGTTCGCATCTTTCGATGTAGGTTCCGCGGATAGGAAAGGTAGGGCGAGGAGGCCAATGAGAGGGATGAAGATATGAGAATGCATTGCGATGAATTTGACCGACTGAGAAAAATAAAACGTTTGATGATGGTTGAAAGAAATCCCCGACTCTCTACTTATAGAGTAGACATGTAAGACGTTCTCTCCTCACGCCGAGATCTGACTCCCGTATCGAATGCACGGCTATGGGCTCCATTGCTCGTACTCGTATATCGGTCAGCCCGTCCCACATACGATACAGAGGGGTTGAATGTCTCACATATCATTGATCAAACATTCTGGGACTTTCCTGCTTTAGGTTTCGGTGAAGCACAATAACAGTAGGGCTTGGCAGACTTAACCATAAGAAGCGGCTTGGCTTTGATATACGAGAATCATGGGATCACGAGGTGGCTCGATCCTCGCATGCTTTTTATAAGGTAAGAGCATAGTGTTTGTTAGTAACGCTTGCTGAAGTTCGGTAGTCGCCTTGATTGGTGGTTGTAGCGTAGGGCAATGCGCTTCGAGATGCTTAAAGCACGTATTCAAGCCACCAGCGAGGACTATTTCGTGGCGCCGCACGTCCAGACCGTCAAAACAGGATGACACATTTATTAACAAGCCCCTGCCCTATAAATAGTAACGCCTTCAATGCAGAGAGTATCTGATCGGGTCTGCCAGTACAATATTTGACGGTTGAACCTAGGAAGGGCAGTAGAAACTGGAAGTAAACTATTTGCTTGGTAAGCATACAATTCCCCACTATCAAATCGGAGGTAGAGACATATATTTTACTAACACCGAGTTTTTGATATTGGTCGCGTGGCCTAATGGCTAAGGCGTTGGTTTTCGGTAGTTTGCTATCCACCAAAGATTGGGCGTTCGAATCGCCCCGTGATCGAGTGATTGTTGTTTTGCCTTTTTAGCTCGCAGAGCTCTGGAATGCTGTGACTATCATGAATCTATGAGAAATAGTGGTTGAAATTTGACGTGGGCTTGTTAGCGGCGTTCTTAGGGCTCCATGACCGTCCCTCGCTACCTGGTAAAGTTCTGTGCCCAGATATATCTTTTACACTTAGCTCCGTTGTCAAATAGACGCAGTGAGGTTAAGAGTCTTGAGTTAACGTCGTCGATCTCAAGAAACTTCTTATTATTGCTAGAGGGGGATCTCGGGGATCCTCATCTTTGCTATCGCGACACTCAGCTCATTGAACAGCAGAGGTAGATCAACACTGTCCACCCTTCTGGAAGGGAGCGACGACCTTGCCTTTAAGCGTCTAAGCCAATATCTGTCTCTACTCATGAGAAGGCCTGGAGAGAGCTTCAGCACAAGCCTTCATGTGCTGAGGTCGTTCCTGAATTGGGCCATAACCATGGATGTATCAATGCTGACTCGTTGGGTCCCAGGCAGCCACGTGGGCCACTATTTGTGAAGCTTGTGAACCAAACAGGCTCAGACTCTACCTTTCCTTCCCCCACAGAGGACTGATCAATTACAAGTATGTCAAATCAGAGTCGTAGACAGTAGTACTGGAGTTTTAAGGATCTGTTCTATAGAGCAACCAAGGATGGCCACGTCCTTGGAGGTGCGGCAGACAGTGGCCGAATCATTTAAAAGTTTGAGATATGGTTCGAAGGCGCACACTGACATCTTATGTCCGTCTTAGGCGATGTCCTTGGTCCCACAGGACCTTTCAATGTGACTGGCCAGGTAGCAGACCTTTGGCAGATGATTTTGTGGTGAAACTGGGCTTTATAAGCATCGTTTCTCCAGAACGAGATTGCATGTACGAGTACATAACTTACAACCGGGCAGATTACTTCTTTGGTAAAGCGGGCTTCTGGTGGCTTGGAAAGCCCGATGCTTTTTATACAGTTATGTTCGTAGACTCATACTTATACTAGGTAGGTACAAATACCTTCGGTATGGGTGACCCCTCGCTTAACTTTTAAGGCTGAATTTCGACGAGGGGTCTGGTCCGGGACGAAGTTATTCTTGAGAATGTGATAAATCGATTGGCTGCGGTGAGCATGCAGCAGTAATCTCATGACTGCATTTCTGGGCTGATCTGGATAGTGCACCTCTCTGGTAAAGCTGTTGAAGTGGCACATGTACTGTGAAATTGGAACCTGAAAGCTGTAGGCTGTAGCCTCTACCGAGTAGGCGTAATCGACCTTGACCCTGCTCGGAGCCACAAATCTACCCTAATAATATCCAAGAAAGGTACCGTCATTCCGCTGGAAAGGCTTTTCGTTCCCCCTACCGTCATAAATGCATAGTTGCTTTCATTTTACACCGTGCCGTCTCCGCCAATACAGAACCATGAAGCGAGGTCGGAGTCTTATCCGCCGCCAGTATAGGAGGACGTAGCCCGATATCTTCCACTCTCAGGAGATCGTGGAAGAGATTTGGTTACTCAGAATCTTTTCATGCCAGATTTGAACTTCCGGTATTGCCTGCGGACCCTCTCGAGCGATGTCGAGTTCATCGTCCTCCGAAAGCTGCTGATTCGAGCCTTGCATGGGCAAGCCGGGCCTATTGCACCTATGCGCTCTTGCCCTTGATTGCGGACCGTCCGAAAGTCAGGGCAAGCAGATATCAGCATCATCTGTCCAGCGCCGATTATATCCTGACATTGCTTGACTGTCTTTCACGATCGAGGGCACCTAAACTTGGAGGGCTTGAAAAGCATTTTGAACGAACCCCTACGAAATACGACAGAACCGGGTCCGCTGCTTGCCCAACCCTACCGTCAACATATACAACTCCCTTGGTGCCCTATATGCTCGTTCTACCACGACCATAATGTCAAAAGCATAGCTGCTGTGACCCTACCCCACCATCCAGCTTCTATCCTCTCTGGAACGGTACTGCAAGCTAAGGCTCTCTATATTGGATACCGAGAATTGTTGAGGGTACTTATACTAGGTGGGTTCTGCGATGAGCTGGGACCAAGCGGGTTATAGGTACGGAAGCCTTGACGTCCAAAGAGCTCCATGACATGTTAAACGTGCCACGGAAGAGCGACATTGTGTCACCGAGAAGCGTGGAGGTGCCACGTTTCGATTTGTATTCCTCTTTTTGTCACCAAAAACATGTCTGGTCAAAGATGAAACATATCGTTTTTGATAGAGCAACTACTAACATCGATGTTGACCGTCTAGCTTCAGCTACTCTCCTACCGGGCAGTCCCCGACGCTGACCAAGAGTCCTACTTCTGCAACTTCCGGCAACCCTTCCCTTCAAACGCCGAAGTCTGAGTTAAGCTTCTTTGAATCGCCAGTGACTTGGAATACAGCAGATCTCAACAGCGGTAGCCCCCCACTTCCAAAAACACCTCAGCGCCTCGCTGCCACAGTTTCTGCAAAGCGAAGTTTAGACACACCTATTCAAAAGAGACGGACGTATAGCGAGGATCTAGAGGTTGAGCTTTCATCTCATGTTCATCATTTCTCTCCGAACCCAAGTCTTGAATTGCCCCCGGTCGAGCCATCGCGTCAATTGTCATCATCTCCCAATCCTTCTTCATCTAAACGTTCTCGTCTCAAGTGCGAACGGCTCGAGTGCCCGCAAGGTTCACTCGGTCCAGCCCGCAAAGACGCCATCAAGATGCGGTCAGCCGGCTCTATGCAGACTCCTCCACCAACTAGCACCTCGGCGTCCAAACGGAAGGCCAAGCAAGCGCAGGTAGCACAATTGGTTCAGGATTCAGCCTCGAGGGTGAGAAAGTTGTCCTCACCGACCATCGCTCAGCCAGTCAATCACGAGCCAAACACCGACTTCATGCAGCCTTCTCCGCAATTCTTTCCTGGTCTCGAGTTCTCCCCTGATGTTTTTGGTTATCCGTCAGCAGGGCCTGCAACGGCACCGGTATACCCTCAGCAAAAGCTGTTTTGGGATCCAGACACTAGCATTGGTCCGATGGATATGGACTTTTCTGGCGGAGGGCTTGACATGTTCGAATCAAATCCACCTTTCGATTTCAATCATTACGTGCCAACAGAGGCTGCACCAGAACCTGTTTCAGCAACGTCAACTTTCTGTATGGGATCCGATGGGCAGAATCCCGTAGCCGAGACGAATGCATACCATTTATTTACTACAAAGACTTCCATACCAGACATGTCTACGTACGCAACTTCAACAGCCCACGCTCCTACAAAGAAGTTTGCCGTCAAGCCAATGACTGTGGATCATGCGGTAGATCCAAACCTGCTTCTCAGTACCCACGGTCTCCAAGATACATCACAAGGCAAGGGTAACTCCATGACCAAGCCTGCTAGAGAGATTCGACAACCATATCTACACCAGATGCAAGAGTCGCGGAGGGAAAAAGAAGTTGAGCGTTCCCGGAGATCAAGATCGAGGCACACTTCACACACGTCGTCTTCACAGGCGACGGAACCCAAACACGAGAAGAGACCACGTCTGGACCGTAGATCTACCGATACTGCCCTTGGCAAAGGCGGCAGTACCAGTCGGAAGCACAGCCAAGGGTCCTCGTATCACCGCTCCAAGGTTGAGAAAGAGCGGGAGAATGGACATCTGCAAAGGAAATTGTCGCCCATAAAGTCACAATCGTTCGACATAAGTTCCGCAATCGTGGAACACCCGAGACTTCGGCCTCAAACAAGTGTCACGCTCACCATTGATGACAATGGTCGTGCAAGGACTGAAACTAAGTTGACGAGAGAAGAATCGGAGTCGGAGACAGATCAAGAGGCTGAGAGGATTGACCGTAGGACGTGGGGACACAGCGATAGCGAAAGCTCCGAGGAGGCAGATGCAGATATCGCAACGAGTTTCTATTCCTCATTTACGTTTCCGAGTTCGAAACAACCGAAGCTGGCACGCTTCTCGACAGATTCCATATCTCATTCGAAGAAGTCATCTTACTCATCGACCTATACGTCTTCTCGATCGGAGCATACCATGTCCGACCGAGGGCCAGCTTCGCAAATTGGCTATCGATCTTCACTTGGCTCTAAAGGGCCCAACCGTTCAGATATTCAAAACTCTCATGGTGCTGGTTCGCTGTCATCAGGGATCAAGTCGGAGTTTGGCCCTAGCACAGCAGGTGACTTGGCGAGTGAGGCAGAAACGGTTGTGGATTCTGACCAAGCAAAAGGAGACGCACAGCACGCTCTGAAAAGAGTGATGAAAGATAGGGCAAGGAATAAGAGGACAGAGAAAAGCTCGTTGTCCAGTTCCAAAACTCGGGAGAAGCCACGTCGTCAGGCTCTCCGACCTACCAAGTATCAAGCGCACTCTTCGTCAAGCCATCAACCTGTGCTCACCACACCGACCAAAATCCAGCCTCACAATGTCTACGACCCCACCTACAACATATCACCCACCACGATTACCGACCCGGACCTCACATCGCCGAGCACCGACCGGGGTAGTTCCGCCAGCGATAGTACTCGATGTGTCTGTCTCACGTCCGAAAGTGGCGGTCATCTGATGATCCAATGGTACGAGCGTTCTGCAACCACAGTGCGAGCAACAGAGCTGATATATCTAGTGATTCATGCAAAAAATGGCTTCACGTCAGATGCATCGGTCTCGCTCCAGAACGAATCCCCGCGGTATACGTCTGCATCTACTGCACCGGACACACTTCACATGTTAGGGGAGGACGGGTCCATGGACCTCCCAGACCTAGAAACATCATACCCTCCTCACCGTTGGGCCATAAGTCACATACTTTTCGTTAGTCTCGATGTCTCTACCAGCTATAGCGCTGGAACCTGTATGGTAATGTATAACAAAGTGTTGGCTGGACGAAGTACATCGTGTCTCACGATTCTTCGCCCTGCTGAATGCTGCCCTCGTAGATGTTCCCGGCAGGTATGCAAAGCACTGCGTGTGGACGTCTTAGGGCAGCTGCTCATGCTGTATAGCGTCAGAGGCGGTCTCTGATACCATAAGCGGTTGAGTTCCTCCATGAACACATTGCCCACAAGGGCCCTTGGCCCGCTTACCCGATTTGGAGACTTCTTCTCGACTCTCATCGAATGTAGCAGATTTTCTCGCCCCCCTTTCGCACCCTTTGCCTCCCAGTCCCCACCTTGTCCACCTCGTCGTCGCCGCGACCCATTGAACGAGCCAAGATGATCTGCCGCGTATGCGAGGGTATTTGAGCCAGATTGGATTATATGCAGTAGTGGCAAGACCAATGCACGCCGTTGCCGCTTCGCCGGACCCTTCCCAATCTCCAGCCTGCTACTACTGACAAACGCCTTTCGAGCCTATCGATAAAAGACACACGTGCTACTCTCAGCATACATCGTCCGCTCATAAGTTGGCTGGTCAATGCAGACCTTTGATGATTGTGAACAAGACTCTTCCACCGCTCTGCTGGGCGGTAGGGTTCTTCACAACTATGTGACGTTTATTGTGATTTGTTTTCTTTATGTAGGACGATGAGCCCTAGGGGATGAGATGTAAGGTCTCGCGGACGGAAGTGTGCTCAGCAACTCATGCAACTGCTGACATCACATAAGTAGCTTGAGTTTGCTCATAAACTGCCAGTGCTGCGCTTTAGTTTCGATCCCAAGTAATGCTTGCTCTGATTTTACAACGCATATATGTCACGGAGAGCACTCACTGCCGTCAATTGTATGCGCCCCAGCTTCCTCCTCCGATAAGAGGATGGAGTTCTATTCTCTCGACAAGTATTAAAAGAAACCTACCCCGTCGACTTCTTCGACGTCAAGTTCCTGGGTCAACTACTGCTTCTGACTCTACTTTTCACTAGCTTCATCGCTCATAAGGTACGAATAGGGTGACCGTCGGGCCAGCCTGACCCTGACCCGACCCGGCTTGACCCTGGCCCGACCCGCGGGTCGGGTCAGAAATTTTGGCCCGCGGGTCGGGTCAGGGTCAAACCAATTGCTCTGACCCGACCCGCGGGTCAATCAGGGTCAGAATATATACTATTATTAGAAATTTTGAGCCTCAATCTATTGATCTAGGGCTAGATTTCGTTAGAAATAAGCGTTAGATATACTATATTTAGTATGGACGGGTTGCCAAGCCCGACCCGACCCGACGGCCACCCTAGGTACGAAAGAAGGGGCCTGATCGAATCAGTATCTGGCAGCTTACCGTCCATCCTGAGTATTCACAACCAAGGAGCGTCGCGATCGTACACTCTCTGGAGGACCCTTTTTTAGAATAAGATGGTGGGTAGGGATTTGTGGTGGAGGACGGGCAACGGGCGAGTAGAGATTCCGCAAGGGGTGCAGGCGGGGGGGGGTGGGGGGGGTGGGGGGGGGGGGTGTAGTTGGTGTTTGAAGGTTAGGGTTGCGGCGAGGGGTGCAGTGGAGGAGATAGGTAAGGGCGGACGTAGGCGAGGGGGATGGTGGTGGTTGTGGGGCGTGGAGATGTTTATTTGCATGGCAGTCTGTGGTGCTGATGCTGGTGGGGTTAGGGCTAGGTTGGGCTTTGTTGGTTGCGGTCTTGGCGGTCTCTTTGGTAGCTTCTAGAGTTGTGGGTCTAGAAGTTTGACGATAGTTGTGAGTTGATAGAGAGCTTCGTTTGAGGGGTGGAAGGAGGTTCGAAGCTTGAAGTCACCGTTGATATTGCATCGTGCACTTGTCTGGGTAACAGCTTAATGATTGTATATAAGCCAATCGCACGAGTCGTGCCAAAACCACGTCTCATCGTTACGTGAACCCAAGCTGGTTAGCTGCAAGAGGGAAGATCTAGACAATTAGCCAGCTCACAAGATAAGCTACCTATCCGTTTTAAAAGCAATCCTTCACTCCACAACATTTACACGCTCAAACCGTAAGCCGCCCAAACTCCACGTCAAAATCCTCTGCCCTCGTTACACCTTCAACAGGTTGGTGACTCTGTCCTCCGACGGCAGCACCGCACTGTGGACATCGGGATGTCTGCATTGGCATGCCGCATTCGCCGACCGTAAACTATACGCCAGCCATGCATATCAGCCTTTGCTAGCTTCAAGTAATACTAGCGGAGACCTTTCTCTATACGTACCGGATGCCCATTCTGGCAATAATACCAATGTCCCGTCCCCCTCAGTTCCTGTGCCATGGCCGCATATACGGCGCGCTTCTCGTCGTTGGTGAAAGTCGTGTAGAAGGTCGAGCCACGGAGCAGCTTCTCGGCGTCCTCGATTTCCGCAAGCATGTTCGCTGTGCTGCGAGCCCTCGCGCATATGGACTTTGCCAAGTCCAAGCTTTCACGTGCTTCGAGGACTAGCTGTTCCATCTTCGCTGTGTTCGGGTTTGGCACTGACCTCTCTAGTGCTACGAAACGGGCGAAGAATACGTGCGCTTCGATCGCATGCATAGGTTGTTGCTGCATAAGTGCGTCTTTTAGGAGTGTTGTACAGTCCTCGCGGTTATATGACAGGTCGAGGATGATGGACGATCTTAGCCATTTATGTTGGGAAGCCCGTGAGCCTGATTGAGTTTGGTAGACGTTGAGGAAGTCGGAGAGAATGGCGAGGTCGCATCGCAGAGCCAATACGGTCGTGAGGAGACGATTGCGGACTTGGAGAACGCTTCCATCAAACTCGAACGTAGGGTGGACCCCAGTGCAGCAACGAACATTCTTCACCATCTGGTGGACTCGACTGTAAGGTTGCTCTTCCTCGCTAACCTGATGAAGAAATACTAGGATCGCCTTCCTCACCCTAAGGATGTGCGTATACCTCACATCCAGCCCGGAGAGCCTACGGATGGTTCGGATCTGATAGTCTCTTGAGCCTTTGATTTGTATCTTCTGCATACCTTCCCTTCGATGTTCGTCAGGGTATCCGTCTTGAGATGCCGCTCCTTGACCTAATCTTGTATCGGCATCTTTCAAACGTTCTTCTTGACTGTACAATTGTGCCTCTAAAGGCACGAATTTAGCGTTGGCCCATACGATGAATCTCTGCGTTGCTTGATCGAGGAGACCACGCTTAACGATTCGGTTGTATCGATGAATGTTGCGAAGTGGAAATCGACAAATGGGGCACGCTTTGAGACTTTTGGTGGAGAAGGGCTGTGAGGTCGATTTGACTTTGCGAATGGTTCCATCTTCCGCCATATCGTAATGCTCCTGAATTGCCATGGTTCCGTCCATGCTTGCTAGACTCATGATATGGCCACACAGCGGAACAATGACCGGGGAATCGTCGACATTCATCTCTCGGTAGCTCAAGCATTCGATGTAATCTACCATCATATCCTTCACTTCATCCGGCCCACAGGTATGACAATATTTTTCGGAGGGACATATCTCGCCGCATACTGAAGGACACTGGTGTCCGCACGTAAGCAGTTCCCTACAGCGTGAAGAACACGGCAGTAGATCGCAAGGAACGGCGCATGGTAAGGTGCATTTTCCGCGGTGGGGACATTCCCAGGTACACCGCTCCGCACAAGGCGCACAAGGTTCCTGGCACTTCTTGCCACATCGAGAATGACTGCACCGGACGTCGCATGGCTGCTCGCAGAGCGGGCAGGGCTCATCACCATGACAGATACTCTTGCATGAATGTGCACAGGTGCTGTATGGGCGTCCACAAGCTTCTAGGCACCTCGCATGGTCAGCGGCCAGAATGGTTCCACTCTCTCTGGCCTTGCACGAGTGGCAAGGGTGTGAGCACGAGTGGCCGCATTCCAGAATGTCCGCACATACTGCTGAGCATTCGAAAGAGTCGCTGGCTGGGTTTATGCAGCATTCTATGTTAACTGAATGCCCGCATCCAGGTACAATCTTCCTAACGATCTGGCGACAGTTCACCATGGTAGCACTTTGAGCCTTATGGCACTCGAGGCTCTCCTTGATGTGTCCGCATGGTAGCTGAACGTTCTTGACTTGGACCAGGCAAAGCTGACCACACGGAACTCCGCAGACCTTAGAACAAGCATGGCCGCACGACTCTCTACTCCTTGGACAAGGTTCCTGACATACGACGCCATCGTGGCGAGGTTGGGAATGGCACTTGAATGAGCACGAATGCCCGCAGGAAAGCCGCAAATCGCACTTGAGACTGCATCCTCCTTCGGGTGCGAGGCGTGAAAAGTCATCTGGGCTGGAGACGTCAATGGGAGTATTCGGATGTCGTGGGCAACATAGCGCAAGCGTGGAACCGAAGTTGTCGCCCTTCTTAAGGATGGAGATTACCTGGGCCCACATTGGGACGTGGCCGGATGTCTCTGCATTTCCAATAATGTACATACCATGGCGGGCACGGCTATTTGTTCACCATGTGTCAGCGTTCGATGCGTAGCCGTGATGTACTGGTAGACTTACCTCAAGAGGACGTTGATGCGATTTGAGGTTTTGAGAAAGCCACACTTTTTCTCTTTATTGCTGCGTACCAGTGAGACCACAACGACGTCAGCTTCTTCGCCTTGGAAGTTGTCCACCGTTGCAACTCGCAAGGACCTGAGAAGGGTGGTCTTGCGTATCTGAGAGATGGTTTCAGCTGCTTTCCCTTCATCGAAACCTTGCTTCTCAAGTTCCTCCTGGTCTCGTTCGCCTATGACTACCTGAAGCTCGTTAGATTGGCTTAGAATCCTTCTAATTTTCTGAAGCTGCCGCACGTATGGTGTAAGTACGACGATTCCATCGCTAGGATACACTCCCTGACGCACGAGATGAGATGTGAGAGCAGCAACCATCTGAACCTCATGATCGTTCGAATGTGATACTTGATTGGGCTGTGCTGGATCCTTCTGAGCTTCTTCTTCGGCATGGTCTAGCCAGAATAGTCGCCTACGCACACCGCTGACGCTAGGGTAGTCTCGGACAATGGGGTCGTCGTTAAGGTCTGGATACAGTGTATCGTGTACAAGTCGAGAGATCGATGGATGCATACGTCGCTGCGTAGCCAGACTCTCAAAGGGGAGCCGAATCCCAGCCTGTCTTGGGTGGATAAGACGTTCAAAAAGTGAAACATCCAGGGAATACTTCGCCCCTCGAACATTCTCCATAGAAAGTTCGTAATTTTGAACCTGAGGTCGAAGCTGTTCGTGATCGCCAATGAGAATTGCATGCTCGATTGACGGCAGCAGCGCAGAGATGGTGTGTGCCTCGAGAATCTCCCCAGCTTCTTCACATATCAAGACTTTGGAGTTGAGGCGATGTAGCAACTCTATATTTCTAGCAAGTCCCGACGTTGTCACGCCTACTACGTGGGCCTTCTTCAAACATCGAAGATTCAATTCTTGGTTGCATCGATTGAGGTTCCCCCTTGTGGTACTGAATGCACCAGTTGCTTGCACGAGCTTTTCCGACAACATCTGTCTTATATCCTTAATCCAGTGCTCGTATAGGATTCGGCGTTCCTCTGGCGACATCTGGCCGGTCGGGGCTGAAAGCAACGTGCTCACGCCGCGGGGTCTTGTTAGAATGTTTGGCTCTGCTGGTGCATTCTTGAGCCACTTTCGCACGGTATCATCATGACGCGATTTGACAGTTTCCCAACCTTCTTCTTCTCGCGGGTAAAGTTCGTAGTAGTGCTCTGTATGGTATGCTTCTAAATACCTCTTCACGGTTTCAGGATTCGTTGCGTCTTGTATATCACGCAGTAAGGCGGCGACTTCCTGGGCATCCTCCTCCAAAGCTTGGTGATATCGCCAGGCTTCGGATTTTTCAAGTTTTGTCTTCTCCATGTCCTGTGCGACGACCCGAAGATTCAAGGGTCTGAGGGTGTCTGATTTGGATTGGCCTCCAATCCGTATGATTTGCCGAGCTCCATCTGCATGCAAGTGCTCGAGGAACTGGTCCAGAGCATGATTGGTATAACAGCTGTACTTTTCTTAGCATAGAGCAGCGAATCCGAGAGGGAAGCTTACACGCAGATGATCGGGCCCATATCTACTCTCTCGCGATGAGCTAAGAGTACCTTCACAAGTTGGACAGCAACGTAGGACTTCCCAGTTCCCGGAGGTCCTTGAATTAGCGCGAGGCGCTTGGTCAGAGCGCTCACTAAAGCATTGCACTGTGCAAGATCTAGGCTAGAGTTGTGGTCGAGATCATGAATGTCGAACCGCTCTTGTGGCGATAACTTCAGAGATGTTCCATTCGCAATGGAAGAAAGGTCAAACTGAAACCCGCGCCCAAGTGCGTACTCTGGAGGTGGTATCTCGGCAACTCCACCAGAAAAAGCAGCTGTGGTATGAGCTGGGGCGAGGTAATCAGAGAATGGAACGTCCAGAGAGCGACTCATCAGCTGCAACGCCTGCAATGTTGGACGGAAAGACGGTACGAGAACGCCGGGGAACTCCACCAGTGCTTGCCTCGAACGTACATTAGTTCGGTATCGCTCAAGAACACCAAACCTGTCGTCGTCGGTTTCTTCCAGCAACCGGACCGAAACCACCGACTTTTGACGATTGTTCCATAGGTTGATTGGCTGGTTCCTCCAAGGTTCTTGCGATGTTTGCTTGATTGGAGTTTTGCCGTCTCGAGACAACCCTGGAAGTATGTCATTTAGTAAGCCCTTTGGTGATCGGGATGTGTCAAAGAAGATACCCACCGGCATCGTCAACACTTTCTTCTTCATGTTGCACCTCTTTTCTCCCCTCTCGGTCAGACACAGAAAGGAAAACACTCCTACCATTGGAGTCAACGAGACACAAGAGAGAATCCAACTGCAACTGCTTTGTCTCTGTCCACCACGTCTTCCGAGCCTCGTCTTTACTCAACGCCCTCGCACCTGGAGGTTGTTCGAACTCAATCAAGATTTGTAGTCCTTTCCGTTTGTCAAAGGTTATTTCAGATATGGAAACATGGTCATACACAAAAGTTTGGGCTCCGTGCATTGCTCTCCTGTTTCCGGAGGGGTGGAACGTAGGATCAGCCAGGTTCTCGATAATCAGACGCACGCAATCCCTCAACTGACCGACCGTGTCCTCCCGTAGGAGGCGGAATTGTCGGTCCAGGAGACCTCTGATGCCTGGAAGGTGGAGTTTCTCCGGGTCGGTCAATGGTAAGTACTCCAGCCGATGTGACTGTATCTCGCCTGCGGTTGGAAGTATTTTGATTTCGCTGATGTCTTCATGATCGTTGTCATGTCTCGGACCGTCGGGTGAAAGCTTGCCTGGCCATTCTTGTCCGGCGTCAAAAGTGGTGAGGCCTTTCGTTGTGGTGTTTCTACTATCCATCGGTGAGGGAATCTCGTTACCGAAGCGCAATCGTGTCCGTATCTTCTCAAGGGGGCGGAATGCAGCTTGCATGTTCACGCAACCTTCCGCATCATCGGGGAGCTCGCCAACACATGCTGAGATTGTCTCGACTATCTCAGATATTCCCTCTTCAATGGAGGCGGTTTGATTGCACACCAACATCTGGTGCAGAGTTGCAATTGTCGCAGTTAAGGAGATACTCAGAAGCTCACTCGACGTCGAACTTGGCGGTCAGAAGGATGCCAGCAATTGATCTGAGAAAAGGTATCCCACGGCGACCATTGACACCATAGAGAAAGGTATAGATTGTACCCACGGCATTCTCGAGAAGAAACGAGGAGAGTATGTGTTTATCAGAGATAGCTCTCAAGAAGGGCACAATCAGCTTTTCGAGACACGAGGTCTTTCCATCCGCTGTCAGACGCTCGAGATCAGTTCGCGAAAGCTCATTTATTCGAGCTAGCCCGCCCTCAGTAGCCAGAGTAGTGACGGCTCGGGGGGAGGTGGCGTTATTTCGAGAGACCATCTCCCAGGCAGTCCGAAAGAACTTGGACAGGCCAACGATTCCAAGCGCACGAGGCGGGCCCCGACGCATGTCTGGTACGTCTCGCCGCCAGGTCAAAAAGATCTGCTCATCCTCGTCTGGGACAGCCTTTGGGCTCGCGGTTCGCGGGCCCTGAGCGGAGCTAGAAGAGCCCGTCGTATCCTTACCTACGTGTGCGAAAGTACATGCATCGCCTCTGTAGCATCGACCCATCTGGTGATATTTGCAGGGTCGACGTCCTGATAGGCGTACAATGCTGACACTATCTCCACCCTTTCCGGAATCGTGACGATATTTGCATGATGCCCCATACGCACACTTACCTTGAGTAAAGTAGGAACAGGTTGGCCTGGATTCATTCGACATCAGTTAACCTTCTCGCCATGGAGATAACTTTACTCACTGGGTAGTTTGGACCATCACTAACAGATGCTTAGGTAGAAGGAGGTTGTTAGCTTCAGATATTGCACGATGCTGAGGAAATCCCAGCTATGTTGGGATAATATATGTTCTGATGACTGGCAAGGCTGGAGAAAAGGGAAGATACAAGTAAGTGGGTGAAGTGAAGGTCACATGCAATTGTCTCTCTACGCGTTGCTTCACTCAATCACCAGTAAGTGGCCAGGACCGTTTGACATGCACAGCCTTGCGCAAATCCAGATCCACATAGGCTGCCCTGAAACATAGCTGTGCACAGAAGTAGCTAGGATCTTCAGAATTAACTCTTCTCATTAGAATCGTTAGACGGATTGCTGATGCATAGAGAGTGTTTGGTAAGATGAAAGAGAGCACCATAGTCATTTGCTAGAGCGGTTAGTTGCAGCGCTTTCAGGCAGAAACAACTACAGAGATGGCGCATCTCAAGTGATAGAATGAAACACTCATGGGCAAGCCAAGCATGAACGGGTACAGATATATCGTATCACTATAAGCATTACAGGTAGTGTCGAAAGAAGCGTTTAGGTAATACAGGTGTCGATGCAGTTGATAGATGAGGTGGAACGTGATTCTTGAATGTCCCGCTTGGAGTGTGGTCCATGCGTCTCTTGGCGCCCCACATGTTGCTTATGTGTAAGGCAAAGGAGCCCTTCAAGATCAACAGCATCTTCCGGGATCATGTCATGGCTCTCTACTATGAGGCGGCACAACTATTGACCACAGTCTCAGACAGCGGAGGGTCACTTAAGTCCCGCATCTACAAATCCGCCGATCTCAAGTCCAACCCATCCCACATCTACGCCCTCATCAGCGAGGCGTCAAGATGGAGCCCTGTCCTGAAAGAAGTGATTGAAAAGTCTGGAATCCTACCACTGGAGCGAAAGGTGCGGCGCATCGTCTCGTCTGCAATTCTACGTAAATATACTGACTGACGGAAGTTGCCTCCCCTATAGCTTACACCTGCTCTGGCTCTTTTACTCGTCCACGATCAGCTGTTGTCAAAGCGTGGGATCGTAGCACCAGCTCCACACCTCTTGAAGGTCGCAGTCACTAGGCATAAGGCGCGCTTGAACGCAGAGTTTACGAAGGCGAGACTGCGGAGGGGCTTCGCGTCTGTGGAAGCGCTCCGGGTCCATCTGAATACCGGACAGGGCAACACAACACCCAGTTTAGGCCATAAAGAAACAGGTGCTGAAGAGGCTCTTGGCAACGATGACATAGGATGGGCCCATCCACGGTGGGTTCGAGTTAACACAGTTCGCAGCTCGTTGGAAGTGCAACTGGCGACAACCTTTGCCGACTACGTTCAGGTTGAGAGGATTGAGCAGCTTCTCCAAGGGGCATCCGAATCCCAGGGTTTGAAAGTGCTCCATGTTGACCGTCATATTCCCAGTTTACTAGCGCTGCCCGCAGCAGCAGATCTGAGTGCAACACCGGCATATCGGAAAGGCGAAATCATCTTCCAGGATAAGGCATCCTGCTTGCCCGCGTACCTTTTGGATCCGGGAGATCAAGATGGAGATATCATCGACGCGTGTGCCGCACCGGGCAACAAGACGACCCACATTGCAGCCTTACTCCGACGCTCTGGACCTGCATTTGAGAAACCCAGGATCCTGGCGTGTGAGAAGGACAAAAGCCGGGCGGTAATATTGCAGAAGATGGTCGACTGGGCGGGAGTACAGAAAGCGGTAGATGTAAAGGTGGGTCAGGACTTCCTGAAGTTGGACCCAGAAGATCCAGCTTTTAAGAACGTTGGTGCGTTGCTGCTGGACCCAAGTTGCTCTGGCAGCGGCATTGTGGGAAGGGACGATATGCCGCGAGTTGTCCTCCCAAGCGCGGATGCCGGAATGGGCATCTCAAAGAATACGAACAAGCGCAAACGCTCGACTCGCAATATTCCTGTAAAGTCTATGCCAGATCCCCCGGAAGAAGAAAAGTTTATGGATGGTAGCGATAGCGAAAAGCTTCAAGCCCGTCTGCAAGCGCTGTCGGCGTTCCAACGAAAACTCGTCAAACACGCCTTCCGTTTCCCCTCGGCGCGCAAAATTACCTACTCGACGTGTTCAATCCACGCCGAAGAGAATGAGCACGTCGTGATCGAGGCCTTAAGATGTCCCGAAGCCAAACAAAGAGGATGGCGGATCCTCAGACGAGCGGAACAGGTAGCTGGGATGCGGGAGTGGGGCGTTCGAGGATATCGGCAGGCTTGTGAACAGTTGATGGAAGGTAGAATCGAAGAGATCGATGTCATTGCGGAAGGCTGCATAAGGTGCGAGAAGGGGACTAAGGAAGGAACCATGGGCTTCTTCGTCGCGTGCTTTGTCAGAGATGGGATTGCAAGCCCGGGGTTTTATATCGAAGTTTCTGTTGCTGATGATGTGGATGGGTCTCCCGACCAAATTCAAAACTACTCTGACTCAGAATGGCAAGGCTTCGAGGACGAGGACAACTTATCCTCGAAACCCCAGCGTGCGTCCGATGCAAGCACATCCGATGGCGGCAATCATAACCGCAAAAGAAAGAAGTCCAGAAGGAAGATGTGACGATCAATGTAAACACGCTCCGCTCTAGCTTCGAGCTCAGACATGTTGATATCACACAGAACTTCTGGTCATTTATCATCGGCGATTTACATCGAAATGACCAATACGGAACAGAGACTTTCAAACCTCCAACATGGCCCATCACTTCAAAACTCCGAAATCGTATCCCCTCTCCTCTTCCCCCGAAACTCATACTTCCCCTATACCCAGCATCATCAGTCAGCTCTATCTCCCAAACACCAATACCCAAACACAAGGCACCAAGCCCCTCGCATGCTCCTCCCTTTCCACGCCCCACCACCATCCCTCAACCCCAACCCTCCCCCCCTCACTACCCCAACCCGAATGACGAGAAGCACTCACATCGGTAACATAAGCCATATACCCAAACATACTCGGCACCGCGACGACGTACGCAAACGTCAACCACGCCGTCCGCGGCGTCCAGCGGAAATATTTGTGTCGATTCACATACATATCTTTCCCATATTAATCAGTAAACCTCCTCTCTTTCTCCCATAAACTTCCTCTTATGTCTCGCAGTTTCAGAGACAGGGAAGAGACTTGAGCTTGAAGGGAAGGGAAGGGGAGGGGAGTTGTGACTGACTGGCGTATTTGACCAGCGCCGGGTCCATGGCGAGATCTAGAGGTGGAAACGGAGGTTAGTGGGTGGGACTGAGTAGATGGGTTGGTTCTTGGGGAAGGGGTGAAGACGCACTGTTGCTAGGACCTGCCATGCTTGGCGGTGGGTTTGCTGGTCGTGGTTGAATTGAATGTGGTTGTCGGCGGTCGCGATTGGGGTGAGAGGTCGTGATGTCGGGGCTGGTGGTGTTCGGTGGTGTTGTGGCTAGTGAGACTAATCGAGCCACAATGCGAGGCGTGCCTCGGTACGGTAAGGCATTGACGGGACTACGGCGCGGCGTTACTGAGGACGTCAGGCCGGTGTTACGGCTGTCACGAGGATGATGTGATACGGCCGAAGTGCTTTGGGTTTATTAATTGCAGCTCCGGAGAACATGTGAAAAGGTCTTCCCTCCTTCGAATTGACGTCTTGTCACGTCTTGATATAAAAGACTTCTGTTTGAATAGGCGTATCACAGTATTACCCATTGATATAGGGCTCTGTCTACAGCTCAAGATTTGGAAATTTGAGGAACATTGACTATGGCGTCTGGAATAATGACGGGCCAGCAGGATAAGACCGGACAGAATGCCAAGATCACGCTTTATTGGTGAGTTAGATGATTGGAGTTCTTTGGGTTCTATTCTGTGCCTTTCATTCGGAGTCTTTAGAGGTACTACCCTCGCATGTTCTCTCCATCGGTCTCGATATGTTGTGCCTCGACCGTACATGCTACTCGATTCCACTATCCGCCCGAATAGAGGAATATGTCTTTGACAGCCATTGGAGCATACAATTTGAATGAATTCGGTTCTGATACCGTGAAATAGGCTCGAGAAGTCTCGATCCCAGCGTATTCTGTGGCTTCTCGAAGAACTGAAGCTCGAATATCAGATCAAGACTTTCAAGCGTACGAAGGAAATGCTAGCACCACCAGAGCTCAAGGAGATCCATCCGCTGGGGAAATCACCCGTGATCACGGTAGAAGTTCCCGCTGCGTCGAAACCCTTGGTGATTGCGGAATCTGCATTCATCATTGAATACCTCACGGAACACTTCGGGCCGTGGCTGGTCCCAACGAAATATGCCGAGGGTAAAGAAAAGGAGATCGGCGGCGAGAGCGAAGAGTGGCTGCGGTATAGGTTCTTCATGCACTACGCCGAGGGCAGTCTGATGACTTATCTACTCGTCGCCTTGCTGGTGTCAAGTTAGTGTTCATCCAAGCCATGGGTTCAGATGGAAAGGTGCTGATCTACTACAGACATCAGGAACTCGCCCGTACCCTTCTTCATCAAGCCCATTACCGGCATGATCGCCGGAAAGCTCGATTCGATGTTCGTCCAGCCCAACTTGAAGACGAATCTCGAATTCCTCGAATCTCAGCTTGCTTCTTCGCCAAATCGTGGCGAGTATCTGTGCGGAGATAGTATGACTGGAGCCGACATTCTGATGAGCTTCCCCTTGGAGGGGGCTAAGGGAAGGGCCGGTTTGACCCCGGACAAGTATCCAAGGCTGTGTGAATATGTCGAGCGCCTTCAAGCAA
The DNA here is from genome assembly GCA_025617375.2 of Acarospora socialis. Taxonomy (NCBI): domain Eukaryota; kingdom Fungi; phylum Ascomycota; class Lecanoromycetes; order Acarosporales; family Acarosporaceae; genus Acarospora; species Acarospora socialis. Next base: position 765,734 of record JAMYGW020000012.1, read on the forward strand.
GGGACGCGTACAAGCGAGCAGTGCAGAAGATCATTGACATTGAAGGAGAGTATAACCCGCTGTTGTGAAGGTCTAACTCATTTGTGCTAGGCGGTTATGGCTTAGATTCCTTAGAGGGCGGATTGCTCAGTGTCTGCTCTTCTCCTGTGGACGATGTAATTTCAGATTCTTTTGCAGCAGTAACATTTTCCTTCGATTTGTTCAGTTCCGCACTGTCAAAACCTTTGCGCCCTTGCTCAACAGGAACTGGGTTTTGTACTGAGTCAATTCAAGTATAAAATACGGAGTAACTTACGAGTACTGAGTACACTACGGCGATGAGGCCGGATTAGGATCGTTGGACCAATCGATAAGCTTTCACAATTACTAATCATAATATAAACTTACAAAGACACTGACCGATGCCGCAGGAATTATTCCCTTATAAACGTCTTGTAATCCGTCTTCTTAACGATTCTAATGCCTTGTACATAGATTTCGAGCTTCAATGGCTCCAGAACATGTTTTACCTTCATCCACCGATACCGTAATAGTTGGCAACGGCCCATCTGCGCTCATTCTTTCTTACATCCTTCATGGCAACGTTCCGTACTATGACCCCACCGCCCCTCATCCCGATCCGCTGCTGCACGCCAAGCTAGAAAAGAGTCCAGGGTTACTCGATATCGACATAGGCTATCTCACCGAGCATTTCGCTGCATCTCGACTGTCATACTCGACGCAATCGCTGCAAGTCAATGTCCTCCTCGACACCCTTCTGCGACCTTTGGCGGATACGGGTTACGAGGTTCGCACATGCGTCCAATGGAGATTCGACCCAGGAAAGGTCGTACCACATATTGTGTTAGGTGACACGACACGTGCAGGCGGACAATGGACGGGCAACCCAGTCGCTGCTAGCTGGGACATCGGTTCACTCAGCTATGCGGAGATGCTCTCGTTGCCCGGCTACACCTTTGGAGACCATCATTACACCACAACCGGGAAACCTCTGGCTCCCTTCACAAGGCCTACCCGTCGAGCCGTTGCGGATTACTATGCGGCATACCCAAAAGAAGTTGGAATTGAAGGATCAGTGTATACGGGCATCGATGTCGAGGGTATTTCACGAACATCAGATGGCTTTCACATCCGTTCTCACAACACTCATTGCAAGCATTTAGTATTGGCGTCTGGCATCTTCTCCCATCTAATAGCCCCACGACCTCTGCTTCAGCCCTTGCTCGCTATCCCGGCTCAATTGTCCACCGAAGCCCCTCCGCTACTGGTAGTGGGGTCTGGTTTCACGGCTGCAGATATCATACTGTCCACGCCTCCTTACCAGAAACTAATTCACATCTTCAGATGGGCTCCTGAGGTGCGACCCTCCCCGCTTCGAGCGTGCCACCAACAAGCCTACCCGGAGTACGCCGGTGTCTACCGCAGGATGAAGCTTGCAGCTTTGAATAGTGGAGGATCGAAGGTAGCCATGTCTCCGTTGAATCGAAGGAAGTCCAACCCCTTCTTTAATCAAGGAGACTGGGAAGCCATGTACGAAGGATTCCCAAACACGTTGATATCTGGAGTTTCGGTTGATGGCAGCGCCGCGTCTGTCTCCCTTCAAACCGAAAATGGAATGACCGTCACCCGCCAAGTAAGCGGTCTGCGCTATGCCATCGGGCGTCGAGGATCCCTCCAATATCTCGCTAGCACTCTGGGAACCGAGGTACTTGGCAGTTCCGACTCCCAGGCACAGACGCAAAATGAAAAGGTTGATGCCAACTCGATATCGGCGAAGACGCTGAGAGCTAAAGCTGAAGTATCAACGGAGGTTGCTCGAGATGTCTTCATCACTGGCAGCTTGACGGGAGACTCACTTGTACGGTTCGCATTTGGAGGTTGTGTATACGCTGCGGGAAATATCTTTGCGCGAGCCAAACCCAGCAATGAAGCATGACAGGTTAGCTAGGGGCTTCTGCCGTGAGGGTCTAGAAGTTCAACGCCCGAACCTTTCGGTGATGCTTGGAATGTTTAATGATGGACACATCTATTTTTATCTAGATTGGGGTAAAGAACCGCTTTCGATAGATCTGGAACATGTCAGAATCTGGACTTGATTAGGAGTTCGACTTCGCTTTACATCTCCAGCTTATATATATTTTTCTTAACGTTTGGATGTAATTAGAGATCATGACCGCTATACTGCTCGATGTTAAAGCCATACCAGTAGACTCTTAAAACAACACCGTCTCCTAGCCGCCGATTCAGCCCATCAGCTGCAGCTGATCGTCCGGTGGCCATCTGGTCTGCGCAAAGCTCAAGCACCGCTTGATACTCTGCAGGAACTTCCGCGTCACTTCATCGCTCATGATATGCGCTTGCCCTTTATCGCTCTCATGCAATTTCTCCCGCGCAGACCGTTCGTGAATCCCAACCATAGTCACTCCAATCGGCCAAGCCCTGCGCAACCCCATCAGCCATGAGCCCGCCGCAGAAGCCACAGCAATCAAGGTCTGTACTCACGCTTTCCCAATACTCAGCGTCAAATAGCCATCATTAGCATCCACATACCTCCTCTCCTGCGCCGCCCTCACAATCTCCACCACGGGTCCCAAAATCCCCTCCTCCAGCTCCCCCTTCTCGAACCGCTTGAATAGCGGCCGCATGTTCTCCCGCGACTGCACCATCGCATTGTACGCCGCCTTGCCCTGAAAGCTCCCCTGCACGCTCTCCGGCCGCGCCGCCAACGCCCCCGCCCACTCCGTCAGCACCATCGTGAAGTACGACGCCAGCTGCCGGAACAGGAAGCGCCGCCCCTCCGCGTCCGCGGGCACGGTGCCGGAAACCTTCATCTCCGCTTCCGGCACCAGCGCCAACGTCGTCGGGATCGGGCCCGTCGTCTGCGCGGCCGGAGGAGCCGCCGCTGCCCGCTCCGTCAGCCGTCGATATCGCCGCAGCGTCTGTCGGTGGCGCTCGCCGAACAGCCGCGTCGGCTCGCCCATCGCGCGCAGTTTCCGCACCAGCTCGTCGTCGGCGATGTCCTCCTCGCCCTCCGCCAGCGGCGTGCCTTCCTTCGACGCATCGGTCTTGGCCGGCAGGTCCGGGAGACCGAGCCGTTTCCGTCGTGCCCGCTCTTGCTTCTCCTCTTCTTCTTCCCGTCGGCGTCGCGATTCCTCGGCGAGGCGGCGGCGCTTCTCGTCTCGCTCGCGGGTCCGCTCGGCTTCCTCTTCTTCACGTCTGCGTTTCTGGAGGGCTTTGAATTCCTTTTCGGCTTGGATGGCGCGCTGTTCTTGTAGGTAGGTTTCGCGGCGCTGGGCTTCGAGATCGGCGCGTTTGAGGTATTTGGTCTGTGGTGTGGAGGCGGTGGAGGATGCGGGGTGGGCTTTGGAGATTTCAGTGGACATGAGGGCTTTGAAGTCCATCGTGAAGTAACGGACGGTCGTAAGAGCTGTATGGTGATAAGTTATTCAGGTCGGTAACGCTGAACGGAGTTTAGGCAGATGGTCACTTGCAGGGCTTAGGGGCATTGCTCTCGCTATTCTAAGTGCACGGGCCTCTTGATACTGTACGAAGGCTATTGGCAAAAATCTCCGTCACCCTTAGACCTCCCCCCACCTTCTGGGCGACCTTCAACATCAGTAATTTTCAGAGGAAAAACCAGTCCTGAGGTTCAGAAAAATGTTACTGAAGATATAGATAATAGATTGAAACATCAGTGGGCCCAATTGTCAGGATTTTTATGATATTGTCGCCGTATCTCCTCAAAAGATCAAGGTCTGGGGGTGGCGGAGATTTTTGCCAATAGCCTTCGTACATAAATTCAAGTTCGCGGTTCTCTCCCAGTCAAACATCAACACTCCCAAACATACACCTCTAATCGTGCTCAAACCAACCCACGAAAAGCCCATGCATCTCCTTAGCTACTAAACTCCGTAAATGGCCCTGCAAACCGGCCCCGGCGGCAAAGTCGACCGGCAAACCACCACGCCCTTCCACCTGAAGCTCTTCTACCGCACCGGCTCATTTCACCGGTCCGTCCCATCCCCCCCCTCCACTCATCCCCACCCCTCACCAACCTTCCAACTAACGCACCCACCTCCTCTCTCAACCCACAGACTCGACGAATTCCCCACCTCAACCACCACCACGCCCCTCCCCCCGCACCTCCAGATCTACACCTGGCCAACCTGCACCCTCCGCGAACTGACCCACCTCCTCGTCTCCGCCCTCCCCTCCCTCCTCCCCTCCCCCGCAATCGGCACCCGTCTCGCGTTCCGCCTCATCTTCCCCGACACCCGCGACGTCGGCCGCCCGGGCCCCGGCCGCTATCTGAACAAGGAGCTCGGCAGCGTGGTCGTGGGCGCGGGCGGGCCGGGGGTCGTGCCGCCCGCGGCTGGGACGACGGCGACGGCGGCGGCGACGGCGGGAGAGGACGAAGACGCGGGCGCGAATGGCGTCGGCGTCGGAGCTGGGATGGCGGGAGAGCTAGGCGGCGACGCGGACAAGACGCTCCAGGACGCGCGCTTCGTCATCGGCGACTACGTGTCGTGCGCGGTGTTCGCGCCGCTCGGGGACGGCAGCGTGGCGCCTGCGCCGGGTGGGTCGGGGAGATTCGGCAGTCTGGGTGGTGGTGCGGGGGGAAGGGGGATTAATGATTTTGGGGGTGGGAGGGGTGGCGTTTTGGGTGGGCCGAGGGAGAATGGGTTTGGTGGGTTTAGAGTAAGGGGAGGAGCGAGGGGGGTGGGGCCTGGTGGGGGGTTCGTTGGTGGTGTTGGTGCTGGTGGGGGCAGGGATGGTGGCGGGCTGCCGAGTGGGGAGTGGAGGAGGGGAGAGAGGGTGCCGGATGGGCCGGGGGGTGGGGGTGGTGGTCCCAGGGGGTTTGGGAGGGGGAGGGGTAGGGGTTTTTGAGTGGTTGAAATGGTGGTTCGTCGGTCTTGTTGTTGGGTGCCTGCCGTATAGGTGGACATGGTGCGAATGGTGGTGTAACGCAGTCTATGACTGTCGTTGAGTGGAAACTAGAATCAGACTCGCGAAGGCGCTCGTCGATTCTTTCTGCAAGGTCTTCGACAGAGAGTGTGGCGGATGAGCGAGGAACAGCGAGGTAGATTGCTATCTACAACTTGATTTTACTCTACAGCATAAGCGATGAGTAAGATTCAGTCTACTCTCGAAGTGGTCACGAAGAGACAGAAAAGAGTTTAAAGACTATCATGCGTTTCTTGGGGTTATTTTGAGCTTCAGACGCCGTACACTATACTCTAGGTCTGGTTGGAGAGGATGTTAGGGAGAATATTATCTCACATGGAGAGGAGAGGGAGAATAACATGCTGCATTGAATGACAAAGCATGTACTATGCAGGTTAAGAGAGCCAAACCGGTGAGGATGCTTTGATTGGAGACTGAATCTTTTCATGGCTGCGGGAAGATATTGGTCAGAGGATGGATACAGAGCCCCGCCCACAGGCAGGAGACTCAGCAGCCACGGCCAGGAAAAGGTACTTGCTCCATCCAGCAACCGGCACGTGGGCTTCTTCGGAAGTCTAAGCCCAACAGCGCTATCCCGTCTCCCTTCTTCCTCAGCGCAAGAAGACACTCATCAGTCCCGCCGCTTTCCACACCCCACCCTAATCCCGCTCAGCCGCGACCCCCTCCTCGCTCACCCCCGGCTGTTCCTCCGCCCCAGCCACACCCTTATCCCCCCTCTTCCCACTCGCCGCCTCCTCCCTATCCAGCCCCCTCTGCTCCGCATCCACCCTCTCATCCGCGCCCTGACTCATCCCCTCCGCCCCACTCGCCCCCACCCCATGCAGTCCCTGCCCCTGCCGATCCCTCTTCGACTGCCCGTCGTGCCGCAACTCGCTGCTCGACTGGCCCTGGATCGGCTTCCCCAGCCCCGCGTGCACGTCCGCCGACGTGCTGCCGCCCAGCGTGTCCGAGGCCGTGGTTTGCGTGCTCTCTTTGCCGTGCGAGCGCAGGACGTTCGCGTTGTCGGCTTGGCTTGGGATCTCGGAGGTGGCGTTGGGCGTGAAGGTTCGGTCCGCGGGCGCGCTGCCGGGGGGGAGGGTCTTGGCGTGGAATTCGGGGGCGTTGTCGGCTGGGGTGGATTTGGTGCCGATTTGGTGCTGTAGAGGAGGTCAGTGGGATGTTCGGTTTGAAGGGGATGGAGAGGTATGCGGGAAGAGGAAGGAGGGGTGGTGGACTTACGCCGCTGTTGTGGATGGGGTTGGTGCCGCCGAGGTTGCCTTGCTGGTCGGTGACGTCTTGTCCCTTGGGTACGTTCATTCTGGCGGATGAGTGGTTGTTGATGCTTGTTGAGAGTGTACTGTAGGCTTTGAGTTCTTAGCTTGTTGTAGGACTGCAATTGAGGAGTTCAGTTGTGAATATTTGATGGTATAACAAAGTTAGATGTGAGCTTCATATATGTACCTAGTGGGGTGCTAGTGGGGTGCCGTCCAACCTGACGTCATGATGAACCTAGCCTTCGTAACATATGAAACAACAAAGTACCTCAAGGAAACTCAGCACAGTAGGTACCTACCTAATGAATTGATTTGGCGGAGATTGGAGCAAAGAAGATCAATCTTCACGAATGACCAAGAGCTAGCGATGGTTCTTCCATCAATCCGTCGTATTTGTACTTGGCTGAATCACAGTCACAGCCCTAACCGAGCCTTTGGTGGATATGAAACCCCTCAACGAAAGGAGCTAAAGTGTAAGAGATGATTTTTGAAAAGTAGAATAACTACATATGTCTCCTTATCGAAGCTGTATATATTCCCAGCCTCAGCTCAAGAACGTCCTTTGCATGTTCCTACCGTGTTCCCCACTGATAGCATCCAATTTCACCCCCACTAACACCATTTCCAGATCGCTTTTGCCCGGTTTCGAAGAAGCTTGCACTTGCAGCCTCCACTGGCCTCTGCGAATAATCCATTCCCCAAAGTCGTCTAAATCTCCTAAACGCCTCCGCTTGCGAGGAGCCGAACTTCTGGGGGGCGTCATGCCGACCTGCCGTGTCATATTCTGGGACGCTGCCTGTCGAGGAAATGACTCTCCTGCATTTCGTCTGATGACGGAGCCTGAATTTGCAGTCCCTGACACGGTAGGTTCGTGGTCGCTAGGAACTTGGCTGACAAGCAAAGCCGCATCCGCATCGTCTGTATCACTCCCAACGCCAAAGCCTGCCCAATTGACCTCGTATGGATTCCCATCGAGGATGACATGAGCATCACGCTCGATGCGAATCTTCACCTGATCCTCGCTTAGTGGCGTGTTGCCTGGACTTGCCGGCTGCGAGGCGGCGCCTCCGGAGAGCATCATCAACCCTAGCGGAACGTTCGTGGGTAAATTCATCTTGTTTGCCACAACTTGGAATAAACTTGAAATTCGAGCCTTTGCCAGACCATGAAAGTTGGCTCGCATGGTTCGGAGGTTGATCTTTGTAGCGTCACCGCCAACTTCCAAGATGAGCTCGTATGCATCTTCGTCGACGAATGGGCGAGCATAGTTGACCCATCCACCTGATGGAGATCGATCTGATGGCGACGCTTCTGGGCTGAAGGAGACTCCCGACTGTCTGATGTCTTCTAGCCGAATTATAATCTCGGACTTGCCCCGCTCCAGGTTGTAGCTGATATTGTGCGGGATCAGCTTCTGCTCCAGGCCTCGCAGATGATAATATCGGCAGTCCCGAAGTAATTCTACTCGATGTTCTTCGTTCTTGATGTGTAAAGGATATCCTCGGAGCATGTGAAGAAGCTCAGAGAAAACCTCGGCAGAACGGTTGGGCACACTAGGAGGCAGTATTGACGGCGGACGGAGTAGGCTCTTACGGTCGAGTCCAGGAAACACTTCGGCTGGAGTGGAGAAGAACATAGTGAAGCCCAGGGAAAAGTAATTGGGTGAATCGCCAGGTCCAGAGAATATGTCTCGTGGTACTTGAAAATGCTGATGGCCGATCTGTATGAATATCTCAGAGTCAAAGAGCTGTGATATCAGTCGCGGTACTGTAATCTCATTAGCTCAGAGTTCCGTTATATGTGTGTACAGAACTTACAGCTGTAAAATTGGGCGTCAACGAACAACCTCACGAAGTGACTCCCGTCTCGCGGTTGCACGTGATAGCCTTCCGGTAGTCAGCCTGTACTTCGCACAGACGCTAGACACTCAACACACCTTGCAAATGTCTTGAAATATCTTGGAACGTGACTGGATCACGGTCAATGTACAATGTTCTTACCCCGACAGCACCATCCTCGTTTTGGCGTAACTGATCCTCGAAGAACTGGGAGAAGTATGAGGGTGCTCTAGAATTCTCAGCTCTATTTTCTCACAGTTCCATGACACTAGTCATACAAGTGGAGTACTTACCATCGGACGCAATCGAAGCGCCTGACAACCGGAAAAGCTCGGACCCTATCTGTATAGGGAAAACTTTCTCTGCCGGCAGGCCTGATTGAGGGTACTGAGTAGGTTGAGTCCTTCTGGCTTGCAGAAGGCTAGGCGGTTGATTTGCTCCCACATTTGGCTCTGCTGATTGTGTAGCTACCGGAATCACACCTCCCCCACTCCCAGTAGCCTCCACATTAGCCCCCGAGCCGCTGGCGGCATCTGACGAGGGAGAGTCGGTTGTCTTAGCCCGCTGATCCCTCGAACCTGTGTCGGCAGAACCATGACCGCTTGACCCAAGCAATGATGTAGGATTTGACATCCGTTCATTGAATTTTGTGTGTTGTGATCGTCTCGCCCAACCTGTTGGTTGCACTGTAGATTCGCGTACTGCTGAAGATGATGTAGATTCTCCCCTTCTCTTGACTGAGGAGCGCAGCAATGCCGGAGCTGGCCACTGCGACCCTTTGCCAGCCGCCGAGAGGGCTAGCGAGGACTGAACGTCTGTAGCAGTAGCCCCAGGCTTCTCCTGAGTGACTGGTAGATGTTTAGAGAATGATAACGATGTAGCATAATCTTCCTTACCCGAATGCGTTTTGGCAAGGTCACTCAGACACTCGTCCTGTTGCTGTGATGGATCTACAGTAGTATTAAGGTAAAAGCCAGGATGATTGGTCGCAAGATTATGGAACGAGCCCAACAACGGGTCAGGAGTTAAAACTCCAGCGGCTATTGTATTGCGTGTAACGATTGATGCGTCCAAGGTTCTACCACCCTGAACAAGATACGACTGCTCGTTGGAGGTAAGAAAAGGTGCTCGATCTTGGGCCAGGTCCGAACCATGGTACTCTACCGGGATGACATCGTAATCTGCAGTACCAGCGTCTGTCGTCCAATGCTCACTCGGCGATGGAAGAAAAGTCGCTGACACTGCTGTGCCATTGTTTGCAAGAGTAACCGGTTGCCCAAATCTCCTCGACAAGCCATCATCCTTTGGCGCAGCCGGCATTAGCCGTACGCTCCAAGCTGATTCGAACTCGGTGCTTAGGTAGTGAAGCCAGCCACAACCTTCCGGCCAAGGCCAAGGCTCTTACTCCAAGGACACGATCCTCAAGGTGACATCCAGGTGGGTACTCCGTACTCGTACAGGTTGGTATGTAAGGTTATACCCAATCCGCTAAATGCTGACTGCTTGCTTACAAGAACAATTAGCGACCGAATCCCGTTAGACTGCTAAATTAGGGTCATGATGCGACATACAAAACATCTTTAAAGGTAGACAGTGGAGTGGAGAGTGCAGGTCAATGTACAGCAGAATTGGGTATACGACTGCAGAGGTCGTGCTTGACTGGGCTTGTATAATACTCTCAAGTACTGTGGTGGGGGTTTGATATTGACCCTGCCTGCAGACAGGGACGCCCGTTAATGCCCGATTCGCTCGGCGGATGATGGATATGCAGCATTGCTAATCACCGATATTGCATAGTACAACTATAGACGAAGCAATACAGACATGAATCACGATCATGAACAGAAGTCTACTGCATTCAGATCAATGATCCTCCGTCTGGTTGCAAGAGTCAAATACTAAGGTATCACCACACCGCTGTACGACGTCGCACCCCAATGTGGGTAGTGGTGTAAGGCAGCCTTAGGGAGTACCCTTCTAACTGGCTGCCGTGCTTCAACAACATCTATAAGCTGAACCAGTATCCAGCTCCGTACCAGGTTCTGAGAATGGATGCGCATCGTGCTACTCAAGTCCACAACGCGAACTGTGGGGGTGAATTAGGGCATTATAACACTCTAGAGGAGTCACCGTCCGACGACATCCAGTAACTGATATGTACAGTCCAAAGCAGCCGCTATGGGGGCTTGTTATCCTGCAACAAGGACCCATAACAGGAAGAAGATCTGGGAAATTATTAGCGGACTTCGGTATAGCGTACCCTGACAACGCTTACCATTAGCACTCCAAACATTTTTGCAACCAGCCATCGGTTTCCTGATACCCGTGACCAGTACTTCATTAACTCCCGTTGCGCCCCCTGCACATTGTCCACCACGTCCTCCGTGTTGGCGTCAATCCGTTGGATCATTTCACTGTTCACATCAGCATTTCGTTAAAAGTCTCGTTAGAGTGGGATGTTCATACCTTTGCTCCGAAACCATGCTGGCAAGCTGCCCGAATATACTGCCTAGTTCACTTATGGTCCGCTCGATGGCCTCAATGGCTTCCCCTCGAGCATGAATGTAACTGTTTGTCGGTTGAGCTTCCTCCATCATGAGTAACTGCTGGTCAGATTGTGGACCACTTCTCGCTAAGGCTGAGGAATAAGCGGGGTCTAGGGAGAGTAGATCCGGATTTTGGTCGGGTTGGGGCGTTCGACTCTTGAGTGGTGTGTTGTATAAAGGTGATGCGGATTGTTGCTGGTCGAGAGACGGTTGGGAGTGTGACGAGACGGATGAGACAAAGTTTTCTGTTCTTGACCGAGATGCTTGAATGTTCTTAGTACGGACCTCGAGCACGTCCTTGAAGTTCACCGAAACATCGGCCAGTTTGCCCTGCAGCAGGACCACCACCTGATTCTCGTTAGGGAGTGTCTCGTCCACAGCATGATGACGTACTCACATTCTTGTTATGCTCACCCTCCTGGTCTGCACCGCTACTCCGCGATTGGGGATGCTGAGACCGTGATAGTGATTGCAGGGCGGAGATTTGAGCATTCAGGGACGAAAGGTCTTGTTTTATGATGTATGTTAATTCTGCAATCTCTACCGGCCGGTCATCGAAAAGTGTCTTCCGCTTCGCCACTAAAGAACCGTATCTTGTCAGCACAAATCCGGAAGCGCAAGCCTTGCTCTGAAGCGCGTTGGTATTTGCGCTACAAAGTATACACTGATGCAGATGACGAATATATCCTTCCTCTTCCAGTCTCACAGCTGCGCAGATGCGATCTCACATACATTGCGCCAGTCTCTCCAGCTTTGCCATGGTCCCTGTTATGCCTCGTCCTATCTCTGCCGCTTTCCGAGCAAACTCAGATCTTGGACCTCTTCTTGCACCCTTCGCTTCTCCATTGGGTGAAGCTGATCCTTCTCTCCTTTGTTTTTCCGATAGTAACGACTGCCGCTGTCCACCTACTTTGCCGATCGCCTGCCGTTTCTCGATATGCGCGAGAATTGAGCGGAACTCGTTCGTACGATCCTGTATCGATGTGATAGTCATAGTACAATGTGAGGAAACTGAATGCGCTCTAAAGAGCCTTCCCGCTCTAAAGAGCCTTCACTCCGGCGCGAAGGCGGTGGATTGTCGTTCCAGGGTCCACCTAATCGCAGGGACGTTGCAATAAGTTTGGGGGCAGGATTTGGCTATGCAGATAATGTTTAGGGTGATCTGTGGGCCAGAGGCGAGGGTCTAATGAATAGAGCTTCTGGAGCTTGCGATTGTTTTCTGTGTGAGTTAAGGTATCTATAAGGTGAAGGCGGTTGCCCTGTGCCGTGTGAGAACTCCGAGGGGGGCGAGTGGTTGTCTGAGTGTCTCGTTGGGTTCGATAACACAATTTCTGACGACACGAATCGTGCCAGAGATATTGCTCCTTTACTTGTGGTTGTTCCTTGAGTTTGAATGGTTGTGATAGTCGATTTAGAACGTCTATTAGAAGTTTACTCCTTTGATACCTTAGGTAGGAAGAGGACCAGCTAGTGGGTACCTCTGCAAGGTACCTATGTACCTTGCGTACCTTATTGATTTTGGTCTAACTATTTTCGCATTAGCGCAGGGTGAGAGAACGTGGCCTGTTTTAGTTCATGATGGTTGAAAGCGGGCGCAGCCTTAAATTAGTCCTTGCTCTAATCTGCTCTACACTACGGAGTACTGCTCTTCTCTACGCAATCACGGCAACACCGCGACTCCTCCTTTCTTTCGTTGATGATTTATTTGACCTGTATTTGTATTGCCGGCTAGTGTCAGGCCTTCTGAGGCCATGACATATCCATTCTGAGATATAATACGACTATACTTCCATGACATTCCCGATTACGACCCCGGCCAAGGTGCCCTACCCGGTGGACGAAGGATTCAGGGCCGCATACGACATTACCACAATATCACAGAACTGTTGATTTGTGCTTAACCGACGGAGTTGATAGTATACCATTATTTCTAGCTCATCGAGCTGGCAGTGCGTGTGTTCTCTTGATCCGCAATCGTATCGAGTTCTTCGTTGGGTTTGTCCAACCCCGGCTAACCCCCGCCGTAAGTACCTCAATGGAACCGTCTAACAACGGAAGCTGATACGTTCAGTAGAAGCAAACGTCAGCTTGGAAATTCCGAGTACACGACATTCTTCTGCGCTAGTATGAACCCACCTACGTCGTTCAAGACAAATGTCAACCGGGCCAAGACGAAAAGATGGGTCGAAGCAAAGTCTTATTCCTATGATGGTGACGACTGGGGTGATGCAGACGATTATGATGAGTATAACGGGTATGACGAACCTACCCCACCAGCGAGGCCTACCGGATTTAGACAGCCCGGGCAAGCCGTCGATTCCCCGTCCTATACCATTCAAGGTGTCAGCTCGGATAATGGAGGAGGACGAGATTTCAGAAGAAGAGACTATGGAGACCTGTCAGCTCATTCCCCGGGACCATGGAAACAAGATGGCGCTAGAAGCGCAACCAATCCTATAGCTCCAAGTGCTTTCTCTCGCGATAGGGCCAACTCGTTCAATCGTAACGATGAAAAGCGTTCGTTCTCCGCAGGTGGAATGCCTAGCAGCTACGCCACGGGATACGCCGTGACAGGCCCTACCACCACCATACACCGTGACCGGGATGAGCACCAACCCTCCACTCCATTCTCTCAGCTGGGGCTTGGGGTCCCTCCTGGAGCTATGTCAGCGGTGGATAGTCAGGGGCACCCATCAGCAAGGCAGGGAAATGCCGTAGCTGCACCGCTCCAAGTCCAGACACAGTTTCCAACCTATAGTGATCGACCGGCCACTGACCAGGTATCCTCGCCCGTCATTGTCTCCCAGACGCCCGTGCATTACGAGCCACCACGGCAGCCAAATTCTGGGAGTAGGACTCACTCTATGACAAGCAATACGCCGTCAATGGACTTACAGCACCGTCGTGATTTCTCACCATCTGCATTACCTCCACCTCTGCATCCGCGCGCATCTCCTGCACCCAAAAGCGCGAACGATGACTCACCAGGCATGAGATTCCCTCCTCGGAAGAGCAGCCTAAGCCAGCAAAGCTCTCCATACACTCCGAACTCGGTCGCGAACACACAGGCTCCTTATTACTCTCATGATGAGTCAAACTCCGCTGGAGTAGCACAGGCTGAGGCTGTAACCTCGGTCAGAGAGCGAGCAGGTAGCAATACTGCGAAACCCCTTCCCTTTGTCCGGCCCGCCGACATCTATAAGCGGATGGAAGAAGAGCGCGAGAAAGCCCGGCGATCACAAGAATCTGGACGACCAAGCATGGATTCAATCACAGGACAACCTGCTGGAGATGCTCTTTCAGCTACTGAGTCGGCGAAGGATGTCTTGTTATCCGATAACCAAGGCAAAGGGGTTCGCGGAAAGTCGAGTCTGGAGAATACTGATGGTGACGATGTCAATAGGAGATTAAAATCGGTTTTGGACCCTGTGGCAGAGAGGAAAAGCGAGTATGGGCTCGAAGGTTTCCACGAAAATGTGCAACCTCTCACCACAGAGGCTCCATCCGCACCGTCAGGACCGTCCGAGGGCCCAGGCGGTGATCGCGCCCCGCAGTCTGACACTGTTTCAAAATATCAAGACCGCCCTGTTCTCCCGAGCGTTCTTAGGGTGTCGGGTTTTGGTGATGATTTCATGAAAGATAACACTCAGCTAAGAGATCGATTTATCCCTGAACGAGACGCTTCAAATCCTGCCTCGGAAGCCATCACTAGTGTTCAGCATCTATCTCCGAATGGCCATCGTGAAACAGAGCAGTCATTGCAGCATCAACCATCACTTGGCTTCCGGTCAGTCGTCAATCAGGCCTTTGACAGACCAGAGGATCGTTCCGTACCTCCGACCCCGTCGTCTATGGCTGGGAGTGGTGTGGCAAGATCAAATAGTGAGAGCACTACTGGTGTTAGCCCAATAATGAGCAGGGTCCCGAGTGCAGCTACCGCAGAAGCAAAGGCTCGAGCTACTGGAGCCAGAGATGAGACTTCACCATCCATTGCCGAAGAGGTCAACGAGACATCATTGACGCCCACCTCTTCCGGAATCTTAGGTACTCCGAAGCAATTTTCCCAAACGCCGCCACCTTTGCACCTGCCACAACGTGACTCTACCGAGGCTCTACCTCAAACGTTCAAGCCTGGCCATCGGCGAGATTTGAGCACTCCGAGTCCCGGAAACAGTCCTGCAAGGTCTCCGGCAGTTGAGGCTATTCATGGTTTACCTAGTGCAGAACAAGTGGAGGTGGCGAGCGCAACACCAGTCGACGCCAAACATGCTGGTAGCGTTAACTGGCCACGAGCATCTAATACGAATCGGAGCAGCACGATAGACTTTACCACCAGGGAAGCAGACACACCCACTTCGATCAATGCTAGTTCTGCCAAGGGAGCTTCCAACATGGCCGACTTTGCTAGCGAAGCACAGAGCACTTTCTTAGAGTCTCGGCGGAACAATGCATTGGGCTTCCAGACTCAATCAAGACCAGAATCTCCAATTGCCAAAAACGAGTCACCTACCAAAGGCACGGTTCGAAACCTGGCTGACAGGTTTGAGGCTGAAGGCAGCAGGAGACGTGGCTCAGCAGCTTCAATATCATCGAAGGCTGGCATGTCGAGCGGCCTAGTGTGGAATGGCGGAGATCTGACACCTCCGCGACCACTGGCTGATCGCGCAGCAAGCTTTAGGCCAAAGTTACCTGGCGGGTGGGAATCATATGCACCCGTCGGTGAGGTAACAACTCCTGGAAGGGTGTTTACTGGACCTGATGAGCGCCCGAAGAAGCCAACAGATAAAGCTGAGAACCCCACGGAGCCTACTGCATCCGCCACAACTCCTACAACTACTCAAGATTTCGATCAACAGCCCGACAATGACGACTTCGACATTACACCAACTACGGTGAAACGCACACTGTCTATGGCACAAGAATCTCCGGCGGATCCGTTTACTGCAGCAGCAGCAGCCGGAAGTGCGCTAGCTGGGGCGATCGCTGCAGCTGTAGGCTTAGAATACAATGACTCCCAATCCAGCAATGACTCTGATCCCAAAGAAGAGCCACACAGGATTTCCAACCCGGAGGAATTCGGTGCTGCTCGAGGCAGGAGCATGCCTGTCAACACTGGCGGGCCGCCGCTTGAGAGGTCAGACACGTCACTTTCAAACGAGCGGCGTGATTCAGTTTCTGCAGTATCCAGCGCTTCACCAACGCCATCGCCGAAGGACCCATCGCCGAAGGACCCATCTCCTGTGAAGCACGAGCCGTTACAGACATCCGATAACCTTTCATCGGGTGTTCCGCAGGAACAGAAGATCCAAGAACCTGGGTACATTTATGAGCGTCCAGTGCGCCCGCAGATTCTACCTTCGTTGAGTACAGAATCTGGTCCTCTGGATTATGAAAGTGATCGATTGAGGAAAGAGATTGTGAGGAGTCTTAGCCCTCGGACATCTAGAGCCATTAGCGGCAAGAAGCCTACTACAAATATGCCAGACAACGATGTACACAGCTCGTTGGCAGAACCCACCTCAGTGGGTCAGTTTCGTGAGAGCACAATTCTTCCCCAGGAGTATGAGAGCTATTGGAACGGTAGCAGTGACGAAGATGAAGTACCTGACCAAATCCCTGACGATCGAGATGCGCCCCCGCAAACAGACGAGCAGGAAGCATCTTCAGGTCATGAAGACCAGACTGCTTCGCTGCCTCGAAAGTTTTCCTGGGAGCAAGATTCACAGGAGGTTTCCGCCCCAGAGCCAGCTCCTGTGGAATATGCCTACCAACAAGGAGACTCACAAGTATCCAGTGATTCTCCTGCCGTCGCAGGCTCTCCTTTTACACAGGCACACTTTGACCAATTACCGAGCCGTTCTGCAGACGAGAACAATAATGACAAGAAGGCTCTAGCAGAGTCGCTTAGAAAATTTGGAGAGGGAGATGTTACTGAAAAACAGAAACGTACAGAGGAAGATCCTGATCCTTCCAAGGAAGTCTTCGATGCGCTACCTGATAGAGAGGCCACACCTGTCCCACCTACTGTCAACACTACTTTCGGTGAAAAGGTCACCGCAGAGCCTCCGAGCAACGACAGTCCCAATGAGGATAACGTGCCTCGAGACGAAGGCGGGCTTGAAGTCGGAAGACCTTCCTTAGAAAAAGTCCATAGTTCCGGATCCGACCGTCCATCATTTATGAAGTCAGGCATAGGGCATTATACATCCGAGCCATCTAGTGAACGAAGCGGAGAGCTTGGAGTCCAGGATGCTTTGGGGGTCAACTCAGCCGTATCTGGAACGCTATCAGGACTGGTACCATCACCAGTCCCGGCTTCTCAACCAAAAATTGTTACCTTTAGAGAGATACTCACTCTTAAAACCCCAGCAGAGCGCATCCGAGCATACAACCACGCTCGAGAGCAGTTCTCTGATATGGACACTGGACTCAATCACTGGATTAGCGCAACTATCAAAACACTTCCAGAGCATGCAGATCTACTTTCCAGGGGAGGAAAGTTTGATTCAGCATCTATAGGTCATCGACCATCGCCTTCCCGTGGTAAGCTTCCGAGGACAAGTCCAATAAGCGCCACAACTCAGCAACCGTACTATCAGCAATACCTCAACGCTAGTTCACAGCCTGCAGCGTCGAGCTCAGGTTCAACGCTTCCCACTCCACCTGCTAGTGGGTCGCAAGGGTTTTCCCCTTCTGGTCCTGGCGGAGGCGCCAGGATGGCCAGCCAACAAGTACAAGCGAAAGGAAAGGACCTGCTACATTCGGCAGGACTCCTCGGTGGAAAAGCGAATCATGCGGCTAAAGGCTTTTTTTCAAAAGGCAAGAGCAAGTTCAGGGGAAGCGGCGCTGCTGACAAGGTAGATTATTGATTTCATCGTATGTGCAGAAACCTCGCTATGCTTCACCATGTCACGAGCATATGAGTGTGTTCCCTTATGCCGAGATCGTGAGCTCGCGCCTGGGGTCTCCTAATGTACTCTCTATCAACGCACCTTGCTGGATTCAGCCGCATGTAACTGTATAAGTAGGAAAGAATGCCAAGATCTCAGTTGTTAACCCTCCACTCGCTCTTCATGAGGAAGTTTGAACCAGCCATTTATCAGGTGATTGATGATTGTGAGTGAGATTAGGATGTGCCACAAACCGCCTCGGAAAAGTCACAGCAACAGCCACACCTCGATCGGACGCCACCCCCTTCCCTCGCCCCGGAACGCCAATCGAGACCATCTAAGAGCTTGTCCACTGGAAGTCGCCCATTAACGGTATTCGATGACCCGTACCGTAAGAGGCCCTTTTCTACCGTCCTGCCGGAACGTCCATTCTCCTACGCGCCTTATAATGACTTCGACCTTCCGACATCAACACCACCAAGGGGCGAATTTCGTCGACTTGGGGTTCTTCCGTCTCCAACAGTAGACGCGACTCCTATGACTTACAACGATACGAAAGAAGCTACTGGCGATAGCGCTTCTCGGGAGGCTATGGGAAAGGATGACGTGACCGCAACATCGCGGAATGCTGCTCGTCTGGGGATGCTCGAACCACCTGCACTCGGCGCTGGCCAGGCCGAAGACAGCTCGTCACCATCTTCACTGATTCAACCCAATCCTGCACTCGTTGGCGATGTGCCCGTTTACTTGACGACGTCAGCGTCATCCCAGATCTCCACTTTGAGCTCAGAGAAGGGAGTTGAAGGAACGGTTGCAGAGGAGGAACTGGAAACGCCGAGGCAGTCCGACTTTTCGCGGCCATTAGAGCATCCCAACACGTTTACTTCGACTCCGCCGGTACCCAAAGCTACGCAAGGCATGCTACAAGAATCCAAAGCATATGCACGAGGGTCAGAGCATCAGAGGCAACCGTCTCCTTTGGACCATCAGCGTGCATCTTCGGAAGGTTTCGCGAACGGATTATCCAGCATAACCGCACAGCACACAGGAAGAACAGATAAAGATTCAATCCCAGATGCGCCTCAAGCCAAGGCCCTGCCGCCTGCAAGTAATAGGCAAGATGAACCACGGTATAAACCAGATGCTGAAGCGGCTGTCCCTAGTGTTGCCACGAGGGTTGGTTCAGATAGCCTAAAGTCTCGATCACCTGACGTATCTCCCGAAAGGCAAGACGAAACAGTCAGTCATGATTCTGAGTTACAGCAGCAAAGCAGAACGTCACCGACCCACGAACGAGAGCCCCAGATCCAGTCCCGAACTTCCAATCAAGGCCAGTCTCGACCGTTCTCCTTCGTTCAATATGATGCAGATGAACCAACGATACCGTCTCAGGATCAGGTACTCAGAGAAGGGCAATGGGAACCAGGCTATAAGTACCACCAAGATTCACTTCAGGATGGAAGCTCCTCGTTCAATACACGCCCTGAATGGTCGACTCCTGGACAACCAGCAAGTCAGCAAGAGACATCCAGAGCCATGCGAGGCGAGGGTTTACGGCACAGCTCTACTGTACCTTATCGGCATCAACCCTCGATACCAGGACCGTCATATGAACCCAACATCCTTGAGCATCCCGCATATCAGCAACGCCAGCAACCAGTTGCCCAAGACCTTCCTTCGAACTATTACCCAGCAGAAACCCGCCGCGAAGCGGGTATCCTTCCGAGACACCAGAGTACTGAGTATCAGCTGACCGGCATCGGACCTCCACAAGCCGAGCGGAACCCCCAGAAGCGTAGAAACAGTTCCAGGAGTTCTATGTTCTTCAAGAGTCTTAGCCGTCGTAGCTCTTCCCGAACCGACGTTCCTAAGATGCCGCCCGTAGGTGGGCGTACAACATCAGACCAACCTGGTGACTCGAAACAACTGTCCAAGAGGACCTCCCAGAGAGCCAGTATCCTCCGATCATCCACTCAACGGCATGACAGTGAAAGCGGCCGAAGTATTGATAGCATTGTTGCTCAAGCTCCTGGCTCAAGGACGGACCTCTTACAGCAGTCTGGACCAATCAATCCACGCCCACTTCAAGATACTCAATCCAGTGAGCGCAATCCTAAAGAAAATCAAAGTAACTCGTTGCGGCAGAAGTTGCGAAGACGTTCTACGCCTGGTGGCGTGGAATCCGAGAATCGAAAGAAGAATAATCGGTTTTCTCTAAAGGTTGGTTGACAACTATATCCCCGCTCGGGATAACCTCTAACCTTGCCTCAGAACCTCTTCGCTCGATTCAGTTCTACCAAGCGCTCACCCAGCCCTTCACCGTCTCCACAGGCCCAACTTTCCCCGCCTCCTCCGCCAGCCCAAAGACCCACCCTCCAATCACAGCACTCAAGCGCATACTTTGCGCAGTCCACCCAACCATATCTGCCACCGCCAGACCGTATTGTCCCGCCGAACCAGGATCCGGATCGACCTCCTCCAATTGGTGGTTATTATGCTCCGGAGATTCGCGCCCGACAGAAAAGCGGCTTCGTTGGAGGTCGGCGTTTGTCCGAGCAACAAGTCGGAGAAGCCAAGCATAGGTTCGAGAGCCAGACCGGTTTTCACGGTCCTTATCACGGGTCCAACGCCAACTCCAGGACGCCTGACATTCAATATCAAGACATGTCGGTCTCCGCCGGACCGAGCGCACCACAGTACGCCATGCCGTCCGCCACTACAGGCCGTCCAGATCATTACAGTAATCATGGAGGAGGGCCTGGCATTACAGGGCCCCAGCAGCCATCCCATCCGACGTCGCAGTACACTCAAAATCCGCCATACGGTCAATGGGGTGGACAGCCGGCATATACCACGTCGCGGCCATTCCAACCTCCCGCACACCAAGTGTCACCACAAGTGTCGCATCCAGATCTACAATCTCAGTACAACACACCTCCAATCAACTGGCCTTCCACAAACTCGACACCACAGCCCACAAACGCCGCACCGTCCGCCCGATCCCACACCCACAATTTCTCCCTCCACCACCGAGTCGATTCTCCCTACCGAAGTCGCGAGGAATCGCCTCAATCTCGGCAGAGAACCGCGACATCCACCCCGAACACGACCACCCAAAGGACCGCGCGACCACCTCCTCCTCCGCTGAAATCCTACACGCCCCCCGTTCCCCCGAAAGACGACCGGCTCCCGTTCCTCCCCGGCGAACGACCATCAGCCCCAACGGCGGCAGCACCGAAACCCACGTCCTCGCTCAACCCCAACCTCATCTCACAGCTCTCCTCACGCGCTGTTACCGCTTCGCCCCAACCGTCGGGAACAGAGGACTATGGCCATTCGAGCTTGGAGGTGGTGGGACCGCAGCACCAGCAAAAGCATGACGAGCAGCAACGTGTACGGAAGCCGGAAGGTGCGATTGGGGGCATGGCGGAGATGGATGCGAGTAACGGCCGAAGAGGTGAGGAGGACGAGGAGGAGATCGTCATGTCGAGTACGGCGTATCCGGGGCAGGAGTGGGCGCCTAGTAATTATGGGAATTGGGAGGATGACTGATGGCGTCTTTTTGTGTCTTTCTTAGTCTGTAGATATACCCTTGTCCTAGTATCCCTCGGCCCAGTTTCTTTTGTCTAGTGGATAGTGGCGTGAGTATTGGCGAGAGTCTTTCTTGGTGTGGACATTCGGTTGAATATACTTGGAGAAACAGCGTCGAAGATATCCAAGAGCGATTTCTGGGGCATACTGTTGGTATATGTGGAGTGCTGTCATTATTGTTCATGTCCATTGACGTCAAGACTGTACCCTACGAATTCTGTGACTGCTGTCCGTCGGCAGAATTTTCCAACCCAAGCAGGGTCTTCGAACAAACTGGGAAGTCAAAGAAGATTACCTGGCTTTTATATATGAGAGCGTTGAATCCAATTCACAAGATACCTTCGCATGGCAGGGCTCTCTACCTATCTCAATTGGCCCAGAGTGGATTACTCCGAACAGCCTTACAGCCTGGGATACAGTCCGACGAGGCAGTGGCAAGTCTCGGGCAACGGCCAGGATTTCAGAAATCTGCCTCGACCTCACCCCTCATCTAGCAAGGGGTGAGCGCCGCTGTACTCTCGCGCGATATACACATAAGTGATTAGCACCCGAGCCTGGGTGCCAGGGTGATCTAGAACATCTGCGCCCCCCACGGCATGGCCTGCCGGCAAATTGCTATCATTACTCTCGGATACGTGAGCTGTTATTAAGGTCTGTATGCTGTCGAGCCATCAACGAAACATCGACCGAGGCCTCGTACAGAGCGCCTGAGTACACTGTAAATTTGTTTCACACGCGATATCTTCGTCCGATGCAGTGTCTGTCATGCCTAAAGCTAATCCAGGGCTGATAACTATTGAAGACGCGCATAGTCGGTGAGAAGCTTGCTGTGTGTTTTGGCGACCTCATGTACCATGCATGTGCTTGAGATCCTTGCTGCTTGGTTGCCTAGATTGCTATCTGCGAGGGTTCTGTATTGCTGTCGCGGACAGCATCTATGATTGACGGTGTCGCATTTGCCATTTTGTTCTAAGGTGAGTAACTGGAAGTCTCGAATCGTCATCAGGAAGTTTCGTGGTGTTGAATAGACCGCCTCGGACTGTGGACAAGGTGTTCGATGCGGTTCAGGTATTTACTTATTCGAGTTATCAGATCAGGCTCCTCAATCCTCTCCTCGTCTTCAGACGATTGTGAAGATGTGCTACTAGTCTCACACAGTGAAACTCCCATGCTCGCCAACTTCTTCTGGTTTATAGGAGCTTGATTGCTCATGACGTCCATCATACGATCTTTCCAGTACCCGTCAAGGAACTCGCTCAGAGGAACAGCCGACTCGTCAAGCTTCTTCTTAAAGTCAATCAGTAATCGTTCAAGTGTCTCTATCTGCTCTGCTTGCTCCTCTCTGATCTCATGTCTGTCATCTTCGTCACCCAGTTCGACAATCACATCCTGCCCGAATCTGAAATATTCCATTGAACAGCATGTGTGGCGAAGCCTTAGCTTCTCAAACGTATTGAATCGTAGCATGTCGCAGCGAAGCCATGCTAGATTGGAAGCATTCACATCGAGCGACTGAGCCAAAACTTGTGTTATACGTAAGACTATTTTCCGTGCATACCTAGTGGAAAAGTTGCTGAACTTCAATGCTTCCATGATACGATGCTTGACCAACACTGTATAAGCACGACAGCC
This sequence comes from Acarospora socialis, assembly GCA_025617375.2. Taxonomy (NCBI): domain Eukaryota; kingdom Fungi; phylum Ascomycota; class Lecanoromycetes; order Acarosporales; family Acarosporaceae; genus Acarospora; species Acarospora socialis. The sequence continues at coordinate 788,449 of JAMYGW020000012.1, forward strand.
TGCCTCTGAACATGCACAGTTGCAAGAGTCACACAGAGGGTCCGTAAGCACTGTTCGTACTATTTGTCTGGCTTCTTCCGTGAGTGCGCTGATTCTGGACAGGAGACGTTCATTCTCCTTGCTGGTTCTGACTTCGTAGTAGAAGTGATTTGCCCACCTCACAGCCAGGTAGTGTAGAGCTGTCGTACTAGAAGCTTTGTCGGTTCGGCATATTCCCCAAAGAGATTCTTGATGCCATTGGAACGCATGACTCTGCACACAATGAAGATCGGCGCCCTTGGACACAAGCCACCCTACAAGCTCCAATCCTCCCTCCAGGAGGTCATGACCCTCTACATGGCGCTTCATCAATGCAGATTGACCGAAGCTATCAAGCTCGTTCATGTCACGAAATCCAGCGTTCCATAGGACGCGCGCCTGCCGCAGATTCAAATAGTGAATGTGATACACAGTACTTCTAAGAGGTGACAGGCCCTTTAATCGTTTCGGAATTTCAACTGTCCTCTGTAGCATCCGTATAGCGGTTGATGTCTGGTGATCGAGGATCTTCTCGGGCGATAGCCGTAATTGGCCAATTGACTGACTATCCAGCGAGGTTCGTATCAGAACTTCCAGCATTCGACGGCGCTTAGCAACATAGCTAACAATAATATCAAACATAGCCTCGGCGTCGTCCCTGGAGGCTATATCGCTGTACCAATAATAAGCCGACCACGACTCGATTTCCATAATGAGCTCTAACAGTGACTGGCCACCCGCGCCCAGGGCGCCTCCGCCGTAGCGGTCCGGGAACAAGTGAAGCACACAGTCTGCCTCAGCAAGAATCTTCAGTGGTTCTAGAAGCACGCGTTTAACGGCGTAGGTAACAGCACTAAAGCCAAAATTATCTGCGGCATCAACAGCGGCACCCGCGTCAAGCAACAAATGCATGCTTTCGGGCCATTCCACGCTGAAGTGTAAAGGCGTTTGGCCAATTGCGTTTGGCCGGTTGATAGAGGTAGGGTCGCGGCGGATAGCTGATACTAGCCAAGATCGCGACTTTGCAAAGATTGCTTGGCTAAGTTCGTTACAACCGACAGCTATCTCAAGTCAGTCGCTTGTGAAAAATTGAAGGATAACGAATAAAAAGGATAGAAGGGTTTGACCTTCGGCAAATTCAGGGAACTTCGTGAACTCTTGCCCGAGAACACAGGTGTCTTCTGATGAGGCTCGTATTGTCTCTTGTGTGAACAATGGAAGCTCAGCTCCGATTCCGAGCATTTTAAGGCTTAACAGGGTAATAAGTCGTTTATATACTCCTCCGAACCTTTCGTACATTTGTACCAATACGCCAAGAGGTGTCCTGTGAGAAGCTTAGCCGTTTCACTTCTATTGATCTTAGCTGATAGGTTTCTTTACAAGCCCTGCGCATTAGTACCGTTGAGTGGGACGCCCAGCTCGTAAAGACCTTGCAGAAACTGAAAATAAAGGCTGAAGGTGTTGCTGTCCATCTTTGTATTAAACCTTCCGTCGAAGATTCTGCAAGCTATCTACTTTCGGATTAGCGCCAAAAAGAAACAGAAAATTTCAACTCACATGTAGTACAGTGTTACCCTCTTGATCTACATCACGCGGTGACGCCTTGCCTTGTAGATATACCTGCGATAACTCCTGCTTTCTGAACGCGAAGGTAGCGTGCATATCGCTGGCCGAGGTGCGGGCCGAGAAACGAATATCCAAGATCTTGAAGGCCGGCGCATCTGAAGAGACAATAGGATTGAAGGACAATGTTGGACTTATAGAAAAACCACCACTTCCGCGGATGATGGACATTGAAGCTTGTATCGTCCCTGCGAGCAGTGCCCCGCTATACGAGAGTCTCAATCCAAATTGGTTTGCCTCTTCAGCCTTTTTTCCGTACAATGCGCAGTCCCGGCGATGAACTAAAGTACTTGCGATAATTGCCGCATTCCACCGACGAGGTGTTGAGTCCTCTCGATGTCTGTATGACTGAGAGCCCGTCAATGATTTATATCTAGTGAGAGCGCGGCATGTGCAGTGTTGAAAAGGCCAAGATGTTGAATTCGACGATAGGGATTGCAGTCGCCGCTCCTCTTCGTACGCTGCCTGAATGAGACTCGGTTTTTGTATCATGCCTAGCTGGAGAGCAGTGATACTTTGCGTCTAAATACCATCATAGTGTCAGGCAGCGCACAATGTACCAGACCCTCAAAGTGCTGGGAGCTTACCACTTGCTGTAGAGCCTGAGCATGCTGTGATGATACATTTTGCACATCCTGTTTCAATGTGTTAAAGTGGTGCCCGTGTAGCTCAAGCTGCTTGACCAGCGCATTTTCTATGGCGTTCGGCATTTCACTGGCTTGTTTCTTGCTGTCTGTTGCCAATATCTGCAAGGCAGTGTTCTGTTTGACCACCAAGTGCCTATACCTCTGTCAGGATACCGTCGTATGTGAGTTGACGAGATACAGTGGCAAGTATTTGACAGGGGTAGCTTACAGATTAAGTATCTGAATAGCGCTACTCAGGTTGCCTCGAGTCTCTTTAACAGAGCTCCACAAATTTGTGAATTTCTCTCTGTTAAATAAAGATGTGCTTCGCAATCTCACATTGTGCAGCTTGTCCAAGATACCAGCAGGCTTCCCGATTGATTCAGATTCAATCAGTATCCCATAGAGCTTGTTTAGAACGGCAGTACAGGATCGTATCTGATGGCGAGCTCCATGGAGAGTTTCTGCCGTGCTGTCGTCGAGGCTCTCGACGATCGAGAGAATACCAGACAGATTCTTGAGTATAAGTTCGAGGTCTGTTAGCCTTTCTAGAGCTTCTTCGATCTCTTTATCATGAGACCTCCAAGCTCTGCAATAACTGATGAGCCCATCGCAGACTTGGATACCAAGAGACACAAAACTAGCAGTACTAGCCGCAACTGAGAAAGGATCTCCCATCGTGACGGGTATAATCCACTCTCGCAGTATCCGTATACTGAGGGCTGCGTCAGGAAATTGCGGTAATCAATACAAGAACGAGTAGTCTTTACGGAAGTCGATTACTCTACCGATAAGCAATCACAAGACTCTCGGTATGAAAGCACTGCGACGAGTTTGCACGAAATGAAGCGTAAAGCCACCGCTGGACAGAATAAGGGGCGATGATGAATCTGGCAGAGGATGTAAAGTTGAGACGATAAGAAAGAGGCACTTGTTGGACATCAGAGGTTCAGTTTCAAGCTCAGCCGCATATGCATGATGACATATTTTCGCACGAGGCAAGAAGCAAGAACGGAAGATTCGTGGCAGAACATTGTAAGAATCTCTGACCATCCACAAGTGGGACACCATATAGATACTGTGGATTACAGAGTGCCGTGAACGGAGAAACTTTCAGCTGGAGTCAAGTACTGATGAGCAAGTGGCGTCATTGGCTCCATGTCAGCCATCGTCTAAAATTGCTACACAATCACTACAAATTTAAGATACGCCGTTTCCGCGCCCAGCTAGATTCCGGCGCAGAGAAGCGGCGAGGAAAGTAGGGCGGATCGGTCTTAACATCTATGGCTTCAACGGCAAATATCTCGTCGACAACGATTGCCTTCACAGAGGCTTTCAAGCCCGTGCAGGCTGCTCAATTGGTGCAATGAGCTCCATGTCGCTTGATACATCAAGTCATACAATCACGCTGAACGAGTATCATAGTAAGCAGGCAGAGCAAATTTTCCCAAGCCGGGCGCATCGAGCCACACCACGTAAGTGCCCCGCTGGAAATCTCTCGTCCTCATCCGTCACCCCTTAAGGACTCTTCCATACTACTCACACATACCCGTAGAAGTTAGACACTCCAAAGACAATGGCAGCAGCGGCAACCAACTCTTCTACATTTGCTCTCTTCTCGAGCCTCCCTCGAGAGCTACGTGACCAGATATGGCGTGACGCCCTACCTGACAAAGTCGGGCCAGCCTTGTACTTCTACAGAAAGGGGTGTTGGTGCGCCCGACGCCTATCAAAATCCGACGAGGGGTATGACGCTGAAAACGACGAGAACAATCTAAACCTCGAGTTCCGCCACGAATTATTAGAGGATGTCCAGTTTGAGATACCGCTAGTCTTCGTCAACCGCGAGGCCCGCGGCATGGCCCTAGCCTGGGTTCGCGAGCATGGTATCGAGACACGCCCCCGCGAGGATAGACAGTACCCTATCTTCGTACGCCCTTTTGACCCGATGCGTGATGCGCTATACATTGCACTTGACAGATGGGACGACTTTCTCTGCGAGCCTTACGATCGACAATCTCAACCGGATCTCTTTGAAAAGCTTGTCCACTTTGGACCGGACCTCACGCGCATCGCCGTGCCTGAGGCGCTGCTTCGGAGTGAGGTCGCTACACTACCCGAGATATTTTGGCATTACTGCAATCTAAAAGTGTTATTCATTATCGTCGACGCGCAGCCGGATCTGCAGTCCGCGGATAACGACGTGAAGGTGCAGCGGCGGTGGGAGTTGGAAAGCACACAGGGAGGAGCGTTCTTCTGGGATGACGACCGTGGCGGCTTTGACTCTGAGGATGGCAAGTACATCGGCGACGAAGCCCTGTACAGGCTAATAGAGGAGGCCAATAAAGGGCTAGGTGAAGGGCTTGCCAAGAGCCATATCCGCAGCTTTGAGATCCGGCCTGTCTTTGCCGTCAGAAGATGAACTGGGCTTGTTAGCGTGTGTAACAAGTTGGTTGATTTGGTTGGTCGTTCTTTTCAAAGCTGTGTCACCCGCTGGTGGGCATGCGAGTGCATACTCTGATGGTGATATCATCTCCAGCAAGCACCGCCGTACACATAGAATCTGCCGCACGAAGTTTCCTCTTCCAAGACGAACCAGGACTCTTACCGCCCACGGTGAGCGCTGTCAAGTCTTGGCCAAGGTCCATCCCCATGCCATTCTTTCCGTGTCCATTCCACCGTATTCCGGCAAGCTATGTCTCAACCGGACAAGCAACTACTGCCTTCACGATGGTCTTGTGCGTTCCGTCCTTACTACCACAAGTCAGCCACGCAAGATCTTTTGAATGTGTGCGGTATCTTTGTGACACATCTCCTTCATACATCTGAAGCTTCACTCTTCTCCGTCCTCATCCTCATCAGTCCTCCAATCGAGCCCACCACTCGCTCTTACTCTGCTGTTGCTCCACGTCGTCAAATGTGGGTATACGGCTTGGCGAGGGCTTAGGGGCTGGAGTGGGAGTTCCGTTGGGATGATGGGTTCGAGCTGGGGCTGAGGCGGGAGGAGTCATGTGCTGAAAGGATGTAGCTCACTTCAGAGATCTCGGGATCCTTGCCGGCGTTGACGTTTATCTCGACCTCGATAGCATAGTCCTAGCCTTGTGCCTTCGAGCACCCACTTACTCTCATCCCTCACAAATCTTGAATCGACATGACCTAGAACTTTGCTTTTCCGGTACTGTGAGGTCAAGGGAGTGCCCGTGCCTACTGCAGCATGTTCCTTCGTGTCGCCAGCTTAACTACTCACCCTTTCTTGGGCTCTCTGTTTTGGATTGAAGCGCCAATGCAAAGGTGCCCGTTAGTGGTGTTTGACACTCCATTCGATGCCGGTGAGAGGATCAAAAGGACGAGAAAGGGGATGCAGCGGATGGGTAGAGAGAGAGAGAGTAGCCCCATTCGCCAATGCTTCGATTGAGCGCGAGATTGCTTTGAATATCTACATTTGCACAATACGACTACAGATCCCCATCATCGAAAGCAAGCTCTAGCTCTCTGCTCTATGCTCCTCGGGGTATTTCTCCCTTGTCGCTCCGACCACGCCCACACAGATGGCATAATCTCAAACTTCCCCATATCCCCCTCCTTTCCCCGCCACCACCACTACTACCACCATCACCACTCTACTTCCCGCCCGACTTCCTCGCCTTATCCGCCAACTTCTGCGCCTCCCCGACCTTCCGCTGTAGCACGTCCTGAATCTCTTCAAACGCATCCTTGACAATCTTCTCCGCCTCCTCGCCATGCTCCTGCGCGACCTGCTGCAACTGCGAGATCTTCGGCACGATCTTCTCGCCTCCCGGAATCATCTTCAAATACTGATCGATGCCACCCATGCCGCCGCCGCCGCCGCCGCTCTTCTGCTGGACCTTGTCGACGGAGCTCTTGACGTAGTCCTCCAAGCTCCCCGTGTCGCCCGACTCGACGCTCTGCTTGATGCGTTCGTACAGTTCACGCACGTTGCCCTGCTTGAGGGCGTCGGTGTTCTTCTCGACGAGCTCCTTGATCTTCGGGTTCTTGTCCAGATACGGTTTGGCCTGCTCCATGCCCTTCTGCCACGCCTCGTCGCCCATCCTGCGCACGAGCTCCATCTTCTCCTGCACGACGGCGCGGATCTTGTTGATGCTTTCGGCGCCCACGCCCGCTTTGACTATGTCGCGGATCTGGTCCCACGTCTTGTCGACTTCCTTCTTCGCTTCCGGCCCGTACTTGTCGCCCAGCTGCTTCAGCTGGTCGATGTTGCCGCCCACTTTCTCTTTCAGCGCCGGGTGGTTGTTCATGATCTCATGCGCCGAGTCCGAGGCTAGCTCGCTGATGCGCTGCAGATGTTTCTGCAGGATCTCCCACGCCGACTGTGCCGTCTCGAAACTCATGCCTTTCTCTTGGGTGACGCCTTTCAGCTCGCTGTAGGCTTGGCTGACGATGCGGTCGACCTCATCGCCGTGCTTGTTGCGGATCGTGTCAAGGTCGTCGAAGGCGGCGTCGACGTAGCCTTTCGCGCCGGGGATGAAGGCCGCGTAGGAGCTTGCGGTCTGTCGTAGCCATCGTAGTGCTTCGTTCGGTTCAGGTGCGGAGTCCTTGAGCTTGCGGGACATCATGTCGAACTTCGCTTTCGTCTCGTGCGCCGTATTGACGAGCGTCTTGGCGCCGGAGAAGTGATAGTAGCCATAGCCGGCGAGGAACACGAGAGCTCCGCCGGTCATACCGCCGACGAGGGCTTGGTTCATGCCACTGGTGCTGCTTTGGGTGGTGTTAGAAGAGGTGGTGGAATTGAGGCGTACATTGCGCAGGTTGGTAGAGCGGACGCGGAGGACCCGCGCAGATCTGGTAGCAGCTCTTGAGGCAATCATAGCTGTGAGGGAGATTGAATTGCGGCAATAGGGAGGTTTGGGGTGGAGGATTTCGGAGTAAGGCGTTATGAAGAGCTGTTCGTTAACTTTCAGACGAACCTTGTGCTCAAAAGTTAGGTAGGGTAACCGCGACGTCATAGCCTGAAGGGTCCGGGAGCTGGAAGTTTGAACCGAACGAAGCCGGGATATCAGCCACAGCGGTGGCTGGAATATTGTTTCTGATACTCTGTTGAAATGCCAGTGTCACCCACATCATACATGTAGTTAGATAAGAGCTTGAGGTGTGTATAAGCTATGATATATTCTCCATCCTTGAGATCGATATTTTTTCCGCATCTGATCCATCTTCTCCTTACATAAAGCACATTGGGAATTCCTGTCCTGGGGAGAATTGTTTCTTCTCATGTCTTCTAGATCTTCCGTCTGTAATCTGAACCTGCTCCTTACTGTACTGGAACCCTCAAGGTTGGACTTCAGTGACAAAACCTCTTTGATGGCCCTTGTACGTCGTTTACAATGTGCGAAGAGGAAATAGACTGGTGGGGTCTTGTCACTCTTCAGAATTCATGGCGGTCGAGGGGTGTGTTGTCTAGGAGCTCTGAAAGCAAATGGCTGCACTGCAGTGGAAGAATTGGCTATGCTGACTTATCATCGGTTTATTACCTGTGTGGACAAGACACAGATTTCAGCACAGTAGACGTGATCAAGCACAGATCATATTAAGGTTGCTCTGGTTATTGCCCTAACTACTCTGAGACTCCCTTGACGGTCGCCATGCCGTTCTCCTTTGCGTGAAAGAAGGGGTACACAAGGCTGCACCTCCCCGTGCAAACACCAGAGCAAAACACATTCGGAAACGGTAACCTAAAGTCCGTAGACGAAGTTGAGGCAGCCACGTGATGACAAAGAAGAGCACTTTTTGACAGAGAGAAACCTCGTTCCGTCTCTTTTCTACGCCCTTACAGCGCTGGATCATCAGGCGATTCAGGCCTCAACCTCACGACTAAGGGAAAAACTCAACCTCAACAGGCTCACTATCGTCTCCGAGACCAGCGACCATCCTCATGACGTTGGCCCAGATCGTGTCTGTGACACCTTGCTTGATCTCGAACCCAAACACCCTCGACTTCCTCTGACCGTGGCGCGGAACCCGAATCTTGCACGTCTTCGCCATCGCGAAAGCGACCCTATCCGCTACAGGGAGCTGCATCGCCAGAGAGCAATAGAAGGAGGCCCAGTTCGTCGTTGTCGGCGGAAACGTAAGACAGATGGATTCGGTGTCGGTGCCGGGGTCTTCGGGTTGCGAAACGGTGGTGATGAACACCTGCGACTGTGGGGTCGGTGTAACGGTGCTTGCAATAGCAGCAGCGGTAGCGGCGATGTCTTTGTTTTCGGCGACAGGGGAGGTGTGGGGGAGGTATACGCCGGGTGTCATGGTTCGAGTAGAGCCGACGCTCAACTTGCGGTTCTCATTGACAATCTCTTCAGACTCCTCGTTTTCCTCCGTAACACCAACGTCATTCTCACTGGAAGCTTCCTCTGCGTCGATGGATCCACCCTTGTCGGCAACAATCTCGAATCCTGCGTGCTTTGGATGAACTCCAGCCGAACGTTCCTGATCTGCGACGAGGGTAGGTGGCTTCATCCGCTTGTTTGTCACTGCCGGGTGCGACGAGACATGCTTCTGAAGAGCCTGAACGGCAATGGTGGTATTGTCGACCAAGTCTGGCTTGATCTTAACCTGGTCCACTTCGACCGTAGCTTGAAGACCGTCAGCGTCAGGAGTGAAAATGTTGATAGTGTCAATCAAATCCGGAGAGTGTTGACCAGTTTCTCCTTGTTGCTGTTCATCGGGAGCAGTGACAGTCACACCAGACATGGTGATCTCTCCCTGCTCTTGCTGCTCCGGTGCCGCGACTTCAGAGTGATCTTGATTAACCTTACCTTGTAAGCCTAACTTCTTTGCCTGCTTCACAGGATTGCCCGCATTCTCTTGCATCTTTGTGGCCGGCTGCTTTACAGCACCCTTACCATCGCCCACCTTATTTGCCGGCGCAGCTTTGACAGCTTCCTTCCCACGCGGCGTAACATTCGAGGGCTTTTGAGCAGGCTTGCTGACATCGAACTTTAGGCCGGAAGCTTCTTTGACGGCTGGCTTCGTGGCTGGCTTTCGGTCAGGCTTAGACGCTGGGGACGGGGAAGGCTCGTCTTGGAGAAGCTTATGTGCGTCACGGAAATGTGCGAATACATCTCCCGCGGTGGTTTTCTTAGGAGGCTTCGGATTAACTGTGTCCCCAACGACGATCGAATCTTTCATCTCATCGTCGGATGATGGGTTTCCTGGTGTACGCATATCTTTTGGGTCTTTAAATCCGTTGGTGGTAGTTTTGCTGCCAAAGAGGCTCTGACGTTCAGGATTTCCGACCTTGGCAGCTGGGTCCTTCTTCGAAGATAGCTCCATCATCTTTGGTTTTTTCGCTTGAGGGGGAGGAGGACTAGATGCATTGCTCGTATTGTCCTTGTCGTCCGTACCGCCTTCCTTGCGTTTCTTGGCACACTGCTTGGCAGCCTCTAGCTTAATGAGCGCGAAGGCAAGGAAGCCAATCCTTAAAGGTGGTAATGTAAGCCAGAGCACAAGATATAAGAGACTCACAGTGATTCGGTAGACTTACTTTTCTTGATCTTCGGGCCAGATGAAATGAGCACCCCTCTGGTAGCCCTCGCGGTTGCTGTCCCACAAGTCCGACCCACCGCTCTCCAAGAACAGTTCCAGTAACTTACTATAGGGACCTTTCTTTAGAGTGCGTGGAGTAAAGTTGCACTCGTCGAGGTGATCAGCAACAAACGAGTGAACAGCGTGCAGAAGGTCTTTCCAGCGCTGATCGTCTAGAGTAGCGACCTCTTTGACAGATTTCAAAGTGCCGTACTCATTGTCGTTGAGATTGAACTCTGGCTTAGTCGGGACTTGAGTCATTTGACTCAGAGCATCGATCGAAGCCATTGTGAATCAGTGAATATCGAGGTTCAGTGCTCACGTGACGAGGGCAAGTATGAGATTGAGGGAGATGTTTTGAAAGCGGTGGCGGTAGTGATAAGCTTCGCAATATGTTCGAACGGAGACAAAGACGTGTCTATGTTGCGATGAAGTTCGAAGGAGTTGGGCAACTGAGAGGTTGAGTGTGTTGCAGCAAGTCTCACTGAGCTCGGGCGGTAGTGAATTGCGAGCCCTACCGCGAACTTATTAGCGTCAACCAAGACCTAATCAGCCGCACGCTTCGTCACGTGCGAACTGAAATGTAAAGGTAGAGGACAAATAGTAAATGGGAGGATGAGAGGATGTGTTGGAACGAAGTAGTATTCTTTGGGTTGGCTGTTGAAGGTGAGGTAGGTTTGGAATTGTGAGTTTGTTGACGTGTAGCGGGAATTAACGTGAACTTAACGTGGAAGAACAAGACTTACTGAAAGGTCCAATGAGAGCCAGAACACCCCGTAGCCCACAGTGAGCATAAGTTTGAGCGAGCTGGACGTGATGTGCGGGCGGGATGTGACCTCGGACAGTAGTTGTCCCTGGACAGATCAAGCAGTGGGCTTGCTCGCCTCGAGCTTATCAGGCTAGAAAGCCCTGAGTTGGCGGCTGAAACGATGAGATGCTGGGATGAGGTTGAGTGGAATACTCTCTAGATCGTGGTGCTTGTGCGCCTCGGGTTTATGAGGCTAAGAAGGCAACTGAAGCGCTTCAGATGAGGTAGAGGTGCATAACATCTGAATGTTTTTGATGTTAAGGCCTTGCACGTAAGTTGTTGAATATAGTCGGGTCAAAATCCATCCAACTTTGAGCTTAGTGAAGGGTTGCCCGCGGCAGCGCAGGGTGTTACTTCTCGTGCAAGTGTGACCGTTTGTTCCGCTGTTAGACCTAGGATTCTAGCTCGACCCTAGACACGCACATGTTCGAGAAGAGTCGTAGCTGAGATCGGGTAGGGGATATATTGAGTAGATCAGTTACGTCAACGTAAACGGTAAGTGCCTGCTGGAAGATATGTTAGCATCAGTCGTACAACGAATAACTGATTGACATCATCGCGAGATCAGGCCGAGAATTATATCATAGTCCGCAGGAACTTCAAGATGAACGTACCTCTCGCTGAAAGATACTCTGATTCGATATGGTTCCATAACAACAAGCCTCCATTGTCAAACAGTTGACGTATACTTTGTAGAAACATGAAAATGATATGAGCACCTTCATGCCCGCAAACAGAACATTCTAGGACGTCTATATCTATTTCTATAGAATGGAGGAGTGGCTTTTCAAGAACGCCGGGCCGCTTCTGAGGCACTATAAGATCAGCAACCCGCAAGTGATCACCAAACACCACGCTTTAATCTGGTAGGTTTACAGCAAGGGCCACAAGAGCCGAAACCTAAGAATCTTAACCCTCAAAAACACTATGATTGAGCTCGACCCCAAAGTCTTTTGCCATATGCTGCATCTGTCTCTCGATGTCGTCCTCCATACCTCCTCCAAAGCCGAACCATTGCCTGACCTTGCTGGTATAGAACACCACGTCACTGCTGAAAAGAACAAACTTGAAGACGATATGACGTCCGAAGTTGGCCCATTTCTCGCTCCAACTAAGATCCGGACTCTCGACCAAAGCCCTTGATGCCCAGTTTCCAGTGATCTTGATACGGTTCACTGGCGAGCCAAGGAACTGATTATTACCCTGAACGATACGTAGGTTGCGACCGATGAAAATGAGCTCTTGGGGCCATTTCTTTTCGTCCCCTAGTATGGACTTGATGCCTTTGCGCATCTTTTGCTGCATCTCGTAAGCCCGCTCGGCTTGCTCCTTTCCGGTAAGCCCTTTTCTTATCTCATTCGATGTTGTCATATCGCCACCGGCGTATGGTCGCATCAGAGTGGCAGAAGCGAATATGTCGGCATTATTGATTCCCCAGCTTTCCACAATCTTGCCCAGCGTTTTGTTGTCAAAAGTCATCAGACTCTTCCAGAAAAGAGCGTATTGGTGACGGAACTCCGGCTTCATATGTATGTACAGACCGTGATCAATTAGTACGACCTCGGGTTTTCCGGATGGGAGTCGTCGAATGAATATATTACCGGGATGTGGATCACAGTGCACCCATCCCCACAGAAACATTTGAGCGGAGAATAAGTCGATCATGGTAGTCATGACATCCTTCAACGAGAGACCCAATCCTCCTTTACCATCTTTACCTCTCCAATAGTCTCGGTTAGGCTTCAGCTTTTCATCTGCTGTATGGTTGCCTAACGTCTCAGCAACATCTCCATGACTCGGAGGATCCAGCGCTGAGCCTCGGCAGCCTGGACTTCCTTCTCGTCTCTTTCCTTTCCAAGGGGCGGTCAGAGCCTCTTTGTCGAACAGTCGGACACCTTCGATCCATTCCGCTGTCATGACACGCTTGGAGCTTAGTCCCCGGTATACCTTCGGTATGTAAACTCGCCCTGACAGCCTTGGCTCATTGGCCACCAATTCTGCCATACGCTCAGCATTATCTGCTTCGTTCTCGAAGTCCGTTTCCAATAACAAACGCTCAGAAATGTAGGGCACCAAACTGTACAATGGAAGATCGAATAGGGTCGTGTATATGTACGTGACAACTCTTATTTCTCAGATAAGTATGGTCACCATTAAAGGTCTCAATCTGGATGAGGACGGGGTACTGTACTTGAACGTCCAGAGATCCCACCCAACTTGCTGTGCAATTTCCCGCTTCTGCACCTTCACGGCAACCTCCCGACCATCTTGTAGCCTCGCCCAATGTACCTGCGCCACGCTTGCGCTGGCTCTCGCCGTCCGCTCCATCAGGCCCATGTTGGCATCTCCCTGGAAGCTTACGCCGAAGACCTCTTCCGGGCTCTTTCCGAAATCCTCGCGGATCACCCGCTCGACGTCTTTCCACGTATTCTGCGGCGCGTCGTCAAACATCTTGGCGAACATTTTCTGGAACTCAGGTGGCAGGATGGCGGACTGCATGGCGATGGCCTGGCCGATTTTCAGGTAAAGGCCACCGTTGGCGCGTAGCAGGTCAAAGAGGCGTTCGGCATTGCGCACGTGAAGGGCAGCAATAGATTCCGCCAACGGAGGATGAGGGCGGAAGTTGATCTTATAATCCAGCGCCACGACCAAGCCAAGGCCGAATGTACGTGCACTACGTGTCAAAGAAGAAGCAATAAACTGCCGGTCAACAGCATAGACGACGCCTGTACCGATGGCGAGATAGACGAGGCGGCGGGTCCACTTGCGTAAGCGATGGTAGACTTTTGGTGAGGCCGGTTTGGGAAGAGAACTGGGAGGAGGGGGAGCGAATGGCTGGAAGTGCTGCGTTTGAAGGCATCTCGAGGCACGCCAGCGTGGCTCACAAAATGGTTTAGAGAAGGACGCCTTGGACAGACACCGGGGGGAGAGAGCGCAGCACCGGCCACGTAAGGGCGAGGCCAGGAAGGTCATCATAAGGTTACAGAGAGTATGGTGGGACACGTAGGACCAGAAGGCTTCATTTTATGCAGCTCACCTGGATATTTTGACATTTGATGATTGATGACGACGATGAGTAGCAGCTAGCTCTGATCGGGGTTCGCTAATCTAATCTACTCGTAACTCCCCGGCCTAAAGCACAGGGGAGAATTCGATCAGGTCTGCCTGAGCACTCAACCTATTCTACCATACTCGTAGAGCCGTAATCTGCCGTGCAAGGCGGAATGATCTTCGCCGCATCCAAGAGAGTGTACCCAATCTGATAGATTTCCAATTTGTGGAAGTTGTAGAGAACAGTATCTCCGGTGGAGAACTTCACTATAATTACTTCCCAGGATCAGGTTAAGCATTCAGCAGCTCCCTAACTAAACTCCCATTTTGTGCAAGCTGCGAAAGCGTCCCAAAATCGGGCAGTCTCAGTCATTCATTCCGGTACAACGTTGTAAGTACCTAGGTCACTCCAAATGCTAAGGTAGGTAAAGGTAGTCCACGGCTATGCTTACTTAATCAAGCATTCGGCCGAGCAATGATCGACAGGCTGCTGATCTGCCGCTCAACACGATAACCACGTGCAGAAGTGATAAGAACAGCATGGCGACGTCCAAGGTTGCACGAGCGTTGATTATAATCTACACGCATAGTTGTAATTGGACCATGTGGATGTAGTGCGAGATGTAAGTTGTCTGTAAAATACACATCAGTTACGTTGTAGGCAGTACGAAGGACGCATTCAGAAAATAATGAGCCGAAGTCTTCCCTTCTTATTTTTCGCTCTCTCTCTCTGCTGAACCAAACCAAGGCACAAGCGAGACAGCAATCTTAGAGCAGCCGGGGTAAGAAGTCAATCGCTTTAGGGATGAAGACTCTTCCTCATAACTCTCCAACTCCAAATCCCTATAAATCTTCAAAATTCATTCCGACCTCATTATTGTCACATTCAAACTTTGACACCGTTACCTCTTGATACTCTCCTGTCACTCATTTGAAACTTGTCCTCTTCTCTTTGATCCAGTTCCTGTCGTGGCTGCGGGAGGCGTTATCTTGCTGCCCTGCCCGTCTCAGGAACGATCCTTTCAAGTCGCGCTGCGCTCGACTAAACTTGCAAACTAACTTCCTTTAAACCGTCTACCAACTCCAATGCAGGTAAGTCAACTTTGGCCGGTCCAACGTTCTCTGCGCACTGCACACCCTCAACTGCGGTAAGTAAGATAGGTACTGACCACTGGACTGACTCCCCCGCAGGCCATTATTCTCGACTGCCAACTTTCCATCCTTTGCCCGTCAATGACGACCACCAGATAATCAACTGCAAATGGGGTCCGAATCAATCCGGCGCAATCGCTTCAACAGTAATTGTTGAATCTCCTGTCTTTTACTCATTTAAACGAGTGAACCCTGCTTCGTGACGGCTTCTCCTCGACCCACCTCCGGCTTGCGACTTTGGCTTCGGTCAGAGCTCAATCATCATGTTACGAGCAGCAACTCCTCTCGCCATCCTACTTTTCGCCGCCTTTGTACTTCTACTCCTATCTGTTATCTCTACGCCGATCGTGAAGGCCATACCTCTGGCCCGGTTTCGGGGCGTTGACTTCGGCGTTTTTGGCTATTGTAAAGGATCCCAGTGCAGCGGCGTTAGGGTGGGATATAGTACCGGTACGTGGAGAGCTTGAGTTGTGTATCAATCACCAAATCTGGGACGGTTTGTTTTGGTCGTGGAGTGGAATCGGAAGAGATTCTTCCCGCCATGTTCAGGAAAGATTCGCGTCCTCAAGGTTTACGACAATCAAGATATCGACGCTCAAGGATACATTGGATTCGCAGGCTGACTTGGTTTCTTCATGCAGATGGCCTGTTCGGAAGTGGGAATAACGACTCGGACTTTTCATTACCCTCGGCCGCACGTCATTCTCTGTCCTCGATCCTGATCGTGCATCCAGTCGCTGCACTTCTAACATTGATATGCTTCGTCTTGGCTGCGACTGCTCATCTACACTCGCCGTCACACTCGCCTCGCTATCTTCTAATCCTTCTCATCCTGCTCCTTCCGACACTGCTGGTCACACTGCTCGCATTCCTCGTCGATATCCTCCTTTTTGTACCACATCTGCAATGGGGCGGATGGATTGTCTTGGCGGCAACGATCCTTATCACCGCGAGTGGTATTGTGACCTGCGCCATGCGACGGACACTAGTCAGCAGGAAAGCAAGGAAGAAGAGGATTGCGGAGAATGCGGAGATGAATGGAGAAAACTTCTACAACCGGCAACAGACCGGCCGGGCCGAATCTCCTCCTCCACTATCTGCGAAACCAATTTCGCCTATGGTCAATGGTGCCCCTGGTGCGGACAGGCTACCTGCGTTTGCGACTTTTGACATGAACCAGAAGCGTCGTATGAGTGAGGAGGATCGAATACCATTGAACAACCGCACCCCTTCCAACAGGACGGCACCGAGTCCAGATAGTACAGGAAGGCCGGGCATGACAGATGACGGTATGGATAGGTACGGCGCATCCGGAAGAGGCGGACCACGAGGAATGGGAGGCGGGCGGGGAGGCAGAGGCTATGGCGGGCCGAGAGATGAATTTGGCAATCCACTGAATCCTTCTGCCGCTTTCGGACCTGTGCCGCCAGGGGGATTCCGAAGAGACTCACCGGACTCTAGATTGCGGAACCAACATTCTAACGAAACAATGGGCTCGGCAAACTCTCGAGGTGGTCCTTATGGTGGAAGAGGGAGAGGCGGCTACCCCTCTCGAGGCAGCTATGGTAGAGGTGGCCCGTATGGAGGCGGTCGTGGTGGACCACCACTGGGTGTGAACGGTAGAGGGATTCCAATGGGACCGATGGCTGCAGGAGCCGGGGCTGGTATGGTGGCAGGAGACATGGTCGGTCGTGGGCAAAGAGGGCCTCCACCAGGTTACGGCAACGGCTATCCAGTACAAGGAAGAGGGGGTCCCGGTCATTACAGCCGCGAACAGACACCTGCTGCCTACGGCCCGCCAGGGTCTTATGGTAGGAGAGGATATTCGCCAGGCCCAGCACCAGGTCCGGGTTACGCAAGGCAGAGGTCTCCCGGACCTCCGCTAAACCAAGGTGGTCCCGATTATGGCGCGATGGAACATCCACCCATGCCGTCTGTAGTCGCCGCTATGGACGGACGAGATAGGTCACCTCCGCCGCTACCAATCATGCATCATAACGACGGTATGGTAGGGCAAGCGGTCGAAATGGATGCTAACACAGGAAGTCCTTCACATACGCCAGGATTTGCTCCACAGAACCAGCTAAGAGATAGCGACGTCGACGTGCAAGGTATGGTCGCACTACAACAGATTCGGCAAGACCCAATCGCAAGGAGTCCAACCAGTGACTATGGTGGGGAGCAGTGAGCTATCCTGTACGCTCAAAGATTTTAGTATCGTACTAACTGTAGTAGTTCGTATGTACCACCTCGAGCGGCATGGGCTGGGGGGATTGGTCGCAACGGCACTCCTCCCCTCAACACCAGCCAACCACTCGCACCTATCCACGGCTCCCCGGTTGAGCTTCCAACACAACATCCTGCTCAGAGCCCACAGCAACAACCATCCAAACACACGCGCATGAACTCGAGCGATACCTACTACGAAGATGTTGACCCACGCTTCGCTGAACCCGAACCAACCCTGGTGAATAGCGGCGCTGTCCCTTCATCACTGATCCCTGGACACGTCGGTGGGCAGCACATCGATCGAGGCCTCTCGCCCGGTCACCACCTGGACCCAAGTAGCTCGTACGAAAGCATTCAAGAAGGAGCAAGGTCACCCGCAACAAGCGACACGAGTCATTTTACCTCCATCTCGCAACGGGGTGTGAACCCGAACTGGAGACCTGGACCCAATGGGATGGGAATGGCACCGTCCATGGGTGGTGTACCGAACAGAAGGCCAATGCAGCACCCACCACCGCAACAGAGAGATGTTCTGACGTCAAATCCGGACTTTGAACTACCTGTTGGTACGAGAGGGGGACTAGGGGGGCGCCCAGGACGATCGGGAAGTTCACCCAGTCAGAGATATCCTACCAACGACATGTAGCAGCCCCGATCAGCGCCTTCTATGCCCTTTATCCTTCCCCGTATTACCCGACTATCGAGCAATCTCAACCATCTCATCAGCTCAAAAACAGGCCTGCACTTGCAGAAAGTCTATGGCTACCATTTACCATTCTCAGCGCTATTCCTCCGCACATCTACTTTGCGCTCCACAGCACCATTTCTTACAATACTGTCCTACCATCTTGTCTTGGATTTATTATCCAGGTTTCATACTCTGTATGTGGACAGCTAGATGCACCTTCAAGGTCATTGTTCCATTTCATGTATATACATAAAAACATACCAGAGTACTCTTACTATAGAAATCACCATTAGCACGAAAATAAATAGTCTTCTCGTGATAGATGGAATGAACCTGCCAAGCAAGCATCGCAACCCACCTGCATCCGCATCTTCCTGAAAGCCCCACTAACAACCACTTCCCCCAGTCCATAGAGTCTTCTCGCCTTATGAATAGAAAGTAACTGGAGTTTGATGTCGAAAATTACCAAACTCAAAGAGATGGTCTAGACCCTCTTCAAGCCCCACCATGCCCATTGCGGGGTAAGGGGCGAGGAGGGGTGTCAGTAAATATAAACAGACAGACCCCACGACACTGATATGGCGAGCAACGGACAGAATCCCAATTCACTCCCGCTCACGCCATTCTTACGAGTTTATCTTCTTGTCTAAGCAAACTTTGAAGAACAGGCGCTCAACATGCCTACGACGAAAAAAGTCGGCTCTGCTGGCCCCGCGAACGAAAAGATCGGCGGCGTGCCTACGATCCACTACTTCGACTTCCAGTCGCGAGGACGAGGGCAAGTGGTCCGGCTGATGTGGGAGGTAAATCAACTTCCTCCCATCCCTCCCTTTTCGTCTTGCCCTCTCTCCCTCCCTGCATCGCTCAACCTCCAAGTCTCCTCCATCCCTTCCCCCCCTAGTCCCCTCCGCTAACATCCTCCGCCCCACCAAACCTAGGACGCCGGCATCGCCTACGAAGACGTCCGCTACACCTTCGACGAATACCCCTCGGCCAAAGACTCCACCATCAAACAACTCAACCCCACCGGCAACATCCCCGTCATCGAGCTGAACGGCCAGATCCTGACGCAGAGCTACGCCATCCTGCGACACTTCGCCCGGCTGCTGGGCGCCTACGACGGCACGACCGAAGACGAGAAGTATTGGGCCGACGCCATGTGCGACGTCGCCATCGACTGTACGTTGTCTCCCTTCCCCCTTTCCTTTCTCTCGCTCTTTTCGGACTTGCCATCACGATCCGTCACGTCACGTCACAT
Organism: Acarospora socialis; assembly: GCA_025617375.2. Classification (NCBI taxonomy): domain Eukaryota; kingdom Fungi; phylum Ascomycota; class Lecanoromycetes; order Acarosporales; family Acarosporaceae; genus Acarospora; species Acarospora socialis. Next base: position 807,462 of record JAMYGW020000012.1, read on the forward strand.
CACGTTTCCGTATCCTAGAAAGACTGACAACAACGCTGTGCTATCCAGGGCGCACCCTCTTCATCACCGCCTTCTTCTCCCCCACCAAAGACCAAACCTACCCGGCGCACCAAACCGGCGACCGCAACCGCTTCCTGGCCGCGCTCGAAACGCACCTGAGCACGCACGACCTCTCGCGCCGCGGGCCGTTTGTCATTGGCAAGGAGGTCACGTATGCGGATCTGGTGATCTATCAGATCTGCCATGATGAGAATCTGACGCAGGAGGGGAGGAAGGGGCTGGGTGGGTATCCGCGCTTGAGGGCGTTGGTGGATGCGGTGGAGGGGAGGGAGGGCGTGGCGGCTTTTTTGGGGAGTGAGCGGTATTTGGGGTAGGGTGGGTTGCGGAGGAGGGAGGATGGGGAAGGGGTGCGGTGGATAGGGAGGAGGGGGTTGTTGTGTGTATGCTGGGAGCAAGGCCTGTGCAGGGGTGGAGGAGCACCGACGCCAAGCACGAATGTAGGGGCTTCGATTGCTTGGAAGTTGAGCACGATGTTCGTTGGTACTGTGCTGTACAGTACATACGTACGTGCTAGCCAATTTGTCATAAACTCAAACGTACCTTGAACATGACATGAATGGCCCGGGGCCCAACTGGCCTCTCTTGCGCTTCGTGCGCGATCAGTTGCATAGGACAAATGCCCTGTGCGTTGAAGCCGAGTAGGGTGGTTATTCGAGTTGAGCTGCTAGTGGTGTAATTAGGGTTCTAGGATATATGTGATGGTGGACTTGAAGTTGAAGTGGTGGATGTGATTGTTGGCGTGTTCCCAGGCTAGATTACGTACGGGATTGAGTATCGGGATGGGGAGGCAAGTGAAGATGTACAGAACTCGATTCGTGAGCGTTACATCATGAGTGCCCTACATGAAGGAACATCTTCGCGTTACCGACAGCTCCATCAAGCCACCCCCCGGCAGCTCCGTCACAGGCGACATCGACTGCAACCTCGACGAGACACTGTCTAATATATTTCCAAGCATCCAAACCGACCATACATTCTTATCCCAACGAAGTACGACCCAACGCTCCGAAAGGAAAATCCCAACATCCTCAGTGCTAAGACCACCGAGTACCAGTATGGTGCACATGACAGTTATTATCATAGACTCTCCCGTCAAGTGGCCAAGATGCTCCGCCCCCCATCCGCCGTCAGCCGCTGCCTGACCCTAATCTTCAAATACCGCATGCCCAGTTTCGCCGCCTTTTTCGTCTCGGCTCCATTCTCGTCCAATTTCTTCCTAAGGCACAACATCGCTGAAGGCGAAAACAACAGCGCCTCGCCAGGGTCAAGATCGACGACGGCGTTGAAAATCTCCTCGAGGTTGCGGTCCGAGCCGGAGCCGATCGTCGACGCGCCTGCAAGGTGGGCTTTGAGGGCGTTGAGCCATTCGGGGGAGGTGAACCGATGGACGAACGTCATGGAGCTAAGATTGAGGAGTTTGGGCGAGATGGTGGGTTCTTGGGTGGCGATTACGATGCGCGTGGCGAGGTGGCGCTGCTGGCGGATGACGGAGAGGAGGGTTTCGGTGAAGACGTTTGCTGCTGGGGAGTCGGTCATGAACTGCCCGATCACGGTTAGCTGGGGTTGTTGAGGAGGCGGTGGGATGGTGAGATCGACTTACTTTGTGGGCTTCGTCGAGAGCGATGATCCGGCTCCCGCTGCTGCGATCTTCTAGGAAGAGGGACAGGCAGATGTTAAATAACACACAGGCGGCGCTCTCCTCGACAAAGGGGCAGCTGAGATCGACGATTGTCAGGCTACCAGGCTTGAAACTCCAGATGTCGGGTTTGTTTCGCGTCTTTTCGCTTTTCTTGTTCGGTGGATATAGGGGCTTAATGCCGGATGACTGGCATGCTTCTTGTGGGGAAAGGTCCATAAAGCTCTCGAGCAAGCTGAGACGTAGTCTAAGAGGTCCATTTTGCTTATCAGTGAAGCCCTCAGCGAGAAGCCTATTCTTGAAAAGTGCGTAGTCAAAGCCTGGAGCGCCATGAGACTCGACAGCCATGCGGCGGAGAATGTTACAGACGACCTTGGCAAAGTCAGTGACGCCAAGCGGAGGGGTGTATCATTCACGTACTTCCATATATAACGGCATTGGCCCATCCTTCTCGCTCACCGCCATCAAACTCATCATCTTCTGGATGTCCAGGTTCTTCTCGCGCAACAGCATCGGCACGACAGTTGGCTTCGTTGCACCAGCAGGGAGTCCAGGCAGATTCTCGTACGCTTCCTTCATGCGCCAGTAGTTTGTCGGGGAAACAAGGACCCGAACAGGAATACCAGAAGAGCAGAGGTATGCAGCTTCGCAGATCTGACCGCTCGAATGACTCGTGAAAGGGTCGTAGTGGAATACAATTCCTGCAAGCGGATTTGGGAGCTCGCCAAGAATGGAGGGCAAGAGAGAGTTCTCTAGCATGCACGACAGCGTATGGCTCTTGCCACTCCCTTGAGAGCCGCAGATAAAGGCTGACCAGGGAGCGTTAACATTAAGATGGATGCGGCCATCTTCCAGCCCCGGATGCTCATCAAGCTTACCAGCCCGCTGCATCCTCATGAACTCCTCGTAGACTTCGATATCCGCAGCCAGAAGACCATACTGAGGAAACTCGTCTGAGACACCGTTCAACGTATTCCTTATGTTTTGAGCATTAACGCTAACCAGGTCCTGCACGGCAGATGAGAAAAGAGGCGTGGTTCGCAGCTCTTGCCGGTGTGTATCGACTGAATTAACATCCATGGTACGCGTCGCCGTAGATAGGAGATTCATCTGCGAGTCAAAGACGTCACTTGCGGTGGCTCTTCCGGCCATGACTCCCACGGCGAGAGGTGCAGTCGCACGTTGTCTTTGGCGGATTTTCGCAAATTTGCGCGTTGCTGCAACGGAATCGCCCTCGGTTGCAGAAGTTGCAGCAGATATGTCAGCAACTAGAGATTCCATATTTGCCAATACAGGTGTGTCTTATATAGGAACGTGATTGCTTTTACGTGCCAGATGGACAGACAGAGATATTGCTCGAAGGTAGTAGATTACTTTTGAGAGTATCGAAGGAGCAACACGTAGCGGACAGATCTCCGATGAAGAATCCACGAGTTGTGTTATTCACCTCGTAAGAAATTCCATGCAATTGAAATGCTGTTGTGTCTCCATATGGACTAGGCAAGTACGTGAATCGCATTTGTTGGTTAGGCTTGGAAAATACACAAAAAATAGCACGTGAAGCTTCAGTTGCTGCTGAAAACATTAATGCCATCGTTAGATCTTCATCTTTCTCATCACTGCGGAGAAGAGGATTGCTTCTTCTTTCTATCTAGGCCCATAATTTGTTGTCAAACGAACAGAAAATGAAATTTCTTCCTTACATTTGGCCCACTGACTTGACATCGGACTTAGTGGTGGACAAGAAAACACTGGCAAGATCGAACTGTAATTGAGAAGCAGAAACAGAAAGTCTGAAAGACTTTTGGTTACTGGGTAGGGCTACTAACTCGTAGCCGCTTCTGAAGATCTTGAAAAGAGCTAAGATTCAACAGATTTTGCTCTAGTAGCACAGTGTACTCTCCCAAAGACGGGTGTACTCGAGACCACCTATCTTCCTCCAACAATGGCAGATCGAGGTTCAAATCCCCAAACTTCCGTTACTGCGTACGAAGTAGTGTATCGCCTATGACTTACCACTCTAGCTTGATGATTCCTGTTCCATAGTCTGCCAGTTAGTTTGCATTGATTCGACTCGTGCTCCTGCGAGCCTGACTCCGCGAGTAGAGAAATCCTGTAGGTTCAGTCAACGCAACAGGACAGTACCGTAACGTTACAAGCGTAGAGTGAGATCTCCAAGGGTATAAAGTGCTAAACAGTTGGAAGAGCAGTTTCAGGAACAGATGCATTCTGACGCCTCGGACATCTTGCAGCTTGTGATCAACACATAGCAGCTTCGTAAAGTTAGAAACGTGAGAGGGTCGTAATTATTGGCTGGATGCTGTATGCTGAGGTGGGTAATGGCCAGGGCACTTTGCTGCTTCTCACCATATTCACCACCACCACAGCAACACATGCTCAAGTCTTGACACATAGCACTGAACACCTTGTTTTGCATATCCTTGTCACGACTCTCCACGTCCTGCGAAACTGCAATAGGGATAAGAGTCGCTCGCAAGCTCGTTGTGTCGTAGGATCTTTCCTTGTACTTGTAAGTCGCCCTCTAGGATCTCGGTTGCGTTGGTTGACGAGATGTGAGCGTTGCAGTGCACAAGTACCAGTGTGACAATGTCAGCGCTACCGAAGCAGGGAGATGCAGTTCCAGGAGGTCGTCAAATAGTCAACGATGAAGATATCTTGAACCCTGCACTTGGCACCAAACAATCGACAACGATGCAAGAAGTGCAGCGTGAGACTACCCTCCGCCAAGCTAAACACAAGCTCGGCATGACCCAGGCGGAATGGCTGCGTTTGCAGCAAGAGGTCCTGAAGTACCTCAAAGACCTTAAAGGAGAGATCCGAACAAACGAAGAGGCAGCCGTTGCGTTTCTCAACGACACCGGCGCCAAGGACCGCTTCTTTGGAATGCTGACTGGTGGAGAGGCTGAAGGTATGCTGGTGAAGGGCGCCGGGCTGGCATGGGGTATCGATGACGAGCAGTAAGTAATCGTGCAGCCACGGTGGATTTTAGGCTGACGTATGAAGGATCATCGCCCAAATTGCCGCCATTGTATCTGCTTGGGGGCCAACCGCTTCATCTTACGACGGCTCCAGAGTTCAGGTTTTGGCAAAGAGGAGTGCAGATGCGTTCGACGATGACAACCAAATCCCCACGACCAAGCGCACACTCAAACCAAAATTGCCGGGAGTGCCTCTTGCTGATATTGTCGAAACCCTTGGAGGCACACCAGCACAGTATGAGAAAGACAACTCTCTGTTCGTCGAAGATGACGAGGACAGCGAACACCGACGTAGGAAAGAAACTGCTACCGGTCCTCAAGAAGCAAGGAACGACAGATCCCAACCCGTCAGCAGTCAAGTGCAGACAGCATCAGAAACGGGAAAGGATAACGATACGCAGCAAGCCTTGCAGTATTTTGACCGCCCGATGAGCTTCAGCTTGGATAGGTGGTTGCGTGAGCCCGAAGAGTCTCCTACACCAGTTATTCAGACTCCTCCGAAGCCGTGGCTAAAGGTCCACCTGTGCGTCGGTGGAGAAAGGTTAGTTCGAGATCATAAGCACCTACAGGTTGAACGCAGCATGAGTCTTGACAGCTTTAATTCTCAAGTCTTCCATCTCTACCACTGGGAGCTGGCAAGAACTCGTCAAAGAACTCGTCAGAATTTGGACAAGGACTCAATTCGTTGTTATATGGTGCACTATGCCATCGGAGGTGGTGATAACGTTGCTCAGGTCGGAGCGCACGATGATGGAGCTTGGGAAGCTACTCTCGATAGGCTACACAACGTTGGAGTAGCCGATCAAGTCGTTTTGAAGGGTCATGTGGAGGTACATCTTTGAACTGTTGGCAAAGGGGCTGTCGACTTCTGTACAACTCTACAGCCGTGTACGGGAGCCTTGAATGTTTCGAAGCAGTGGGAAGGCAAGGCAACCTTGGTTAGGAGTGCAGGTGATGGTCTAGGTATGTGTTTGGTGGTCCAGAACTGGCGGTGCTCGGCTAGCAAGGACGCTAGCCCTAACTAAGCTAGCGTAGCCGCGACTGCTCATTAGCCACTTTAGATGCACGCCACCTGAGTTGAACCTCATCTGTTACAAGAAAGGCAATCATGAAGTGATAGTTATCAAGCTGACAGAAGATGCTTCTTCTTCTCCCATAGCTGGTGTCTGCTCCTTGATTTAGGATATCTTGAGTCTTGCGTGTGGTTGTATGATGTCTCCCAGCTGTCTATGAAAGTCAAGGATGGCCCTCTTCCTCTATCATCTTAACTCAAACTCTTCGTCGCTGTGAAGACCTGTCTACTGCCATTCTCACCTTCACATAACTGGGAGATGTGTTGAGCCTTTGATTGATTCAATATGACCAGTCATTTCGCTTGACGCCCACGCAGCTCGGTTATCGTCCGTGAATACTTGCCCACAATGAATGTACTGAAGTGTTGAGTAAACTTCTTGTCTAATTTATCGTCATGTCTGGGTTTAAGTACCAGAGCCCACCCCCCGAAACTTGACACTCTTTTTCTTCCAAAATCCATCTCAATATACAGTGTATATTTGAGCCACCACTATTGCCTTTGCCATTGAACCATTTATCTCCTCATGCGACTGCTCCTTCACCTTCATATATGACTCTTTGTTTTGAACCCTACCACCTAGGTTCCATGAAGAGCAGCAACTGCTGAGGGCTTGACGCCCAACACCTCAAAGGCAGCTTGCGATCCGCCCTCATACTCACATGGCGATTGGGCAAGACATGCCCAGCAATATCTGACGAAATCCACAATGCCCCTCATACCCTTAGGGCGTCTCACCAATCCTAAGCATCCAGCAGACCTTGGGCTCTTTCTTGAAGGCACTGTACCTATTCTATGGCCTTCAGCTGCACCTCAGCCCATATTCAATCAACAGTACTGTTCACGGGTCGCGTGAATACCTGTGGAGTGCTATGCAATTATATGGTTAGTCTCTCATTCTTCCCAGAAGTGACTGTCCACTTACCAATTTTGCCAGCATCAATGCTACTGGGAGTACGACATAGCCGTTATGAGCCCCAGCAACGTCGCATTACAGCCATCTTGTGATGTCGTCGAGGGCTTTCATGCTCTGGAGATATGTTTGTCATGCAAAGTTGTCAGATGCCAGTCAACCAATCTCCTAGACAATGTCTTTCATCAACCACCAAGAGCGGTTGAGTGACTCGGACGGCGACGAAGACGATACAGTGAGTGTGCTGAATCACTTCAACGATAGATTCCGTCAACACACAACAATAAAGCCATAGTGTCGCAAGTACAAGCTTTACCAAGAGCACAGGTCGCAACTACACAGCTTCTTGATTTGCGTTAAATGAAGCTAAAAGAAGAGCAAGAGAGGTAAACTCTAAGAACGAGTTGCATGCTGAAATGGAAAACCTCAAGTGGCCATGTCAGCGATAACAGAACACGGCAACGCACCAAATGCCAACACATACGCGGGACTAACGCCAGCAAGAAGGAGGAAACATAGAGAGATTGCAACATCGTTTTGGATCCACACGCTCGAGAGTCGGACAATACCTCCAAGTGTCTACCACTCATAGCGGTCCTTGAGCCAGAACTCAAGAAGGCAGCTTGATCGCCTTGAAGATCCAAAAACCCCGACAGAAGAGATCCATTCTTCGGGGAGGGCAGAGCCCTTTGTCAACCACGCCCAGAGTTCTATGCCTCGTCTCAACTTTCAGGGTGGACTGCAACATTCATAGGAGTCGTCAGCACTTTGCACGCAAATATGGAATTTCTCTACCTGCGCTGCCTGTCCGGCACCACGGACCCGCACCTGCTCCGCGGCATCGAAACTGTCCGCAAAACAACCAACGGCACGAAACGGACAACACACCGGCTCGAGCCTTCATACAAGGACCGCCGATCCTGCGACCACGTCGGCCCCAGCGACCTGCAAAACGGCCAGTGGTGGCCGCTGCAGATCGCCGCGATGCGGGACGGCGCGCACGGCGAGATCGAAGCCGGCATCCACGGCAAGCCGGAGAAAGACGCCTTCTCCGTCAGGATTTTGAGGGGAGCTCAAAGCGAAGGATCGGTGCTTGAGCTCGATGAAGGTGGCAGTCGCAGTAAGGGCGTAATTGCCCTTGAAAGAGCTGCCCCTTGAGTTAGAACCTGAGATGGTCGTGTCAAACAAGACAAGAACAACCAACAAAGAGCCGGACTTATGCGGGGCTCACTGCCACGAGAAGAGGAAGCGTGGAGAGACTGTCACGGAAAAGGCAACATCACCAGGGCAGTGTTCTGACGGGTCCAGTCACACCTCACCTCAACTCGACTCCACACAAGAGGGAAGCAAACATCCGTTTGCGCCCCTAAAAGCCCAAAAGCACCCAAAAATGGGCGTGGGCTAAACCTCCAGTCGAGGATGCGGACAGAAGACTTCCGGGAGATGATCAAGGTTGATTTTCGTAACAAACACTCGTTTGTTATGAGTTTATAAATCTCACGGATGCACAGGAGTGAGATTCCACAAGACGGTAGAAAACGTCCACTTGCGCCACCTAAAAAGCCCAAGACAGCACCCAAAGATCGAAGAGCGACTCAGAAAGGAACTGGGCGCGAAGCTCGAGAAAGAACAGCTCGCGAAATCTGACTCCAATTTGCCACTCATGCAGCCCGAAAACCGGCGTGGGCTGAGCGTCCTGTCGAGGATGTTCAAAACATCCATAAGAGGGTAGAAACATCCACTCGCGCCACGTCAACGGTCAAGAGCATCCAAGATTGGGCGTGGGCTCAACCTCCCGTGGATGATGCGGAGAACATCCAACGGTTCCTGGTTGCACGATGAAATGTAAGTGTTACCAGTCTAATTTGACACTGCATGGATAATGACTGATTTGATAGATAGCACCAGAGACTGCCGACCCGGACTCACGCCGCTTCTTTGAGCAAGACAGAATCACCAACATCCTGTGTCATTGGACGAAGACGGGCACACTGTGCGTCGTCTTGGAAGGAGGATTCTCCCGGAGAAGGTCAAGGAGAGGATCCTCCCGGAGAAGATCAAGGAAGACTTTCGGAACAAACAGACTATCCATTATAAATCTATGAACCTTACCCCTCAAGAAGCAAGGCCAACCAATAAGGAAGTCGCGGAGTACACGAAGATTAGAGGATGTTTATCTTCTTCGAACTCAAACTCCCAGGTTGAATTGGCAAGAAAAGGCCAACCAAGGGCAAGATGAGCTGGGACAACAACCCATTATCGCCCTGTCGCCCGGATGCATGCTCGGGCTGGAGGAGTATGAGATGATGACAATGACACCGCAGATCCGGACTCACTTCTATTCTTCGCAAGTCAGAGCGTTCTAAGCCTACAGAAGCCTCGCCCACAAAGACGTATGACACTTTCGACGTCGTTTGCTTCGTCCTGGGATGATCTGCGTGATGGCATAGAATAAGGCAACAAGGGAAGAAAAAGAGTGAACAACACACCACGTCATACGACTGCTGGAGCTGCTGTTCGTTGTAAGAAGCCCTGCGTGAGGAGCTAAAAGAGGGCCATGAGAAGAAAATAAATAATCAAACAACACACCTGGTCTTTTGACTGCTGTAACCGCTGTTCTTTGTGAAAGCTCTGAACGATGAAGCAGCAGCTCGAAGAACAACTTCTCGCCCACCTTACCGAACCTCTCAGCTAGGATATTCAACACCCATCTTCAAGGAGCACAGCGTGAGGAGCTAAGTGTGGGCCATGAGAAGTAGAAAGAGGACTTAAACAACATGCCAGGTCGTTCGACTGCTGGTGCCGCTGTTCTTCGTGACAAGCCCTGTGATGAGATCAAACGAGGGCAACGAGAAAAGAGAAAGATTCAGCAATATGCCAAGTCTTTGATTGGCTGGAGCGGCTGGGATCTCGGTGGCATCGGTTGACGAGATGTGAGCGTTGCAGCGCACAAGTACCAGCGTGACAATGTCAGCGTTACTGAAGCAGGGAGATGCCGTTCCAGGAGGTCGTCAAATAATCGACGATGAAGATATCTTGGACCGGAAGCCCTGTGTGATGAGATTAGACAACTGCACCAAGCAAGAAAAGATTTCAGAGGAGCCAAATCCATGCTTTCAGCCACTCCACAGCAAAACTACTTAAGGGCAGCACGCCCTGAGCTCTACCTGTTCTGTATTGACAAGAATGTGTTATGGGTCTTGGTAACGATATATGGGCATCTGGTAGGTCATTCAACTTATTTCCTGTATCGGTGATCCTAGAAGCCGGAGTCGGCCTCGCTTCGCTGGCGAGGAGCCCTATCAAGCATTCACCGTTGCTAAGCGAGCGTCTATATCAATCTCAGCTTTCAACGCGAAACCTTCCCTCTTTTTTACATAACACATCCACCAAACTGACAGTCTCTACTGCAGATACGTTACCGCTCGTTGCTCCAGCTTAGTGGAGCAACTTCCTGCCCATTGTTTCCGATAAGAAAACCTCATCAGCAAGCCTTCTGGTCTAGGTATGTCGAAAAGTTCTCTGTTTACGTTGCGTGATCTTCAAGGTGTGAGACTCGCACAATCTCTGCCTGAAACCGAGAACTATATCCCTACACAACGTCTCTCTCGTAACACAGCTCTGAGATCACAACTTCTGACCTTTGATGTGGGAGTTCGTCTAACCTGTACACTTCTTATCTCTGCAACAACTCATAACACCTCCTAAACCTTGAACTAATGGCTTTTCGTCGCAGGGATTTCCAGGCCACCACCATGTCTGCCACTCAACAAACCCCGAGCGAGAACAAAGCGTTCAACACTGCAGACATGAGCAACGCGCTTGCCGATACGACCGACGCTCACAACAAGGAGGCCAACATCCAGGCCGGCGACAGCGCTGCGCGAGCTCGAGAGCAAGGGTGGGCTGAGCCAGAGAAGTACAATTACTCGGCGTACAATGCTTCTAGTCGCGAGGAGCGTGAGGCTGTGGAGTCGGCGCTCGAGCTCTCGGACTGGGCTTCCAATGCTGCCAAGTACGAATGGAAGGATGAGTTTGGAGACATCGGACCACCACACCCTGAACTTGAACGCCAGCTCTTCCACGAGGGTACTGGTACTCACTCCGGTATCTTGTTTCAGAAGTAAGTCATAGTCATCTGGCTAGATAGAAGAGTCAAGCCGCTGATCAACATCAGAGTCATTTCCATCAAAGTTACTTTGGAAGGTCCGGTCAAGGTTCAGCCTGTCAAGAAGGTTTGAGAACTTTTCGCACCGGTTCGAGACATAGCTAACGCACCAGGCAGTTTGAAGACGCTGGTCTCCACCCTATCATGCTTAAGAATGTTGAGCTTTGCGGTTATACCGAGTTGACACCTATCCAAGCTTACGTCCTGCCTGCTGTCTTGAAAGGTTACGATGTCATCGGCTGTGCTCAGACAGGTAAGTCGTCCTCAAGCTCTTGAGACAGATATGGGTTTGGCGAGATGATAACATTTCACAGGGTCGGGAAAGACTGCCGCTTACTTCATTCCAACGCTGTCGAAGCTCATGGGTAAAGCCAAGAAGCTCGCTGGTCCTCGCCCCAACGTGACCGGCGTCTTCAACCCTGCGACCGATTCAGTCCGCGCTGAGCCCTTGATCCTGGTCGTCGTCCCAAGTCGTGAGCTAGCAACCCAGATCTTTGACGAAGCGCGTCGTCTATGTTACCGTTCAATGCTCCGTCCATGTGTTGCCTATGGCGGCGCGCCTGTTCGTGACCAGCGCGAAGAGCTGCAGAAAGGCTGTGACGTTTTAATCGCAACACCTGGTCGCCTAATCGATTTCATGGATAAACCTCATCTTCTTTCAATGAGCCGTCTGAAGTAAGTTGAAGCGTTGAGAAGCTGTTGGACTACCACGTACTAAACGTTAAAGGTACACTATCATCGACGAAGCGGACGAGATGCTCAACGCAGACTGGACCGAAGACTTGAAGAAGATTATGTCCGGAGGGGGTGAGTTGTTCGTCGATGTGAGGTTGGCAGTAACTAATCTGTACTCAGATTCCAACGAAGATGCAGACCATACCTTTATGATGTTCTCGGCTACCTTTCCCAAAGCTGCTCGCGCACTTGCGAAGGAGTTCATGGCTCATGACCACGTTCGCATCCGCGTCGGCCGTGCCGGTAGCACTCATCTCAGCGAGCTTCTCACTCAAACTGTATGTGGAAGAAATTCATTCGTTGACATTCATACTGACGGTATGCAGGTCGTCTTCGTCGACGAGGACAAGAAACGCACTGCTCTCTATGACCTGCTCATGTCTATGCCTCCTTCACGTACCATTGTCTTCGTGAACAACAAACGTCAAGCAGATTTTCTCGACGATTTTCTGTACAACCATGGACTTCCTAGTACATCGATCCACGCCGACCGTACCCAGCGAGAGCGTGAAGACGCATTGTAAGTAAAGTCCTAAGCTTCGCCTCTGCGCCCCGACTGACGATAGCTTTTCAGGAGAGCGTTTCGCGCTGCCAAAGCTCCGATCTTAGTTGCTACTGGTGTTTCCGCTCGTGGTCTCGATGTGAAGAACGTCATGCATGTCATAAACTACGATCTTCCGAACACCAGCTACGGAGGTATCGATGAGTATGTTCATCGCATTGGTATGCTTGTCTGACCCGTGCATGGCGGCCATTGTTTTCTGACCACTAGTGTTAGGTCGTACTGCACGAATCGGTAATATCGGTCTTGCTACGTCTTTCTACAACGACCGTAACGAAGACATTGCCGATGCCTTGGTCAAGGTGCTTATGGAGACGAAGCAGCCTGTGCCTGATTTCCTTCAGCAGCATGTACCTGCAGATGGCCAAGTCAACTTCGACGACGATAACGATAGCGATCATGAAGACGAGGTCGAGAAGAACGGCACCACCGCTCCAGCTACTCAAAATGGCTTTACGCAAAACGGCTCTCCTTGGCAGGAACTTAAAGGCGCTCAGGTTCAGGACGCTTGGGGATCTGCTCCAGCTGCGGCGGTCACTGAATCTGGCTGGGCCGCGTCTGCTACACCGTCAAACGATGCGTGGACCTCGCAGCCAAGCACAGATGCTGCTCCGGTGGTGTCATGGTAGCCTCACCAACTAGGCTTTGCACGAAACGTTATTGGAGCGAGCAATAGAGCGATCTCGGGGTCACTAGTCTGCGACGACCTCCACACGAGCGTGTATTTTTCCTTTACACATTCCTTCGTCTGGTGGCGTGCCACTCCTAGCTTCGATTTCTTCATCCTCTCTGGTACTTTTCTACAGCAGAGTGGAGACGATCTTTAGCTGCTGTCTCTCGGGGTATTTCCTTCATTGATACCAAATGAGCTGGCAGATGTGGCCACAGGTTCTGTTTGATGTGACAAGGGTTGAGCTTCGTGCTCCTTTTCGTCTACTTCAAGCTCTCTGTATCTAGCCAAACTCCTTTCTAGCTAAATCATTACTTCTACAATCTCGCTATTTTGCTGTGCATCGTACCTCGGAAAGGGCTGAGTATAGGTCTTGCAAATGCTACTGAAAACCATACCATACTGTAATAACATGCCGGAAGACGTACTCTGAGATATGTTTATAGACCCTGGAATAAGAGCCTTGTGAATCTAGATCAGAGCCTGTGGCTCTATCAAAATCCCAAAACATGAACGCTATTCAGCTATTCTATGAGTAGTGCTGCTAAGTTAGATGTATTGTGTTTTGACTCGAGGGCTCACTTCACCACCTCACACACCCAGCTCCAACGACACTCCAAGCAACCACTTCACGCACAAAATGGCCGAACTTGGATAGTCTCACAGCGATTGAATCTAGCCAATGTCATCTAGCTTTGTGCTTTCTGTTGAGAGCTTCTTCTGCACGACATCCGCTTCGAACCTCCAACACATTTGACCGTACTTTTCCCGTAAACAAAAGCAATTCACTCAAAGTCACGACGATCCCAGACCACTTTTCTAGGCAAAAATGGACCACACTGAAGTGGTGCAGAGCGGTGACAGCTATGCTCAGATGCCTCAGCCGGACCTTGCTACCGTTGGTAACGGTCTCTCGAACCGTACCTCAGCTGGGAACAGCGAAGCGTCGCCTCGGATTCGAACTCCACATGACAATGAGTATGACACTCCACCGTAAGTTCAAGCTCGGATTGTTGTTCAATTAGGGAAGGAGAAGATCAATTCGTTGACTCACTCACCTGCTGCAGTGACAACATTGTCGAAGCAGTTAGCCCTACCAGCTCGAGGAAGCGAGGACTCCTGAGAGCCGCTAGCCTAGGAATTGGCCGTAAGTATTAGCTCTCAATCTTCAAGATCTTCCAAAGGACGTGATTACTCTTGCTTAAGCAGGACATTAGCACTGAGAAGTGAGATTGGAGTTTACGTCCGAACTTTGCTGACCTAGCTTGGGCATAGCACATATTGAAAGAGCTTTGCGTCAGGTATCTCCTAGTCCTCGCATCACGAGCGCTCGACATATTCCTCGCCCGATCTTCACAGGAGCTCTGGCTTCCAGATTCCAGTCTAGCCAACAACAAGAGTCAGCCTCTCGAGGTGGGGAGTCAGGCACTTATCACGGTCCAGCTCACGGCAGCGAACTGGATAGTGGTGATGCTGCTCCACCATTGAATCTTGCACAGAACTCGTATCGTTCTGCGGCCGAGCTGCAGACGACTGATTTTTACCCGGCCGGTTGTGAGCCCTACAGCTCAACCAAAGCCGAAATGTTCGAACAACCATCGAGAGCCCCAATCGACTTGAATCCATACGTACACCGTGCTGACGAGATCGGTCCAACCCACCGAATCCCTGGTCTTGGTCATTTAGGTAATATGCTTGTGCCACCTGGGTGGAAGGAAGGCGACGAGCCGATCAAGCCACAAGAAGCTCAACAGCTATATGACGAAGCGAGAAAGGAAGCACAATATGCACTAGAGAAACTGAAGGACGATATAGACATGTTGCCAAAGGAAGAGCAAGACAAGCGGAGTGAAGAACGAGACAAGGAATGGAGCAAGCAGTTCAAGAAGGATGACCTAATTCTCAGAGAGCGTATCAAAGTCTATGATGATTATCATGAACGTAAGCAATCTAGAAACCGACATCTTAAACTTAGATCGCTGGGATCATTATCGAACTCCGGACCACTACCGCTGCACACAATGCAGCCACCAACTTCAACGTCAATCCCACAATATACGGAACCTCTTGCGCCGATCAACTTCCCTCTTCGGTCAAGGTCTGACCTTGGGCCTCAGTCCGGCGAGTATGGTGAGTGAACTAAGAATATTTTATTGTTGTAAGAAGTGGCAATGTTGTTGACATTATTAGGTCTGGAGCCAACCCTAGCGTCTTCGACAAGCTATGCAGATCCGCAGAGTCTCGACCCTAGTCTTCTCAACCAGTCTGTGCCTGCGGTTTACAATCGTTTCCAGACTTCCCAGTTCGAGATCATGAGGAAGAAGGCCGAGACGGAGCAGCAATTCGGATCGTTCCTAGCACAGTATTCGGGATTGTCCAACAACTCCATCTCTCCAGGCCTCCGTTCTCCGTTAAGTGGTCCACAAGCGGGGCCGTTTGCCAGCGTTCATACGGGATATAACGAGCAGTCTGCAACAGTCCAACCTGGCTACTTACCGCGACCGTTACCATATATTTCCCCAACACAACCGAGATTTGCACACTGGAAACACACATTACCGCGTATCTCACCATTGGACCGGCCCAGGAGTATAGCAAGTTCGTTCCCAGTTGGCCTGGAAGCATCAAGATACCCTGTGAGCTCCTTGTTCCGCGACGGTGGCGGACTTGATATGCCACATCCACAGAATGACACATCAGGCATAACAGATGCGTACCCTTCACGAACTCGGTCGGACCTAGAAGCTCTGACATTAGACACGAGCGGTGCCAGCGCACAGATAGTCAAGCCGAAGAAAAAGGTGAGCACGTCTGGTTTCTACCAATCTGATATCCGTAAGCTGACAGACTGGGCAGAGAGCTTCCCGAGCCAAGCCCGTGGAGTTGAAAGAGAAGGCTTGGTATTACGAGGACATAAAGAATGCGAACCTGCCTACCTCACACATATCGGAAGAGGCCGAGCAAGCAGGCGAAGAGTTTGAGATCAAGCAGAGCAGAGGCATCAAGGCAAAGAAAGCGGTTCCACTAAAGAAAGTCTCGGTGTCTAAGCCACAACGTCGACGTGGGAGGAAACTATCGTTCGACCCAGCTAAAGGATTTCCAATCTCTGCAAAAGCAGCGGAACAGCTCGTAAAGGGCGGGTTTATCGAACGTCAAGAAACAGTAACCTCCAATACCTTCATCCCGTCTCAAGTTCCACCAGCTGTAGCAAACGGACCGGAGTCCCAGCTGCCTGATTCTCCGCAAGAGCAGTATCCCTTATCCGGCCCACAGGCAAACTATATATACCCCCGACATTCGGTAAGCTTCGTAACCATGACTGATGCATGACACCCAGAATCTAACAGCTCCCTAGACAGCGGTTCCCGGGAACACTGTTGATAGCGGTGTCATTTCGCCAATCCCCCACAAAGAAGACGAGCTTGCGAACCGTGACCAAGAGGACGAGGAACCTGATTCAGGCAGCGCGCAAGATGACGATCCACACGACAAAACCTTCACCGCAACATCTCGCCGCAAGGCCGCCACTCCGAAGCAGTCCGCCGTTCGTGGCAGGAAGCGCAAGCTCACCGGTGGCGCCCCGAGGGTCAAACGTTCTCGGGTAAGCACCGAAGGCGACAACCACGCTGAAATCAAGGTCATCGACGGTAGCTCAGATTGCACACCGATAATCACACAGCGTCCTCGAGAGCATCAGGTAGCTGGATTCATAAGCACCAAGATGCCAATCCCAACGCTAGGAGAGCCCTTCGAGGATTCGTACGAACCCACATCTCGTCTGTTCAGCTCTTAGAAATCTTCTTAGCATATTGGTCGCTCCATGGTATGGTCTTTTGGGATATCGAAGCTCTCAAGGCCTGGTCGTAGGATCATTGTCATCCGGCCTTAGGAACGGCTTACGCCACCGCCTTATCTTTTTCTTACTTTCATCGGATTGGTCGTTTCTCAACGTGTAGCTGTCAATTCCGGCAGCGCGCTACAACTTCGTAAGATACATTCGTGTTCTCAACCTTCCCAGGATATGTCCTTTCATATTCAGGACGTCCCACCTTAGTCAGTCTCTACCGACACGTTCTTTCTCTCGTTTGCCAATATTTTCGTGACGATCAGAGGCATGTTCGTATGACATATGGGCGTCGTCAAACTCCAGAATTGTTCGTTCCCCTCAGTCTGTCTTTGCCGAGCCCTTGTCTCGTTTGTCAAAATATCCCCGACGGTTCATGAATGTCTCGAGCAAGAGTACGAGGTCTGTGTACAGTGTTTGTGGGTACTGTACATTCTCGACTGCAGTCCCAGGTCACTGTCGTCCACCTGTATTGCCGTGTTATGAGCACAGCGGAGGTACAATAGTGAGCGGTTACTACTTTACTGGAAGGGGCGCCGAGGTGGGAGGTGTAAGCGGAAGCGGGTGAAGTCGCCCTTGCCGCGGCAGGACTACACCAATGTATGTACTTGTCAGCTACACCTGCCCATCTCTTACTGTTCGATAATTCAATCAAAGGACTGGTTGAATGAACTATACGAATATGCGTGGTAGTTGCCGACCACTCATTTTGATCAGCATTCCAGACCTCAATGCTCCGTCAATTCAAAACAAGGGCCTAAGTTTAGACCGGCTAGAATTCACTTTGCTCTTCGCTTTCTGCCTCGTCTCTACGTAGCGCCTCACAACGACCTCCATCCCTTCTCCCCGTCAATGTGCATAACACAGAGCAGAAACCCAATTGGAGCTATAGGGAGACTGGTTGTGTGGGTACACCAAGCGCATTCTTCCTTAAGACACCCACACGACTCCCACTGCACGCATCCCTCATCTCAACACAAATGCAAGCCCAACGAAACCACCTTCCCCTCAACCCTCCCAAGCCAAAGTCGGATTCCCCACCCCAGAAGCAAAAGGCAAGCCCTCCCCGCCACCAAAACTCAACCCAGCCTATCAAACCTCTCCTTCGCCCTATCCCTCGTCCTCTCCGCAAATTGCGCATAATCCCCCTTCGTATTCCGGCCCGCCTCCTCCACCGCATCGCCGACTTTCCCGCCCAGCGCGCCCAGCCCGACGCCCTGTACGTATAGATCCGTCGCCACGGGCGCGACCATTCCCGTGCCCTGGGCGCCGAGACCCTCGCCGGCCGACCAGCCCATTTTGCCGAGGAGGGAGGCGCCTTTCGAGGGGACGGGATTGGAACCGTCCTCTTCGTCTGCGCCCTCGTCTTGCGGGCGGGTGTCAGCTGGGTCGGTCATGGATGAGGTGGAGGGGGTGGGCATGGATTTTTTGGCGGGGCCGAAGGCGCGGCGACGTTCCTTGGCGCGGTCGCGGTATTCGGGGGTGGTGGTACTGATGGTGTCTGGTGGTGCGGTGGAGGCTTTGGCGATTTTGGCGGTGGCTTTAGTGACCAGGGAGGGGTTTTGCAGGTTGTCTCGGTGCAGTTGGCTGAGACGCGAGTGCTTGTTGACTTCGGTTTCGGTTTTGAATTGGCGGGAGCAGAGGTAGCAGCATTTCTTGACAAGGTCGGTGAAAGATTGGGAGGGTAGGTCGGCCTGGTCACTTGCTTTGGTTCTGGCTCGCTTCGTTTCTGCTGGCGCGTCGTCTGCGGAGGCGTCTTCTGCTTGTTGGGGCTGGACACCGTGCAACTCCGCGTGCCGGTTGCTCCAGAATTGAAGATGCGCAGGTGCAGACTAGCAATGTTAGCGACGGGTTGATACATATTGATTGTATGTTTTGAGTAAACTTACCTTTTTCTTGCTGGCAGCAGCGGTTGCTTCGGCTTTTCTTTTCTTCGCTTTTGCTTCAGATTCTTTACCTGCTTTCAAAAGCCCTTCTTTCTCGGCAGCTGCAGCGGCCTTGTCTACTGCAGACACCCCACCCTCGCTTGCCGTGCCGGCTCTCTCAACCTCACCGGTGGAGAGCATCAGCTCGCTGACATACGCCTCTTCATCCCAGTATGCTAATTTTGTTGCCGTGTTGCCAAGAGGGCTGAATGTAAATCTCTCGCTACCAGATACCGGATTGAAGACGGGTACAAAGATCCCAGCGTGGACGTAGCTGACCATAACAGGCTTCGACGAGATTGTGAACTTCTCAAAAGAGTTGTATCTCGTCAACGCCGCCTGTGCGTCCTAATATATTTCTCAGAAATAGCGTTCCAAAAACTAAATTGACCACTTACCTCGACGGCGCCAAATTCCGCGAAGCCATATCTCCAGCTGTCATTGCTTTTCCGGTCTCTCACTAGTAATACTCTCCGGATACTTCCGTCTTTGGCTCCGAGATTTGCATCGCCGGTTGTTGAAGCCACCTTCGCACCGGACCTCTTATTGGTACTTGGAGCATGGGGTGAAGATCCACCGGTCGGCTTGTATAACTTAGCAACGCCCTTCGCAAGGAGGTCTTCAGTCACGGTAGGTTCAAGGCCACGCAAAAGCAGAAACTGAGAAGGAGTAGCGTCAGGCGAAGCATCACTATCGCCGCTATTCGTGAAGTTAGACGGTTTCACGGTTGCGAGAATACCCGGTGCTGAGATTCCTGACAGATGTCAATGTCATGCTGAAAAGCGGAGTCCACAGGAGCTTGATTACCAATCTTTGGAGTTTGGCAACGGAAACATTTCATGCGGCCTGCAAAGTTGACAAGAGTACACTGTTCTCACGTTAGCAGGATTTCGCAGAGTAGTTGACAGCTGACTTACGATCTTGCAGGTCCATTCCCCTTCAGCCCTCTCGGAGAGATGGCGCTCATCTCTTTCCCGGCTGAATGCTATTCGAACCTTAGCCGCTTCGCCATTATCTTCAGCAGAGTTACTGCCGTAAAGGTAAATCATCGGATAGTTGCGTTCAACGAACGCTCGCGAATCCTGTAACGTAGCAAAGCGCAGGAATCCAAACTGACGAGAGACCTCTGAGCGAGCTGTTAGCCGATGCCCATACACATATCGAGGTAGAATGCCCGCATACTGGTGTGCCTATCGCGAATGACCCTCACATCCTCAAGACTCTTAACGTCGTGATACTGTTTGAGTTCTCTTGAAATCTGTATTCTCAACGCAACGGTCGAAAGTCGACCATATGCTACGCCTTAGCCAGAACACTTTGCAAGTTGACGGAAAACTTAGGCTGATAATGGTACGGATGAACGAGGTAGGGCGAAGGTTTGTTTCAAAAGGGGTGGTGGTGTCCAACGTCGTCTTCCGCCATCTCGACTGGCAATCCCTCCAATATCACTTCTCTGCTAGGTGGTCCTCCATAATAAGGTGATCGATCTCGCCGGGGGCTTTGGCTTCTACTTCGACTGTCGTAGCCCGGCGAGCGGTATCCTTCTCGATCTCTGTCTCGGTAACCACCTCTTGGAGACCGCCCCCGGCGGTACTCGTTGCGTTCTCGGGCGCCATCTCGGTCACGTCTGCGATCCCATTCCCGCATACCGCTGCCGTTCTGAGTATCCATGGCCGGTCCACGGGGCGGAGTCCGGGAGCGATCTTGCCAAAAGACCAACATTAGCAGATGCACAGCATTGTGAGGTTTCCTTTCCCGTCTATATTTTACCATGCGGAGGAGTCGGTCGTGAAGATGGTGAGTGGCGCCGGTAATATCGGTCTCTTGAGTTAGATCGAGAGTGCTGCTCGTCGTACATCCTGCGGTCGCGATCAACGCGCGTCTGCGAAGGCAAAGGTCTGTAAGTATCGACTGACGACGTATGCTCTTCACCAGAGCGATACGAGGACATGTTGGGCAGTTGTAAGGTGAAAGCCTTTGTGAAGATGATAAAGAGGTTGAAGAAAGGGAAGGTGTATGTAAATCCAAGCGAGCTTCACCACCACATTCTACAGGACTCACGTCACTTGATGGAGTCACATTAGATTTTTCTTTGTGATACTACAACGCAATTGGCAATGAGACAAACAAGATCACGGAAATTCTAATATGCTCTACTGAAGCCCTCTTTACCTAAGGTCTTACTCTATGCCTCGGACATGAGGAGATTCATTCAACCATTCAAGCACGTGCCATAAAAGCCGTCGAAGAGCCACAAAAACCAGGCCTGTCGACATGGAAGACACCAACAGCACCCAAGCCCTCGAAGAAGCGAACATCTACGTCGCCCTCACCCACCAGCCCCTCGACATCCCATCGACCCTAAACCGCGTCAAGAGCCCCAAAGCCGGCGCCGTCGTCCTCTTCGCCGGTACCCCCCCGCCTCTTCCCCCCGGACCCCTCTCCCTCCCTCCCGCAGACAAAACCCACTAACCACGCCTCACCAGGCACCACGCGCGACAACTTCAACGGCCAGCCCGTCAAAGAGCTCCAATACACCTCCTACATCCCCAAAGCCCTGCACACCCTCCAGAGCATCGCGAGAGCCGTGCACAAGAAGCATGGTCTGACAGCAATATCGATGGTCCATCGGCTGGGAACAGTGCCGATCGGCGAGGAAAGTATCCTGATCGCGCTGTCGTCGCCGCATCGGCAGGCGGCGTGGAGGGCGGGCGAGGAGGCGCTCGAGGAGTGCAAGGCGAAGGTCGAGGTTTGGAAGCTCGAGGAGTTTGGCGGCGAGGAGGGGGGCGTGTGGAGGGCGAATAGGGATGGCGCGGTGGGGACGATGGTGGGGGAGGGGCCTCTTACTGCGGACGGCGCTGAATGTCGTCCTAGACGGCCGGGCGCGCCGAAGATGGGGTGATGGGTGGGAGGCGGCGTTTCTTTGGCCGGAATTTATATGAGTGACAAGCGCAAGGTCAGAAGGGTCACCGTGTCCAAGTGCGATAAGAGTGAATATTTTCATTGTATATGCATCTCCAATCAAATCTATCTTAATACATGGTATATCCGCCGTCTTGTATGTGCAAGAACCACGCCTTCCCAAGATGCCCTTACCGAGAACGCAACTCATCTAATATAAATCCTTCGTTCAAATCATTGCGGTCGTTACTATCATATCTCTAGATCCCGGTCTCTGTAGGCGGTCGATCCCAAGATGTTCCTTTCCATCTTTTCCCTCGAACACACCAAAGGCATACCTTGGATGCGTCTTCTCTCCGGCTTGTGCACTCAACAACCTCGTCACCAGGTCCGTTTTGCTTCTCGGTTCTCTGAATGCAGCATCGTCGAGCAACGGGCTCTGGTACAAGAAGCTAATAAGGTCCGCCAGGGTCCGGATGTCATGCGGGAGATATCGCGACCGTGTGGGCCAAACGAATAGAAAGGACATGACGTAGAGGATAACGAAGACAAGGATAGCGTAGAAGCCTGCCATGTCCGCTGCCACGCGAACCTCTTGCTCAGACATAAAGAACTGGGCAGTGAAAATGCCTCCACCCAAAATCGGTAGGGTTATGGATAATAAGCTGATGAAGGAGAACCATGCGACTTTGTAGTGGCCCGCAATAGCGGCATTAATCGAAACAGCGACAGGCAAGCAGCTGGTGTAGTTGAGGAGTAGGCTCCTTTCGGCGGAGGCACCACGCGGATTGGCCAGGTTGGAAAAGGGTTGCAAAGCGCGGAAATACACGTCGAAGGGTTGCCATATTAGGAAGAGTATAAGCCCGATCAGGGAAGGTATAAAGCTGTACAAGAAGTCGGCAGGTGAGAAGCCGATCGAATTGGTGGATGGTGCGATTAACGGAAGGAACCCGTTTCGGACTGCCTGTCTGACGAAACTGACCACGATGAAGGCGATGAGCAGAACGAAGGCAGTGACAATCCAGGCGACAACAAATGTATCTTGTAGGAACCATGGAGTCCATCGATATCGTACCGCGGGCGAATGAATACCGGCCTGAGACGACGATCCTAGAGATGCAGACTTCAAAGGCCGTTGGCCCTCGACGTCAAATCCAGCAGGATCTTGATACCTGAGCTCATGAACCTTCTCCGTCAGCCCTTTCCGCGGTGAAGAATATCGAGGCATTGACTCATTCTCAACTCCGATGGTGTAGAAAACGTCATGCGAGGTGTTGGATAGTCTCCAATAGCCCAGTCGAGGCTCTCGTGGTGACCGCTCTGATCTCGGTTCCATGCGGGTCTCGGTCTCGTCAAAGTCGTGTAGCAGATTGGATCGTCGGATCATCGCGATCAAATCAGCCAGAGATGTTGCATCCCACACAAGGCCAGTGCGTCTCTTGTTGAAATGAATAAGGGTTGTAAGTAGGGCAGACGCCAGAAGCAAATATAGAGCGACCAATATCCATGACACCGGTTGTACCGATGTCCACCGCCAAATAGCGTCGCCGTCTCTGTCAACGAGTCGAGTTTGGAAAGTCGAGGCTTGTAGAGGGATGGTGAATGTCGACACCCAGAAAATCAAGAAGGAAACACCCAGCAATGGCTGCCGCTGGCGGAACAGTGCGGTGTTGGGTAGAATGAAACCCGAAGGAAACAAGGACATGTGATGTAGAACACTCAGTCGCTCAGAAGTCCGCTCAGATGCTAAGGCCGTAAATGGTAGCGTTCGGTATATCGCCGCCTCCACGACAAAACGCCATAGAACAATGAGACTCGCTAGCAGTTGCGGAAGGTATTGGAATAAGAAATATCGACTGCTCCCTACGCCGTCATAATCCAGAAGTCCGCTATGCTGTGCGGACCATATATTACAGAAGATCAATGCTCCAGTCATGAGGAGACAACAAGCAATCAGAGCAGCCATAGGTATCGGTCGCAAGACGGTAGGCAAGAAACGAAGCTGTGGATATCGAATCTCGTCGTCAGGTTTATCGACTGGCATGAAAACGTTTTCACTCTCTGTTCCGCTTTAGTAATGCCCCTGTCCTCATCAAAGCAATTACTGACCATGCAATTCAAGCCTCTCGACTGGCCGATCCAGACTTTGCTTCCTCCGTGGTGGTGATCTTCCTTCTCTTTTGTAGTATCCGAGACCTTCATCTGGTACAATGCGTTCCACAGGATACAACGCCTCACTGTTGCCAGATCCGCTCCTTCTCCTCCCTGTCAATTCCTCATCACGGGTAAGTTGGTCAATCGCAAAGCGGATATAAGGTGTATCGTCCAAGCCCGGTGTTGGCGCGCTGAGGTCGTTGTCCGTAGTCACCTCTATGATAGCGTTGGTTGACTGGTCGAGTCTGCCGTCATCGGGTCCATCTTCCTCTAACTCAACAGCTTTCGGTGCTTCAAGGATCTCCGTTGAAGGCACATCTGGTACCTTCAATGACACCGGCGCTTCCAACTGTACTTTATCCGAGATCGAAGCCGGAGATCTAGATTGCGATGGGGGCGTTTCGTAGCGCAGGACCGTAACGAGAGAACCGATGCTCGAGCCCTCCGAGGCATGTTCGGAGAAGGAGTAATAATCATCAGAGGCTGTGATCGATTGCTCAGATAGAGCATGCAACAGCTGAGGTCTGCTAGCTGTTCGCGAAGCTTTCGTCAGTATCACACGTCATTCTATGAGAGAATGGAAGGTACATACAGTTAACGGATTTGAGATTAACATCACCCAGGTTCATTGCGGTCATAAGAGTCGTAATTGTACCAAGTCCTCAGCCCTGATACTTGCGAGGAGGTCATGATGCAAGTACAGTAGCGAGGAATGCCGGGTATTAATTGCTTTGGACATTATTGTTCCGTGAGGCTGTCACTGTTGTGGAGAGGTTGGTGATTGTTCGCGGAGGTTGGGATTGGTGGAAGCCCAGCCACCAGAACAACGCAACATGCAATTCAAGAAGAAGATAAACAGGATTTCTAGAAACTGTCCCTCGTCTGCAAGATTTCCAAATCGTTTTCTTCACAATCATTGTCTAAACTAATCTCTACTATGATTTATGCACCAAAGCATCTCAGTACGAGTAGTAGAAGTGGAAACAGCTCTCCAACCGAAGCGGACCTCGAGCTTCAGGCTCTCGGGAACTCCCGTATAACCTACAGAGGTGATAAACATGATAGCAGTTGGAAAATCGTCACGGAAGTCTGGTAATGAACTCATCCCTACTCGTATGTGTGTCGGAGACTTCAACCGTTATCGTTACACGACGTTACTCCCAACTTAGCGCCTTGTGAGAGTCCACGTATCCCATACACTTGTTCAGCAATGAGATCCATGTGACGATGAGGTGGTGCCACAGAAAAGAAAAGAGAAAAGGGGTTCGGCATGGTCTTGTCATAGGCTGATCCTCCTGTGGTTCCTACGATCCAAAACTGCTGTCAACGATACCTACCTTATTAATTATTGAGGGGCCGAGACACGTCGTACAGCATACGCTTTCGCACCGGCAGAGTAAGCGCTATAGTCGCACCTCTTGCGAATCACCACCCGTATTGAATACGGAAGATCTATGAACTAAATTCCCAAGCGGATACCAACATGACAGAAATAGAGTCTTATTGAGGAGATGCCTCTAAAGCTACGCAATGATCATGCAGGAACGCCGAAGAATTGATTGGTCGGTTTCCATCTGCAAAACACTCGTCCAGTCCAATTCTCGCCATAGCACTGTTTCAGCAAATGCGAGCCATACGAACATGTCCCACCCGAAACCGCCTTGTGTTACATTTATATGGTGAGACATCCGCGGGCCGTTGGATGCGATTGTATTGAATATGCCAAGACGTGATTTCCATGAATGCGGGAACCTGACGATTTTCCGGGGTTAACAAAAATGATTGACTGACTGCAGCTGCATTCTTATTATTCCCTCAAGCACCATCTTTTCACAACCTCAACCTTTCTTCTTCCTTACAACTATCCTATTAGTCTTGTGATCGAGCATTACTACTCTTAATCACTGCGCTGTCACTCGTTCCAGCTGCATCCTCACGCTCTCTTCTTCTTTTCGCCCTACAAGGGCACACACATACACTGTGCCATACACAATTTGCCACTCATCGACCCAGATTATACCTCAGCTCACGGAGCCGTGGGAAGGCTGAGAAGCGGTTCTCCTCCCTATATTAACTACCTATTGAGCGGCTACCTTCCGCTCGAGGAGTCAAGCACGTCTTGCGCGATATACCCTCAAAATACTATTGGACCGGCTGCATTGGGTTGCCATACGCAAAGGTACGTACCCAATGTTGAATTCCCTTTGGAATCACTGGACAGCATCGACAACCGAAAAATTTGATGTCTGTTGTGGCAGGCGGTGAAGATTTTTTCGCCGTTTGTACCGGAAGGCGTTAGGGCATCTTCAGATCTTACCTAAACGGAGCCACCATCATCTCGCACCTCGATTGCTAATACTACCGTCTTCTTTTTATATGTCCACGGGTATCTATGTGGGAGCGGGACACTAATCTTTGGTATCAAGCAGACATGATGAAGACTGTCACTCTCCTTCTCGGTCTCGGCGCCGGCCTATGTTCTACTAATATTATTGTCGACCGCGTTTCTCCTTCATGCGATCCCAGCTCTCTGGACTACACCGGTTGTCTCAGAGGGCAGCACTGTTCGGCGGAGGGCGTGTGAGTCATAAAACCCTGGTTTTCGAAATGGAGTTACTAGTATGGCCTTACTGATCCAAATTGTCTCGTAGATGCGAAGTTTATGACGGAGGCGACCTCTACCCTTTATCGTTCCGACGTGATGCCGCCCCACGAGACGATGGACGTTGCGGCTCAGCTTTCGGTGGTACGAGCTGTGACCCTAATGGCCCGTTTGGCGGTTGCTGTAGCTCTTACGGGTTTGTTACACCTTTCGTTAACTTCGCTACTTTGCGGGCTCATTTCCCTGGTTGAACGATGGATCTGATGTTGGAGGACGTAACAAGATATTGCGGAACTACCCCAGCTCACTGTCTCTCGGGAAACGGTTGTCAGAGTGGATGTACTGTTGAGGCGCCTTCTCAAACTTCAAGTGTCGTCTTCCCTGCCTCGAGCACATCCCCGCGAAGTGATGGAAGGTGTGGATCGGCGTTTGGTGGTTCTACATGTGATCTCGGTGGACCTTATGGAGGATGCTGTTCGTCATATGGGCATGTTCTGGGATACATTTACTTTGACTTACACCCAGTAAACATTGTGATGTGGGCTAACAGTTCTTGCTCACAGGTTTTGTGGCAAGACCGACGATCACTGCTTGGTTGCGAACGGGTGTCAGAGCGGTTGTACGAAAGCGCCGTCAACTCCCGCTCCACCTACGCCACCTTCGGCTTCCAGTTCTCAAGAACCGGTTCTTGGGTCACCAACCTCGGCTCCTGCAAACGCACCAACTGGAGCTGTTACCAAAGACGGTTCATGTGGCGCCAAAAATGGTAACACAGTTTGCGGTAACTGGCCACAAGGGAGCTGTTGTTCCATGTACGGATACTGCGGTAGCACGACGAGCCACTGCGGTGACGGCTGTCAATCTGGACCCTGCAGCGGCCCTGCCATCATCCCAGCCCCTGGTCCTAGCCCGGCGCCGGCGAATCCCAATCCTGGGGCGTTGGCCGTCGTCGGACAATCTGGAGTTCCTGCAATGCACGCTGGGCTGATGCCGAATGGACGGGTTATCTTCTTGGACAAGGTCGAGAACTATACACAGATCAAATTGTCGGATGGTCAATACGCATACTCTGCGGAGTATGATCCAGCCACAAATACCGCAGTGGGGCTACAGTATAAGGTTATTCATTCTCACTCTAACCTGCATCGTTAAACTAACGTGATATCAGACAAACGCATTTTGCTCCGGCGGAGCCTTTTTGCCCGATGGGCGCTGGCTATCTCTTGGGGGAAACGCACCTCTCGATTTTATTGACCCCACTGTTGGCGACGGCTTCAACGCTATCCGCTACCTCAGCCGATCCTCCAGTGACGCAAAGCTCAACGGGCAGTCCTGGAGTGAGCCAGGTAACAAGCTCGCCAGTGCGCGTTGGTATGCGTCTGCACAAACTATGGGCGACGGCTCCGTGTTTGTGGCATCCGGGAGCTTGAACGGATTAACCCCTACAGTGGCCGCCAACAACAATCCCACCTGGGAGATGCTCAACAACCAAGGCGTCTCCAACGGTGTCAACGTTCCGATGGACATTCTCGCTAAGAACCAGCCGTACTACATGTATCCGTTCATGCACCTCCTCAAAGACGGCACTCTTTTCGTTTTCGTTTCCAAATCCTCCGAGCTCTTCAACGTCCAGAAGAACGCCACCGTAAAAACCTTCCCTGACCTCCCAGGCGATTATCGAACTTACCCAAATACCGGTGGCAGCGTCCTCCTCCCAATATCCAGCGCAAATGACTGGGCCCCAGACGTCATCGTCTGCGGCGGCGGCGCCTACCAAGATATCACCAGCCCCACCGACCCCAGCTGCGGCCGCATCCAACCACTCGCCGCCGACCCCGGCTGGGAAATGGACTCGATGCCAGAAGGCCGCGGCATGGTTGAAGGCACCCTCCTGCCCGACGGGACGGTGATCTTCGCCAACGGCTGCAACCGCGGCGCGCAAGGTTTCGGGCTAGCCTCGAACCCGACCCTGGAGGTGCTGATCTACGACCCCGCCAAACCCCGCGGGCAGCGCTTCACCACGGGCCCCAGCTCCTCCATCGCGCGCCTCTACCACTCTGTCACCCTCCTTCTCCTCGACGGCACCCTCATGATCGCCGGCTCCAACCCCGTCGAGCAGCCCGTCCTCACCCCCGTCCCCGGCCGCACCCCCTCCGAAGACTACGTCACCGAGTTCCGCGTTGAGACCTATACCCCGCCCTACCTCGCCGGCGATAACGCTTTCAAACGCCCCAAGAACGTCGTTCTGGGCTCCCTCGCCCTCAAGGCGGACGGCAGCTCCTTCGCCGTCTCTTTCGACGTCCCCGCCGGCGCAAAGGGCGTCAAGGTCGCGCTGTATCACGGCGGCTTCGTCACGCACTCGCTGCACATGAACCATCGCATGCTGTTCCTCGACAACACGGGTTTCGCCCCTGGCAGTACCGCTCAGAAGTTGACGGTTACCATGCCGCCGAACAGGAACGTGGCGCCGCCGGGGCCGTATGTCGTGTACGTCCTCTGCGACGGAGTGCCCGCCGTTGGGCAGTTCGTGTCCGTGGCTTAGTGAAAGCGGTCATGTCACTGTATCTGGCGCCGCGAGCGTGCGCGCTGACTTTGTGCTTCACCATCTCTCAAAGAATTACATGCAATCTAGAGGCTTAACGGTAATCTATCGCTTCTTGTTCGAATAATAGCATTGTTTTTCCTGGATCCTTCCACATAGAGATCACGCGTTAACTTCGCTTGCCCTGTACTTGTATTCTAATTAGATAGCATAGCAGGGCGAAATGCCTCAGCTTCTTCTAAAAACCCTGCACTAATCGTGTGCTGTCTCTAGGCAAGTGCTTCTACTTTCCTTCCCGGCCAAGTCCAGCCCTGTCCTGAGGAAGGATTGGGGCCAGATCGAAAACTCGTAGACGGGTAATTGTACTTAGAAGGTAGCTACGCATACAGTATGCAGTCACGCTAGACTCAAACCCATGGTCATGTTCTGAAGTCTCTTAGGTAGACTGCCTGTCGTCAACCTTTTGTGGGCACTTGTCGTTTGTAGCTCTAGTACTGTACCGTACCTCGAAACCGCGTTTAAGGTCTTGGGTTTCTCGACGCTGGCGCTTCGTGCGTGGCTGGGCGTCGATTCGTCGTTCTCTGATGGAAGGGGTAGATGAGTAGTGACGGGTAACGATTGGAGCAAGCAATAGGGTGTTTATGATATGGAATAGTGGAAAGCGTGGGTATGGGATAGGGTCGGTATTTTCCTGAGGAGGAGAAGAAGGGGATTTGGGTTAGGGATTGGGATTAGGTTAGGGCTAGCTAGCTTGCGAACTCGGCTTGGACGAGGGTCGTCGTCGTGTGGATGTTGGAAGGTACAGCAACTACTTGGGAGGAGATACTCCGGTACGAGGACGAGGGGCGGATGGGAACGGGCGTGGGAACGGGTCACGGTTGGGAACGGAGGAACGGACCAGCAGCTTGCACAGTAGGTGTGGTGCCGTGGGTAGCGTCGATTAATGGCGGTCAAGAAACGGTCTCCTTCGTCCTTCGTACTTCGTACTTCGGTGTCCCACTTTCTAAGAAGACGTCGGAATTGAGTCCGACGGACCGCGGTGCTGTTGGCGTTGCCGAGTCGTATTGACCGAATGGAACTGACCACGCAACTAAGAGATTTCCCGAGGTTTCCCATTCCGTGTCTTGCGGAGCCAAGGCCCGGCGTTGCTGGCGGAAATGGAGTGTTGGTTTCTCCGGGCGAGCGGCATATTGGTGAGATGAGACGGAACAAGGTCAAGTATAGTTCTCTCGGCGGGGCATTTATGGGGCGCGGGAACTACTGGGGTAGTAGTACGTAACGAGGACGAGAAGTAAAGAGTCTCTGGCAGCGCCGGATCCTCGGGCTGTCCAATCTTAGTCGTCTCTCTGTAAGAGCGAGATGGGAATTCCGGT
Source organism: Acarospora socialis (assembly GCA_025617375.2). NCBI lineage: Eukaryota > Fungi > Ascomycota > Lecanoromycetes > Acarosporales > Acarosporaceae > Acarospora > Acarospora socialis. The sequence continues at coordinate 837,618 of JAMYGW020000012.1, forward strand.
GGGAAGAATGTGGAACGCCCGAGTCCCGGCATGCGTCGAACGTTCTGCGCTCCGCCATGTTTTTGCGGGCCTCTGAAGGGTCTTAGCCAAATCTTGCACGTCGGGTTCTTCCCACACCATCTGGTAACACTGCATCCGTACATAGCTAGACGCAGTGGAGGTGCGCAACGTGCTCCGGGCTGTCCTCCAACAATTTCTGACAGCTCACTGAGCCAAGTGGAGATTGAATATTGACTTTGTCTCGCGCGGCCGGCATGGTGGGATGGTTGGTGGATTGCACATGAAGAGGTTTCAGTCTCCGTCATGGGCTCTGTCACGGAATAGTGAGGGTTAGTCGGGAGATGGTCGTACACGATTAGGTCGCAAGGAAACGGACTTGGGATACTACGGAAAGGATTGATAATTTGGTAAGATGTACACAGGTTGAGATAAAGATGATATTGAAAGGAGAAAAGTAGTGTAAGTCCGAGAGGAATGGTGGCTCGGAATGTCCAGAAAGGTTTGCCAATTTGGTAATCAGCTTGCAAAATGACAACTACTACAGATAATAGAAGCGTGTAAGATGAGCAGATCGAACATGACCTTACAAGACAGGAGTCCGCCACCAGCCCGCACATCAAAGACATTTCCGAGACTCATCTTCCCCAAGTTCGCTAGAGCTGTAGCAGTTGCATTTCCATACGGTGGCGAGAAGTCCGTCGAACAGTTCACAAAATGAGCCACAACTCAAAAACATCAAGGCTGGTGCATATGCACTTCTCATGCCGGATGTACCGTCCGGAAGCCTCTCAACAGTTCACACATACACACGCACGTTCCCGTGGCAGGTGTCCGGTCTAGGGCACTTCAGAACTCATTTCCAGAAGCCCGGTTTGTTGAGAAGTCACTGCAGGCGCCTCGACGAATAGGAGGTTGTCTGTTCAGTTTCCGAGCGAGTGACTGACAGGACTCGGCCGGGATATAGGCACTCCATTGCACAAGCTTGCTGGACTGTCATGCAGTTGCCACTATAGCTCGTTTTTGAGAAGAAACTAAGTCGAAGGCGAGATGACTGATCAAGCGTCGGTGAGATGGAAAACCTCACATGTGTTCAAGGCCGTAACTCTGCAAGTGGGTTCGATAGTGGCTTCGGGTACTTGCAGAGATCAAATCAGATCGGCACAAAAGATCCTGCGAAAGTGACAATGCGCGATTTTAAGACCCTGGTCACTCGTTTTTTGAGGTGTGCTTGGTGACGGAGTGCTGGGTCGAGAGGGAAGGCTTCAGAGGATGTTTGCATGTTGACTCGAGAAAAGTTACCATTTGATGATCGCTGTGCAGCCGAAATCTGAGCTGGTGAATTGGAAAGCGGACGTGCAACTTCTTGCTATTGAGCGGAGGAGAGTTGAGTCTAATTTGTTGGCAGAATGGAAGTACCCAGGAGCCAGTCCAGTTTCCTACAAGGGTACCCACAGGCTCTTCAAGTATCTCTTCTCGAAAGCCATTCTGGAGCGAAGCCCTGGTCTGTGGCTGATCTCATATCAAAGGCAATCTAGAGCGTCTAGCTGTGAAGGAGTGCTAGCTAAGACCGATAATTTCCCACTGCCCCAGGGGACATTTCAATATCCATCATCAATCGTAAACATTGGCAGTCAGGGCGTAAAGTACGTAACTAATGAGAAACCGAAATGCGTGGCTGGCGGTTGGCAACCATGAACGAATTGCGATTGGGCCAAAACTTCCCAAAATCCCCAACAAATCCTCTTGAGTGGCGGACGCCGCTTTGGCGGAGGAACGTTGCTATGTTTCATCATCAGTGTTGCGGCAGGACAAGCGTTTGAAGAGCATTGACATCCTCGATCGGAGTCGTCCTTTCCGGGGAGCTCGTCTAGGCCCTTTTGGTGGATGAAACGACGCGGCGAGCCTCGTCCACCTTCCCTCCCGTTCGTCATCTTCCCAGACTGAGCAATTCAGAGCTACCGGTGCAGCCTCTACCGTATCGTGAGAGGTGGAGCCTCGTCCACAGAGATTGCGTTCGCATGCGGCTGTCCGAGGTTGGTCTTGGACTAGATCACCTTTAGGTGGAGCAAGATCGTTTAAGTCGTGGTAGCATAGGTTGATCGTTTGCTCGGTAGGCGTTCTGCACCCAGCGTAGCAGACATGGCCTACCTTGGTGCCTGAAATAAGGATTGAACTCGTCATAGTGGAGGAGCGCGTGTGGGTCGGGTTCCCGGATCCGCGAAATTGATAGTCCTCCTTGGCGGGTGATCTATGCTCATCCAATCTTCTCAAATCTTCCGTACCAAAGTTGCGATGTTGCGCCGATAATTGCTCCTCGTAGGACTGGAACGTGAGGCTGCTATATGTAGAAGAATCTCGACTTCGTGGTGGCGATAAAATTCCATACACGCCATCAAGGTCTGGAGCGCTGGAATTGGAGCTGTGAGAGAATTGTATCGAGCTTGCCCGGGATTCAAATTCGTCGTCCCAGAGAAGCTCGGAGTTGTGCATCGTTCCCTGATAAGGAGCGTTACGAAAGGTATGGACAGCGACTGGCGCATCCTTAGAGTCGAAGCGCTCCTCGATCCACCAGCCCCTCAGCCACAAATCAGCCGAAGAGCGAGCATTCTGTATCCACAACGGCTCATCGAAAGAAGTCCCTCGTGACGTTGGTGGTGCTGGTGGTAATGGCAATCGATTGCGATGCTGCGGCGACCGGATTGTCGGTGGGCCCTCGTCGTCGTTCTCTCTTTCGAGGATTGGTCTGTGGTCTGAATGGAGATCTATGCCCTCTTCCGAAGAAAGTGACGGTGTCGATAGTACCGGCCGAAGAGTAGTCTCTTGCTCAGAGACTGTATAAGGAGCCATCACGAAAACTGCGAATAAGGACTAACAACCACCCGGAGAACAAACATGCATCGCAAAAAAACAGTAGTCGGATGATCTTCAAGAAGATTCTGTTGTAATGTGAAGAAGAGTAGAGGTAAGAGGAGAAGAAGATGCTATATAGTATGGAAGCAAGTCAGAAGGGGCCCGGGCTTCGGTGGCTCTCAACGGCATATGCAGCCTACTACCCCAGACTTGCAGTTCCGAACTGATATGCATTCCCTGAACCCCACAGTCCTGTGACAAGTCAAATGCCGATCCACGCAAGGGGGACGTCGCTGAATCTGAAACTGGACGAATGATGTTCCTTTTGACGCGGAGAAATACCAAGAAGACTGCGGTTCTGACTCGAGCAGGATGAGACAGGCGAAACAATCATCGCAATGATCGGAGGGAAATTTGTGACAGCTTCCGAAGAAAAGCCATGGCTGGAGCGTGGGGATGGGGAGCAATCGTCCATAGACACGTTTTGAAGACGCAAGCAGTTCCTCATCCTGCAGATGATGCGTTCTCAAAGTTCGATTATAACTGTAATGAGCTTCCAGCTGACTAAATTGAAAGCAACCTCACCTGAATGCTATCAAATGATAGACTTGAAGCATTTCCACGCAGACTAAGTGCAGTCACGGCGGACATGCCGAGATTGGTCTGAAGATCAAGGATCATGCCGGCAGGAATGACACGGTTTTGGTTCAGGTGAAAGCTGCCAGTCCTTTTCCAGCAGACGTATTTCCAGAGGTCAGTCTCGTAGTTGCCGTAAGAGCTGTCATAGAAATATGGGCTTGCTGTACCAAACACCACCGGCAGGCCGGTTAGCTTCGACTGTAGCTAGCCTACATCTGCGTCGGAAGCAAAACCGGGTATGGTGAATTTGAATGACATGCAGCGTCCGGCATCAACGTGTACCTACATCGACCTCAAGGCCAGTCAATCCACGAAGCTTTTCAGTCTCCACGTAGCGTGTCAACCGAAAACCACACGTTGATCTTGTCGCATGGGTTAGGAGATGAGGCCTCTTCACCGCTCCCTGGTGATCTCGAGTACATCACATTGCGCGCCAGTTCAACAGCTCTCCGAGACAAGGAGGCTGTCCGTTTGCCCGCCGCACTAGCATCGGGGACTGGAGATGATAGACTCGAGAGACAACGTACAGTAAAGCATGCATCTAAGGGAAGCTAAGGTCTGAAGTCTGAACGCACTTGGTGAGCGAGGTCAATTTAGGGGCGTAATGGATATTTCAGATCCTAGAATCAATCAAGAGAAAGAGATTGCAAGAGCTGATGGAGTCGAAATATACGTCGACCAGGCAATGGGTTTCAGCCTCTTAGCCCTATTCGATATTCGGAGTAGGTACAAATACCTAGGTAGGTAGTGTGAGTCCCATTGTTGGCTAACGGACATCTCCATGTCAGGGCTAGGGAACCACGTCAGCTTAAATTAAGATACTCTACTATGATACTTGCCTTGCCTTACTAATCCAATCTCCCTTTCTGCAAATCATGCAAAGTCCTGATAAGTTGCCCGTTCATCAGCCCGATTGCCTTGTTAATCGTGTTGCACTGCACTTCTACCTTACCGCAGATTGCTACCTTACTTTACCTTACCTTATGCTGTACGAGTACTCCGTAACAATACATGTACTACCTTATGGTGTCTACTAGGTAGGTATGTTCGAATCTCGAACAGCTCATCTCCGTTTTCCTTCCCGAGCCCCGCGTAGAGTATCTTAAAACCCGCTACGCTGTACTCTGCACTGTAATTTTACAGCGTCATCATCCCCCGATACATTACCTTATTGTACTACTGTGCCCAAGGTAGATGTGCCTGAACCGATCCGCGACAGGGTTTCTTTTCAATGCCAGCTCATCAATGTCCGATCTAGCCTCGACTTACAGTAATGTACCCACGATAGAAAGCAGTTGATCAAATATTTCAATTTCCTCTGGCTCATCCACGATGCACCTTCACCAGCTCATGAATCCGTCAAACGTGGAACGGGTCCATTATGATCGCCTTCGGTCGCAGTCACGCCGCCGATGGCCAGCCTTGAACATGCTCCACGGTCATGATGCTTCACCGTTGATGCGCGACAACGCACTCGGTAGCAATGCAACTGTAGTCGATCTTTAGTTTTTAGATTTCCATGACTGGTACAACCTTCTTGACTGCTCCGAAACGAAGACCTTATTAGGAGCTGGGTCTGCGTTGACCTTTGCATTGAGCTCTGCGTGGTCGTCGAAGTCGTGCTGACGGGGAGGTGAGTGTTCAGGTTACTGAGACAGACGCATTGATCGAGATACTCAAACACATGAATGGTCGTTTCAACAGCCGTCTTGAAGCAGGCCATGATACTACTTGTTGTGCGCAAGCTCGAATCTAACTCTGTATAAGAAATTCTTTTCTGGTGCTGCTTCAATTGATAATTGATGTGCGACAACGTTTGCGTATCGCTTCCCAGCCACATCCTATCAACATAAAATTATTTGTCCAACCACCACATCATTCCCAGCCTCCTCCTGCAAATTCACTCGAGAAAAAAACTAAGATGAATTTCTAGCTGGCAATTCTACTACCGCTTACACATGACTGCGCAGACTCTCCATTCCTCATTACCCGACCGGGCACGACTCACGTTGTGAGGACTCAATCGAAGACACGGCAGCTTGGTGCCACGGGCTTTTTGAGAATTCAGGTCACGTCGCACAAACCCTCCTCCACATCTCCAGCTTCCTTGCCTTGCGTATCGCACAGTCACGTTGTCTCACCCAAACCCGAGGGAATCCACTCCGGGTTATTCAGCGCTGTCTCGACCAAATCAGCCAGCAATTGACGAGCCCTACGAGATTTACGAACCTTCCAGGCCATCGAACCAGCAACGCCAGCAGCGTCATCAGTTCACTCAACAACCTCAGTCTCCATCACGTCCGTCGAGCTCCTCGGGCAGTGCGCATACTTTACGGCGAACTCCCCGGCTCGAACCTCACAATCTCTCCCGTCAACGTGCAGCGTCAATTGATAGCGCAGCGCGACGTGTTCCGAGTGTACCGCTTGTCGAGCCCGCACAACCGGTTCCCGATTCGCCCAGCGAAGCGGGTGAGGGCTCCACAACTCCACGAGCGTCGACTCAAACCCTTCCCGAAACCTCATTCTGGCCCGTTCGAAGCCCACATATTTCGCGACGCACAGCTTCTGCCATCTTCTGGACCCTTGAGGTAGCTCTTCGCCAACCATACCAATTTACACCGGACCTCATAGAGGAGAACGCGTCAATGGCGGACCTGGTGGGCGCAGGGCAACTGTCCGGTGGTGGCAATGGGCGCGTCAGCAACGGTGGTTCGCGGGCCGCTTCGGGTCCCGTACCAGTCCCTCAATACCCTACCGGTGGCATGCGGACACCGACAGATATCATGAGGCAACGTCGAGACCGCGAGGCAAGGAAGAAGGCGGAAAGTGAGGCGAAGCAGAGGGAGCGGGAAGCGGATGAACAACGCAAGGCTCAAGAGGAGAGGAGGTCAAGTGCAGAAAGGAGAGCTGCTGCTGCTGCTGCTGGCGTTGCTGGAGGGGGCGACAACTCAACCCAACGTCGTTCAACTATACGGAGGTCTGGCGACGATGGCCCCGTTCGGCCGCACGAAGTGGGAACCAGGTCACAAGGTACAGTGGCCAACAGTGTGAGCGCGGCGCGACCGAACCCACAGGCAGTTATTCAGCCTACTTCGTCAGTGTCCGCCTCTGGTCGAGTGCAGGAACCGCCGAACCTTACACAGGATCCGGGCCGTGCATCCAGCAGGGTACAGTATGGACCATCCACTAGACCTCGAGCCACAAGCCTTTCTCAGCCTCAATCCAAACCAGTTCAACCACAGCAGCCACGAGCTGCATCCACCAACTACAGTACCCAGCAGCAACCGATCCAGACGAGGCAGGTCTCTGCTGCAGCTCAACCTTCAGCTACACAAGCAAAACCATCCGTGGCTCCGTCAACCTCCCAACAGCCCCAAAATGGTCAAGGCTCGGGAGCGACTCAGCAACGAAATCCAACAACATCCTCGTTTCCACATGCCCTGGAACGTTGGGAGACTCTGTCGTCGCACTGGGAAGGTCTCACCTCTTTCTGGATCCGTCGATTGCAAGAAAACAGCAGGGAGCTGGCCCTTGATCCTCTCAGCCAGCAAATGTCGCGGCAGATAAACGACCTCTCAGCTGCTGGGGCTAATCTTTTCCATGCCGTGGTCGAGCTCCAGCGATTACGTGCATCGTCAGAAAGAAAATTCCAGCGCTGGTTCTTCGAAACTCGTGCGGAACAAGAACGCGCCCAGGAGATGCAAGCTGAACTGACAAATACACTTCGCGCAGAACGGCGAGCACGTGCTGACGCGGTCGCGAACGCCGCTCGCGTGGAAGCAGAAAAAGGTACTTCCGAACAGCTGGTGAAAGAGATGAGACGTGAATTACAGATCTCAAAAGAAGAGGCTCGGAGGGCATGGGAAGAACTTGGTAGGAGGGAACAGGCAGAACGGGATCGTACGACGTCTCTGAATAATGGCGAGCCAACTTTGGTGGGTAGTGTTCAGGTGGTCCCGATGATGCAAGGGGTACCAAGCCGCCAAGGCAGCACAACCCGACAAACAAACATCGGCGGAGCCTATTCGGAGCGATCTGGAGGTTCAGTTACGGGAACACAACTAGGACAAGAAGAGAGTGTTGACAGCCCACTGGAAGGTGAGCAGGGTCACGGACCGTACCACCGGGGAGTTCGATCACCCACAAACACGGATCCTTTCGTCGAAGATGGCAGAGACATCCCTCCACAACCCCTTCATCACGAGCCTGATCTTCCTTCCCTAACCGGAGCGATGTCCCAACCTTTCCAGCAGCCACCCGCGTCTGCCGCTGCGGCTCCCGCTGTACAGAGTATATACGCTAGTGCCGTCACGCAGCAGCCTTCCGCTTCTTCCCAAACCGCACGAGCGCCCACTGCGCCGGGCGGCACGTACCTCCAGTACAGCCCAGCCGCAGCCTCTCAACCGTTCTACCAGCATCAAGGCTCGGCTCTGCATGCCGAGGAACAACCCCACGTCTCCGAACCAGACTCGCGCTCGTACGTGCAATCCGTCGAAGACACGGTCAGCGACTTGGGCGAAGAAGAATACGACATCGACGAGCACGGCGAGATTCGTCGCGACGCTCAAGGCCGTCCCATCCTTTACCGCCGCGGCGGCTTAGGCTCCGAGGACAGCGACGAGTACGATGTGCAGGAGGCGCTCGAGCGCGAGCGTGCGTACGGTCAGCGCTACGGCGGTGTGTCGGGTGTCGAGTACGGACAGGGATCGACAAGCACCGCCGGCGCGACGCAGAGACCTGTTGGCGGCGTGTTCGGACAGCAGAGTGTCGGACGCGGCCAGACGGCGGGAACGGCAGGAGCGTATGGTGGGAGTTCCGGGTTCGGAGGGAGTGGGCTGGGCTGGGAGGCGGTGCCGAGGCATCATCATCCGACTAGATTGAGTGATGTCTTAGAGGAAGATGAGAGGAGTCGCACAAGTCCGTCCAGGGCCAGTCAGACCAGTCGCGGTTTGCACTGAATGTTGAAACTCGGCGTTCTGGATGCAGCCGGCTTGATAGAAACACTTGGGCTCAGGTTTCGTTGGGTTTACTTTGGCGCTTTCTCGATACAAGTCTGGACCACTTGCCGGCGCTGAGTTGGAAGCAGGCACCGGATGGAATATACACGCCTACCTTTCCACTCTTCACCGCAACCAATTCCTCTCGTTTCTCCTGCTGTCTACAAAATACCCTTTTCTCTAATCACCCCTTTAGACGGGAAGCGAGCGGTGCAGCATGAGCGTGTTGACATGTGTCTTATCTCCTTTTCCTACTCTGCAGAGCAGGGGCGTCAACTATCTGAATCTGCGTGTTTGTACATGCAGCTTGGCTCGGAACAAGTTGTAACTACATATGGAAATACGAGGTGTCTCATATACTTCTAATGGATCTTGTCCTAGAGGATAGAGGAGAGTGTAGCGGTGCCGAATATGCGTATAGTGAGGAGAACGGCGGAACTTAGGTCGTAGGCGCAAGATGTTGAGTAGCGATCCCATATAGACAGTCGTGGCTTTTACTGCAGTGGGTTGTGGAGCGCGAGTTTGGTTAGCAAGAGGGTAAGATACTCGTTTGTAATGATTTATATACGTACAGTTTAAAAAGTATGAGCTTTGGCCCTGAAGCTCTGCTTTGATTTCGTCAGACACCATTCAAAAGGTTGGCGGAAGACCCGGCGACAGGCGGGGCGGAGATAGTGTGGATTGCTTACGTAAGCGATATATATCTGCCAGCTCCCCGTTACCCTCTAGGTTGTAAAGCGGAGCCATCCCGACTCGATTCGTGGTGAGCGTGCTTGGATAGATTCCTCTTCGGCGCATAGATTACCCTTTATCCATTCCAGCCAGTCATGCAAAGAACATCCCTATCCGCGTTCCTCTACTCCTCGAAGCCGCTGGCCGCAGCATGGCGGAACGCTCTGCGCTCGTGTCCACGGCAAGGCCTGCGGCGGATCCACTCCACTACTCCATGTATGGATGGTTATACTTCTCGGTGTCCGGGTCAGTGTGAACGTTCCCAACGACGGAGATCTTCCGCTTCAACGTTCTGCTGTCCGCAAAGGAGACAATTCACATCAACATCGCCTCTCCCATATAAATCCATCCAAGAAGCACGCTCGCGCTATAGATCTGGAGTGAGTCACTTCTGCCGCCCTTCCTCTCATTACCTTCCAGATACCTTGCTAGACCCGTGCGGCAGCTAACAACTTGCGCCAATTAGCCCTTCTCATATGGCGCCGCTATTCTGTTTGTCGTCGCCGGCGCGGGACTGTATGTATATTTCCAGTACGAGAAGGGACGGATGGAGCGGAAGAGGATTGCGGAAGCCGCGAAAGGGATTGGGAGACCGAAGGTGGGGGGACAGTTTGAGCTGCTGGATCAGGATGGGAGGACGTTTACGGATCAGGATATGAGGGGGAAGTACTCTCTAGTATGCAGTTACCATACGACCCTTGGAGACTTCAAGACAAAAAGGACCGAAGTGAGTCCAAGGACTCGAGGGCTCTGTGTTGACTTATACATGTAGGTCTACTTCGGCTTCACACACTGCCCGGACATCTGCCCAGAAGAACTCGACAAGATGGCCCAAATGATCGACCTCGTGAAAGAATCCTGCGGCAATATCATGCGACCGATCTTCATAACGTGCGATCCGGCGCGAGATACGCCGGCGGTGAACAAGGAATATTTGAAGGAGTTCCATCCCGATCTGATAGGGTTGACGGGCACCTGGGAGCAGATCAAGGCGGTGTGCAAGGCGTATAGGGTGTACTTTTCGACGCCGCCAAATGTGAAGCCGGGCCAGGATTATTTGGTGGATCATAGTATCTACTTTTATCTTATGGGTAGGTCGTCTATGTTCATGGTGGGGAGGGCGCCGTTTGCTGACTTTGATCGCGTGATAGATCCAGAGGGGGACTTCGTTGAGGCTATAGGGAGACAGCACAGTGCTGCGAGGGGGGCGAAGATCATAGCGGAACATGTGGGGGATTGGAGAAAGAAGCTTGATAAGAGCTAGGTATTTAGCAGGTAGGAAAATGAGTCACTAGAAAGTAGTCCTCTCAAATGCTGTAATGTATGAGAGGTATGGGTGGATCGTTATCAGTTTTGTATTACTAAGCCAGCAATTTTGTGGCGCCCAGTTGGTCACGGCCACAGGCACCCTTCATGCATCTCGAGCGATACGCGATGTGAAGCGTGTTCTCTTCTGTAGGGAGGCCTTACCCTTGTTCAGACAACAGTTACACGGAAATCCTGCGTTGACACTGCCTTCATATCTGGCTGCCCTTCGGCTGTCATGTTTACAGCCTAACCGGTCTGGGGATTGTGCCTAACGCTCCCTGACTAAGAAACCTTAGAGGCCAGCGAATCCTCAGCGTTTAGTTTCAGGGACCTGCAAGTCAACCACACATGGACGCCTTCCTCACTGGGCGAAACTTTCGCTCTTCACCTTCTTTATACTGCTTTTAGTCTCTGAACTTTTTCTCATCCTCTTCACACTGCGCAACACCAGACCAAAACCAGAACCAAGACCACTCTAGAGCGCACGACGGTTTAGAGGTAGAAAACATACCACCTAGGGCAAGGGATAACAAAACGACGTGAAGAGGACTCCAGAACAAACAAGCCTGAAGGATCCCACCCACACAAGATCGGATCTTAATCGAGCACACGCGCCGAGCTACACTGTACGCGACTCTTCAGATTCTGACATCTCGTCAACTCCCAAATGGGACGAAAATCGCGCTCTCCGAACAGCCAGGCGAGAGACCGGTCTAGCTTGACTTCCCCACGAGGTGCGAACAGTCACGCGAACGGGTACGCAAACGGACACGCAAACGGACACGCTAACGGCAACATGAATTCACATCTTGAGATGCGGCGGAAGACGCCCGGCCTGGACTCTCCCACGTCAGCATTCCAAACCGAACAGCTAATGAGAAAGGAGGACTTTACATTAGACGACGAGCCTCCACCTACACCACATACGCCCACCGCTTCCAATCACAGTTTCTTTGACCTACCGTTACAGGACCGGAGAAACTTTCTGTTGCTGGTGTTGTTATATTTCCTTCAGGGCATACCCATGGGCTTAGCGGCGGGCTCTGTACCTTTTCTGCTAAAGTCACATCTCTCATATGGTCAGATAGGGATTTTCTCTCTGGCCTCATACCCTTACTCGCTAAAGTTGTTATGGAGTCCAATCGTGGATGCGGTATGGAGTCCTAGATTCGGGAGGAGGAAGAGCTGGATCATGCCTATACAGACGCTATCGGGATTTGGGATGATATGGCTTGGAGGAAATATAAAGGGCATGATGCTTGCGGCTGGTGAGAACGGTGGTGCTGGAGTGTGGACCTTCACATGGTGGTGGTTCTTCCTGGTGTTCATGTGCGCAACGCAAGACATTGCAGTGGATGGATGGGCCTTGACCCTACTATCGCCGCAGAACCTATCGTATGCTTCAACAGCACAGACTGTTGGCTTGACCGCTGGGCAATTTTTGTCCCACACCGTGTTCTTAGCCTTCAACTCTCCGGCCTTTGCGAATAGATGGTTCCGCTCCATACCAAAGCCAGAGGGCGTGATGACTCTGGCGGGCTACCTTACTTTCTGGGGCTGGGCGTACCTTGTTGTGACGCTGGGTTTGGCAGTCCTCAAGCGTGAAGAGAAAACCAAGGACAGAGATGGAATACTCGAAGTCTACAGGATCATGGGTGGCATCCTGAAACTACGGAATATCCAGACCATCATCATCGTTCACCTGATTGCCAAGATCGGATTTCAGGCGAACGACGCTGTCACTAATCTAAAGCTCCTGGACAAAGGATTCAGCCAGGAAGATATGGCGTTGACAGCACTGATTGACTTCCCCTTTGAAATCGGTCTCGGCTACTATGCGGGGAAATGGTCTACCAAGTATCCACCGATGCACTTGTGGTGCTGGGCATTTGTCGCACGACTGGCAGCCGCTGTCATTGCTCAACTCACAGTCATCATCTTTCCAAAGGAAGGAGTCCAGACTTGGTATCTCCTGGTCGTCATCGCCGAACATATCTTCTCCACATTCACCAATACCGTCACGTTCGTCGCCATCTCCGCCTTTCATGCCAGGATCTCCGATCCGGTAATTGGTGGGACGTACATGACGTTGCTAGCTACGTAAGTCCCATATCTCTCTTATCAAGGGAACGTGCACTGATTCCACACACAGAGTTGCCAATCTTGGCGGGACATTTCCGCGTTTCTTCATCTTGAAGCTCGTCGACCTCTTCACCGTTGCCACGTGCATTCCTCCATCGACCCCACCCGCTGATCTCAAAGGTAAGCTTATCACCACGCCGTTCTCGTGCGCGCTTGTAGCGGAGAAGCACCGTTGTCTCGACGGAGGGGGGACGTGTAATATTTCTCGTGATGGGTACTACATCACGAACATAGTCTGTGTACTGATAGGGGCGTTGACGTTCTGGGGTTTTATCAAGCCGGCGGTGCTCAAGTTGCAGAGTCTGCCTTTGAGAGCTTGGAGACTGGCTGGTGGGTGATAGAGTCAAGCAGTCTCAAGCGGATGATATGTATATATAGTTAACGAGATAGATTATGTGGTTGCGTTGCAAACTTTGGTACGGCAAGTCTTTCCCATGGTAGACGTGCTTTGACATGTTTGTCAGCACTGATCTGCAAAAGATCGAGCTTTTGGACTTAGTCTCAGAAAACCCGTCGGCCATCATAATCATTAAAAGACGACACAGTCCTTTACATGGAGGGCTGCAAGAGGTAAAACACGATCGGGGACTTACCAGGGTGGAAGCCCTAAGCAAGAAATCGTATTATAAGCGCATAAGTCCGAGGTCCGAGTTTTTGATATTTTATTCTATCTATTATACTCCAATGATCCAGACGAGTAATGCTTGCAATGGATCTCTCACTGTAACTTCATTTGAACTCATCTCTACCACATATCCAGCCATGCTTGCAATCCCACCTCCGAACCCACACCCCACCACTTAAACCCCTCACACACCCTCGCAAAATGCACCACACCAACCCACCACCCACCTCCCCCTCCCACCCTCTCGACCCCAACTCCGACTCCGACCCCGACCCCGGCTCCTCACCACACGCCCCACTCCAACCTCCACCTACCACGACCTCCGCAACAATGTCCGACATCTTCTCCACCACCCCCTCCCCACCTTCTTCCCCCACCTTCCGCAACCCCACCACGACCATCCACCCCGCCAACATGGACGCCACCAACCCCGAACCATCCGACATCCCCCGCCTCCGCAGCACGCACGCAACAGCCGGCTACCGCGACGGCATCGCCGCGTCGAAGGAAAGCACCATCCAGGCTGGGTTCGACGAGGGGTATGCGCTGGGGGCGACGGTGGCGATGAGGGCGGGGTGGGTTTTGGGGGTTCTGGAAGGGATGCGTGACGCGCTAGTGGCGGGGGAGCGAAGAGTCGGGAGCGAAGGGAAGGGTAGGCAAGGCGATGAGGAGATAGTGGGGCGTCAGAAGGAAAGGGAGGGGGAGGAGGAGGAGGAGAGAAGGAGGGTGGAGAGGTTGTTAGGGGAGGCGAGGGGGGAGTTGAGTGTGCAGGGGCTGTTTGGGGAGAGGTATTGGGGGGCGGATGGGGTGTGGAGGTTTGAGGTGGTGGGTAGCAGGGGAGGGGATGGGGAGGTGACGTTTGCGGAGGTGGCGGAACAGCATCCGTTGCTTGGGAAGTGGGTGGGTGTTGTGCACAGGGAGGCGGAGAGGTGGGGGGTGAATTTAGGCGGGTTTGAGGGGGAGGAGTGGGAGCGCGGGCGGGTGGGAGGTTGAGGGGACGGTGGTGGGGACGATATAGTCGTTCTCACAAGGACCTAGAACCGTGCCCGTCGGAGAACAGAACAGAGGTGGATCGGAATGACAGTATGTCACAGGGACCAGACCGCTGGGTGCGGATCTAAAGGGTAACGATTTGCTTCTCGGCCTCCAACCCCGCCGTCGCTCCACATCAGTATACCGTTCAGAGAGCTATGATATACGCAAAAGCAATTCCTCTGCACAACGAGTTTCGAAACCCTATACCAACCGACCAAGCAGCAACCGACCATCGAAATCGAAAATCACCCCCTTAGAACCTCATAAACCCAGGAAAGGGAACTCGACCTCGACACGGTTCGTCATTGGACGCCCCACCTATTTCAACGCCAAAAGCAACCACACGTCTTCATCGCCCACCTCCAGCTTCCACCCCCGACGAAACGGGCCGTTGTCACTGGCTTCCCCCATTACAGCCCCGTTTCAAGTCACGTCACAGCGAACCACGTCCGCAATACCCCATGGACTGAGCATACTCACCACCGGGACTTCATCCCTCTGCTCCCTAAAGGGCACAAACACCAACCGATTATCTTGAGCACGCTTCTGGAAGGAAGCAAGCTGGCCCTAAACTTTGCTCATCTCGAATCCCTTACTCCTAAACTCACGAAGACATGTACCGCCTGCGTCTTTCGTCCGAGGATGCAAGATACAAGCACCTTGGTGCCTAGCTGGAGATTCGGCGGACTTAGGTCGGCGCGAGGGGATACGGCGCCGGACAGGCAGATGGACCTTGGTATTAGGTGAAGTTCTGGAAGTAGCGAGAGGCCGTTACGAGGAATGCGATGCGGCATTTGACGGTGAGTGTAAATCTGGAGGAGGATATACGTCGAATATGAGTACAGCACTTTTGCAAGTCAGCAAGGAGAAGCCAAGTGCGGAGGCAAAGACAGTGTCCTGGTCAAGCTGTGGGCGCGTGTGGATGGCATGGTGGAAGTGGTCGTTGCCGGATATGTTATACTGATGAGGAGGATGTCCGTATCAAGCGGAGTGAAGATCTTGCTGATTTTAGACGAGGATTGTGGTTTGGGAGAGGTCGAAACAGAAGATAGTATGTTAATATGATCTTGTAAGGATGAATCGTAGATTCGGAATGAAAGGCGTTGTCAATTATCGCATTGATTTCCCCTAAAGAGGCAGTGGCCGTGAAGACGTCTATGCCAGAGGTGTTGGGTGCGGGAAGTGTATGGTAGGGATGAGGTGGAGCTTCTCATGACAGCACACAAGTAACTGAGCAGGCCGTAACAATCGAAAACACAGGCCGTTCCCTCCAAGACTAAAGCCAACACCTGCCCATCCCTGCCAACCACACCTACACCCTCTCACCGCAAGCCAGCCACGAACCCCAACCTAAGCCCCCGCACTCACCTCCCCCAACCGCCCCACCAACCCCTCCATCCTCCCCTCCCCACCACACAACCTCCTCTCCACCCCCCTGTCCCTCCCCCTCTCCCCCAGCACAACCGCCCTCTCGACCCTCCCCCCTTTATCCACCCTCACCCTCCCAACCCTCCCATCCACCCACTCAATCCTCACCTCCAACCGCTCCGCATCCGTCGCCTCAACCTCTTTGATCCCATACCTATACCTACCCCGCCTCGTCTCCCCATCAACACCCGCCTTCAACGCTTCTCGTAACCTCCCCACCCACGCCCCCCTCAGATGCCACCCCACCAGCTCCCTCCTCACCTCCCGCACCAGCCGCGGCAGATCTTGTTTCTGCACCCTCTTTGCCCCCGCTTTAACAGCCGCTACATTCGCATCCGCATTCGCATCCCCACCACCACCCCCCGCCGGCGTCTTCGGGAGCGGCAACCACCTCGCCACCAGCGCCGGCAGCGGCACGCACGGCGGGATCGTGTGTCGATGGACGCGCAGCGCGGCCGAGTCCGCGTAGGGTCGGTGCAGGAGGAGGTAGTAGGGGGTGAGGAATTGGCCTGTTGCGTGCAGCGCATCGAGATGGGGTCAGTAAGGTCGCCAGCTTGAGGGAAGTGAGCGGATAAGTGAGTGAGGAAGCGTGGGAGAGGGAGCAGGGAAAGAAGGGAAATGAACAGGGGGGAAGGGGAGGGAGAACATACCCTCGCAAAAGACCTCGATGCGCACGCCATAGACGCGGCCGGAATCTGCGGCGTGTGGGTCCGGGTCGCGGACGCGGAACATGGTTGCGCCGGCGCAGAGGCGGTGGAGGGTGAGGGTGTTGTGGGCGGCTTGGTGGGTGGTGGCGTGATGGAGGGCGGTTTTTGTTGTTGTTGTGGAGTTTTGGGTGGTGGTGGTGTTGGTGGTGGGGGGGAGGGCGGTGTTTGATTGGTGGGTGAGGAGCGATTGTGTGGGTGCGGAAGTGAGGAGCATTGAGCGGAGGAGGGAGCGGCGGTGGGTTAGGGTCGATACTGGTGGGGTTGTGTTAGCAGGTGTAGGATGGTTGTGGTGGTGGATGTTGATTGATGGTGGTGCGTACTTTGCGCGCGGATGATGGCTATTTCGTTGTCGAGCTGAGAAGAGAGAGGTTGAGAGTCGGGGATCAGAGAGGGGGGTGTGGTTGCTGCGGGTTCGGTGGGGGCTGCCATATTGGTGTGCGCCGTGAAGAGGGATGGAACTGGCAGGGAGAAATGTGGGAACAGGTGAAAGATTGTTGATAGTAAGGTAGAGTGTCTTTGGAAGCTGTTGATACTGGCGAACAATGTTTACACTACAGGACGCGCTGCTTACGTAACGACGGCGACGCGTGTTAGAGAGCTGTATCAAGCAATTTCCAACATTCGACTTCGGTTGCTATAGACAGTTGACTTGCAATCTACAATCAGATGAGAGCTCGCACCGTAATCTACAAATTAATTGTGAGTTTTCACACTCCATGAGCATCAAACTAACCGTAACTCGTCTCGTTCTCGCATAACCCAGCTGTGCCACCCAGAAGGAAAATCAGAAACGCCAGTAGCTGGGAGGCCGTTCAGGGTATATGCTCGTTAGAAAGATCCACCCCAGAACGCCATGTCTCTTTTTATACTCTTGTACGAAGGTGAACAATCAATCGCCGTCCCAAGCGATTGGCGGAAGAGGCCCGTACTCCTCGCCCGTCTCGGTTTGTAACTTCCTTCGCGCGATTGCTTCCGCCAGGGTCCATCTCCTCGTCAACCTTCGCTGTCTATCTTCACAAGCCAGACGATCTTCTGCTGTGGTCTGGCTGAAAGTCAACTCCAACCTTACCAGTTCAGAGCGACGCTGTTCGTTCAAGTCCGCGAGCTCTTCCTCCTGCCTCGTGATGATACTTTCGACCTGCTTCGCTTGTCTCTCTCTCAACACGTTGATGCGTGAGTCGTGGAGGCTCTCCATACTGTCGCGGACGTGGTACTGCTGTGCCAAGCCGCGAAAGTCTTTATCCGTCACTGTCCGGACTGGCATGCCCTCGATTAACATGTGACTGTTGCAGTAGGCTTCCATGTGTCGGAGGCGAGTCTCGCATGCTTGGCGTTCTAATTCCAGGGTTCGATGGTGGTCCACCTCTGCGGACAAATGGCGGTCTTCCAGGATTAGCATGGTGTGGTGATGTCGGTCTCTCATGCTCTGCTCTAGTTGCCGGTGGCGGGCCACCATTTCCACCTTTTGACTTTCATGCTTGACTTGTGAGTCTCTTCTCTGCGACCGTTGGACTTCTGTGACCCTATCTCGTTCCTCAAGCTGCGTCGCCCTCAATATCTTCAAGGTCTCACTCTCCAAGCTCCGTCGTGTAGCGCCAGGATCGTAAACGGGGACGGCAAATGTATACGGTTCGCGGACCAGCGTAGCATCTTCCAATCCACCACGACCTGTTGAGACAGATAATTTCTTCAAGGACACGATCGTCGCCACGATATCGGGTTCCGATTGTACAGCAGTCCGAGCCTTTGGAGTCATCAACGGCAAGATTGGAATTGGGTACCCGATCGCCGGCTTTCTTCTCCTGAATCCGGATATCCTGCGAAAGCCTCTCTTGAATTTGAAGTACGAGGATTTTCTAGACGAGAGTGACAGAATCGATGGAGCGCCGGAGGGTACCGAGAGCGTCGAAAAGGAAGAGTCGGTGGCCGGTTGCTGCTCGCTGGAGCTGCATGAGGTCGGAAAGGTCGATTGAGAAAACCGCGAAGACACCGACGGCTCCAAGACCAGAGGAGTATGGGCAACACAGGCGGCGGTGTTCGCGATCTGATGCACGGAGGTCAAGGGTGCGATCTGGTCGATGTTTATCCCCAGCTCAGCGGCTTCAAGTTCCAGACGTCTGTCTAGCTCTTCCTCCGTTTCGCTTTCTCCATCCTGCGAGTATATGCTACTAATCTCGTGCGTACTGTATGTGAGTTCTTCTTTTCCGTTTGGCTCATCGTCCTGCAAGTCGGAAAGTGAGCGCTTTCTGGAGACTGCCATTGCGGAGGTTGCTACTGCCATATAGGAGGGCGTTACGGCTCGTCGAAGACAACACTGTCGACAGTGCGTCGAGTGAGTTCATCCTATGTCGTAAGAAAGGCGAATACGGTGCAGAATATAGGAGAGTTATCTGCAGGCGACGATCGCCCTCAAAGCACGAAGGGTCCCAACGAGTCAAATTGATGTGGTGACGGCAGTTGGAACCGCCAAGTGGATCACAAACGACGGCTCCCGCGGCTGTGTCTGACGAGCCGTGTATTGTGCACACCGAGTTTCTTAGTTTAAGGCGATCAGCACCAGCATGTTAAGATGGTCTGGTAAGTTAGGATAAGGCCACAACTGAAAGAACATGAATAGCCTTGAGTTACACTGCTCGAAACAATCAGAAATGTCCAGCGGCAGATTGGAGTGACACATACGCAAGAGGCTCGCACGAGCAGCTACTCGAGAACTTCTAATCTAAAAAGAGGTCTTAGTCGAGATGAGTGATCCAAAGTGCAAGACGTAAGCGTAGAGTAACTTAAATGTTAATGCGGTTCATCCAGTGACCAGGCTCGACGCCGCCGATCATCCCATCCACTGCAATGTCCACTAAAAGGTCGCCTGGAGGGTTCATCGGTTGGCTGCAGCGAAGCCAATCGGATAGGTAGCATTACACCGAGTGTGGCTGATTGGCTTCGGCTTTGGCTTTGGCGCCGGGGGTGGCACCGAGATAGGGAGCTATCAGTCGAAGCCACTTGCATAAGGTAACTCGTACACAGTACCTAAGGTATTGCACGGTACTCATAGGTGTGGAGTAGGCTCTTACAAACCCCCCCCGCGACAATAATCATATAATTGCTGTCAGCACCTTAAAGACATCGATAAACTCAGATGATTGTCTTACCTGCAATTCCAATCCGACCTTCATCTCCATACCGGGGTAGCAGGAAGATGTGTGACACCAATTCTATACGACGGTTACGGAGTGAGGATATCAAATATCAATCGACATCTCGAACTCTCCGAGATACCTCACAGAATGTGGGGAAGGTTCAGAGCGCGTAGTTGTATACAAAGTACTATATACAGTCCTGAGACAGAGGATGCCATTTTGTCGACCACATACCTGCACCTGCTATGGGTAGCTTCTCGAGAATTGTCATCGTCGTCAAGCCTGTCTAATTATTCGACAACTTAACAACGCCATCCCAATGCGCTGCTCGCTTGCAAGAGTTTCTGTGGGACCCAATGGTTTTCTAGGCAGGTAAATAGGATGAAATACGACCACGGCATTACTCAGATATGGAAGGTTGATATACTTATCATCTGTAGAGGCACCTGAATTGCAGGGCTTCCTGAGGTATAGAGATGAGAGCCTTGACTGGAAAGATCAGTTTATCCCATGCCAAACACATTGATTTGTGGGTACATGGATGAGTTTGGGTACTTCCAGCTATGTCGACTCCTCGAGGAACATAATTTGAACGTGCGATAGCTGAAGCTTGCTCGTGAGAGCACTCATAGAAAGCCTCTAGTCGTCCTGGACTGTGGGCCTTGGATGGAAAATCAGCTCCTTCTGATATGAGAGCAGATATCTCACACACCTAAGGTCAACGTGTCTGCCGATAGGCTTGATTTGGTCGTATCTTCCGATAGGATGCTAGCAAACACCTTTCGAGACTCTCCCGCCGGAAAAGATTGGGTACAGTAAAGAAATGATTGTATTTGAAAGTGGGCTTCACAAGAAGCTTTAGAGATGCTGTTGACTGAACGGGTTCCTTGAATCCTCGGAATCACCCGGTACTTCGTAGATGTGCAATGCTAGCCTCACAACTTGACTGCCTAGCGCTTGGTCATCTGTATGTTTGGCAGTTTCGCAACTTCCAGTTGACAGGCCACTTATCAACGCGGTCCGTCTGTGCTCATTCCAAAGTCCAGTACAGAGATCGGTTCCAACAACCTGCGGACTCTGCGGCTCGAATCTCCTTTCGTATCTTCGGATTAATCAACTTCAGCCTTTTGAGTACCATTCGCCAGACGCTGACAGCATGAATTCACGCGACTCTCCTTCCAGTGCAGTCTCCGTCGAACCTCCTTTCCAGCGGCTTCCCCTCGAGATCCGTCGAAAGATATACAGTTACTTCCTCGTCCTTGACAAAGGCAAGGAGATCGTCAATCCTTGGCTACTCATGAACTTCCCCTCTGGCAGGCATCCGAGGCACATCGAAGGTCTCGACTCCCGCATCCTTGCTAGCTGCCGGTCTCTCCACTCTGAAACATCTGACATGTTATATGGGGACAATGTCTTCCGTATTACTTCGCCACTCCATTTCGATATGTGCTCTCAGCTAATCAACCAACATTTCGTCTTGGTCAAACATCTCAGCATCGAAATTGGGACTGAAATCGGCTTAGAGTGGAAGGACTTTCTCGTGAGAAACGGTGAAGAGATATTAAGGCAGCTAACGAGTTTGAAAAGCATAAAGATTACTCTGCTAGGAGATAGTGCCCGTCTCAGCGGCCGTGACTGCTATGGAGAAATCGATGATGTATACATTAAAATTTTTAAAACGATAGCAGACACGCCATTAGACACAACCATATACGGCGTCTGTTTCGAGGAGAATCCGGGCCTTCAACAGAAACTGCGGCATGTTCGGCTTATGCCAGCAGACGGGACCATAGACGGGAGTGCGTGTATGGGACGTTCGCGAGACTTTTCTCCATAGGTAAGTGTTTCGGAGTTGAGGATATAAGCATATGATTGTCGACATAGTTTGAAGTATGGTTGAGGGCAACGGTCCATGCTGTCAAGAAGGCAAGACACTGTTGTTCAGGATGAGGTTGACTTTCAGCTCAGAACGATGGATATGTCCTATCTCTAGCGTCCGCCGCCTTTCCCTTTCTGGTCTGCTAACCGAGACACTAGGTAACTACGGCCCACGGGCTATCGGCGTTTGCTTCCACCGACAGTGCTTTGTTCAATCTGCAGGCTTACCTAAGTTACATCTTTCGCATGGAGAGCTACTCCAGCAGCTTCAATATGTTTGCCACGATTCACCACCAACACTCCAGATGTTATTTCCACCGCTCTTGCCTTCGGAGTCTCACGGAGAGCGACTGTTGCTCACAATTTCTACTTCGGACATCATACCACAACTTTCCCAGCCACTTCCATGTCATCAGGGCGTACCGGATTCCAACCTGCACCGAGGGAGGGGACCCGAACTAGTACACAAGTAGGATCTGATGTTCATTTCACTATTTTCATCCGTGTTCCCGTTCCTCGGGGGGCTTTTGTCGATCCTGAACCTGTAAGTCTCTAAGGATGATTGCATCGACGAGCGTTACGCTAATGATTCAAGGTTGATTGGAATGTCTCGAAAGACCAAGCACTATGGAAATTCCTTTCTCAAACATCCAAAGGCGGCGAGATAGACTGTAAGGATCTCAATCTCTACTTGCTTCCGGTCATGTTCTGACTCTCGTGCAGGGAGGGCCTTGTTTGTACCACCGCGATATATGAGGTTCAAGCTGAAGTCTAATGCCCGTCATTAGAGCTGAAACATACAATGTCACGTTGCCGTTCTTGCTCCAACAAGCAGCATGGCTTTATGAGCAGCAACTTTCCCAAGTCCGAGCGCAGATGCGGAAGGTGGCTTCCCCACAACCTACCGCACCATTGCCAATGCCAGGGTCTGTGTCTGGGAGTGCTACGGTTGGAGGACAGTCTATGAGGCGCGTTGGGAGTGGGGAAGCAGGTACCTTCAGGCAGTCATAGGAGACACGGTCGGTGCTGACGTTAAGTAGGCTCCAGGGCGGCCTCGTCGCTCTCGAGACGCTCGAATGACACTCCTGTGCCAAGGCGTGAGCGAAGTATGGCTAGCATCTCCGTCCGGTCTACAGGTCGGTATAATTCCGTAGCTTCATGTTGTTTCACATTTGATGAAATCGTTAGCTCCGCCACTTTCTGGACCCTCTTTGACATATGCCTCATCTTCGAACCGAGGAGATGGCTTGGCATCAAGTAGACGGCTTCCAGCGAGCCATTATGGTCAGGGTATGAATACATCGAGCAATGAAGCAGGTAATCCTCATCTACCTATCACTTCCTCGCCAGAACCTCGTGACCGACATAACGGGCTGCGTGCGAGTTCCCCTTCCGCCAAGTCGGAGGGGCTGCCAAGTTCGTCTTCATCGTCATCCTCAGACTCAGAACCAAGAGAAGCAACCTCCAAAAGCCAGCTTTTCCCACGCCGGCCACACTTCGCTTCCCAAAGAGCTCCATCCCAGCAACTCGACAATGGCGAAGCCGACGACGACGACGAAGAATCCCCCGCCTTCCTCGCTTTTTCCGCCCCCCCACCCCCCTTAGCCACCCAAGATCCCAGCGCGACCCTACGCATCGACACGCCCACATCCCCTGCACGGAATCCCGCCACGAACCAACCTACCAGATCGCAGCGCTCTCAGACGACGCACTCGTCCGCCAGTTCCGCCAGTTCCGCAGCAGCCGTAGCCAGCACCGGCACGCAGGTCGACGGTCCCCCGGCCCAGCGTCCACCGGGCCCGTTAAGCCCGCGCCGCGCAGCCGAGCTCGCGGCGCTGAGCCCCCGACGTCGAGCGCTGGCGAGGGAAGGTAGCGACGGGACGCCGAGTATGGGGAGTAGTTTTAGCGATTTGGACGGTGTGGCTCCCCTTCCTATTCATTCTATATGCGTTGTCTTTGCAATCTACTTCCATAATGGATGAAGCCGTATGGCACAGGAAAGAAAGTATGCTGACTTGACTACGTGGGGTATAGACGCCAGCGTGACGCAATCGGCGCTCGAGGAGGCGTTGTTGAGTAATATGCAGCATGGAGGTGGCGTGGCGAGTCGGATGAGCAGTATCAGTCAGGCGCTCAAGAGTCGTTATCTTTGAATCGCTCGCTCGGGGCTAGTTTGCTTGCGAGGAAGTTTCAAGTCTCGGGGGGAGGGAAGCTGATGGTGTTTTTCGACGGAGCCTTGACTCAATTCTACATCCCTTTCTGTCCCTGCGTTGCTGCTTTTCGGTCCTGTGGGAGCACTATCTTGACATTCTACAAATTCAAGAAATATGAACCTTGAGTATCGGCTATATTGCTAAAGTATTACGGTGATTTGACGCTCGCTAAGCGCACATGCTTAAGGTATAGACGACCTATAGATTCTTGTCTCGGATCTCGCTCGCCATCGAATCAACCTTCCAGCGCGAGATGACCGGCTTCCAGCCAAGTGCTCGGTGAGCATATGCCGTGTCAAAGAGGGTACCAATGTTTGCTTCTTCTTCCCACGCCGTCTATAAATCTATTGCTTTCCCTTGAAGCGTGAATGATGAGACTGGTTTGGTCGCAGGGTGGTGCTCGGCCATGAATTCTACTGTAGTCGTCTCCTTTCGCATATACTTTTGGTCGGTTAGCAATACTGTATCTTTTGTCCTTAATGGGGTTGATGCCTTTGAATAGAATGGGTATTGGTTAGGGAGCTTCTTGGTAAGAGTGGTGCGTGATGCGCGTGTGCTTGGTGTGGGTATGCTGGTGGCATGGTGATAGTGCTCTGTTTTCTCGAAGGAATAGTGCTATAGAATAGAGAATCGTATCGCTAGATATCCTTCCCTTGTGAGAGCTGGCGGGTTTTCTGTGTTCTCGCAATCAAAATGCCATTCCATTTGTAAGCTGGTGTGGCCCTCGAAGCAAGCTATATCATCCGATCGAGGTGGTTCTATCTGGTCTTCCCTGTGTGAGCTCTCCGTCTTGCTGTGTTTTCCCAGTGATTCTGCTCCTTCTGGTGCTTTCACGCGGTAAGAGCACCAGTAGCGGGTACTGAGTCGTTCATATAGGTTCTGTCTTGGATTCCATTCCCTTTGTAAGCCCTCTGCTCCGCCTTCCGAATGAATTGTAAGTGCATATCTGCCACTTCCGGTACGATCAAGGACTCAATCTCCATTTCCGGCTCGGCTTGCATCCCTTCACCGGCGCTGTTGCTCGCCTCTTCCTGCTCCCGCTTCTTGCGTGCCGCGAGGCCGACTTCCTCGACGATGCCGGACATGCTCTTGGTTCGTCTGTGTCGCGGAACTCTGATCCAGTTCTCTTCTTCGTCGGGCGTGATGAAGACGACTTCCCATTTTCGTGTTGTGAGGAGGTTGCCGATGACCAGGTGGTGCGAGTAACGTTCCAAGGCCATTTGCGCCTTGGACACTAAGATCGAGGGGTCAGTTTCGAGCTTGAAGCTGACGATCATCCCTTCCGGTGCCCATCCGTCGACGAGACTTTTCAAGAATTTCGGTACAGGGTCGAGGTCGATGACTAGTTTCTTCCCTTGGGTGCGTGTGGATGGCTTCTCGGAACCCACAAGGACCCCGTTGGCAGTGCTAGCATTTCCGAGCCGTTGTCCGGCTTCTGACGACTGTATCTTATGCTCCACCATTCTGTCCTTTGGTACGAAGAAGTCGGATACCGCAGCCGCCAGGTAGAACAATGCGCGTGAGCCCATTGGCCCCATCAGTCTGGCGATCTCGCGAAGATTCCACAGATATTCCGTTATGGTCGTGAAAGGAAGCAGCAACAGCAGATTTTCTCTCTTCGCAGCATTGTATTTCCTCAACACATCCAGCATTTGCTCTTGGTAAGCATCATTCACCACCACCTTCCCGTCGTCCGCTTCGGTCATGAAGTCGAGAAAGCAGTTGGTCGAATGGCTGTAGTGGCGCGAGTACGGCAGCAGGGAGTACTGTCGATGGAGGAATATAACCGCGTAACCGGCTTCGAGGAAATACTCGGCCGACGTCGCCCCACGAGTTCCGGCGGAAAAGTTGTCGATGAAGCGGACCGTTTGATTTTCAAGAGGCACGGTGGTGCCGCCGGAAGTGACGAGGACAACGCGCCGTTTTCGGCTGAGATGTCGTTCAACAAAGGCATTGGCGAGCGTGATATTGGAGTTGAGAGACTTCGGCGGAGGGTTCACGGTGAAGTAATCATCCTCAGCGAGCTCGGCGGTGGTGTGGCGGCCACCCTCCGGCCTTGGGGCGGCGATAGGCATAGCTCATGAGGAGTCAATGAATATCCTGGAGCTTGAGAAAGAGCTCAATTGATGTTTGACATACTTGCCTTGCGATAAGAGCGCATTCTGGACTATCAAACATTGATCCGAGCTCCGAAGGTGAGATTTGGGAATGTGAGGCTTCATTTACCTCGGTTCTATTTTGTTTAGGTAAGCAGGATTTGTAAGATCCCGATAATCCAGGTATTCTTGGCGGCACCCTGCAGCAACAAAGAGGGGTCTCGATCAGATATGCTCGCTAAAGTGGAGTAACGTGATCGTACGTGTACCTTAGTAAGTTAACTTTATCTTGATGCGAGATGCGAGAGACCCTTACAATTGTTGGAGAAAGCCGTTGGCATCTGAAGTCGGCCTCAATCCTCACAGAGTCAAAGCAATAAAACGTCCACCTCATTCGACACATTGGCCTTTCCACGAAAGTCGCCGCTGCCCATTGTCGCCCTCATGTCCAAACACACATTCTTGCCTTACAAGTGCAGGTAGTCAACATTGAATGAACCAACTCCACGAATCAACGTGCTGTTTGCTTGGCTCTGCTCCATTGCGCGGCAACACCTATCAAACACCAGAGAACATCCAATCTTCCACTGCCGCCTCATCGCTCGTCTGAAGTCTCAAAGGCCTGCGCCTTGGCAGTGTTGCGGATTGCGCCGGCAGCGCGAAACATCCAGATTTAATAGTCGCGGATGTCAGAGCTATAGGGCAACCTTTGACTGTGGCATAGCACTATGAGAAGACCAAATCGTCCTTATATCTAACCAACCACCCGTTCGTCAAGAAGATCATATAACTTGGTCGGTTCCTCTCGATCAGTCACTAAGCTCTGGAACTACGTCCAACTGGCCTGTGATTACGGAATACCTATGGCGCCTATGGCCGACCACGGCCAAGATCCTGGCCTCAAGGTTGAGGCAATGCCTTCGCGCCGAAAGAAAAGAGCATCAAGCTCTGCCCACGATCCCATACAGCCCTTTTTGCAACCAACACAATACCCGCCTCCACCACCCTGTAATCATCGCCCGGCTTTCCAAGCGCCTTTCCTGCCCAATGGAGCTACGCCACAACCGCAAATGCAGCGGAATCACACTTCGAAAATAGCCATACCCCGGCTGCGGAGGGATAGTGATATCGGCTCTGCCAAAGGGAGCGCGAAGGGAGGTGAAAAACACCGGGTTAACCACGCGTGTGAACCGTGCAGGCACCGAAAGACGAAATGCAGTGGGGAGAGACCGGTGTGCAAGCATTGCGAGGACTTCAATATTTCATGCCTATACGCCGATGGGAAACGAGATCGAGTGAAAAAGTAAGTTTGATTCTTCGAAAACGTGTCCAAATGCGTTGCGTTGACGTTACGCAGGGAGTTCGGCAATATGGCAGGAAAGCTCGAAGAATATGAGAAGTTACTCCGCGAGTTGAGCTTACGAGTGGATGAACCGGATCAAATCTTGATATCAAAGGCGATAGAAAAGGTGTGTGCTCTGTGACCCTGTCCATGCTGTACGTGCTCAGACATGCGCAGGAAGTGACTCCGGAGGAAGATGACCTCCGGTCCATGGGCGCATCCGTGGTATCGGCGTATCTGCGGCCGGAAGAGCCTGAGGGCGAATCCGAAGGGGAGAAACTAGTAAGCGCTGGGGTTGGCTCAACAGGCTCCCTCGACCGAATAGATGAGGACTTCAACCTTAATGAAGAGACTCGGGCAACTGGTTACTTAGGTAAGAACTCAGAAATCTCATGGCTGCGCAGCCTGAAGAGCCAGACCGGGGCTGTACCACCGGGCGGTGATGCGGATGAGCGATATGGGCACCCAAACCCTCTGGAACAATCCACCCCACCTCTTGGGTTACCCACAGCTACGTGGACGGGTGCTGGCAGAGAGGATTCTGTTGGCAATGGCGATGGTGTCACTCTCAGTGCCTCTACATATCACTGCGATGATGTCACAGTACTCGTTCCTGGTCAAGTCGATCTCTACGAGCTTCCGCCCAGGCAAACCGCAGAGGCGTTGTTCCGAAACTATCTGGACACCGTACACCCTGCATTCCCCATTATTGGTAAGACTACCTTCTCGGCACAGTTTCGTACCTTTTTTGAAAAGGATAAGAAGCCTGGGAACAACTGGCTGGCTATCTTGAACTTGATCTTCGCAATTGGAGCCAAATACTCGCACCTGATACAAGCAGATTGGCGCGGAGACGAGCGGGATCACCTGTTGTACTTCACTAGAGCTAGGTTGCTGGCTATGAATAGTGACACCATCCTTAGCCACCCGGACCTCCAGCAAGTCCAGGTGACTGGCTTGATGGCTTTTTACCTTTTGGCAATCAATCAGATAAACAGGTATGTTATGGCCATAACGGCCTCATACATCGCGCTGACTGGCACAGGGCGTGGATCCTGAGTGGGATCGCGATACGTTACGGGATCGCTTTGGGTTTGAATCTCCGGAATGACAACAGAAAGATGTTAGATACGTCCAAGGAAATCCGATACCGCGTTTGGTGGTCTCTGAGTTCCACAGAGCGGATCCTGGCCGTTATGACCGGTCGAACGTCCACGATCAGTGACGGCGACTGTACCGTGCCTCTACCGGTTCCGATCGAGGAAGAAGCCTTTCCTATTCGCAGTGGAGGCAGGCTTTACGGTGATACTTGTGGGCGAACCCCTCGCTCATCGACAGAAGACTCTCTCTCCCCTGACAACTCGACATCCACTCCTTCAAGTATCTCCGCAGGAGCCAAGATTACACCAGCTTCTTCCACATCCCCGCTTTCTCAGCAAACCAGCTTCGAATCATTCAAGTCGATTGCGCCGAACAATGCCCTGTACTTTGTTCACTACACTCAGCTTAGTATCTTAAGTCACGAGGTCTGCCTTGCTCTCTACAGTCCTGCGACAATGCCTGAATCGTGGGCTCGGATTCAGTTGATTATCAGCACCTTGGACGACAAGCTTGAAAGATGGCGTTCCACTCTACCCAACCTATTCGATTTCAGCAAAAAGCAGCGTGATCAGCAGTTCATTCGCCAGAGAATGAGTCTTGGGTTTTTCTATTACAGTGTGAAGGTCCTGACTAATCGTCCCTGCCTCTGCAAAGTAGATCGACGGATTCCCAACCAGTCCGGCAGATCCAGGGATATCAATCGATCTGCTGCAATCAGTTGCGTCCACGCCGCCAAAGCAATGTTGAACCTCTTGCCGGATGAGCCTAACACCATTGGCCTATATAAGATATCTCCGTGGTGGTGCCTCCTGCATTATTTGATGCAAGCTGCAAGCGTTCTGATGCTTGAACTGGCCATCAGAGCCGACCATATGCCATTCGAGGCAGAAGACATCTTACATTGCGCGAAGAAAGCGGTGCGCTGGTTGAATAAAATGTCAGACGAATGTTTGGCTGCATACAGAGCTTGGAAACTCTGCACTGACTTGCTCACCAGAGTTGCACCAAGAGTAGGGAGAGATGTGCACGATCTACCCCGAAACTCTCACGAAATCCGGAATGGAGGAACCAACGGCAATGACTTTAAGAGGGCTCCAACTGATTCTGCTTCCAACCATGGATCCAATGCGAACACCTTGTTCGACCTCTCCAACCTTACCGGGGATCTCCCAACTTCACTTCATTATGGCGCAGGAGGACAAGGCGAGCACGCGACCAACTTCTACCCTTCTATATTTACTGTGCACGACGAGTTTGTCCCTTACGATCCGTCGGCCATCTCACTCTACGAACCACATTGGAGCTCCATGTTTCCGGAATCAGGCCAGGTAGATGCCATGGTCGACGGCGGGTATAGTGCTGACGACATGTTTTACGCCCTTGATCAGCGGGGGCCAGATCAATATGCAAATAACTGATATGAGCGGGCGTTCTCGCTTCGGCGCGTACCCCTCGGATATGTTATTCATTATCAGTGTGCACCTACTCAACCCTTTCCAGCTTCTCGGTCCCTTGGCTGGCTCGGCCAGAGACAATTCCCCAAGCTCGTCGGCTGTTGAAGGCCAAACATGGATTCCGCCTCGGGTATACTGGTGGCACTAATACCGCTCTTTTCTGATCGTGTTTCGTGATTGAGCTAGTGGACAGGATCTATCGCAGTATAGTTAGGGTATTAGTTTTAGGGTCTGGATGCGGTCTCTGTATCACGTGATCGTTCCCTGGCGTTGAATTTGGAGATTCTTCTACTCCTATTCAGCAAGCTCGGTAGTTTTTACTGGAGTATATGGGCTTTGATTCGTTAGTGACAGGCGTCTCAGTGGTCTCGATCTAGAGTCTTACTTTGTACCGTTTACGTCTCTAGTCTTAGAGTTTGGGAAGCATTCCGAAGTCGCTGCAAGGGGCCCGTCTGTCCTTTGCATTCCTATATCCGTGTCTATTGTTTATATCCAGGAAGTGGGACGCGTCATATATAATCTATCCTTAACGTCGTCAAATTCTTGGCTTACTGTGTAGGACTCAATCCTCATACGATTCTGCCCTCCGTCATCTCTGATGTGCTACCTTGACGCAATGCCTTCCTCACGCCATCTGCCAATGCTCTGGCTTGCAGTGCTTGCTCTCGTCACCTTTGCATTCGCTCGACCCAACCCAGGTGACCTTCTGAAAGTGCACCGTGCCAAGGGCCTCGGACACGATCTCGCGGGCCGTCAACTCCCTGCGAACCCAGCGAGCATCCCAGCTCTTCCGAGTACGCCTCTGTCGGTACCTGTCTCAAGCCTACCGGGTGCGTTGAGCGCAGCGAGCACGCCTACTGTGCTGCCTTCCGCGCATCCGCCTTCATCTGTCATGCCGTCACCGATCTTGCTACTCCCACCGGCTTTGCCCTCAGCAAGTTTGCCTTCAGTTCAACCTTCGGCCGGTGTGTCTTCAGCGGGCGTGCCTTCAGCAGGCTCGCCATCAGCGGGCGTGCCTTCCGCCGGTCTGCCTTCCGCCGGTCTGCCTTCCGCAGCTGTGCTTTCCGCATCTCTGCCATCAGTAGGAGTGCCTTCAGCAGGTGCGCCCTCCACACCTGCGTCTTTCACAGCTGTACCTTCAGCGGGTGTGCCTTCTGCAAGTGTACCTTCGGTGGGTGTGCCATCAGCGGGTGTGCCTTCGGCAAGTGTCCCTCCTGCAAGTCTCCCTTCAGCGGGCTTGCCTTCAGCCGGCCTGCCATCAGCGGGTGTGCCTTCCGCAGGTCTCCCTTCCGCCGGTCTGCCTTCAGCGGGGTTACCAACACCAACCCTTGCCCTACCGACCGGTCTCCAAACGCAGGTCATCACCTCTTACAGCCCGATGGTAACGATCTGCCAACTGGCCTCACAAGCCTATTCGAACGTTTCGAACGCATCCTACCCTGTAACAGCAGGAAACGCATCACAACCCATTGGGACCGGGCTCTCCTCTTTAAGACCAGATACTTCCAGCTGTTCAACTATCTACTCTACGGTAACGAGCAACATCTGCTCGACGATACTGACCGGAGGCGGGCAGCTCCTGCCTGTGACCGACTGCACCCAAGACGTAACGTTCTCGACGGATCACGGCTACAACCTCAGCACATCGGCCATGCTGGCTCCTATGAGTGTGATACGAAAGGGCGATGCTACGAGTGACACGAGCGTCAGTAACGGAATGCCGATCACGTATTCGACCTATGCCGTGCCCAGCACGACATACTATATGGCCGCACCGCAAGACGTCGCTACCGGATTCCCGACTCAGGTCAAAGCGAAAATCTGCAGCGCAGCAGCCGACGGAGGGCAAGCTTGCACGAGTGTCCTTGAGAAGTGGGCGGTGATGACAGTGCCGGTGGTGCAGACCTTCATCAATACCATCAATCTGACAACCACATTAGGCGGGGTAAGTTTTCCGACGCTCAAGTAGAAATTTTCCGACGCTCAAGTAGAAATTGACCGCGTATCATGAGCTAAAGACGGATAGGGCACACGCATGATTATCAACCAGGTTTCGACGATCGACGTCACCGAGATACTGACCACGATCTCCATATCGACCGAGTTGCCTACCAGCTCCACCGTCTTGCTGCCGAGCGTCTCGACTTCCATCTATACGCTTGGGCCGGCGACGGTGCCTAGTACGGACTACGTCACTTTTACAGTGGAGTCCGTGACTGCTACAGCGCCACTGTAAGTCTATGTAACGACGAGATTGAATTTGAGAGCGTGCTGATGGTGCTGCTGCAGGCATACGACTATTCGGGTTACCAGTACCAGTACCACTTACGTGACGCTGCCCAACCCCACCATCAGCGCAGGTGCCCTGCCAACCGTTGGAGCCAGCGCCTTGCCACCCGTTGGAGCCAGTGCTCTGCCGACCATCGGAGCAGGCTCTTTGCTAACCGCTGGAGTAGGCTCCTTGCCAACTGCCGGAGCTAGTGCTTTGCCGACCATTGGAGCAGGCTCTTTGCCAACCGCCGGAGCAGGCTCTTTGCCAGCCAAACCAGTAAGCTCCTTGCCAACCATCGGGGCAGGCGCCTTGCCAACGAGGATTTGAACTATAAAAGAATCTGTCGTTGTACGCAACCCTATGCCTGTCGAAAAGGTAGTTCTGATTGCGCGGACTTATTCACAACTATCACTTTCCTCCACGGGCATGCGTCAGTCTGAGCTGCGGTCGTGCTTTTCGACAGAGCTGGTGGAGAGTTATGGAACATTGGCTTCCACGGGTGTTCGATTTGCTTCTTGGGAATTACGGCGGGCTGACTGTGATGTGGAATGGATGGATTTGCTTCATTGCCTACTTAGTTAGCTTACTCTTCGTAGCTTTTACGGTTTGTGGATGCGCGCATTCTTATAGTCCTTTACTTCGTCGGCAATACAACGGAACTAGGATATGAATCTCTCCTACTAGGTCTGTAGTTCGGGCAAAGTGTAAGCTTTGCGCCACCTCCGTGACTGCTGCATATCACGCCCAATGACCGGCTCATGCTTAGACTTATATCTGGACTTATCTCACGTCCTTGACCAAGACAAGAATCCTCCCACTCCCAGCGACTCGAAACTTACGCACAACCCCCAACTCCCACCGCCCTCACCGCCCTTCCTCAACCCACCGATCATCTCGGCCTCCCCCTCTCATTAGCCCCCCCCTCCGTCTCCTCTCCTCCCCTTCTCCTCCCCTTCTCCTCCCTCCTGGTCAACACAGTCGCCAACCACTCCTCCATCTCCTCCTCCGCCTCTCTCTCGCTCCTCCCACTCCCATCGAACCCCATGCCGCCCCGCACCTTCCTCCGCAAATCCTCCAACGTGCTGATATCGAACGCCCACAGCAGCCCGCCTGCCAGCATCATCGCGAAACTCGTCACGTTCACCGTCGCGATGTTCAGCGCCTCGAAGGCCTCCATCGCCCCATTGGGTTTGTTTGCGGGGGGGCCGTTGCTGGGTTGGTAGAATTTGGGGGTCGTGAGGCGGTTCCGTTTGGTGAGGGAGCGCCGGGTTATGAGGGCGGAGAGGGCGAAGAAGGTGGTGCCGGCGAGGAAGAGTGAGAGTTGTTTGCGAGTACGGGCGGCGGTGGTTGAGGTCAAATTGGCGGTGGAGGTGGAGGGGGTGGGTTCGGGGGTGGGTGGGCCGGAGGACGAGGGCGAGGTCATGTTTGGGATGGAGGTGCGCTGGAAGACGGCCATGTAAACCCGCAGCGGAGTTTTGGAGAATGGAGTCCGGATCGGGCTGCAGCCTGGGTCCGTCGACGTTCAATGGCTACCGAGTTTATCGAAGGACAGCTCGACCGCTTTTCCCATCTCGGTTTTCGAGATGCCGCTAGAAGTATCGGCTAGTGCTATTATAGTTAGATCATCGTAGATGCCCTTCCCTCATGGACAAACTCGTCCAAGGTGATGAGTGACGAAGGATTCATTTACAAAATACACTCCGCCTGTGAAAGAACGCCAGTGTACGGCGAGGGGTACCGTTACAGAAAATCCGAAAGAATTCATCCCTTCCTTCCTCATAGCAAACGCCATGGGTCCGCTATCCACAATCAGGTCACTCTTCACATTAAATAACACATTCATTCATCTACCGATGCAATACGGTGGTCATAAGCCGAAGTGCGAGTGTGACTATTACTTTGCTCTTCATTGATAGATGCTAAGGTAGTGCAGATCTATTGACTAGTATGTGATGAGGGCTGATATTCAGGTTCGAGTAACTTGAAGATAGCAGACTATTTATGGCGGTAAGTAAGCACCAAACATTTTCATTCCGCAAATACCATCCATGTGGAGAGTGTGTGGTTGTTCAAAACTGATGAAGTTGATGGCTGACCTTATTGTGATCCAATATCAGAATAAGCTGCAGACACCGCTCAGTCTTTGGACAGCAGCCTCTGCTTTACCGCCACTCCTAGTGGTTTTGTTGGTGAAACTCTACATGCTGCCAGTGGCTGCTTCCCGTGGCTGATGATGCAGAGATGAATTGGGGACTTCAATGCTTCCTTTGCCGACCTGAAAAATTCCATATCACCTCATCAGCGTTCTCTGACTGGACCTGACTATCAGTTCGCAATCGGTGAATGGATGACTATAGTGGACAGCACCTCTTCCTCAAAAGCATTCTGACGGGCTCAAAATTATGCTACCATGTCATAATGTTGATGCACACACTAGCCTTAGAGTTATTCTTGCACATCTCTCTAGGATCATCATAATGCCATTGGTGCAGCCATCTGAGACCGTTACAAAGATCTCTTGTGGTGAAGTCAACCTTGGATGCTGCTATTGAATATGTCATCAAAGGGATGAACAGAGTGGGAATATGTGTGGAGGCGTTGCGGAGGCGAAGTTGCTTTTTCAATTCCAATTTGCCAGTAGCGCTGGGTAACGGGTTTCCCTTGACTTTCGTCGAACGTCTATGGACATGTAAACATACTTCCCGATTCGGGGTTTCATGAGGTCACTCGTCGAACATCTACCAGGTAAACAAGTCAACAGGAGATATGCTGTACAATGAGAACGGTGCATACGCGTGTTGTCTACCCTTGCCATGAGACTCTGGAAATACAACGCAGTGTACCACCATATGGTATGCACGCATATCGGCGGCGTCTTTCAACATGAGCCACATTAGGGTCAGGGAAGAGGTTTTGGTGGAATTTTTGTCGAACGCCTACGAGTGAAACATGATACTCAATGGGGTTTTAAGAAGTTCACATCGAACGTCTACAAGTGAGTAAACATGCTACCTGATTAGGGGGTTTTTACAGAGTTTCGTCGAACGTCTACCACACTAAATCATGGTTGAGTAAACAGATCAACAACCGGTGTGATAGGGCACATTGGTGGTTTTGATGTCTTGTTTGCAATCGAATAGGCAGAATTGGAAAACATTCGAAGAATCTTTCTATCGTCAGTTGTCCACGGCGTCAATAAGTACACCAAAAGCATACCGCCAAGGGTAGAAGTGAAGGGAAGACAATATCGCAATGGGTTTAACACAGACTTAGTGCGGCAATCTAGACTGGTGTCAAGTCCACCACTGATTGAACAATGGAGAAGAAGTCAAGCATCATGATGTGAGAGCAATCCAAACCTCACGCACAAGCAGATCTCTTGAGCATCTCAATATCATCAAACATCTACATCATAGTACGCATGATACCCAATTGACTATTACTGCAGAAGAGTCAGTAAATGGCTGTCATCTTTGTTGATCAACAATGAATTCAGCCAGACCAAGACACGCCTTTTCGGCCACCTGGATTCGGAACTTTGAGAGGATGTTGTCAAGAAACTACCATCATCATGAGAGGAGCCAGCATGGTAACAAACGGTCTCCAAGCTACTGTTCTATCAATCACATTAAGAGCTTGTGGGGAAATTCCGTTGCTATTCAGAGTTTGCATTTGTGCCCCGTCGAGTATCGGCCACAAAAATCTTCAGATTTGCAGACTTCACAAATGAGATATGGTGGTACAAACCCTTTTGAAGACAGCAAACAATTGCCCAAAACCTTACAGATCAGGGTGAGGGGAAGATGAGAAAAACTGCATTACTGTCCTAGAAGCGATACTCAGACCATAGTCAATTGGGGTTTCAACCATGTTCGTTTTGAACGTCCCAGGACATCAAAATCAAGCATAGCAGCAAACATCAACGGTTTCACAACGACACTCGTGATATGGCTTTAAAAACATTCTATATCCTTCTTCTACCAAGAGGTCTAAACTAACAACTCCCCGATGGTGGTTCAAGCATTGCCCTTCGTCAAAGGTCTACCATGACAATCAGGAAACGAAATAAGAAGATTGCAACCAAACACACAATACAGTGCATTCCTCACATCAAGTTGAATCAACCCGAAAGAGAACTGAGCACCAGCGCTGCAAACATACTAAAAGCTATCCCTAGTTCGAAATTACATATTGACTACCAAGCACAGATCTCGTTCATGTCACACCACAACCTTCCTCATCCGTCTACTCTTTCAGCAACATCCCGTTAACACCGCTACGCCACCCCAGTACAGACATAATACCCCCCTCACAGATTTGAGCAACCACTTCTAAAGTCCGCACTCAAAACGCCCTGACTCTGCTTGATAGCATAACACCATCTCCACTGCGGACTTTAAACCGATTACAGTCCCTCACAATCCCGGTTACTGCGACTGGTGTCCCGAGGCGTCCGTTGGCGAAGCGTTGACTGTAACGGAGGAAGGAGTGGTCGAGGTCCCTGGCACAGCGACACAGTAGTAAAAGCAGAGGACCAGCTGGCTGC
Organism: Acarospora socialis; assembly: GCA_025617375.2. NCBI lineage: Eukaryota > Fungi > Ascomycota > Lecanoromycetes > Acarosporales > Acarosporaceae > Acarospora > Acarospora socialis. Next base: position 874,117 of record JAMYGW020000012.1, read on the forward strand.
AGTCGTTCTTGGCGACAGGGTTCTAGGTCTCGAAGTCAGCTCGGGTAGGAACCTCAAAGTGGTCAATCATGGCGCTGGAGGGCATTACCTCAGATCCCGCACACATATGCCTCTTTGATTTCGTGTTGGGTTGGTGTGAATTGCTGAGCTCCAACCAAGACTTGCAGCGACATGTACCCCGTATTGATGCACAGGCGCCAAGGCTGCGTAACGGCTCCGTGTACTATTCAGGTTAGTCTGTGAGGTACATCATCTGCAGGGTGTGGACTCAAAACTCACCCGTGGACCATGACCAGACATTCTGCTCATGCTGTAAGCCCGTCTGACCTAGAGCCACAAAGTAGAGTTGATCGGATAACGGAGAAGAGCCCGATGTTATGTAATAAGGTCTCCGTGCTCTAGCCCAGAAGCATTGTGGAATATAAAACTCTAACTAGATCACAGCGATCAACGGCTGAATACGAGCAAGCCCTTGGCCGAGCGGCAGGGATTTCTGAAATGCTTCCTCAAACGCTGACTGTGACCAATGCTTTAGGGTAATAGATTCTCAAGTCTAGAACGAGACTCAGTCTATATAAGAGTCATCATTCCCACCTACCTCTGCTCCAGTTTTCGACGACCGAGTCAGACCGTTCCAAAACAGCTTTCCCACCTTTTACTCTACCGCAGTTTCTCTACCTTTACCAACACCGCAATGCAGATCCTTTCAATCACTTCCCTCTTGCTCGTGGCCGCGTCCACGGCTCATGCTTGCGGCAGATCAGGCACCTGCAAAGACCCCGGAGTCTGCAAAAACCAAGGTGGATCCATCTCCTTCAACCTCTGTCCCGGCGGTAGCGACAACGTATGCTGCAGCTTTAACGGGCAGTGTGGAAGCAATGGCCGGGGAACATGCAAAGATGTATCGGGTGGGTGTGCTGGAGTGTTTCAGACCGGACTCTGCCCCGGTGGTTCGAATATCAGGTGCTGTGTAACTTAAGGAGGGTTCGAGATTGGAGAAGCGGTGACCATGGACCACTAGTGAGTAGTCTCAGCTCTGTGACCATGTCGAAGAGCACTTGTTCTGATAAATTTGACTACAGAAACTGCCCCTCCTGTCACTGTCACTCCTTGACCATCAACGGCATGAACGATCGACAATACTAGCAAGGAAAAGAGACAGCACTAGATGTGTGCAGCGTAGGAACAATGTGACGCTCGTTATTTTAGTGATTTTATCAATGAAATCCTCATGATAACAAAAATATGACAGCCCCATAGAATCTTGTGAGGCGAACGACGTGCTTTAAGCTTCTTGTGGCTCATGAATCTAGATGTATGACCTCCAAATGGGACACTGATACTTCATAGAAAGTGATTGCCAGGAAGTTTGTGAGACCACTAAATGAGCCATGATGGAATGATACACGAGGAAAAGGAACGAGGATCATATCAATAAGCAAACTTTGAGAGCAGGAAGAATGGTGATCACCGCAAGAGAATCTTGCCCAATCAGTATCGTAATAGAAGCAAGCGAAAATTGGGCACAAAAGCGGTAGCGCACGAAGCAGCGAACCTGATGTTTGGCAATCATTGAAGGGTCAACACGCGTTTTGCAACTGGGCTTCAATACCAGCGCAAAGAAATCTAACAATCCATTGAAAACAGCATCATAGAAGATGCAATAGAAGATCGTGTGAGTGATAGATGGTCCCTAACACACCTCAATGTATATAAGGCAACCTGCATGTCTATCAAGTGTCTCTTTCGGCCTGCCATACAAACAACTTCATTGAATCGATGATGTTAAGGTCAAACCCGGTTCATGCATTTGGCGCATACAATTAGCTTCACCTTATGTAAACTTCAACAGGATGCGCGGCAACTGTGACACTACTCCCGCAGTCTAGCGCCTTGGCACGTCAGCCCTAGGGTACCTTTAAAGCTTAACAGTCCAACCCAAAGTAGCTGCGCCGTTGCACTACATGTTGTCAAACAGCTACGTTGTATCCCAAGAACTGCCTCAATCCTTCAATCTTTCATCTATGCAGGTATCTGGTCTTTATCCGTACGTACGCCATATGGTTTGACCTGCTTGTCTGAAGTTCAACTTCGCCCAAACTTTCCGTCTGAGCTTGCGATACTGGCGCCTTGATCTGCCGCCTAACTTGGCAGCACTACTTGGGAGCGCCCCATGCTTCAGATCTAGCAACACTGCAGCTGCTGCGCCGCGTTTACCCGGAGTTCGCGACTTCCGGCCCTGACTTGTCTCTTGTTCTCGAAGCGCGCAGGCCGTAAGAGTTCTTGTGATACTTTAAGTCCTTTCATTACATGACGACCGAGCACATAATGTCACTGAGGTATTTCAAAGGACATTGGAATCTTGAGTTAGAGACATGAGTCAAACGGGCAGCGACACGTCCGATGAAGTGGACGACGTGTCCCCTCCTTGGGGATCGCTTCCTATTGAGAAGTTCTTACTGGTATCACGGACTCGCCTATGAAAATGTACTGCGGGAATTCTTTCAAGTCCCTCGACTGATCTACTATCTCTTAGCAAAGATGGGACCCTGACTCCTCGGAAGTCGCCGACGAGCAACGAAAGCGGCTGGTGAGACAATTTGTGAAAGCCGGTTCTCAACGATCGGTAGGTCAAATCAAACCCCCTCTGTCCAAACAAACCCTCATGAGAAATAGTCTTTCTACATCACCCAATCGGTGGCGGAGATGAACCTTGGCCAGGCTCCCACAGACGGAACAGTTAATGCACCGCCAATGCCAGCTCAGATCGCTTCGGTCCTGAGACCTTGGCGTACAGTTGAGCAGCGCGATATAGCTGTTGACCCAGGGAACCTGGGATCTGTTTGGCTCCGTACGTGCTACAAAGAAGGCACGGACGCTCAGCACGAGGCGCTCGTCGCTGATATCGATATGGAAATGGCCGTTGATCGCGACGAGCGGCTACTGAACGACGCAGGATTGTACGATTTTGAAGACCACTGGGAGCAAATCCTCGACTACATTCCAGAACTGATCACCATCCGGGACAAAGGCGCCTCGTCGCGCGCCGCTAGGTTGCGAAAGGCAGAAGATGTCTTCTACAAAGCAGACAGGGTCATCTCGGGCTCTTCTGCGCCGGCCGATGTCGAGGGGGCGCCGATGCGTCTGATTGAGGGAGCGCGCCGGCGCCTACCGGCTGCGGACGTGAAGGCTTATGTCTTGAGGTTTATGCAGTTGAACATCCACGCGGCATGCGTGGTCAATTACGTGATCGTCGAAGACGAAGAGGCATTCCAGAGCGGTGACGTGCTGTTGTTGTTTCTCGATGACTGTGGGCGAGTGGTCCGTCGATACAGGCTGAGTGCGTCTGAGGCGGAGCAGGTTGGTGGATCCTGGTTTGATCGTAGTTGGGAAGAAAACGACTTTTGGAACGAGTCGGAGTTGGGTGCAGATTATCACGATGACGGCATGTGCGGGAATCTGCTGTACTACAGGCTACAAGCCTAATTCAACCGTCTTAGCCGAAATGGCGAGGCCAAGCGAGGCCGGGGCGAAACTCTGCAATCAGGTGTTAGCATAGAAGGAATATACGAAGTCTACCTTGATGGCTGGATGTTTACAGAATAGTATCAGGAAGCCAACAGGAACAGCTTCTAACCCTTACTGCGTCATGGTGATATTCATCGGGACAAGGCTAGAGAGTATATTTACTTAGACTAGGATATACTTCTCCACCATCGCTCAGAACAGTTGAGATACATTTCGGGATCAAACGGCACTACAGAACTGCCACTCGGCTTTGCTATCGAGCATTTGTTATATGACCCGTGACTACAAAATAGGTAATGAGCCAACGGTAACCTGCAAGCAACTGGAAAGAACGGTAAATCCCATCTGGGGAACCTACAGACCCATTCTCGACCCGACTCTCGAGAGAAGCGCAAAGGTAGCTCGGCAATCTTGTAACGTCAACGTTCGGAAATGCTCGACAAATCAATTAGTCTCGACATGTAATAAAGGTGGTCGTTAAGCGCTAATGCACACGTAATAGCCTAGGAACAGTTTGGCGCAGTCGGTCCCAATATATGGATTCCAAGTATTGAACTGGAACGTCTTCATCAGCAGATCTCTCCTCAAGTACAGATGACATGACAGACCTGGTCAAGGGTGGTCTGGAAATTTTTTGCGATACCATAGCAATTGTCTCCACTAAGGACTTGGTAATACTTTTTGCAACTTGCAATGGTGTTGGGCTCTAAGGGCCACGGCACGGTGTTTGCAACGGATGTGGTTGTCGTGGAAGGACGTTTGGGAGTGCAAACAGCAGGGAACGTTGTTGAGGTCAAGATAGGAGCATTCGGGTCAGGCCAGCAGTACAGCTCTATGAGGGCCTCACATGCATCAGGAAGGTCCGCTTCTGTGAAGCCATTGGCGTAGTCCTCGTCACTGATGGGGCAACCGCTGGTACGCCCCACGATCAGACTTGCGGCAGTAAGATTCGCTGTGATTGTCGTGGTGGAAGGGGGCATGAACGTTGTCTGTAGGTTGTACCAAGACGTCGAAATACTCGGTGGTGCTGTGGCTATAGAACCTGTGCGCCAAGGTCCAGGGAACATGGAGGACCTCCAGAGTTGGAGTGTGTTAGCGTGTGTCACAAATATCAGAAAGAGAGCCAGCCTACATTGTTGTAGTAGACGTGTTCAATTGAGTTGCATTGTAGGTTTGTGATCCAGGCGGTCTAACGAATCAGAATCTTATACACATTCAAACAGCGAAACCATCAAAAACACGACAAATACACGATTTCTTGACAGAGTCCAAGGTATTGAAGAGTGAGAGACTGACGAGACACAGATAGTTCTTCCCACCATCGAATCCAGGTTGTCACAGCCTGCATGAATAGTGCTGAATCTTATCAGCCGTTGCTCTATCATATGGTTGAAAAGCCAGTACTCACGGGTTCCACGAAATCAGTTGTACAGAAGTAAATTTCTGGTTCGCTGTTATGTCTCCACAAGTTTGATTTGGCTGGATAGTTTGCAGAGCACACGAAGGGCCGAGACAAAGGGTGGAGCCCGGCGTCAGCGAGGAGCAGCTGTAGTCAAGGCCGTTGGCGGCGAACAGCCGATCGATAGCAATTGACTTTGCTTGAGAGATAGATTGACAAGTATCCTGAGAGCCAACCGTATATGGCGTGTCAGTGCAAGTGGGTACTGGAGTCGATGTCGGAGTTCTGTACTAGCTTTAGTAGGTTTCACAGACTATAGGGTGGCAGGCATCTTACGAGGTAGAAGAACCGGTGGAAGTTGATGAATACGTATAGGGATATTTGGATGCAGGTACCCCACATGATGAGAGCATCGAAGAGAAGTCGTTCGGCTGAATCCTGAACCTTCCGTAGTCTGAGCTTAGCATTGCTGCACCGTACTTCAGCGAGCAGTCTGAGCATAGAGCTTTAGTGCGGTTGTAGAATGCACGAAGACAAAATCCAGTCCTGTCGAACACACAAATTCAGCGGATCTCCGGAGCATCAATCTATGCTTGTCTTACTCGTCCGCAATGCATGTGACATTGTAAGCCCAGGCCAGGGAGTCAGCAAGGGATGCTCCAGATTGCTGCCATGTGCTGTTGGCAAACATCTGATACAAAGTGTTCCCACATTGCGTGTCCACGTTCGTTTTCAACATCTCGATAGCCTTTGTCAGCACAGAGTCTCCACATGTCGCACGAGACGGAACAATTACCTGGAGAGAGTTGTAGCAGGACGGAGTGCAGTATTGCAGGAGCGTAGCATTTTCGAGAGTGCTACCGCCCTCGACAGAGCTAGCTGTGACGAGGTTCGGAGAGCATGTAATGTTCTGACTCAAGGCAGCACGACAACCGGCAGGAATACTGGTCGGTAGGGCATCGGGACTGGACCATAATTGGATTGAAAGACAACCCAAGATAAACCACTGCAGAGGCAAACCCAAAAGCACTCCACGAGCTCGAGACCACGTAACGACTGTGAGCGAAGGAGGTCGCGGGCCGGTTTTGGAGGTAGACTGAAAGAAACGAATGTGAAGTTTAAAAATATGAGAGAAGACTTGGGCTCGTATGTGAGGGGCAAGACATCTCAGCATATCCAACTTTCGAGTCCTTCACCTTTGGGAGCAAGAATCGTGGCGGCTTGTCATGACTGTAGACATTCCATATCTGGGCCCATGATTATGCTGCGCAAGAAGATACAGATACATGAAAATGCCATCAAGGTCCCAAGATCTACCACAAGACCAACAAGACGCTCAATGATGGGGATTGCCCCAAGTGTCAGGGGCACCTTACTGTAAGGAGGCGGCGGGAGCTGCATGACTGAGGAGCAGTGCTGGCGCAAGGCTAGGTATGACAGTAATCGAGACCCTTGCGGAGATCATAGTCTGATCGGCCCCGTCAGACGGCGGTAACGCCATATGGGCGCGCTTTAGCCGCTGGAAACCAAGGACGAAAGGTTCAAACCCCTCACATACACATAATTAGAAGAGCGGGTAGAGAGTTGGAATAAGTTAATGCCCTGGGAGATTAGCTCCCAATCCTTTGTAATAGTAGTTCGTATGCCGTCTGATTCTGGGCTCCTGCCCCGTCCCCCGTAGTACACGATTGGCCACAGCCTTGTTTCATCCCTTCTCATATGCCGAGCAGAAAACCTGTGCCACATTTTGTCCGGGAGAACCACGTTGGCGGTAGCTGTCCGGTGACGGATGTGATATTTTCAGCCTTGTGGATAAATAGGTAGGTCTATGGGATTGGGGCGGATCAAGGTGGAGGAGGCCCGCGCTAAGCGCTTGTCTTTGTTGCTTAGCTACCCTACACGTCAACTCAAGCTTACCTTTATGATCATCATCCTTTCAAAGATTGATCCAGAGCTTCTATCTGATGTGCAGACATTCAATTTCAGCAAGACTCAATCTGCATGTCTCTGGCCAAGTGCTCTACCTCATTTTTCTGTAACTTTGATTGTGGATCCCACAATCAAAGCAAGGCTTATTGTGGAACCTTGACTGTGTCCTACATTTATCACAAAGAATGAATAGGTGTGTCATCTTCTTCTGATCTGCAACTGGCCTAAAATGAAATAGTTGCATTACACTGAGATACATTGCTCCAGACAGCCATCACTGTTGTCTGCTATCATCTTTTTGAGGATTAAGAACTCATACAGCTATGCTGCACAGTCACAGCTCAGTTGTCACAGGTGATTCCTTGGCCATGGTTCTCACCAATCCTTGTCCGCGAATGTTTACCAGGCACCAGTATGGCACAGTCATTATTGGCGCTGCCAGCATGGTTGATGTTTATATCTCAGACTGGAGGAAGGAGATCAAAGATCTACGGATTTTTTTCCTTCAATACAGTCATTATCTTTCCTTTTCATATTTTTAGAACCCTCATTTATTGTCTTTCGGCCTTGGATATTGATTCTGTGGCGGAGGGTTCGTCAATAGGATCTAGAATATCATACCGTCTTTACCATTACGAGTGCTGATGTACCTTTGCCACACGCTCTTTGAGTAACGTTATGCTTCAACTGTTGTCCCTCATTCTTCCTCTGGTTCTCTTGTCCTCTGTTATAGCCCAAGGAGACTTATCGACTTGCTCAGCCACGAAGCCATGCTTCCAAGGATGCTGCAGCGCGGACGGAAACTGTGGGTTTACACCACAGCATTGTGGGACTGGCTGCCTGAGCAACTGTGATGCCAAGGCAGAATGTGGGCAGTACGCTCCATCCGATTCGAGCGATTGCCCTATAAACGTTTGTTGCAGGTGAGACTTTCAACCAAGAGTTGAATAGAAGCGTCCGCTGACAATGAACTATATGATACAGTCAATTTGGTTATTGTGGCACAACTCAACCGTTCTGCGGAGATGGCTGTCAGAAAAATGGCCAAGGTGGTGGTTGTGGACAGCCTACGTAAGCAAGCCAGCCGTCGCCCCCTCACCCTTGCCCAAAAAGCGATTAACATCGACGATCTGCAAGGCGTCCGTCGTGCTCCGAAAACACTGATGCCATGTCATACAAACGTCGCATCGGGTACTATGAAATCTTCAACCTGGAAGAACGGCTCTGTGATAAGGTTTACCCCGAGGACCTAGAAGTTGCTCCTCTTACCCATATCAATCTTGCTTTCGTGCTGTTCGATAGTACGTCCAATATGATAGACAACGCTGGTGATCTAATTTCTCGGGTCTCATTCTTGAAGAGTCGCTACCGAGGTCTAAGGGTTAACATTGCTATCGGAGGATGGACCTTTAATGACCCCCCGACACAGACACTGTTCTCAGACAGTAAGGCTCATTGAATTTAATCATAAAGGTCCTCTCACTAACAACGAGAAGTGGCAAGCTCATACTCCAATCGTCAGACGTTTATCAGCTCTCTGGTATCTTTCTTGCGAAAGTATGGCTTGGATGGGGTCGATATGGATTGGGAATACCCTGCCGCCACTGACAGAGGTGGTATCCCTGCCGACACGGACAACTATGTTCTTCTCATGTCTGAGATCCGCGAAGCTTTTGACCGAACAAATCCTGGCTGGGAAGTTACCATTACTGTCCCGACGAGCTACTGGTACTTGCGTGGATTTGATGTCACTCGACTTCAAAAGTACGTGTCATGGTTCAACGTCATGTCATATGACCTTGTGAGTCCTCGAGCCTGTCTTGGAAGTGGTCAAATCAAGTCACTAATGTTCGACACAGCATGGCATGTGGGATCAGCACAACAGATTTACCGGTCCATACTTAGAAGGCCATACCAATATCACAGACATCGATCAAGGTTTAGATCTACTCTGGCGTACTGGTGTTGACCCTGCCAATGTTGTCATGGGTTTCGCTTTCTACCGACGGTCATTTACCATGAGTGATGCGTCTTGTTCTAAGCCAAGCTGTACCTTCTCGACATCCGGTCTACCTGGAACGTGCACCCATACTGGTGGTATTCTATCTTACAGCGAACTGAGCTCAAGAAACCACTCCCTCAGTACACAGACCTATTATGATCCGACGTCAAGCGTTAAGTACAACGTGTATGATGGTAACCAGTGGATTTCATATGATGACGAGCAGTCTTTCTTTGATAAGAAAAGATTCCTCTCTTCTCGATGTCTAAGCGGGTTGATGATCTGGGCTATCGACCAGGATACTCAGAATCACGACGCTCTTGAAGGGCTTCTTGGGGATTTCTCCGCTAGTCAGCTAGAGGGTGAAGCCTGGATATTAAAACTGCCACTGCTTTGTCATCGGCTTTCGGTGCCTATACTGGGCAGAGCTGCTTCGTGACGCCAACTTGCACCGACGGCTCAGATGGTGAGAGGCAGAACGAGCAAGTTTGCCCGTCTGGGACAATGTCTGTTGCAACAGCACATTCTCCCCTCCAGACTCCAGGTCAGGATCTCCACGGGGTTTGCTCGGCTGGCTGGTATCGACACATATGCTGTCCAACAAACGCAATGCCCAAGAATTGTGCGTGGAATGGAGCCCCCAGAAGGAGTGAATTTGGCTGCAGTGGTAAGTGCAGAAGCAATCAGTTCGTTCTGAATACAGATACCTACATCGACGCCAAGGGTCAAGGCCAGTGCTTCAGTGGAACCCTGAATTTGTGTTGCGACTCCACCCAGATAATCGACGATTGCTTCTGGACGGATTGCCAAGGTCCTTTGACCACAAATACTCCCCCTTCATGCACTGATGATTCTGATTATCAGACATACCGATACGATCAGGACAACGGTGATTGGTGGCTCTTCGACTTATGTGTCTACCGTGGACGGCTCCACCGGATCTCCGTTTCATGATCGCTTCAAGCGAGCTTTTTGTTGCCCTAAAGGAAAGGGTTTCCGTAGCTGCAACTGGTCGAATGATCCGCGCCCGCAGGATCAACCCGGAGGTATCGTCGTCTCAGATTCGACTCTGTTCTGTAAGCCACAAGCATGTGCGAATACACAAACACAGGTCACGCAGGCTTTAAAGCCCCCTCAATCTCCAGAAATCAATCCGACGCACACAGGTGGGAGCTGTGATGATTTCGTACAGTCAGCATGGTATAACCCGGACTTTCCGTACTGCTGCGACCCACCGAGTACATACAGTGACAAATGGCCAGTCGATCCAAAGTACCTCTTTGAGCATTACTACGACACCCCTGCGGACGACGTCATGTGGTCCTATGATGATGAGTACCGTAACAACAATGCGGATACACATCAAGCTCCACCGGGCGATGAGACGGGTGAAGATGCCTATGACTTTATAATGCTTGACGGACCACCTGGAGCTCTTGACAACAATTTTCCTGCAACTCACACCATAGCGAGGCGTACCGCTGCAATGCCCAGAACAAAGAGATCGATCTTAACGAGAAATAGCACTATCATTGACTCTACCTTTGAACATGGTGAGGAAACCATCTATGTCTACTGCAACCATGCAGAAGGCTCACCGGAGTGCCAACATGTCTGGTATAAGGGGGCTAAAGACACGATTATCAAGTTACCACATCATGTCGGAGATGGTCCATATGCACGGATTGTGTCAATGGAGCTAGCTGAGCGTGAGTATGAGCTACCGCGTCACCACATACTGTCCCGTTCTGTCGAGGGCAATACAAACCCTGTCTACAAGCTGAGATTCGATTACGATTTTCATCTTATCAAGCGGGACGAGGTCGTCAACATGCGTGTCGACTACACCAATCTGCTCGGATACTGGGATGAATTAACAAACACGCCAGCCAGCAAACACAAGAAGCGTGACGCATACCAGGAGCATCTCTCCAAGGGCGAGTGGCATTCCAAGATCAGGGAAGCAAAACGCAAACACGATCGACTCCGTAAACGAAAAGAGGCAAACGGCCGAGACACTACAACGACCGATATGAGTCTAGGAAACAATAACCTCTCAAAGAGATGGTTCGGTACCTTTCTCGCTTGGCTTGGTAGGTTGGTGAGTATCTCCTTTTAAACCGTCCAGTTTCCGAGTTCTCACTGCTCTGACTAACAAACTACAGAGTACCGTTGAAAGCAAAGAGGTCGGTTTCCTCAGCATGGCTATTTAAAAAACCTTGCTGCTGTTTAAAGCGACTACGGGGTATGTTCCATGTCTCGTCTGCGGAATAACTATAGCAACTGACCGTCCAAAGCTGTCCCGGACAAACGTTCTCTGCCAACATGAACATGTACCTTGATGCCAATGTTGAGATGGAAGCCACCTACGCATATTACTTCTCCGGCACTATTGTACCACCCGCTGTGACTGGCACTTATGCATTCTTCAGTCTTGAACCGAGCGCTTACTTGGGTCTTCGGCTTGTTGGTAACGCAAGACTTCAAGTTACTACTGGCCGCAAGAAGCTTCTTGACACAGTATCCTACCCTGGACTCTTTATCAAAGGCATAGCTGCTGTGGGACCCACATTGGATTTGTATGGCGAGGTAGTTCAGCTCTCTGCTACTAAGCGATTAAGTGGTTGAGGCTGAATTGAAAGCAGATTCGAGGAGTTATCTCGCTGTAAGGCGAGATGAAGCTGGCGCCAAGCTCAATTTCGGCAAGGCGGAGGTTTACTGGCCCCAGGACGACGACGCCAGCGCCAAGTTTCAACAACTCCTTGGCGTCACTGCTGACCCGGTGGCTCAATCGGAGGATCTGATCAAGCTAACATTCGATGCCAAGATCAGAATCGACGCACAGATTGATGTTCTTGTCACTCCTGAGGTAAGGTTCTCCTGAAGATCTTAATTCAACAAATCGCTCGATCCCTGTGCTGGCATTCTTCCCAATCTCAGAGCTTTTCCTGACACATCTGCTACAGGAGAACATGGGTCTCAGGGTTGGGGGTAAAATAACTGGCGGTACTCCGCTAGTAGACGCTCAGCTGGTTGGCTACGTCAATACCTCTTTGTCGTTTCAGGCATCCACGACGGCATCTGGTGGATCAACCAGTGATACGTCACTCATCTATCGTTACGGTGTATACTTATACTACAACCTTGGTTACGCAGCCTATGCCACTGTTAAGTTCTTCCCCAACTGGGCCCTGTCGCCACGTAATGCGTATAATCCTACGCCGAGATTCACCATCTACGAAGATACGGGATCCTTCACTGCGAATGTCGATAATGTGAAAAGGGGCATCGGAGCTCCTGGAATAGATCGAGCCGTAAGATTTCCTCGCAGAGGTCTTCTCAGCAATCTGCATAGTACAGAAATCTCAGCAATAGATCACCTCAGCCACCGATTGGATATTTACACACGTTCATTGCCTCAAAATGAATCTTCATCCATCCACATCGACAACATCTTGGGCAAGAGGGTGACTGCTTCGGATGATGGCTTTGCTGATAGCCAAGTTTCAGACTTTACTTCGCAACTCACCTGCCCGGCCGGAGACACGGCGCAGATCAGACTTCGTGACTTTCGCTGTAAGTTTGTGGAATATGGGTCCGATGAATAACAGTATCACTGACAGCAAGTAGACAACTGTGGAATCTTTGGAAACAGCCAGTTGAACAGCCAGGGCACCTTTGCGAGCGTGCCTGGGATTTGCAGCGGTATACAGACATTCTTTACAAAACAGGGTCTGGCAAATAGTGAGATCGTCCTTGGACCCAAATGGGGATAGAGCAGACGAACGGCGGGCTGCCGCTCGTGGCCAGCAGTACTGTAGAGATGACCAGGACAACCTATGGAACAGTCTTGGGATCGCGAATCTCCAGATTTCATGCGACGAGTTCCCGTTCGCGGGCTCAGAGGAAGGCGGAGCGTACATGGGATCGAACCCGATCGTTGCTCAAAGGACCTGCGTTCCGGCTTGGCAGAATACTCTGCAAGGAAATTGTAAGAGTGAGTTGTGTTATCATCATCAACGTCGACCAAAGCGAAACCATTGCGCTAACAGAGAACATTTCAGAGATTTTGTCTCAACTTCAGACCAACGTGGCGTATTTTGAGAGACAGGCACGGGGTGACAACGTCAAGAACTTTGTGGACTGGAGAGATGATTCGTGGACCCAAGATGGCGGAACCTTTAATGGTCAACCAATACCACCTCAAAGACTTGCTCGATACCCAAACCAAGTTCCTCACGCTGCGGGAGTCAGTTAACAATGTATGCATTCCTTCTGTTCATATACTCTCGTTCACGCTAGTTTCAGCAACTGAAACATGAAACCTTAGGAGTATACATCCAGCGGCATGACCATGGGCTACATGTACAAGAGAAATTTCACCATGAGACTCGCATCACCAAACGACCACAACGATGGGGCAGCTTGGGTACCTGGTACTAGCCCTGCAAAGTCGTGGTCCTTGAGGGATGGTACCTTCCCTGTCGGCACAGACGGTGGCGACCTCACTGCAATCGCTTGTGCTGTGAACACTTTCGGACAACACGACATCTTCCTAGCGCCATATAATGCGCTCTGCTTCAGTGGCAAATATCTCAAACCCGGCCGTGGTATGTGTCATGGAGTGTCTTTTGTCTGCTCTATCTAACCTGGCTAGACCCCGTTTGCTACGCTTGCGCTTTAGATAGAAAGTCCATACACTCTCACAAAGAGATCTTGCTGTAACAACATTCGAATAGGGTTCCGTGCAATGTATTTTTCAGGCATGTGCCGCAACAGGTAGACATAATATCCAACCCCCATTCCCACCTGAGCGGAACATGCTGAGTATTCTTCACCAAGTACTAGTGACCCTAATAACCTTAACCATTGTGCTCGATCCCTCTTACAGATATGGTAAATAGAAAACATGCTAGCCAAGGACCTCCATCAACATCTTCCAAAACAACAAACTTTATAGCCAACATCGCAACAGCGATCAAGCAGATATGAGGCAGTTGCAATATCCGCAAAGATGCAAGCAAAAATGGAGGGGAATCCATATTCAACTCAGATAACAACATTCAAATGCTCAGCCATCAGTAATCGGTCAAGACGCGCTATGTGGAGAAAACGAGTGGATCTACCACGATATGTACCAGTCAGTAAACATACTACCCGATTGGGGTTTCGAACTGTTTCTTGTCGAACGTCTACCACCAAATCCATTCCTAGACTGACAAAGCCTGTAACCAGAGATCTGATATCGACACATTTGCAGTCTCTGCACTCTCTTAACAAGGTCGTTACCTTACCTTAGCCCAGTGGACTCTGTCTCTGCTCCTTCAAGGTCATACCCATTTGGAGAAGGAGTTCAGCATCCCTCTCTCGTCGAACGTCTACGAGACTGTAACATACTAGCCAATTGGGTTTAGTTTATTCTTTATCTCACATTTGGCATTGCATTCCGACGGATCAGAGACGATGGTATGGGCCTCTTGTTGGCAGCGGCTGAGGTTCACTGAGGACCAAGGCGGTTCTTAGTTGTATGAAGGCTTGAGCTTGGATCTGAGGTAGACTACATCGCGTAGCTCTTTTGGTGTTTCCCTTGTCGTTGTCGGAAATGTGGGTGCTGGAGGGGAAAGTAGTGGTAGGGGGAAAGTAGTGGTTGGGGAAAGCGCAGTGAAGTAGGGCTCAGCCCTCATTCCGTTCCGCCAAGAGTTTTTTCGTTGCCGTATATGCAACGTATTGCGTTGTAATCCATCAATTGCCCAACATCACCAATATCCTTCTACGGGCTCCTATCCAGCCCTCCGACCTACTTAGTGCATCTTATTACGACACAAGGCAAGCACAGCCAGCACTTCTTCTACCGTCCCCCTAGCCTTCAATCCTGGTACCTCACGTAGACTTCTGCCGGAACGCGTCCAATACGTCAGTTTAGACGAACATGGTGCCTAAGTGCTCTGCCTTGGTCGCTGGATGGCCCGTAGTCTCGAAAGACTTGTCATTGGGTGGACAGTATATCTTGGCCGTCACGGCTCGGATAGAGAAACTGTCTATAAGGTGCCCAACAAGATCACATAAGTAGCATCTTGTCGCAGCAGCGAAGTCTACTTACTACCTAGCTACCTCTTTCGGTTCGTCAACTTAACAATCATGTCGTCCCCCTCCACCTGCTTCGAGATTCCCAGACTCGGCTTCCTTTCATCGAGCCTCGGAAACAACATGCCCTGTACGCCATGTGCTTCTTCTCCGGCGTTTACGACCTGCATATCGTACCTCCAAAGAGCCAAAGCCACAAATGCCAGTACCTCCCTCTTCCCCACGAACCTGCCGCTGCAAAGAGTAACACCCCCGCCGAAAGGGTGATAGTAGTCATGGCGCTCAAGGGATTTATCCTTCAGAAATCGAGACAAATCTACTTCGCGCGCATTGGACCCGAAGCCTTCCGTAGCCAAAAGTAGTTGCCGCTGAGGGATGAGAACTTTTGTACCTATGGGAATAGTCTTGCTCCCAATGGGCACAGGCCTCATAACTTCGCGTACAGTACTCCCAGTGGAACTAACGCGTAGCACCTCGTTGAAAGCTGAGTTTAGAAGAGGGTACGATTCGATCAAATTCCGTTTCGCGACGTCGGCTAGGGTGGCCCCAGCTATCCTCTCCGAAGATTCGAGGGCCTTCATTGCAGTATCAATCTCCTCCCGGACGGCGGCAGCGACGGCCGGTCGCTGCAACAGATGGGCCATCATCCAAAAGGCGGTCATTTGCACGTTGGTGTTAATCCTGAACATGTGCATTAGCCTTCATGCCAACAATGCAAATATCCTTCCGGGCCGCAGTCCTCAATGCCAGAGAAGCAAATACTTACCCCCACAGTATGATCATCATCATTCGCGCCCGAATCTTGTTTACTGAGTCCCGCGCACTGCTCCTCATCTTCCAGCTCGTTCACAAAAGGCACGCCGTCAGATCGCTTCTCTCGTGGTGCTTCAAGGTATCGAGTAAGCGTTCTGATAAGCCTATCCCTCGGCACAGTGGCGGCTTTGGCCATAAATGCTAGGTATCGGTATGTTATCATCCAGCTGTTGATGTCCCACTAGTCAAATGAAGTTGTCATCCACGGTTCAAGCTCTCGGAGGTACTCGCCAAAGAAGGCTCGGCTTTGGGCTTCGATGAGTACATCTCGGCACCAGCAGTGAAAAGACACGACCTTCGCGTCTGCACTAAAAGAAAGGATACTGGTTTCGAAGAATGACTTCCACCGTGTCGTTCTCTCAATGTAACTCAGCACTCTTTCCGTTAGCTCGTGCAGTGCCAGCGGCTGTAGAAGCTGTTTATGCAAAAGCGCATTGCCTGTATGCATAAGAACTTTCTCCTTGGGGTTTGGATGAAGCGAAGTGAATCCTTCTTTTGGGGTGGGCCATAAAATGGTGTTGCCTTCCGCCAATACATTGGCCACACCTCTATATATCGTGTCGATGAATGGATCGAAGGCAAAGGAGTTTTCGTCCTTGAAGATTTTGAGACGTCAGTGGGAGATAGAATAACAGCAATTCTCTCCCCAGCTACATAGAGCATGAACGGGTCCCGCGATCCTCCAAGCACGCCCTAGCAACTCATCAGCATCCAAGGCGCAAAAACGCTCTGGACGTAACATGCAATCGTTCTAGTACAAAGGAGGTACGAACTTTCCACGAGTGAAGATAGCACCCGAGTCCTTGAAGAAGGATATCGCGTGACCTGCGCGAGAGGAAAAGCCCTCATTTAGTGATATATTCTGCTCATCGGTTTAGAATTGACAGCATACCAATAACTATGGGTAATGTTTAGATGTCTCCTAATCGAAGTCATGATAGATAGATGGGAGACTGAGATGTGCTCGAGAGCTTACAAGGGATCCAATATGGTAGATACTCCACTTCGTCCAGTTTCAAAAGAGGACGAAGGGTAAAGGTCCAGAGCCTCCACGCCAGAAGTGCCAAGATAAGTGGAAGAAGAGAAAAAGTCCAACCGGGATAATCCATTGAGATCTCTCCAATCCGAGCCGTCATATGGGAAACTGACTGAGAAATCATGATGGTCTGTGGTCTTGAAAGGAGTGGAGAGACAAGAAATTCAAGCAGTGGTCCAGATTGTGATGGAGGAAGCACTTAAGGGCTTTACATTATTTTATCCCGTTCAAAAATCAGAGGCAAAACCCCAACACTGACAAAAGCAGATCGTATGGCTGGATGGCAGTGCGATCTTGTGCATTCGCCCCATTTCGCTATCCATAGCAGGCCTTGACTCTGGCATCGGTGGTCAGTGTGGGACGACTGCCGTAAGAGCTGCTCTCCCTTGTCCTCAGTAGGGGTTCGCGCGGGAACGGATGTGAATATGTCACCCTTGGGTAGGCTGAGATAGGTACGACAAATATAGGTACTGTATAGCAAATACAGCCAAAGCAACGCGGAGTTGAGGACGGAATCAGCCTTACATGCTGAACTTGCATTATCAGTGAGTCCACCAGGACCGCTGTGCCGCACTCCACCGCAGCAGTGCATGACCGCTTACAAGATCAAAGGATGACGACCAGAGGCTGAAAAAGAGGTAATAGTCTTGGAACGGTGAAAAGAACTTGGCTTGCTCTGCCCGAGACCACTTGGTCCCGATCGCTTGGAGATCTACGGAGTCTAAAACGCATCCCTGGCAGGCTAGCCTAGTGTACTTATGGGACCGGCGGCGGGAAGTGGCGTGCTGCTGACAGGTGGTTGCCTTAAATCAGTGGCAGGACACTCCCTACTAAGGTACGTATTGTGTATGGTGGTCCAGATATGTGTCTCAGACTACTGGGAAGTACAGAGTAACGATGTCTGATACTGGTATGCTCGAGTATTGTATACTACTTTGTGATATGGTAGTGTATCCGTGTTTCCTAGCTCGATCCAGAGTGAAGAATGAACACACCGAAGAGCCGTACCCGGCGCCCTCTAGAATGGTGATATTCCATTCAAAGCCTCACAAACTGACTTCATTTCTTTTGCTGCTCTCTGAAAACTTCCAACTACCTTCCTGAAGACCTCAGGTCTGCCCTAAGGTTCGCCTCAGGGTCCTTGACAAGTCATCATGATCGCACAACTCTTGCTGGGTCTTGTCGTGGCCTACCTAATATGGAGCATCGCCGCCATGGAAATCAATTACCGGCGAGCGTCTACGATGGGCATACCTCTGGTTCGCCTACCCGTCGATCCGCTGAACCTTCCCTGGCTCATTCTAGAGCCACTGCTTTGGCGTCTTCTGGACCGGCTTCCATTCGACTGGGGCACGTTCGGTCGCTATTCTCGCAGAGGATGGCACTTCCACGACAAAGCAGAGTCACACTTACACTATGGACCTGTCTGGGCACTTGTCACTCCCCGTGACATTTATGTTTATGTTGCTGATCCTGATGCGATTCATGACATCTTCCTTCGTCGAGGGGATTTCCTCCGTCCAAGCAAAATGTATAGTAAGTGGTTGGAGAAATCAAGTTCTGGGGATTGATCTAATTGCGCCATAGAGCTGCTTGAAGTCTATGGACCATGTATCTCTACTGCGAGTTGGGCGGATTGGCCACGCCACAGGAAGGTTCTCGCCGCGCCCTTCAATGAGAACATCATGCGATTCGTTTGGAGCGAGTCCCTCAATCAAGCAATGGAGATGCTGCAATCGTGGACCAGCGGTGTCGAACCTGGGAGGTTGTGTGTTGCCAAAGACACACGGATTCTTTCTTAGAATGTACTCGCAGCAACTGGTTTCCGTCGATCATACAAGTTTCGCAGCTCCAGCCAGCCGGGAACTGCTGATGTGCGGACCTACCGAGATGCGTTGCAGACGGTGTTGGACAACGCCATACTCCTGATGATCCTCCCTCCTCGACTGTTACGGCTTCCACTATTACCAAGGTTATGGGCACAGATAGGCAAAGCGGCTGCTGACTTCAAACAGTATATGATGCATATGTTGGATGAGGAAACCTCCCTGCTGAACCAGGGCAAGATGGGCACAGGAAGCTTGATGACCTCGTTCGTGCGAGCATTGAACACTCATTGAACGGAAGAGGCAACTGGGAAGAGCAACGCGCTTCCATCGCCTTCGAAGGGCCTCACAGTGGACGAAATCTTTGGGAACATCTTTGTTATCAATTTCGCTGGTCAGGATACTACTGCTAATACTCTGGCGTTCAGTATGCTTCTACTTGCAGCAAATCCGGAAGTTCAAGGCTGGATTTCTGAAGAGCTGCGAGAGATTACCAGGAATGATGACAGCGAAAAGTGGGACTATACTGTATTGTTTTCGGACCTCAAGAGGTGTCAAGCTGTGCTGGTATGACATCATCTACCTGAATCCGAAACTCGGAGCTTATGTATGTAGCTCGAAACTCTTCGCCTTTATCCACCGATTCTGGCATTGCCTAAATGGAGCAGTCAGCACCCACAAAAGCTCCGGATCGGCGAAAGGACAGTCCTGATTCCACCGCAGACAGGAGTCATGCCAAGCCTACTCGCAGTCCAGACGCATCCCAGTTACTGGCATGATCCTCTTCTCTGGCAACCGTCACGATGGATCTCCATGTCGCCTCCTTCCAGAATCCAACGAGCCCGAACTGGACTTAGCCAGCCGAGTGCGTCGAGAGGTAGTCTTTACTCCCGCGCAAAGCACATTCTTCCCCTGATCCGACGGACCACAGAATTGCCCCGGCGCGAAATTCGCTCAGGTGGAGTTCGTTGCCGTACTGGCATGCTTGTTTCGAGATCATCGAGTGGGGATCATTCCGGCGCCTAATGAGAGCTTTGCGAATGCGAGAAAACGAGTTTTGTCTATGACGGAAGACTGTGACTTGGAACTGCTCTTACGGATGCGCAATGCGGACAAGGTTCGATTGGCATGGAAGCGGGTATGAGTATGAGATTATCTCAAGTAGTCACCATGGGAGATGATTCACCCCGACATCTCTTCATCGCCTAGTCTAAATGTAGCACGTCTTTCAGAGATCACAACCGTTCCTTGCACACTTCACACAACCAGATGGCACATCTTCCACGCCATCCCTTCCACATCGTCTGCCATTACTGAACCCACCTATCTACGGTGAAGAATACCTACAACCATTTGGCTCCACCTGTGTTCATTCTCCTTGCCATTCTGCTAGAATGATTGCCATCCTGGCCTCTGGAGGACCGTGGCTGATAGACCTAAAGTCGAAAATATTGATCAGATGGTTCATACTGTAAGAGGAGTGCAGGTGTGAATAGCTCACGGCATCGATGAACTGCTGTTGCCTCTTCGGGTCTTACTTTATCACGTCGAATGGATTCTCGTGGGTGTTGTGCGACAAGGAGTAACCCTAATGGAACACCATGAGGACTAGCTCATCAGGGACCCACTGCTCACAAACTTACTGTTTCGTTTCGTACTTCAGATCCTGGCCACTTAACAGCAGCATCTACCATCTAAAGGATTATCATCAGTATGGCACGAAAGAGATGCTACGGGATGACAGACCCTGGCCCGCGAAGGCCAGAATTCTTCGGCAATGCTGAGGATCCAAGCTTCCAGCATTGGGTTGTCCACCAAAAGGCTCGACGCAGCCGCATGAGCGATTAACCCTCTCCGAGGCTCCTTGAAGACGTGACGCGCTATAGCAACACGAAGGAAGCGCTGCACGTCGTCGACCTCGAGTCCACGATCACGGGCAATCTCTTTAAATGTTACTTCTCCAGCGCTGGGGACATGGTCGGCTATCTTGGACCGGTAGAGATACTGCAAACTGAGCGGTAGATGTTGCTGAAGACATCAGCCTTGATGCGGCAAGCGTATGCACGGAGCAACCTACCTCTCCGGCCGAACTAAGAGGAAGTCCCAGCGGGCCGAGGAGAAGATGATGTAGCTCATCAGCAGCTTCAATTGCAGCGTCTCTGATGGCTACAATGCTAACGATCTCGGAAGCGGTAGGAACCCTAACCCTAACCGTGATGACATCAAGAATGGCGAGGAAATGACGGAAACCCAACTCAGAAGATCACTGTCGGTTCAAGCAGCGCTGTCCTGCCTCGACGAGGTACTATATATAGCACAGCTTCTCGTTCAGCGCCAGCATCCCCAAGGGTCGAAGCCGTGGCTGTGCCATGGTGAGGTATTCGTCAATTGGAAAGTAAAGGTCGCGATGTGTAGAAACGAGAGAACTTCCGACTCTCAGGAGGGATGGGTTCGACCGGTGTCGAAGGGTTTATATCCTGTTCTATTACATGGTGTGCATTGTTCCTGTTGATAAAGCATGTACTGGACTGCTTGGGGCAAATGGCGATAGGTGTGTGAGAGGAGGTTTGGGTCGGTTGTACTATAGCACCTTCTTCATTTCAGGTATGCCTAGTATACGAGTGCGGAGGTATATGTCGTTGAACATGGCTGGGAGCAATTGTGAGCTGGAGATTAGATTATCCTACTTCACTGAAGCAATATTGAAATGAAGAGAGAGTAGAATGTCCGTACTTCATCTGTGTCATGATAAGATACAAATGAAGGTATTACAAAGTGTTAGGTAAGTAGTCGCCTATCGCCAAAACATAGCTGATCATTTGGTATCGAAAAACGAGCGGTAGAACGCCTGAATGCAAGATCAGCCGCAAGATGATCAACGCTCTTGAGTAACGCTCCTAGCCGGCCGTCTGTGGCTCACTCAAAGATACATTCTAGCAAGGTTTTCAAACAGTCGTCACGGCGGGGGTGGTAGTTGTGTCGGTGACGCCGTTGTGGTGAGCGCCGGTGACGCCGCTGTGAGACTTATCGTGAAGTGCAGGAGCACTGACGCCGGGAACCTCATCGTAGTCGCGAACTTGCAGGCCAAGTCTGGCAGGGTCGATGTTGCGGTGACCCCAGAGGAGGAGGGCACCGAAGACGGGTTTGGCCATGATATCGAGGATGCCGTAGAAGACGGCTTCAGAGTCGGGAGCGATGACGTTGCCGCCCTCGGAGAGACCCCACGCAATCGGGTACATGAACCACAGGAAGATGGTCCAGCAGCCGCAGATCAGGTAGGTGCGGGAGACATCGTTACCAAGGGCAGCCGCGTGCTTGCGTCCCACCCAGGTGACCTGCCAGGCGACGAAGAGGAGGGCCACGATGCCAAAGACAAAGTATCCCCACTAGTCCCAGTCAGCGTGATATTATGTGCCGTATGTATGATCGTTATCGTACCTTGTAAGATGACCTGACGAGAGCACCGACGAGTCCGGTGATGATCATGATCTCATCCACCAAGAGGGTGAAGAGGATGGTGGGCCACGGAAGACCGGCGGTCAAGAGCAAATCCAACAGTAGAAGAGGAGTGGTGATGACCCTTGACATGCGTTAGCCAGGGTCCAGTGGATATGATCTCAAAGAAGTACCAATCAATATATCGGACATAGAAGATCTCGCGATAGAGGCCGCGAACTTTGGGGTTGCTTCGCGCGAACTCGACACCGATGGGAGTCCAGCCAAGGTTGGAACCCATGGAGAAGTATGCGATGGCAGCGACCATAGTGATGGCGGCGGTGATGTAGTGAAAGACACGGTGTGTGCGGTGCTTTCTGAAACTCATGCCGATGAAGACCATCGTGGCCACGGCCATCACGGCAGTGACAGCCTACAGTCAAGGTTAGCAAACGGTGTCGTAGGAAGGATTTTGGAGAATTATAATCTTACCCAATACCAGTCTGACCCATGAGTGGTGATGGCGATGTCGGCAGTTCCGCCATTATTGGTGTTGAGATTCACGTTGAGAGCATTGTTACCCATCTTCGTTCAGATCACTTGATCGCTGTATGGATAGCTCAACAGCTCAAGCAGGTGAAGGGATGAGATATGGGATATGGGAGCGTACTAGGAGAAAAACGCTGTGTACGGTACGTCTCACTGGGTAGCTTGGAAGGAAGTGGACAGATGTGGGTGAGGAATGTATTTGAAGGAAGAATGGGTGGGTGATGGGTGGCTAGCGTGGAAAGGCGCGAGGTTGCAGCTTCAACATCATTACATATTCACTTTCAACAGCAAAAGAGAAGCCAATCATTACAAGTGCTTACACATCGAGCTTATACTTGGCTCCTGCTTCCGCGCTCTTCCACCATGTTACAGAACTCCCTGTCCATGACAAAACATCTGCAGTCCAGAACCAAATGACGTCGGGCTGGAGCTGTTTGTTAACTCGTTGCGGTACCGTTCCTTGAGGGTGCATTGCCAGACTTTGATGGATCACCGTCTCTATATAAACCCGTTCATAGTGATTTAGGAAGCTTGTCTGTCTTGTAGCTATCCAGACCGTGGAGTAGCTCATCGAGTAGGGCGTGCATGAGCAAGAGGGAGGATCGATATTCAAAGCTAGCGCCGTTGTAGCTGCATGTGAAAAGAACGTGTACTGTTTGCGGGTAAAGTATTCTTCAGAGATGACGGTGAGAATGGTAGCGCTTTGGGCGGGTTGTGGTTGTGATGTCGAGAATGTTTGATATTGATTTAGCTCATGATGAAAACGGCTTAGCAAGCAGAAGAGTCACACCACTAGGGAATATTGTTGCCAGGATGTGACAACTTGGCTGCAGTGCCGTGTGAAGCGAAGGAACGGACTTTTTTGGTGTGAAAAGCTTGATTGGACTTCTGCGGGGGGCCAAGTCGACGTGAATAAGGTAAGGTAAGGTATCTTATAATACCTTAGTCTCTCACTTACGGAGTAGCTCAAAGTACTATAACAGTGGATGCGCAGGATGAATCGAGACCGATTTCGAAGGAAAACCACTCACGGAAATTCAATCTCAATCGTCTGGTTGAACTATGTAAATACTTATGACCATTCTCTTCAAACTCGCCAGTTTCGCCGGCACGACGAAAATGGGCAATCTCCCCATGCCAAACTCGGACTCAATCACCATGACAACTCCGGTTGCGAGAGCAAGTCTTGCCGCACATTAGGGACAACCTTTTGTAGCACCTCACTCCATACTTGCAGGAAGTCTCTGCACATCCTGCATCCAACTACCAGATGAGAAAGGTGGATGCGAACTATTGGTCTTGGCCCTCGATCTCGAGTCACGAGCCAAGCTTTCATTCGGGACAGTTGTGGTGAATCCGTCCGCTCTCGGCGAAAGGACCACAAGTCCCAGACAAGTCCTCGATCGCGCCCGCATATCTGTCCCTCGCTCACTAGGTAGGTATGCAATAACATTACTGCTGAGTTCGTTTTGGCTGGTCACACGATCTATACGATCGTGGTCGTACCCTAAAGTACTATGACTCGTAGTCATAGCTCGGAAGACGGAGCCAGCGCATTACTTTTGTCAGACGCTACGGGTACCCCACCACTTCGCGTGAACCCTGCAGTCGTCGTTACAAAATACCACTCCCTCTATTCCCCATGTCATGGAAAAGTCCGCTTTGTGACGGAAACATCACCTGCTCTGAAGATTACGGCCGTCCATGATAGAAGCCCATTAGCACCAACTTGGTAGCGTGCCATAACAACGCCACATGAAACGGCGGCCGCCGCTAGATCTCGGAGACGAGATGGAACCGTTTCCGAATCGCTTCGACAAGTGGCGTGGTCACTAGTCGCTAGCCTCGAAAGTTCGGGGGCTAGGTACGGCCTTAGGGCTTAGGGCGTGGAGACGGAAAAACACAATGAACATGAAACTCGAACTTTGACACCTACTGTAGGTCTTGGCATCCAATGGCCCTGGTTGATGTTACCTAACTGTTGACGTCTAGCCAATGAACCCTGATGAAAGTCTCCGGATACGGTGACGCCAATAATGCCATGCTCATATATCTCGAGCTTCGCCAGCGAGACGCAGGAACGAGTCTGCGTACGTAGACGCTGCTACTCCAGTGCAGGTGCCTGTCCCTGGATCTCCGTCGATCTGCCCACACAGACGGTGTAAAATCCAGTGCAGGTGCGTGTTCCTGAAGCTCCGTCGAACCCTCCGGCGCCAAACACTCGGGCCAGCCTGATGGCGTCGAGATGATGTATGGATTGTGAAAGGGGTCTGGGGATTGAGAACGTGCGTGGGGTCAATGTACGTCCGTTACAACCGTTTACGGGACAAGATTGTTCTATAAAACACCTCGTCCTCTCCTCCCGTTTCTCCATTCCAAAAGCCCAACTTCCTCCACCACTTCAAACGAACAACAACCTCCAACACTCCAAGCAAACAACATCATCCAATACGCACTCAAGTGCCAACCCACCCAACATGCATTTCCCCACCATCCTCCTCGCCGCCTGCACCCTCCTCGCCGCCCCCGCCCTCTGCGCCCCCCAACCCTACACCGGCGCCGACCTCTCCAAGCGCGACCCCACCGTCGGCTGGATCTGCGGCCGCGACGGCACCAACCAAGCCACCTGCGACAAGCAGCCGCCCGACCTGAGGGCCAAGTTCCCGCACTGCGCGTGCGCCGTCCCGGTCATCGGCACCGTGGTCGGAGGGGGGTTCACGTATTACGTGTGCTGCTAGAGCAGCCAGCCGGCGTGGGTGTGTGTTGGAGGAGGAAGATGTTGTGTGAGTCGAGGTTGGGTGACGGGGTGAGTGGCTGCTGATAAAGGGGGTTGATAGCTTCTCTCGACACTCGCCGATTTGGGCGGTGGATGGAAGCGTGGAGGAGGAGATGAGTAGGGGAACGGCGGGGGATTGAAAACGCGAGGATGGGTTGGCAAGGGGGCCTCGTGGTTAGATAGTTGTACTGGGATAGGTCGGAGAGAATGGAAAAGTGATTTCGGAACCATGTGCACGCTTGCTTAATTGTCGTATAGGAGAGGGATGTTACTCGTGACAAGTACAATATCAGATAAGTTTGATGTTGGCCCTCTTTTGAGGACGAAAGCCTGTCCCAACACCACTGAGCTGCGCCGCACCAGGACCACCAGACACGGAAATCTGGCCGATCCTGCCTTGACCGCCCTCTCATGTCTCTAATGTCTATACCCGAGGCCACATGTCACTTTTCGTGGCACACACAAACGAACAAGACACCGCAAAACCTTAGATGTGCGCCACCATTATAGACCTATACACAGCTTTTTTGGCATAGATGCTGAATCACATGAAGCCTTACATTGAGCGCCAGGTTTTTAACACAGCTTTTGCCTGTGGTTGCAGCTAGATCTGGCGTTGTGAAGTGCTTTAATGCGTAGACCTTCTTTGTGTGTGCCACGTAAAGCGACAAGTGGCCTCGAACTGATACCAGTATATAAAGAACACCCACAGCGCGACGAGCATCAACAGTGCAATGTCAAAGTACGAAAAGATTGGTGGATAATGTACCCTGTCAATCACCTTTGCCGCCTTCCGTCGCGTTCTGCCCGGTGATCTCCATGGTGCCTGGACCTGGAACTCGGCCAGTATCTGCTCGGTGGTGACCTTGCTGCCAGCCAAGCAGATGGGCACACCCGTCCCGGGATGTGTAGAGGCACCGACGAAGTGCAATCGATCGATGCTCGAGTGCTTGGTGCTGGGTCGGAAAGATAAGACGTTGAAGAAGGAATGACTCAGCCCGAGAATGGCCCCTTTGTCCAAGTTGAACGTGTCTTTCCAGCTCTGTGGCGTGTTTACAATCTCCTTCACCACCGCCTCCCGGAGGCCTCGGGCGCCCGTTCTCGTCTCGATGGTCGCGAAGACGGTCGTCCGAGCCTTGGAGACCATGGCTTCCCAGTCTTGCTTGCTTTGCGGGTTCAGGCCTTTGCCTTCTTTGTCGTCGAGAAGGTGTCCTACCGGTACTAGCACCACAATGGCGTCTTTTCCTTTCGGTGCAGCTGTTTCGTCAACGCGCGATGGCACGTTGACGTAGAATGAGGGCTCCTTGGGAATTAGTTGGTGCTTGAAGATGTCGTCGAAGCTTTCCCTGTAGTCGTCTGCGAGGAATATGTTGTGTACTTTGAGCTCCGGAATCACTCGATCCATTGCCCAGTAGAAGTTGATGCTGCTGCAGCTGGCGTCCCTCTTCTGAAGCCGCACCGCTCGTGGAGACGGCGGTAGTAGATTGTTGTATGCGTACACCAGATCCGCGTTGATGACCACTACGTCCGCGTCCAGTTGCTCGCCGGACTCTAACGTAACCCCTCCGGCGCGGCTCGCGGAGGACGACTCCACTGGATCCAGGTCAATCCGCGCGACTGGAGTATTCAAACGATAGTCTACACCCAGTCTGGACCCCACGTCCACAAGCGCTTGAATGACCCGATGAAAGCCTCCCTTAGGATACCATATCCCCTCCGCCAACTCGGTGTACTGCAGCAGCGAGTACGTGCCTGGTGCGTCGAATGGAGACATTCCCATGTACATGCTCCCGAACGTAAAGACTCTCCTCAACCGCTCGGTCCAGAAATACTTGCTCGCTCTCGAATAGATGCTTTCGAACGGGTGCAATTCGAGCAGATGCCGGAGGAAGCTTGGCCGAGCCATTGATAACCAGCTCGTGAAATTCTTCTTCAAGACGTGTGTGACGCTCAACTCGTAGTGACGATGCGCCTCTTGCAAGAAGCCCAGATATCGCTCGAAGCCGTCTTTGCCTTCCCATTTCTCGACTTCGTTCTTCATGCGCGCGACGTCTGTCGATAGTTCGAAGGCCTCTCCGTCGGAAAACCACAGGTTATAGTTGGGCTCGCATTTCATGAGATGCACATCTTCGGCGTCCAGGCTGGTATCTAGGTCGTTGAAGACCTCTTCGAAGAGCTTAGGTAACAGTAGCAGGGAGGGACCTTGGTCGAAGCGCTGAATGGGTGGTCAGGCAAAGACGACCGAAAGAGTTCGAGGTAGAGGATTGGCTTACGTATCCTTCCGAGTGGATCAACGAACATCGACCGCCGGTGAAGCCGTTCTTCTCCAGTACGGTGACTTTGAAGCCCGCTTTTGCGAGCCGCGCCGCTGTGGCTACGCCGCCTACTCCGGCGCCTTGGTGGTGGAAGAGTACGTCAGCTGTATGAACATGCTAAGTGATAGAACAGAATCCTACTGCTTGCCTACGATGATCGCCGTCTTCTGCCCTGTCTTCCCTCCCATCTTCAGAATGTGGTATTTGTCCTTCCAATTGGTTTTTCACATGTTTGCACGAGAGACCGATGATTTCCTAGCTCGCCAGATCTTAACTCGACCGAATGACGTCCTGGATATCAAAAATGGAACTTAGCATGGAACACGGACGTAAATCCGGTGCAACCCTGCACTAAAGAGCGGTGCCGGGGTTCTGCCCGGTGCAGGGCTGGTTTACTTGTACAAGTAGGTACCATCGTACTTTTTCTTTTGAAGAAGATATATCAAGCCACAAGAAGCAGACGAGTCTCTTGTTGTTGTTGATTACCATTATTCAGGACTGTCATCTACAAGTACCCATCATAGGAACATAAAGTACACTATTTACAAGATGGAACAAACGCCTTCCATGTCCCTTACCCTGTGTTACCTACTCAACGAGTGCCATGCAACCTTCAACCTGCGCATCTTAGGTACGGTTGCCCTTCCAGCCTTGATGCGGTAGTCCTTTTCAGTCAAGACCCGGCCGATTTCGATATAGCTCTCAACGGCGACCCGCATTGGGCCTCTGGCTTCTGGTGGGAGTTCCTCAATAGCGCCCTTTGTTTCTCTATAGATGCGCATAGCTTCGTCCAGAAGCCGTGATCGGACCTTCTCGACCTTTGCACTTTCGGGATCTTCTAGCACGAGTCCTGGCGACAAGTTGTTCTCACTTAACCAACTTGTGGGTAGGTAAACACGTCCAATACGTGCATCTACTGCAATGTCGCGAGCGATGTTGACGTACTGTAATGCGATGCCCATGCGACCACCAGCTTGTGTAAGACGTTTACGTTTTGAAGACGAGTCTGAAGTCTTAGTATGGTGGTAGACAAGCTCAAGACAAAGCTCCGCCACTGTTCCAGCAACCCGAGCCGCATATGTCTCAAGATCGGCTTCAGTTTGAATGGGATGTCTTGATAGTTGAGGTGAAAACTCGAGGTCGGTTTCAAAGCCTCGCAGCAGACTATAAAGAGGAGCAGAAGGAAGATAGGAGATTGGTAGGAGTTGAAGGGCACTGTGCACGTGCGCTGGGAATGTTGCGGTAACGAAGTCGTTCAGAGAGAGGTGTCTGACCGTGTCGGTGGATTTGTATGCAATGTCTAGGAAGGCCGAAAGCTTGTCAATCCAGTTCCTAGCTTCAGATACCGAAGAAGCATTATCAATTAGATCATCTGCTACGCGGCAGAACGAGTACCTAAGATAACTGGTAAACCAGTCTTGCTTTCTAAGAGCACAGATATACTCACAATAAGATAAGATCGATCCGTAGCCTGCCTTGGAATACGCCACTCGCAAGGTAGAAGCTGCGACTCTTCTTCTGCAACCGCACTAGTGCTTGAGAAAGGCCTGTGATACGCTTCACATCATATTGTGACGCTGGTAGTAAGAGAGCCTTCACAAGGAGCGTTGGAGCAGGCAGTGCCGGAATTGAAGGATATGTCGAGGGAAATGCTTCGAGTATGGCGACGGCATTATCGAAGGCAACCAGGCCAAAAACAATTAGGGTATTTGTCGCTAAGAAAAAGACGGCTTCTCTACGTTTCGGTCAGTACGCGCACAGTAGGATCGGTCGGTTATGGCTAGCTGCGACGCACTCTATTTCCAGACCGTCCCAGAGATGCAATCCGACTTTCGTTCCTGATTCGATGACCCAAGTTCCCCGCCTCAACGCCAACGTATCAACAATCCAAAGATACAGAGTGGAAAGTGCCACAGGTAGGAAAGTATTCGACAGCGGGAGACCGATTATTAATTGATATGCCAAGCTCCTAGTCTTGTCAGTAAAGGGCATTTCAAGCACGTTAATGGCAAGATTTCTGCGTATCATACCATAACAACAAAAGAAAAGGTCCAGCCCAGACTATGATCAAGCCTATATACACCCCTTCCCCTCCACTGACGACCATGCGCGCACCCCAGATTATTATGCCAATGAGGACGATCTTCCCGACATTTTTCCATAGTCGCAGCTCTTCGCCTTCTTGATACCCTCTCTCTGTACGCAAGTAGATCGGATGCAGTGTCGGCTTGCTAACAAGGAGGTAAAGTAGAGTGGTAGTGTAGGTCTGTACTACAAAGAAAAAGAGCTCTTCGAACGGTATGCGAAACAACGTCGGACCAATAATTGCGTTCTCAGGGTAGGTCCATATCCGGGCGCGTATGAGGTAGGAGTCCCATGGTGTAGTGGAAACCACTGCGATCTACTCAACGATCAGCGAGATTATCAGTCCATCCCAGAGCTTTGGGATATAGGAAATACGACGTACGGATACAAGAAACAGGGTCTTGTAGACATCGAGACGTGTAAACAGGGGCCAGTAAAGGAGTGTGAGTGCTGCAGCTGGCGGTATCGTGTAGACAAGGTGCCTGCCCAGCTATGAGTGAGTATGGGCAAATTGAAGCAGAAGTCTGGAAGGGTGGTCTTCTTACACTAGGGCATAGTCATAGCCCATTGCTTGAATGTCACCGACGTGGGACTGCCCAATTGCTCATCGTAGCAGGTGCACTTCGAATCCAAGTCAAGAAGGACGATTTCGAAATAACTTTGGTTCAGTGATCAAGTTAATGACTGTCACTACACAGTCCTCGAATTGAGGTTGTTTCGTTGCTCGTTTCTCGGAAGCGCTGGAGTAAACCTAATAGTGGCAATCGTTGCCGAATCCCGCTGCCAGCCGACATGCGAAAAGTGTAATACTACGGAGTACCTACGGAGTACCTTTAGCTAGCTAGCTCAAGCTCCGATGGTGATGGCTTTTGAGTGATGTCATTCCGATTCGATCAATCTAGATACAGGAACCGTGTAAGTTAAACATCCATACGTGTGCTTCTGCGGAAGCTCTCCCTTTGGTGATGGTAAATTACCTACAATATATACAGTGCCGTGCACTAACCTAAATGGAACAACGACCTTTCCAACGGGATTCACATGCTTGCCGACCATGATTATGTCATCACTCCTTGACCTTATGCACCCGTAGTCATTGACCTCCACCTCCAGCGACCACGAGCCATATTCAAATAAATGTCACTGACAACGGTTACCTCTACTTAATGTTTGTATCTCATGGCGTCTATTGATGGGAGGAAGAGGAAAAGACGAAAAGTCACAGCCCATCCGTGAGTCTCCCCCACTCAAGGCTCCCCTCCTGCCCCAAAAAACGCTTGCACTTACAACGAAGCCGCAGATACCTTACCGGTAATTTCGCGCCAATTCACCAGATCCTACCTCTCACACCTTGTTGCTACAGCGGGACCATTCCCGAGGAGCTTATCGGGGGTCAATATGTTCGAAATGGAGGCAATCCGGTGACGAACGAGGACCTGGGTCGTGATGCGCATTGGTTTGATGGCGATGGTATGCTTAGTGGGGTTGCCTTCACGCGATCTAGCCATGAAGAAGGCGGCGTGCGACCAGAATTCGTCAACCAGTACATTCTGACAGACCTCTATCTCTCGACCGTTTCAACAACAGCGCTGAGAACCCCAATCCTACCAAGCATCGCCACGTTAGTAGATCCGATCAGCTCCTTGTACACGATCATACTCCGGATCATCAGAACCATACTGTTGGTTTTGTTGTCGCATCTTCCAGGCTCCCGGCAAGCTATCAGGAAGATCAGTGTTGCGAATACCAGCATCCTCTACCATGATGGGCGGGCTCTGGCGACATGCGAGAGTGGACCGCCTATAAGAGTATTATTGCCAGGGCTAGAGACTGTGGGCTGGTTCAACGGTAAGAAGGCAGAGGGAGAGATGGTGGGAGAGGGTGGGGTTGGCTTCGGTGGCCAAGGCGCGCTAAGCTTCATGAAAGAGTGGACCACCGCACATGTGAGTCTTATACGAAGATTCCATTGTTGTGTTCAATCATTAACAACAATAGCCTCGCGTCGACCCAGTTAGTTCCGAGTTAATCTTGTTCCATTCCACCTTCGCACCTCCTTATATCCATTACTCCATCATTCCGTCCACCTGGAACCGTACCCCAGCTACACCGCTAGAGCTTCCCATGCGCCTCCTCAACGTCACTGTCCCTGGGGTATCGTCTGCAAAGATGATGCACGACTTTGGCGTTTCAAAACGAAATACAGTCATCCTCGACCTTCCCCTATCGCTCGACCCACTTAACCTAGTCAAGAACGAACCAGTGGTATCTTATGACCCGTCCGGTCGGTCGCGTTTTGGCATCTTTCCCAGATACAATCCTGAAGAAGTTCGATGGTTCGAAACGAGTCCTTGCTGCATATTCCACACCGCCAATACTTGGGACAACACCACAATCAACCCCAGCACAGGCGATGAAGTGGTGCTTTCGGTGAGCATGCTGGCCTGCCGTCTCACATCGGCTTCATTAGTTTACAGTGCTGGGGACATTGCTGCTCCTACCCCGCGGCGCAGTACGGTTGAGATGGAAGAAGAACAGTGCCGCCTCTACTATTACCAGTTCTGGTTGTCCCCGCCCCCGGCAACAAAAAGTCAGAACATTGTCACGAATCAGTGGGCTCTCAGTGCCATTCCCTTCGAATTCCCTTCGCTTCGCAATGATGCTTCAATGTCAGCGGCAAAGTTCGTCTACGGCTGCTCCGTTAGTGGGTCAACGTTCGGCGCAGCACTTGGGAGAGCAGTGAAGATCGACTCGTTGGTCAAGATGGACGTTGAGACGCTCATCGAGCGTGGGAAGCGAGATCCTCCAGCCCCTGTTATTGGCTGCGTCGACCGCCGCAACGTATCTGATGTTGTGGCTTCGACAGATCCGGAAGATCCGATCAAAGTATTCAAGCTGCCCCCAGGGTGGTATGCGCAAGAATCGCGATTCGTTGCGCGTGCGAACGGTGAATCAGAAGATGATGGGTGGATCCTCTCTTATGTCTTTGACGAGTCGCAGCTTGACTCTAATGGAGACTGCCCACCGGATACTAAGAGTGAGCTGTGGATCATCAACGCCAGAAACATGAAAGAGGTCATCGGGAAAGTCTACCTCCCGCAGCGCGTACCGTACGGTCTTCATGGTAGCTGGTTCTCGGAGAAGGAGGTCGTCGGCCAGAGGCCGATCAACACAATTAGAGCGTTACCGACCGTGCGGTCACACAAGCCCTTGAACATCAGATCGGAGTCAGCGATGTGGGATGTCTGGATGGCCCTTAGATCGTACATCGAGGCGTTACTCGGATAAAGATGTTTTCTAGCGGCACGAAGCACGGCATATCTTGGGCGTTCGATATCCCAATGTATGAAGATTGTATAGTCACGATTTGAGCTGCGCTCAACAGGCCGCTAGCAGGCTTGTAGTAGCGTTAGGACGCCTAATGTATAATCAGCAATAATGTTGTTGGAGTGCTCAATGCGAGGTTCTACTTCACTCAGATGTGTCTTGCATGTGTGTGCATCGTCCCATGAGCTTAGCCGGTCCTGAATGAAGACTCATGAACCCCAAAATTGTACGCCCTGGAGGTGTGCAAGGAATCGTAGTCCCGTAGACACGTACTTCTGTTATCATTCGTGTGACGGCGGCCTGCGACTAAGCACTCTGCAAATCGTACGCATACACAAACGGCTCAGATAGACAAACCCCCGGAAAGATGACCTTCACATTACCTACATCCATTAATCAGCTCATCTTTATCCGTCTTACACAGCTCACTGTCTGAGAACGTCAAAGTCTCTTGAACGGTCTCAGAGTTACTGTACTAGGTATGGATCACCACTACTTGTGTCATAAAGAACCAACTGGACTAAAGCAAAGCTGATGGTACAAACTCACTCCACAGCTCAGGCAGCACAGGCCTTGCATACTATACGACAGGTCTTTACCCTAAATCTCTAGGTAGGTATGAGAAGGAAATCTGTCAATGGCACCAAGATATGATTTCGATGTTTCAAGTTGGCCATGACGCAGTTCTTGGGCGTCGAAAAGGTTACAGAGGATGTCAGTTGGTTACTCAAACACTCTCTTGGACGAGAGTTACTTCTATCTTGTGCCATACTGTGGCGTCCTCGTCAACTACCTTACAAGTACCTTAATGTGGCATGGTGAGCGGAGTTGGTCCAAGCTTCGAACATCGAGTCCCGAGCGCTTGGCGCGTGTCATCTGGACCCTGGATTAGAGTTCACGTGCGAGCCCCATCCTTGATTGCTCATGATTTACGAGACCGGCTCTCTGCTCTTCTCTTCCGGTATCACATTTGCAATTCGCATATCGTCGTGCCAGTAGCCCTGTTTGTTTATGTGCTCGTAGCAGTCTTCATTAACTCCAGCTCTTACCTGCACCATGAACGACCCCGGCCTTGACGAGCCGATCAACAACAATGCAAAGACTGTCGAGCAGTCTGCTGTTGAAGAGGAAGAGGAAGAAGACGAATATGAACGGTCGTTTTTGGCTCCTAGGTAAAGCAACTCTTGCCATGTCTACCGGTAACCCGCCGGCGGTTGACCGATCGTGTTAGCCGGTGGTGGTTCGCTTCCACGGGTTTCCCACTTGTCGCTGTAGGTTGCGCACGACCTCAATGGGACATCCGAACTCTCTGACTGCGCTATAGGGTACCTTTGGCCCTATGGCAAGCGCGTTCAGTATATGCGCCCTTGTCGAGAGTTGGAGAGTGTCAATCCCAGACGGTGGGACGGAGGCGCATGGAGTCGACATACCCGATCCCAAGTGGTAAGGCCTCCCTCGTAGACGCGGTGCTGATGAGGGCCTTGAACAATTAACTACGGATAGGCTGCTCGCTGTGAACGGAATCTCTCTTGTGCTGGCGCTTGGTGCCAACCTTGCCCTGCTCCTGAATATGGCCCGGAAGATCTCATTTTCCATTGCTTTGCCTATCACTATCATCGGCTGGTACGTAGCCTCAGTGCTTTTGATAGCCCTAGTGGCCGTTGCTTCTTCTCAACTTCGACTTCCATCTCCTCCAGATCACGCTCTCACGCAAGCCTTTTACTACGCTATCATAGCCGCTGCTTTGTATTTTATAATCTCGTCGCTCATGGTTGTGACGGTGTACGGAGCTCTCAAAGGGCACTATAGCCGTGATTTCAAGCTCACCACGAGCCAGCGGTCTCTGATGCTCCAAACCATTGCCTTTATGGTGTATCTCCTCGGCGGTGCTGCGGTTTGGGCAAAGATCGAAGCCTGGAAATTTCTGGATGCTTTGTTTTGGGCAAATTTTACTCTCCTCACGATTGGGATAGGTGACTACGCACCTATGACACATCTTGGGCGCGCGTTGCTCTTTCCGTACGCCATCGGCGGGATTATTGTATTGGGTCTGGTGGTAGGATCCATTCGGTCCTTGGCACTGGACCGGGGGAAAAGAAAAATCGCCGCACGGATGATTGAGAAACAACGTCAGAGACTCTTGAAAAAGATGGACGCTGACACAGGCAGAGTCACACTTACGCCACTGTCTAACGGCAATGACACGACGAGTGATGGCAAGACCGAGCGTGAGAGACGAGAAGAAGAATTCAACCTAATGCGCAGGATCCAAGATAAAGCGGAGCAGAGGCGAAGATGGACAGCCTTGTCAGTCTCGGCAACCGCATGGCTGGTCTTGTGGCTCGTTGGTGCGGTGGTTTTCTGGAAAGCCGAGAGAAATCAAGACTGGACCTATTTTCAGTCTGTCTACTTTGCATATATCTCTCTTTTGACAATAGGATATGGTGACCTTCGGCTGTTCAGCAATTCCGGCAAACCGTTCTTTGTCTTCTGGTCGCTTCTCGCCGTTCCCACCCTCACCATCCTTATTAGTAACATGGGTGACACCATAATCAAGGCCATCGGAGACTTCACCCTCTGGGTTGGAGAACTCACGGTGCTCCCTGGCGAAGGCGGATTCAAGGCAAAACTAAAGCATGCCGCAAGGAAAGCTACGAATGGAAGGATGTTCAATGATGGATCCTTTTTGGAAAAGATTCCTGGAGTTTTGAGCGAGAGAAGTGAGGGGAACTCCAAAAAGCACAACACTGGCGGAGCAGAAGTTGACGAAAAAGCCAAGGAGTACGAAAAGGAACAACTGGATGAAGCCGAGGACGCTAGGGAGAAGGGTGATAAGATCGGAGAAGACATACATTACTATCACTACCTGTTAGTCAAGGAACTCAGGAACGTCATGAAAGACCTGGACGCTTCGCCACCGCGGAAGTACACCTATAAGGAGTGGGCATGGTTTCTTAAGCTCCTCGGCGAGGACGAAGGCGAGAGTAACCTCCACCGGGCGCCTCCAATCGAGGTCAATCGAAGTAAACAGGACGGCCCGGAGATTGGAAAAGGCAATACTCAGGATTTGGATGGTAATACTCGACAGTGGAGTTGGCTAGGTAACCGAAGTCCGTTGATGGGCCACAAAGAGGAAGCCGAATGGGTGCTGGAGAGGCTCGCTGTGAGGCTTGAGAAGGAAATGAAGCCAAAACACAACAACAATCAGCAAGAGTTGAAGGAGGACGTCCCAGTCTCCCGTAACAGTAGTAAGAGTAAGGATGACCGTGAAAAAGGCGATCCAAGCAGTGGGAACCACAAGCCGAAGTAAACATGTCGCACATAGATACGGCAATTGTTCTTCGCTGGCCGCGCGTGGATTGTTTGTCAAGCGGTTTCACATTCCAGCAATGATCGTGTCATTCGTGTCACCCAACTGTTTGCTGGCCTACTTTCCTATGTTGGCACGGCGTGTATATGTACTCTCTTCGATCCTAATAACCCTTCGTCTTCTGGTTTCTTTTCACTATCTCGTACGTATATATTCCCCCTCTTGCATAGCAGAGCATTCGTATTTCCGAGTCCATGTAAAGTCACCATTTCAGTTTCAGCCATAAGCATTGCCAATGCCTTCGTCAGAGTCTCCAGTCTCCCTCCGCATAATATGCCGTAGAGGATCCAGCAAGTTGGGCTGCCATTGGCCTCTGTTCTCCTTAAGATCTTGAAGGTGGGCCGGACCGCAAAAGGTGAGAGGCATCGAGGCTATATCTGACAAATCTAACACCCGACGGCAGCTCTTCCGGCTTCACCTCGCTGTTAAAGCTGGATGGCCGCTCTACAAGCCGAGATCGGTTTGGACATATATTTACGACAAGTCATTTATTCTCAGCCTCTATTTTAGGGTTCCCCTCACAAGGCGAAATGTGTCCTAGCTGCGCCGATGCATCTTGTTGTACGAAGATCCTCACCAATATGATATACTTCAACAAGGAATTGAATACGATTCCGCTGGCAGACTTAGTGTGGAGGGGCAAACAAACGATCACTATGCAGGCAATGGATGGGTCCAGTTCTCTACGACTCGCGCATCATTCACTGTGAAGGATCTCTGCAACTTCACCAACATTCGGTTATTCCATACTCACTGTGTTAATGTTTACTTCACTCAATATACTGCAACATATAACGCGGCAGCTGTTCATGTCTTATTTGCCTCCTCATTGCTTCCCCCACCGACCAACCAATATTTTCTTCCGTGTAAATCAATCGTACGCACAAGAACATGGCGCTTCTCTCGCGTCGAGCATCCGGCGGCATGCCACCAGCCATAGTCTACGGCGTAGTAGGTGTGGTCGCTGCTCTCCTCGTGATAATCCTGGGAGCATGTCTCATCAACCGACAACGCAACATCAGAAGACGAGCTCGTCAACGCATAAACAATGCGAGGCAGTGGGAGCTCACCAACCTACGTCCACCACAACGAAACACCCCTGACAACACCTCTATACGCTCTCGACAATCTCGCCAACAACTATCGGCGCCACGCAGCAATCCCTCTTTATATAGAGACCGACCTCTTCCCCCCGTCCCCATCCGCACCCGCTCTCGCCCTCCAAACCGAACCTCAACCTCCACTCCACCCGTTCACGCACCCTCTACCCGCATTCCCACCGCCGTCGAAGCCATTCTCGACCAAGGCACAACAAGCGAGGGTTCCGCCCTCGACATCGAGCCTACCGCCCCCGTTGTGAACGAAGCCTACGCCCGCGTACGAATGGAGCAAGACGCTCGTTTCGCCCAACTAGGCTACTCCGAAAGCGAGGCGATGCTAGCTAGCGACATGGGTCTCCCTTCCGACGAAGGGGCCGCAGTCGAGAGGGGTAGACAGAGGGAAGCGGAGATCACGCGCGAGAGAGTCGTGCAGAAGGCGGTGCAGAAAGTCGCGCCATCCAAGGCACGGGCGAAGTCGGCCGCGGCGACGCCGGAGAGGTGGGTTGGCGGCGGCGTCGACGATACCAGGGAGGAGAGCGAGGGGCCTAGCACGCTGCGACGGGCTCGGTCGCGCGGAGAGCCGGCTCAGGCTGCTGGGGGAGGGAAGGCACGTCTATCGCCACCACGGCGCGGGTTCATGAAGAGTCCTGAGCCACGCGCAGAGAGCACGGCAAGGTCGAAGTCCCGCGCCCGCCTGGATGAACCCTTCCAAGACACGAATCCCTACGTCCCTTCACGCCACCACGACGTGCCTGTCTGGGAAGTAGAGCCCCCAACGCCCACTCAAGCATCCGCCTCCAAAACCACGCTGAAGCCATTGACGTACGACGACATTCCTATCGAAGAAAGCGTCGATTCCTCGCGCTTCTCGCAGCTCGACCTGGGGACCTCGACGGAGGACGGCACGTACGTGTCGACGGACATCTCGGATGATCCGTGGCGGGAGGAGGTCAGGGCCAATCAGAAGCGGTGGCGGTGAGGGGGTGGATTGAGGTGTCCTTGTGGCGAGGGGAAAGGTTCAAAGAAGGGTTGTCTTGAAGTTGTGGCGGCGGGGACTCGGCGATGGGGAGTTTACGCGTGCTCGACGCACGGAACGTGCAGGGTTGCAGGACACGGTGGGGGCTTGGCAGGCATTCTGGGGGTTATATACCGATCCGCTTCTCTGTCTATGGCATATACTGCTGGGATGCGTTTCATATGACGAGGAAGAGAGGTGATAACGACGAGGAAGAAAGGCGGTAACGAGCAGGACGACGGTGGGAAAGCAATCGTGGCTTGTGCTGAAGTCGGGGTTGTACATCTCTAGTCTAAGGGCTCAGCACCGACGATGGTTTAGATCTGGCAAACGGACTAGCGAATTGGTCTGGGAGAAGATGGTATAATTATATTGTATCTCTTGCGATAGCACTCTATTGTAGAAATACATCGATACCTACATCCGGAAGCCTCTGTACATCCGCTATCTAGGTCTCAACCGGATAGGCAAAACGCCACGCCATGCTTCTGTCGATAAGGGAAAGCCACAAATGCACAGACAAGTTCGTCCTAGCATAAGGGGAAGAACACAACCCCAACCCTACTGACAAGACGTACCGTATGCATCAACCCAGGCGCATCGTCTTCCCGAGACAGACGACATGTTTGGTCCAACCATCCACCACGACAAACAAACCAGAAGCGAGAACGAAGCCTAGCCAGCGCCCGCAGCGAACGTGCTGCGTTCCCTCAACCGTGCCCCGAATTTCCACAGCAGAAACGGCGCCGGCAACCCCAACCCGATTGCGATAAACCCCAGTAGACTGTTTCCCCACCCGTATCCGAGACTATTATACATGGCCGGCGCGAACAGCGGAAACCCAAACCCGGCCAAACTCCGCAGCACCGTCGCGGCCCCGACCGCGGACGCCGCAAAACGCGTATAGCTATCGACGAGATAAGTCTGAATGCACTGAAAGCCCATGATGACGCCGGCGCCGAGGATGCAAGCGCCGATGTTTGGGACGACCCAGTGAGTGTGATACTGGGCGGACCAACCGTAGAGGAAGAGGCCGACAGGCAAGATAGTTGCGCCAGGGACCATGAGGGGGATGCGAAACTCTGGTTTGCCGGTGCCGTTGTTGCGTTTCTTGAGAGTTTTGTAGATGTGGTCGTTGATCGGGGCGCAGATCTGGGTGGCGAGGAAGAAGCCGAGGCCGAGGGAGATGTAGTTGAGGCCGCCAATGCCGACGGATTCGTGGTA
The DNA here is from genome assembly GCA_025617375.2 of Acarospora socialis. Lineage (NCBI taxonomy): Eukaryota > Fungi > Ascomycota > Lecanoromycetes > Acarosporales > Acarosporaceae > Acarospora > Acarospora socialis. The sequence continues at coordinate 913,927 of JAMYGW020000012.1, forward strand.
GACGGACTCCCAGAGGCGCGGGAAGGTGGAGAGGACGAGGTAGAGAATGCCGTACAGGTAGGCCATGTAGATGGCAAGGACCTGCACGATGGGCTGTGTGGCGAGAAGGCGGAAGGGCCGCACGAGGGAGTGTTTGAGGGTGTTGGCGAGGGAGCGTTCCGGGTGCTCGAATTCGGTTTTGAGGTTGGGGTTGCCGCTTTCTTTGCGGAGTCGCTCGGCTTTTCGGTGTAGAAGTTTGGGGGCGTAGGTTTCTTTGAGGAAAAACAGGCCGGAGATCTGGATGATGGCGTCGGCGATGGAGGTGGCGTAGAATGCCCATCGCCAGGTTGTTCGCTCCGTGATGAAGCCGCCTGCGATGGGTCCAACGGCGGGACCAAGGAGTGGTGCCAGACTGTAGATACTGATCGACCTGCCCCGCTCTTCTGCTTTCCAGCAATCGCTGAGGACGCCTCCACCGATCTGAATGTAAATTAGCACTCTGAATGGTAAGTGGGTGTCGAGGGACATACTGCTAATGGCGCACTCCCGCCTAATCCGCTCAGAAACCGGAATGCGATCATTTGTCCCTTGCTCCTTGACACACCACAAGCAATATTGAAAATTAGGTAGAAGAGATTCGACAACTGTAGCACAGGTACACGGCCGTAGATCTCGGACAACGGTCCTAGAAAGAGGGGACCAATTGCATATGCCAGAACGAATATTGACAGCGTAAGTTGGATTTCCACTTCATTGGTGATGTTGAACTCCTTGGCGATGCTTGTCAACGCTGGAGCAACCATCGACGATGATACGGGCGAGATGAAGGTGAAGGAGGACACGACGAGTGTGGCAGCCCATTTCTTCTTCATGGTCCAGTTCTTCGGGTTCTCGGGGTCGTCGAGACCCTTCCATGTCACCTATCAGAGCAATAACGTTAGTCGTGCCTGGTACCGTAGACGTAGTCCCAGGTATAATATCTACTAACCAGATTCGGATCCTTGACTGATCTAGAAGTCTGTCGCTTCTCCAACGGTGGTGCTTTTGCAGCTTCCAGGTCCCTCTCATTGGGCACGCCCATCCGGTCCTCATCAACATGATCTTGACCATGCTCTTGCGCTTCCTCATCATCTTTCTCGGTAAGTTGTTCAGATAACCCGATTGACGAGCTGTCGTCTTCACTCTGGATGTCGTGCTCCGCATGGTATACGGACTGGTCATCAAGATGTTGAGCGGAGAAGAACCGATGCAGATGAGGGCTGCTAGGCCTTGACTTTCCCAACTGAGGTCTCGCGGGTCTCGAAACCCGGGATGTATTCGATCGTGAGCGCCCAAGGTCTGTCATTTTTTTTTGTTATGGCAGAGGATACACTGCGTTCAGGTGATGCATCGGCTAATCTATGCTGCTGTGAAATGATGTTAGACTAATGGGTGTGTAGTGCAGTTACGCTCTGAATGGCTTACTGCATTGGATGCTTGTAGTCCGCACTTGAAGGATAGATTCTCTCGCCACCGATGCCTGTGAAAGAAACGACAAGATATGTTGCCCATAATCAGAGCCATAGAGTGTTGAATGACTGTGTTGACCTCGGCAATCCGGCACAAAGTGATGTCGTAAGGGTCGCACGCAAAAGTCCGGCGTTGACTTCGTCGGAACGATCGCCGAGGCGGAAGACGCTAAGGAGTTCCCGGGGTAGAGGGAGAGCCCCCGGACAAGCAACTCGGGTCATGGTGAGTTGTACTGTACGGTTTCATTTGGAAGGGCAGTGGCTTTTCAATGTTCATACTACGAAGAAAGAATGACAGGAGGGTTTTTAGTTGATGTGGATGACATCATAGAACATTTACTGCTTGGCAGGGCTGAAGAGCTAAGACGGAAGTCTTAAAGCTTGTGTAGTAGTAATAAGACTCGTACAACCCAATTACCTAAAATATACCTCGCAGCAACAACCCCTTGATCTCCAGAACTTGCTCACATACGCCAGTTCCGAGTAGCTGCATAACCCTCAGTCGCTGACACCGCGCAACTGACCGCATCGCTACTCAAGCTCATCTTCTGGAGCCTTCCTTTCCCTGACTTCTTTCCATTTGATATGGGGCAATTCCGGAATATATTTCAAGCTCATGCCGATATGCATCGGTCCACCCCGGCCATGAATCTTCCGCGTGAACCAGAGCACATCCTCGATCTCTAGCACTGGCAATGCCCCAAAAGCCGACATAGCCGCGCAGAGCTCCGTGAAGTTGACCGGTTTGGCATCGTTCAAATGTGCCAAGCGCGCCAGGTTCTGGATGTCAATGTTGTGTGCGAGGCTGACGAGCGCACCGACCAATCGGACCCAGCGAACAATCTCAACTGCGTTGAGCGTCCCCTCGTGCTGACGGAACTCGATGACTGGTCTTTCGGAGAGAAGCGGCATGAAGTTGTACTTGTAGTAGTGCCGGAACTTTGGATTCTTACTCCTCGGCAGGTCGGGACACATCATGTTGGCCACCTGTTCAATCGTTGTGCACTCCCTTAAGATCCGATGGCAGCTGGCGGACATGGATAGGCCTCGGAAGGCAGGATTGAGCTGCTGTGAACCTGCCCACAACTGCATGCTATGAGCACGTTATGCGCATATGAATCAGAATCGTGTCAGATGTCACTTACGCTTTCAGTGATATAGCCCATGTGGTCCGCCAACAGTTTATCGATCAGCTTTTCGAAAGCTAATACAAGGATGGCGAGTCTTTGTACGGTCGGAAGCTCGAAACGGCCGTCACCAGTAATGTTTCCGACCTCCACGTGGAAGTGCGTTGACGGGTTGAGCTCACAATACAGGTCCGCCTCCTCATAGGGATCATCGATCGTGCCTAAAAGCGACCCTATATCTGTTTCCAATTCCCCCCAGTGCTGCAAACCCAGGTACGGCGGAGACATGAGCTTTATTGGCTGCAGCTCAACTGTGTGCCCGCTTTAGTGACAGCTTGACGGAGGATGGAGGGATGATTATCCTACAGTCATCGAACCATTCGGGACGGTCAGGATCAATCGAGGTATCTCTGTTTACGACCCAATGGCTGGGCGGAAATACAATCTCTTTCCCTCTGGCAGCGTCAAGTTGCTGTTCGCTGGGTACGTGGATTTGAGCGACTTTCCCACTTGGTGCCTCCATTTTCGCTCTGCTCATCTCGCGTCCGATTAGATGCCGTAAGGTCTCGTGATCTAGTTTGTTGAATTGAATCCTTTTCATGGCCGCAAAGAATTCCAGCTGGACGCTAACGCTGAGATCGATGGGTGTCGTGGTGTCATCCTGCTGAAACCACGTGCTAGGGTCTTGACCAGTTGGGGCGGGTCTCGTTGGAGGTTTCGCTATTGTATCGGGGCGTGCATGGGGTCCCACAATAGTATAAGGCATGGTGAACTGCTCGGGCGTTGACCGTGATGTTCTGGTTACTTCGGCTGTAGTGCTTGTCCTAAGAAAAAGTCGTCTGTCTGCGAGCTATCAAGGCCGCTTGGTCGGAGTTGGGATTGCACCTTCTGTTCACGAAGTATTCTGTTGACCACTGGGAAGGACCTGAACATTCGATTAAGCAACGCAAAGCTGTGAGTAGGTATAGATTGTACGCTCGACCGCAACCGGAAGCTGGAATCATCCAGACATTCCGTCAATTATCCGTAGCTGAAGCTGCCATGGCACAGAACCGCTCTTTGTCCATTGGCTCCTCTTCCGTTGCCGTGCCCGGGAGTGGCTATGCTTTGTTCGAGGGAACAATGCAGCCCGGCCGGATTAGGCAATTCGATCAACATTCTGAATGAATGAGGCTCTTGACATAGATCTACTTGCATTCCGTGCGAGAAGCGAGCAATGCATCCGTACGCTTCTGGAACCGAAGTACCCAACATAGAATTTCAAGTCATAGAGAAAGGACAAAATAAAAAGCGAACCGTATGAGTTAATAGCTGAGCTACTTACTACTCCTCTCTTGTAGATAGACACCTCTTTTACACAAGATGCATTGAAAACTGGCTTGAGCACTAGAGACCAGAAACGTCGTCAGAATTTCTATTTGAAAACTTGGCGGATAGAATCTCGTGATTTCATTCTTAAGTTTGATGAAGGACGATAGTGGATTGAATCGAGTAAAGTAATGCGGAAACTCGTATGGTCTTGGGTTTGTAAGCCACGCAACCCGATGGGTCCCACGGACCTGTACGGTGGTTCCCTACAATGTTGGGACCTTTATGTCGATATTTAATAAGTGCATACACCTTACAACGGAGAAGGGAGCTCATCTCAATCAGAACACGATAGTGGTTGCTCTCCTCCATGGCAGATCCGTCGCTATACAAATACCCCTCTCCTCTCGCGGGCTACGAGGGTCTTGAACCTCTCCCAAAGTACGGTGCGAGGCGCCATGTGTATCGTCATTTGACTTACCACCTCATGCAGTGATAAGGATGCGGATGGCAGGAGCTTCGTCAATCCGCAAACGGGCATTCTGAGTAAATCTTACGAAAGATTCGTCGAACCCATCAGCAATGGGAGGAGTGGCGGATTCGACGTGCACATCTACTACTTTCAAGTACTAAAACTCCAGGCGTTGCTCTGAGTGCTTCCGAATAACGCATGTAGTAGAGCAATACGAAGCAAGCAGCCTTCGCCAAAGCCCTATGGGAGCGCATCCGCCGCGAATGTAGGCTGAAGGTAGCGGAATATTCTATAAGGGAAGATGCGCTGATACAGCAATTTCAGTCCCGGAACTTCGTATCTACCAGGTCTTCGATCGACCCGTCGGGCCTCATGCGATGGCCATGTTCGAAGTCAACATCTTCACGCCCGCACAGTTCGGAGCGTTCATCCCCTGGCTTGTCATCAATCGGGGTCCACTCAGTGCGTTGGTGCATCCCAACACCGACGACGAGGAGAGGGATCATACGCAGAGAGCGACGTGGATGGGTGAGAAGGTACCGTTGGATTTGAGTCTGTTTAAGAAAATGAAGGAGAAGGCTGCGGCGGCGAAGAAGGCGGAGGGGTCATTATAGGTAAAGGCGAGCAGCACTCTTTGACATATGTACAACCGTGTCCGTGTGTATCTGGACCCTCTTGGCACCTGTTCGCGGATTTTCACTAAAACTTCCTTTGTTGGACTCTGCTTTCGTTGTCAGAAGCCGAATGTCGGTGTCGGAAGGAGCAATTTCTAATCTGCAGTGGCGGCTCCAAAACACGCCGGTGACCGATGTTGTATGCACCTTCCTTTGCCGTCCTCTTCGGTTGAAATAATCGTCTCATAACTATCCTCCTTGCTGGTGCCCTTGTATTGGGGAAAAGCCCCATGAGATCCATAAGAGACATCAACCGAGTACCTTGTACTCGTACTTCAGTTTCAAATCTTATGTGTATCAGTCGATAACATTGCCTTATGTGACTGTCATCGCTGTAAACAAATCTCGCAGGGTAAGTTACCTACCTACTGTACTTACCAGAGATGGTCCAAGCGTACATTTGCAACCCTGAACAAATCGGACAAATCGGGCAAATCGGGCAAATCGGGCTAACCTTCTCAAAGTAGATAAACTCAGGTACGAAGCGTACAAGCGCGATACTAGTGCAGCATCTTTAGCGAGAATCTCATGGCTCTTGGCTATAGCCGCCGTCTGACTGGTCGCTCGCAGATTGAATTCATGTCGGTAATGTCACGCCGCCGCCGTGATCATTTTTGGATCCTTCGGTGATTCTTTCACTGACCCCAGCTAAGCGGCCAGCCTACGCCTTACACAGTACCTCACCAATGAGGGCCTCCTTCTACAGAACCGATGTCAAGGATGCATCGTAATTGACCCTGCGCTAAACCATAACACCTTGATTCCAAGTGTAGGGTGTGTGACCGAACTCTGCCTACTCCTCGAGTAGGAACAAGGCTACGCCGCAGGGCGGCACTTTTGCCGTCATGATCTTTTCGTTGTCTCCTCACCTCTCTCTCTCTCTTTCCTTTCTATCTCACTGTCACTGGCATCTCACAGCTCATCACTCTTTTGAGCTTCTCACCGTTCTTTTCCCCCTCATTCGTTCCTTTTCCACTCTGCAAACATTTGTTTGCGTCCTGTCCTTGACGGCAATCTATACACAGTCTTTATTGTGCCCAGCGCGGACTACCATATCCGACAGATCTAGAAATTGTACCATTTATCCAACAGCTGGAAATAATGATGTTCCCTTCTCTCTTTACGACCAGTGCGGCTCTCGCGTCAACTGTGTTCGCCTCTGCTGTGACTGCTTTTGATGCCTCCTCAAACGCGAACTTGGCGGTTTACTGGGTATGTAACACTTCGTCTCCGCCGAAAACAAATCTGTGGTACTGACAAAGCTTTTTATGCTAGGGCCAAGGCCCAAATCAGCTGCGGTTAAGGCATTTCTGCGAGGATAGCTCGACCGACATCATTCCCATAGGCTTTGTCAACGTCTTCCCAGATCAGGGCGCGGGAGGTTATCCTGGAGACAACTTTGGAAATCAATGTGGCGATGCATACTATACAGCTCCCGACGGCACGAAGAGTCAGCTTCTCTCGGACTGTCCGAACATCGCTGCCGACATTCCGTACTGTCAGTCACTTGGCAAAAAGATCCTTCTCTCGCTAGGCGGGGCTTATCCAGGGAATTACCACATAAACAGCCAATCCTCGGCCAAGGACTTCGCAGACTTCCTCTGGGGAGCGTTCGGACCGCAACAGGTCACCTGGGCAGGACCTCGACCATTTGGGGCTGCCGTAGTTGACGGCTTCGACTTCGACATTGAGTCCTACATCTCTCCACCGCCGACTGCTGATTATCAATACGCAAACTACGCTACTATGATCACTCGTCTCCGTTCGCTGTTCACGTTGGACGTTACCAAGCCTTACTACATCTCCGGCGCACCTCAATGTGTAGTTCCTGATGCCCATCTGGCAGACGCCATTCGGAACTCATGGTTCGACTTCATCTTCGTCCAATTCTACAACACTCCTTCATGCTCCGCTCGTGCCTACTTCGACGACAGCTATGGTGGCTCCGGTTCGAAGTTTTCCTTTGATCAGTGGGCTAACTTCATCCGAAGCTCGTCAAAGAATCCGAATGCCAAGATATACGTAGGGCTTCCCGCAAGTACCACCGCCGCCAATGCTCCCCAGATGTACTTGTCCCCGGCCGAGGTGAAGAAACTAGTGAGCGAATATCAGTGCAGCGACCCTGACGTATTCGGCGGAGTGATGCTCTGGGAGGCAACCTATTCGGAAAACAACCAGATCAACGGCAAATCTTATGCGGACAACGTCAAGGACGTTCTGCGCAGCTGCAGTTGTAGTACACAGACATCCTCAACCTCTAGCTCTAGCACTACATCTTCAACTGGAACCTCGACCTCTATCAGCATCTCCTCCACCAGCAGCACATCCACTAGTGCATCATCCACAAGTATATCGTCTACCAGTGCATCGTCCTCTAGCGAGTCTTCCACCAGTGCGTCTTCCACCAGCTCATCGTCCATTGTCACATCTGCTACAAGCACTACATCGTCTACGACCAGTGTGTCATCGGTGAGCAGCATATCTTCTGGCAGCAGTTCATCATATGCCAGCACTGTATCTTCGACTAGCAGCTCCTATGGAATTGGCCCTGCAACATCCACCGGCACATCGACAACTACTAGTGCATCCTCCAGCGGCACCTCATCGAGCAGCTCCTTAGCCAGCAGCACTTCAACCAGTAGCGCTTCGTCCAGTAGCAGTGTGTCTTCCACTGGCGTTACATCGTCAACCAACATTGGCTACTCGGTGGACCCCGCAACGTCTACCAGCCCTTCGTCAAACAGAATTGTGTCTTCTAGCAGCACTTCGTCCGACAATGGTGCATCCAGTAATAGTGCCTCGTCTACTACCACCCCCAGCACCTCCTCAACAATGAGCGGTTCATCCACCAGCATTTCTTCCTCCGTCGAGCCTGCAACCTCGTTCGGTTTATCAACAAGCAGCACCGTGTCATCCTCGAGCAGCACGTCTACCAGCAGCACGACGCTATACAACATCGCCTCATCTGATTCTACAACTACGATCAGTACCACATCGACAACGACTAGCGCATCGTCGACCAGTGTTTCAGCAGCCACTGACATGGAATCGTCCACTAGCGTCTCATCCGCTATTAACTCTGCGACCGCTGCTCAAGTGTCCGCATCTTCGGTTTCCGCTAGCAGCATCGCTTCGTCAACATCTAGCTCCAGCGTTTCGACTTTCAGTACAAGTCAAAGTACTACGGGCAGCGCTGGGCCCTCAAGCTCGTCGGGAACTGTCAGCAATGTTCTGGTCTCAAGTTCTATTGCGGAAAGCTCGGTTTCCACAACATCAGCTCCTTCCACCCAGTTGCCTATGACTAGTAACGGTCCCACTGCCGGACCTGTTTCTACAAGCACCATGTCCTCCTTGTCTCTGACGTCAACTTCAGGTTCGAGTTTTGTCGCGTCATTGACCAGTCCTTTCGTGACGAGCCCGATTTCAGAGGCGACATCCCAAGGAACCATGATTACAACCGTTATTACAAGTGAGTTGACTCTTGGTAGACCTTTGGATCAATTCACAGACTGACAGACCAACCTAGCTGTGTATACCGACATTTGTCCAACCGGCTTGACAGCTGTTACAACAACCTGGAGCACAACTATTAACCCAGCAGCTCCTACCACTACGCCTGTCCCAGAAGGCTGGACTACGAGTGTTGCCGTCTGCACAGTGTGCGGTCCTACCCCGACTACCGTCACTTTAACGGTGCCTTGCAGCACCTCTACCTTTAGCACTCAGGAAAGCTCGCCCAGCAGCAGTGCGAAAATGTTCCCGACGTCGACACCGAGCAGCCTCGTCGCTGCCGAGCCTGCTAGCGGTTCCGCGACAACTGCAAGCTCCGTTTCATCTGCAGTCGGTTCTGCTGTTCTTCCTCAACTAGCACCTAATGGCCCTAGCCCAAGCCTTGGTGCTTCAAGCTCAGCCCCTTCATCAGTCAGCTCCGCCGAAGCCCTTCCGGCCCAAGGTAGTCAGCCAGTTCCGTCATCCGTGGTTGCTCCCCAAGGGACTCAAAACTCCCCGTCGGCTGTATCCACTGGTGCAGTCGTGAATCCTGGAATCTTCGTCATCCTTACCACTCAGCTGACCGCAAACCCAACCTCTGCTCCCACCCCGTCAGTCGTTTGCACGAACGGATCAAACTGCACTCCACCTGTTGCTGAGAAAGAGGTGTCTCCCATCAGTACTTCTACCGGCTCCACGCAGGTTGTAACGATGACCATCGTACCTGTAGCGAAGAACCCTGCTCCATCGGCTGGTTCGAGTACTCCCTCGTACGGATCCAGCAATGCTCCAAGCTCAGCCTCGCCGTCTTCTGGGCCCTTAGCAAGTGCGACTGCACCGACACTCCCGGCCGCTCCGGTTTTCATGGGTGCTGGGGCTAAGAAGGGTGTGAGTGGATTTGGTGTATCTGCTGTGGCTATCGTTTTCTTGCTTATGGCATAAGTTGATAACTTCAAATCTTGTCAGTATAGCTCCAAACAAGAAGAGACGTGCATGCTACCAAACTCCATGCAATTTGCTATGTTCGAGCTTTCAGCTCAGTTATTCGCGCTTTAATGTTAGGGCAAAATATCTCTACTTTTTGCGAAGTCGCTTATGATGAAACTGAATGATGAAATGGAAATTGACTCTGTCAACCCTTTCTTTTTCACCTAGGACTGACATCGACCTCGGTTTGTAACGCAGTGCACCTCAACCTGAAAGCTTGCCTAAAGTCAAACCCGAAGCTCCGTCAGCTTAGGCACAGATCCAGGTTTAATACCTGCCAAGCTCCAGACCTGAAACTTGCCCTTAAAGTTCACCTCAAAGCGCCAAGTTTAGATCACATATAAGTTCAGTTCAACTTGTCGTCACATGTGGAAGCATTGACACCAGAGTGGCATGTAGACACAGATTCGGACATGAGTTCAGGAGTGGGATCTGAGAAAAGTTACAAGTGAACGCAAGCCTGAATCTAATTGTAGGTTGACAGGATTTCATCTGTGAAGATCTAGAGCGGATGGATGTCCTATATAAAGTAAGAGGTGACTGACTTATTTGCCCTTAAGGAAAACATTAACAATGAGTGTCTTTTCTGGAACTATCTTTCTCCACAACAGGTCAACGCAACTTGTGATTCCAAGCGGGTTCCAGCCCTCTCTGACGTCCACCACTCGCAACACCCACCGCGTCCCGCAACCTCCACACTTCATCCAACATTCAGTGCTACCTCACCAGTCACAAAGTGCACTTTAACCGACTCCAAATTTAAGTATCCCCGCATCTGTACCTTCGAGGCCTCTTGCATCACCGAATCTGCTGCTTTGAGTGGCGACAGGGTCCATGCATAATATCGGTGTGCGGAATATCTGATATCACATTCGGATCATAGAAATGAAACAATCTCAGAGTCCTACCCTCAAGTCTCTCCAACAACGCGAGCGCTCGGAGACGAGCAAAGAAACTGGAAAAATGCTCTCCCAGGTAGCTGCTGGAGGCGCCAACGTTCACCTTGCCGACAATAACGAAAGTATTAGCAGAGATGGCGATGATCCGGAAGTCTACATGCTTGAAGAGTCTCGACGCGTCTACAAGAAAGAGTGGCCACCATTCGTGTTCAATATGAGCCGTAAGCGGGGCTTCTCAGGAGACCGCAGAGCCGTGGTGCTGGCAAACGACGAGAGTCGCCATCTTGACGAAAGCGAATGTCAGAAGGCAGAAATCGTCTGCCACGTCTATACACGCGCGCTCGGCTTCTGGACACTGGATCTGAATGGTGCTCGAATGATTGTCAAGGGAAGGGGAGTGGGCCGCGGCGCAGCCTATATGATCTGGTGGGGACCTGAGGAAGGGTTTGGCGAGAAGGCAGTCGCATTTTCAAACCGTGTTCCACGTGCTGAGGTAAGGACTCAGTCTGATGACGAGACCAAACAACCCGAACGTGACTCCCTCCACGAACCATCTGATGGGAAGACGGAAGTCCGTTCGGTGGATACTGTTCGCCCATCACCTATAAGGAGACATCACTCCCGGAACGCCAAGGACAAGGGCCGAGACAAGATCAAACAACTTAGTGCAGTGATGATTGAGACAGAACGGGGCCTAATAGCCAGGCGAGAAAGCCAACGTCTTCACGTATTACAGAAGCAGACACGCCAAGCACCAACCAGACCATCTGTCAACAACAGCGCAAGACCGAACAATCCGAGTTTCCCGACCCCTTCCGTTCGAACATCGCCAACCCCATCTACGGGTGACTCGCTACTAGCTTCCATCCCAATGAAGCGAGAGCGAAGTTCCTCCGGAGACCCTACTCGGCCGCCTCCCGAATCCTCACAGCGCCGTCCCCGAAACCGCTCGCGCTCCCCTTCCATCACCGAGATCTCGCACACCACGACACCCTCAATAGACCGCTACATGCAGTCCAACACGATGCTCCACATCTCCCTCTCGACAAACGACCATGGCACCATCCCCATCCAACTGCGTAGGTGCATGACCATGGAGACATTCTTCGCTTCCGTACTCTCAGCCTGGGACCAAGACGGCGACGAGGCCAACGTGGCGGCCGTGGCGGTAACTTTTGACTGGTTGAGAGGGCAGGGGCCCATGGTTGTGCGGAAGAGGGTCGAGGATAGTTTCGAGATGATGCTGCAGACGATTGCGGAAGCACCGGTCTGGGGGGTGGCAGATGGGCGTAAGCGGAGGTGTGATGTTAGGGTTAAGATCATCATGCGCGAGTAATTGAAGGGGGATATCTGGCTCTTGGGCTTCCGGCATCAGCTATTGCTTGTTGCTTACCATTTGGGGGGTGAGTAAGTCTCGTGGTTTTTGCCTGGGTAGGCTGCTGGCAGGTTACACCCAATCTGAATTGGGCAGCCGGCTTTGCTAAGCTAGGTTGGCGTACTGTAGTCTTGAACTGTGGTAGTGGTCCGTTTTGGCCATTATGGTGTGTAGTTTACCAATATCGGCACCTTCTCGAGCATCGTGTGAGAAGACATCGTTTAGAGCAAAAATGCATAACTCCATCAGAAGTGCATAATCAGTGCGTCTATGCTTTCGGGAACTCATTCCAGTCACAGTGGGCTGAGAAGTATTGAATTATGTTTGTTTTGTGTCTCAGACATCACCATATGCAGGGCTCAGCAGCGGGACAAGCCGAGGACGTTCTCTTGACCTCACATGACTCTACTTGGACTGACTTCCAGTCTGTATATCTAGGTCGAGAAAATCCATACCTAGTCAGTAATTCCGCATGTGGCAATGTGTTGGAGGATTGGTTGATCATCACGGAGCACAACTCATGCGCAGCTACAGGCCCTCAGCAGGCTGGGTGTCACTGTTGTGAATGTGATAAATTTGGACTCCTAGTCTTGTAATGACAATGAGAATCCAAGGACTCAGAAGTCTACGAATGAAGGGCAACCACTTCTCCTTCTAGGGCTGATTAGTATCTGAACTGTACTTGCCCTTACACATCGCATGAGCCGTTACGAGCAACGACAGGCTCAGGTGCAGCCCTAATTACCATGCCTTTCTTCCTTCAGCATACATCAGCTACCGAATCAGTACAAGAGTGCAGGTTGCCGGATTGAAGTCTCTCAGCAGTCACTGTAAATTCGAAAAACCCACCCCAAAAAGGCTACAACTCGGGCTGGCTCCGGGCTGACTGGTGGTTCACGTCCTCGGAGCAACCCAACGCATCTCGACCCTGTACTTGCCGGGCGGCGAGATGATGGCAACATGCAGTCTGCGAAGGAAATTCACCTGCAACTCCAACTCTTCTGTTGTTGTATAAAGAACGAGTGAATAGCGAGAGGGGTAGGCAGCTAGTTGCCCAAGGTAGGCTTTTTTCTTCTGAGCGGCATGGCACTCTGGAGGTATAAAACTCCTCTCACATCGTTCTTGTGTTTCCTGCCAACACGTCCAATCCTCTGTCCGTTCAAGATGGTCATTCAGGGGAATAGCCCTTCTGTGCTTGACGGAAACAACTTCAATGTCTCCAATGCCAGTCCCCAAAGTTCATTCTATGAGTCAGGTCTTGTTGCTCCCCTTGTCACCCTTGGAGTAATATTCGTCACCGGTCTCATCATGTTATTCAACCAGCTCTTCGGTCGTGTTTTGGTTGACAAGCAGGGAAACAAGATCCCCGACGGCCCATGGGGCTTGCCCATTGTGGGTGAGTCTTAGCCAATGCCCCCTCCCTTGTCAAACATGACTGACGATCGACCCAGGCTCATTCCCCTTTCTGACACGGTATCCGGAGCTGGCCCTCGACTACTGGGCCAAAAAGTATGGAAACTTGTACTCGATGTGGCTTGGCAACCAACTCTTCGTGATTGTGTCAGACCCGGGCATTGCCAAGGACCTTATGGTCACCAATGGTGCTATATTCTCATCACGGAAGGAGTTGTACATCAAGAGCCAAACTGTATTTGCTGGTCGTGGCATTACGGCTACACCGTATAACGACAAATGGTAAGTCACTTGTGCTGATGGCTTGCAACGCTTGCTGAACTCAGCCTGATATCTAGGCGGAAACATCGTCGTATTGCTGTGGGGTGGTTGGATCAACGCGTCGTTGATAGCTACACTCGCGTTCTTGACCGAGAGGCTACCGTTCTGGTTAGGGCTCTTTATCACGTTAGCAAAGGAGGCAAAATTCCTGTCAACCCTCAGGTACATCTCTGTCATGCAAACACCTAGGTGCTTCATCTGATTAAGCATATAGCCACACGCTGGTCGCTGTTCGCTTAACAACATGACCACAATCACTTTCGGACTGCGGACAGATAGTATCCACCATCCATTGGTTGGTCGTGCTCTCAAGCTGAGCCGTGAATTCATGTGGGTCATCCTATCCCTCATACAAAGACTTATCGCCACTCACATTCGGCGCTGGCAGGAATTGCACAGGCCCCATGTCCAATCTGGTTGATTTTGTACCCATTCTGCAGCTCTTCCCCAACCGCATGCGAGTTCGCAGCAAAATTCTTCACAATGGCGTTCTCCAGACGTACAGAGGACTCATCAAAAAGATCGAGCTGGAGCTCGATCGCGGCGAGGTAGTTGACGACTGTTTGGTCAAGTCGATGCTCCAATCCCGCAAGGAGGAGAATCTTGATGACCTAGATATGGCCATCCTCGCTTCTGCCTTCGTGATTGGTGGCGTGGAGACGGTAAGTCTGCCAAAGAAAATGTGAACAATACACTGGTGATAGATCTGATCTTCTTAGACGGCGGCCATCATGCAGTGGTTCTCCGCCCTGATCCCGGCACATCCTGACATTCAAAAGAAAGCTCAAGATGAGCTCGACCATGTTGTTGGCCGTTGCCGACTGCCTACCATCGAAGATGAAAAGAAACTTCCATACTGTCATGCCATCGTCAAGGAAGTCAGTTGCCTCTCTTCAGTTCAATGTCGAAAACCCCTAGATCCATGCGGCCGATGTTGATAACAATCACACAGGTCGAGCGCTGCCACAACCCCTTCTGGCTCGGTACCCCGCACGTCGCGACTGAAGATTTCACGTACAAGGACAACTTCATCCCCAAAGACACTGTCGTGGTTCTGAACACATGGACCATACACCACGACCCCAAGCACTACCGGGACCCAGACATTTTCAACGTATGTGGCACCCTCTTTGCTCGCATTTTTGACAAATCGCACTCCTGACCGCGGACCATTGGCTCACTCAATCATGACAGCCGAACCGCTACATCAACGACCACCTCACCTCCGCCGAGAGCGCAACCCTGCCCAACCCGCACGCACGCGATCATTGGATGTTTGGAGCCGGGTGAGTCTTTCTCCCCGTCTCTTCTCCAGATTCCTTCCTTCCTCTCTGCCTCCGTCCCTCCTTTCGTCTTCTATAGGTTTCTAATTTACTTCGCGAACTAAACCCACCGTGTTCATCCCACAGCCGACGCATCTGCCCCGGCATGATCGTCGCCGAGCGCGAGATCTGGCTGACGATTTCTCGCCTGCTCTGGGCATTCGACATGAGAGAACTGCCGGACGAACCGATCGATCTGAAGGAGTACGGTGGCTTGTCCGGTCGGTCGCCGGTTCCCTTCCGTATCATGGTCTCGCCGCGACATGCGAACGTGGAGAGGGTTTTGGAAGGGTGGGGCCGAGAGTTGGGCATTACTGAGGACGAGTGAAAGGTGGTGTGAGCTCTGGGTGATGGCGTGGCGGTGGGAGTGTGGGGTTGGGGGTACCAGGGTTGTATCTGGATGTGGTAGATCTGTGGTTCTTTGGTAGAGCTCTGCGATCGGTTGCTGTAATGTCCTATGCCTGACCGTCTCGTCCCGAATCTCGAGTCTCTCTGTTCGCTTTGGTCGTCGGTTCGAGAGCGAATAGGCGAGCTAGGTAACGGACTGTTGACCAAAGGAGAAATCTGGACGATCACCCGCCTTGCGTCATGTGCAGGCGCTGCGTACATACCTGACGGACTTGGTGGCTCCCGTTCTATATATGCATCCCTCCTGGCTTCTGTCTCTCTTGCATCGTTGTCTTGGTGTAAGGATGGCTTTTCTCAGTAGAACATACTGTTCTAATAGTTGGAGAGGGGATTAACATGACGCAAGGCGGGTGATCGTCCAGATTTCTCCTTTGGTCAACAGTCCGTTACCTAGCTCACCTATTCGCTCTCGAACCGACGACCAAAGCGAACAGAGAGACGCGAGACTCGGGACGAGACGGTCAGGCCTAGGTTTGTTGAATCCTAACGGTATTTGTCCCACACACGTGCGTCGTGTTGGGCGCATTCAAAATTTCGAGTCACCAAGCAGACAGTCTTATGAAGACGTATGTAAGGCCCACGTGAGGTTTGGGTAGTTTAAAGCTCATAGGAAAGGTTTATCAGGTTGAAGGTATACATAGCTATACAGCTGGAACAGCATGGGTATCGTTTCCAAAAGCCTGACTCCATCGGACCTAACCCAGCGAAAGGACAGTTGCAAAAAAAAGACGCAAGAAGTCAGGGGCGGGAATGATCACTCGTCCTCGTAGTCCGCAAGGCCAGTCTGGTCGTTGTAGATGACGCCTATAGCGTTCAACTTGTCCTTCAGCAACTTGTTGAGCGGAATGTTCTCGAAGTTAGGTGGTAACTCCTTCCTCGCCCTATAGGGACGCCATTCCGTAAGCTAACGCCAGTCAGACATGTGGATGACTTACTTCAGGTAATCCATTTTGATATTCCTTGCCTTGTCCTTCAAAGCAATCTGGTCTCTCCCTTCGAGTACATTCTGGTCACTCTCATCGAGCTTTTTAATGTAGGCGTAGCTGGTCCCGTGTTCCATAATATATTCAATCAGCGTCGAAGTCTCCTCGTCCGACCACGGCCGCCGCGTCTGAACTTTCGCAGGTGCCCGTGCTCGAACTTGGGTCTTGGCGAGCTGATTGATGCGCTTCTGCTGCTCTGCAATCTGAGCTTGTGACCGACTCGGGGGTTGGGATTGGGCGGGAATGCCGCGATTGTGACGCTCGACTTCTTGCCTGATTTGGCGTTGGATGTCGTCGTCTTCTTGCCCGCTATCTTCGTCCTCATCGTCTGGGGGTGGCGACACGCGCGGTTGCCGAATAGGTCGCGAAGTTGAGTCCCTTGCTATTGCGATTGTTCGGTGGGGAACGGTCGGTGCCATGTTGCGTCGCTCGCGAACGTTGACGGGGCGGTTGTTGTGCTGAAAGCTTTCGTCCTCGCTCGGATCGGACATCTCTTCCTCCTCAACGGCAGGTTGTGCTTGTCTCTTTCTCTTTTGGCTATTGCTCCTTCGCTGGTTGGATGGCTGGCTGTCGTCCCATGTTACCCGCTCCGCAGACTCCTGCCGGTCGATGAACGCACGGGGCTTTGAACTTCTGGAGGCAGTTTCCTTGCGCTGATCCAGGTTCTCTTTGTTCTTCTCCTTCTCATGTGCATTGCTTATTGCGATTACTCTCTTCGCTTCGAGCGCCAGCTGTGCTTCTTTCGCTCTCCTAGACTCGGCAGCATTGAAGGGGTCGTCCTCTTCCTCGTCGGCCAACTGTGGCCGCCAATCGTCCTCAGCTTCGCTACGGGATTCGGAGGCATTGGCGCCCTGGACCGGTGATGAAGGTGATTGTTTAGGTTGCGGAATTAGAGAGCTTGGGATAGCACTCTCTAGCCTCTCCATTTCTTTAAGCAAGGCAATTGATGATCGGTTTCTGAACCTGCATGCGATGAAGATTAGAAGGGCGAGATTGAGATCGCGCTGCAAGTTCAATCAGAGAGCATACTTTGTGCGCTCGCGACGATCGGCTTGATCTAGATGCCCTGCTTGTTGGTCCGCCATTATGCACTCTTGATAAGTCCGATGAAACTGTGTTTGTGAGAACCGCAGTCACTCTACCTAATTCTAATAGGCGAACCGGCTCCTACATCGAGCAAAATCTGATTAGACGGCAGTATATATCATGAATAGGGACTTTTGCATCCGTCGTGACGTCTGTTGTTGATTGCCGAGCTATAGTTCTAGGTCGTAAATGATTGCGTTCGCTTAGCCCTGCTCCGCCTGAAAAAACGCATTCATTTACGACCCCATAACTGTACGCTCTCGCGCTGTCACGTGCTAGAACGGCTCATCAATACTCCGGCATCAACCCCCTACAAGTGGTAATGTTCCTGTTTCTGGTGAACCAGCAGCACGGCACCTTCTCGTACCACAATCTCATATAGTCTCACATATTGGTGACACCGAATCCATGGCATTTGACTTCTGACTGCTCACCTGCCACCTGCCTATAATCATTTCGCGGATGTGCACGCCCGTTCCTCAGCTTGCGAAGCCGCTCTTTCTACTACACCGGGTAATACTCGAACTCCACTTAACCTCTTTAAAATGAGGTTAAGGAGGGAGCTTTTGACCTCAATACTGGTATTGCTTTCGACGTCCTCGATTTTTTCAGTTGCAGTCGAACCTCTGCAGCAGTCTGACACGTCCCTTGAACCGCGACAAGAGGCCCGGGAAGCGCCCCCACCTGGGCCAGCACCGACATCACTACCTGATGCCCTTCGCATAGCTGCTGTTAACATTGGAACCCAAGATGCACCAGTTGACGGTAAAGACGGGAAGCCTCACGCTGGTCCTTTTGTAGAAACCGCGGCGGAACGAGAACGGAAGAAGGCCAAGGACAGCGGCGAGGGCAAAGGGACATCTACGGGTACAAAGCCAATACCAAAGCCGCTGAAGGCTTCGCAGGGAGGATTATCAAACTCAGAGAGCAGCCCGATACCAGAGTCCAACGATGGCGTGATGGATGATCCCAACCGAGTCGCGCCCAAAGATGGAACACGGGGCACGGAAGGGGGCGTCAGCGAAAAGGACAGGGATCGGAAGGCACAGGAGGGTCATGTGGGGACGAAATCGGAGAAGAAGCCAGATCCACCAAAGGAAGCCCCGCCGTTGCCGCATAGCGAAGAGGAAAAGCTAGCAGTCAAGGAGGGAAAAGAGGCTGGAAGAAAAGGAAAAGAAAGCGCTATAGAGGGCAGTGACAAAACGAAGGCTGTCGGCGGACTTGAGGTAAGTGCAGAAATGCATACATGCGTCATATCATAGCATGTGCCGAAGCACACGGGCGTGGAAGTAGTCTAACCTTAACAATTATAGAAACCGACCGATCTACCCGAGAAACCACATGATATACCTCTCCCCGTCCCTCCAAGTTCGCAAAAAGATGACCCGCTAGATGTCAGCAAGCCCGTCGATCACTCGAAAACAGTCCCTCAGCTTGTGGGCGACGAAATCAGCGGGCTGATGCACCCATTCCATTCATTACTTCTCTCCTTCACGATGATTATATTCTCCGAGATCGGAGACAAGACCTTCCTGATTGCCGCACTTATGGCTATGAAGCATCCCCGTCTTCTTGTCTTCTCCGCCGCCTTCTCCGCACTTATTGCCATGACCATACTCTCCGCGGTACTGGGCCACGCCGTACCAACTCTGATACCCAAACGGGTCACGAATCTTCTCGCCGCAATCCTCTTCCTAGCTTTTGGCGCGAAGATGTTACGTGAAGGATACGCCATGGATCCCGGCGAGGGCGTCAGCGAGGACATGAAAGAAGTTGAGATGGAGCTGGAAGAGCGCGAGCACCAAGCCCGGAAGATCGGAAGGCGGCGCTCGTCCATATCCCCATACATTCTCGAGTCCGGGCGAGGCGCGCGGAAAGCGCGAGTCAATTCTCGTCTCCCGTCACCTCCTGATAGCCCTTCATCGTCATCCTCGCGTTCACCGTCTCCCAGTCGCCGATCGGCTGTCGCCAACGCTTTGGCCGGATTGAACAACCTATTCTCGCTGCTCTTGAGCCCAGCTTGGGTTCAGACCTTCATCATGACGTTTCTCGGCGAATGGGGTGACCGCAGCCAGATTGCCACCATTGCGATGGCTGCAGGCCAGGATTATTGGTGGGTTACCACCGGTGCGGTGACCGGACACGCTCTTTGTACTGCTGCAGCAGTTCTCGGTGGCAGGGCTGTTGCCGGCAGAGTCAGCTTGAGAGTTGGTAAGCATTGCAAATAGTTGATACGTACCTCTTTGGCGGATATGCTGACCCATTCCTCTAGTGACGTTAGCGGGTGCAGCCGCCTTCCTTGTCTTCGGCTTCATCTACTTGGTCGAGGCTCTGTATTACCCTTAGATCTTTCTAAATTCACTATTGGAGTATACTATCATTGGCGTTACAGTCGTGGTTGTTACGGTTCTTATACTCTTCTAGTTTGTCTTAGGGTATAGACGATTTTATACGATCACTTTCAATACGTACTGGGGGATACTGGTTGCATCAGTCGGGCACTTTACTTCAAGCGAACTGACTTCGGGGCTCTGGTTATCGTACTTTGTTTGACTTATTGAATTCGTTTAGGGAGCTATAGGGATGGATTTCGTCGCGGTATTGGGTTGGCATGAAGGTGTAGATGATAGCAATGGAAGATATGCTAGAATCTATACACTTAGAATTATTTATTGTGTAGGAAGCTCGAGACATTGGTGATTGATGCATTGTACATTTGACTATTTTGATTGGTGATGATAGTAGACTGGTGGTGCAGGCAGACGGTGACATAGATTGTAAATATGGAGAGGGAACTCGGTGATTTATGGATAGACACTCCGGTTTTAGTAACAGTGATCTAAGGGATTGAGAAGCTGTAGAATTAAGTTGGGATAGATAGGGTATAAAGACATCAGTAAAACCTATTAACAACTTGAGAAAGATCAAAAAATCCATATGGATTTCTGCTCATTAAAGTGTGATGGGATGCGAAAGCATAGCGACGGCAGGCCCGATGTAGCGATAGCGAGGTTGGAGGAATTGCGCAGTTAGCAAACCTGGCCACCGGATGGGGTTGAGAGAACTTGAGACGTTCGATGGGGTCAAACAAAACCTCTACTTAGCGAGGCAAGGGAGGCGACAGTGAGGTAGCGACGGCGAGGGCGGGGTTGAGAAAAGTGTGCTACTAGGTAAGATAGCCTCAGAATGGGGTTCTGCAAAAATTGAGACGTTCGACAAGGAACTCTAGTTCGGTGACCATTGGTTGAGAGCTTCAAGATTACGGTATCCATTTTGACTAACTGTGCACATTGTTCAACCCCAACCTCACCGTCGCGACCCTTTGCTCTCGCTGACGCAACATTTTGTCCCCACTAACCCAACTTGGGGTGTATCTTTCAGTCAATAAATTTACCAATTGCAGTGGTGAGGTCAAGAGGCCACAATGGCAAGGTAGAATGGAATGCTATCGGGGTGCGGTTGAGGTTTGATTCAGATGATGTTTGATGAGCATTGCAGAAAATCCTCAAGTTTAAGATAATATGCAGTAGGAGAAAAGGTCGCAATGGTGAGGTACAGGACCAGCGGCAGCGAGGTAAAGGGTGCGAAAGGGGTGTGAAAAGGGTCCGAACAATTCTGCTACGTTCGACGAAGGTTGAGGAAGACTTGCCCAAATGGATTAGTTGCGCAAAGAATTGCGACGACGAGCTTTGGGACAGCGAGCCAAAGGGTGCGAAAGGGGTGCGGAAGAATCTGCTACGTTCGATGAGAGTCGAGAAAAGTCTCCACAGTGGGTGAGCAGGGAAGATTGTGTGTCGCAGCACGGTCCATTGGGGGCGACGGTGAGGTTCAATGGGTAGTGACAGCGTGGTGGCGTTGAAGCAAGTGCACATTTATGAGTAGTAAAGATAGGTACGAAGGCGAATAACAGAATTCTCCGCCACCCCACAACTTTGTTGGTGTTGGATTTATCGCTAAACTTTTCTTGGTGTGGCGGAGAATTTTGTTATTCACCTTCGTACTGAAAGTGGGGTTGAGAGAAGTTGGGTCATTCGACGATACTGAAGAGAAAAACCCTTCCAAGTTGGACAATACTGCGGTGGGGGTAAGATGGTCACCGAATCAGTTAGCGAAATGGTCACTGATAATGGGATTGAGAGGAATTGAGATGTTTGGTGGGGTTGAACAGAAACCTTCAAAAGCAGTTATTGAGGCTGAGAGAGGCGGCAGTGAGGTAGCAACGGCGAGGTTGAGGTTGAAGAGGGGACAAAATTGGGGTTGAAGGAAATTGAGACGTTCGACGGGGTTGAAACGAAACCTCCATAAGCGGCTAGTGACGACGGCAGTGAGGTAGCGACAGTGAGGATTGGGGTTGAAGAAGTTGGAAGGCGGATGAAAATGGGGTTGAAGAAAAATTGAGACGTTCGACAAAGATTGAAAGGAAACCTCTAAAAGCAGTTAGCAAGGCTGAGGGCGGCGGCAGTGAGGCAGCGACAGCGAGGATGGGGTTGAGAGTTGCGACAATGGTTGGAGGGTGACCGAAATGGGGTTGAAGACTGAGACGTTCGATGATCAAGAAGAAAAACTCCCGAATTGGTATAGCGGGAACACCGGGGCTTATACTGTTTAAGAAATTGCGGTAGTGACGCGATAATGGAAAACCCCTCCACGCTGGGTGAGTGGGTCATGGCAGCGAAGTAGGGCGAGTTGCGACGGCGAGGTAACAGAGTGAGAGTTACGATGTATTTATTCTAGGTACGGTCCAATTTCAACGACGTTCGATGAACTTGAAGGAGACCTCCCAACTCGGTTAGGCGGTAAGGGTTCGCGGAAGGTTGGATTCTTGGTGTGATAGGTACGTTTGAACCTTCCACAGATTCGCAATGGGGTTGGAAAAGTCCTTCCCGGTCATGCACGAGAAAATGCTCTTTCCACCGAGAATGAGTGAGAAACCAGACTAGATGAGGTAGGCCCTTCTACGGCATCTCTTGGATGTTTGAAGAGCTCAGTCTAGACTTCTGCTCTCTGTGACCTTCCGCCTGTCAACATAGTGCTTGCAGATGCTGGTGAGAAACGTACACACGAGAAATGGACAGTACTTCCTAGGCTCTCAAACCATTGAAGTTCAAATCTCCCTCGTAAGTACATAACGCACATTCCTCGGCCGAGTGACTCGGATGAAGCCCACAATGCACATTTGAGCCCACCTGACAATGCACGATCCATCTTCACTTCCAGTTCTTCGATCCTATGAGTCGATTCTTCTCATTTCGGATGTCTCAGTAGCCGTAGTCTATTCTGTCGATGTAGGGGCAACGCCCACTCATGATGACAGAAGGAAGTGCCGTTCTTATAGTTGTGCCGGCACCATCATTAAAGGCATCCGCCGAGTCGTTTGCACTTGAATGCCCCATGATCGTCACCTACTCGTTATGTTGATTGCATGCCTAGATGCCGTGCGTTACCGTAGACGAGTTTGAGTATATAGTAGGCCGAATCCCACCTTGAATATTCACTTTCTTCCACTGTCACTTCGCGCCTAAAGCAACCTGAGCAGTCCCAGTTCTTTCGCGTCGACAAGCTGATTCTACCAACCTTAGCCATCCATATTCGCCGCTCCTACCCATCTCTGTCACGTCAGTGTGTAAATTCGCCATAATGAGATTGACTGTCGAAGACTGTTGCTTGGGGCTCGGATTTAGACCAGGAAAACCGGAAGCGGCAAGCTTAAAGCAGGAGCTCGAAAATTTCATCTCGGACGATAACCAAACCCAATTGAGAAATGCGAATATCAATCAGCGAAGTGAACGTCATAAGCGCGCGGTACAAGATTTCCTCGATCAGCATGGACGTCGCTTCTGGCCAGCGACCGGCGGAGATCGCAGCAATTTGCTGGACAATGCTCCCATATTCCCCAGAGACTCAACAGTGTAAGGGAATCTGGTGAACATGAAAGGCTACCTTGCTGACCATGTAGCAGGATTACCAGAATGGTCTCCAACTTGCTCGCCTACAAGTTGAGATGGTACAAGCCTGAGAACGAGGTACGGTGCTCTTCAGTTGCTTCAGAGTATATCAGCCAACTGAGAACAGCCTGAAACCCCGGACGAGCCACCAATGAAATCGGAGTCGACTGGGGGGACCACCAGACAGTCCTCGGTAACTGATAGCGACGAGGGGCCCCACGACACGATAGATGACGACCTCGAGGAAGATTTGGAGGGTGCCGCAACGCCGGGGTACGCCGCGGAAACCGGGAGCCAGAGCGAGGCCATGGGGATCCAGGAGTCGATCAAGACGGACAACCCTGGCGTACTCCCTGCGGCCGGCGGCCCCCTAAGCCCAGCGTTCGGAAGCCCCTCCCGTCAAACCGTCACCTACTACAGCCCCCCAACGCGCACGAGGGCCGGTGGTGACTTCGGTCCCTCCGGGCTCACCCCCCGCATGGCCGCCAAGACCCTCCTGTGGGTCAAGACCTCGGAGTGTTGCTACGCGAAGCGAGCTTACCTGGGAAGCTGCATGAACCCAATGCAGTTCGTCGACACCATCCTGGGGCTCTGGGACATCCAAGGGGATTTGAACGCCCTGAGGAACGTCACTTACAAGGTGGAAGGGGCACCGTGGCCGGTACTTATGTCGGACGATATTGTGAGTGGCCACGAAGACATGATGGGAGAGATCGGGGCGTGGTGGGAGAGGTCTGGTAAGGGGGATGATCGCTGTATGGTGGCCATTTGCATCACACTGTAAAGCTTTAGTACATAGGAACGGCAGAAATGGAGATTTGAGCAAGCGTGAGGGTCTGGTTTTCTATTTGACTAGTCTGAAGCTCTCCTGATTGTCTGATAGCATCTGAATGAAATAAGGTTGTGCAGCGAATAGATGGAATGTGATGAGGTGACGTCGGAGAAGACATATGCCGACCTCCGTAGCTTACTAGCCCCCATCGAAGCCCGAGGCTAGAGAACAGAGGTCGTGGCAGAGCCATAACCGGCATTCTATACAGAGAATATGTCTAGATGGCATCACACTTATATGATAGTACACTGAATATCTAGTTGCAGAATTTTGATGTTGTTTTCTCTCATGTTTGTGCGTCCTTTGATATACTAAGGTATGTAAGGGAGACATTCTGTGTGCTCATTTGGGTCTGCCATCATTTCTGTCCACTGGCCTCGGCCTGGCGCACTGTCTCTTCTGACACGACCATATCATACCTATTAAGAGATAGATGCTACAATCTTCAAGTCCGAAATGGCGGAGTATTGTTATCTTGAGCAGTACTTCATTTATGTCTTCATCTGCGCGCTTGAGAAGACCTTAAGACCGAAAAGTCAGAGAAACCTCGGACATGCACATTGCTACTAGAATTTGCTTTATAACCGTGACTGTCCATTAAATTCTCTTCCCTAGTTGCTCGTTGTGCAGTAATGAAAACTGCAGCGATCATGTTGAAGTTAGCTCCAAGTGCCGGGGCGAGTGTGAGATGCGTTGAAGCCTTCGTGATTCCACATTCTCTCTAAGCTCAGCACGAATAACTATCTACGTTCTCTTCACTCATCAGACGGCCACGCACCCCACAACTCTCATCGAACCTAACATAGTTGACGACGTCTATAATCACTTGCAAGCGACTCATCTATGCCGCACAAGGCTCCCAATCTCTGAATAGGTTACAACATCTCAGTTTGCGTGTACGTACAGTCGGGTTTCTCTCGTATCCTTCTCTACCACATCGGAGTCCTTCGAAATTTGACTTGTAACAGGTTCCAGCGAAATGGTTAGCAAAGACCGAAACGAGCGCATCAAGCTGAATGGTCTCACATTGGCGTCTGGGGTTGAAGCCGGGCACAGGTTCGTGTACCTAATCCCATGCCGATATTGTGACGTCGCAAAAATCTAAATTGAGACCAAAGCACACTGACGGTGTCCCTCCAGGTTTCTCTACCGTACCGTGGTACAAGTACTTGTTGGTCCGGAGGAAAAGCAGTTCGATGTCCACAAGGAGCTCCTATGCTCCATGTCCGACTTCTTCTCGGCGGCTTTAGACGGCGGATTCAAGGAGGTTGAGACTGGAGCCGTTAAACTACCTGAGCAGGACGCTGCGACGTTCCAGTACTTTGTCCACTGGCTGTATTCGGGCAAGCTCACAGGGTACTTCCGGGCAGGCACCAGCCCTTCCCTCGACGATCTGAACATCGCTGCAATTGACGCGCGCAAAGCACACGCGAATGCGACTGAATCCCCAGAGAAGGTCGAGGCGATGAACAAAGCTACTGATGCTCTGAACCTGGCTATATTCCAAGTGGCGCCGATTCCAGCGCTTGTCTCGCTTTATGTCCTTGCTGATGCCTTGCAAGTCCGGGGCTTGAAAGATCACATAATCATTGTTATTGTCAAAGTCTATTCAATAGATAAAGAGCGCGCCGACCTTTTCTGGTATCGTCCCAGAGCCATCGGTACTTTGCCAGAACCCATAATGACTATGAACGACGCATACGAACGGCTACCTTCGATGTCGACTCTCCGGAGCTTCATCATCGAATTCTATCTCGGTCATGTGGATGAGAATGTGTTTGCCCCAAAACGTGGCCTTCTCGGGTCCGACTTTATCTTTGACTATCTTGTGGCGGTGCAAAACCTATGGTACCAGAATCAAGCAGCGAAGGATTTTGACGACGCAGACAGCATTTGCGAGTACCACGAACACGATGTCAAATGCTTGCTTATCACGCGAAATATCTTCGAAACGGAGGTTTGGGAATGGTAGAGTGTTCGGGGATTGACGCTTGGCTAAACAGGCCTTCTCACGGATTCGTTGATTTCGAGCAGAGGACACAGGAGCAGTAGACTTTTCGCTTGGATGTCTCTACATTGTGGAACATCTGAAACCTTGGACATATGGTAGTATCGCTTTTCGAGGCGTCTCACAAAAAAAGATTATAGTCGCGGTAGCCAGATCATCGAACTCCAGCCATTTCTCTCGATTTGTCATCTCTATGAGCTTTGTTCTTCATCCATGAGCCCTTTTTAGCGTGTTTTCGTGCTCAGACCTCCACACTGCAGGAACCAGCCGTTTTGGTTGTCCACCATGCTACCCTGATCGAGCTGTACGGATGTGCATCTGATAGGTCTGATCCCTTAGGAGTCCTTGAGGAGAGACATGAGGTTTCTTTGAGTCTACCGCCATGAGTGTCTTCATTTCTCCGAATGATCGTCCGAAACACTAGCGCTGAGACTCATGCTGTACGACCGTTAGGAATGGACCTTGTCCCAAGCCACACTTGCTTCCCCATGCCCTATGGATTACTAACTTAATTCCTTGCCCTAGTATCTAGCTTGAGTCACCCAGCCAACAACGACAGAATAGCTATCTCCGCTGTAGTCCCCATATTAAGAGTCTCAAAACGTGCCCTAACATCCTCCTATAGAGCAAGTTACAATCCTTGCTATACTTCTTACGGGTATACCAGTTGCTCCACTGCTTCCCACCTTTCTATAGCAATGGCAACTGACCAAGCACGCTGTACAGGCTACTCCGTTCTAAGAGATATCTTTACTCTATCTAGCATATACGATTAGGCTTGTCCTGCCTACCTTAGCTACCTGTTTCCATCCCCTTCCAAGTGCCGTCTCCAAGCCTTAGCGCCAAGTGTTCCTACGAAACAACCCCCGCGCTTCATCTATAGATACCGGCAACACCGCTCCGATATTACGGAAGCAGTCAAAAGCTCTAGCCCTACAAATCGCATACATTACGAAGAGCCTCCTTACTGAGACAACGGGTCTGGCTTGGGAACCTTTGGTTCTGGGCTCAAGTACCGCAGGGTTTATTGTTCACACAGACAATGATATTAGGATTTATGAGGTTCGCGAACAGTAGATTGTCTCTTGAAACGTAGTTCTATGTGAAGAAGGGGAGGTCTTTCTTGCGTTAAATAAATAAGTTGTAGATAAACTCCTCCGTGCCCTCTTTCGACTTGCTTAATGATGCTTTTGAAACCCTCCCTCACCATGCTACTTCCTCGTAGCCTCCACGTGAATATACAACTACGCCTGCGTCACTACTCCTAGTACCAACTTCACCGTCTGGGCGTGATCTTGTTATGCTAACCATTTCCTCTTACCCATCAACCCGTTGTCTTTGCCGTGATTTCGAAAGAGAGTACGCCCGCTCTACTGCTCGGAATGCGATGGCAGCGGGAACACCTTTCTTTTAATGTGGAAACAATGTTCTGTCTTTCACTGTTGCCTGATGTCCAATGCAACCACAATCTAGCTCATTCGTTCATCGCGGCTAGTGATCAGGTGGCGTCTCCTGGCGGCTCCTATCTAGGAAGGCGGCGGTGTTAATTTCTTCGATGGTTACCTTCCTCCCCCATCTTGCATTAGGGTCAGACGACAAGGGTTCATAGGCCTTCCTTATGCATAATGCCCTTCCTGCCGTCCTGGTCGCGTCTGGCCCTCTAAGGTGCTATCCCGGTCCTGGTTGTGCCGGAAGCCACTGAGAGTTAGGGATATGGCATGGAGCCGCCTGCTCTCTGAGCGGGAGCAGACGCCCAGCGCTAATGTGCCACGGGGTGTACTGCGCCGAGAAACCAAGCGTGGTCGTCAGGGAAGCCCATTGGGTCGGTTGGCGCTCGGTCACCATCATTTGGATGGCTTGATGTTTGCTCCGCTGCCGATGGGAGATGTAATTAGAGATAGCTGTCGTTGATTATGGTTATAGGTTGGTATTGCTGATAACGACAGTCTGGGTCTCTAGCTAGCGTTCGGCCTGAACATGGAGGGGAAGAGTCGGCTGTCGTTGTTCAAAGGGTTGGGACAGTGACCGCTGGCGACAGCAGGACTCACCAGAAGAGATGCGAGTTGCGTACTGCTATCAGGTCGCCGTCATGTTGGGCCTCCACCCTTTCCCTACCGCATTGGTCCAAGTTTAGACGACGTCGGGAAGGGCAATGATAGTAGCAGGTCCGGAGGTTACTTAGCATATTTTATCAAATCCATGACATGCTTCCTGCTTTTCTTTAGCTGCTAAACGAAAGCACTGGCGCCAGGTCCGCCTCTTCGTACGTCACAACCTGTCATGGTACTTAACGCTTTGACCGTTCGGCCATAGCCATCTTCAACACCTCGCCCTCCATCTCGCGATCCGACATGTTACTCGAACCACTCTCCAGACTCCGTGCTGCCTCCACTGACCAGTTCTCCGAGTCCGTATCACTACCATCGAAACTCGGCTCTCTCGAAGCCACCGGTGTCCAGCCAAACTCCCGGACTTGATCCGGACCAAATCTGACACCCTTGTTGCGCACCTGAGGTTTCTTTTCCGCGTAGGTCGGCTCGTAACTCGGTGCTCGCTTGATCAGAGAGTGTGCCGCTTCGATCAAAGTCGTTCTAGGCTCGGCGGGTGGTTGTTTGAGTATAGAAATTGGTGGTGCAATGGGTGGTCTAGGTGGCCCATCGGCGTCGAATGGTGGAGGAGGTGTACCAGCATGTTCGTCATGAGAGATATAGATATCAAGCTCGTTTCGAGATTGTTGCGGTATCTGCGGTTTCTCCTGGGGCCAACGCTGGCTCCAGCCTTCGTCTGTTTCGTCTCGACCTTTGATATCAAACACTTCCTTGACCTTTCCCATTGCACGGGCGACGTTCATCAACTTCTCATAGTTTATTGGAGGCGGCGAGGCATTGCCGGTCCAGTTGTCTTCTGATCCGGACTCACCGGCCTCTTTGCGGGCTCTTCCCCTCTTGCGTCGTCGGTAAAAGTAGTATGAGATCCCTATTACAAGCCCGGCCAGAACACCAACGGCTACACCCATGATAGTATTGAGCATGGATGGCTTTGCGGTTGTTGTTGTCGACGGAAGTGTTCCCGCCCCATTTGTGACTTCATTCGAACCCGACGTAGCGCTATTGGAAAGAGAAGAAGGTGGAGGATTAGGTGGCGTTGTTATGGTACTTGAGGGCGCTATCAATCCAGTAACACTCGAAGACACGCCTGCCAAGGGCGGGTAAGTGGTTTCTGAGGACGGTGCTGGTCCCGTGACGAAGGGCGTAGGATATGGTCCATTGCCGGTCATGGAGGTCGGTTGTACTGTCTGAGCAATGGTGGCGGTAGTCTTGCCAGCCTGATCCATCAGATATGTCGTTTCTTGGAGCCATGGCTGAAATTCATTGCCTCCAACGTCTATGATCTTCGTTCCTGCACTTGAGTATATGGTGGCGGTAACCATCCTGGCTTGAGCCTCGGTTCAAGCCGAGTTGTACAGATCTGAGGATATATTAACATTCTCTTCATCTATAGCGAAAGCAGAGACAGAACGAAGTGTACCAATGCCGGAGTCGGTAAGAGGTGCGGTCCTGCCATAAGGTTCACGTGGTGAATGCCAAGTAAGACAAAGGCGTCATGCCACCCGAGAGGTCTCGTGATTGTCGACCTGACGTGCGATCAGCAGAGGGTGAATGACTTCTGTCTTGACCTACTGGTATAAAACCGCGATGACAGTCCAGACTCCACATGCTGTACGAGAAATAGCATGGATCACATATTTGCTGCGGTGATGAGCAGGATAGCTCATCATGTCTGAAAACATGATGGGCAGTAAGACACAAGTAGGAAGACTAGTAATGGACAACTGTAGAGACTTATACAGCTTATCTCCTTGACCTATCGTACGGACTTCCCAGTGCAAGGAAAACAAGCAGGCGGCTAAGGAAGGGACTGGAGAAATCTTGACAAGCGACAATGAAAAGGGCAAGGAGTCGCTGAGTTACGGCAACTCAATACATGGAAAACACATAACGAGACATGACACGTAGTACCTCGCTCACCAGGTCTATCCTGCTGCTCTTGAGAGACATTGCGTTCTTCAGGGGACTGCTGGGGCCTAGACTAAGTGCATCAGTTTTCAGAGGTGATTTTGGTGCTTGGGGCGACAGCTGAGTCAGCACAGAGCACTGAACTAAGGGCACATATCGCTGGATGGGTGTGACGATGTTGAGATAGATATCAGCATATCGCTTCCTGGGGAGTATTAGACATTGCTTCTCTGGCAAGCTATTAGATTGTGATCTCGACTTGGCTGTACGATAGGCTCAGCCATCACACCAGTTTCAACTGATTCTAGCCCCCTAGCTGTATATCCCACAACGCATATGGACCGTTGAATGTGACAACAAAATTGGGAGCCGAAGAGTACGACAATTTATGATAGATAACATATAATACTATTGCGAAGATCATTTTGAATTGACACATGGTTTTATTTCGAGAAGTTCAAGTCTAGCTAAGGCTGTGCCGGAGCCGACACATGAACGCATACCTAAATCTGTGCCGAATCTAAGGTATGCAGGCTCTGCCTACACCCCAAAGTCACGTCAAAGCCCGCACCTAAATATCTGGAAGCTGCCTCAAGTCTACTGTCGGGACTAGCTCCTCCTGCACGCTCGTCCGCTAAGACTGAAAAGAGTCGCTGTTCTAGGCAGCCATCAATCTGCCCCGTCAACACCTCGCTGCGTACCTTAGGTATTTGCGACTGTTGCCCAACGGAGAGGCCAGGTATTGAACGGATCTGGGTTTGACCCGAGGGCGAAAATGGCGATCTCGCCCGGAGTATATCCTTCCTGAAAGGTAATCCCAATCTGCACCTCAGCCGGGGCTTGGACGACCATCTGAAGGGTGCCGACATTCGACCACGGCTGGGTTATACCGATTACCCTTCTTTGATGAGGATGATCCGTAGTTCCCCCCACGCGTGCGGAGATCTCGTTGATCCTCTTACCGGCCGGAGTGCGTATGCTGAGGACATAGACGTTGCCGGGAACCAGCTGAGGGAAGCCCATTCTGAAGTATCGGTACGGTAGCGCGGGGAAAAAGAAGCTCGTAATTTGGTGGCAGACATTAGGCAACGCTCCGCTCCGAACTCGGGGCACAATGACTGCCCTGGTGCCCTTTGTCTTCGATTGATCATTCGTTAAGGGTGTCGTGTCGGGCTGTAAGTTCAGGCTGAGGGTATTCGACCAATCCAGGGGGCAAGTGGCGGCGTTATGGTTTTGGGGATACGGGAGATCTGGTAGGTCCGCCCGTCGCAGATGTGAACGCTGTGGTTGCGCGAGGCCATGAAATTGGAGAAGAACGAAATACCATGTAAGGAACAGCAGTGGTGAAGAACTGAGCAGCTGCATCGCGATGATTTTGGAATGCTTCTCGTCCGGTGAGACTAATTTGTGAGGCTTAGCACTGCCTTAGCGGACCGATATTCTTCTTCCCCGATCAAGTTCATCCCATTCTAATTTATACCAAGCCGTACACATATCCCTCATGAAACCCGGCCAGAAAAGGAACGCTCATACAAGGAAGAGCTATATGATGTATATCCTCAAGGACATGAGTGCATCGCGTAGAGACGATCCGTCAAATAGACTTATCCATCGGCAGGATTGTTTCAGTAAGGTATCAAGATCGATCTACAATCTCGAGGATCTCCTTGCTCTCGCGCGTGGATGTGTTTTAAGTCGATACTGCGCCCCAAAGCATATGTACTTTATAGAGACGGTATCCGCATCGTTTAATACTAACTGAAGAACACATCCTTGCATGGTATTATTGAAAAAAGATGTTGGCTGTCGAGCTGTGCAGACTGCTCGCAAGTGAAAGGCGATCTAACTCTCATCGCAAGCGTCTGTTAGGCCACTATTCTTTGTTAGTCGCCAACTGCACCACCATGACTTGTAACTCTCTGTGCTGTCAGTGACTAATGTCCATTTCTGTCAGCACAATTGCGCATATTGTTGAAGATTGATGACTTACTTTTGGTGAAGCATAGGAAGTGTAGGATTCCGTTGTTGAGTTAGGGTAGAGGGCTAAGTCAGCGGATCAAAGTGTGGCTGACCCTCAGACAAAGGACAACAAACCTTTAATGATATGACGTGGAGCGTAACTGTGTCTCTCAACTATAGTACTATATCAATTGCTCACCGATGTGTCTCTGAGTCTCTTTGCTTGAGATCATCAGGGATGGTCTATTGCAGAAGCCGACGAAGCCATTCAGAGTGATGTGGGCGTAGTCATTATCGAGGCAAGATCAATCTTTTGCTCAT
Organism: Acarospora socialis; assembly: GCA_025617375.2. NCBI lineage: Eukaryota > Fungi > Ascomycota > Lecanoromycetes > Acarosporales > Acarosporaceae > Acarospora > Acarospora socialis. Next base: position 946,359 of record JAMYGW020000012.1, read on the forward strand.
CATTCTCTACCAGCGCATTTGACGGCAAGAAAGGTTACCTTAGTGCACCAACCTTCGTAAAGTGACTGCCTTCTCACGTTGATTGCGCTTCTACATTGTACCTATGACTAATATTATGGGTGACTGAGACTGACTTAACAACAACCAAGAAAATTTTCTGAATTTTGTAACATACAACAAAATGATAGTTCAAGAACAGCATGTGCATATTTCACATTATTGTAGAACTTGCACACAATGTTCTTGAATAATTCAGCTGAGATTTGAACTCAGATTCTAAAAGATGTAGTACTACATAATTTATGTGTTATTGCTTACATCACTGAATCTGTTGATGTGAATTGCATGATATATATTAATATATATTGAGAGATAAAAGAATACTTGTGCTATACTACTGACTAACTGCCTATCTAGTGAAACATACACTGTTGACTTGATCATGATCAATGTAAATTGTAAAGATTGTCTATTTACATGCTCTGTCACACAGACTATATGAATAATGAGTAATTTTTGATGTTAATTTCAACTAAGATTATGAAAGCAGCTAAAACATTACATTTTTCAATATTTTTACTCAGTGATGCTGCATTTATTGACTTTCATTAACAGTAAGTTTCAGTTGTTCAACAAAGTGCTTAAAGATTCATTTAAATAAAAACTTAATTAATTCATCAGTCATCATGTCTTGACTGAATACAAAGTTCACATCAATCTGATTTTGCTTGTGCAGATTATAAATATGATGATAAACAATATTAATGTGCTTTAATTGCTCATACATATGTGCATTCTTAATCAAAATCAAAACAATCTGATTATCTTTCTTGAGCTGAAGAAATGAGACTGTTTAATGAACTTTATTTTTCTTGATGTTTACACAATATGAATTATCTTCAAAATACTTATTCATATTCATGTCTTACAGCATCTGTATAAGTCAGATCTCAGTTTTTACACATATTGATATGATTATGTATTCAGTCTCTGTAATTGAAATAATAATAAACTTTTGCTTTTAATTTGTTCATAATACTGATTTATCTTCAAGTATATACATATGTTTCAAAATTAATTTTCAATCTTGTTTGTCTGATGCATAATTGAAGTTGAAGTATTTAAATATAACTTAACTTTCACTGAACTTATACACAATGTTAAAATTAATAATTAATTTCACATATCACAGCAGTTTCTTAAGTGCATATTCATGATGTTCTGTAAAATCATTAAAATATTGACTTAATTGATTTAGAGTAAAGATAATGTCTGATTAAATATGAATCACTGCATACATTAGATTTTCAATTACATATTGATACTGTCTTTAATCTATTCTTTGATCAGTTGAGCTGATGAAGTAAAAGTATTATATTTATTGAGTAAAATTGTTGTAATCTTGTGTTTATTGAACTACATGTGAAGATCTTTCAGCATCTTGTTTACATAATGAATTTAATTTAGATGTAGAATTCTTTTCTTATGATTGTGTATAACTTATATGTTAAGAATTTTCTGTGTCTTTCTCAAGTTCTTAATTTTAAATATTTTCACAAGAACTTTCTTAAATCAAAAAATGTGTATTAAACTTGCTGAAACTACAATCATATTGTTTACATAGAGAAGCAGCATGATTCTTTTGATGCTGTTGATGAGAAAACATAAGTTAATATTGTTTTAATGAAAGTTTAATTTGCATAGATCAGTAATACATTATTTATGTTAATTTTATGCAGTTTGCTTCAGATCATAAAGACTATACAGTATATATAGTGTACAGTTAGATGCAACTTGAATTTCAGAAAAAACTGTTATGTAGATGATCTTCTTAAGAAAGAATTTTGTGAAAATATTGTTGATATTTACTTAATAACATTCAAGATTCTCAAGAACAACAATGACAAAAAAAACTTAAAGAGTGTTGAACTTGACTGTAAATACAAATGTATTTTTATAATTAATATTATACATCTGTGAAAAATCTCTCATCATAACTTTTGTTTTAAACTTGTTCAGAAATTCATCAGTATTCAGTTTGAGTTTGAATATTCATTTACTGATTATTATATTTATATTCTTTAATGACATAATCTCTTCTCATGTTCTGTTGACTGTCAGAATCATTAATTTTGCATAAATAATATTTTTTTACATCTTTTCTCAAACTGAGTCTCTCACTGCTTCAATATAGATAACAAATGTGAAAATGTCAGATCTAATGTTCTTAATATTTTTTTCATTATTTACAGTAAATGTCATGAACATCAGCATAGTTCATAATATTTTAATCATCAATTTGTTGAAATCTTCATTGTTGTTGTTCTGTTTTCTCTTTGAAATCTTGATGCACAAGAATGTCTTAACTTTCTCAGTTAAAATATTTAATGTTTTGCTGACAGAAACTTCAATGTGTAAAAACTGTTTAATTTCACTCTGTTTATTTGTCTATAATCTGTTTAAATTGATTGCAGTTGATTTATTCATCATATAAATATTTGATGAAAATGTATTAAGATTGTCTGCAGTCAACTTAAACTCTTTTTTGTTATTTAAACTCATGAATTTGAATTTGTGAATTTGCTCAGAGACAGTAAACAGAGTTGTAAATGCTGTGAGATCTGTGATGACTACATTCTTTTATAATTATTTAATTGATTTTTGTTCAGACAGAATGTTCAGTGTTTGTTTTTGCAGTTTGAAATTAACACTGTTTTTCTTTTCATTCTCAGTGAACTTTACAGCATAACTTTTGATGATTTACTTAAGATTTGAAACTCAAAGCAGATATTGTTTTGTGATTTTATTCACATAATTCATAAAAACTCTCACTCATTCTTAATTCATAAACTTATTCTGTCTACTCTTCAGCAACAATCTGAGATCAATATAGAAGTAATATTTGCAATTTCAGACACAAATGTAATCAATAAATGACTGCACATCAGTGAAAGTTTTCTTCAGAGTTATTTGTCTGTTGTTGATTAAGAAATTAATTGCTGTTTAATTGCAAAAATAAACATTTGTTTGCACTGTCTCTGCTTAGAACTTTATTGAAAGTTCTGTTTTTTAAATCATGATGTACATTGAATTCTCAGTGATACAGATGACTTTTTCAGCAATATTATTCTGAATAAACATGTAGAACACAGTATACTGTGATGTAATATTAAAAAATTTGCATCAGTTATTCAGAATTGATCTTAATTCTATAATATTGTCACTTTATACAGCAAGCACTCTCACATCAATTTGAAGCTCAATCTTTAAATTGTTACTTTTGCAGTTTCTGTGAAACATTATTGCATTATTTCAGCAGTATTATTTATGTCTTTTAAAAATAGTTGTTCACAATCTTTAGAAAGTACTGATGTTTGATAAATGATAGAAATAAGAAATTGCATATGTCAATAAAAATTAAAACAAGAATGTTGATCTTCTGCTTACTCACAGTATGTTTTTGCTGATTGACAAACTTAATGATGACACAAACTTCACATATATTTTTCTTGTCTTCAGCAATGAAAATTAATTTCTTAAGAATTATGATTTTGTGAAGATTGCAGAGTTTTATGAAGTCAAGATGAATAAATTGTTGATGTTACAGCTTATAAATCTTGATCTTTTCACTTAAAAATAAAGTGTTAGCAGAAAATGAAGTGTCAGCAAAGCTTAATGAGTCAATTTGTATTTAAAAGTTCACATTTGATACTGTGACTGAAAGAGTTATCTTTGAATTGAATAACATGTGCATAACAGATAACAGAATAAACTCATTCAGTTTTTTTGCAATATATTTAACTATATAGACACTGTTCTGCTCAGACACTTTTATTATGACATTGTTATGTTTATTCTGCATATAAAGACTGTGCTGATTAAAACTTTTCTGCAATTTTATTTTACACATTTACTTTTTTGATAGAAGATTAACTTCTAGTTCAGATATATAAAGTGTTGAACTCAGATTTATAAAGTTTCTGAATTTGTTCTACATCACAGTTACTTTACAGTAGTGAGAGTATAAGTGTTTTTTTTTTCAACTTTAATTCTTCAGCATCATATGCATATTAAGAAGTTGCTGAAAAATTAATATTAATCAATTATATATGTAAAGCATTCAGAATTTGCAATTCATTCAAAACTAAGTATTTTACTGACAGCTTTCTTAAACAGAGTAACAATCTCATTGTTTTTCTCTGCATCAGACTCAAATAAAAATGAGTTATTGTTTTTCTCAGTCTCAACATCAAAAACTCTATGTTTTCTGTTTCTGTGCTTAAACTTTATTTTGTTTTTATAATGTAAGTTGTTTACAAACAATTTGTCTGACTTTCTAACTGATTTAACTGTAATTAAAACAAATAACTTTCTTAACTCAATGTTTTTGCAAGTGACAGAAAGATATTCACAGTCTTAAATGTGATGAAAGTCATGACAGAAAAAACATTTAATTAATTTATGCTAAAAAGAACAGTTATTGCTGAAGCTTAACAATCTTCAATAATGATATTTCACATCATGCTGATATGAGTGTGTCAAATTTTTCTTTTTGTGTTAATCTGTTCATAAAACAGTTTCAATAATTTTTAATTGTGTTTTTTTCTCTTGAAGCTTCTACAGACTTCTTTTGATGTTTGAGATGTTTTAAGTATTGATTGTGTTGTAAATCACTGTGTAGTTCTCAGATAATGTTTAAAGAAGTGTTTAAAATTATTGTTTAAACTTAAATAAATCAGTCATATCAGACTGAGTTACAGCAATATTTCTGCTCAGCTTACTGAGATATGTTTATACTTTATTAATAAATGTTGAGAAGTGCAATGTTCTAGCTGCTTTCATAGTCTTAGTTGAGACTAACATCAGAAATTACTCATTACTCATATAGTCTGCATGACAGAGTATGTGAAAAAATAATCTCTGCAACTCATATTGATCATAGTTAAGTTGACAATGTACATTTCACTAAATAGACAGTTAGTCAGCAGTATAGCACAAGTATTTTTTTATTTCTCAATAAATTATGAACTCAGATTAGCAAGAAGCTTTCTAGAGAAAGTGCATACTATTTTAGTGTCTTGACAGCTTGATATGAGAACTCAAAGATTGAGCAAAACAAGCATTATTAACCATCAATACAGAGCTCTAAGATTGAGCAAAACAATATTTCTCAACAGTTGATACAGAACTCAAAGATTAAGCAAAATAACACTCTTAACACTCAATACAGAGCTCAAAGATTGAGCAAAACAAGACATACTGATGACTTGATACAGTGCTTAATAGTTAAGCAAAATAAGCACACACACAAACATATTCTTTCTCTTATTTACATTATCTTTTTTTTTTCTCTCATACATCTTATTACATTAGTTTATTCATTTCTTATACTATGTACCAACTATTATCACAAGTTACATCATGAACTTCAACAACTCTTTTATGAAGCAATGACTTATCTCAGTTCTCACTCAGAAAAACTGCAATCAATGATTCACTTTCATGAAGAAATGACTAATAAATGAAAATCTATGATACATCATTAAAATCTCAGTGATCAACACATCTGTCAGCAACTTCTTCTTTTTTTTAAGCAATCTTGACTTTGAAAATCAGAAAACTAATGCAAAAATTTTATACTGACTCATCATCTGCATCAGTACAGACAATCAAGAATATTTGACAGACAAAATTAATGCAAAGAATATTTGAAATATCTTAAGATTCAAATACAAAAAAAAGTTGCAGATTACTGAAAAACAATATTTAACAGAGTTCATCAGATACAGAATGTCAGCAAATGTATTTATTAATGAAGTGTGAACTTATCTCAGCAAGCTCAGCAGAAAGATTGCTGCAACTTAGTTTGATATGACTGAACTGTTCAAGTCAGCATGATAATTTTAGACATTGCTTCAGACACTATTGAAGAACTATACAGTAATTTATGATGCAATTAATACTCAGAACACTTCAAACATTGAGAAAAATTTGCAGAAACTTCAAAAGAAAAAAACACAGTTAAAGATCACAGAGACTACTCTGTAAACAGATTTATGCAAGAATGAGTGAGATTTGATGCATATATATTAACATGATGTAAGATATCATTATTGAAGATTATCAAGCTCTGACAATGAGCACTCTTCTTACTGCAAGTTATTTAAGTGTTTTCTCTGTTACAGCACTCATTGCATTTAAGACTGCAAATATCTTTCTGCTGTCTGCAAGAACATTGAGTTGAAAAAGTTAAGTAAGTTAACTGCAGACAACTTACATCACAACAAGTTAGAATTTAAGTGCAAAGAGAGAAAACATAAGATTTTTAATGCTGAGACTGAGAAAAACAGTGACTCATTCTTATCTAAGTCTGATGCAGAGAAAAACAATAAGATTGTTATTCTGTTTAAGAAAGTTATCAGTAAAATATTTAGTTCTGAATGAGTTGCAGACTCTGAATACTTTATATACATAATTGATCAATGTCAATTCTTCAGTGATTTTTTAATACACATATGACACTGATGAATCAAAGTTGAGAAAAAACACTTATACTCTCACTACTATAAAGTAACTGTGATGTAGAACAAATTCAGAAACTTTATGAATCTAAGTTCAACACTTTATATATCTGAACTAGAAGTTAATCTTCTATCAAAAAAGTGAATATGTAAAATGAAATTGCAGAAAAACTTTGATCAGCACAGTTTTTACATGTGAAATAAACATGATAATGTCATGATAAAAGCACTTGAGTGAGACAGTGTTTACATAGTTAAACACATTGCAAAAAAACTGAATAAGTTCACTCTGTTATCTGTCATACACATGTTATTCAATTCAGAGATGACTCTTTCAGTCACAGTATTAAATGTGAACTTTCAGATACAGACTGATTCATTAAGCTTTGCTGACACTTCATTTTTTGCTGACACTTTATTTTTAAGTGAAAAAGTCAAGATCTACAAACTGTAACATCAATAATTTGTTTATCTTAATTCTACAAAACTTCATGATCTTTACAAAATTATAATTTTTAAAAAGTCAATCTTCATTGCTGAAGACAAGAAGAACATCTGTGAAGTTTGTGTTTTCATTAAGTTTGTCAATCAGTGAAAACACAATATGAGTAAGAAAAAGATCAACATTCTTGTTCTGATTTTCATTAATATATGTAACTTTTTATTTCTGTCATTTACTGAACATTAGTACTTTTTGAAGATTGTGAACAATTATTTTTGAAAGATATGAATAATACTGCTGAAACAACACAATAATGTTTCACAGAAACTGCAAGAGTAACAACTAAAAATTGAACTTCAAATCAATATGAGAATGCTTGCTGTACAGAGTGACAATGTTACAAAATTAAGATCAATTTTGAATAACTGATGCAGATTCTTTAACATTACATTGTAGTACACTGTGTTTTACATGTTTATTCAGAATGATGTTGCTAAAAAGATCATTCATATCATTAAAAATTCAGTGCACATCATGATCAAGAAAACAGAACTTTTAATAAAATTCTGAGTGAAGATAGCACAAATAAATGTTTATCTTCATAACTAAACAGCAACTGATCTCTTAATCAACAGTAGACAAACAATTTTGAAAAAGATCTTCACTGATGTGCAGCTGTTCATTAATTACATTTGTATCTGAGATTGCAAGTACTACTTCTATATTGATTTCAAGTTGTTGCTGAAGAACAGACAGAATAAGTTTATGAATTAAGAATGAGTAAAAGTCTTCATTAACTATGTAAATAAAATCACAAAACAGTATCTGTTTTAAATTTCAGATCTTAAACAGATCATTAAGAGTTATGTTGTAAAGTTCATTGAGAATGAAAAGAAAAACAGTGTTGATCTCAAACTGCAAAAATAAACACTGAACATTCTGTCTGAACAGAAGTCAGTTGAATAATTATGAAAAAATGTAATCATTACAAATTTCACAACATCTACAACTCTATCTACTGTCTCTGAGCAAACTTACAGATTTAGATTCATAAGTTTAGACAACAAAAAAGAATTCAAGTTGACTGTAGACAATCTTGATACATTTTCATTAAATATTTATATGATGAATAGATTAATTGTAATTAATTTAAACAGATTACAGACAAATGAACAAAATGAGATTAAGCAGTTCTTATATATTGAAGTTCTTGTCAGCAAAGCACTGAATATTTTAACTGAGAAAGTTAAGACATTCTTGTGTGTTGAGATTTCAAAGAAAAAACAAAACAACAACAATGAAGACTTCAACAAACTCATGATCAAGATATTACAAATTATGCTGACACTCACAGTATTTACTGCAAATAATAAGAAAGATACTGAGAACATTAAATCTGACATTTTCACATTTGTCATCTATGCTGAAGTAATGAGAGACTCAGTCTGAAAAAAGATGTAAAAAAATGCTATTTATGCAGAGTTGATGATTCTGACAGTTAATAAAACATAAAAAGAGATTGTGTCATCAAAAAACACAAACATAGTGATCAGCAAGTGAGTGTTCAAACTTAAACTGAATATTGATGAATTTCTGAACAAATTTAAGACAAAAGTTATGATGAGAATATCTTCACATTTATAGTTAAGTTCAATATTCTTTGAATTTTTCTTGTCATTATTGTTTTTAAAAATCTTAAATGTCATCAAATAAACATCAACAACATCTTCATGAAATTCTTTCTTAAAAAGATCATCTACATAACAATTTCTTCTGAAGTTCAAGTTGCATCTGACTGTATACTGTGTATATTGTGTAGTTTTTATGATCTGAAGTAAGTCATGTAAAATTAATATAAATGATGTATTATTGATCTGTACAAATTAGATTTTCATTAAAGCAACACTAACTTATATTTTCTCATCAACAGCATCAAAAGAATCATGCTACTTCTTTATGTAAATAATATAATTGTAGTCTCAGTAAATCTAACACATGTTTTCTGATTCAAGAAAGTTCTTGTGAAGATGTTCAAAATTAAGAATTTAAGAAAGACACAGAAAATTCTTAACATATAAGTCACATATAACTGTAAGAAAAGAATTTTATATTTAAATCAGACTCATTATGTAAACAAGATGTTAAGAAATCTTCATATACAGTTTGACAAGCACAAGATCACAATGATTTTACTCAATAAATATGATGCTTTTTGCTCTGTCAACTCAGTTAATCAAAGAATAGATTAAAGATAGTATCAACATGCAATTGAAAGTCTGATATATATGACAATTCATATTTAACTAAACATCATCTTTACTCTAAATCAACTAAATCAGTATTTTAGTGATTCTGCAGAACATCATGAACATGTGTTTAAGAAACTGCTGTGATATGTAAAATTAATTATTAATTTTAATATTGTGTACAGACTCAATAAAAATCAAGTTATACTTAAATACTCTGACTTCAACTATACATCAGACAAGCAAAATTGAAAGTTAATTCTGAAACATGTATACATGCTTGAAGATAGATTAGTGTCATGAATAAGTTAAAAATAAAAGTTTGTTGTCATCTCAATCACAGAAATTGAATACATAATTATGTTAATATGTGCAAAGACTGAAGTCTGACTTACACAAATGCTGTAAGACATGAATATAAATAAGTATCTTGAAGACAATTTATACTGTGTGAACATTAAGAAAAATAAAGTTCATCAAGCAGTTTTATTTCTTCAGCTCAAGAAAGACAATCAGATTGTCTTGACTCTGATTAAGAATGCACATGTGTATAAGTAATCAAAGTACATTAACATTGTTTATCATCATATTCATGATCTGCACAAGTGAAATCAGATTGATGTGAATTTTGTGTTCAGTTAAGACATGATAATTAATGAATTAATCAAGTTTTTATTTAAATGAATCTTTAAGTGCTTTGTTAAACAACTGAAACTTGCTGTTAGTGAAAGTCAATAGATGCAGTGTCATCAAGTAAAAATGTTAAGAAGTGTGATGTTTTAACTGCTTTTATAATCTTAGTTGAAATTAACATCAGAAATTGCTCATTACTCATATAGTCTGCATAACAGAGTATGTGAAAAAATAATCTCTGCAACTTATATTGATCATAGTTAAGTTAATGATGTACATTTCACTAGATAGGCAGTTAGTCAGCAGTATAGCATGAGTATTCTTTTATCTCTCAATAATAAACACATTTGTTGACATTTTGTATTCAATAAATTTCATTAAATATTGTTTTTCAGTGATCTGCAGCTTTTTCTTGTATTTGAACTTCAAGACATTTTAAGTGTTCTTTACATTGATTTTATTTGTAATGTACTTCTGATTATCTGCACTGATATAAATGATGAGTCAGTACAAAGTCTTTATGTCAGACTTTTAACTTCTAAAATTAAGATTGCTGAATAAAAAAAAGAAATTACTGACAGAAATATTGACTGCTGAGATTTTAACAACATATTACAGATTTTCATTTATCAGTTATTTTCTTATGAAAGTGAATCATTGATTGCAGTTCTTGTGACTGAGAATTAAGATGAGTTGTTGTTTCATGAAAGAGTTGTTGAAATTTATAATGTAACTTTTGATGACAGTCAACATGTAATATAAAAAATAAATAAAATGAAGTATTAAGATGTACAGAAGAAGATAATTGTTATAGTTAAGTCAGAATGAACTTAGAGCAGACTGATGCATATACATGTTATGATTAAGTCAAAACAGACTTAGAGTGAACTGATGTGTACACATGAAATATATATATTTAAGAAATATTTAGACAGCAGTTATGTGACATCTCAACATGCTCAATAACAAGCTTGATGAGCAAGCTTAACAGATTGCATGAGTGAGCTGTCTTGATGAACTTGACAGTGAAACTAACAAGTGAACTCACTATATAGTAGAGTCATTTCTCTTATGAAAACAATTGTATTCAACTTAAATAACAATCTAAGAGTTAAAGACCAGAATCATTTCAGACCAGCTGTTATATCAATAAGCATAACTTTTAATTCTACATACTCAAGAAATCTCAGATTAGAATGTTACACTCTGAACATTCTTACAATATAATGAGTATGATGTTTAACACACAAAAAAACATCTTGATTTTGTCTCTGAAACAAGCTCAAACAAACTTATCTTTATTATTTACTTCAGATAGAATGACAGCACAATCAGTGATGTCAGCTCAGATAATATAACTATTTATGAGTGCACTGAAGATTTAAATACTCAATATTTTTGATGAAGAATGAGAAAAGTTGCAAGTTTTTGTGATTAAGCTCAACCTGTATATTGAATTCAATCAACTGAAGTTTCAAACTGATTAAGAGAAGACACTGTTTGCTACAATTTATCTTGTGAATACAGTCTTCAATTGAATTGACTTCAAGCTGCATGAGTTCTTAGAAAAGAGATACAAAGAGTGTAATGCAGACACAGAGTCTATGTTCAATGACTATGTGTGATTTAAGAAAGAATTAAGAAAAATCTTCAAGATAATTGATGAAGAAAGAGCAGCAGAAAAATGAGTTCATATTTTGTGACAGAGTGAATCAGTAGCAGTATATGTCACAGAGTTTCAGCAGTTAGTAATACTTATTAAATGAAATGATGAAGCACTCATCTATCAGTACTATTGTGAGTTGAGAAAGTTTATCAAAGACAAGATAGTCTGAGCAGAACAATCAGATAATCTTTAGAAAATGATTGATCTGAGTATTAACATCAATAGTTGTCAATGAAAATGACAGATGAAACAAAAAAAATATTGAATGTCATTTATGATAAAAGATCAAGAAGAAAGCTTTTAACTGTGAATGAAGTGATATGTTTCATTAATAAGATATAGAAAGACAGATTTTATGAATTTCAATATGATTAAGAAGTGCTGTCAAAAGTCATAAAAGATTAAATGAATAAAGCATGAATGTCAGTCAGAGTGATTCACTAAGTCTCAGATAACACTGCAAAATGAAATATGAATATATTATAACTGCAGAAAATCTGAACATCTTGTCTGAGAATGCAACAGATCTTGAATAAAAAGAAAAAATGTTGTAGTGACAGTCAAGAAAAATACATACATAGTGCATAACATTCTCAGCTGAACAGTCTATTACAATGACATGTGCAGAGTACACATGAGCACAAAAAATAAAGCTGAATGATATCTTCAGAAATCACACAAAGATGTGAAGAACAGATATGACACAATGAGTTAATCAATTTACAAGAAAGAATTAGCTATTCTTATCAAGAAAAGAGTTCTTGATGCTGAGAAAGAAAGAGATGTTCTCAAAGATAATATTGAAGAAACTGATGATTATGAATCTTAGATTGATGAATCTTGAATATTTTTCAATAGTGATACATTCATGAGAGAAAGTTCAGACAATGTCAAGACAGAACTCTTGAGAAAGTACTGAGTAAAAGTTAAAAAAGATCTAAATGCTCAGAAAAAGATGACATCAAACTGCAATACAACACAAAAGAAAGAGCAAAAAACTAAAAATCAGAAAGCAGAGATATGCAAAGAATTTAATGATCTAATGAGAGATGTATGAACAGTTACAAAAAAATCAATATCAAAATTTCTTATGTGAAAAACTAAAAGTCACAAGATTGAGATATGCTTATCTGAAGAATATATCACACAGAATGAAGATAGATAAATCTTCAGTGAAAAGTATATATCACTTGAATTTCTGCAAAGAGTAAAAGTCTTTGAGAGTCAGTTGCAGATGAAGTACAATCAATATGAACTTTAACTACATTCAGAAAAATACATTGAACAACACAGTCTAAAATATGTGAATTTCATGATCAGAAAAAAATCAAGATGATTTTAAGAGCTTTGAAGATGAGCTGAATGATTAAGTGAGTCAAAAAATAAAAAGTTTTCTCAACAAAACTAAAGAATAAGAAGCTAGTGACATCTCAAAGACAAGACAATGATCATTAAATATGAATTAAAATTATAATCAACAAACATCAGATCAATGCATTGATGAATTTTGAAGCAGACAGTAATATTATGAACTGAAAGACAGTCAGCATGTTGAAATTAGAGATATGATGAGTGCACTGTTTATTCAACATATGAATGATAAATGAAGTCATTGAAAGAATTGATGAGAAAATCTGTGTGAAAGTCTCAATTCTTGAAAATTCACAAGAAATAATGTTTGATGTTATGAAGTCAATTGAATACAATGCAGTGCTAAAGATGTTCTAGTTGTGTGAAAGAAATCTGAAGATTGACTGAGTTATAAAAGAAATATGTGCAGTCAAAGATGCATATGAGATTCTCAAACAATCAGAAATGAACTTGTCAGAACACAAGTCATGAGATCACAAAATATTATTATTGAACAGAAAACAATCTAAGTGAATGTCATTATACTCAATGAGCAAGAATCAGCTCAAGAAAGTTAAAACTTATTTTAATGAGAATCTGAAGAGAAAATTCATAAAATTATCAAAATCACTGACAGAATATTCAATTCTGTTCATATCAAAGAAGAATGACAAGAAACAACTATGTGTCAACTACAGACAACTCAACAAAATAACTTATTGAAACAGTTATTCTCTATCACTGATAAAAGAGTTGCAGAACTGATTAAAAAAGACTAAGTAATTTACAAGCTTAGATCTTAAGAATGTTTACTATTAAGTTAGAATGAAAGAAGATAAAAAATGAAAGATGACATTCTGAATGAGATATGAACACTATGAGTACACTGTCATGTCATTTGAATTGAAGAATGCATCAGTCATCTTTTAAAGATTAATCAATGATACATTGAGAAAATACCTCAATGATTTTGTGATCACATATCTTAATGATATTCTAATATACTCAAAAGATCTTGAGCAGCACTGTGAACATGTGTGCAGAGTATTGACAAAGCTCAATGAGAAAGTCTTGTATGTAAAGAGATCAAAAAGCAGATTTAAGATCAAGAAAGTTAAGTTTCTAGACTATGTTATTTAATCTGAACAAATTGAAAAGAATTCAAAGAAGATAAAAGCAGTCAGAAACTGATCAACATCAAAATGAATCAAGAAAGTACAGATCTTTCTAGAATTAATGAACTACTATTGAAAGTTTGTATCAAACTATGCAAGAATTGTGAAATCACTAACACATTTAACACACAAAAACAAAGAATAACATTGAGATCAGAAGCAAAAAGATGCATTTTACACATTAAAGAAAAGTCTTAGCAGAACAGCACATCTGAAAATACTCAATTCAGCATACAAAAAAACACTGAAAATTGATGCTTCAGATTTTGCAGTAAAAATATGTTTATATCAGATTGAGAATGAGCAGCAGAGATTTATAACATATCAATTTAGAAAGTTATCAGAATTCAAGAAAAAATATGAGATTCACAATAAAAAACTTCTTGCAATAGTAGAAGTGCTACAAGATTGAAGATCTTATCTCACAAAAACAAACAAGTCAATTCAGATCTATATTAATCACAAGAATTTGAGAAACTTTGCAATGACAAAACAACTTAACTAATGACAGATTTGTTGAACAGAGCAGTTGACAGATTATGAATTTCAGATTCATTACAAGAAAAATAATGAGAATGATGAAGCAGATATCTTGAATAAACAATTTGATCATAAAGATGTACAGATGATACATACTGAAATTTTTAGTGAAGATAACAAAGAAATTCTCACAAAAGATTTAGCAGCAACATACAAGATGAAGCAAGCTTTCTTGACAGATAAAGAACTCATTAAGATGTGTCACTATGACAGAATCAGTGAACATCTAAAAATCAAGCACACTGAGAATCTAGTGCAGAGAAAATGCAACATTAGTGATTTTAGAAATTAAATCACTAAGATGATTGCTGTGTGCAATTCATGTCAAAGAAACAAGATCAGTTAAAATAAACAGTATGATGAAATAACACAACTAAATGCACTAAATGTGTCATGAAAGTCAGTTACTATGAACTTCATTACAAAGTTATCATCATTTAAGAACTCAGCATGAAGAATGAGATTCAACAGTATATTGATTATAGTGAATAAATTAATTAAGTACACAATGTTCATTTCATTCAAAGAAATCACAACAGCATCAATATTGATCTACATCATACTGCAAAAATTGATTAACAATCATGAATTATCAAAGAAATTTATCATCAACAGAGACAAACTGTTCACAAGCAAATTTTGAGAAATGCTTACAACAGAACTCAAAATAAAGCATAAGATGTTAACAGCATATCACTTACAGATAAATAAGCAAAGTAAATGAATGAATTAAACAGTAAAGACATACTTAAAACATTATGTCAATAAGAATCAGAACAACTGAGTATGACTGTTGTCAACAGCACAGTTTGCATACAATAACACAAGAAATGAAATCATGAGAAAAATGTCTTTCTATGTAAACTACAGCTACAATTCAGAGATATGATGAGATTTTAAAGAACACAGATTACA
Organism: Acarospora socialis; assembly: GCA_025617375.2. Classification (NCBI taxonomy): domain Eukaryota; kingdom Fungi; phylum Ascomycota; class Lecanoromycetes; order Acarosporales; family Acarosporaceae; genus Acarospora; species Acarospora socialis. The sequence continues at coordinate 961,847 of JAMYGW020000012.1, forward strand.
GAGTCAAAAAGTAATTTTAGATATCACTTAGATGAAAAAACTGCATCAAGATTTAACAAAATGAATCAAACAGCAGACAGAATGAACAATAGATGTGAAATTATTCAAAAAAGAAGAAAAGATATACTTAAAAATGAACAATATAAAAACTAAGAAGAAAAGCAAGAAGCTGAAGAACAAGAACATTGAATCATTCAAGATCATATGAAACATTAAGAAATTAAATTATGAATTAGACTTACTTAAGAAGATGAGAATACATTCAGTATTTTATGCATTCATGTTACAGCACTGCAATCAATTCATATCACTTCAGATCAATGAAATGTCTGTTGAACTTAATAAAGAATATGAAGTTGAGAACATTCTAGAAAAGAGAATGATTAGTGAAAAAGTTCACTATTTTATAAAATAAAAAGATTACAATATCTCAGAGAATATCTGAGAACTCAGAGAAAATCTCAAGAACTGTGCAAGAACACTTCAATGTTTTGAGAAAAGAAGTCAATATTAGCTCAGAAGAATGATGACATAAAGTTAATAAATTATAACATTGTTTGAGAATCTTCATTCTCAATTTCATCATTATCACTATCAAGTTCAGAAGCAAGACAGTCAGTCTTTTGCAAAGCACAGCAGTTCATCTGATTCAGTGTTTTCTGAAAATGCACAACTTTCAAGAAAAGTGCAGCAAGCTCAGTGTGCTTGACTGTCAGTTCATCATTTGTTTTACTAATTTTCTTTTGAAGCAAAAGACAAGTTCTATTGAGAGACTTTCACAATACACTGACACACAGACAATCATAATAAATATACTTATTGCATTTTGATCAGAATTTCATTACAAAACAATTGATGTTGCAACAGACACAATAGTCACAAGAAAACAGAGCAGACACATCACTGATCTGAATTTTCTTTGCAATTTTTAGATGATTTGAATTTTTAGAAAGCATTGTCACTGATAGTGAACAATGTGAATATTCTCACTTATATAAATTCTAGAAAACTAGCATCTGAGAAGAAAAAAATAGTGTTATAATCAAGTCAGAATGAGCTTAAAGCAGACTGATGTGTATATGTGTTATGATCAAGTCAGAATGAACTTAAAGCAGACTGATGCATACACACAGAAGATATATATTCAAGAAATGTTTAAACAGCAGTCATGTAACATCTTAACATGCTTGACAGTGAGCTTGATGAGCAAGCTTGACAGATTGCATGAGTAAGTCATCTCAATGAGCTTGACAGCAAGATCAACAAATGAGCTCACTATATAGTAGAATCATTTTTCTTATAAAAACAATCATGTTCAACTTAAATAACAATTTAAGAGTTAAAGACCAGAATCATTTCAGACCAGCTGTTATATCAATAAGCATAACTCTTAGCTCTACATATCTGAGAAATCTCAGGTTAGAACATTACAATAATGTAAATAAGAGAAAGAAGAAGTGTGTGTGTTTGTTTGCTCAATTGTTGAGCACTGTATCAAGTTGTCAATAAGTTTTGTTTGCTCAATCTTAAAGTTTCATATCAAGTGTTAAGAATGTCATTTTACTCAATCTTTGAGTTCTGTATTGATGATCAAGAATATTTGTTTTGATTTCATATCAAGCTGCTGAAAATGTTGTTTTACTCAATCTTAAAGCTTTATATCAATGATCAGTAATATTTGTTTTGCTTAATTCTTAAGTTTTCATATCAAGTTATCAAGACACTAAAACAGTATGCACTTTCTCTAAGAAGCTTCTTGCTAATCTGAACTCATAATTTATTAAGAAATAAAAGAATACTCATGTTATACTGCTGACTAACTGTTTATTTAGTGAAACATACATCATCAACTTAACTGTGATCAATGTAAATTGTAAAGATTGTTTATTCACATGCTCTATTACACAGACTATATGAATAATGAGTAATTTTTAATGTTAGTCTCAATTAAGACTATGAAAGCAGCTAGAACATTGCACTTTTTAACAATATATATAGTTTCTATAAGTGAATGACATTGTATAACAGAGTTTTGCTGAGCATATGTTAATAAATTAATAATGAATGTATATTGTATAATATAAAACTTTGAAAAGTCTGAATCTGTAGTAAGAATTTTATATTTTATGTAAAATTGTTGCTTATGAAACTGCACTAATATATGCACACACAAATTCATATTATCAACTATATTCAATAATCAAACATTGTTGTACAAAGACAGCAAAATGAAAAACAATAAATGTTTTATTAATCTTATTTCTCATAAGAACTGAATTATTGTGCTTTTTCAGAAAAATCACACTGTAAAGAAGATATCTCAGCTACTTGAAGAAGAGCACAAAATTGTGTATAATGCTTGTATGATTCAATGATGTCTCAAAGACTGATAAATATTAAAAAAAATCAAGATAGATGATTCTTCTCAATTTATTCTTTGTGTGACTGCTCTTTTTTTTGTCTCTTGTGTTAATGACAAAACTATTTTACATATTGTAAAGCAAAAAGAATATAGTTTAGAATCTGTAAATCTTATATAACTATGCAAAAGACTGAGACTTATTCAAAAAGTCTCTGTTTTTAATTGAGCAGAGACAAATGAAAATCTTAGAAAAATAGTTCTTAAAGAACTAAATACAGAAACTATTGATGACTATGAAAGAAGCATGCTATATACACACTTTTGTATAAAAGAACATCTTGTTGTCAGATACTATATCTAAGTCATACAATATATATATATTTGTTTCTAGTAACTAACATAGAAACAGAGATTGTCTCTTTATTATAATCAAAGAGCTCAATTCAGAAGATCATCAATATTGTATGAATAATTTGCAATGTCATTATAGCAAATACATTATTTCAGACTTCAACTATATCTGATTAATTGATGATCACAATAAGCTGAATATGTGAAGTTTTCAGATCTATGCTGAAATAAATGCATTTTCTTGCTATATTTCATGAATCTATATTGACATCTCAAATTGTACAAAAGTTAGTGTTGCATGTCAGTATTTGAAGACAGTCAAAACAGTTAAATTTCTTCTGCAGACCTTATAATCTGATTATGAAAAGAAAATAATATTGTGTGTTGAGATACACACAACACTGTGTTGTATAACACAGTTAGATATTAATTTGACTGACTGTTACTACTATGACACAAGCACTGCAAATCAACACATTGAGATTTGATGATCTTAACTGACAAAAAGTCAGATCTTTTGCTGATATGTAAGTATTTTTTTATTTGATATTGCTCATATAATGCTAATATATTTAAAATTACTTTCATTGTCTCACAAAAGAAAGATTTTACAATTATTCATTTTCTGATGATTGTATTATCATGCTGACTATATATATGTTAATTGTGCAACAAGAGATTTATAAATTTGTACAACTGTGAAATAATCACATCATACAACAACAATTCAATTATCTCAACACTGTAACTGATCAGTTTCATATACTATATAATTATTCAGAAACAGTTGCAGCAGAGAATTATGACATATTGTTATGATTAAACTCTAGGTCTTTGCTTATCTGACTGCTTACTCAATCATGTTTATTCACTTAAATCTTATATAACTTTCACACAGTAGCTAGAGCAGAACAACAACAGACTTATACTTATACTCTTGATACTGATAGTCACAGCTTCACATTACATACTATTTACTATATGACATTGAGTTCAGTAGAACACTACTGAGAACTTAACTTCTCATTGTGAGTATTGCACTTCTGACAAATGATAGCATCAATAGTTTGATTTCATATTTTTATTTAAATCTTCTTATTCATCTCAGCATTCAATTCTTTCATTAGACTCATCAAATACATCTTGTTACTCTCATGACATCAGTCACATATCATTAAGCAAGCATGTCAGTCAATACTGCTCAAGATATCACTCAATTCTCACTCATTTGTGAGTTTTCAGAATTCACATCACTGTCATTATGTAAAGAAGATGTATTTATAACTCATTAAGAAATCAAAACTATTGCTTCAAAAGCTGCAGAAAATGTAGTCATAAATGTTTTTCATCATTTTAATTTACTACTTCACAAATCTGAGTCTTCTGTCAAATCTTCATCTCAGTTTATATTAACAATCTCAATTCAGTCTATTCAGACATTCATATCAGTCATTACATCTATCTTTATTCTTCATATGCATACAAAAACCATTAAGTCTAAAGATATAGACTATTCTGATTCTAAAATCTATGTTAAATTAATGATTTCAGACTCAGAAAATGATTCTACAATTTATAATGTCTTTTTATTTGTCAATTGTCTGAAGAAAATTGTCACTCAAACATCAAATAAGTCTATACTTGTCAAACTTAGTCTTTGAGATACTGCATTGAAATGATTTCATTTGAAACTTAGTTTCAGTGAACACTTTAAACTTCATACAATTAGTATGTAGAGTGAAGCTCTTACTCAACAATTTGACTCTACAACAGTAAAAGCTATAACTGCAATATTGAATGAGCACTACATCTGCAACAACATCATCAATTATTGCAAGTCTGCAGACTATATTCAGATCATAATCTGTCATAATAAAATAGTTACACTGTTTACATTATCTTATCTCACAATTGTCTATCAAAATGTTGATTCTGAACTTCATCAAGATCTTTAAGATTTTACTGAGTTATCAGTATTGTCATTTGTTAAGAACATAAAGATCAAGAAATTCATATAATTTGATCTCTATGTGCAATGTCACTATACAAATTCATCATACTGTATTAATGTCTCATATTCATTGAATTCACAGTCTCAATATTGATCATCAAACCTATCATATAATTCTGCAACAACAACATCAAATTAGTTTCATAATCAGTTTTCATATCAGTATGAACAAAATGCATATTGATCTTATAATCAGTTGTTATATTGTCTGCATGAGTCATGAAACAACTGTAGTCACTTAGCTTTCACAGTTATACAAAATGAGTCTGTCAATAGTCATGAGTATACAATGTTATCACTGACAATATGAAGAACATTGTCAACAAGACTTACAAAGTTTACTACTACAATTCACTGAACAACACATACAAATTTATTGCAAAATGTTCTTGCTGTCACTTTCACTTCAATATGTACAACAAGTTCATAGAGCATATGCAAAGAGAAGAGCACAAGATATAGAGATTTGCATAGTAGTTACTATGAAGTTCTTCAATTGCTGTGATATTTGCTTTAGTGAATAAACATGTGTGAATGTCAGTTTTGCAATGAGAGCATTGCTTTTTTTGTTTTGTTGTAAGCATATTGTTATGATTAAACTCTAGATCTTTGCTTATTTAACTACTTACTCAGTCATGTCTATTCACTTAAATCTTATATAACTTCTGCACAGTAGTTAGAGCAGAACAACAACAGACTTATACTTATACTCTTGATACTGATAGTCACAACTTCACATTACATACTATTTACTATATAACATTAAGCTCAGTAGAACACTACTGAGAACTTAACTTCTCATTGTGAGTATTGCACTTTTGACACATATCAGTGAACATAAATTTCATTGATTAATTACAGACATCATATGCAAGTTGAAGTATGTATTCTTAATTCACTAATATTATATAATGCACTAATTTATAAATATTGATGAATATCTTTCATCTATTATTCTTAATTGATGTACAGAACAGCTGCAGAATTTAAATATAAAACTTTTAGATATTTATGTAGAGAATGCTTTTGCAGATAAATTATGATCTTATTGTGAGATCTATGTTCAGTTATACACAATTGTACAATGACAAATTCAATCAGAATTAGTGTTAATTCTGATTAAATTAATTAAATTATATAAAAAAATGTTTCTGATCAGAATTGAACAGATTGCAGAAAATAAATTTAATACTCAGTTAATAGATTAGAAACAAGACTTAGAGATTGTACAAAATGACAGTGAGATAAATATTTTCAAAGAAGAATTAAATCTCAACATACAGTCAAAAAATCTTGAGAAGAACTTATCTGACTGAAATATCTTCTATGTAACTTTCTTTCAAAATATATGTGTTATATAACATCAGAATATCTGAATTCACATTTACTAAATAATGTTAAAACTCAGATAGATCACATACAGAATGAAAAATCAAGCAGTATTGTGATTGATGTAATATTAAAAATTCAAATACTTTCAGTCAACAAGTAATCATTAATTTCAATATTATTTCAATCTTATCACATCATACAACAGCATCATCAGTACTATCATACATTTTTATTACAGCAGAAACTGCATGACAAACAATTAATATATAAATTCACAATACTTCTCATTCATATTTACATGCAGACATCAGTTCTCTAGACTTATGCAGCACTGTTGTTATTAATATTGTTGTGTTTAAAGCACATTGTATGATAGTGATTTTATGTTAAGAAACTTATATCTATAAAAGTGATCATAATAGACTTCATGAGATCAAGAAGTATGTAGAATGTGAAAATATTGATATGAGATGTTTTATTTATTGTTTTTTGCATTCAACATTGATCATATGATAACTTACATGTACTTGTTTTTAGAGAGATGCAGTATTCAACTCTATAATCATATTTTTAACAATTTTGAGATCTTTATTTGCACAGATCTTGTATTTAACATGTATTGATGAAATTATATTGTATGAAATATTATATTTCTCACACTTGTAAATGACTGAAGCAAAGAAAATTCAATTTATCTTGAATATAGTGCAAAGAACATCACAACAACTCTAAATTTGTTGATTTACTTTAAGTTCATATTCAGTGACTATTTAATATTTTTAATAGCTGAAAAGAAAACTGCTGTATTGTACAATGTTGAATTTATAAAGAAAGAAATTATTAAGAAGAAAAAGTTGTTCAAATTACTCATTAAGAAAATTAAAAGAGAAAATAAGTTAAAAATTAAACTGAATGTCAATTCATCTTCTGTTAAGATGAAGACAGCTGTTGTAAGTTGTATAATACTGCTTTAATAATATATATTGATTACTTTTATACAGTCTTTATGCACATCAACAAAATCTCACAATTCTGATTCAGATCTAAATTCAGATTTAAATTTATTATTAATAGATTTTTTATTTCTTGTGCATTGTACAAGATTGTCAACTGCATTAAACTAAAATATTTCTTAACTAAGTTCTATAGAGTACAATATTTAATATATAATATCTTAAAACTTTGTGATAAAGTATATAAAAACTTTGAAAATTTGTGATAGAATGTTTCACTTATATGAGACACTCAGATCTTAAAAATGCAAAAAAAATAATAACTTATTTGTTATATATTGCTGAAGCTTTGATCTTATAATCAGATTTAATAATTTTTATCATCTTTTTTATTTTTGATGATGATACATCATCTGTATTTTTATTTTGTATAATGCATTTAATATTATAATCATTTCTCTTACAATTTTCACAGACTTTCTGAAATTATCTCTTCAACTGTCAACACTTCATATATATTTTTTAAGTTTTCTTCACACAATAGTCACATGATTCTTCTGCTGACAATTCACTTTTGTTGTATGATGTTAATTAATTCACTGATTTTATTTACTTTTATAATTCATTTATTTTAACTGAATAAGAAGACTTTCTACTATTCAGATATTGTATGAAGAAGTATTTATTGTAGAATTTTCATAAAGTTGAAAATTGATGACAGAATATTGATTTATTAAAGTATAGTGATCTGAATGAGTTGCATGAGAAAGAAGCTACAATTTTTAATATACTTATTTTGTATAACATGAAGAAAAGTTAAATTAATGACACTTATCTCATCAGTGCTGCATTGAATGTGAAAATTGTCAATAACTAAGAGAGTGAGATTAGACATCATTGCACTGATCTCTTATTCAGCTTCAAGTGATCATCTGCATCTTTCTAGATATTGAAATGGTCACTAATTTAATTCTTGGTTGTTGTTAAGTCAGTCTTAGTTGCCCATAAATATGGTACAAACATCTATGCTGTATGCCGCTCGGGAGGTCTCCCGCACGTGGATGCACAAGAGCGTGCTTCGGCTTGGCTGATCTGTTTCTAGTGGCAGATTTGTGTCACCATTATCTTGAAACAAATGACAGCTGTCATACATCATGTCTGAGGTCAAAAGGGTTCTGATGACCCAACCTCAAGCTTGCTCCCTGTCATTATACCTAGAAGCTACAAGCCCGTTATGGCTAAACCCAAGCCAAGAAAAGAGGATAACGACCTTAGATAAGTACCGATGAGTATGTAGGCACAAATACCTAGCTTTCATACCAGTAACTTACACAAAAGTACAAGTAATCGACCTGATGATTGATACGACTCCACTTTACCGCCTTTGGAGGGGCATACCATGATTCGTTCAGTAGACATCCCCACAAGCAACGGTTAGGACAGCTTCTTTGACATTTGTCAGCCGTGGGAATGAGTTACTGCCAGGATGAGAAACAAAGACTTGCTCTCGGTGGGCTTGGCTCTTGCCTCAACTGTCATGCGCCGCACAACCCTCCAAACCACTCCGTTTGCGCCTGGAGCAGATGACCTGAATACCTGACGACGTCGTGTCTCACTCACCTTCTCTACCTACTCCAACCTCGACAAGACCTATCGTATCCTCATATCTCAACAAATCCTAATACCCTCTTTGGACCTGCGCTCTTTTTCTACCACGCAATCGACATCTCTACGGTCTTTACTGATTGTCTTCTTGGGTCAAGACATTATCTGGGGTTGCATGCGACCCCGGGTCATAGTTCTGGGATAGTTCACCGATCCTATTGGCTGGCTGTGGGGACAGTCATACGTTTACTGCACCCCGAAGTGGCCCTGTCAAATTAACACGATGACTCCAGCCGCTAGTACAGACGACATTGCTCTCGAGGAACGAGGGAGGCAGAGTCAAGAGTCGGGACAGGGGAAACGCCGTCAGCCAAGACGGTGGACGCTCATCGGTGGCCGGAACACACACCGTGAGGACTTGGCGGTATCGTTGGATGACTATGAGGATGACAAGAGACGCCCCGAGAAGTGGAGTTTTGGGGTTCTCAACGACAAAACGACGGATGAGGTGCCAGGTGCGTTTGAACTGTGAATTAGATGGTGACAGCACGGCTTCCGAAGCGGTAGCCACCACTTTGGTTGCAGACATGGTCTCGAACTTGTAGAGCCTCATCTGACACCGAAGAAGAAGGAACGCATGGGGGCTGGGCTCCGGTTATGAAACAAAGCTAATACGGTCGACTGGCAGGATCGGTTCTGCTTCTGTCTTCCCATCGTAACGAACCACTCGGGCTTCGCAATCAACCGGCAACCACATCTGGCTCCTCTTTACCATCTCCTTATCCACCCCAGTCGCGGCGAGAGTCAAGAATTTCGGCATCTGAATCGAAGAAAAAAACCGCAGATGGTCGTATTGTGCTTGATCCCCAGCCCGATGACTCGCTCAACGATCCTTTGAACTGGCCAGCATGGCGGAGAGACACTTCTCTCTTGTCTCTGGGGTTCTACTGCATGGTTGGCGGGGGCATGACACCAATCCTGGCTGCAGGCTTCAATAACGTCGCGACTACATACGGGGTCTCGATTCCACAAGTCGCTCTTACAACTGGTCTCTACATGATGGGTTTAGGGCTTGGATCTGTGATCGCGTCACCAACTGCAATTCTCTTTGGAAAGCGGCCCGTGTATCTGGTAGGAATTTTGCTCTTTTTAATTAGCGCAGTTTGGTGCGCTTTGTCACCGAATTATACGTCGCTGGTGATTGCTCGCATTTTCATGGGTCTCGCCGTTAGCCCTTGCGAATGTCTTCCTTCTGCCACTATCGCGGAGGTTTTCTTCTTGCATGAAAGGGCTTACCGAGTAGGGATTTATACGCTTCTTCTATTAGGTGGTAAGAACTTGGTGCCACTGGTGAGTGCGGTGATCATCCAGAGCTTAGGATGGCGATGGGTTTTCTGGTAGGTAATCTTCGACGTGAACTCGAGGCAAGCTGACCGAATTTAGGATAGTTGCAATGATCGTGGGGTTGTGCTTCGTCCTACTCTTTTTGTTCGTCCCGGAGACATTCTGGGATCGGACCCCACGACCAAAGAGCCGGGGACCAACTGTTACAAGCAGCCGCACTCTTCCCTCGGTAGTAGTCAATGCTCTCCATCCAAAGGCTGGCCCTGGGCTCCCGGGCGATGCAGCTGACGATATGCGGAAACTCGCACTTGGCAATTCAGCCGCGGCAAGGGCTGCAGCGCCAGGCACTCTTGCCGCAAGACGGCAGCAGAAGAATGGTCTCCATGTTGGCTTTGCCGCGTCCTCAGACACTCAAGGGTCTTCGGGTTTAGGGACTGATGAAGTGAAGCCCATGACTTTGTCAAGCCTTCCCGTTCATGATGCAGCAACTGGCACTTCTGGGGATGGCAAAACGCCCCACCCTCCTGGATTCTATGAAAGTCCGCCGGAGCCGGAGATGCACTTCGCGAAATCGACACTCTCACCTGCTAACCACGACGACTCCTGGAGAGTCGTACCGAGCGGAGGGGCGCCGAAAACACCCGGTTTGCACAGCTTCAATTCACCCTTCTATGTAACCGTGGAACAAGAAGGCACCGACTATCTGAGGAATGAGCGCCACGATGCCCCTCAAGTTGCGAGTCCCCTGCAAACAGCATATGTAGACCATCCAAAGTCACCTGAGAACTTCCTCAAATCACCCGAAGAGGACATGAAGTCACCAATGGAAGAACCCAAGCCACTGGTCCGATACACCACCTTCCTCAAGACGCAACCACCCAAGACCTTCGCACAAACTCTCAAACCGTGGAACGGCCGTCTCCGACACGACCGCTGGCTGCACGTCGCCTTCCGCCCCTTCATCCTCTTCGCCTACCCGTCCGTGCTCTGGAGCACGATGGTCTACTCCCTCAGCGTCGGCTGGCTCATCGTCCTCTCCGAATCCGTCTCCAGCATCTACCGCTCCGCCGACACCTACAACTTCAGCGCCCTCGGCACCGGCCTCGTCTACCTGAGCCCCTTCATCGGCGGCGTCCTCGGCACCGCCGTCGCCGGCAAGGTCTCCGACATCATCGTCCGCTTCATGAGCCGCCGCAACGGCGGCGTATACGAGCCCGAGTTCAGACTCGTCATGGCCATCCCCGTCGCGCTCGCCACGTGCGTCGGCCTCATGGGCTTCGGCTGGAGCGCCGCCGAACGCGACAGGTGGATCGTCCCAACCGTCTTCTTCGGCATCATCAGTTTCGGCTGCTCGCTGGGGAGTACCACGGCCATCACCTTCTGCGTCGATAGCTACAGGCAGTATGCCGGCGAGGCGCTCGTCACGCTGAACTTCTCGAAGAGTAAGTCGTTCTCGTTCAAGACACGTCGTACACCTCTCCATCTCCTTTCAAACTTGCTACTGACGGTTTCTTGCATCAGATATCTTCCACGGCCTCGTCTTCTCCCTCTTCTTCAACCATTGGCTCGAGTCCGACGGCTCCAAGAACGTCTTTCTGGCGCTAGGCGGCATTCAGCTCGCTTGTTTGCTGCTAACGATTCCTCTGTATATTTATGGTAAGCGCGCGAGAATGTGGACGGTGAGAAGGAACTTGATGGAGAAGTTTTGATGCTTGTTTCCGGCGCAGCTTCTTTGGCGCTGGTCTTGTTAGGGCTCTCGGGTTTCGGTCCGGTGTTTTGTGAGTTCGGGGAATTGGCGTTCGCTGTGCGGGTCGGTGTGCATGTGGTTGGTTGGAGTTTTGTGTCACAGGTGGAGCGTTTGGATTGGACTAGGTGTGGAGGTAGAGTTCGTGAAAGTAGAGATATTATTAGCCCATCGGTGTCATTACTTCTCTCCTTGCCTCTGTTATTTGACGCACTCGCTCACGTCAAAGCCGAGATTGTTTGTCACACTACTCTGAAACATCTTAGCGCAGCACCATAAGCAGAAGCGGACCGCGTGACTCCATGTGGGAATTCAGAGCATCTCGTTACTCATGATCAAACTAGCCTTTTCGGAACTCGTTACCCGTAATATCCTGTCAACCACTAAGGTCTTGGATACCGGTCATCGTTCGTGTTCTGACATCTGAAGGGGACATCACCCACCACAACAGCGAGAGACGTCTGCACCATTGAGTAGCTTTGGATTCTTTGGACAGAGTAACATGACCCAAGGTCAACAGAGACGGCCAGAAACTGAACTATAGGGGTTTCAAAGATCTTTCAAACATTCTGAAGCACAGATCTCATCTTATCCTTTGATCTCTCATTCGGCCATCTCATGCTCTGGCAATGCGCTCTTTCTTACTTGGTATCTTTATGGTCTTCCCAGAACGGAGAAAGAGGCATTGGAGGGCGTTTCAGCGTGATATATGTCCAATAAACGTCAAGGACTTGATATCGTCCACCAAGATAAAGCCAACAGTCATCTCACGCATGGGTAGCACTCAGTCGCAACAATGTCTTAGTGTTGATACAGGTTTTCTTTGTCTGACGTGCTGAGCGAACCTGGGCCGGTTGCGATCATGGGCGGACCGTGATTCTTGTGAGTGGTTCCAATCCTGGAGGTTTGGCTCTAGGTGGACAACCGGTTTTGTGTATCGGCTTTGGAGATGATGCTCGACTTTGGGATCTCTAGACTGTTTGAAACTAGGGCTGTGAGGTAGCCTGAATGTTCATCGTCTGTTGGGTAGGAGCAACAAGGCCATCGAAGTACGAGATTTGATGTATTGGCGACGGTATCTTGATAGTCTGTGCGGATCTGCAAGTAGAATTTCCCAATCTGATCGCCACACCGGCCCCTCCCGCGACCGCAAGTTTCAAAACCAAGCTCTCCTCTCCAGCTTCTCTCTCAACTTCTCCGCATCATTTTCGGACGTCGGCCCTCGGTAGGAAAGCACCTCTCCATGAGCGCCTAGCCATATATCAAGGTGGAAGATCTCATGGCCGCCGAGTAATAGCAACGCGGTGACCGATAGCCCACCCTTCCTTGCCAACGCCTGCGTGCTAAGACGAGACGTGAGTATGCCGGCCACCTGCTCCGCTAGCTTCGCGGGCGCGTAGCGTTCGGTCAGGAGCTTCGCCCAGGGGTTCTGGTCTTCGGCGCCGGCGGGCATGGCGAGCGCCGTCGAATGCGGTGACTGCGCGTCTAGCCAATAGGAGCGGATCTGGTCAGTTCGGTCTGAGCCTTCAAATTCAACGTGCATCGAGAACGACACGGTTAGGTGGTGGAGTTTGTGAAGATGTCGAAGAGGGGCGAGAAAGGCCGAATCGCCACTCACAGGGCGGTGGAGTTGGGGCGCGCCGCGGAAGCCGCACAGCTTCAAGGTCGTGATGGTGGAGGCGTGGTGGAGGACGACCGTCTCCAGCAGCGTGTATTTGCTGGGGTTGTATGTGGGTACGAATGGCGAGAATGAAGAAGAGACTTCCGCTTGCAGTGAGGTCCAGGCCTCCGCCTTCAGAGGATTTGCTAAGTCTTCGCCGTGCGTCTCGCGGATACTCAACAAATCTTCGAAGAGAGCATCGCGGACGGGTGACGGCGGACGGGCCCAGCTGTCAATGGGAGGAAATGCCATCCCGATAATTACTAGCTTCCGCAGCGGAGAGAAGTGGACTGCTCGGACGATCTCGTTCCGCTCATCAAATGGAATACCTCCTTCGATCTTCAAGACGTCCAGAGTAGACAGGTGCGGAGCAATATGTTCAACGAAGAAGCGTCGTCTCATTCCTGTTCTCTGGGCGGTGAAATCCACCCCATCTATATGGTCGGTAAGGCGTTCTTCGTGGAAAAAGAAGTCGGTGTCGATCCTGAGTTCCTTCAGGGTTCGACTGAGAGTCATCACCACGTCTTCTGCCCGGGAAGTCAGATGCGGTGGAGATGCAGGATGGAAGAAATGTTCCAAAGGCCAAGCAAGACACTGGATTTGGGGGTGTCTCTCCAAGAACTGCAACCAATCGCCTCCAAGGAGCGCAATAGAAGTGTCTGGGCTGAATTTGGTGTCTACGGTCGCCGCGTTACGTACTTGAAAGGCACGCAAATTAGGGAACGTCGTATGAGCGATCCAACCGTTGGTCATAAGAGGCATAATATCCAAAACCCAATCCAGGTTCAACGACGTAAGTGTAGAGCTGGACGTGGTGACTAGGTGCGACACAAGCCAGGCGGGCTCTTCGTCTTTAAAATGTGGACTGTCATGCCACTTTGAATCTGCTACACTATGATCAACCTCATCTTCGGGTCCGCCGAGTCCTTCGGTTCCGGGAAGACGCTCGTAAATGCCTTCATCTAACCTAGCTGCCATCAAAGATCTTCTTTCCAAACTTCCAGTTTCTGAATCTTCACTGCTAAGATAGGATGGGCGCCACCCGTCACTAATGATTATCCTCAACATGCTCATGCGATCCCTCCCCCAGACGAACGCCTCTCCCAACGTTGACAGTTCAGTCTTGGCTCTTAGCCTTCGGATCCGTATGCTTCGGAGCCCTTCCATCAGGGCATCGGCTCCAACACGCTGAAATAGATTTTCCAGACAGCAGCTCTCTAGCCAGAGACGTGTAACGGAATGCTGGTGGTTTCGAGCCCTTCTGAAAAAGCCTTCAAGGAGACCAATGGTTATTCTATGATGCCCGTAGATAATTCTAAGCGTATAGACATTAACGAGATTGTGAATGGCCCGCGAAAGCAGCGCCAACGTCCTCCCATCACTGGAAAGGTTCGGACCCTGGAGGGATTCACGTGGGAGTTCAAAGAATGCATCCGGCGGAGGAGCATGGCATCTGTGCGTCAGATCTTGAACTTTAGAAGCCAGATAAGGGTTCTTCGCGAGCACGAGCAACATGCGAATCATCGGTGTGTCATCATGCACATCACCTGTTTCATCATTGCGGCAGTCGACCAGCTCTATGGCTCGATACAGATGGGGCACCACTCGGTGATAGCAGTGCCACGAAGCTAGAGCGGTATTGTGTTGTTCCACGCGATTGAGTCTCATACAAATCTCGTTCAGGAGCTCATCTGGCAGCGATTCAAGACGAGATTGCACCATGTCGACGGGTATGTGTAAGGTATCCTCGGTGTGGCGATGATATGCTAATCTTATTGTTTCCGGTTATTGCGAACCAAGTACGAGGCGTACCATGCACCTAACCTGCCACCAGATCGGTAGATCGGTCGGGTGACTGAACGAAGGTAGAGGCCGGTGAGCGGCGATGTTGAAACGCCAACTATGACGATAAACTCGAGGTATAGATTAGCACCAAATCCTTTGAGAACAGGTAACGTCTTCTAGGATTAAGCGAAAATGATGGGGTAGCGAAAATCTAACCATTTTTACCCATACACCACACCTAATCAGACAGTGGTTCCAGGCTTACCACACCTAAACTCACGCCTAAACTCACATCTAAGTCCAAGCCTAAACTCATGTGTAAACTCATGTGTAAACTCATGTCTAAACTTCATTAAAACATAATTTCAACATAACTTTTCTGAATGAAAGCAGAAGTGAAATTTGTATGAAAATTCAAATATAATCTACAGAGAATTCTACATGCGATGAATGTGACTTGAAATGTTGATTTAGGTGTGGATTTAAGTGTGGGTTTGGGCATGGGTTTAGGCATGGGTTTAGGCATGGGTTTAGGCGTGGGTTTAGGCGTGGGTTTAGGCATGAGTTTAGGTGCAATAAGCCTAGAACCACTGTCTGATTAGGCGGGCTGTACAGGTAAAAATTCAGTGGTGTACTTCATCTGGTTACTTTTCGCTTCCCCATCATTTTCGCTTAATCCTAGAAGACGTTACCGAGTGTCTTGAAACGAGTTAGATCGAGGGTGTAACCCTGACCAAGTTGAGTACTCTATGCACGAGCCCGAGATCTGCACGTTTCAACGGCTCGGCGGGTGGCCTGGATGTGAGGTGGTGGAGTACAAGTACTTGTACATACACCATACCTGAGGCGTATGGGGAGAGGAATCAGTGGCACCTTGCCCGGTACGCTGCCTGGTAGAGTAAGTTTACCACGTACAGTAGTATCACCGGCCCGTCTCGTACCCGTGTACAGTACCCGTTGATCTCCACTTAGATCCCGTCCTCCCCGCACGTTAACTTATCCTTGGCCATGTTCACACATACACATACACGTCTCCGTAACTCGCCCTCTCCCGCCGCTGCAATCGTCTCGGACCATGGGCCTGACTCGGGCCTGGTCCGCACCCATACCTAAGGTAGCAACCTGTTTAGCATCACCTAACGAGCGAATCAAATGGACTTGTCCTGCACGAGTTCCTCCCTCTAGCTTTCCTCATTCGACAACTAGAATAAGGCACCTTGTGAGGCACTATTTAAACATCATGGCGTCCACCGTGTTACAGTTTCCCATCAGCATTCTCACTGCACTTGGCTTTCGGAATAGCAGCGAGCAATGGCACTTTGGGGAAGCATGTTTCTCGGTGCTCTTACAGTGCTAACATCAATCCCTACCATATTATCTGCTCCAACCCAACGTTTGGAGCGACAAGTCTCCGCCGTCCCGTCCTTCGTGCTACAATACGGTCAGTGGTGCCTCTCAATATATGTTAGCAGATCATGATACTGATATGTCGGCCAGCACCTGTTGTCTGGCTCCACTCTCAGGATCCCTATCTCCCCTCCGATATTGGATCACAACTCGCCCACACTAAGGCGGAGATCAACCATACTCCAATCAATGGCGCGCCCAGCCCATTGACCTTGGACAATCTCGACTCTCTAAACTCACAAGGTGGATCCAGTATATACCTAACATCTCTCGACGACATCACTCAAAACCCGTCCTGGCTCAAAGGTGTGGCGCCTGACGGAAACGGCAAAACGAATGGCGCTGTCAGCTCTGCTATCATCGTCAACGACCATGGGGCTGGCCTGGTCGACGCCTTTTACTTCTACTTCTATGCTTACAATGAAGGCAACACCGTTTTGGGGCAAGAGTTCGGAGACCACGTTGGCGACTGGGAGCACAACATGATTCGTTTCAGTAATGGAGTTCCTCAAGCCGTTTGGTACAGCCAGCATGCCAACGGGGAGGCTTTCACCTATGACGCCGTCGAAAAGCGCGGGCAGCGGCCTGTCTCCTACAGCGCCAAGGGCTCGCATGCTAACTACGGCACTGCTGGGTCAGTATTACTCTCTATATATATCCGTAAGCTTATAATATTTGCAGTACCCATGATCATACCATCCCAAACTTGAACCTTCCGGCAGGCTTCCTGGAGGATCACTGCGACCAAGGCAAGCTTTGGGATCCTGCCCTCTCCGCTTATTTCTATCAATATGATCCGCTGCTCAAAACATTCCACGCGTACGACCCAAGCTATCCGACGCATTGGTTGTACTACGTCGGGCAGTGGGGAAACCAGCAATTGCCGGACTCGAACCCAAAGCAGAGAAACTTCTTTGGGCAGCGCAAGTATACGAATGGACCGACGGGCCCGGAAGACAAGCAGCTCAACCGAACCGAGGTGTGTCCTGATAATGGAACCCCCTGCTTTGTGAGGCCGCTCCTAGGGCCGTAATGTAAGGACGAATCCGGGGCCACGTGCAGTTGATATATGACTGTATTTTTCTAAATTTGAGAATAAACCTAACGTTCCATATGTATGGGGCTGGCAACATGTTCTGCGCCACAAGCCTACCCCAGAAAACGTGCTTGTGAGACAGGTCCAACCTTAGCTCTCCCGACACGTGCAGAAAGTGTATCTGCCGAGGTGCCCTTGGTAGCTTCCTCGACTACAGACATTTGACTCGAGGTTCTAAATACAACTACCACTTCTCACTTACAACAAAGGCTATATAAACTGCTAGTCCTGAATTGATACAGAGCATACCTTACTGACTCAGTTTCGGGAATCCAAGGTAAGTACGGATTAGGTAAGTATCAGCAGAACTCGGACCCTGAGTAGCCCCTGAAACCTTACTCGGGCGCTTGTTTCAGCAATGTGCTCTCCCGATTGGCTTCCCGAGCCCAAAGTTAACTAAGCTGGGATATCATCATACCTATAAGGTAGTGCCTTGCAATATACGAAAAGCAATCAATGGATTGATTTCCCCTTAAACCTCCCAATCTGTTTAATTTCAGAGACATCTGCTCTACACGATCATCATTCTTCGCCAAGGTGTTCAGCTGGTCTGAATTCAATCTCAGTATAGTGTTGATATTTGCTACCTACCGGCGCTTTTGTCACAGTCTAAGAGCCTGAATCGCGGAATAGGAGCGTGAGGTTGCGCACTGAAGTTAGCCGCTGGATGCAAGACCATTCATTGCAGACAGAGAGGTACTGTACTTGCCATTTTGTCACCGCTGCGACTTCATTCACGACCTGGGATGCAGCGATCAGCTCATAAGGGTGTAACAACCGCGGTTTGCTGACGGGGTAACCTGAGCTAGAACAAACGACCCTCCAAAGCAGCAAGAATCACTTCATACGGTTGGTTGAAAGTATTCCTACCTCGCGCGACTTCTAAGTGAGATCAAATAGGTAGCGTCTGTTCGCTTGTGTCAAGGATAGAACAAGGCATCATCGACCGTCACCATGGTCACCACATCACCCACCTTCCGTCCTCGAACGTCGGAGAAGTCGCCATCACCTGAAGATACAGCGCTCCCATCGATTCCAGAAGGAAATGGCAAGCCAGTGCCACCCCGTCGGACAAGCCTAGGCTTCTTGCGACGAGCCAAATCAGGCGAGCCACTGAACGGCAGTACCAGGAGCGCGTCCGGAGGGAAGCTGACCAAGAAGCAACAACGCGTCGCACAAGAGCAGGAGCAACTGCGCCAAGAACGAGAAGCTGCTGAGAGGGCCAAGTATCCTCCAAAGCTGCCGGACTTCTCCCCTTCACCACAACTGCGAACTTTTGGAGGAGAGGAGACGTCCTCGGATAGCGAGGTTTTGGGGTCGAACAGAGCAGCTGGATATAATACACGATATATGCCGAGAAGCTCAATGGAGAATCCAATTCCCACGATTCCCACGAACTCATACGGCGTACCCATGCCTCCACTTCCTGGCACTGCGATCTCTGGAGAGAATGGAGAATATGTAGATCCGTATGCCAGGACCGAAAGTATGACGCATCGTGGACGGTACAGTTACGCGAGTAGTGCAGTGAGCACGATCAACAGTCCGAGAAGAGTTCGACGGAGGAAGGATCCAACACCGTTCAAGTAAGCCAAGGTCACATCCATCCTCTTGAGATCTGACACATTACTGATTTATTCCGAACAGCATCCTCGTTATCGGAACTCGAAACTCAGGCAAGACCTCCTTTCTCAACTTCCTCCGCACGTCACTCGCCTTGCCACCTCGGAAACAACGACACGCTCGTACGAATGTCGCCTCCGCTACGAACTCTCCGCCCCCCTCGTCTGCTGGCTCCCCCAACTTCAGGTCACACTATGTTGAGACGGAGATTGACGGTGAACGGATTGGCTTGACGTTGTGGGACTCACAAGGCTTGGAGAAGAGTATCGTGGACTTGCAGCTCAGGGAAATGAGCAGTTTCCTCGAAAGCAAGTTCGAGGATACCTTCAGCGAGGAAATGAAAGTCGTCCGTGCTCCAGGCATACGGGACACCCACATTCACTGCGTCTTCCTCGTTCTCGACCCTGTACGTCTTGACGCAAACGTTGCCGCGGCGCAGGCAATGGCGAACAGCACCACAAATGGAGGATATACGGGCGACAAGCCTTTTCAGTTTGTTGGAGGCCTAGACGAAGATCTCGACTTGCAAGTATTTCGCACTCTGCAAGGCAAGACGACCGTCATTCCCGTCATCAGCAAAGCCGACACCATCACCACCGCCCACATGGCGTTCCTGAAGAAGACCGTATCAGACAGTCTCAAGAAAGCAAATATCGACCCACTCGAAGCCCTCGGCCTTGACGACGTCGAAGGCGAATGTAACACTGACCCCCTCGACGAGCGCGAAGAGGATGCCGAACTTGCCAAAAGGCCCTCCAATCCCGATGACGTCTCCTCCACCCAAAGCACCTCCTCCGACTCCGAACCCCATTCCCCCAAGAAATCAAAACGCCCCCTCTCCCACGTCCGGGATCCCTCTTCCGTCTCGCAATCTTTTCCCTCCTCAGCCACGGAAACACCGTATCTCCCGCTCTCCATCATCAGTCCGGACATGTACGACACGACGCCCGGTCCAGGCGGGAAAGTTGGGCGTAAGTTCCCCTGGGGGTTCGCAGATCCGCACAATATCGAGCATTGCGATTTCCTGCGGTTGAAGGAGGCCGTCTTTGCGGAGTGGAGGGGCGAGTTGCGGGAGGCCAGTCGGGATCTGTGGTACGAAGGTTGGAGGACGAGCCGGTTGAACACGAGGGCGGGACGCTTGGGTGCTGGTGGAAGTGGGAGGCGGTGATGATGACTTTGCCGATGGCTCTAGGTCTGATATGAACCCTCCTTTTGTCATTACGAGGCTGGGCGGCTCCGCTGGTTCTTTCTTCGCGCTACATACCCACATTTTCCCTTTATGATTTACAGGCCGTGCTTCTTTCGGCCCCCTTACTTCCTTCAACTTCATGTTTCACTTTTTGCGCTGAGCGCCAATCTACCTCCACCCGGTCAACGACTATCTCACCTTACCTTCTCAATACCTTTTTCTTTCTCGTCAATGTCTAAGATTGGCTGCAGTTTACCGGCTAGGATATGTAGGTACGGTATTTTAGCTTCGTTGTGGGGATTTACTGGGAGGTAGCTTGTACCTTGTAGTCTACTCGACTGTACTCTAAATCAGATACCTAGTCAGATATGAAGTGACCCTTACGAGCAGGACAGTGATTACGGGATATGAATCAATAAGTATAGCTGCTCCGCGTATCGACGGGAGCGGGAGGGTGGCTGGGGTGTCTTGCCCCTTGCATAGGTACCTAGATTCTGCGTCCTGTATTTAGTTGGAGTAGGACATGCCGTGGTATAAGGGACTCTGATGAGCACCATGGACGTTGATATTGACGATTTCTACCACTTCTCAAACATGTCTTTCCATATCTTTTGCAAAAGTATTCTCCCAGATCAGCTAGTCGCATCGGGAAGAGAAAGTGATCAAGCGGCGAGTAAGTCAACCCACTCCCAGAAAACCACCAACCCACCAACCCAACAGAACTTCCTCCCCACTCTATCTCCCATCCCCCTCGCCTTTCTGGCTATTCCCGCCCCCCTCCATCATCCACCACACCTCACCTCCTTCCACGACACAGCTCCCCACAAAAGTCGCCCCAATCGCCCCTCGTCCCCTCCTCGACGTCGTCCTCGAGCCGGTGCCCGTACCGTTTCCGATACGCGACCTTGACGCGCTCCAGGTGCGACCGGTCCCAGTGGAAGCGCACGAGGCGCGAGATCAGCAGCTCGGTGCGGTCGCGCGACGTCTCGGTCGCGAGGGCCTGGTGCAGCAGCAGGGCGTCGCGGACGGGCCGGTTCAGGACACCGTTGAGGATGTGCGCGAGGGTCTCGCCCTGTGGGGTTTGGGTGTTAGATATGGGGATGATAAGGGGCTTAGGAACGAGGGTGGGAGTGGGAGAGTTCTGGCGAGGGAGGGGACGGGAAGGAAGGGAGGCGAAGCGGGGGACGTACGACAAGATTTTGCGACTTGCGAATCATTTCCCGCGCAAAGTTCTTCTTGTAGGTGCGCTCGAAGACCTGGAGGACTTCACGGAGGTGCTTGTCGGAGCGGACGACGACGATGTTGATCATGGCCGTCTCGCCGCCCTCCTTGGCGGTCAGGGCGCGATGAAGGTCCTGCACGTCGCGCCGCACGAGGTCGATAGAGAGCGGGGCGCTCTCCTCCTGTCGGCGCTCCTCGAGCACGAGCAGGACGGCGGCGCGGAACTTGTCGGCTTTGAGCTCGGCTTTCATGCATCTCTCCAGCGAGTCGCCGTAGCGTTTGTCGCGGAAGGAGTCTTTGATGGCGATGATCTCGGCGTTGGTGCGGCCCATGAGGCTTTCGATCAGGAGCTCGCGCCGCGACGAGTTGGACTGGTACCAGAAGTTGGCCCAGTGCGCTTCGCTTTCCCACCGGCCGAGGGCGGTGGCGTAGGCCACTTTGCCGAGGTTGCCCGTCACTTTCAGTTTGATGTGCTTGGCGATGTTGATGCCTTTGCCTTGGACTTTGACGTGTTTTTTGTATTCGATCCGTAGTTGCATGATCTCTTCGTCCGAGAGACGTGGGAGGATCTCGATCAGAGGGTCCGGGTCGGGCTTGGAGTGCTTGAGGGCTTCGGCAAGGGCTTTGGCGTCCGGAGCCGGGTCGTAGAACGAGACGCGCTTGTGCATGCGGCGCCGATGACCGTGCCCACGGGAGTCATCGGACGAGTAGTCCGCCCCACCTCCTGATAGGGGCTCCAGATCGTCGAGGTCGTCGTCCATGTTGCTTGGTAGCATCATGGGCGACGGCATGGGAGATATGGATTGGTAAGTTCCGTGGTAGGCTTCGAGCAACGGGCTCCCTGGTGGCAAAGCGCCGGGCATGCCATGTCCGTGGCCATGGCTCGTCGATACACTTAGAGAGGCGGCCCCGCCGCCACTGACGGACAGACTGTGCATACGGGCTCCCAGGCCAGCAGATGGAGGGTTGTGCAGAACACCGCCACCAGGAGCGATCTCGACGACTTGGTTGTGTGGGGACTGGGTGTACGGTACTTTGGGCTCCGTCTTGGAGGAGTAGGTAATATGCTGGGAAGGCTGAGCATACTGGTACCGCTCCGGATGAGCATACTCCGGTCGGCCAGTGTGAGAGCTTATCGAGGAGGAATGGGCGCGATGATGGTCGGGACTGGAGGGCTGTCCATACGGCTGATGTGGTTGTTGAACGTACTGTACAGGAGCCGGCTGTGCATATTGCGGGTGAGGCGAGTGGCTGCCTCCAAAATTGACATTGACATTGCTCGAAGCGTTTAGTGACAAGTGTCTCTCATGCTCTGTTCTGGGTGATGGAGGAAGCCGGCCACTCCGCTCTGCGTCGGTCCGTGCATAGTCGTAACCGTACTGACCTGGCGGCACGTAGCCAGGTTGCTCGCACGCAGGTATGGGGGCATACTCGGTCTGACTGGTGTAGCTCATATGCTGAGACTGAAGGTAATCTGTCGGCTGAGCATGTTCGTACCGGTCGGGTTGAGCATAGCTTGGGTGATACCCAGGGCCCGGCGACGACGGTCGGCGGTGGTAGTCATGCCGGGGATCACTTGCGGTCGCGTAGCCGCGAGTAAGTGCTGAGGAGGGTGTCTCCGGAGCATAACGCTGAGGCGGAGGCTCATTTTTTGGAGACGCGACTTTATACCTGGGAGAATCGGAATCGGAATCGGAATCATAATATTTCTTGGCGGGTGGTTTGGGTTTACTTGCTGGAAGCGGCGACGGTGCGCGAGTGTCGCGAGACCTGGACCTCTCGTCGCGACGACCCGGCGATCTGGACCGGCCGCGCGAGCGAGAGTCACTCACAAAGAGTGACATAACTTAGACTCGGTTTTCTGCTGTTATGATTTGTCTCTTCCTTAAGTTTGAATGAGAAGGTGAAAGATGAAGGAAAAATTGAATTCAAATTCTTCGCTCTCCCATCAGCCCTAGCATGTCAGCTGAAGCTCTCCCGCCTTCTTTGCCTTGGAGCTCGAGTGGGGCCGCAGCAGTAGAGTAAGCCAGAAGGGAGCATGGTGGCTTGCCTGCCGTGCAGCTACGTGGGGGCCAAACCATTCATAACCCAATTGATCCCTCCGGGTCGTGCAGAACCATTCGGTGAGACCGATATCTTATCCTATTCTCCTTCTCAGATAAGAAACAGGTTGGATGAGAATGATGCCATTATCATGAAGCGTTGTTTGAGCGCTGGTAGCTGAGCGATCGAGGGTAAAGTTGTTTGCTTAGTCAGCCAGGGCCCAGCTCCAACAGCTCTACATTGAGTTGAATGATATCTACCCATTGACATTCCAGTTTACTCGTCAGACATCTTAGTTCGAAATTGCAGCACACAAAATCTCAAGTATGGTTCAGATGTTGTATGACACACAAGAACCAGCAGAGACCGCAATAACATTCAATCCCACCGGCCCCTGATGACTGGCCTCGCAGGATCCCACGGCCCAGTAACGACGTTCTTATATTTCTGCAACCTGATCAACCACCAACTGCATCCACCCATCACCAAGCACGTGAGCAGGCCTCCGAGTACGACTCCGACCCCTGCTGCCTTCCACCCTCCACCGGACACCGTCACGCCGACCCCGCCGCCAGCCCCTATGACGAGAAGGATTGTAAGCAGAAGATGCCCACACCAAGACCTGTGACGTAGGTGCCGCCGGAACACTGGGAAGAGACCAAAGACCTCGATAGAAAAGAGAGTTAAGGAAAAGACGTGGGTGGTGCTGGGCAGCCGGGAGGCCAAAACAGTAGATGCCATTAGGGCGGCGTTTGTGGAGAGGGATGCGGGAAACCTTTTCATTATCAGTCCACTTCTCTCTCAAAAAATAGATGCAAGGAACAAGACTACTCACTTGACGCCCACACCACCACCGTAGTCGAAGAAGAAGACATTGATGCACATCAACCAGCAACTCATCGCCCAGATTGAATCACTCGTTGTGGACTTGGTCAGAGATTTGAGGATCGGGCTCAGACCAAGAAGAGCACAGTAGATTAGGATCGCTGACTTGGCAGTCGCGAGACGCTGCTGGTTGCGGGGTGAAAACGGAGATGCCGGCGCCCCATACGGTGGGAAGTAGCTGTAGTTGGCAAAATTCGCAGCCCCAGTTGGATGGCCTGACGTGACCGGTGACAGCCCCGAGTAGTTGGAGTGTAAAGAAGTCGCACTTCCGCTGTGCGAGTAGTCCTGCCTTGCCGGTAAACTCGATGTCATGAGCGTCAATCCTAATCCCAGCCCAGCCCCTTCCTTGCCTTGCGGTCCCGCCACATTGTTCGAACTCCCCGCTGAGCTCGCACTGCTTCCGTAGTCTGCGCTCTCCGTGCTGGCCTCTAAAATGGCTCGAGCCGCCTCCTCCTGGCCAACCCACCAGTCCCATAATCCCCACCCCAACACTGTCCCTAAACTGCCCCAACTGACGACCGAGACGGGGGATATCCGTTCTTGGAATATACCGACGAAGCAGCACACGAAGACGATGACGGAGCAGACATGCTGCACGATGACGGTAGAGTCCGCGACCAAGGGCCAGAAGTCATAAGGCTGCAGACGGGGGTTACGCTGCAGGTGATCGAGGAAGGTTTCTTCGTCGGTGTAGTTGTCCGGATCTGCACGATATTACAGCGTAAGTACGAATTCAACATCACAGTCCGTTCGGTGGAGTCTAATAGCACAGGTATCGCACACGATTGCTTCACCCAAAGCAACTTCTTCCAGACTCCCTTCCGTCTTCGACTCGCGCTGCGTCCGCGTTCTTTCTCGCGCGTTCGCCTGCTCCGTGTCGCGCTCACAGTTCTCGCAGAAGGTAGAGTTACGTCGGCGCCGTTCGCCAAGCTGTTGCTTCCTAGCACGGCCTCTCGGCGTCGTCGTGGTGGTGAATGCGCGTAAAAGGCATCTTCAGGGGCGAGATGGTTTGGATCGGAGAAGGTACGGGCTTGTAGGGATGGGTGAGCGTTCGCATTGATCTCGGCGTGCCTGCCGGTAGGTGCAGCCATCTGGGATATTACCCTTTACTGGCTGTAGATGTTGTCGGAGTTCCATCAGGATCGATGCAACGAGTGTATGGGATTAGGCAAACATGATGGTTGAGGGATCTACTCCGTACCGCTGACTTATCTCAAGGGCTCAGAAATTCAGAGCGTGAAATCGACAACCCCCACAGACAATCTACAAGAGGGCAATACAACCTACTTCCTCTATACGGGAGGATGCTCATCACAGCGTGTTCAGGTTTTGCTTTGGCTCGCCATAAATTGAACTTTTGCATATTTCCCTTTCTTCTCTCCCAAAACATGCCAAAAGCAGTCAAAGCTATCATCCCATCCTGCTTCGGCTGAAATATCCTCCGCGGCAGCAAGAATCGGGCCTGAAGTATATCCTACCGTGATGGTCCTCATGTTCATCCGATTGTAACGAGGGATCACGTTCTGCCAAGTCGGTGTACAGTTCCTCCAAATGCGACAGTCCCCGGTCGGTGAAACCTTGACCCGTATGATGGGGCTTCAGGCCCGCGGCCTGTGCCCTCCCTTGCAGCCGCTACTGAATACGACGCCATTCGGTGTATCTATCATTAAGGTGGAGAGATATCAATGTTCCGTCAGAGTTGAGCCTCTTGCATAACCCTAGAGCAAGACACAATATAAATTCGAAATCTCACGCTTTGGACGACTTCCCCAGCGTTCGAGAGCTTTCTTCAATCACTGTATTCGTTCATATCACTGCCAACTGGAACAATGGAAAATCTCCAACCAAAGACTGCAAACCTACCCCTTTACGCCATTCCAACCGCCTACACCTTTGCAATTGTACCACATTGCTACTATCTGGTGCGGATGATGATCGCATCTGGCGGCAAGTGGACCAACGTAGCGTGAGACCCTCAACCCTTCTGTTTCTGATGAAAACCGCTAACAGTTCCAGGCCTCGTGGTAACTTCGAAGCTCTGAAGGACAAAGTACCACAGGAGGTTTGGAGCAGATGCTTCCGTGCGAGGGGTGCACATATCAACGCCCTAGAGGGCTTCCCCTTGTTTGCGGCCGCAATGGTATGTACACTCTGGCTTCGACTTACCAGTACAGATCCGGCTGATCGCGGGAGTAGATTGCCGGAAATATGGTCCAGCTGCCAGCGCAGGAGATGAACTCCCTCGCGGTGCAATATCTTGGCGTGCGGGCGTTATATTCGGTGGTTTATATAGGAGTGCGGTCTGAAGCATTGAGCTACCTCCGGACGAGCTTGTGGGCTTGGAGCATTGGGATCCCCATCTGGGCACTCGTCAAGGCGGGGCGGGCTCTGAATGATGCCTAAGTGATGTAGCATTTGAACCTAAATCCGTTGAAAGAGTCCCTTTTCAGGCGCCGTTCCGGAGCATGTTTGGAGAAAGGTGGTACTCGCTACCCTACTATCCAAGAATTAGTATACGAAGAATAATCATTAAATGGCGGTTCGGAAGACCCAGGGTCGCGATCCTTATGAACATGTTAGGTGTACTGTATGGGCCCGGAAAAGCAACATTGTGTCTGTTCAGATTGCTGGGAAGCACGTTGTAACTTTCTACGTGAGGAAGAGTCAAGGTCAGTCTCGTAGCTCGAAGTATCAACAATAAATTACGCGGACTAGGCAGTTTCTGGTCGAACATGTATCGATTCTCGGAATAGATTACAAGCTTCGCTAAGCCCTAAACTTCTTCTACATCTCTTCTCAGTATCGCACACACCACCAGTTCCGCCGCATTTCCAATATTCGCGGTGCAAATCCGCAATCTACCAATGACAATCCGACTCATGTCGAGCTTAAAAGTATTTCGTAACTGAGGAATATAGCTACCTACAGCTGGATCCCGAAATGGGCCGGGCTCACTGCAAACCGTGCGGATGCTGCGGAGCACTTTATAACGCGCTCTTATGCTATAGTTCTCATCTGTTCTCTCCATTCTTGCTTTCTCTTAACATCGGCTTAGAAGAGTTCCGCTGTTACTATCATTTCTGTATACGACTTTGACGAATTCAAAGCGCTTGAGAGACCGTCTTAGACCTTCCATTGGATAGGGCTTTCATTCTTCGCTTGAGCAGCATACACTACGAAACCTGCGGCAACATGAAGACACCAGGGTTTTATCTCTCCGTTGTCACGACCCTCGCATCTTTCCTCGTCACAGCGTCTCCTCTACCCTCGACTTGCCACTGCGCCACTGGCTTACCCAACTCACTCTCCACGCCCACGCTTCCCGTTTCACGAACGCGGCTACTCGACTGCGAATATCTCTGCGAATACGTCTCCATAGATCTCGCCCTTAACCTCGAAGAGACCGAGGTGCACCTCAATTTCGAGGATCTCGGTACCCCAATCGAAGGTGCCGAGCGGCCTATACCCACATCGGTGCTTATGCAGTTATCATCAAAGTCCGAGGACAAGTCATCTGCTCCTTCGCAAACCGCCACGCCGACAATCTATTACAACATTCCATCCGGCCAGGATGGCCGAGACAAGGGACTATTCGACGACTTCGAGCAGCGACACCTTTTAGTCATTCTCCTTGGGTTGCTTGCCCTTGTTCTGGTCGCAGTGATCAGCGTGGAGGTTGAGCAGTGGTGGAATGGGTGGGAAACCTGACTTCCAATTGCTGGACTTTGAGAATGGTGCTGATGGATCGTAGAGAACCTTGTGCGATTCTGCCCCGCCGGGAGAAGATCGTGCTTGCCTATGATTTAGTGACGCCATACCAACACCGGGATGGGATATTTGATGAGAAGATATATTCACGACCGCGTTTGGCAAGTATTTGAGTGGGTATCGGGATATGGATAGACCGTCTCCTGTCTATAAGGGCCTGTTTTGGAAGCGCGACTCATTGTGGGTTTGGAAGTCTCTGATAGAGGATCACTGTGTAATTTGAGGTTCTCTCGTGAAGTATTATAGTGGAAAGTTCACATCTCGTTACTCATATGCGAGGAACACTGTGCTGTGCCATAGCTGAGTTTCTATCAAGCTTACCTTATAATGGATGAACATTCTCAGAATGACAAAGGCTGGTCACGACAGCAGGTGTGCGGTCAACTTTCCCCCGAGTTACATGATGTGTAGATTTGAAGTAAGATGGTGCCAAAGAACGGAGATGTTTCGCCCGCTTTACTAGGCGCTGTGTCTTGAAGAAAACCCATTGCCAGAAAGCTGGAGATTCTGGTACGATACTTTTTCTCTCAATTATTCGCTTCCGGCGCGCTTCACTTCATGCGTACCCTGCTCTCACATGACAGTTTGATTTCCATGACCTACCCCATTCTCCTTTTCGGATCACGTTGGCTTGATAAGATTTGAGCATGGAGTACTGAGGTGGTCGCAATTAGGCGTACCTGAGGCAAAATACTGTGAGCTCAGAAAATGTCCACGACAGAAGATACACCCTCCTACACGAGTCGGCGGAACTGAGAAAATGGCTTTGAGGGCGGTGTTGCTAAGCTACCTAAGCATAATCCACAACCGCGCCCACTGCTTGTGAGCTTCAAATCACAGTCCCAAAGATATCACAAGGAAGATGTGCTGCGAGCAATAAAGAAGTTTGTAGCTTCGAACACGCTCAAACGCTGGCCTTCAATTCCCCCAGCTTCTTGTCTGGCGTCTCCCACACGACCCCATTCCCACTCCCACAGCACCCGTATGACACATATGTGGCGTTACATGGACAGGCGATTCGATCCCCGTTACCGGCGAAGAAGCCCGTGGTGTCGTCCGTGACTATAGGGACAGTGTTTGAGCCATCAGAAACCTGATTGACCCCTATTCGGTCAACCGTTTTAGGCACACTTTGGATGGTTGTACACGAGCCGGAGAACTGGACCATCGACCCGCTTGTACCACCGACTGGTTGGGCCGTGCACTTGCACTGACCTGTGGACCTGGACGAACACTGTTCCGTGATAGCCGAGCAACCGCCTCCGCACATGCCCTTCTGAGTAGCATCCAATGACCTAGGGATAGGATGACTAGATGGTTCTGTACGGGCCAGTATAGTCCTCGAACCGTATGAGTCTTGACGCATCACGTCGAGCACGGCGACGGCCTCCCTGACGGTTGCTTCATCAAAGATGCTCAACCATCCGGCCCGACCTCTGTTGGCGCACTCGCAGTGATTTTGACAGTAGTCTTGGAAGTTTTGCCAGAGTATTTGATTGGTCTCGAGTCTTATAGTGCCGGCGTTGGGGCACTCCACGCGAGTATAAGGAGCATCACAAAGGCAGCCGACAGTAGGCCGGCCGGCAACCCGACCACATAGCTGCTCCAAGCTATCGAACAAGGATCGAGGGGGCCCTAAGGCAGGCCAATCCCTGGCTGGAGGGAGTGGTCGAAATAGACAGTTGAGGTTGTGGTCCACGTTTTTCCGAGGCTGAAGCTTGAAGTCTGTTGCAACGGCCGCTGTAACGCGAAGAAGTATAGAGGTGCAGCAGAGGAGTATCAAGAGGTCTGCAGTCGCTAATCTGAAGAACGGCATTTCTACTCCCTGATATTACCTGCTCTTGTACATCGACAACCTCGGAAAGGCAGCACGGCATCTTTAAAGGCTGCCTCCATGTCAGGATGGCTGGCTGAGTCGTCTGCGGAAATGGTCTCTGAAGCTTTTATGATTGTCGCCAATAAATGAAGCGCTTTTAGAGCCGCCGAGCCGTGCCTGTCGTGCACGGTTATCATCGCAGCTGTTTCCAGCGTTTTACACAGCCATCGGAACTTTTGTGAGAGTATGAACCGAGTTCGTTCCCAAGGTGATTGAAAGTCATTCGATAGCTCGCCAATTGAAAC
Organism: Acarospora socialis; assembly: GCA_025617375.2. NCBI lineage: Eukaryota > Fungi > Ascomycota > Lecanoromycetes > Acarosporales > Acarosporaceae > Acarospora > Acarospora socialis. The sequence continues at coordinate 992,347 of JAMYGW020000012.1, forward strand.
ACCTATTGCCTTGAGAGAACCCATCAGCACAAAATACCGGTTATGGAAAGATATAGTTAAGGTACACGGTAAAGCCCTTGAACTGCCTGAATGGCAGGTTGAATAGGAATTATAGGTCATGCGATGTGTTTATGGGACGCTGAGAAAGTCAAATAGGCTGAGTATTGGCTTGCCCGTTGCGTCGCCATCATTGTTGTCCTGTACAGCGGGGGTGCGGGGTTGGCAACTTGAAAGGCGGAAGCATTACAGTGCTCAACGCAAGTTGGTCAGATAAAGCTTCAAGGACCTATCCGCTGGCAGAAAGGAACGTGTTGGCTCAGAGTGTGCGGCACGGTCTAAATGTTGGCTATGGCGCTCAATGTGCAGAGCAATGACTACAGCAACGAGTCCAACAGTCCACCATTCAAGGTGACTTGGCAGTGTGAGACAACGTGTTCGCGTTGCTAATGTGGATCATGATATAGCTAAAGAATCCCGAGCTACTTCACCAACAGTCATTTGTAGATGGGAAATGGGTCGAGTCAATATCAAAAGAACGATTTGACGTTCTCGGTTCAGCCCTAGATCCACCCGCCCACGCCCATACTGACTCTCACCGCAGACCCGGGCACCGGCAAACCATGGGCGTCATGCCCGACCAATACTGTGGAAGACGTCAACACTGCCGTGCAGAGCTCACACAACGCCTTACAGACTTATAAGCTACTCAACCCCCGCGCACGCGCCAAGCTGCTCATGAAATGGAACGATCTCATCACTGACTCTCGGGACGATCTTGCTATGATCCTCGTGTATGAAACCGGCAACCCCTAGCTGAAGCCTACGGAGAGATTGACTACGCCCTCGGCTTCACGTGGTGGTTCGTGGGCGAGGCCGAGCGGATCCAGGGTACCGTCTCCATGCCCGCGGCCCCGAACCGGCGGGTCATCACCATCAAGCAACCCATCGGCGTCGCTGTTGCACTGGTCCCATGGAACTTCCCTGTCGCCATGGTGTTGCGCAAAGCGGGCGCCGCCCTGGCCGCGGGCTGTACCCTCATCGTCAAACCCTCGCCGGAAACGCCTCTTAGCTGCCTCGCACTCGCACACTTGGCGGCACAGGCGGGGTTTTCCCCTGGTGTATTCAACGTGCTGACGACGGACTTGGAGAATACGCCCCGGTTCAGTGAGGCGTTATGTAAGCACCGCCTGGTCAAGAAAGTCACCTTCACCGGATCCACGGCCGTCGGCAAGATCGTGGCGCGGCATTGTGCCGAAGGTCTGAAGAAGGTGACGCTCGAACTTGGTGGCAACTGTCCGTTTATCGTTTTCGACGACGCGGACCTACAGCAGGCCCTCGATGCGCTCATGCTGTTGAAGTGGAGACATGCTGGCCAGGCTTGCATAACCGCGAACAGAGTCTATGTACACAGTAGCGTTATCGACGAGTTCACACAGATGCTCACCGACGCCACGAAGAAGCTCAACATAGGGCACGGCGCCAAGGACGGCACCACCATGGGCCCTGTCACCACGCCGCGCGGTATAACCAAAGCTATGAATCAAGTCTCTGATGCCTTGAATCTCGGCGCAAGGGTCGTGTTGGGCGGAGGACCAGTCCGGGACCGCCCCGGCTACTTCTTCCCTCCGACCATTCTCACGAACATGGCAGCAAACATGCTGCTTTCCCGTGAGGAGACATTCGCACCCGTCTGCGCTCTATACTCCTTCTCGACCGAGGCTGAGGCCGTGAAAGCGGCGAACGACACGAGTATGGGCCTTGCGAGTTACTTCTTCACGAAAGATGTGGATCGCACGTGGAGGCTGCTGGAGAACCTGGAGGCGGGAATGGTGGGGATGAATACGGGGAATTCGTCAGCGGCGGAGAGCCCCTTCGGAGGGATCAAGGAGTCGGGGTATGGCAAGGAGAGTGGGAAGGACGTTGCGGTCGCGGAGTATCTGATTACGAAGACGGGGACCTTGACCGTCGCGGATCATTACTAGGAGGGGATCAGCCTGGCCCGATACTCACTGGCTCACGGACTTAGACAGGGTCATAGGTAGTCACTGATATTCTGGAAATGTGCAAAAACGACTATTTCCAGGGGCGGCTTGTCGAATGGTCGTCCAGTGCCATAGCGGGGTGGAGAAGACTCGTTTGGCGGCCGTGTCTTGGATGTAAATATCCATGTAAACAAAACATTGAGCTCTGACTCACGCGTCGAGCAACGCGTACTCGAGATTGCTGCCTAAAGTTCTTCTCTTTTGGTTTACCTTCGTAAAGCCGTCAAGGATTCAGTTGGATGCTCGCAGACGCTCATCTCGGCCGCCGCACCTGCACCTGGACCCGCCCTCGCCCCCCGCATTACGCCCAACGGTTGTGACAGTCATGGTAAGAGACTCGACGGGCAACGGCCTGCATCTCTCAGCCGGGTCTCATCACTCCTGCATCGGCTTGATATCCGGGCCCGCAAGGGTGTGGTGACTTTGCACGGGTCCCGTCCTTTTATCAGTCGCTTCTGTATCGATGTAATCTATGTTGATGCAGATCTTCCTCGACATGACTCACTGCTGAATTCGCTCTCATCTTATTGCAACCATCAGCAAGCCTTTGCTTGTGATGTCACAGAGCTGAGGGAGCTTGCATGAGGGTAGCAAACTGCATATGGTTCTGCTGCGTCGAGCCCGGCTTGACATCCCTTTGAAGCTCTTCTACTCCAATGACTCCCAATGCAAACGACTGAAGCATAGCTCTTCATCATATCTCATATCTTCGAGCATAATCCCGTAGCACCCGTCTGCATGCTGAAAAGTTTGTTCTATCTGTCCATTTAATACACTGTGTTCTTCCTGTTCGGTCTGATTTGCAATGGAGGACCCTATTCACTTCGCGTCTCTCATATCATTGGATGTCAACATGACATCAGTCAACTTGCACTGGCTACATGATCTTCCTATCATTCCAAGCACCGAATAAGCGACTTCTGGCAGTGCAGGACATCCCCGAATGCGCGCCGGTGACCCGCGGTTTTCTTGCCAGTTTTGTTCCCAGCCCGAGTCCGGTGCTGACTCTCTTCTATAAAATGGTCCGTTCTCTCTCATGGTTATCACAACATCACATCGCCCCTAGACTGTCATTGATAGCTAGATTCGGAGCTTTGAGTAAGTTCTTCTTTCGAGTTACACCACCGTCACCATGGATGAACTGACTGGGCAACCTTATCCTAGCCTGGACATGCATCGGTTCATGGACAAGCTTGGCTTCAAGCCGAAAACAACACGGATGCAAGAACTTTACGACTACCTTCGCAGGTTTCACCAAGACGAGCCACATAAACACCGACGGGACCTGAACACTAAGGTGAACATGGATCTTGTCAATGCAGAGACTCACAATTTCATGCGTCTTTCCGGCAACCGCTATTTCGGCCCTACATATCGATCCCACCTAAACGATACCGCCAAAACTTTCATAGAAGCCACAAATGGCCCCTAGTATGGCTGTGATACCACGCTTGAACTATAAGCTAATGCTTGTGAAGTCTCCATGAGCAGTTTAGCCCGATACGAAGTGCCTTACTGAGACTCTCCCGAAATCACTACAAAGTAAGTATTCCTGTCACAAAGGAAAGGCTCTTCTAATGACAGCTGCAGCGAGTCAAGCGTCAGCGAGAAAACGTTCGCTCCAGCGAAAGAGGGATTCCACCGCTTCTGTGAGTCAGGGTTCTTCTTCTCCCTTTAGCATGGAACTGACGATCTCGGTTGCGCGAGTGTCCAAGGTCCTCGTCTCCAGAAGGGAATAGTCTTTACACGCCGTCAGAAGGAGACTCGAGTGATCTCAGCTAAGAGATGATGTTATTCTATAGTAGAGAAGACACTGGCTTGGAGTATATCCACCTACACAGCATCTTCAACTTGTGTCTTGACTGACAAACTGCAAGGCGAGAATTTTCACCCATAGCGGCGCGGAGGTCCGAGCCAAGTTCGAGGCCGTCACAATCACTCGGACAGGTCAGTCATGTCGAACATGCTTCTGCAGCTTGAACTAACTTTGACAAGCGCACTCGTCGAACGTCCGCTGTCCCATCCTCAACCCAGACCAATACTATTGAGCCCTGGAATCATTCAAGCTGTGCTGTGGACTGGAAGTCTGTGCGAATGAGGATGGACAGTCCAAGCGGGCAGCAGCTACCGATTTCCTGTTCAACTCGATCGTCGACATCGAACAACAGAAGCACTTCATCCGAACCGGCAAACAGGCGAAGATCTAGGAACCAGTATGATGAGCCAGCGGCTGTGACGCCTGTGGGCCAATCTCGACTACGTCCGACTGCAAACGCCACAAGCGCGCGGGATTGTCACGATGCGCAGTTCCAGCCGGCCGATTTGGAGGTGCACTTCTGTGTTCCCAACGCTCGGAACGCCTTCGAGAGATGACCGCACGGCGGCATACGGTGGACTACCATCGACACTTTTTTCGAACTGATTCGCGATAGCTGCCGCCTCAAAGGACATCTCACTGCAGTCAAGTTCACCTTGATCGACGCAAGCCCAGCGCGGACGTGGACAGTGGAGAAGGGAGATGCCGTTACGTTCGAATTCGTCAAGACTAAGACAAGGAAGATCATAGCGGGAGGCATATATGCTGGTATCTTTGAAATCCTCATGGAGCCCATCGTGGAGATGGACGAGGAAGACATCAACGAAGACGGCATACTCGATGTTTGAGGGCCGTCGAAATTCATATTGATCACGTGGTCGGAAGGCGGCCCTGCCACTGGTTTTCTTTTATTGAATGATGCAAGTCCGTTCTGTTTTCTTGTCTCTGATGTACCTCATTGCTTTGGATTGAGTCTCGTAATCAAGACCTACTTCAATGCAATCTCTAAAAGTGCGAGGAGGAGTCTAGGGCGCCTCAAATGGGAAACTCTCAGCAAGCCGGACCTGAACCGATAATCCGCTCTTGACAGGCTAGAACAAGTGCTTGACCTTTTGAGGCGGCCAGTCCACGTTAAACCCTGCAAGTCCCAATCAAGACTTCCGCTCACGCCGGATTTATTCATCTCCCCTCGGTGTCGATCAAGTTTTTGACTGGTTCTCTTATACTGGAGGATGGGCGATCTAATAGAACAAACATTCAAGATGCTCCCCCCGCATGGTCTGGAATCTCGATGATGCTCGGCCGTCGGCTGCAATAATCATTGGATATGGCGTTTAGTGCTTTGAACATGTCTGTGAGTCTACGTATGCTGGTGCACTGCCTGGGCCTGGCTAGACCGCTTGTTGCAAGGTCAAGGACCTGTCCTGAGTTGCCGAGATATTGATACCTTGGCCCCGCCACCTCTCCGGGACCCCCCATGCGCCCAACCACCTGCCTCCCCGGGCAAGCTCCCCCTTCCTCGAGGCGGACCATTGCTAGACCTCTCCCCTCACAGACGCAAAAGCTACAATAAGCAGTGAAGTTCAAAAGATCACCTCATCACCCCTCCACTTCCATCTTTACCTGTCGGGACCCAGCGAACTTTCTGCCTCCATTACGGCCTCATACTCACCATCCCATCACCACAGTCAGCTCCGCCAAAGCCCGCTCAAAAGCCCGTACGCTATCCCCGTCCCCTGTGCCACCGGCGAATGTCCCACATAAGGTCAGAGAACTTACCACAAATGACAAAATTCCCGAAAGGCGCCCCGAGGCCCGTGTCGGCTACTAGACTGGTGCGGCTGGCAGTGTCCACGTCGGGTGAGTCAAGGTCACAAAGGGTCAGGTCAGACTGGGACCGGGCGTCTCGGACCATGTGGGCGTGTCTTAACACGTCCGAGGTCGAGTATGTGGACCCAGGGTCCCCGTGGGGCGGGTCGATCCGCGTTGATTGTGGCCCGGGTCAGGCGCGGGTTAGGGTTAGGGTTAGACGCACTAACTTGATCTGACCCGCACCCAGTCTGTAAGGCCGGTTTCTTTCTAGATGTGAAAATTGAAAACTGTGTATAATATTAATTATGTGAAGATGTGCATATTATATTACCATCACACACCACCGGTTCATGTGCGCGTTCCGCCTTGAACACCTGTGGGTGTGAGTATGAGCGGATTCCAGGTCACGACCCTCTACCAACCGGCACCCATTCGTGGGTCTGGGTCTCTTGAGGGATAAGCGGAACCGGACCTGACCCCTACGACCAGCCTGTGTGGACATCCCCTTCCTTGACTACAATATCAGTTACAAAGAATGCCATCTCTCCAATTATACTGAAAAGAAAAACAACCACCAAGATGGTTCCGTTTCCACTGTTAATTTTATGTGGAGGGGTGATGGCATGGCCTTGCCGAGGGCTCATCAAGCGGCCTCAGACATGGCAGTTGACTCTCAACTTGGCCAGAAGAGGCACAACTGGAATTGGTTTCGTCAATGGCTTCTTTCTTGACTGTGGTGAGTTTGTAACAACGATATGCAGATTAGTGTAAGCATATTGGCTTGTTCAAAGAGTCGCTGGGTTGGTCAATAGGCTGGGGCTCTGTTATGACTGCGAGTATGACATGACCAACAACATCACACAGACGTCTCTATAGCGGGTCTACCTATGATGCGCACATGAAGGGTCTCACAAGCATGTTCGATTCTCCAAATTGAGCTCAATGGGATGATACTAGAATTGAAGGAAAGCCGAGGTCTTCCCATTGAATCGAATACCTTGATATAGCAGCAACATGGTGGGGTGCGGACTGCGCCGGCCTGAGCACCTCCGTGTGGACATTCACCTGATGCTAAAGCAAGACTGGTTAGGAACATTGATATTGCCGACTTGTTCAACGGTTAAGAGTATAGATATCGTTGGGTGCAGGGGAAAGCCTTGAGTGTCTAGAGAGCTCCGTGTACGACAACATCTTTCCGTTTGGACTTTTAGTCATCGTTGTGGGTCTTTGGTATTAGAATATGCTGTTGAGGCGTCTCATAGTAGAATTTTTATACTTGTACTTTGCTATCCTCATGAATACTGAGATCGCGCCGTTCAGTGCCTCTCCCCTGGCCTCTGCTCTCTCCTGTCACTTTCGTTCGACCGGCATACGCCTTTTTCGAAATTCATATTAGCCAGTATATCAGCAACCATATCTCCCTGTACAACACATTTCATAACATAAAAGCTAGGCATCTCGGACATCCAAACATCGCTTCATCGTCATATGCGTCATATTTGCAGAGACCCAGAATAGATGGATACAGGAGGATATAACACGAGGAACAATGCTTTAAGACCGCTAGCAGGGCGCCAAAAATTCCGCTCAGCAGCGTAGTTGAGTTCTGGCGTCATCTCACACATAGAACTATCCACAGAATGATGCGAAATGTCAAGCCGTAAGAGAGTCGTTCATGAAGTGCCAACAGTCATTACAATCCAAGAATGATCTCGTCATCGACCTCTCCGATAGCTTCTCCGCACGACGTTTCCGCTACACCGAGTGGCTCGATGAAGATTTTAAAATCATTGTTATTGTTCCGGTTTCTCCTAGTCGTTGCTTTTATATCTGCAGTTATAGAGCGTTTCATATCTTCAAAGTGGTCGGGGTCGTCCTTCCTGATGGTGTATGTCCAAATCTGCTCATCTGTCTGGAATCTCACATGCGCAGTGTCGATTTTCCGGAACTGGGAAACCTCGTCGACAGTTTGAAATAGGGTGGTCACGGTTTGCGCGCCGAGGCTGGCGCCGGCCCACTGCGTCCACGCTATTCTGGGCACGCGAGCTTCGAGGATCCACAACTGCACGGCGATCCGAGGCTTGCGGGCCGGGGAAGTTGTCACGTTGGTTTGGGTGGGCGACTGCTCTAGTGCAGACTTTTGTACAAGTGGTTCGGGCTCAAGGGTCTGGGACATTTCCCGCTCACCGCGCGATCTAAAAGAGCTCTCGATACCAGTCGCTGACGCTGCCTCCAGGTGTGGATCTTCGTTGTCCATGGCTGGCATTGCGCTCGCTTGCTCATTAACATCTGAGGTCCCGTGCGCTTCAGGCTTCACAACGACCAGCCTGTCCAGACTAGGTGGTAGAGAGTGGGCTCGGAGACCTTGGTGAAAGATATGAGAGCTTCTACGTGAAGGTTTCCGTCTAGGCAGCAGCATGCGGGAGGCCACGCGTGGGTTCGTATTGACTCCATGAGGTCGCTTGAAAACACGACGCTCGCCAAGAGGAGTTTTAATATCAGCGGCGGAATTGGAAGCGCCTTCTTTAGACGGAGCTGTGCCAACAGGTCGTGATCGAACAGTACCGGCTGGATCTTGTGCCGGCGTGTGTTCTTCCGGGCTCGGTCTAGTGGGCTTGTTCTCGATCTGAGTCCGGTCATTCTGCGGCTTGCTGACCTTGTAGGCATCGCTGATTTTGTCTATCGTTTTTGGTCTCTTTACGACCCTGTCGGCATCAGCGAATCCCTTGTCTCCCGAAGTTCTGGTTTCTGTTGACCGGATCTTTTCGTCAACCGCCGTTTCATGACTGGGCTTAACTGGTCCTGGGCGTTTTCTCTTACTCAACAGCTCCGATTTGAGTGTTTGGTCCTCGAACGGCGGTCGATTGGGCCTGGTAGGTCTCTTCTGAGGACCAGACTCCGGTTTTTTGGGATCCATCTGTCTTATGGCATCCTCGATGATACACTCCACTTCGTCTTGTGTAACGTCACTGGACGCTGCTAAGGCTTTTGCTAAAGCTGAGTCCTGGTTGATCGAGTTGACGTTGTCGGATTCTTCATTGTCGCTGGTGACATAGGCATGCCGGCTTTTGTTCTCTGAAGTAATCCGAGAATTTGGTTTCGCTGGTAGGTTGGCACCCGCAATCGTGGGCTTCGTCGACGTACCGGTCTTCATATTGTCAGAGGTCAGGTTTGTTGGAAGTTTGCTATCGATTGCACTCGACCTAAAGTTACTGATTAGGTTAAGTCTACTCACGCTTGGAAGCACGGGAACGTACGTGGAGCCACTCCAACCAGGACCCTTGGTCATGGTGGCGACTGGCGCAGCGAGTTTGGTATGACTGCCAGCTACCCCGGTAGAGTTGGCATGTACCATTGGCGGATCATTGTTGTAAGGTCTGCCGCTTCTTGTCTGCGGTGCTTCGCCCTCTTTGCTCTTGGGCCGAGTGAGTTCCTTTGCCCGTAAGATATCGTCGACGTCGGGCAGATCAGGGTCTTCGACAGAGGGCTAATATGGTGGTAAGTATACCACCTTGACCTCAGATACGCACGGGGTTATACGAAATCGCTTACCGGGACGTCGCCACCTTCATTCGGTCGTTGTTCGCCTCGGGCGTTGACATGACGAACCCTATACCGATTCTGTCGGGCGAAAAGTCTACTCAAACTCCCTAAGATTCTAACGTTGTTTAGTCAATGCCGAAAGTCAACTCCCAGACAACATACCTGGTTCTGTCCCTGCGGTACTCAAGGAATGAGCCTCGTGCTCGTACCCAAAGAGTGTTGGCTGCTGGGATCTCTTTTTGTTTCGTTCTTGGGTCCGCGGCAATGCCTTCTTCAAGGAACTTTAGTGCCATTGCCCTGATTTCCTTCGACGACGAAAGCTGCATAGGTTCCGACGTAAAATCTACGCCATCGAATCTCTCATAGGCTCTCCGAAACGACTTTACGAGGGCTTTGAGGTCGGCTGTAATGAACTCGTCCAGACGAATCTCATCACGATAGATGTCTTCCACGGTGGGTAGCGGTTCCATATTCCGCATCTCTTGAGCTGCAGAGTTGCGCAGAATGCAGGTGCGTGTCTTCGATTGCGAGACTCGATGCTATTAAATACAACGGTGGTTATTTCACGAGAGGGAGCCAAGAAGAACAGCAGCCTTGTGCTAGTGGGAGGCAGAGCAGTTGCCATATTTAGGCAGTTGGCGGCTTGCTTCAGCTTCTGTGACTGACCCATACTGTTGAACTGCCTGTTTTGGGGGTAGTCCGTGGAGATACTCAAGGGTTCGAAGCAGTTGCAGAAGCAGGCATGCGGCGCAGCTATGAACACCCCCGTGGACATGACATGGTTATCTGTGGCTATAGCCTTGCCTGGTTCCTCAAATCACCGGTTTCGAAGCACTCTTAGACTCTCCATTTCAGAGCGACGGGCTTCAGCTCGCCCTGCCTCTCAGTTGATACCATTGAGCTGTCCTTCTGGGATGTGTGCATAAAAGAACCCACGACGTTGAAGCCAAGCATGAACACGGCACAGCCGAGAGGACCTGGACACGGCTGTTCACTCGCCGCGCCGGGTGCTTCGCAATCGATTTCGCAAGGCACACTTGCAAGGCGCTCTTACTCATCATGGTTTATTGGTCTTCCACTGGGATGGTCCCTCAATCAACCATGTTGGCTCGCTCACTTAGCCACATCGTCTGCGGTCACCCGTCCTCAGTTGCTAGCGTTCAGGCTTCAGAGGAAAGGAAAGGCAACCATAGGTCACGAAGAGAACACAACAGTTTGCCATAACCAGCAAGTCTTGTGAAGCATGCAGAGCATTGGAGCAGCAACTCGTCGAGTGGTTGGTGTAAGCGCGTGCGCTTGGCATATGAAACGGTTCCCGTTTTGCCCATGCTCGCGCATCGGGAACTGTTCGATTTGAGTTAGACCACTTCATTCATGCAAGTAGGCATTGTAAAACTGACAAGACTCGATACGTTGGTGTTTCCATACCTTTTCAAATCGTGGCTGGACACGAAACGCGAAAGTGCAGTCACGCGGATAAATGCTCCCGAAGTTTCGAGGTCGGGGAGTAATAATATTAACGAAACCTCATCTAGAAATGCATAGCGGACAAGTACCTTCATCTTTCGCGACCTTCTACACATTTCAATCCCACAGCTTACAGGGTCATGACACTGCGGGTTGAAAGTTGCATATGCTAAAATGACTAATTTAATCCTCGAATTCTGATATTTTCCATACAAATTTCTGTCTTGTGTCATCCATGAAGTTAGTGGATCTCCATACCTTATGCAACTTTCAACCTGCAGTGTCATGACCCTATACATTCAAAGACCAAAGCAGTGACCTTTCCAAGAATAACATCGCATGCTCTAGTCTAACCACTACTCACCCCCGAACCAATAATACGTAGCTAACATCAAAAAAACCACACACTCGGGACCGGTTACTACCTTACGACGTTAGCCCGTCGGCCCGGCGCATGCGTGCAAGGGTCGAGCAGATTCTCCGGCCCATTTTCATGCAGGAAAACGTCTTGACTCATCTCGGGATTGAACTCACCTTTATCTCAAGGACAGAGACGATGACAGACTCTACGAATGTCTACAGTGCGCAAATAATAAATCGCAAACACGCCGTGGAAAGTCCAACTACTGTTACTGCAACCGCGGACTTGATATAAGACTTGATTGTCACCCAGTCAAACACTGTCTGGATGGATCTGTATCTTTGTACGAAGTAGAACAACAATGAAAAGGAGTCGCTGAGGTGCCGCACTGACCCTGACCTGCTATCATATTATACCTCAATTTTTGGCCCCACTTACTTGTCCTTGTACTCCGTACACGCGTACAGAAGATGAGCTGCGATTTTCCGAAGGGTTCCAATGGTAGAGAGCAATGGAAGGGAAAGCTGTTAGGACAAAGTGTGTCAAGGGTACGACTTTCTCAAAGTTGCAGTGATATGCTAGTTGCCTTCACTGGTGATGTTTCTGCCTTGTTGTTGGCTGTGAGTCTAGTACTTGACAGTGGTCAAGTCTTATCTCAATCCACAGCCTGATATCGGTTCTGAATAGATATTATTCCTTGAATGCGCTTGGAATCATGACCTTGCTATGAGACTCGGATCTCGTCTCATAGAATTCAGAGACCAGGGGAGGTTTCTAGATCTAGTTGAAGTCGGAACGCGCAATTGGCTGCCATGACAACTGTGATAGTATTGGCTTGAAGGTTCTGTAAACAAGTACGACAAAGGTTTCACTGCATGTTGTTGACTAAACTTTGCAGATAGGGAAGCGCAGCGGTCAACAGAGAAAGTGATGTGTTGGTCGGCAAGCTGCTGTAGTGTGCATACCGCAAACAGTACGAAGCATTTGAAGGCCTATTGATGATTGCTTCGAGCAAGGAACGGTGACAACTTTGGAATGCCAAGAACCAGAAGCACTATCTGGTAGAGATCGGCGGGTTTGGCTTACCGGATCAAATGGCCCGAACTTTTTACTGCGTGTTGTTACAAATGAGACTCTAAACGAACATTGCCCTTAATGAACTACAGTGATGTTTCAACCGTAGAAAAAATGATAGTGACCGCAGAAGATGTCAACTCGTATTTCTGAAACGTAAAGGTCTCGCTCGACTGCGAATTCTAGAACGCGCTGGTTGTTTGGTTCTGCATAGTGACGGTGGTGGTACGCCCCTGATCTTTCGATCTTTTTCGCTGTTATCCACTACTTTTCATGTCGAATGAGGACAAGGATAAGCTTAAATGCCATTGGTCACCAGTCTTTTTGCAACATCGCATGGTGTGGGTGCCTCCTATTTCGCCTCGGCGTAGTCCTCTTGTCGTATTTATTATCATTGTTTGTATGTCGCTCCTCAGCATCAAACGCGTCGTAACCTGAGAATTCTTTATTGTATGAGGGTGACTTCGAAGCCCTCTTCGCCTCCATCCTTTGAAGATGACGAAATGGAAACAAACCGTGGGAGCTATTCTCGACGACATGGGTCTATCCCCTGTTGCAGCCAAAGAAGTCAGAGACGAAGTTCGAAGTTTCCGCAAATTTTATGCCGCCGAGAATGAGTTAGATTTGACGTGGGCTGTTATGCAAAGATCTAGCTCGGCCTTTGTGGAAACTATGGCACGCACTTATTTCGAGGACGGTCTGCCAAAGAAAGGGATCCATCCAGGCCGAAGCCGCTGGACTGCAGACATGTCGGCTGCGCAGACAGGACAAGCGGAATACCCTATACCCAAGCATAGGTAAAACGCTCCCAAGCCAGAGAATTCAAGAGGTTTCTGACGAAGAATAGAATACTTGAGTTGCTGCAGAAGCTGATAGCGCACCAAAATTGGAACTCCGACCGGAGTTCAAGATATGTTCCCCACAGAAAAGAAACGAGCTCTCCGGTATGCATTACGACCAATATATGAGAAGACTGAAAGGCTTACTCGTCGCACTTAAGACATCTAGCGATTCCGAGCAGAACTATGCTGTGGGGCCAACTCGAGGAAGGGGTCCATGTGGGACGCGAAGTGGACTGCGGAGTTCCGGTGTGTACACCGACGGAGTATCAACCGAGTATTCGCAGATTGTGCCGGTTGCCAAGATGAAACCTAACATTGGAGATCTGTATGTTGATACCAGCACCTTGGTAGGGTAATGGCAAGGACTGACATCAAAGTGTCAGGGAACGGACTGACTGCTCCACTTACGGTGGGCTGCCTGACGTTGTTGACTTGGAGACGCACGGGGATAAGGAGGCCATGACTTCCGAGCCGAAAGATAACTCAGGTCTGATGCGAGACGACCATCATGTCCCTGTGGAAGCAACACCTGGTAGCATCTCAGCAGATGTTGAGAATCATCAAGGTCTCCTATCCGGGCTAGCCGATCTAAGTCCTGCGTTTGAAGAAAGCCTAGAAAACATCGACGATACCCCTCAGCAACAGTGTCCATCACAAGATGACAACTCTGGTTCTCAGCAGTGCACTGAGGAGAGTAGCTTGGGACAGACCACCAGGGTTGGTCCCTACCAGCGTCAATCCAAAGTCATTGTACTGAAGTGGAAACAGCACAAGCGTCGAGCCACACAAGAGGAACTACCTCATCCGGGAAGTACACACGAATCACCGAGTTTGGCAACAGTCAGCCAGAATGACAGTATTGACGAAGGGACAAAGAGAAGGCGTCTTGGAGAAATGGACTCGATTTCGGCACTCCCACAGCCTATTGGCATTTCGGATGGTAACAACTCTGATGCCGGCTATCCCAGTCACATTTTTGAGCTCCCAGCCGTTGAAATTCATCGAAGCGAACGCTTCCAGGCTATATCTAAGTTTGATGGCGGAGCGGAGATCCTGAGCCCGAAGGAACGGTCACCAAAAACGGGAATCAAAGCGCTTGGCGTTCCGAATAAAGTCCGTGAGCAAGAGCAAGCCCACCAGGGGCCAGGACACTCAAAAGTGGGACTCCAGTGGTGGTCTTGGCTCCTAGATCCTCGCAAGCCTGGCGGGGCCCTTAGACACTGGCCGGGCAACAAACCGTTCTCGCAAACAATTCACGATGTCTTCTCGAAGACAACAGAGCTCTTGGAGACAGACAGATATAGTGGAATTCAATTTCTGTTCAAGTTGAACAATCAGGCGGGCGAGGTGATATTTGAGGTTACGAAGGGCGCATTGGAGGAGTTTCGAATCATGAAAGAAAACGCACCGAGAATTTTGAAGCAGATGATGAAAGAAAGTGAAAAGAAAGTGACTGAAGTTGACATCACCTTGCGGCCAGTGGGTTTGACGGAGGTCGGTTCTATTGTAAGTACGGTGGCGGCGCCGGTGGAGGATCAAGACCTTGATGAAATTGATGCTTTATTTGAATGAAGACTCGCTAGCATCTGGAGGTGGTGGCATTAAGTCTTCTTGCTCATTGGTCTTGCTCTTTTAAAATATCATATTGCCTACGAGCCCAGAACTCTCTCATACCAACATCCATAACTTTGCATGATCAGTGATACAAACAATCTGGAAGAGTTGAACGCTCTGTAGTAGCCTGACCGTAACTGGATCTTTTCTCAAGACTGTTCTTTCAGCGTATACAGTCATAATGGCGATCTCGGCTCTCGAAGACCTTCAATGATTTATCAGGGAGCAGCAGCAAAGTTATAATCCGGACCTACTCTCTAAAACGGTGATTGCACTGCTAGCTTGGTAAGGCCCTAGATTCTCTTTCCAGCGCGGTCTGCCTGAACTCTGAAAGTCTGTTGCTCTGTGAGAAGTTGAGCATAAGTCCTGAGCTAGTGGCAGAGAGTGAGAGGTGCTCTCGGCATTCTCAGAGATGTCGAACAGTGCTTGATTTCGCACGGATTTGTGATACTGCTAGGGTTATGACATCACGATAGCGTCAGCATGTCTCAGCATGTAAACTGATCGAGGTATGGTTCATAACAAGATTGCTTAAGGTATTTCTATGCTGGCTGTCGGGCTTTCGCCCCGCCAGCCGTGACCCGCGAGCCGTAGCCGCGACCCGCGAGTCAACCTCGCGAGCTTCTGACCCAAGCGAAACTTCACCCAAACTGAGAGTTCTTTATTATTATTTCTTCCGTATCTTCTGAACAAGCTGTCATTGATATCCACCGAGAAGCCATTCTCTGATCGACTTTTCCAGTGCCCAACATGGATCCCCCGGAATCTCACGTACCTGATGAGCACAAGCGTCCTCGGTGAGGAGAGACTTCGAGCTGTAATCACTGTAACCCTCATTCTAACATTTGCAAAGTGTCGGGAAATGGCTCCCTCAGGACCACCGCGTCCACCACGAATGGCTTGCTGGTGTGGCCCAGCACGTGGACAAGAATCCGAAAGATCTACATCCTGTAATGAAGGAATTCAAAGAGATGATTGAGAGGGACACCCGTCTGTATCTGCTCTTCTCATCCATGTTCCAGCAGATCCCTTCCAAAAAGGTCTACTCAAAAGATCCCAGCGGTCAATCCCAGATTCGAGACTATGAGCACTTGATCAAAGTCCTCAATCACGTTCTAACCACCGCCCCATCATGGAACGACAAGTCCGAACGAGTCGGGCTCGTCGGTCTGCCTATCAATGCCATCCTAGATTGGCCAATGGGTACTCACAGCGGATTCGCACTTTTCCTGGATCCCCAAGTGAACGCCATGATCAAGAAGATGCTCAACGCATGGGGCGAGCACCTCATGTCGCCAGCGTCAGCCGACGTTCTCGGCGAGCATTCAACAGGCTGGTTCGGCCCCATAGGTATAAAAGACCTGACCGCTACCGCAAACTTCGGCGAAACCTCGTACAAGTTCTCGGACATGTTCAACTGCGACCCGCAGGCGAAACACTACGGTTTCACATCTTGGGACAACTTCTTCACCCGCACGTTCAAAGAAGGCATCCGCCCCGTCGCCGGCCCCGACGATCCCAACATTATCGCCAACGCCTGCGAATCCACCCCATTCAAGACCGCCCATAACGTCAAGCTCCGCGACCACTTCTGGATCAAAAGCCAGCCCTACTCCGTTCTCGACATGCTCGCTCAGGACAGCCTGGCCGAGAAATTCGTCGGCGGAACCATCTACCAAGCCTTCCTCAGCGCACTCAGCTACCACCGCTGGCACAGTCCGGTCAGCGGTAAGATCGTCAAAGCCTTCCTGAAGGACGGCACCTACTACTCCGAGCCGCCGTTCGAAGACTTCACCGACTCCCACAGCGCAGACGAGGGTGGAGAGAGTACTGGGCAGGGCTATATCACCGCCACGGCGACGCGGGCCATTATTTTCATCGAGGCGGATAACCCGGCCATTGGGTTGATGGCCTTCATCGGAGTGGGCATGGCGGAGGTGTCGACGTGTCAGATCACGGTGAAGGACGGTCAGCATGTGGAGAAGGGGGATCAGCTCGGCATGTTTCATTTCGGAGGCTCAACCCACTGTTTGATCTTCAGGAAGGAGGTCGATGTGCATGGCTTTCCGCAGCCGGGCAGGCAACACAATGTCCCCGTCAGGAGCGAGTTGGCTCGTGTGAAGTCCAAGAAGTGAAGAGATGATATTCACCCAAGGGATAAGCAGGCACACAAGCTCTTCGAAGCTTCCGAAGGTTGCCAAAGTATACGAATCGTGTCTACATATCTTATTTCACATGTATCTAAATCCGTTGATGATGATGAGCAAAGTCTGCGACACTAAAATCCTGACAAGGCAGTCAACTCAGGTACTGCTGTCTCCATATCTTGCGTGTTACCAATGAGTTGCAGATCTCGTCTTCCCTACCTTCTTCTCCGTATCCACTCCAATAAACTAGCTTTAAGGATATTAATCCAATGAAGTCAGCCAACTGACAATGTTGAAAAGAGTGCCAGAGAATGTCTGGAAGCAAGCCAGACAACACAGGGTCTTTGGTTGATAGGCCTAAGGATCTTACCCAATTATTGTAGTATCTCATGACGGCCCAGCTTTGTCAAGTGAACACGTGAATGGTGTCTGTAGACTTCCTAAGATGTTGGTCTGGGTGCTTGGCATTAATGCCACAGAAGTTGGCGTTCATGCCGCCAGTTTTCATCGGTCCTGATAAGGGCCGCTGATGTTTCTTACGTTACTTACGGTGCTCTATGTTTTGATTGCTTGCTCTGGCCAGCCTCTGAATTGTCACCGGACTGCACGAAATGGTTGCCTACATTTGTACCTATGTCTGTTCTCCCTTACTATATGTACACATCATAGCAGTTTGCCAGAACTCTGTATATTGTGAAACTTGCAATGAGCCTACGAAGAAGAGCAACGCACGTTGATGTGCTTGCTTCTGTAATGCGAGTGATGGATAGTGAGATCCACAGTAAGTTTGAGACTCGCTACCTGAGCTTGACTCGGCTTCTATGTAGACGAGCCCCATGCACCAGAGGCAAAATGAGCGTTTCGGCGCCTCCTAGAGTTAGCAAAGGCTTGATGACGATTCGGAGTTAAGCTCCTCAACTAAATGGACAAGCACCATTCTCCTTTCTACCTCATCTTCCTACCCCAATATCTTCGAGGCTGTTCCGCCGGCCCCAGTTCTTAGGCTGTCGCTTGACAAATGCCCCCACGGCCCCAAGATATCCCTCGTGTCGAAGAAAGTATGCTTTCTTCTCGCCTTTGGACCAAAACTTGATAGCATATGATAATGTGTTCATAGTCTGCCGATGACCCCTGATGAAGGAGCCACCAAAGTAAATGTGTTCGAGATTGTGCTTTTCCGACTGCAGATATGCGATCTGACCAATGTTGTTACTATAGCATGGTTAGCTGAGAGTGCCTCAACTGTAAAAGCACCGTCTGAGATTTCCGAGCATACCTAATAGCGTACAGCAGACTCCGGCTCATGTCCTCTGCACTAAAGCTTTGCCGGTCATCTTCCGGTGGATAGTCATCGTGATGTTGATGCCGGTCTCCGTTGGCAAGCCCACCGCCATCCTCTGCATCCCTCTCCGCTTGCCGCTTCATCCGGAAGACTTTTCCGAAGCTACTCGCGATGGTCGTACTCTTGAGTCCGATTTTGTTGTAGTCTGTACCGTATATGTCTCCGACGAGCATGTCGACCGCACTGTTGTCCCCCTTTTCGGCCATGGCCAGCATTTCATCAAACGTCCTTGCTCCGGTTAATAGCGAGAGGAGGCCCCATAACGTACCACCCCCTAATGATGTCCCCCCTATCCGCTCATATTTGCGGGGCCCAGACACTTTGATCATGGACACTCCGGAGCCGATGTTTACAAGCAGATATGGATAGATGTCCGCACGAGCTTCGGCAAAGTGCATGGGGTCAGTCTCGCTGTAAGAGAAAACTTCAGACGGGATCTCCGTGATGAAGAAATCGAGGCCTGCATTGGGTCAATAGATGCTAACTACCCAGCCATGACTTCTCACAGCTCTTAGCTATAGCTTACCAATTATCAGACATTCCATCTCATCCTCCCGGAGTACTTCTACCCCAAGGACTTCTCTCATCTTGTCATAGTATTTATATGCACCCCCTCCAGTCGCCATAACACACAGCTCTCCCGGCCGAGACCCATTGAGTTTCTGTTGCTTGACCTTTAGCTGCTGCATGAAGTCCAGACAAGAGTCTATCCTATCAGTCTCGAATTTGAGAAAGTTCAGTCTACCCCCAGGTTCCGCAGATTCCGGTTCACGGGAGAAGTAGACGAGCTTGGCAAGCGATCCCCCAATCTATACGTATAGAATCAGCGGGTATTCTCCAGACCCGAAGGGGCTACCTGATTGGACACCACGATCACATACGTCCACAGCGACATGGCTGACCACGGCGGTGTGGTTCGGAAGTCTGATATCCGTAGTCTCATGGTGAGCACCATCTTCGGCTGTGCCGCTGGCTAGGGCTGAGTCTTCATCGACTATAAAGGCTCCTTGCACGTTGATCTTGACCGATCCGGGATGCGTAATGGTGCTGTCAATCGTGCTGGCACTGGGTTGATGCCTATGATGTCGGCCGGGTTCTTCCGGGGCATAGATGCACTTGGATTCACTCAATATTGCTGCCATTGCAGCTTCCAGAGAGTTGTACTTCAGATTGCGGAAATGCTCAACGTATACACCGAGGAGTTCACTGGTTGATTGTTGTCCTTTTTGGCATGTCAATTCTAATCTCGTTGACAGACCTTCCCGACTGTCTTCTCGACTTCATTGTTGCAGGGTTGTTATTCCTTCCTTTCGAAGGTTTCAGCTTGATCTCGGTACGAGAACGACCCAATAGTGAAGGGGAAGTTTTGAACTCGTACTACCTTTCTTGTGCACCAAACTTCGTTCTCACCTACGAGTATATTTCGGCTACTTGGCGAGGGGGAGAAAAACATCGAATATACCTTGTTGACTATGATTTTCTCTAAATTACAGTACCTATAAATGGCATGTCCTGTTTCGTCAGTAATACAGCATTCTCTCAATTCTTTCAAGAGTACTATGGTAGATGATGTACTGTAACAACGCAAGATTGTTTACTAAACATGATCGGACGTCTCACCTCACACCTTGCAGCATTACTTGGTTTTCTTTCCCACACCCCTGATGCTACCTTTGTGCATACTTCCTAATCTTTCACTTCTCACGGAACTTGACTTACCGTTATTCGCATCATGGCGACGACGAACTCTAGGACCAAATTGCTCTGGGATCGGAAACTGAAGCTTGAGTCAGCCAGAGACGAATTTGTAAGCGGAATTCCCAAACTGGAACTTCACGTCCATATCGAAGGTACCCTGGGTCCCGAATTACAATGGACCCTCGCTCAGCGCAACGATATTCAAATTAGGTCGGAAAAGGACAATACTATATATGAGTCGGAGTCGGACCTGGAAAACTCCTACAATGGCTTTCTCGACCATGAAAGTTTCGGGACAGCAGAAGGAAGAGCGAGCTTCTTCAACTCGTACTATGGCGGCTTTCAGGTGCTCAGAACTGAGGCAGACTTCTATGATCTCGCCATGGATTATCTTCGACGTGCTGGCTTACAGAACATTCGCTACTGCGAACCGTTTTTCGACGTCCAAGGCCACACTCGCCGTGGTGTACCCATTGACACCGTCATGAAAGGTCTCAGAAGGGCACAGATTGACGCAGAGAAGTGCTTTAATGTCAGTTGCGACAACTGCTGGACAATTTCAGTACCTTTATCACGACGCTAATGTCAGGCTAGGTCAGGTCACAATGGATCATGTGCATACTCCGTGACATGTCGCTAGAATCCGCCATGGAGAATTACGTGGCAGCTCTCCCTTACAAAGACATGATCGTTGGCATCGGTCTCGATTCAGACGAACATGAAAATCCACCATCCAAGTTCGCCGAGCTGTTCCGGCGAGCACGAGCGGACGGATTTAAGCTCACTTGTCACTGTGACATTGCCCAGGTGGACACTCACCGCAACATCCGGGAGGTTGCTGAGATCCTTGGCGGAACTGGCGCCGAGCGGATCGATCATGGTCTCAACGCGGCTGAGCGCCCCGAGCTCATAGAGTTGATCAAGGAGAAGGACATCGGAATGACGCTTTGTCCATGGGCCTACTGTCACGAACCAGATGACCAAGTGTTTCCCCGCATCCGGAAGTTAGCTGATGCCGGCATCAGGATTACCGTCAACAGCGACGACCCGGCGTTTATGGAAGACTCTTGGCTCGTGGATAACCTGTGCTTAGTCAAACTGGAAGGTGGTTTCACCGACAGGGAGATTGTACAGCTGCAGGAGAATGCCGTTGCGATCTGTTGGGCTTCGCAGGATGTCAAGGACATTCTTTTGAAGGAGATCAGGGAGTTTGTCTCGTCCTTCCATTCTAAGCAGAGCAGTTAAAGAATTTTTTGAAAAGCGGCAATGGGTGTGCATGGTCGCCCAGGGCGTTTGCTTGGTTTTTATATCGGTCCACGTATCTTTCACAGGCTAAGGGTCTAGGGCAGTCAGAATCTCGCCTCAATTACCTACCAATCTAGCTTGTAGAGTCTCTCCAGCAAGACCTTCGATGATACGGTGAATGACCTTTACGATGAATCCGCATAACCTCACCTCAAAACCTTATACCATCCACCGCCGGTGAATCAACGTCTTTACGAGCGTCCCTCATCTCCTACCCTCCCTGCCTAAACCCCACTCATCAATCATCCACAACCCTCCAGACTACCCTCCCACTTCCATACACCTACCACTCCCACCCTCAACAATGAAATCCCTCAAACTAGTGATCTTCGACTTTGACGGTACCCTCTTCGACACTCGCGCCTCTATAGCCCACTGCATCTCCCGAACATTTGCTCTCCTCTCCCCTCCTGAGTCCTTAATCCCTTCTCTTCCCGCCATTCATGCCACCATTGCCAAGGGCGTCGGTCTCCCTGACACCTTCCAGATGCTCCAAGCTGAAGGCGCCAACCCTAGCGCCGTCACGGACATGGAGCTCTGGTTGACCACGTACCGGACACTGTACGCTGAAGAAGACTTGCCGCTCATCACGTCCTTTCCTGGCGCTCATGTAAGTTTAATTTCTTCGCTGAGCAGTTGCACCTTAGTCGTTGCGAACGATGTCCCAAGCTGGGGTTGCTTTCAATTACCCTTTCGTACCCTAACCCCCACGATCCAAGCACTAATCGTCAAGTCAGACACTGCTACGATCCCTGAGAGCAAAACTGATCCCCGTGGTAATCCTCAGCAACAAAGGCATCGCCGCCGTCAACGCCGTCCTCGCACAGGCCGGCTTGACAGACAGCGTGGACCTCGTGCTGGGCGATATGCCTGGCGTGCGCAGGAAGCCTAACCCGATGGCTTTTGTCGAGATCATTGCGCCGTGGTACGCTCGATCTCGGGCTCGAGATGAGCAAGGGCATGTAGTGAGCCCCGTGGAGCAGCTGTTGAGGCCGAAAGAGGTTCTTGTGGTGGGGGATACGGTTGCGGATGTGATGTTTGCGAGGAATGTTGGGGCTATGGCTTGTTGGGCGCGGTATGGGTATGGGGATAAGGTGGAGTGCGAGGGCTTGAGTCCTGATGTTGTGGTTGATAGTTTGGAGGAGGTTGGGGTGTTTGTTCATAGTGTTGGGGAGCAGGGGTGAGAGAGTTACTAGGCCATGGCGAAGCTGAATGTTGCTTGCATTGCAACTTAGGCGTTGGGCTTGGAATAGAACGCAGTGAGTTTAGAGAGTGTGACTGGATATTGAGCAAAAGCTACTGGCTTGTATCGCTTGTGTCCATATGTTGGAGGCAGTAGTAAGCTACACTAGGAGGCCCCAAAGATCTGCCCGGTCTCCCCTCCGCCAGTCCTCATAGGTAACATTCTCTAGGATCTTCCTACACAGATCCACCTCCACGCCGCTCTCCAAGAAATGCACCGCGACCAAGCGATACGCCTCCTTATGTGCCCTGTGCTTAATCGTGTTCCTAACTTCAAAGTATGTCCAACCTCTACTTGTCGCTAAGAACTCGATGCGCTGTTTACTCGTCACGTTGAGTAGCGGATCCCGACCATCACTTCCTCCACGCGTGAAGCAACGTTGCTCGATCTCCGAGGCTGGGAGCTCGTAGACTTTATTCTGAGCTAGAACGGCGAGCTGGACAGGGGTAATGGGTCTGTCCAGCTGTATCATGCTCTGTGTGGAGAGGTGGAGCAAGGGCAGGCGTCCTAAGAGGTAGTCTGCCAGTGCATTCGCCAAGACTTGAGTCAGCGATTCGTAAGTATGGGTTGTCTCTGATTTGATGTGGCTTTCGGCTTCCTGTGTAAAGAGGCCGGTTAGGAGCTCACTGAATAGAATCCCGTCGGAAATTTTGGGACCTTTGCCCGACTTCATTCCCGGAGAACGGATTAGAGCTGTAAGGCCTGCTGGCAGCTTGATGAGATTGTTAAAATATTTGTTGCCATACAATTCCGGCGATAGTGCTGCCGTAGTGAGATGGGCGAAGTCGTGCAGATCATAAAGGGGTTTAGTCTCTGCTAGGATAACCTTAGCAGGCCTCTCGAAATCGTCACTCCGCACAGCGATATGGCGTTTCCCAATGGAGGATATTGCGTTCGGCGGGACGAGACATGCTGGATGAGCCACTTTGAGCCATCCTTCTGTGACGAAGCGATGGACGCCGTAATTGATGGCTCGGATAGCCACCGCATCTTGTCGAAGGAATAGCTCGATCATATCTGCTTCTAGTGCATGCTTCTTGACAAGAGGGTGGAAATGCTGCCTCGCCTCCGATCGACTGCTCAAGTATATTACTCCATACTGCTGCGCCGAGATGATAGCTCTCCACAATTCCGGGTTCTGCTCTAGGCTCTGCCGTAAACTCGAGACGTTTGGGTCTTCCTTGTCAGTCAAACGAGTTAATATTGCTTCGCAACCTCGAAGGATATTATAGAGAAGATCATCCTTGATCGTATAGATGATTTCTTGTATGCGTAGGGCGTCATTGAAGAAGGGATGAGCTGGCTCGTTCCCATCTAACCAATCTGTCTCAGGGTTGAAGTTCCCCTGAACATCGTTGAAGAGAAATAGCGGACTCGCTATTGCTCCTGGTACTTCGTTGATGTCCGACATCACCGTTCAGCATAAGGGTCTCTTTCAGCCTGAGTAAGGTCCCATACACCGATGATTTCAGTCAGGTCTGAGGAAACCCCGCTTGCGAAGTGTGCCTTCGAGCGAACAACGCAGTGAATCATTGAGGGCTGACTGAGATCAACAACGAGCGTGCTTGGGTTCAATCACCAATCCCCGGAAGACTGAACTCCCAAAGGCGATCACGGCAGCGATGACATTCGCATGACCAGGACCCGTCATGTTGACCAACATTTGGTGCTCCGATGCAGCGTGTAGAACCGCCCTGTTGCTATCTCCTCTTTCTCAATGTCCGCTCCCTGGGCTTGATACGGCTCGGGACATTTGACTTATCCCAAAGGATCCTACACTGGCATCTTGGTCAGAGCCATATGTGACGCTGCAGTTTAGTCGAGCCATTGCACACTGGTCCGCTTCGCGTGCGTGAACACCTCCCTGGGTTTTCCATGCCAAACAGCCATGACTTATTCCAACGGTATGATTTCCAGGTCAGATCAATCTATGCAACTTCTGCTGCGTTGACCCAAGCATGCTCAGAGTGTGCGTGTTTCTACCTCCACAGAATAGACAAAGTGAGGTTGTTTTGTAAACCTTTGTCTGAGATATAGGATGCAACATAGACAAATCCAAAAGTCTCCATAGCTTAGGTCATATACAACAAGGTCTTTAGAGGAGCTATGTTAAGGGTAATCAAAATGTGGTTCAATCAAACTGATCCTAGTTTCAAGATGAGTTATATATCGTGGACTCTCAACTGTTGACAAGAGGCTCAAGTAAGCCCTCAAGGTTCTTCTCTGAAGATGTCTCTTCGACTATGCCCAGACTTGCGGCCATATCATCACAATATTGAGCCATCAAGACGTCTTTGGAAGACAACCCAGATGGCTTGTGAGTTGTCCACCGTACAAACACTTTGTTATATATCTTCAACAAATCAGTTCATGAAGCATCTACTGGATGGAAATACAGAGCTCACATTTGACCATTCAGGATGATGTCTCTCTTTTGCACACTTGCTTGCCACAGCATCCATGAACTCCTGCCCCCCACGTTAGCAACCATAAATGTATCGATTCTCGCCATCTATAAAACGTATTACTACCGCTCGAGTACATACCCAAGTCTTCTTAAAAGTTTTGAACTGGAGCTGTCGCTCCAGCCCTGTGCCGCTTTCGCTCAGCTTCCATTGCCCACCCCCATCGGAGAGCAACGATTCGACAGAACGCTGCAGTTGTGCCACGTCTTCACCTTCCGAATACATGACCTTCCTTGTGGCCATTGTTCCTAGGGTCGTTGCAGTAAGCAAGTCCGAGAATAATGGGTGGCGGCTTCGGAGGTCTGCAAGGGCGCAGTACGTTTGCACGCGTCTGCATTTCACTGCGGCAGAAATCATGAGTAAGTGTGACACAACAAAATGGTTTTTGTCTGTGTAGTCGTGACCTGTGAACTGTTGTCGGAGCTTCAAGTCTTCCGAAGACTTCCGTGCACTACACCGGAACATCACTGCTGTTTACTCACTACATAAAATGGCTACTGGAACTCTAGCAGGAACAAAACATGTGTTGTTACACGGTAATTCGAGATTGTTGAACACTACTATGACTGACATGTCCTGATGACCCCAACTAATAAAAAAGATGCTTTTGTACTGATGGATATATGCTCGGCCCTCAGGCGGCACCAAAAGATAACTTTGACAAGAACGATGGTAGGGTACAAGGAACGCAGTTGCTTCATGAAATGTTGTGTTTGTTAGTATCCTCCTACATCTGGTGACACTATATTCACTAGAAATCCTATGCGTCACAACATTTGCTACGCCTGACTGTTTACCTTCCAGAGCTTAACTCTTTCAACCATTCGCAATCATTTGTGCTCCCTTTTCGTGTAGAAGCAAACGGCAGGTGCATATCATTTCGACTTCAAGCACAAGATAAGACTAATCTACAAGATATCAAGCAGGTGGAGACATCTCGAAGGAGGTATTCCAATCAGTCACGCCGTCAGCTTTTGTGTTTCAATGGCAGATTCTATGCGTGAGCTTACTCATCTCCAGATCAGGAGTGCACACTAACACGTACACGACACATATAGGAGTGGACGTACCCGACTGGGATTCACTATGGTTTCTAGAAAGACACCCCATGCGGAAGGAGTTGGATAGAGTTATGGAGGAGTTCATCATGGACGGCATCAAACCCGACGATCCGCTCGGCGAACTCCCTTACCGTGACTTTCAGAGCATGGTTGAGAGGTTTTGCATTGAGAATGGCGAGAGATTCTGGGGTAGAAATAACAGAGCGCATCTTGGCTTGGGAGCTCCAGTATGGCCTGATAAGGAACGGAGGTCAGAATAGCTATGTCTGGATTCAGGGGCTGGACTGACGCGGAAGTACAGCATCAAAATGGCCCTGCGTTGGGAATTCCGCATAGTCGAGGAGCGTCTGCATAAGAAACTGGTACTTGAACAAGCCCCGGAGTTCAATATCTTGTCGTCTGACTGACTTTCATAGACCGCCGAAGCGAGGCAGCGTGGGCGAGCTGATGATCACAAGAGATATCAACAAGCCATCACTGGTGTCGAGAATAATCGCCCGAGGCCAAGGTCAACCGATGATGCCGCAGCCTCAGCTCGACTCAATTGTGGGATGGATTCCAATGAGCTGATGCACCCTGAGCGGCGACAAAGAATCCTTCTAGGCGCTCTCGAAAATGTTTCAAACCCCACAATCACGCCCACAACCACGTCCACAACCACGTTGGCTTTGCGGCAGAGAAGCCCAATCGTGAAGAAGGAGCGGAATTTGTCGTTCGGCAACAATGGCGAACGTGACGATGGCAACGCTCTCTTGCTCGCCAAGTTTCGTGAGATAACACAAGATGGCCGGCGGATACCGAAGCGCGATGCTCAAAGCGCATTACAAGAAGACGACGTAAACAATGCACAGGGCCGGGTAGTCTTCAAGATACCCAAACATCCCCGTATCCAATATACCCATGGTCAAAACGCATTGCAAGGAAACGAGGAGAACAATGCACAGGGCCAGGTAGTCGTCAAGATACCCAAAGGTCCCCGTATCCCATTTACCCCCCAACAAGCACGAGATCTAGTAAGATGCGGAGCTTTGAGGACGTACGCACCAAAGCAGCCATCTATCCAATATACCCAACAAGAACAACATGAGCCAAGAGGCGGAGTGTTGAAGACGTATGCATCGCAACAGACTCATCCGAGCATCGACCAGCAACGAAATACCACACTGCATTTCTTCCTCTCCAATCCCAGCCTCGGCGCAATCCCAATAAGCCTTCAAAACTGTATGAAGCGTGGTGATTTCCTCGCAGAAGCGCTTACGGCGTGGCGTGGATTGGAGCCAGGCTCGTCTACCCCTACACTTGTCAGTGTGCGGTTTCACTGGGCACCGGTCCCAATGGTTTTGAAATGGAGGGATAAGACAGGATTCGATACGATGTTGGAAGCTATTGCCACCGCGCCTTGTTGGCAGCAGCTCAATCACCGCTGCAATGTAGAGGTTCATGGTGTGAAGTGTAGAACCTGACAAGGTGCTGGTTTTGTTGCTGCTTCTAGATGATCACACTGGCAGAAGTCGCCGAGATATTGGATGGATCATCTTTCAAGCAACGGCTACATCTTGTCGGAACCAGGCTGGTGCATTGGAGGAGCAATTCGGTCGATCGAGCGGGAAATCTGCGGTTCGGGTAGTGCTCCGGTTTCAGCTACTGACGGTCTGCGCCGCTGGGGCCACAAAAACAGGAGGTTGCGCTTTATGTTGTAATTAACTGAATAGACTTCATCAGTCGTAATTGAACCTCTCGTCAAATTTCGCTCGAAGGACGTAGAACTCACTGCAGTCCTCTCGATGGTACAAGTGCTTGAGTGGGGCCAAAGAAATTCCTGTAATTCTCTGACTGGATAGTTATGTCCCCTTCAGCCTGCCCCATTCAGGCATGACGTCGACAGCTCCCTCCGCATCCACTACCTTACCACGGTCCCACTCCCTTCCCTCCCCTTTCTTTGCCCATCGCACATCCGACTCCCTCTTCTCCCCGCCCTTTTCCCACTTCTGCACTTCACTCTCTGTGAAGCCAGCTGATCTGAGCCTTTCCGCACCCTGCTGCTTCCATCGTTTCCTGTCGCGCAAAGCTTCAAGCGCTTGGTCCCAGTCGTCCTCGGAATCCGAGTTGGGATGCACGTCGACAGACGGGTCATAAGTAGAGGAAAAGTGGCTGTCCATTGCAGAAGTCGAGGCGAAGGTGCCACGGCCGCGGGCTCGTACTTTCGGCTCGAGAGGTGGCGGCGGCGGCCCAATGATTGCTTCTAGAGGATCGGAGTCAGACTTTGGAGATTTGGAGCGATGTTTGGATTTCGTAGTGTCTCTGCTTCTTGTGACGAGATCTGGCTCTGAACGTCGCGAGTTGGGCAGCGAGCCGGAGGCGGACGGCGACAGCGTAGAAGAGCGTCTTTTCCATCTGGAAGGATGTTGACTACGCTCTTTATCATGGTTATTCGATGCCGAGTCTAAGTGCCTTCGCTTGTGGCTCGTATGCCTTGACGGTGAAGCGCTGTCTGGGGATCTACTTCGGTCACGGCGTCGGCGATTTCGATGATGATGATGATGACGACGACAAGGCCGCTGTGAGTATCCCTCATAGTCATCGGCCTCAACATTGCCATTGCTCCGTCCCGGGGTTCTCCTCCGTTCATGATTTCGTGTTTCTTCTCTGTGCCTGCTCTGCCGGTCGGCACTCGCTCCTTTGCGCTCCTCCTCATCATGAAAGTTATCCACTTTCCGACGCTTTCTCTCCCTCTCGATATTCTCATAGCGATGTAAATGCACACCCCCATGTTCCCTCTCTCCACCTTCTCTATATTTTGTACTCTCTCCTCTCAGTCGCCTAAGTCGTGCGCTAGACTCTTCCTTCTCCTTGGCCCGGAGTGCAGCATTATGGCTGTCAGTCTCCTTGATGATGTTCTTCAAGAACCTTGTGTTCGGCTTCGGTGCGTTTATGGTAGGTCTAGCAGCGCCGAGTTAGTTAAGCTGTCTACAGGTCGTATGAAACTAGAACACGTACCGTCTAGGGAGCAAAGCTTGCAAACCTAACGCCGAGTACTTGATTGTGCTATCCTTAGCATCTTTCTTTAGTAGGCCAGCAACGTACTCGTCAGACATGTAGTCCTCAGCAGGCATCACGCACGTTTACCTACAGCAAGCTGTGGCGAGAATCCCCCTTGAGGCTATGCACGATGTGAGTCAAGTCAAGTCTCGGGCAAGCTCTGTATGGCCATTGAAGTGTTTCAAGCATGATACTTAGACGGATGAGGCAGTGTAACGTGACAAGTTATGCTCGCCTAACTTCGCGCTAAACATCTCATTAAGCGCCACGAGACTACCTAGGCGCGAATGTAAACAACCCGCAGCATGTTAGGTTGACCTACCATTCAGTGAGCATTGCTCAGCATAAACCAGTATGGCGTCACCTAATGACGACGTGCTTCAACAGATAAAAGCTATACAAGATTCTCACGAACTCTCGATAACAAAACTCAGCGAGCCCATCTCCGCACTTCCAGTCAAACCGGGGCCGCAACGCCAGTCAGACATCTCCGCACAAGCAGATGATAACTCAAGTCCAGCGAGTCTAGAAGCGGACTTGTCTCATTACAAAGTAGGTCATCGTCAGGAATTTGAGATGTGAAGCTGATCAATCTACATAGGAACTTTTCTCAAAACTACGATTCTCTTACCTCGAACAAGTCACGAAAGAGAAATTCTTGCGCGCCATTGTAGGCGATCCACCCTTGATCGTTGAGTATCAGGAGAATGTAGAGCTTGAGGCGCAGCTGGTGCAGGCAAAAGCGGACTTGAAGGCGCAGAAAGAGGAAGTCCGGCTTTTGGTTGCGGATCTGGAAAGTAAAGGGAGGGAGCTGAGCATACGTATGGTGTCCTGTTGTTTCAAAATCTAGTTGCGCGCCCAAACTCTGGCCATCCTGAATGATTATTAACGAACCGGTGAACTCACAGGGTATGAAACGATCCAGCTGCAAGTTAATCAGCTCGAAGCCCTCCCGGTAGACATTGCGAACCTCGAATCTACGCTCCAGCTCCTTCGCGAGACCCAACTACCTTCCTCTACAGACGCATCACTCAACCTCCCACTTCCAGCGACTCTCTCTCTCCTAAGCACTCGCGAAGCCGAACTCGTCGAGCTGAATGCTCAGCTCAGGGAACTCAAGAAGGCATTGCCGCGAAAGACCAGAGAGTTAGAGAAGCTCGAGAATGAGCTGAAGCCATTAGAATTTCAGAGACAAGCTGTGACGGCTGCTGCGAAAGAGGCGCGGCGAAGAAAGGAGGAAGCTCTGAATGGTAAGGGTGATGATCTTGAAGCTAGGGGCCGGTGGTGGAGAGGGGTGGAGGCCGGATTGAAAGCCATGCTCGAAGTGGAGAGCTGAGATGAATAAGACAATATGGCGAGGTTCCTAGCCGGATGGCGTTCGGCTTATATGGAGGTGGGGAGTTGTGCAGGGCTAGTACCCGGAACCTATGGCAATCCGGTGTTGATATCGGCGTTCATCATATGTTAGATCGAAGACCAGAATAATTTGATGTCATCATCTTCACTAGCCCTAGAGCCATGGCAGACTTTTGTATATAAGTATTCCTTGCTGATGATTAGCTACCTGGTACGGTAGTTAGTGTGATGAACATAGACACAATCAGTATGTTTGAACAAAGCTTTGCGTCTTACTGGCACAGACAAGAGGCATTTTCTGGCACCGAAGAGTAACTGTCCCGACCAAGTCAGTTCTATCTGAGTTGCATGCCAAACGGATGGGTACGAAGTACCGTCATCGTTGAATGCGGCTCCTACCACATTAAACCTTAATTTGCGGCTAATCAGGGTTTTGACCTTCCGGAGCCCACTTCGCTAAGCGAGCTTTGACTTCACGGCAACCAGCGACATTGAACGAATAACGAAACTCGCCATCAACGCTGAAGGACCAAGGTAAGTGAAGAATGTCACTGCGCATGCCTTGCGACGGGCTCATACTGACAGTCCCCTTTTTAACAGTTCCTGATCCAAGATGAGTACGTCTCGATTGGGGAATCATCACACTGGACCAACCGACTGACTGGCCACTCAGCGAAGGGAACTTCCAGCTTTGGTAAACGCCACAACAAGACACACACTCTCTGCAGACGCTGCGGTCAGTATTCCTTCGCTGCTATTTGATGGCTATGGGTTGAGAAACCCGGATTCCGAGAGGGATGAACGCTCCGGACAAAAGCTGACCTCGGGGACCATTTGAACAGGCCGCCGATCCCTCCACATCCAAAAGCACACCTGCTCATCATGCGGCTACCCAGCGGCTAAGATACGTAAATGTACGAACTCCCATGAACCCAAGCTCTGCCGACAGCCAAATCGCGTCGCTTCAGGAACAGCTACTAATATCTGAGTTCTATAGACAATTGGAGCGAGAAGGCGAAGAGGAGAAAGACCACTGGCACTGGCAGGATGCGAACACTGAAGTTGGTTGCGAGGAAGTTCAAGAACGGCTTCCAGATGGGTGCACCGAAGGGCGCGAGGGGGCCGGCGAACCAGGTTTAGGGGTCTGAGTGTCGGTAAGATGCGTTACGGGACGGGATTGTTGAGATGACGCTCGTGGTGGCTACGGCCTCTTAGCATATCAGCTTTTCTAGACGGAATGCGAGGTATTACGAGTACAGCCAGACTTTCATCCATCAGACGGAATAACATTGTGGATCCGGAACACCCCGTGCTGGCTGTGTTGATATAAGATTGGACCTAGTGGGAAATGCCTGTGTATCGCGCACAGCCCAAATGATCACCAACGTAGAGCGTACGCCAGGGACATGCACAAGCAAGGCGGAAGAACAGTGTTTTACAGGACCCCGCTCCAGGACCCCAACCCAACAAAGCCACCACCAAAACGCAGTCTACAGCAATGGCCCCAACCCTCAAGCCCCCCTCTCAAAAACCTTGACCCCCCCATCCCCACCAACAAAATACAACAATTCCCTCTCCTCCCCCTCTTCCCCCACGCTATCATCCTCTTCCTCCCACGCACCCCTCGTAACCCTCAACACGCCACTAACATCCCTCGCTGTCCCCGTATCCAACCCCCTCAAACTCACCGTCCACCTCGCTAAATGCGCCAACCCCACGACAAACGCCGCATGATTGATCTCCAACGGCGTCGTCGGCGCCTGCAGTAGCGGGAAGTCGGCTGCTGTGGTGATTATCGTCGAGTAGACGTGCTATTTATAATGTCGTTGAGTCAACAGCTAGACTAGATGTATCAAGCTATACCTACTACCTAAAAGGCTAGGACGCTGGGACGTGGGAGCGTGGCAATAGGTCTCACGGAGTATAGAGGAGAGGAAACGGAAGACGTCAGCGGAACGGGAGACATACCTGTCTTAGGGACGCGACTACTTCCGCCATCCCCATCCCTCCGCTGTCTTCCGCACCGCCCGTAGACGTAGACGTCTCCGTAGCAGCAAGCACCACGTCCGGCTGATCGAGCACGAGCACCACCCTCCCTCTTCCGCTCCCTCCTCTCCCATCCCCATCCCCCCCCTTCGACCCCTCAATCACCTCCCGAACATCCCTTTCAACATCCTCCCCCCTCGCCGACCTTAGCATCTTCACGCCCTGCGCCTCCCCTCTCCCCTGCCCGCCTCCCCTCTCGAGCCCACGGACGGCAGGCAGAGGCGAAAACAGCGCCGTCAAGCCGTCGACGTAGACCAATCTCCCACCCGCTACAAGGCGCGGAAGGTCGAGGCCCTAGAACGCCGCACCTCACTCTCGTCAGCACGTTTCTTCCGACAACATAACGCACGTCAGGCAGACACAGACAGACGGCGGACGCTAACCCCGCCTACGTCGGTGCACCCACTCAGACGAAAACGGAAAGAGAACGTACGCATTTCCCCGCCTCCCTCCTCCAAAACTCCCAGTCCCGCATGAAGCTCACGAATACGATTTTTACTTCTCCTTCTCTTTCCCCATCCCCTCTTCCATTGCTCTTGGTTTCTCCCTCGGCGAATCCTTCACTGTGGCCCTCCCTCTCGTCGGAGGCGGTCAAGGCCCCGCATAAGAACCGTAATAGCAGCCAGTTCGTCGAGGCGTTGAGGACGGAGGTCAGGAGGATGAGGGAGGTCGGGGGCGGGAGGGAGGTGTAGGGGTGCAGGAGGGGCGGGATGGTGCGGGGTGCTGGCGGGCGCATTGGTTGGTGGGGGGTAGGGGAGGCGAGGGGGCGAGGCGAGGCTGGTGGACGGTGGGATGTTGGTTGGGGTGGGGGTGGGGGTGGGGCCCGAGGTGGATTTAGATTGTACGGCCGAGGGTGTGGAGGGAGTGGGAGCAGACAACAACTGAACCGTTCTCATCTGAAGGAGTAGGCATTTGGGAGTGGGATTAGACATTGAAATGCCTAACACCAACTGCGCTCTAACTAATATAGTTCTGCATCATCCATTTATTCTGTCTATGTGGAGCACGAGCCTCGATCAACCGTTGATGATCTTCGTGAATTCCTTCTATCTAAGACATGCTAATTCTAGGTACAGCGCTCGGAGATCGGGGAGAGGTATGAGAGGCGTGAGCTACAGGCAGCCTAAGTGGGTGGGCAGTAGAGCTATCGTACAGTATGATGCAGCTCTGACTGATCGTCAGCCAACAAATCCGACCTCATCCGACGAGCTTCGCCAACAACTCCAAGGCCGAGTCCTTGGGGTCGATGTGGATCATCACTTCCTCGCCCTCACCCTGCCCCACGTCGTCATCTTCTGACGGCACCAACTCGGTGGTCTCCACAGTCTGCGTTTGGCGCTTCTCCGTCTCATCATGGCCGCGGTATTCGGCAAGTAGGTCGTTGATTGCACCATCGGTGCTGCCGCTACTGCCATATCCACTCGTGGGCGTTCCCCGTGGCGGTATGTGGTCTGGGCTGATGGTTTCACCGTGAGAAATAGCGTTGTTGAATCGTTCTAGGTCAGCGTCGTCTGTGAGCAGGTCGTTCATATGCATGTTGACGCTGCTTGAGTGAGTTTCCGTTGCGGCTATGCCTTGTCCTCCATTTGTGGCTGAGGGGCCGTCGTCGAATTCGATAAGGCCTGTACGCCTTTCTTCGACATCGATCAGTGGACCGAGTTCCGCAACCGGTTTCGGCGTACCAAGCTTTTCGAGCCCTTCCCATGTCTGCGGCGGAACGTCCACCACAGCATCGACAGGTTTGAACTCAGGTATCGGATTGTGGGATGCTGCTGCGAGATGTTCCTCCGCCAACTCTTTAGGCGGATGCTCGTCGCCACTTGACTCGTTACTACCGTTTTCCTTCAATACGCGATCCGAGTCAAGTGTTTGCTCTTCTTCGTGGTGAAACAGCTCCAAAACCTCGCCACGATGCGTTACCCCTTCCGTGGTCGTCACGGTCTCTTCTACCTCAGGGACAGGCATGTCACCTGAAGTCCTCTTAGTACTAGGCTTTGCAGTTGCCCGTACTGCTGGCGCCACTTCCGGAACCTTTGCCTCAGTAGGATGGATTTCGCCATTGGCGATCTTCCCGAGTATGCTCTGGAACAACCAAGGAAAGCTCATCAACGGCATGGACTGGGCATCCATATATCTGACCCGCTTCTCTTTGCCGGCCACAATCTTGATCTGGCGACATTCTTCGATTGCAGAAGCCATTTCATCTGCGGTTACCCTATACATGGCCGCCACGAATGGCCCCATGATGCCAAACTCCTTACTCCCCGCCTTCTCATAACAAGCCTGACGGAAGCGATCTTTGAGCGCCGAAGAGATCTCCCCCATCTCTTCGTGAAATTTGTAATCCTTGCTCTGATTGGCGTGGTGCAGCACGAAAGTCGACCAAACTTCAAACTCGGTGGCGATGTCATGCTGGGCCATGATCCGACGTATTGCAGCGTCATATTGCGCCTTTAACGCTGCAGTATCTTCCAACAGTTCATCATTCACCTTGTAAGCCTCAAGAATGCGTTTGTCAAATGGGTTATCGAAGCAAGGCACAAAATCAATCCGCTCCACTTGGTCGTAGAGTTTGCCAAGCACCTTGTGGGAGACGTAAATCTGCTCCTTTGGCTTATGGTTTTTCTCCATAAAATGAGGCCACTTACGCGGATGCAATTCGGATGGCATTATTGCTGGCTCTCCTGTCTTCACGTAATCAACGGCCATTGAGTGCAAGCTTGCGAGCTTCAGACCTATCTCATTCATTAGCGTCATTCATTTCGCGCCATGTTGGTCCCCGTATACTTACATTTTTCGTCCTTGACTCCGAGGTCCATGTAGTCTGCCATTGCCAAGTGAGCATGGGCGATGGTGGGCAAGCGGTCATTCTTCATATAGGTTACGAAGAAATTCGTTATATCGTTCACAGTGACTTCGCGTTCCACCTCTACTGGAACTGGGGGCGTGTAATCCATGGGCTTGTGGTTCCACTCTTTCGGAAACAAGTCTGGATCCCAGATGACTAGATAGTCATCACCATCTAGGTCTCCACCAGAGCACATGCCGGCTATGTCCCTATCGCCTGTTTGAGGCAACACAACCACGTCTTTTAGGTGCCACAAAGCTTTAACATTGACGCCTCTCACCACTCGAATATCACCTGGATGCAGAGAAGGGTTTCTCGCGAGCAGACAAGGCCCTTCAATAACAGAAGGTCTCCCGCCCGGCTTTCTAGCCGAAATCTGCAGGAAGATTTGCGGCAACGATTCGACCCATTCTTCGTCGGTAGAATCGAGTCCAATCTGCTGCTGGCTATCGAAGTGGCCTTTGAGCGTGGCTGTCTCATCGACGCAACCAAAAAGAAACGCTCCTTTTTCGATCAGAATCTTCGCCTTTTCTTTCAGATACTTTATCGACCAAGCTCTCCAGAGTTGAAGTAGCGAGGTAATGAATGGCTCTCTGGTATGCTGAAATCCTTCAAGAATCATGGCCGCAACAGTCATGGTCATCTGATTCGGATCAATGTATCGTTGCAATAGATGCAACGCCATCTTCTCGTCTGTCATCGCTTGCTGGAGGTTAAGTAGCATCTCTTTCAACTTTCGTACAAAGACGTCGTCCTCCACACCAAGAGCGGACAACACAAGGATAAGTTGACGATTCAGGGTAGCAGCAGCGAACTGGGACCATCGAATAATCTCAAGGCCGTTGTGTACGGCAGGGAACTTGTATTGACTGGGCCGAATGTGAATCTCTCGCATCCTGGCATCGGGTGAAACGGCCAAAACTCCCTTGCAGCCACCAAGACGGAACTGAAAGACCGACGGCGTTTCGCCAGAGACGGTTGTTATGTTCAGCTCAGAGGTTATGAGCCGGGCGAGAAAGTTAGATATCTTTCCAACCCCATCCGTGAAACGGTATCCGTTGCGTTCGATGTCCTGGATTTCCCGAATCTCGACACGCGTACAGTTGATAGCTCTCGTGGTCGAGAAGCATTGACCTAAACGAGCGGCATGTTTGGCGACGATTTTGATATCCCCAAAGTAGCCCATCCAAGCGCGAATGTTTTGAGCTGTAAGATGCGGCAAAGGGGCAAAGAAGTATGCACCATGCTCGCGAAACTGAGAGTTTCCAAACGCGAGAAACTCGAAGTGTCGCTCTCCAATGCTGATCCCGTTGATCATGGTTCGTTTGATACGAGTGAAGACCTCGTTCATTGTCTCTTTGTCAGTTGAGTTGATTCGACCCTGCTTCTGTTAGTGGCAATGGTTTAGTTTGTGTGCCTATGCTTACCTGGAATTTTTCGTCAGAGAAACGGACACGGAGAAAGCGGTCCGCATGTTCGATGTACTGGCGTACAACCCGATTTGATGTCTCTACGGTCGGCGTGTTGAAGTACACCGTAGTAGGTGTGATAACTGCCGATCGAGTATAAGCACAGTAATGGGGAATCCTGAGTCTTGACGCTGAGCCCTTGATAATCTTGATATTAAATATCTCCATCGGATTGTACCACCGCCGCTTCTGGCTTGCAACATATTCAAGAACATCCTTGGCCTGGACCTCGTCCATGTCGGCAAGCTT
The DNA here is from genome assembly GCA_025617375.2 of Acarospora socialis. Classification (NCBI taxonomy): domain Eukaryota; kingdom Fungi; phylum Ascomycota; class Lecanoromycetes; order Acarosporales; family Acarosporaceae; genus Acarospora; species Acarospora socialis. The sequence goes on from JAMYGW020000012.1 coordinate 1,029,186, forward strand.
ATCGACGAACTCCTTGGTAAGGTTATGTTCGTTCAGGCAACCTTGAGATATGCAGACTTCAAGCTGATATCGGACCGGAAAGGTAAGGTGTGCAACGGTATCGTCCGTCAGTTCTCTGAGACTACCCTCTGCTCTCGTCGAGCTTCGGGTGATCCTGTTGATGTAACTCCATACTGCCGGCTCTGGATCGGTTAGAAGCTTGAAGTCAGGGAATGGCACGATCTCAATGTTGTAATCCCGCAATGCCGCCCGTATCGTATCATACTTCTGACTGTCATTCTTCGATGTATTGAACACCAGACGGTACGTTGTCCATCGCCCTGGGAGGTGTCAGGGTTAAAAAAAACCTGTGTGCATAGTCTAGACTTACCGATATCAATGATTGATCTTGACTTTTTCAAGGTCAAGGGGGCGGAACGAAGGTCCTTTGGTGAGTACACGACATCGGTTTGCCGGTACCACGCATCCCAATCCTTCCAGAAAAGCGAACTATCCTGGTGAGTCTCCTCTATTTGCCCTGTCTTCCGGTAGAAGCTCGGCGGAGCTTCGAGTGTGATGAGAAACTCCCTTGTCTCGTCTGTGTTCCTTATCTCATGAACCACTTGCAGTTGAGCCAAAGGAATACGAAAACGAAGGTTGTCGTATCGGTTGTGCTTTCCTAGAGCTTTATGCCTGATGGGCTCTTTCCCTTGAGCTCGTTGTTCCTTTGTGAAACCAATCCTGGGATCTTCGATTTTGAGCTGGAACTGGATGTCGATTTCTCTCCGAAGCAAGTTCAGCATGAAGGTGATGTCTGCACTGTACGTGTGATGTGCTGCAGACATTCTCATCATGCTCACAGCATCATACATGAATCCAAAGTCTATGGATTCTGCGTGGAGTATCTAGAGAACAAGTCAACTCTGGTGCACTCATGCGTCCACTGCGTAACAACGAGTAAGATTCTTACCGTGGTCTCCGGATACTTGACACTCGGGTTGACAGGACTCGGTGCTAAGAACAATCTCCTCTTGGCATCGAGTTCGACATTTATCAGGTAAAGTTGTTTTACTCCCTTTATTTTGATCTGATATTTGGTGGCTTGCCAGAAAGATTTCGCGGGAGGTGGACTAGCAAGCAGGTCAGCAAGCGGCTCTAACTGAAGTAAACAGTGACTGTCTTTGTTGTACCTAAACCGGATTCTGCCTTTCCCGTCTCTCATGCCTTGGTTGTCTTCAAAGATCTCCACAGTAGCGATCGAACCTTCATGACGAAAAGACTGCCACAAATCGAACGTTGTTACAGTAGGCGGAAGGCCGGAGAGTTTAACACCAAGCTCTATCCATTGCGTCCAGTCATCTCCAGGGCGTCGATGGTCTGGCCCTTGGTGACCTTGCACTGGTCTATTCATGACTGGTGGAAATGGGGGGCGTTGAAAGCGATTGTTACGTCTCCCAGTCGATGAAGGTGGTCCGTGAATATCGATCAGGATTTGCTGTTGTGGGGTTCGACGCTCGGACGCTGGCGCTCTCTTTGGGTGCACGAAGTTCTCGTTGTGGCTATTCCAATGCGCGAAGTCGATATATCTTGTTTCCGTACTACGGCCCTCATTAAACATTGGTCTCCCTCTACCTCGAAACGCGACTGTCTGCTGTTGCAAACCATTCCTCGAGGTTGGATTTGCGTTCTCTAAATAATCCATTTGAGCTCTTAACCTCTCTTCTTTCATCCGAGCGTTTCTAGGATCTCCTCTTCCTCGCGTTCCCCGAATTCGTTGTCGCTTGATCACCCCTCCCTCCGGACCTCCACTTGTGCTCGCACCAGAGTGGTATGTTTTGAACTTTTTGTTGGGTGAATCAGAAGCGAATCTGGTTTGTGTTTGGAGATTGCCTATTCGGGTTGAGCCCACTCCAGGCGTTATGGGTTGTTCCGGTCCGAGCGCACCATCTGACTGTGGTTGCCTAGAGTCAGCATGTGGCAGCACAACCGCCGGTACAGCTATAACGCCATCTTGGGTACTCTCTCCAAACAGGGTAACACTCGAAGCAAATTCTTCGGCAGACATGACGACCGATTCTCAACAAACTCGCCTTGATAAACAGGTTAACAGTCTTAGGGCTAATGTCAGTTGCTCCGCCAATGCTTACATACACCTTTAGTAGCTCGTGCTGTATCAAGCTTTGCAGGTACAGTAGCACCAAACGGTTTGGCGTTTCCTGGAAATACTCTCTTCATCGGCGGGACCTCGAGTGTCTGCATAGATGGTGGGATGTGTTAGTAACACTAACAGGCAAGTCCGTTTCGAAACGGCGGCTTACTGTTTGCATGCGAAAGGTGACGAGAGCCTTCAACTTACTTTGACTTTCGTTCGAGTCCCAGCTGAGTTCAACAAGGTATAACACGAAGTTGATTGGCGATGGGAGGAGGAGTACGTCCCGAGGAATAGAGATCACCGCGGTCGAGTATGGCCAGAGTATTGAGGTGCACTTTGATATCACAGCAATGGAGAGCAAAAGAGATTCCAATATGTATTTGCTTATTAGGAGCAAACAAGGAAGGGTTGAGGCATGGAGGTTGCAGCATGTAGAAAGAAGCGAACATTGACTGGTAACAGCAGCCATTATAAGAGAGAAGTCAAACGACATCCACGAAGTGAATGCTTTTCGCTTCGGACATGCTGTGTTATTCAACAACAGAACCAGTGGAACAATAGATCACCCGGGGAGCATCCGCGGCTCTTTTGTGTAGTTTTGCAAGGCATGCTGACGGTGTTTGTGCGCTGGACGGCAAACTAACAGTGTGGAACCTGCAAGTTTCCGAGGCTGCAGTATGCCTATTTCCCTTACAGGTCGTCTATGCAGGAACCACGAGCAGCGTCTCTAAAATAGTACAACCGTAGAGCTGACCGGCGGAGCAGACTACACTCCAAGAAAGGAACCTCAAGCCCTCAACGAAACCAAGGCCCTCCATCTAGCACAACTTAGCATATCCTCGACCGCAGAACCGCTGACTGACAAACTTACTGATACCACTCAGAGAGCCATAGAATATTGAAATGGCTAACATAACGCACCAATGGGCTTCAACGTGTCGATAAATGCCCTGGGAGAAATATCCCAATGTTCTCGTCTGAGATCGGTTCCACTGACAATCGATCAAACGAAGAAATAATTCAGCAATGCAGATACCGACGAGGAACTCGGTTGATTTTAAGAAACAACACCCCTTTGGACTCAATCGCGCCATTCAATATCAAAGGCACTGAAGGCCAGGGCGACCCGAACACGATTTGTGGCTTCTGCCGTTTCAATTTGCTGACAGTAACAGAATACTTAGGAAGAGATATAATCAGAGCAAGCAATCACGGCACAGCACCGCATCTTCTCATCTCTTCTGGGGGTAATGACATGATTCATCCCATCATTCGCCCGGATGAGCTAGGAGAGTTGCGACGGGTGGAGGGTCGTTTTCAATTTTCCATGGTGTGCAATATGTATAGAGAGTCGTGTTGATGAGACTTTGTTCTCTGATCGCCATCAAGAATATAGATTTGAAAACAAGAGAACGGACTGGAGCGTTTTACCAGAGAATGGTACGAGGGGGGTTACGCCGAGGACTACTGTTGCCTGCCGGGGCTGTTCGCTTCGGTTACATATCACGTGCTTATTGGAGCATGGCAGGATTCAACTCGTTGCATTCCAAACACAATACACGTAATTGTGGAATCAACGCTGTGGACTCGACAACAGTGCTATATACGGAAGAGAAGTCAAGGGTTGGATATTTGCTTATACCCAAATGAGGTGGAGGCCCACAGAGTGACTGCAGTGAGACATTTCGAAATTTGGTGTTTGCCCTAGCACGGCTCAGTACTCTAAACCTAAGGCCGTTGTCTATCTTCTCGTATACTCATGACGAATGCCTGGATAGAAACACTCATAATAATATCCAACCCTTCCGTCATACCCACGACCTAAAGGCGAGGTCGCCCCACAAAACGCCCAAATGCTATTGTGATCCTGGTTCAAAAGTCTGCTGTACTCTCGTCGTAGAGCTGCGAATGCCCATAATCCTCCCGGGCTGAGGGGCGCTCTTTCTCTGTACTAGTAAAGATATCGCTGCCGCCGAATGATAGATCACCTAACTCCATAACCTCGACACCTTGATCCTTTGCGTCTATCCAACCACCGTCTTGCCCGGGCTGTGCTTTGCCCGTTCTATGCCGCTGTGTCCTGACAGGGGATCTGTTATGGACGCTAACGCTAAGATCCCCTAGTGGCTGTCTCGACGTCGTGTCATGCGCAGTATCTACAGCTTTCGTGCCTATGTCAATCTTTGTCCGGTGCGTGGACGGTGTCCTCGTAGTCCGTCGAGGCCGTGTCCGCTTCGGCGTCGGACCACTCTTGCTTGACGTGCTCGACTCAATGGATGGGGCGGGAGCAGTGGTTGTTTGCCCTCGACTATCTCGTCGGGCATCTGGGCTATCGATGAAGATGTCCTTAACGCTCAACCTTGCTGGGTTGTGGGCCAGAGCTGAAGTTTGTTCGGTCTTCAGACCCATGACAGCCATGAGTTTGGTGCTAAGATCTTGAGCTTCCGCAAATTCCCTTGCTTTCTCCTTGCGATCTCGAAGCAACTTCTCAATCTTCCTCTCCATTCGTGAGATAGTAGAGTCTTTCTCGAAACAGTCCGCGGAAGCGGTATCGACCGTTCTCTGGAAACCGTCGCTCAGTCTTACAATCTCTTCTTGGTGATCACGCCGTAGTCGAGCCATCTCTGTCACAGCTGCCATCCTGTCTGATTCGTGTGCTTGCTTCAGTGTCTCCAGATTTACTTCCGATGAGATTCTTACATCCTGAAGCTCAGTCTGCAACGACTCGATCTTCGTAGCTTGTTGTCGACCAGCGTCTTCGGCAGCTTCAACCTCCGCTCTCAACTCGATTTCAAGGCGTCGGAGTCTTTCGATATCCGTATCCTTCCGAACACTTGACGCCCTATCCATTTCCCTTGCCTGAGCATTCTCCATAAGCTCTGTGTCCAGTGCATCAACTTGTTTCTGGGCTGCAAGACTCGCTTCACAGGTTGCCGTAAGCTCATCACGGAGTGCCTTCAACGTATGTTCCAGATGTCGAATGCGCTCATCCTGCTCGGCGATGATGTCTTCCTTAGAATTTAAGATGGCGAGGTGCTTCAGGTTCTGGTTGCTAGTCTCCTCCCTTGCAATTGTGGCAGACCTTTCAGCCTCTACCCTGATTTCCGCTAATTTCGCCTCCATCTCCTGGAGACGCTCCGTAAGATGTGTAATGCGAGCCTCACCAGCCCCTACCTGGCATTCGAGAGAGCTTTTCTCAGCGTCCAAGCCATTCAGAAACAGGTTGCGTTCTTCGGACTGGGACTCCAACTCGGCGACTTTCCTGCTTGCCGCTTCCAACTGATCCTCGAGATGCTTCGAACGTGCTTGTTCTTCTTTTAACGGCCGCTCAACCACCTCACAGCGGTGTTCCAGGTCACGACACACCTCGTCTACGGTACGTACGATAGAGTCGCTGTTACTCTTGGCGTTCCGAAGAAGATCCACAGAGAGCCGGGCCCGCCAATCGCTACTGGCTCGATGCTCGGGTGGAGTCGATATTTGCTCCACAAGCGAAAGATTTGAGTCACGTTGAAAGCTTTGGCTCGCACACCGGCACGTTGGGACGGCTGTGGCGAGTTCTACCTGCTTTTGGAGAATAGAAACGGCCAGTGCTGGGTCAATGCCTGCTTGATCGGTTGACGCTAATAGCCCTGTCTGGAGGAAAAGCGAGCAGATGTCCAACCGAAGTCTTCTCTGACTTCTCGCTAACGCAGCAGGACAAACGCGGTGCTCTACGCATGGCTCTGCATAGCGTTCCATGGACCGAGGGACTGGTAAGGTCAGGAACTCGTTTAATGGGTGGTTGAAAGCATTAGCCGACATTGTAAATAACATTGCGCTTCGAAGCTGGCGTGACTGATGCACTGCAGCTGCCAACGCCGACACTATCAACCCTGAATTCCGAGACACTTTCAGTGCTTCGTAGGTTGGCGTGACCTGTTGCACAGCTGTCTTCAATATAGAGCCTATGGTCTCACTAATAAATGCTTCGTCCATACGTGGCTGTCTAGAAATCAGCGATTGAGCCCGAGGCATAATTAGGAGCCCGTTACCGCAAAGTACTCTAAAGCCCGCCCAGAAAGAGATCTCCCGGCCATATCCGGCGTACTGAAAGGTAGATTGGCGCGTATGAGATCTTGATAGGTAGTTAAGAGCTGCGCAGGAACGCTCTCCACCTTTACTAGCGAGAAGATGACTTCGACTGCCTGCTAACTCCTTAGTTCCGGGATTAAAGACATGGGTCTTATTAGCATACCAACGGCTGAAGGTTCCTGGTAAGGTCAACTCGTAGGACCTTCTCATACAACTTCCGTACTTTCGGTCCGTTACTGTTGAACCACCGATCCTTCTCTTCAACATTAATGGCACCAATAATCTCCTTCGCGAGCTCTAGACTTTCTACAGAGTCTTGCAACGACAGATTGCTGCTGTTGGAGCAAGCGAAGATCACACGTAACACCACCAGGTCGAGAGTCTTGACAGCTCTCTTCTGATTGAAGAATTGCTCTATTGTATAGTATCGAGATGTCTTCTCCGTCCGAGTTGTATCACTGGAAGGAGATGGTTCGTGTGACAATATCTCTGCAGTAGAAGATGACCAGTTTGATCCGGGTACGAGTCTTGCGAAGATTGCCAGACACAATAGGTTAGCAGTCTGGTCATCCACTCTCCTCAAAAGTCGGACCAGTCGTTCTTGAAACTGCATCACTTCAGCTTCGGGCATGGCATCCAACAAACCCGGCCCGACTCCAGCAAGCATGGAGTAAATGGGCCGTATTGACAATGCCGACGCGGTCTGAGCGGCGGACTCCATGACTTTGAGGAAGAGCACCACGGCCGATGCGGGTAACGGTGTATCTTCCGGCAATGGAGCCGAAAGCATGGATATGCATACCGAGAAGTACTGGCCACAGTCAGGATGCAATGTTCACAATGTTAGTGCCCAAAACGTACCTCGCCGTATCCATGTTGAGACTCGACTGCCTTGTTCAGCAGCGTATCGAGCAATGCCGGTCGAATTTTGAGTACAGCGTTGCGGAAAGGAACCACATGACCTTCCAAATATCAGGAAATGAAAGATCTGAAAGTAGTTGTAACCATACAGAAGCGCCCTAGAATGTCGATCACGTAGGGCCATTGCTGAAGTCCGTCAAGAATGGCCTTGGCCAGTGCATTGATCTGGCATGCGTGACCGTCTGTCCATTGCTGTAGGACAGATTTGTCAACCTTGTTGACGATGTCCTGCAGGTTCTATATAGAAGTCAACAAATTGGGGTTCTCACACGACCTCTTTCTGTCTTAGGAGCAGTAATGATCAGGGACTGGTTTTATAAATCGAATGACGGCTACATTCTTTGTTGACGCACCTTCAACCAAACAGCATATGGTGCTGTAAGAACCCGTCGGATCTCACCAGTCAACAAGTCGATTTCGGCCATGTCCGCGTGGGACCTTCAAGCACTGCTGTAAGGTATTTCCATTCTGAATGTTGCAGTAGTAGAACGATGCATGGTGATTCTCGTCTTGCAAACGAGGCATTATAGTGTTATCCTGGCTGTTGCCCGTCGCGACCAGGCAAGGAGTCACCCCCAGGTCACTGCAAGCGCAGCCAATGCTCGACCGAGTACGGAGGATATATTGATAGCACGAAGATCCATTGCCGAATGAGATATATGTACTCTACCAGTCACGGAGTAGATGAGTTGTGCTCAAATCGTTTTCCATGTCATAGCTGCAGGTTCACTTCTCCACAGACATGAGATCTACAGCTGCAGCTCTCCGAACGGATAGAAACATCATCCACAAGAAGCCTTATTTGACAGCCCACCGACAGGGTCTCAGTTTCCATTGCCTAATAGCTTACAAACGTGCCATAACAAAACCCTTTGACTTTTGTAAGCTATTCTGTACTTCGCGTCCTCCCATAGCATGATTGGTGTGTACCTACGGATTACCTCTGTCAGAAATGGATGTGTGGGGAAAAAGGAAGGACGACACGCGACCATCAAGAGATTTTTCACTTTGCGGTAACGGATCCCCCTAAAGGTAATTGGAGGCTATATCTTCAATAATCACTGAGATTTCACCCCCTAAATTTCCCCACTACTACCTTACCTCACAACTAGAACACACTCGTACGACAGGCTTACGGAGGCGAGTACTTTGCCTCACCTACAGTACCTTGACTTTAGGTACCTTACTTAATACGGATGGGTACTATGGGAGGGCCATTTGATCCATTCAAAATGGCGGGGTTTGCTTCTTTTCTTCCTTTTCCAATTGACATGGCTTCAGAGCTTTCGTTGCTTTTTGCTGTGTCGCTGTGTCGTTCCTTGGTATGCTTGGTCGACCCGGCAGCATGCCTCCCCTGAAATCTCTCTCGCTCAGCCTCCCCTCCTTGACATCCGGGAGACTACCGATACATCAGCCTTGTCGAATCCGTCGGTGCTTCAACATCCCGGCCCAATCGCGAAGATGGAGAAGCACTGCGGTGAGGTTCAATAACGAGAGACTGACGAGGTCAAGCTCGTCGTCATCGTCTTCATCATGGACAACCGGCCGGGTTTTACTCTTTGCGGCTTTTACGAGCTCGCTGACTTACTTACTTGGCATCACCGACACCGCCTCTAGCCTGGTGAATTCGTGGCAGAAAAGGGCCGAGACGCCTGACTATTGCAGTGCGAAGGACCTTGAAAAGGTTTGTCCGAACGAATGGTAGAATCCTGCAGACATCCTCCGGTAACAATCTTGCAGGCCATCGGGGAACTCCGCCTCCTGCTTTCTGAGGATACTATCAGCACAGACAACGAAGACCTTCTGGCGCACGGCTATTCAGAATGGTCCACCATCAATATCACCCAGTTACCAGTTGCCGTCGCTTACCCCAAATCCACCGCCGAAGTCTCTCAGATTGCCAAGGTATGCCACAAATACCAGGTCCCTATGATCCCCTACTCCGGCGGCACTTCGCTCGAAGCGAATTTCTCCGCCCCGTACGGAGGGATGAGTATCGACTTCGCCTACATGGATCAGATTGTGCAATTGCACGAGGACGACATGGACGTTGTCGTGCAGCCAAGCGTGCAGTGGATGCAGCTGAACGACGAGATCAAGCACTCGGGCTTGTTCTTCCCCGTCGACCCCGGCCCAAGCGCCAAGATCGGAGGGATGGTTGGTACAAATTGCAGCGGTACGAACGCGGTAAGGTATGGGACCATGAAAGAGTGGGTCATCAACCTAACCGTCGTCCTGGCCGACGGCACGATCATAAAAACTCGACGACGCCCACGCAAGTCGTCTGCCGGCTATAACTTGACCGGCTTGTTTATCGGTTCCGAAGGCACTCTCGGCCTCGTTACTGAGATTACCCTCAAACTCGCCGTCATTCCTCAGGAGACAAGCGTTGCCGTTGTCACCTTCCCGACCATCCGCGACGCTGCCGCGGCGGCCGCCAAAGTCATGCGTGCCGGCGTCCCCGTCGCCGCCATGGAGCTCATGGACGAAGTGCAAATGAGCGTCGTGAACCGTGCCGGCGCCACCGGCAAAGTCTGGAAGGAAGTTCCCACGCTGTTCTTCAAGTTCTCCGGCACCGCCGCCGGGGTGCAAGACAACATCCGGGTCGTACGAGCGATCGCTGAAGCGCACAAGAGCGGGGAATTCGAGTTCGCCAAAGACGCACAGGAGCAGAAAAAGCTGTGGTCGGCGAGGAAAGAATCCCTCTGGAGCATGCTGGCGCTGCGCAAGAAGGGCCAGGAACTTTGGTCGACGGACGTGGCGGTGCCGCTCTCGAGACTGCCCGACATCATCGAGCAATCGAAAAAAGAGCTGGATGATCTGGGTCTGTTTGCCAGTATTTTAGGGCATATCGGGGACGGGAACTTCCATGAAAGTATATTGTACAACAACAGCGACCCTAAGGAGAGGGCAGCGGTCGAGAAGTGCGTCGGCGATATGGTGGATCGAGCATTAGAGATGGAGGGGACTTGTACTGTGGGTTCTTTCTGCTCCCTACCGCCCCTTTCCTGCCACCACTCTCCCACCCCAGCACCCTCTCCACCCTCCACCCAACTAACCCTCGCACCCCCCAACAGGGCGAGCACGGCATAGGCCTCGGCAAAAAAGGCTCTCTAGTCAAGGAACTCGGCACAGACACATTAAACGTGATGCGGAGCATCAAGCGCGCCCTCGATCCGCACTGGCTCATGAACCCCGGCAAGATCTTCGACGTCACGGACATGGCGTCCGCCCACGACGAGGCCAGGGCGACCGCAGCGTCGACGCTCAAGAAACCTGAGGAGGATGTGAACCGTAATCGTGGACATGAACATAGAGAGGGGGTGAGAGGGGGGGCGGATGGTCGAGTTGAAGTGATGTGATGTTGATTGATGGGGGTGAGGGGGGATAGAGAGCGTTGGGTATTGGCATGCCCTTGTCTACCTATCTGCTCTGGCACCTTTACCGAGAATCCTTTGGCATGGTGCTGGCGCTTCAGGACGGGTGGGTGTGGAGAGTGTGGGAGCATAGGAGAGGCGTAGAGGAGATAGCATGACTTTCAACTTCTTGGACACGACGCTATTAGGCAAAATTGGAGGTTCATTTGATTTTGTATTTCCGACTGTTAGCTCGAGAAAATAACCGTGTCGGGAAGCATGGCTCGACGCCTCGTACATCCTCATGAGCACAATATCTAATGTCCAGCGATGGCGTAAGCCCGACGACGATCTCTCTCCTCTGCAATCGACAGCTGTAAATGAAATCATTAGCGTATATCGGTTCGGAAGATCAACACTAGGAACTGGAGGACGTACCTTGACACCCTTGCCCTTAGGTAAACTTATCCACGGCTTCTCGCGCCCGATGACGAAAACGTTGCTTTCCCGCGTTGCGAAAGAGTTGTCTATCGCATCCTTGATATGCACGATGTTGAAACCTCCATCATGGCGTTCCCGATGCGTAATGACACCCACACGACCCATGTTGCGTCCACCGGTAGCCATGGCAATGACGCCGGTATCGAAGCGGATGAAGTCGGTGATCTTCCCGGTAGCCAGATCGATCTTGACGGTATCGTTGACCTTGATGGCGGGATCTGGATAACGGATCCTACAGCACCCCAGCCACACCAGCCCCGTCAGTCCACGTTCTCGAACTCTTCCCATTCCGCGTGCGGAGATCAACCAAAACAAGGTCCAACGACTGAATGATGGCAGCAGAACTCACGTTCGCGCATCGTGCGTAACCAAGAATGGGATGCCGCCCTTGCCCAGCTGCACGCGCTTGACCTTGCCCAGCTTGTATTCGGCCTCCTCGGTGGTGATGCGGTGTACGGTGAAGCGGCCTTTGGTGTCGTACACCAGCCGGAAGTTCTCGCCCGTCTTCTCGATCGAGATCACGTCCATGTACCCCGCCGGGTAGGTGGCGTCGGTCCGCACCTTGCCGTCCACTTTGATCAGGCGTTGCATGACGATCGCTTTCGTCTCGCGTGCGTTGAGGGCGTACTTCAACCTACGAGATGCATATGAGTGTTAATTGAAGGTTTCGGTGGTGTTGGTATGGCTGGCTTGGAGGGCAACAGACCGATTCCGAATGAAGACGATCAGAGGCATGCAGTCTCGGAGCTTGTGTGGACCGGGTGATGGGCGAGGCGCGTACGCTCCGGAGAGTTTGTCCAGGAGCCAGTGCGATGGCGCACTGAGGCGCTTTTGGTGTTTCTTCCTGTCACCCACGACAGATTGTCAGCCTACAGCCGGGGGAAAGCCATGTCGAATTCTCTTCGTCGCCGCTCTAGTACGATTGCTACCCCGGCCAGCAAGGACTATGATGCTTTGAAAGCGCCAACGAGCAGTTATGACTTACGGTCCACGGCCCATGATTGCAAATTGTATGTATCACAGGCTCTTGAGAGATATCCTTGGTTGCCGTTCGTAAGGTTGGGTTGTTGAAGTTATTCGCTTACGCAAAATGTTGCCAAGACCAGAACTTGTGGGCCGCTTAGCGAGGCAGCCCTAGGGTTCAAAGGCTCCTTTACGACGATATGAACATACGTTCTAACAACCTATTACGATGTTGAAGAATTGATTTTTGATATAATCTATGGGTATATGTACATTCACAACTTCTAAGGTCATGCAAGGCCTTTCAGCACAGCTGCCTCTGCGTTCAGTATTGAAGACCCTGCTGCGCCAATGACAGCTGAAAATTGATGTTAGCAGTTATTTGCCCCGGATATCGGGAGTAGACTTACTGTTATGGCTCAAAGCAACGAACTTAAGATCAAATATTCCAGCCTCATCTTCCCTTACTCTCCCTACACTAACAGTATACCCGTTCTGTAGATCCCTATCCAACCGTGGCTGAGGTCGATCCTCCTCATCCATAACCACAATTGCGTTCTGTGGTGCCGAAGGACAGCCCAGTCTCTGTGCCTCCGACACGTATTCGCGCATGGCGTCTATCACTTGTCCCGCGCTTGGAGGGGGTCTTTTCGAGAATCGTAATGAGACACAAGCTGTGTGACCATCCAGTACAGCGACCCTGTTGCAAGCAGCTGAAATCCTCAGACTCGACTGGTATTCGAACGAAGTAGCGTCGGCATTTACAGACCCAAGAATCTTCTGTGCTTCGGTCTCCAATTTGTCCTCCTCTCCCGAGATAAAGGGCACCACATTGTCCAATATATCCATGCTGCTAACCCCGGGGTAACCGGCGCCGGAGATGGCCTGCATCGTGACAACGCTGACCTGATCTACAAGACCGAACTTGGCTTGGATGGCGGCGAAGGGTATCACTATGCCTATCACGGCACAGTTGGAGTTGCAGACGAGAAAGCCCTTCTTCAACCCATACTTCTCGCGCTGATGTGGAATAACATCGAAGTGCGGTAAATTTACAGTAGGGACAACCAATGGTACGAGAGGATCGCGACGATGGTTCTTCGAGTTTGAAAAGACGGCGAGGTCTGCCTTCAAGAATTCCGTCTCTGCGTACCCATGAATCAGTCTAAATCAGAGTCTAACATTTGATGAGTTGAGCGAACCAATTTCTCCTGCAACAGAACTGTCCAGCCCTGAGAATATCAGATCACAATCCTTGAATTCATCTGCCTTGCAATCCTTCACCACAAGCTCCCCCAGCTCTTTCGACATGGGCTTGGCCTGCGTCCACCTGACGGCATCCTTGTATTTCTTGCCTGCTGATCTCGCCGATGCACCTACTGCATGTATACTGAAATGTGGATGCTGGGCTAGCAGCAGAATAAACCGTTGGCCGACAGAGCCAGTGCATCCTAAAACACCTTGGATGGAAAATCTCTCAGCTCTCTGTTCCTCTAACATACCAATTTGTAGTACTAACCGCACTTCCTCTTGGGAAACTCGGGAGCCATCTTGTAACTCTCTTCGCATGAATTATGAGACGTGAGAATGTTTCGTACACTTCCTTGTCAAGCTTGGTGTCACCGTCAAGCCTTAGTCAGCAATATTCCGAAGGCCACGGGCGAGTATGGCTCCTGCTTTGTTAAGACCACGACGAGATTTTCTCTACCACAGAAAATTTCTTCCGCTCGAGGATGGCAGCCAACACTGCACAAGCCTTACTTCATACAACAAAACGGAAGTCGGGCCGTCTTCAAGACGGAGAGAACGGTAGTGGTGGTGTGTACCTACATACTTCAAAATCCCTACTAAGCCCTGCGCTTCCTGCCATGCAGGAACACGGCCGCAGCCATTGATTTGGCGCCTGTCACCACCGCCAAATATCCCTATCAAAGGTGGTCCTGAGCATGCTTCTTGTCAAAAGTGATCGAGATATCAAACAGGATTCGGCCGAGACTGATAAGACTTCTTGGAGTATGCCAATGTTGGGCCAGTCGCCAGTCCTTGACAGTCACCACCATGGGACTCAACGTCTCATGTCCCCCGTTCCGCGGAGGGGAGTCCCCATGTGCCGCTTTCCATCTGTTCTAGAAGACTATGCAGGGTCTTATCAAGGGGGCCTGTGTGCCACTCTAACGGGTATCTAAGACCTGTCAGATCCCTACTGCTTGCCAAACTACGTTGCGAGAATTGTAGCGAATGATGGTGCGTTTGCTCACCTTCCCTGAGCAATTCCTGTCCGTCTATATGAATCATGCTTTCTAGCTTCGATACCTTAGACAACAAGCGTTTATTACCTCGTCTGATTCCAGTTTTCAATCTTCGCTGGTAATACTTTCTGCTACGAACACACCGCACGCTGTTCCATTTCTGCACGAATATGCTCGGCTTCTTCATCTTGGTAGTTCTCACACTTTACTTGTCTCCAGCAAGCTCAAGCTACACGCACCGTCTAGCTCAACCGGTGGGTGGAGTCCCTCAACAAGTATCTAATCACTCAGGCTGACTGGGTCGCTCAAAAGCGTTTCAATTGTGCAGACGGACGACCACCAAATGGCGTCAATCCAGTCATGTACCCTACGGCGTACCGCTGGTGCGTAACGTCGACCGCGAACTGCAACTGCATTGAATACGTTGACGACGGTCCCGGCTTCTTTACACCTAAATGTTACCCTGAAGCGCTCCTTGGACTTGAACCCGAGATGAGGGCTCAAGTCAACTTCTGCGAGCGGTCATGTATGTGTTACGGCGGCCCTGAGCATAACTTCGACTGGCCTTTCGGTCCCGGCCCTATTGATCTGGTAAACATCCATCCGAATCAACGGATACCCCGTCCGCCACGTCGTCCGCTACCTCGTCCTAGATAGACGAAGGCTCGACAACAGGGAGCTTATTCAGGTATCGGGTTCCAGTTTCCATAGCTCAGATTCAACATGGCAAGCGATTGCTTGATGATCTCAGAACGGCTGGAAGCCCTGTTTGAATGATTGCATGGAAACTTTTGGCAGAAAGAAATCTTCTCTTCATTATGTGGCTCCTTGTAACGCTTGTTTTGAGGAGACGACTTTTTGAAATGATCAATCAGTTATACTGCAGATACCTGCCTCTGCTTAGACTTCCCTGGGTTGTAAGCCTGTGCAACGGAACAGCGGTCATCGTTGGTACGAGCATCCGCTAGAATAAGTTATTTTCCTAGAATACAAGCACTAGCTCGCCAGGCTCGCTTTTGCAATATCTTCAAGACATGGCCGGTCATCGAGGTGGTGCAAAAAGGTGGCTTTCCTGTCGTTGGTATTTCGTACAACGAAAATACCTTATGTAAGATCCACATACTTATACGACCGCGAGTAGATGAAACAACCCTGAGTCTGCCTGAAACCTCACCAGACAAAGTATGTTCTTCTTTGGAATCATGCGTCTACATCCTACATGACTGCGCATATGCCGCCATCCCGCAGGCGCTCCTCGGCGCAGCCCAGAAAACGTGTCACTAGGTCTAGATTACCTGGCAGTACAACTGAGTTCATTCGTGAGGCACACAAGCAACCTTCTGCGAAAAGCTACACTGATGAAAATGCGTCTCCTTTTCCGAATTGCCTTGTTTTATCTTCAGGATGCTCAAGAGCCCGCATGACGAGTGCAGCAGTCCTTGGCTCCAAGGCTTCGAGTCATTCCACTTTTGCGGCAGTAATCATCATGGCTCGGATCCAGCCATTGAGACTGGATTGTCAATCCTACCTGCTGCCTGTCCGCCAAAGGAATGACTTTTAATACCACTGACCTTTTCCTTTCCTGCTTCGAGTCTAAGTAGAGGCCTTAAGCAAAGCGTTCGGCTCAAACAACCCTCAAGAACCAAAGGGCGCTGTCACTACCTCATCGCTTACAGTCTTGTTCATATATTCGATTTGCAACCTTGATCCGGCAAGACATTCTTCTTTGTTACCATGAGGACCGTCTTCCACATAGGCCTTAACTTGATCACTCTTCTTTCCGCGTTCATCGTCTCCAGCTTTAGCGCCTCATTAGGAGCTGCAATGGATCAACCGAGGCCAAGAGTAGTAGAGCCAGTACGTTGGCACAACCCCCAGACGCTGCAAACCGGTTCAATCATGAGACTAACACATGACGTGTTTCCAGCCATCGAGGGTTATGTGCCACGGTCCACTGCCACCGGTGGAGGCGACCCACGACCACGAGGGTCGCTACGCTACGTTGGTGGATTTCTGCAGCTCCGAAGGACCCTTATGCCGATGTTTTCCGCGTGGGCGGGCCCCTCCCCCAGTCGAGCTCGTGTGCTTCGAGCAACTGTTTGTCCAACGCCGGCAGCACCTTGATGCAGCTGTCGACTATTGCCTGGACCATTGCTGGTGTCAAGAAGCGAATGGGCGACAATGGCACCCTCCGAATGCTCGAAACGCCGCCGCAGCACGACTCAACGCCGGGGCCCAGTTGGAGTACAGTTCGGACTCCTCGCGATCGGATGGCACAACGTCCTGAAGGAAGGTCTCCGAAACGCAAAGCTCCCGGACATGAGGCTATCAGCGCAACATTTTAGTTGATGAAGACGTCTGTACGCGGGATCCTGATGCATTATAACTATCGTGGAGGTTCGGGGTTTCTCATCTTATTATTGGATGTTAGGGCAGTATCGATGCAGCCTACATCTTATCGATGATATCTTCGATGCATTAGACATGGAAGGGAGATATATCAAGATAAGGTAAACAGATGACTGGATCAGTCTTGTCATTTGCAAGTCGGTGCTTAGTAAAACTATTAGTACTTGTCGTCGCCTTTAGATCAAAGTTATATGATGAAGCTTCAACTTCGACACAGCTTCTGCCGTGCTCTGCCGTGCTCTGCCGTGCCCTGCCACGCTGTGCCGAGCCATGTCGTTCTCGTACATTAGTCATGTTGCGCAATTTCTTGCAACACCCATCCCAACAGTAGGATTCAGCTCTAGGTAATAATGATTTTAAACCAACTGTTCGAACTGTCCACGTGCGCTCATGATACCGACCATTGCTTCAGTGACGTTCCCGTAACGGAATATGGTTGAAACAACCAGTGATTCCCATCGAAACAAATAGGACATCTCATGCGGTCATGCACCGTAAGATAGTCTAAGCCCTGATGTTTCATGTATGTACTCTGAAAACATGTAGGGTCCTCGGCAGGGCCAGACAAATGCAGGCAGATAAGAGGCCTCCGATGCCTATCTCCTTCCCATCAGTCAGGACTTTACGCATGCTATCTCGCCATTCACCTTCAACGCGTTTAATACCATGCATTTCTTCCACGTCAACACAAGTTCCCTAATAGTCCTAATGTTTAGACTGACCGGCTTGACAACCTGCCAACCCACGGCCTCGCCCTCATCACCGAGTCATCTCGTCTCTCGCAGCGGCCCTCCACCCGTAAGCTTCCAGACCTTACCTGTCTCCCCCGAACAACGCCCCAGAACCGACTGACTGACCACGCAATCCTAACAACCAGCCCATCTGCAGCGGCGACTGGCCCCCCGCCCCCGCCTTCGGCATGTCACTAGCTGCCTTCCTGGACGGCGTCGACGTGCGTCGCTACCCAAACTTCGAAAGCTTCTGCCGAGAGCGCATGGTCCCACTTTGCCGCTGCGTGCTCTCGGAGCGCGACTCCATGTGGCACTTGCGCTGCGACAACTGGCCAGGGCCGGATGTCTGGCGCCGGATCAGCTATTGTTTGAGCTGCAAGTGTCCCAATGGCGGGAGCTTGCTTCACCCGCCTGAGGTGCCGGAGGTCAATCGGTGGCTTCACGGCCCCGCGCTCCCGGGCCTACCTCCTGGCGTGCAGGCTGCGAAGTAAGGGCCGTTGTGACGGCGAATATGGGAAGTCAGGGCTGCTGCCATGTTCTGCAGACCAGCGGGCCCTCCTGCTTCGGAGCCTTTGGTGCCATGTCCGCCGTCGGAGAGCATAGCTCTTATACACACTGATAAGTTTAGGATGTCCATGCTAGATACCTTCGAAGTTACCGCAGAGACTCAGAAGGGTGCCCGATACACAAGGAGCATGCAATTTGTGAATTCTTCGAATATCATCACTAAACTCCATGCATTTCACACCACCGTGCACGGAGGTTTCCAAATGTCCAGTTAAACTTCATCTCAGCTTCTCTGTTGCGATTTTTAGCGCTGTCTAATCTTCCCAGAAACCCTATCCTCCCCAAACAGCCCCAACAAGTACGCCATCCTCGTAACGAACAAAAACGCCGTAGCACCCACGTTGCCCCAGGCCATCGAATTCCAACTCCCGACATCGAACAAGTGACTATACCCCACCACGGACGCCGTAGCCATCAGGTGTCCAATGTCCGCTATGGCCAGTGCAATGACATAGTTCCGCACCACCTGCGGCTCCGATGTCACGTAGAGGATTCCGACCCCTAGCAGTGCAAGCAGCAGGTAGACATTGCCGAGCTGCAGGGCGACGACGTGCGCGCCGAGCGTCAGGTCTTGGGGCCGGTTGTGCAGGACTTGGTCGGAGACGAAGGCGTGAGGGTTTAGGATTGGGGATAGCCAGCCGGCGATGCTGTGTGTTGGTCAGTGGTGCTTGTGGGAAGATCAGGGAGGGGCAGAAGTACAGTGAGAGAGGCTCGAGGATTGAGAAGACGAAGCGCGGGAATGGTGGGAGGATGGTCGTCATCTTTGGTTGTGAGAGTAGAAGTGATGTAAGTAGCCAACGAGTACGATATCTTCACCTATGTGTTCATGCCCAGTCATTGGTCTTGTCTTAGGGTGATCCGTAAGCAGCTGCTCGGTGTTTGAGAGCGCGCAGATTGTAAGTCATCTCAGATGTCAAACCGCGTGGTTGTACCAAGGTACCTAGTCATGGTCCAAGCGCCATGCCGCGTTCTACACCTTCCATGTCGGTCCTGTTCCCCAACACTGCATCACCTTAAGGTATCATACGTAGAAGATCAATCCATGCTCTATCGGGATGGCGATGCCTTCAGAACCGCGTCTGGCAGCCTTGCTCGACGATCCGTTGACACGACTAGACGATTTCCCTGACCACCCAGCGCTGCGAATACCTCCATTACAGGACCCTAAACCCCCGCAAACATCGCGCAGACCTTTACCGCTTGAACCCAACGCGCGGATCGACAAAACCACACATACGGGTACCATTAAGCTGAGTGGGCGTATAAAGGCGCTGGCCGAAGCTCTGCCAATACACGATGATGGCCTTGGCATGACCAAGGCTGATACGGTCCCCAATATGTCTCGTACGGCTACCGCCCGTGGTAGCACGAGTGACGGCTTAAAGCCACTGTCACAAGAGCAGAGCTCCAGCTCTGACTCAGCGAACGGTCTGAAGAGCTTGGCTCCTTCAAGCAGTCCGAGGAAGCGTAAGAGAACCGACGACGACGAAGTACTAGGGACGTTTGTGCAACTCCCCAGGCCGCCGTCGAAACAGACGGCCAATAAATACCCGCCCTTCCAGCCTATGGCAACTCTGAGTAGATTGAACGAGCCGCCGCCAAATGCAGCTCTATTCCCGCCAATCACCCCAAGCGCTTCTCAGGACGCAACTGTTGGGAATATTCTAAACGCGAATACGGCGGCAGATTCAACGCTAAAGGTACTAGGGCAAAATGATGCTACCGTCAAGAATCATAAGAGTGTATCCTCGACCCGAGCAGCTACGAAGAAGGAGCCCCTGAAAAGGCCAAAGTGGACGGATGCGGAAACAGATGAGCTGTTGCGTGGCGTTGCTAGGTTTGGATTGGGGAGGTGGAAAAGGATATTGAACCATCCAGACTTCAAATTCAGTGCAAGGACTGCAGTGGATCTGAAGGATAGGTAAGCAAAGGAGCCTTGAGGTCACATGAAATTTCTTGGGACTGAAGCTCATGCATCAACCCAGATTTCGTGTGTGCTGCCCCGAAGGGTATCGTAAACCATCGCATGCAGAGCTTCCAACTGTAGAGAGTTTTAACAACGAGCCCGCCTCAATTCCGCAAGATGCCAACGAGGTAAGTACTGAGTCTCGCAAAAGGCGCACCCGTCACCGCCGGAAACCCGAAGATCTGGCCCGTCTTGGCATTGTGGCTCCGTTCGCCAGCGCAAAACGAAAGGAAAGGCGCTTCTATACTGAAGAGGAAGACAGCAACTTGCTCAAAGGATTCAATCTGTACGGTCCGCAATGGGCTACAATCCAGAAGGATACAACGCTGAACCTCCAAGAGAGACGAGCAATGGATTTGAGGGACCGTTTCAGGATAAGGTACTCGGATCTATACGCCCAGGCTGGATATGTCCCGAAACCACCAAACGACAGGCCAAAACTTGTGACGCCTATGCCATCGAACGAAGAGGAGTTGCAGCAAGTGCCAAAGTCTTTCTCGCCACTCCCTGTAGTCGCGACCGCGCTCCATCCGCTATCTGACTCCTTGACTCCACCCGCATCCGTACCTGAAGACAAAGTGACCGAGACAACTGAGTCTGAAGAACCTAGAAAAGCCCACTACGACTTCCGTGGCACGCTCTTCCACGGAAGTATGAATGAAACCAGATATGCCCCGGACCCTGCGCCGTCCTTGCAAGAAGACACTGCCACTCTATTCGGAGAGTGGGAGGACAACACTTTGCCACCATTAGCCCTGTCATGGGAAGAAATGGTCGCAAGGCCAATGTTCGACATAGATTAGAGTGGGAATGTACCTGATGTGTGACAGTTATCGGTACTGTCTATAGTCCGCCCTTGCTGCGCACAGCCTCGTGGGCCGGCCATCACGCCTCGGCCCTCTCTTCTGGGGCACCAGCTTCCTCGCCCTCGCGGTCTTCCGCTTCTTGCAAGCGGGACAACGGGCAGCAGTGCCCAGGTCTATATACTGTTCGTCAGCAACTTTTCAACTCGACAGCAACGCCAAAGCATTGGATAATCGCAAACACGTACCTTGCTGCAGTTTCGCATTGTCATCCCGCAGCTGATTATTCTCTGCGTCGAGCAGCTGGTTATCTCCACGCAGCCGATCGTTCTCGTCCTTGAGATCCCAGTTTCTCCGACGAATCGCCTCCATTTCCGCTAGAAGTGCCTTGGCGCGCTCACGGAGTTCCTTGTTCAGATCCATGAACTTCTTTGTAATCGCCTGCTCTTCCACAAGCCGGGCTTCCAATCGCCTTTTGGCCTCCTCGGCTCGGCGCTGGCCCTCCTGAGCCCGGTGCAGGTTGTCGAGAACTGGCTGAATCAAAGAAAAAGACATTGCTGGAAGAATCGGAGAGCTCGTTTCGGTCCGGATGGAGTGACGACCAGCGTCACAGTGGAATAAGGTCGAAAAGTTGGAGGGAACGAGATTGAAGAGAACGACGACCAGCGTCAAGAGCGAGGGGATGAAAGATGAAAAGGAGGTTGGGATGGTGGAGTAAAGGAGATTGCAAAGAGTGACGGCCAGCGTCAAGAACGAGGGGGAAAGATGCAATGAGGTCGAGATTGTGAATGAAGGGGGCTTGAGTGAAGCGACGACCAGCGTCGAGGGCAGGGAATACAATGGGTAAGTGAGCAGTGGTACGAAGTAGATGGAAGAAGTGAGATGAAGAAGGAAAGAAGTCAAAGTGGAATGGAGGGCGAGGTCTGCTGGTTTTAAAGACGTCTGCTGGGCTGAAGAACCCGTACATTGGTTCAATAGGACCAAGCTAGACTCTAACTTCTCATTGTCGTGCGTCCTCTTCAATGGGAGCTGAAGTCGAAAAATCTTCCTATTGTGGTGTATACAATAGGTGGCTTTGCAATCTACACATGAACTACAATATGACAATAGGTACATAAGCGGATTGAAGATGATCATGTTATTGATCGTGATACACCACCAAACGCCTGCTAAATCCTGTGCTATAGTTGCTCAAACAATACACCCATCCTACCTGTACAATCCCCATTCTCCACCCATTGACACGACTCACGCCTTCCCCAAGTTCAGACACTACCACGAATTCCGATCCCAATTCGGATCTAGACCCCACCGTCAGCCTCTCCCTCTCAACCCACCCATCCCCTCCCCTGATATCACCCCACCACTCTCCAGAGAAGTACTCACCCTGCACGAAACTCGCCAACACCTTACTCCCCGTCTGCAACAACGGATGGCCCACGACAATCTGCAAGAACCTTTGCAGCCCCTCCCTCCTATGCTCAATCACATCGTCGCTGAACCGATTCGTGAAGACCTTCCCCGGCAGCGGCGGGATGGTGACGCGCGCGCTCTCGCGCTCCAGGATGTCGCGGAAATACTCAAAGTCCGAGTACCGCCGCCGCACGCTGCTGTGCTTCAGCTTGAAGGCGGGGATGTTGGTCCGGCAGACGATCTCGTAGTCGGTGTACATGGCGCGCGAGGTGCCGTGCGTTTGGGGGTTGCGGACCTGTGGGGGTGCGGGAGGGGGGTTTAGTGGGGAGTGGAGGGAGAGGGAGAGGAAGGGAGAGGCAGAGCGTACTTCGATCTCGAGGAAGTTCTCGGGTGGGCCGTAGATTTCTTCGAAGCTTTGTTGGCGGGCGTCGGGCATGGCTTGCATTTTGGCGGAGGTGGTGGGTGCTGCAGCGGAACTTGTGATGACGATGCGGATATCTTGGGGTGACGGTGGGTTCAGCGAGAGTAGAAGACAAAATCAGCTCTCGAAGTGTTTAGATTATCTTTGTGGTCATATAAGGAGTTCTCGTGAGGGTTGCACGTTTGCGTTGGTGGTGCATTACATAGAGAGGTGGGGCGACATCAGATGTCAGCTACGGCGGGAGCACTCTACATCCCACTTGGGCGTTTTGCTTGGCTTCCTCCATTCCTTACCCCACTCCCTCTTTAGAAGTCCTCATATATACGTTATCAATCCCATTCAACTAATGAAAGATCTTACCAGCAACATGCACGTTACTTCCGGTTCAAGAAAACCGGGCCATGTTCGAATTCAGGCTCTGTTCCATTGAGTCACTCTCAAGCCATTTCCATCTTCACATCCACTTGGTCCTTAGTAAAGGGGCTCTGATTGACAATGTATGGTTCTCTAAGATGCTGCTCAACACTACTCCCCCTGTATTGAACGTACTCATGTTTTACAATGGCTCTTGGCTTATTGTATCTTGCTGCGCTCACTCACTTTCTAAAGCATTCCGTTTTGCCCCTACTCACACACAACAATAGCCGCTATTACCTCAACCACAGCGAAGTCTGCTATTGTGACAATACTATAGTCAATTGTGCTCTAGCTTTGACCTCTTATTGTATAGTCACTCTGTTATGGTCTGCGTTCAGTCTAGTCGTTCAGACGTTTGTATGTTCCTATTCACATCGACAACAGCCGCTATTCGTTACCTCAGCCATAGTGAAGCTCCTACAATGACAATACTATACTTTATTGTGCTCTATTGATGCAATTGCAAACCCGCAGTGTCACTTCATGTTACCCGGCTGTGATTTCGTCTATATAGTCATCTCTCGAGCCCACAGAGTATGCTTCTTTTCCTCATACTTCTCACTTCATACTTCCACATTCGCCTGCTCTACACCCTTCTTACCCTGACTCTTCCCTTCAGTCGCTGGTCGACTCTTGATTGCACATTATTACTCACCCTTTTACCCTGCACTCTTCTCTTTCGTCGCTGGTCGACTTCCTATCCCGCCGTCACCTCATCCAACCATTTCCCCTTCTAGTCGCTGGTCGACGTTCCCTTACCTCGCATTCTCACCCTCTTTTTATCCCCTTGCCCTTCTGAGTCGCTGGTCGATTCATACAACATGTCTTACCCAACCGTTCTTCCCCGCCCGAATGTCTTCGGGCCTGGATGGATCAACAGGCGCTTCGTCCGCGAACCACGGCCCTTTCTGCAGCGCATGATCGACGAGCAACTCGAGCCGCTGCAGGACGAGCTTTGGTTCACGAGGAAGCTGCTCTTCGAGAACGAGCAGCTCGGCCACTTCCTGGAGAGGATGCAGGCCGCGGAGGAGAAGGCGCTGTCTTTGGAGGCGGCCAAGGAGGCTGCGGAGGAGGCCAAGGAGGCTGCGGAGGAGGCTGAGGTCGCTGCCGAGGAGAAGGTGATTCGCAAGAAGGCGAAAAGTAAGCGTCTCTGTCTCAGTCCCTAACGTTTAAGCCTTACAACTTGCAGTTGCCTGCTGGAAGGAGGAGTTCGACGTGGCCGCTGAAAAGGCGGAGAAACTGGAGAAGGAAATGGAGGACAAGGACCAAGCCTGTGAGTATTTTTTCAGGCTAGTGTAACTAAAGTACTAATGCTTGCCAGTGTCGGATATCAGGGCAGAGAATGCCCAGCTCCAGGAGCAAGGTAAGCATTGGGTCTTTCGGCGCATGATATAACTCTTATACTGACTTCTCAGTGGCCCGCATGAGGGCGGCCAAGGAGGACGCGGTGGCAAGCCAAAACAGGCTTGTCACCAGACACGCAACCCTTTGGACGGAGAATGAGCGGCTTCGCGGGAAGCTTACGGTTGGTGAGTACAATTCCCTTCATACCTTTCGACCCAAGACTGACTTTATGGGTACAGTAAGTCGAGCATTCCGCAAAATGCTCGTTGCCGCGCAGAGGGATGGCTCAGGGCATATGGGCAAGCGGGGAGGGAAGGCTTCGCGGAAGCCCTCTTCCGCTCCGAAAGCGATTCGGGGGGTTGAGAAAAGGCGCAGCAAAGCTGCCAGAAAAAATCGGTCTAGCTAGCTGTCTCTTCAAGTCATATAAACCAAGCCAATAAAACACTTCAAAGTCTCAGTAAAGCATTTCGTCCTTTGCAACAGTCTCTTAGATACTGGTGAAGCGAAATTGCTAACCCCGCATTATCTCCGGGCTGATTCCTCCGAAGATGAAGGGGTGCTACGCCTGTTATCGATAAGCGTGCTTAGCGTATCTTCACTCAAGCAACCCTCCACTACTAGCTAGACCTTACCTCTCTTGACTACCTGGCACTCTCTGAGATCTTATAGATATCATGAGTCGCCCACAGTCCCCACAAATCCGTAATGGGGACTCACCGGATCCTGCAAGTCATGCTGTGACAGTCTACGATCCAGAAGGTGAGTGGGTAGACGAGGAAGAAGATATCGATGATGACGACATGGAGTATGAGCCGACAACAGAAGATAGTGAAGACATTGAATTCTTCGAGACTGAGGACGACGAGGGCGAGTTTCATGGTGCGGTTGCAAGATTACACGGGATCGCCGAATCTCAGTGAAAGATGTAGCTGACACTTACTTAACGGGATAGATGCTGAGGATGGCTTGAGCGGTGTCGAAGTCGAGTTCGCCTTGAACGACACCGAGTCCGGTATTCAGGATGATCAAACTGCGGGCGAGCAGACGGAAACGGAGGGCCAGGAAAGCTCGACTGCAACTACCCAGGCTGCGCCTATTCAAAGTATGGGTCTGATCGGCACCTTGCATGAGTTCGATAACAACTAACAACTTCAGATATAATCACGGTTAGCCGCAACCAAATACTACAGTTACTTGGATACCATGGTGCTCGCCATCTCTTCGGCAGCCACGCTGCATCTGGTCGAGGGGCATCTGCCGCCGACGACGATGATGATGACGATGGCGGGTACGGGCGCTCGAATCGTCGGTCGGGGAGACGTACAAAAGACAGTAGAGATGAGTTTCCGAAAGTCCCGAGTGAATTCGGAAGGCAGTTGATGGACTCTGGAACGTTTGGGAGTAATGAATATTATCTGGAAAGATTGAAGAGGAGGAAAACGAAATTGTCGAGTCGGTTGATGAGAAGAGAGCTAGGGCTGGAGACGGACGCACGGCGGAAAAACCTCAACATGCTGATGGCACAAGTAATCCTCCTACGACCTTCTACGGGTGTAACAGGACTGACTCGATCGTAGGGCATGATCCCCTCCTCGAAGGCTGACACAATCATCCACTATAACGCTCGATGCTACTCCGGTCAATTCTCTGACGACGGTAACTTCTTCTTCTCATGTGCTCAAGACTTCAAAGTCCGGCTATACGATACCTCAAATCCGTACAAATGGAGATATTACAAGACGGTAGTGTATCCGTATGGTCAATGGACTATCACAGATGCTTCTTTAAGTCCGGACAACAAGTATATCGCATACAGTTCGATTCGAAGCATCGTATGCCTCGCACCGACCGACCCGGGCGAAAGTGGCGAGCCTTGGAAACTCGACTTTTCGGATATGGGTGGGAGGTCCAGACGTGGTTTTGGCGGATACAGTCACTTTGGTGTACGCGATGTTTTCTCTTTTGCAGAAACGTTATGTACTAACACTAACTAGATATGGTCCATACGGTTCTCCGGTGACGGACGTGAAATCGTGGCTGGTACCTCGGATCGATCTGTATACGTCTACGATATTGAGACAAGAAAATCTATCCTTACGATTGCCGCACACGAAGACGACGTCAATGCTGTTTGTTTCGGCGACGTATCCTCACCACACATCCTTTACTCCGGCTCCGATGATACGACCATCAAGGTCTGGGACCGCCGAAGTATGGGCGACAGTCGGGAAGCGGGTGTCTTCATGGGCCACACCGAAGGCTTGACTTACGTTGACAGCAAAGGCGACGGCCGCTATGTCCTGAGCAACGGCAAAGACCAGATGATGAAACTCTGGGATTTGCGTAAGATGATGCCAACGGAGAAGTTCGACCGCATCGACCCCAACCGCTTCTCGACCGGCTTCGACTACCGCTTCATGCCCTACCGGGACGAAGACTACCGCGCCCACCCCCACGACTGCTCGCTCGTCTCCTTTCGCGGGCACCACGTGCTGAAGACTCTGATCCGTTGCCACTTCTCCCCTGCGGGCAGCACCAACTCGCGATACGTCTACTCCGGCAGCGAAGACGGCAGCGTCTATATCTACAACCTCGACGCCACCCTCGCCGGCAAAGTCGACGTCAACCACGCAACGCATCACTCGCGCCCACGCGACCCGGACCTCTACACCAGCTCCTACGAGATGGGCGGTCGCACTCGCGGCGCGTGGAAGACGTGTGTCCGCGATGCGAGCTGGCACCCTAACGCGCCCGTCATTGCCGGTACGTTTCTTCCCTCCGCTCCCTCCTCCTCCTCTACTCTGCTCTCCTTTCTACCGTACCATACCAACTCTAACCCTCTCCTCATCATACAGCAACATCTTGGAACGGCTGGGGCATGTCGACGGGCACGTGCACGCTGCACAGTTGGAACGACGGCGCGGCCGACGACGAAGGCGAGCCGAAGATGGGCATGCGCGTCAACGAGCGGCTCGAGTACGATGAGGATCTGTACGATAGTCCGCGTACGGGCGGGGCGGGGACGGCGGGGACGAGGTCGTTTATGCGGTCTAGGCTGAGGAGTCGAAGGGTGGCGGCTTTGGAGGATGATGATGAGGATGGGGATGGGGAGGGGTGGTGAGTTGATGGATTTGTTGGGTGCAGATATGCGTGGGTATATCGTGGGCGACGACGTGGTGGGGTAGATCGACATGGGATGGGATGGGATTGGGTTGGCATATAGTAACGGCCGATACGAACGGAGGAACGGCTTAGCTTATGAGGGTTTTGGAAAGCGGAGCTTTTAATTTCGAGGAGTTAGGGTCAAGGAGGCATTATCGATAGTCAATAGGCCACCAGGCAGTCGTTCTTGGTCTCCGCTACCCGGTAATGGTGTGGTATATTCGTACAAGTACAGCCCAGTCCAGCACAGAGCCATCCATCTTCGTTGACTCGAGAGCTCGAGTCTGATCCATCGCGCTACCCCCGTTTAATCTTCGAACCCACTATATCACCTCCCCTAACCCAACCCCTTCCGCCCCGGCATCCTCACCTTTCGGCCCTCTCCCCACCTCACTCCCACTCCTCCATCAAACCCATCACGCCCCACCAACCAGAATATTATTCACCGGAATATGTACTAATCGACCCGCAACAGCGCACTCATTAGCCTCTGCTTTTCTCTCTTCCCCCGTCCCGCACACACTAAACCACCCCTCTATCTCCTTCGTCCATACCAGTCTTGTCTTATCTGGTCTGGTGCCTCTTCCGAGCAACGGGGAAGGAAAGGAAAAAGGAAAGGAAAGGAGAGGAGAAGACGTACTCAGCTTCACCAAATACCCAATCGCCCCCATGACGACGAAGCCCATCCCGACGGCCTGCGAGATCTTCATGAACTCGCGCTTGTCGGCTGGAAACGAGCGCGCGAGTGGTCAGTCGAGTTCAAGTCAAGGCTGAGGTGGCGTAGTGTAGTGGAGTGGAGTGTAACGTAGCGAGATGTAGCGCAGTGACAGGCGGAACGAAAACCGGCGAGCCGAGGACGAGGGAACGAGCCCGGCGGAAAGGGACAGCGGGGATAAAGGAGCAGTGCGAGGGTAGCAAGGATCGCGGGAAGGGGAGGATGGGAGGAGGACAGAGAGAGGGGGGGTAGAGTTAATCGGAGAAGCGAGGAGAGAAGAGGAGAGCAGAGAAAGGGGACGAACGCTTCGTGCACCGGTTCAGAAACAGCGTGCCTTCCTTCAGGAAGTCTTTGGGGATGTCAGTCAGTTCTTTGATCTGGTCGGACATGGTGGCTTCCGTGCGGTAGGTTTTGGCGGAGGGCGGATATAGAATGTGTTGATTACGAGGTCTTCGGCGGTGGTGGTGGGAGGTCAGAGGCGGGGAGGTGGGAGGTAGAGGGGTTTGGCGGTAGGGTATTGGTAGAGAGATGGGTTGGATTTAGGGTGCGCTGGTGGTGGTAGCGGGAGAGGGTTGGGGCGTTGGTGGTGGTCGCAGTTTGGTCGAAGCGAGAATGATGTAAGCGGTGGAAGTGTTGAAGACTTGGTGCTTCGTGGTTTGAGGTAAAGAGATTTTGCGGGTGTTGGTTCTGGAGATGCGATATGAGGCTCCGGGGAAAGTTGAAGGTGTCCTTGCAGGCGAGGTTGCCGTTAATGAATCTAAGCTTCTTGGGGCTTAGTGTAACTTCTTCGCTAGAGGAGGTAGCCAACTGGAGATTAGCATTATCTGAGATAGGTTCGGTGATCTGCTAGTAAGAGTTAACGTGAGTTTGGAGAGAAAATGGATTTAGTTTGTTCGAAGTATTGATATATGCTGCTGCTACTGAATGTTATAGAACACTGTTTAGCATCTCATCTTTGACCGCATCTGTACGAGCCGCAGCAACAGAGAATCAGACCGAGACCTGGTTTACACCTACTGGACCCAGCTCTGAGGAGGGGTGAGAGACGGAGCTTGGACTACAGAGACTTCGTGCCACGCCATCCCTCTCCGTTCAGGCCAAGGGATCGTTTGATGTCAAGTTGTTTCACCTTCCTTGACGCTGTCAAACAGGGAAGAATGAGTAGGTGGTTCATGTTAATACATTACCCCTGTGAAACGTTAGATATCGAGTCGAGCCTGCAGCCGTAGATGGCTGGCTTTCAATTCTCTCCTCTTGTAAAGCGTACAGTTGTGGCGGGAAACTTTTAGAGAACCTTTGGGAGGGCAAATGATCAAGTACGCCGGACTTCTGTTCATTAGGACAAACCCTATCCTGCTATTTTGCACAATTGAGAAAGAAGCGTGAACGACACTATGAATATCCCCCGCCGAAACCCCCGTGACAGGAAGGGATCTATAGTACACAAAGTGTGGAAGTGATTGCGGTAGTGCTTGCACCAAACTAGGAAAGAAACCACACAAGGTATACTCGCCCACTGGTAACACATTACCGCCTGTTCAGAAGCATCGGGGAGACCGGCAACGTTTGGTCGGCGGGGAAAGTAAGGGGACTCGTAGGATGTCGATTGGATGAGACAACCAACTATTCCTGCCGTGTTCGCTTCGCACCGTGCGGGTTCCAATTCCCATCGCCGGCGTTTCCAACTTGCTGGCCTTGCTGGAAAAAGGCGGGGTTGAAATGTGGCGTCGGTCCGGGAAAGCCAGGTTGACCTGAAAGTGACGCAGAGCGTTTTAGTGTGGCGTTCTCAAGCGGTGAGATGGGGGTGTAAGGGGTGGGAGGGCCTTGGGAGCCTTGAGAAGAAAAACTTGAAGATGGCTGGGAAGAGTAGCGGCTGGAAGGCTGAGACTGTGACGAAGGACTTGCAGCCGACGGGGTGGAATACAGTCCAACCCTCGAGGCAGGCTGATTGTTCCAGGTATAGGGGACTGCTGAAGATTGGATGGGCCCGCCGACGGCTGAGTTGTAGCCTGACGTTCCAATGATAGGTGGAGTATTGAAGCCGTTCATACCTTGCATTGGCATACCGCCCATTTGTCCCATTCCCATGCCCACACCCATACCGCCCATCTGACCAGGCATGCCACCCATGGCCATCGCGCCCATCGGCATACCCCCCATCATCCCTGTTGCGCCCATTCCCCCTCTTCCTCCCCGCATGCCACCAGGTGCGCCACGCATGCCACCCATTATACCACCACGGTTCTGGAAGCCGCCAAACTGTGGCATTCCACCCATCTGTCCGGGCTGGAAGCCACCCATGGCCGGATTTTGATATCCGGCCGGGCCACCCATTGGTCCCGAAAAGCTCCGATTGTTGTAATTTCCCATGTTATTCATTCCTCCTCCGCGATTGTTATAACCACCTCGCCCACCGCGGTAGCCTCCACCCATACTATTCATGCCATAGTTGTTCTGTGAGCCTCCGCCCATGCCGCCTGGACTGTTGAAGCTGGCCGTGGAATTGGAGCGGTTGTCCCGGTTGTTTTGCTGGTTACCCCGCATAGGCGCGTCTTTAGGAAGGGTTCGGAAAGGATTCGTCATGGGGGAGGTATAGGTGACCATGTGCTTTTTGGCGTATTGTTGCCCGCTGCCATATGATTCGATCTTGCGTTTGACGGCCGTCGCAGCTTGCGGTGATAGGAATTCGACAAAAGCTTGCCTGAATGGACACGTCATGTATCAATGGTCTTCAACAAGGTCACAACATACGGATGCCTACCCTTTGCTTTTGCCGTTGACCTTGTGCTCGCTGAAGGTTATGTCTCGCAGTTCATCCTCACACTCGCTCTGGTTCACCCATCCGCGAATATCGTCGTCAGTAGTCCACCAATGCAGGTCAGAAATAAACAGGGCAGTAGTCGCGCCGGGGTCAATGGGTCTATCATCAGAGCCTTCTTTTCGTTTTACACCTTGCTGCTGCGGGGCTTGTTTGGGAGGTTGGAGTTGATCTTGGGAGGGACCGTCGGTGCTGGAGATCTTCTGCTGACCATCGCCGAGCATGTAAGAACCATTGCTAGTTTTAGAACCATCGTAGTGGTTCGCACTATTTTTGTTCTCCCCCTCTGCAGTGGACACGCCGTTCGTTTGTTGGGTGGGGGTATTGGTGGTGTCCAAACTCAGATCCGTCGAATCCTGCGCCTTGTAGTCTACTCCGCCTTGCGTCTCTTGTTGGTAGTCTTCGCCGCCATCG
The DNA here is from genome assembly GCA_025617375.2 of Acarospora socialis. NCBI lineage: Eukaryota > Fungi > Ascomycota > Lecanoromycetes > Acarosporales > Acarosporaceae > Acarospora > Acarospora socialis. The sequence continues at coordinate 1,060,561 of JAMYGW020000012.1, forward strand.
CCGTAGATGTCAATGTCGAAGTTATCTTCTTCAGTAGCCATTGTGAGTGATTGAGAGTGAGTGTCTCCAGTGCAAACGTCTGGATTGCTTGATTGCCTTATGCACAGGTCTGATCTCGCTGAGTGTCAAGTAGAAGAACAAGTCTGTAGAGCACATACAACTGAATTAGCCTAGAAGAAAACATGATTCCTAGCCATACGTATTGCGCCTTCACCGTTATGCCATCGCTATTGGCACGGTGCCAGAGACTCGCGATGCTTTACCTGAACCTCATCTGATGTAGGAAAAGGAAAGCGCATACGGAGATTGATGGCAGACATACGTACAAATCCCAAGGTAGCTCGGAGACAACAAATCTTAGTGAAAGCTCAACAGCTCGTGCTCGGATGTGAAACGTCTTCGGCTGCTCGCCTTCTATGCCAGATGCAAGAATGCGTGGTGAGCTGAGAGGTAGGATGAAGACAAAGTTAAGCCCTGAGACCGCACGCTGCCTTGCCCTTCAATCGTACAATGACACTGCAGAGGCTCTCTGTGCTTCTTCAATTCGATTCAAGAACAGGCAAAGAGACGCTATTCAGTAGAGTGAGGTCCAAAGTCCACAGGTACTGGAGAAAACTTCCTTCGCCCTCCTATCCAAATCGAGCCTTGTCAAGGAGTGCGATCCTGTTGAACACCTGTTATCAGCAGAATATAGTGAGGTCCCGAAGTGGATGGAAAGAACAAAGCGAGACAAGGATCTTATATGCCAACAGAGCTACAGAGTGAGGAGTTCGTTGTAAGATGGGAAGTTCGCTGGTTGCGCTGTTGGCGACAATGAGCCGCACTCCTTCCCAGGGAGTGTCAACACGTGATCCCGCCTCATCGTTGTTCCGTGGTTATCATTGGCTCCTGCAAAGCACGCCAGAGACTTTCTTTTCTGAATTCAAGGCTACATCAAGGCTGTTGGAATTCTATACTTGTGAGACTGCGAGTCTCTCTAATGACTTAAGTACTCGAACTGCGTTTGGACTAAAGAAACAAGGCTTCAGTATCATTGTCATCGAGCCATCGCGTCAAGCCCCATGGCTGTGGAGAACCCAGCCAGATGTTGCTTCTGCAACCAGATTGCGAAAAGAATGTGCCCGGTTGGTTGAATTGACACCTCTACACCACAGTTCTTATACAGTACAACATACTGCGAGTTTTTTGTCTTTAGTAAACAGAGATGATCCTGCTGTTATGACTTTGAAGACAGTGTAAGGCGAGCGGCATCGCCAAAACAAGATACAGAATTAGACCTAGAAGCACCGTCGTACCACTTCCAAAGATAGCCTGACAGGAGATCAGAAGGGTATGTGATATTCAAAGACACAAGCTAACCAACCCCAATGATCCTGCAGCGCAGAACAACAGTCCCGAAGGCGTAATCGTTCAGTTAGACACGAGTACTAGTAGGTGCCGTTGCTTTCAGTAGCACTTTTCGAGTGCTGTTGTAGATTCAAAAGTCAGCAAAACTTTCAATATGATAGAGGTTGACATCCCACCTTGATCCTCCATTCGTCAACTAAGCCACGGTAATCGGCAGGTCCATATGGTTTGAAGCACTCGGCAAACACCCCCCCTTTTCTATGACTCTCCAATTTCAAGTCCCGTAGCAACATATCCATGTATGGAAGCGCATCGAACACGAAGTCCGGATACCGTGCCCCAAACCCGGCGGGATACCGCCATTTCCCGAATTGGCTGTGGAGGAGTGTCTCCCACTGAACATCGTCTTCGAGCGAGGATTTGGAGTCCTGGCGTTGGTCAGAGGTCTTGTGGTCAATTGGCAGTTTGTTGTCGAGGTAGGCGGTGAGCCAGAGAGCTTGGAGTTGGGCGGCCGAGGCTGTGCTAAACGACTGGATCATGCCGTTGAACGCTATTGTTCGGTCCTCGATGAAGGCGGGTGGAATCATGAACCGATACAGCCGGTAAGGCCGGTTGAGCGAGGCCTTGGACTTCTCGGATTCCAACGGTTTGTAATGGGGGTTGACTTCAGGTTGTGATCGGAGACGAGGGAAGCGGTTGAGGATCTCTTCGTCGGCCTGTTTGACGCGAGGATCTTCCGGCTCTTCGGCGTGGTATGGGAGCCCGAGTTCTCGATCGATCCCTTCGGGAAGGAACTTGACGGGTGGATGATGCCTCCAACCGGTGGAACAGACCAGCGCGTCGGCCTTCAAAGATTCTCCAGTTGACAGCTGAAGGGTCTTGGCGGAGAGACGAGTAATGTCTGCGATATGGATCTTGATTGTGCCATTCCTGACAAAGTCGAAGAAGTCGGTTGGATAATTGAGGATACTCAATGAACTCGCAGTCCAGAAGGCGCTGGTCCAGGGCTTCAATTTCTTCATCTCAGGGTGTTTTTCGTATCCGTTCAGATCCTTGACGTCATTGGCGAGGACCCCCCAGAAGCCGTCGACTATTCTCCGGCCCACTACGGAACCGTGGAGGAATCGTCTGATGGACGGAAAGCCGTCCCAGTCTCCCCAGACGCACGGGCTGAACCAGGTCAAGAACCGAGTGGTGACCAATTTCTCGATCCATATCTTGAGAGGCGTCACATATGACGGCGCCATCCACACCGGTCCATGGCCGGACTCCCGGATGACCCAATCGACCGTGATGCCATGAGATGCGAAGGCGTAAGCGGCATCCCATGCCGACTTGGTCCCACCAAAGACTGCAACATTCGTCGCACTCTTGAACAGGGTATCTGCGTGATCCAAGAGATATCTACAATGGAACAGGGGGGCGTCAAACGATGTGGCTCCGGGGATGTCAGGCAGAAATGGCTCCGAAGTCAGTCCAGTTGCAATAATGAGCTTATGCGCGAAAAGCTGTGTCCGACCGCCGGCAATATTATTGTTATTATTATTGCTGTTGCCCTGTTTGAAAGTGAGTATCCATCCTCCACCACCCTGTTGACGTTCCACCGTCTCAACCTTGGTTTCGAAGCGGATGTGCATGTAAACGTCGAATTTTTCCGCGTAACTACGAAGATAGTCGTGCACCACCTGACCGGGGATATGTTCGCCTGACTTCACGCCAAACGTAGCTTCATCCATTGGAAAGTCGCTGTATTCGTAGGTGCCAACCATATTATTGGACTTGAGACCCGGGTACAGTCGATGTTTGGCCCATACTCCACCGACTGTCGGGGCAGCTTCCAAGATGATGACCTTGGTGGAGGGGTTGACTTCGACGTAGGTCTTTGCGGTAGCCAGTCCATGCCATCCTATTGTGAACGCATTGACTGTTGTCAGCAACGCGATCCTCTATCAGGGCGGGCAGCACATCGAAGGGGAGGTAATACTAGTAGATCAGTGGGAGAGACATACCGGCGCCGATGATGACCAAATCCGCGCTCTCCATGGTGGTGAAGATGCCGAATATCCCGTACACTTTCTACTCGTATAGCAACGTTAAAGGCACGAATCCTTCTCCGGCGCGGGCTGTATGTGCGCTTGGTGTACGGAGATGAAGTCTGGTTCTGATCTCCAAGGTCAGGAGAGTGACAGGCCTAGGCCCAAAAGGGCCGATATCGACCATTGGAATCGTCTCAGGCACAGAAAGTCTATCGAAGGATCAATATCGAGCAAGGCCTGGAACGGGACTAAGGTGAGATAGGAATGGCGATGGGGGTCGGAGGGACGCCAAAAGAGGATGTTCTAGAGTAGCACGCCTAGACTACCTACCTAAGGTAAGGTAAGGTAAATGTCCTTTTAATTTTGAGTTAGAACCCGTTCTGATGTCTTAAGGTTCGAGTTCACCCTGAATTCAAAAAATGCTCGAATCGAACGAGCAGTCTTGGCCCGTACTGTACCCTCCTCGAGTGCTTGAGTCGCTGCCTCGGCAATTGCCAAAGAGAGGCTACCGGGATGACTTCGCCATCTAAACTCGTCCGAGCACTCCGTACTCTCTCATAAAGACTGGAAAGGAGACAGCACCGTTGAAGAGGAGTCAAATGATGTTACCGTTAGGACCTTCGACCCATTACCACGGTTCGGGGTGCCTGAAACCATGCATCGACATAACGTAATGGTGTCGACTGAAGGGCATTCCAGAAATGACGAGGTGTGTACTGTATAAGAAAGGATGAGGTCTGGATCGCTAGTCGGTGTCACGGAACCCATCTTGAAAGCATCTTTGTAGCTGCGGAAGGGTGAGGGGAGGGGTCTGTTTTGGAGATGCACAATAAAGGCGGGAAATCGAGACACGGCCAAACGGTGGGTAGCGAACGGTGCGCCTAAGTCGGCTCTCGCAACGACGACGCATCAGGTATGCGAGCGAATTCTCCAGTACTGACATCTGCAGCATTCGAAAGGTACAACTACAGCATATGTGGATGGGTTAGAAAGTGCGAGTGCTCATACTCTGCATGAATCACATCAATACCAGGTAATAATGCATGATGGGACTGCCAAATGGAATAGATTAAAGGGCACGATGTGACATATCATCAATATCATCACACACCTTATCAACAATTAATATCATTGTATGATTACCCGCGTGCAATGTCTCCGGTTGGATAACAACCTATCGTTCAGACTAGGTATGGGACTTTCTTGAAATGCCGCTTCCATCACCTCAATAATGCCCGTTTTTGCTTTCACGGACCGAGGAACCTTCATCCTTCCACTGATGATTTGAATCTATCGGTCAGTGGGGTCAAGCCTGATACTCTTACACATACTACCTTAGGTACTCGAACAACAGCATTCCTGACGCCCGTTGGGACGTCTGAGCTCGGCCCTTATCGGAACTGGTATGAGCATCTGTGCCCTTCCAAGCCGTATACCTAAACCTACCTTATCAAACTCACATCCCCTAGCTCTTCCTATACTATTTGCCCCAATATTTCCTCCCCTGGGCTTGAGTCAGTTCCAGCAAGGTTGCTTTGCACCATCTGACCCTTGTGACCGAAACGGTGCACTAGACCGAAAGGTGTGAAGGTTTTCCCCGCCCCTGTTTTGGGGGCGTCGACGCCGTCCCGCTGTAACTAGGTAGGTAGCTAAGACGGCGTGATGACCGGTTGCATTAGTCGCATTTTTTCCCATCCCTTAAGCTTCGATTCTGAACTTCTACGCTTGTCTTGCCGTACCTACAGCCGCATCGCACCACACGCGTATAGATTGCCTTAGAGTACAAACTTGTCTTGGCTTTCAAACTTTTAAAAACGTTCCGAAGTGGGTCTTCTGCAGACTTGCACACTGGCAGTTCCTTGCCATTTGTCCTCTCCATCTGGCTGTTGGGTTGTACCCGGTCTTGCTACCCATGCTCAAACAAGACCATGCTCCCACGGGTTTGACAGATGGCCGGAATAGTCGGCACCATGCAATCGTCTGCATTCAATTCAACCTCTATATCTTCCCTTCCCCTTTTCATTGGTGCCCTGTTGAACCCTATTCTTCTTTTCTTTTCGACCCAGGTATCTATGCATATACATATGTACCATTGATGCGGACTCACGGTCTCCAACCTTCTTTTCAATTTCAAGAGTAGCGGTTGCACATATACGTACGCATCCGCTGGATCTGAGGAATTTATATCGCTCTGGTTGTTTCATGTCGAGTCGTTCCTTTTTTATCCGGAATTAACCATTCATTCTTTTGGTCAAGATGGGTGACTTCGTCACCGAAGCCTTTACACTGCTCGCCATCGCTCTTGTTCTCATTGGCTTGCGGACCTACGCCCGATCGACGTCGGCGGGAATCCGCAACTTCCAGTTAGATGACTACCTGATGCTGGTGGCGGCCGTGAGCAAGCCCTTTCTGCTCCTGTCCGCCTTGGATCGTTCCTGACGTGGTGCTGTTCAGGTCGTGTATGCGTTGGAGACGGCAGCGGCGTATGCGGTTGGAGCCAAATTCCATGGGCTTGCCAACAATAGCATGACCGATGAGGAACGAAGGACTCTCAACCCGGGTTCGCCGGAATGGGAAATGAGAGTCAATGGCTCCAAGACTCAGGTCATCGGATGGTCCCTGTACACATTACTTCTGTGGCTTCTGAAGCTGTGTATGACTGTCTTCTATGGCCGCTTGACGTCAGTTCCTCTCCGCTATTGACTACCATCACTTTCTTACCCGACCTATGCCGTACTAACCAAACTTCGTGCAGAGAGGGTCTTGATGGCATGCAAACACGTATCAAGATTGGTCTTGTGGCCGTTGGAGTCACATACGTCGCAACGATTTTATCCATTCTTCTGGGTTGTCGGCCGCTCCACAAGAACTGGCAAATCAACCCTGACCCTGGCAGTAAGGCTTCTCTCCACTCCCTTTCAGCTAGAAAGGAAGTTGACCGACGTGTCCAGACCACTGCCAACCGGCAATCTCGAAAATTGATCTGTACGTTACAGTGGTATTGAACGTCGTTACAGACATTTACCTCATGTCCATTCCATTGCCGGTAAAGAACATTTCACCCTTTGCAGTGATCGTAGTATTATAGCACTGACACTACTTCCATAGCTACTGTGGAAGGCACGCATTCCAACAAGAAGAAAGTACTTGCTCCTCATCATGTTCAGCGGAGGGATATTCGTCACCATGGCCGGGATCCTCCGCTGCGTCCTCATCCTAACCGTACGTCCACTCCACCTAGATCCCCCAACCTCCCTTTCCCACCAGACTGACAATTCATGCTTGAACAGGCCGGTGCAAACGGAGCTCAACAAGCCGGCAGCTGGGCCGTCCGCGAAACCTTCGTGGCCGTGGTTATTGGCAACATCCCAATGATCTACCCGCTGTTCCGACGCTGCATGCAACGGATGGGCGCTACTTGGATGTTCACGAACAACGGGTCGAGCGACCGCTCCGGCGGCCGCGGCTGGTCCGACATGGCGCGCAATGACCGCAAAGCCAAGGCCAACAAGTTCAGCCACCCGTTGTCGCGCTCCACCCTCACCGGATCCGACAGCGTCGAGCACATCGTCCTCCAGGACCAGAGCACGGCCAAGGACGGCATCACGCTCACCACCGAGACCGCCGTCGTTACGTCCAATGCCTCGTTGAGGAACAGAGACGAGGAGGCGGGCTACCCGCACTCGCATTACGGCCATGCGAAGCCGGCGGGGTCGGGCTACAGTTTCCATGTCAGCTCGAAGAGTGAGGGCGAGCATCGAGGCGGTTTCGCGTCATAGGCTCGACCATAGCACATCCACCCGCTCGTTCGGAAGAGTCGGGTTCACTTAGATTCGATTCGGTGGTTTTCTTTCTTGGAGACTCCACGTACTTTGTATCTTCTTGTCCTGCTTACGACGGATACCATTGTTACTGGCGAAGCATATATTTTCACTTCTGACTTGGATTTGTATGAAATCATGGACTTGAATAGCGAATTCAGGGAGGATTTTGGGGTCAAGCTACGCTGGTCAAGACCTGGCTCAGTTCATAGAAGCTTGGACCTTGGTAGAAAACGGGACAGTGGATCGCTTTCTACACGTCGTGCCTAGGTCGATATGATAACTACGGGTGTCGTTCCGATACCGACGGACCTGAGAGAGTACCCAGGCAGCTGGAAAACATCCGATGTCAACTCCGAATATGTCACCTTCACTCAAACCGTCCTGAAGCCTGCCGCCAGTACCGCCGCGCATGAACGTCCATCTCAAATGGTACTATGAATAGATCTGCTCACATCGACCATCTGTAATCCTCACCGCTTTTCCTCCGCCCGAGGACTTGATTCCTCATGCAGAAGCTGCGTGCATAAGGTACATGTTTGTTTTTGTATACGCACAGCCCACCCTCATGTACTTCGTACGTAGGACGACCCAGCACGGCACGCACGGCACGGCATGCCACGGCACATGCAGGGCGAGACTAGGGCACGGCAAAGGCGGTACCAAGACGCTGTCAGTACACATACACAATAAATTTAGGTAGCGGCACGAACATGGGTACCGAGCCCGTGCCGTGCCTTTTCGAGCAGCGGAATCACCATCCCCAATTCTGTCCTCCCCGCTCCGACACCAGCCCTCAACACACTGGCGAGAACAATTCCTCCTTTCATCCAAGCGCCATCTCCCCTTCCAACCCCCCACCGCATCATCTCCCGTCGCGGTACCCTCGCCCAGCGCCCGTCCCCTTCTCTCGTCGAATCTTCTCTCATCCCGTTCCATTCCATTCCATCCAGTGGCGCTATGTAGAACGACCCCCTTTTCAACCCATATCATTCCCCAGCACCCCATCCTTGCAGAAGAGAAGCCAAGATTGATCCCTCCCACGATCCTCTCCCCAACCCCACCGCTTCATACGTGTACAGTACAGTCCTTCTGCCGCAAGATGCTTGCCTAACCTCCCCTCCTCCCCCACGCCCCCGCGCCCGCCCACCGGCCTGTCCGCCTGCTCGCCGCCTTGGAACTCACCCTGCACCGAGTCCATAGCTCAGGTCACATACATACATACATACATACATACATACATACATACATACATACATACATACATACGTACGTACGTACCCATGCACGGAGAGGAGCAGTTATCGACGTCCATGACGGTCCCCCTCCCTCCCGAGACTTCCGTCACTCATGCTGCCAGCAGGTCCCTGAGACGGAGGAGCGCGGAGCGGTCCGTGCTGACCCTCGAACTGCTGTGCCGTTGCCTCGGCGCTTGCTTGGCGCAGGGCAGGGCAGGGTAGGGTGGGCGTTTATCTACGTCGCCGTAGCGATTCTGGGAGTCGTTGGCTGTCGATAAGGGAAAGGCGACGGAGCGGAGCTGAGCTCGTGTCGAGTGAGCGCTGGGTGAGGTGAGGTGAGGTGAGGAAGGTGTGGTTGGCGACTCGTGCTCGTGGTGACGGAGGGGGTTGTCGGGTTGGCTGCATGGTTGGGAGGATGAGTTGCATGTGTTTGGGTGACTGTCAGTCGGTCTGCAGACGCTTTTTCGTGCCCTTTGCATGGTGGGCCTTTCGTTTTTGCACGGCGGTCGCGGTGATGGTTAGGAGGACGTGGGTGGTGAGAGGGGAGGGTTAGGGTTCAGGGGATGGGTTTGGGTAGGGTTATGAGGACGGGTATGAGTCGAGGTGGAGGTAGGAGGTGACGGAGATGGTTCGAGGGAAGGGAGCGGGACGCAGGTGGGTTGCGGTGGAGCGGTGGTGTGAGGTACTGTGAGAGGTTTTTGTTGGTGGATGTATTGCCAGTTTGTGAGGAGTTTGTTTGCGGATCTGGTATATGTCTGTCCCCTGAACTCCCCGTATCTATAGAACGAGCCGCGTAGAGCAGAGAAGAGGACGAGGGTATTGTACATTTATGCAGCGATGGCTGTGCCTGATGGTGAGTATACAAAGCGCGTAGGTTATGGTACAGCGACGAGGCTTCATCTCACGACTGCGTGCCGAAGAGCTTCAGTATGACTTCGTACCTGTCTCAACGTATTAGTATCGCTCTCATAGTCCAACCAGCGAGAAAAAAGTAAGCGAGAGAACTCACATCCCAAACATAATCGCCGCACTTGGCACCACCCTCAACAAATGCGGCGTCAACCCACCATACAAGCTCGCCACACCCTCCTCCTTCCAGATCGTCGAGAAGCACTGCACCAACCCCGTATACTTCATCCGCCCACTCTCCATCGGCGCCTGCCTCAACCGCGTCCGCACCACCTCATGCGGATACGTGACGATGGCAGCAAACAACTTCGCGCTGCCCGCGGCCCCGACCTTGCCGCTCCAATCGACCGTCTCGTCCCACGCCGTCCGTCTCCTGCCGGAAGCGAGAAGCCGCGCTTCGCGGCGGCGCAGGTAGGATTTCATCTGCTCGTACAGCACCCATTGGAGCGTGCTCTCCGTGACGCCGAGGTAGCTGGCGCTGAGGCCTCGGTAAAGACCGCGGATGCCCTCTTTGCGCAACGTCTGCATAGTGCAGTCAAGAGAGTTCCGATACTGCCGCACGGCTTGCGTGCCCGTCTTCTCGGCGTGCGATTTATCGAGCTGCAGCCGCGTCTTTACCACCCAGATCGGGTTCGTCGCGGTGCTGGTGACGATTCCCGCTGTCGCGGCCGCGCAGAGGTGCACCCAGGCCGCTTCTTGCCCGTTGTTCAGGTATTGGCTGATGAGCCGCTTGCCGTTGCCGTAGGTGTAGAAGTTTATGGCGCGTGCTGGGACGACGCCGACGAGATTGGGGCCGAGGCCTTTAAAGAGGGCGCGCCAGCCTTCGATACGGTGGATGGAGAAGAGAATCTGAAAGGTCTCGCGGAAGTGTAGGAGGGCGCTTCGAGGGAGGGAGAGAGTCGATAGGGGCGGCGTGTGGCGCGCGACGCGGGTGGCCGCCAGCTGAGCTTGGTAGTAGTCGGATTGGAGACGGGTTTTGAGGACGTCGAGGGGAGAGGTTAGGGTCGCTGCTGTCATGCCACCAATTCTATCGAGACGCAGAAGTAAGCGATAGTGTACACTTAAGCTGCTGATGGGTAGGGTAAAACGTACCCTCCAGCAACAAAATGTGCCCATGGCTTGGCCACAGGCCCTACTTGATTTGTTATCGTTGCGCCATTAGATCCACTATCTGGCAACGCATCTCCTGACTCTCTGGACTGGGTCAAAGGGCTCTGGTAAAGTCCCTTGCCCGGATCTCGAATTTGCGCCTGCGCTGGAGAATTGGAAGCTGTAGAAAAGGTCATGAACAGCTTCTTGGAGCTTGATTGAGACCAACTGGCGGAGAGAATTGGTCCAGGAAAAGCCTTGTTATGTTCGATTCATCTAGCCTAGCTTGAAGATTGCAGTTGAAAAGGAATTGTCTGTATCAAGCTCTAGGAAATTTGAATCACCGATGACGATGTCGATGGAAGTTTTCTGATACGGTTTAGCCGGGGTTTCGGAGCTAACGATATGCCGCTCGCCGCCTGCCTTAGTAAGCGTACCATTTCAGAGATAATATCAGGCTTCCCTTGGAAACACTGGGCTACTCACTTGTTGCTTAAGATACGGAGTGTGTGTGCATGCAGCGTCATCTCAAACAGTAGGTAATGTGTTAAATTTTAAATGGAATGACGGTGCAGATTGATTATGCTTTAGGACAAGCTCTATGGATCGACACTTAAGAGCGGAGCTGAAGTCTACTGGGTCTTACTCCCACTCAAGTGTCTCATCTTCGGAGAATGCGAGTTTCATCAGAGTCAGTACTCGGGGCTGCATTTAGAAGATCGAAGTCGGGCTTGGCAGACTGTCTTCGTATATAACACTACGAAAGTGCTTTCGTGTAACAAGCATCTCTGTGGGACTCGACTGGTCTAGACAGTTCTACGACTTGCTCGGTCTCACGAGAGCTCTGGGAAGAGGAATCCGGGGGATATGCCTGTTGTTTGAACTGCGATGGATATCTCTTGCACATAGCCACGCATATGACTTCAACATGAAGGTAAAGTTATATAGAGCTGAACGATGTACTCAGTCCAGATTGGAGGTGACAAGTGAAACGTTCGGCCTGGTGGCAATCTGCATTGATGGCGGAGCAGAAAGTCTGTCGTGACATGAGAAATCCATACCGCACCATTTCAGGACCAGACATAGTTCAAGCTGCTTGAACATGATCTCCGACTGATTGACTGGATCGAGCAGATGAGTCTTGTCCTGGCCGCTCAGACGTTAAGATTCACAAGCCTCGAAGGTTGCAATGTAAATCCAAGCTTCAACGTAACAGATCTTCGATTTGCTGCTAAGAGCTGGTGGCTCGTACAAGGATCTTATCTAACCTTCCTTACACCGAACTCTTCGAACAAGCAGAAGAACACCCACCCACCACGACCACTTTAGATAGTTGTCTCGTATGGAATTGGAGTAATAGTCTCCGGTGCGTTGTCCTTTGCGTCTATCGTCCGTGCTTCCCTTGGCATGGCTGGTTGTCTCTTAAGGAAAGTATGTGTACCCTCCGTCTTGGCTTTCTTCTGCTTTGCGGCGTTTTCCTTAACCCGGCGAAGAAACTCCTCCCTTGATCGTGACAGCGATACATGCTCGACTCTGACGTTTACCCGCTTCTCGATGTACCGGTTTCCCACCCGCTTGTAGATGATAACACCAACAGCGCTCTTTGTGACATTGTAGATGACGCCTGTCTTTCCGTGGTAAACCTTGTGTGGCATACTGTAGATCTGTCAGAATCATTTCCAATTATGAAGCTTGCACGTTTCATCTCGAATCGAGGTAGTTGCGAATTTGCGACGTAAAAGAAGCGGACTGACCCCTTTTGGACCGCGCCGTTGGCCTTGATGTCTACGATATCTCCAACCCTTTTAGGTAGTCAGCACCAGGGTCATCGACTATTAGTGGGTTTGAACGTACTTGTACTGTCTCAGGTAGGTTGACAATGGGATATAACCCTTCTTCTTGAATGAGCGCGAGAACGCATACTGTCACCACGTTAGTGTCCAGTTGCATCGTGACCTCCCCATCTCGCAGTCCGTAACATACCCGCGTGCCGGCACGAAGACCACCAGAGTGACCCATTTTGTTCTTTTATCGTCCGCGGTGATATTGTCGCTGTTGTCGCCGGATTTGAATTTCGAGAATTAGAGTGTGAGCTCGAACCCTACCACAGTCCTTGTCGCTAAGCGAGGTGCTAGCGTCCACCACATCAAATGGTATTCGCATCTTTAGTTACAGACGAACAACGACAGTCAACGGTACACGACCAAGGGCGCTTCAACACTGCGACATCTGATCGCGGAACGGAATCACAATCATGGCGCCGTAAGTAGAGCTTGGGTTTTCATTGCTAGCTGGGCCTGCTCTAACATCTGCCACAGCCGTTCATACTCCAAGACCTACAAGGTCCCTCGTCGCCGTAAGTCTCCACACCGTAACACGGACATCTAGAAATTACTGATCCGAAGAATAGCATTCGAGTCGGCTCGTTTGTTAGTATTTCCCGGCCACTGAGCATGAGCTTGCCTCTGCTTATGTCGATGAACCTCCAACTTATTCTTCCTTAGGGACTCCGAGTTGAAAATTGTCGGTGAATACGGCCTCCGCAACAAGCGTGAGGTGTGGCGTGTGCTACTCACCCTCTCCAAGATTCGTCGTGCTGCTCGGTATGGCCCTAGATCCACTCTCGATTCCGAGGAAGCGCTGCTGATCGGTATCGATAGTCAACTTCTTACCCTCGACGAGAAGGACCCCAAGCGTCTCTTCGAAGGCAATGCATTGATTCGCCGTCTCGTCCGTGTCGGTGTGCTTGACGAATCTCGCATGAAGCTCGATTACGTGTTGGCTCTCAAGGTGGAAGATTTCTTGGAACGCCGTCTACAAACCTGTGTCTACAAGCTTGGCCTGGCCAAGAGCATCCATCATGCGCGAGTTCTCATTAAACAGAGGCATATCCGGTATGTGAACATCAAAAACGGCGGATAAGTTCGTATAAGGCTAACGAGACTATGATACAGTGTTGGAAAGCAGATCGTCAATGTTCCCTCTTTCGTGGTCCGCTTAGATTCGCAGAAGCACATCGACTTCGCGCTCACTTCACCGTTTGGTGGTGGGCGCCCCGGTCGTGTTAGGAGGAAGAAGGCTAGGGCTGCGGAGAAGAAGGACGACGAAGGCGGCGAGGATGAGGAGGAGTAGATGCTAGGATAGCGACAAGGTTCACATTGAGCTGATCATCTGCTCCGAGCATGTACTTGTAGCTCGTCACTACAATAGTTCTGAGCAATGGATATTAGTTCCAGCAACTTCTAATGACTTCGTTACATCCGGAACACGCTAGTATGAAACTGGGTTTCCGTTATGGTCGTCGAACGTCTCAGTCATCACCGTGCCACGAAGGCGCCATCATTGCCTGGTGATGATAATCCCGCTCACCTTTCAAGGAGGAGGGAAGGAGCCCTCCACCGCGCAGAGACGTTCAATGAGATTCTTCAAAACCTCCACAATGGGTTAGACGCGAGAAAAGGTGGAGTGAACACTCATCATCGACTGACGATGATGAATGAACTCTTCCTAGAGGGAGGGGAGCACGCCTCTCTGAGACGTTCAACGATAATCTTCAAAACCTCCATATTGGGTTGGAGGTAGTCATCATCAAGCATGATGATGAACAACTTATCGGTATTTCAGGGAGGGGAAGCACTCTGCTTCAAGAGACGATCGACGACAATCTTCAAGACCCTGAATACAATCACTGCTTGCGAGGGACACATTTCATTGATATGCTTTCTCCTGCTCAAAACAACCACCCCCTACCTAAACTCCACGCTGAATGCAGGTAACGTAACAGAACCTGACGCCACGAAAAAGTCCCTAAACATCCTAATGAACTAACTCGTCCTTCCCCAGAAAAGCTGCCATCGGATCATCCGCAACGGCTCGACTCCGTTTGTAAGCTTCCAACTCCTCCTCGCTCACCCCACCCTTCATTTCCGTAAGCGTCCTCTTCTTAATTGTTACTTCGACGTTATCGGCAGGGACGTCATTCTCAACCACTTTACCCGTGGTCTCTTGGCTACGCGCAAGATCTTCCTCGTTGCTTCTCCATGCAATTGCCTTCGGTGGTGCCATATCGTCCAGATCCCCACCAAGTCTAGCACTGTTCGCTTCTTGGAAAGCCTTCTTCCCCTCTTCGCCAGTACAATAGCTATTCTTGACGGTAGAATTGCAGCAAGTATAGCCCCACTGGAAATTCGACCACCAGCTTCCCCAAACAGTTGTATGGTTGTTGATGAAGACGTCCTCGGGATATTTTGATTTTGCCACTACCTTCGGCGCACCTTTGATGGTGCCCGACTCATCATACTCTACGTACCGCTCGTTCTCGATCACGGCCGCATCACGTAACGGAGCGGGTTGTAAGTGTTGTTCTCCACCGTACTTGTCCAGGAGGGCTTTCCGTTGGGTCTCTCGCCTGGCTTCGCTCTCTTCCTTCTCTTTCCGCCTGAAAAACTCGCCTTCTGTAGGGTTGGCTTGCAGGTGGGTCTTGTTCTTGTCGCCTCGCTCTTGAGACTCCCATGCGTAGCGCTGAGCTTTTTCGAATTCTGCCGCATCGCCTGATGCTCGCATGAAGTTATCCTCTGCGACCAAAGCCGCCGCTTGATCCGCTTGCGCACCCATGTCTACCATCGATCTGGTCTTCGGGTCATACTTGGCAGAGTCCAAGTCCAGATTAAGTAGGTACTTGGCCGTATCTTCCCGTATCCGTAAGTTCCTCGTCGCGGTGCTCTGCTGCCGCCCCATATCAGACTCTTCCGCGTACTTCGCCTCCTCTGCCGCATCCTGGTCTTCGTCTCCATCCTCCAGCAGCTTCTGCTCCTGGTCCCCTCCCTTCGCCTGCTTCCTCAGCACCTCCATCTCCTCGTATTCGTCAATGACGGCCTTGTACTCCACCGCGTCGTACCCATTCCACCGATCTCTCTTCGCGTCCCACCCCAGCTCCACATCCTGCACGACCTCGTCCGCCTGTATGTCCTTCCCCGTCCACCTCGCGCCTTTCTTCCTCGGGCGACTCAAACACTCTTTCGTTTTGTGCGTCATAGCACCGCAGTTCTCGCACGCGCCTTTCCGGAACTTGGTCGCTGCGGGACCGAGCCTTTTGCCCCTGTCGTACCATTTCGACTGGTCCGGTAAGGCTTTCTGAAGTCGTTGATGTTCGAGGTAGTCGGCGGTCGTGGACTCGTCTTCGATATAGAATGGTTTCTTGGAGATGAAGGAGGGGATGTATTCGTTGCGCTCCTTGGAGGCAACGTCGGCCGGTTTGCGGGACATCGTGAGGGTTATTCCGTGAATAATCGACAAACGGAAGTTCAGAACAGGTCACTATAGTCAGGTCTAAAAGAGCTGAGCATAAGGATGGGAGGGAATCCGGGACATAAGGTACTATGGTAGATGATCAGTACCTTAATAAGCGTAAGTTCAACAGGGTGAGATCAGATTAGATTAGATCCTCCGAGGCACTCTATCTGCCCTTACTCCTTCTCCCCTGTTTCTACTTTCCAAAGCTATACCAGTACACACGCCTTAAAAACAACTCTCATATGCTGTCTGACCTTTCCCACTGTTTGTTTTCATTTCCTGGACATTCTCCTAAGGTCGTACCGTCAAATTCAATCAATGGCCCCCACAGGAACAGCCCCGGCAGTTGTTGCAGGAACTTAGTAGGGATCGTTGGTTGACAAATAACTAGAGGTAGATCCTTTGACTACAGGGTCAGAGTAAGGGCACACGGTCTAAATAAGGTAAAGCATGCACAGAATGCTTTGCAGACGAAATCCATGCGGGCCGACCCTGGAGTTAATAATGGACCCCATATACATCTCCGCCTGCAGAATCCCGCCCCTATAGGTGGGCAGGCTTAAGAGTGCAAGGGTCTCTGTCTTATTCTGTTGATCTCAGTGCTGAGAGGACCTCTTCTCAGCTTTTCCTCTCTACTTACATGTATGTAGGCTCATTCGTTGTTATTATCTCGAGAGAAACTCACTTCTTGCCCCGAAGCTATCAATCGTCATCCTTATAGTTCTATTGTCTTTATTTCTACCTTCTCAAGGTAGCTTCGTTGGTTGTTCACTACCTTATTACGTTGGTAACTTGCAATATTCATGGCGTACTGCCTTATTGGTATCTTCTTCGTCCTGTACTGGACTTCTGTACTTTCAGTCAGTGGTGAGCTGTAGTCTTTCTCTCAACCTATCCACAACTCGATATAACTGACTTGTTTCGCCTTTATAGTTTTCAGTAACACGTCCAACATCACCACCTCGCAGTTTGTCACTTCAATCACTCCGCCAGCAACGCTTCCGTCAGGCGGTTCCGGCACCTCCTATGCTTTAGCCTGTCAAGAAGCCTGGCAGTCATGGTTCGGCGCGGATGCATCTTTCAGCAGTCACAATGCTCCTATTGTGACTACCATTACGGAGAAGCCGACGACCATCGCAGTGACGCCCACCAGTCCGCCATACTTTCTTTGTGATGGGATACCTCGGTACAACGAAAATAGACCCTACAGCACCTACAATGTTAGCACATCCGCAGTGCGGACTGTACACCCGAGAAATCCTATACCTGCGCCAAGCTGTTCGATTCAACCGAGCGATTGCAATGCTGTGAACAGGTTTTATAATTCAATCCTCAAAACTGCTAATGGCTCGTATACTTACCATGCCATCTGCACACCGATTGTGACGCAGACCACGCGATTCTGCGGTAACTGCACCTTTATACCGTCACATGTGAAGCTCTTGTACTGGCCAGTTACGACTACCAATGGCGACCTCTGCTTGGGAAACGGCAGTACTATCACTCAGATGCCAACAGGCAATGGCTCTCCCAACACGGTGGTCCTCAACGGAACCACATTCACTTCCCCTACGGTGTACATGTTGTACGACACGCTGGCCGCGAAGAACTTCTGCGGCAGGGTGGGCAACAGTCATACCGACGGAATCATAGCGCTGAATCCCACGGACGTTAGTAGTATGCCAGCAAGTGGCATCCCAGGGGGAGGCCTCAACCCAACACAAGTAAACTACGCAGACCTTCCTCCTAACCCTGTCCGTCATCCACCAGCTTCCAGAAAGGCGCGTTCAGCCCAGCTGACGTCTAGTCTAGGTTCCTTGGAAGGTCTATTCTGTCCAAGTGCTTCCCGCAACTCCTTACACGTTTGGCAATCAGTCAACTATCTGGAATGAATATGCACCTTTCCTATCTATACCTGTTCCTCAAGCTCGAGCAATCGATCCGGCCTGGTCTTCTTGCTATTTCTATCCCCAATTTGACGCTCTGTTTGATCCACCACATGCACTCGTAAGTGCAACGACAATGCTTACTCCCACGTCTGCGGTCGATCCGCCAGTCCCAGCGCCACCGCCTGCGAAGCCGGTCTCTAATAGTGTTCTAGAGATGCCATCAAAGACAGCCACGCAGTTAGACCCCGTCGAAACCCCAGTGGATCCTCCCCCTCCAAGTCCCCAAGTATCGATTGATCCTCAACCGACTCCCATGTTGCCGGCAGCTACTTCCCAGTCGTCTTCTCCACAAGAACCGAATGAATCCCACGACTCAGCCTCACCAGTCTCTCGTGATCCGCAACTCACTGGTTCCCTTCTCAATGCGCAAAGTGGCAGTGAAAGCCTGTCTCCACAAGCCATCGCCTCAAAACTTAACCCAGTGCAGCTGCAGCCCACGCCCGGCCAAAGTGCAGGCCAGTCACGACCACCAGAGGACAATCCTCCAATCCAAGAATCTTTCAACCCATCTGTGGCCGCCAATCCTCAACCAATCGCACTTTCTGGGGCAGTCATCACCATCGGTAGTCAGGTTGTGACTGCCGTTGCTTCTAAACCTGTGGTCATTGACGGCTCTACACTTTCCATAAACGCGCCAGCTGCCACCATCTCGGGCGAGATAATCAGCCTCGGACTATCGGCTGTGGTCGTCGGAGACTCAGGGGTCCCATACTCCAATCTCTTCCCTCCTACGGCTGGGGCTCCATCACCTGTGCCGACACAACAACCGCCCATACCACATGCTGTCCTTACGCTTGGAAGCCAGACCTTGACAGCTGTACGAGATTCACGTGCCAACAGCCAAATCGTGGTTGGTTCAGCAACTCTTGTTATCGGTGGACCCGCCGTTACCATCAATGGACAAACCATCAGTGCTAAGCCTTCAGGTGTCGTGCTGAACAGCGTCTCTACAATTACCTTTTCCGAACCTCCTTTCGCTACTTCCACGGCGGGAGTGCTTGGAGGGCCGATGTCCAGTTCCCCTGCGCTCACTGCTGGAACTCCAATGCCTGTGACAACAAGACCCCCTACTATGAATGCTGTCCTCACCCTCGGAAGCCAGACTTTAACCGCCATGTATGATCTACGCTCCAGCAACCTAATCGTTGTCGGATCAGCAACCCTTTCTGTTGGTGGGCCCGCTACTACAGTGGATGGACAAATCGTCAGTGCTGAGCCTTCGGGCATCGTTCTCAACGGCGTCTCTACAATCACGCTTTCTGATGCCAATTCCGCCACGTCATCCTCTGGAGACATTGGTGGGATTATCATCTCGATGTTGGGACCGTATGACTCGCCGTCTGGTACGGCCACGGCAGGCAATTCGACAGCGGCTCCGATTCAGAGCGTCGAGCCGTTCCATGGTGCAGCGCCTGGGCGAGGGGGCTACAAGATAGTGACGCTGCTTGTGACTATCTTTATCATTGCGTTGATGTAAGACAAGTATATCATTGTATGCCTGGACGTTAAGTTATGAGCTTGAATCATACTATGGTAGACAACTAGTGACAGGGACCCTGCAATGGACCTGTGTGTAGTTCTAGGCTGTAAATGAATGCTAATAGTTTCATGGCGCACTCCAAAACATTAAGACATCAACAAATGTGACTCTTGAGGAAAGCTGATTATGTTACATGGAGGTCTCCATGAAACTGTCAAGAATGAAAAGAACTTCTTTTTACCAGATAGGCCTAGACCTGGGAGTACTTCACCCATACATTGTCTTGGTGCACAACGGCATTCATTTATGGCCTGGAACCATATTCATGAATTTGATACCTTGTACAAAGTCACGCTCTTGCTTTGCGCACCTGCACGTAATATAACTATGTCCTGCATGCGCTAAGGTAGGGACCGAGGCGGGGGTGGATGTTTCGTGGCACCGCGTAGGGCCAAATTTACTCAGTGATTTTGCTGCGCGCGGTGCCACGAAACATTCACCCCCGCCTCGGACCAAGCCAGAAACAAGCGACAAATATGTTTCGAGAACACCAGCCATCACCTATCTCGTCACACATTCTTCACTGAGCTTGGGTAATCTGACTGCTTGCTCTTGCTCTGCTGGCGCCATCATGACATCGCTTTTGCTTCAAGCTTCGTGCTACTTTCACCACACTCCTCCATGGAGCTCTTCCGGGTGCGATTGAATTGTGTTGATCACTACCAGGCCGTTCGTACGGAACTCGATCCCCAGGTGCCCCGTGGCAATGGGGCTTCGCAGCGGCAGGATGCGCCCAAGGTCCCAGTCATTAGAGTCTTTGGTGCGACGGAGACAGGGCAGAAGGTTTGCGCCCATATCCATGGCGCATTCCCTTACCTTTACGTGGAGTATACTGGCAGCTTGATCCCGGACGAAGGTCAGTGATCCGCATCTCCAATCCTTCTAGTTATGCTGACCAAGCAGTTGATGCTTATATTCGACGCCTTCAAGTCTCCATTGACCATGCGCTTGCAGTCAGCTATAGGCGCAACATGTACGACGGGAAGTCAGTCTTCGTTGCGCACATTACTTTGGTCAAGGGGGTACCTTTCTATGGATATCATGTTGGCTACAAGTTCTTCCTCAAAGTCTACATGCTCAACCCAATGCACATGACAAGATTAGCAGATTTGCTACGGCAAGGGACCGTCATGAAGAAGTTTCTGCAGCCATACGAGAGTCACATGCAGTATCTCGCTCAATGGATGTGCGATTACAACCTGTATGGGTGTGCGTATCTTGACTGTCGGAAAGTCAAGTTTCGAGCACCTGTACCGGACAAGCTGGAGATGCACAGTACAGTGCATCGATGGCACGATCACTCAATCTCACCAGATATGATCTCAAATCCAGAGGAACTTCCAAGGCAGAGCCACTGCTCCATCGAAATTGATGTTTGCGTTCAGGATATTGTCAATCGGGACGAGATCAAATCACGGTCAATACACCACGACTTCGTCGAACGCGCTAACCCTCTATTGCCGGATGAGAAGCTCGTTCATAGTATGGCAGGTCTGTGGCGTGACGAGACCAGACGACGTAAAGTAAGGATGGGGATTCTGGATCCAGGCAGTAGCCCTTTCGCTCCAGAAGATCTGATCTCCGTGTCTGCCGATCCCAGAAGCTCCCAACGAGGAGGTTGGATACACGAGGAAGAGTATATGGAGAAGGTTCGAGCAATCATCTCAGAGGAAAGAAACAAGAGCGATGGGCGTAAAGTTGCCTTTCAGGGGTTCGTCAGAAAATCTCCGTTCGAAAGCAGAGTCAAGACGACGCTTGAAAGTGTGGAGGACCTATATCCAGAGAACCTTGCCAAAATCTCGATACTAGAGAGCACATCACCGCGAATAGACATGGACAGTAAAGTTACCGAATCAGAGGAGATAGATGTTGACGAGAGCCGTATCTGGAAATGTGACGTTGAAGACTTTCCATACGAATCTGATGAAGATCTTGCGCGTGACCTTGATCTTGCACGACGCAAGCAAGGTGAACGTCTGGAAGACACGAGCGAAGCTCAAGGTGACTTAAAGGTACCGGAGGTGACGGAATCCAATTCCAACGGCGATAGCGATGCTGAGCATGCGCGAAGTGCATTGACTCGCTTAGAGATTCCAGCACCTCATAGCTCCTCCGAGCTGGAAGCTCTCGGTATTCGAAGTGCCGGAGACACTACTCATCATGAAGAGGACGCTTTTGAGATTCCTGAAGAGTATGGAAGCGACATTGCTCGTAACGTACAACGCGAGAAACGGTCACGGGAAATATCATCGGGGTCCGAGCAAGGTATCAAAAGGCGCAAAATCAAGCATAACGAACAAATGTCGTCTTGTGAAAACCGCCCTGCTGATGGAGAACCACATGAATCCCACATATCGTCTTCTCTACAGGCAGGCAGGTATATCAATGGCGAGGACCACCCTCGAGTCGATCTACTGAACTCATCGGAAGATACTGTTGTAAATGGACAATCCCGTCTAAATCCAAGCATTGTGACGGTACCGAAATCATTACCCCGAGAAAGACAGAAGGCCAATGACTTGAATGGCAACAAGACCTTGTCATTTCAAGTAGTTAAAGATCCACACGACTCAGAGACTATCAGGCGGCTCAGCCAGCAGAGCAGCTCACCGCTAAAGGGCTCTCAAGGCTTAGGGGAGAAACATGTTTCTTGGAGTGACTCAGTCGGTGATACAAAATCGTTATCTAAGCGGTCTGACAGCATCCCCACGTCGTCTCTGGATACCCACAGCGAAGCTGAATCCCTAGGCCCCAAAGACTTGGACAGCATCCATGCTTCCTTTCGACTACCGTCCCACACGAGAGTACTGTGCTTCGGGCCAAAGTCTCCGACCGCTATGCTACTTCCATCTATGATGAAAGAAGCTAATCTTCCGTCAATAATCTATCAAGATGCATTCTATAGCGATGAACAGGATGTACCAGAACGTCCCCGAGAATATGCTGGAAAGGAGTTCAAGCTTGGAAGTCTAACCGTGCCATATCTCCCAGACTTTGATCCTACAGGAACTTCCCCAGTCAACGCTGGGGAGAAGTATAACATGGTTATTGATAGGGCTTCGGAAGAAAGAAGCTTTCAAAGGCGCAGAAGAACATGCAAGCTAAAGACCTGGGAGATCAGGGACCCTCCACCTACTCGGGCTGAAATCACGTCCTGGCTCGAGTCCGAACAGCACCAGCGTTATAGGATAAAGAGCACAGTCAACGTAAAAGCGGACGCTAAGGATCGAAATGTGAACAGTCGAGATCTGTCTCAGATTGAGGGTCCTACCCAGAAAAACCGGCATGGTTTCAAGTATTCTCAGAAACAGGCTTCAACCAGTGTGCAGCATGAGACTCAGTACATGAGTATCATGAGCTTGGAGGTGCATGTCAACACGAGAGGTGGTTTGATTCCAAATCCAGAGCAGGATGAAATCGCTTGTATCTTCTGGTGCCTGCAATCTGACGATCATGATATTGATATGAACGGCGCTATCGAAGGGACGCATATTGGCATTCTGGCACTTTCCGAGAACGGCGGCCTGGCGCGCAAGATAACTCAACAGACCGGTGTGGAAGTGGAGGAAGAATCGACGGAGCTAGACCTGATCACTCGAATGGTAGACATCCTTCGATATCATGATCCAGATATCCTGACCGGCTATGAAGTTCATGGCGGGTCTTGGGGCTATATGATAGAGCGGGCCAGGTTCAAATACGATTACAACCTTTGCGATGAATTCTCGCGCATGAAATCGCAATCACATGGCCGGTTTGGCAAAGACAATGACAAGTGGGGATTCAATCACACATCGACCATTCGAGTAACAGGGCGACATATGATCAATATCTGGCGTGCGATGCGGGGCGAGCTTAACCTCCTACAATATACCCTAGAGAACGTCGTTTTCCACTTATTACACCGACGAATACCACATTATCCATACCGAGACCTCACAGCTTGGTATAACAGCGGCAAACCGCGAGATCTTGCAAGGGTCATTGACTATTATGTCTCGAAGGTGCAATTGAACCTGCAAATCTTGGAGCAGAATGAGCTGATTCCTCGTACGAGCGAGCAAGCTCGACTACTTGGTGTAGACTTCTTTTCTGTCTTCTCTCGGGGTTCACAGTTCAAGGTCGAATCCTTAATGTTCAGGATCGCGAAGCCCGAGAACTTTGTCTTGGTCTCGCCGAGCAGGAAGCAAGTGGGGCAGCAAAATGCGTTAGAGTGCCTACCCCTTGTCATGGAACCTCAAAGCGCATTCTACAATAGCCCATTGCTGGTCTTGGATTTTCAGTCGTTGTATCCTAGTGTGATGATCGCATACAATTACTGCTATTCTACATTCCTGGGCAGAGTGGTGAGCTGGAGAGGTCAGAATAAGATGGGTTTCACGGATTTCAAGAGGGAGCCCCGGCTACTAGAGCTGTTCAAAGACCAGATCAACATTGCGCCGAACGGTATGATGTACGTTAGGCCCGAGCTTCGCAAGTCTCTCCTTGCAAAAATGCTGGGCGAGATCCTCGAAACTAGGGTCATGGTCAAAAGCGGCATGAAAGTAGACAAGGATGACAAGACGCTTCAAAGGCTACTCAATAACAGACAGCTAGCCCTGAAACTCATCGCCAACGTCACATACGGGTATACATCAGCATCATTCTCCGGTCGTATGCCTTGCTCAGAGATCGCCGATAGTATCGTTCAAACGGGACGTGAGACGCTGGAGAAAGCTATTGCTTTAATCCATTCGGTCGAGAGATGGGGCGCAGAGGTTGTGTATGGAGACACAGACAGCTTGTTTGTGTACCTCAAAGGCCGTACAAGGGGGCAAGCTTTTGATATAGGGAAAGAAATCGCAGACACGGTGACGAAGATGAACCCTAAGCCGGTAAAGCTGAAGTTCGAAAAGGTATACCACCCTTGCGTACTCCTAGCGAAGAAGCGCTACGTTGGCTTCAAGTACGAAAGCATGTCCCAGAAAGAGCCGGACTTTGACGCCAAAGGCATTGAGACTGTCCGTCGCGACGGCACCCCAGCAGAACAGAAGATTGAAGAGAAGGCACTGAAGATCTTGTTCAGGACTGCCGACTTGAGTCAGGTGAAGAGATTCTTTCAGCAACAGTGTACTAAGATTATGAAGGGCAAGGTTTCTATCCAAGATTTCTGTTTCGCCAAAGAGGTGAAGTTAGGAACGTACAGCGACAAGGGACTTCCGCCTCCAGGGGCGCTCATCAGCACCAAGCGGATGCTGGAGGATCCCCGTGCTGAGCCTCAGTATGGCGAGCGTGTGCCTTATGTGGTCATAACCGGCGCACCAGGTGCGAGGCTCATCGACCGTTGTGTGGCACCAGAGGTGCTGTTACAGAACGATCAGAACGAGCTCGACGCCGAATACTATATCTCGAAGAACTTGATCCCACCACTGGAACGCATCTTTAATCTTGTGGGTGCCAATGTACGGCAGTGGTACGACGAGATGCCCAAACTTCAACGCATTCGTCGTATCGAGAGTGCTATGCTCATGGGCGGCAAGGACGAAATCGTGTCGAAGAAAACCTTAGAGTCTTACATGAAATCCTCTTCATGTCTAGTATGCCGAGACAAACTCGAGGCAGAGCTCCCAATCTGCAGCAAATGCCTTGAACGTGCCGATACCTCTCTACTTGCCCTGCGTTCACGCCTAGCCAAGGCGGAGAAGAAGGCTGTGCATCTGGAGAAAGTGTGTCGATCGTGTGCGGGTCTAGCTTGGGGTGAGCCGGTCAAGTGCGATAGCAAAGATTGTCCCGTTTTCTACACGAGGTCGAGACATATGGCCAGCTTGGGAAGCACAAAGGCGTTGATAGAACCTGTCATAGGGGTGCTGCAGGCGGAAGACAGGAATGCATTTGAATGGTGACAGCGTTTACGGGTATCGGATCTCATGAGTGTGGGAGTTTATCATCAGCATAGCGACTGGCGCAAGACTTGTGTACGAGTGTTATTAGAGGGTATTCGTATTAATATTTAGAATGAGAAACATTGAGTCTCTTGTAGCATGTTAGCTGCTTGTTCTTGGTTTGAATTCCTAAGTGGTTGGCCCAGAACTCTCGATATAGACGCCGGCGAAACGTTATTGCGGGCCAAGGTGACCGACGTATGTAGTGCACCGAAGCCACCTAGCCGTCTGCGATAGCTCTAGAATGATGCACACAAGCTATGGGATATACTAGCGAGTAGATTCCGGCTCTACCGTTTTGTTCATGCTGGCGTGGCCCGCGCCGTACATCAGTCCTCGTTATGGGCACTTTCGGGGAGTTTTTGATCATCTACTTCATAGGCGGGCTCACCTTACTCCCTCTAATAATATCTGTCATCCTTCTACACGCATATGTCACCTTTCCTAGACGATCCACCGCTACCGGCGTTCCGGCAACCCCGGGAGATGCCCTTCAAAGACCCGGCGATGACGACAACTCACTCAGGTCGGGTACAGCAGCCCTTGCGGACAAATTCCAGCGTGGTCGAGAGCCAGACGTTGCCGCGGGCTACTTCGCGGTATGCAGGGAGTTCGTACCAGGCGGTATCAATGGCAAACCACCGGAGCGTACGACACCTGCGGGCGCAGTGGTAGCGGCGGAGAGTCCAAGTGTATACCAGAGCATGTACAGGAGTATCTTTGACCGGAAACAAGGGCCTAGCCTCGATAGTGGAAAGGGGAATGGGAAAAATGTCAAGAAAGCAAGGAATGTGTTCTTTGTAGTTCTGAGGTATGGACAATCAAGTCTAGTCCTCACGAACGGAACTTACGAACCTACAGACATGGTCATTTGATGCTCTATGATGATGCGGAGCAACTCGAGGTACGGCATGTCATCTCCTTGGCCCATCATGATGTCAGTGTCTGCGCGGGTGGACAGCCGATACCCGAAGGGGAGGTTTGGATCAAACGGAATGCGTTATGTCTTACGAGGAAGCGGAACGTCGGGGACATCACCTCAACATCGAAGCCATTCTATCTGTTCTCCGACAACTGTTCGGACAAGGAAGATTTCTATTTCGCTCTCCTTCAGAACCAGGAGCAGGTCGCCGGAGCTCCTGACAGTCCGCCCAGACCATTGCAATTTGACGTCAAGCACATCATCAAACTAGTGCAACAATTGCACTCTTCAGAAGAACATTTGCAAACACGGTGGGTCAATGGGTTGATTGGGAGACTGTTCTTAGCAATCTATAAGACACCTGAGATAGAGGAATTGATTCGTAAGAAGATTACAAAGAAGATTTCTCGTGTCAAGAAGCCAGCCTTTCTCTCGGATATTGTGATACAGAAGATTGACTTAGGAGAAGGGCCGCCTTATATCACCAATCCTCGACTCAAAGACCTCACAGTTGATGGCGATTGTTGTTGCGAGGCTGACTTCAAGTATCACGGCAACTTTCGACTCGAAGTCGCCGCAACGGCGCGCATCGAACTTGGCTCGAGATTCAAGGCTCGAGAAGTTAACCTTGTTCTAGCTGTAGTGGTCAAAAAGCTCGAAGGCCGTGCTCTTGTCCGATTCAAACCACCTCCGAGCAATCGAATATGGGTCTCCTTCGAAACGATGCCAGAAATGGACATGACTATCGAGCCTATCGTAAGCTCTAGGCAGATCACCTACAATATCATTCTTCGAGCTATCGAGAGCAGGATAAGGGAGGTCATTGCAGAGACGGTAGTACTTCCACATTGGGATGATTGTCCGTTTACAGACACCACATATCAGCGTTTCCGTGGCGGTATCTGGGCGGATGACAGTACTGGAACGAGCGCTCTTGACCGGCTTCCAATCAGCACTGAAGCAGAAGAACCGGATGAGCTCGAAACGGGGTCAAATCCGAGCATAGAACATTTGAAAATGTTGAAAACAAGAGATGATAGAAGTATGAGCATGCCAGCCTTGGTTGATCCGCCCGCACTAGCCATGAAAGCTAGGAAAGGAGTCGTGTCCAGTGCCACACCAGCAGACCAGACGGATGGCGCATCTTCTACGGGCGTACAGAAGCGACCGCAGCCGCCGAAAGCGATGCGGTCACATTCCTTCGCCGCCGCTGCAAGCCCAGTTGTAACTACGGATACAGCAAACGTTGACTCGTTGAAGGCCGAGGGCAAGTTTAGCGAGCAAAGGGACGCCGCCAGCTCTATGGTGGCAATCTCTAATCGTTCGCAACCTACGTCTCCCACAGATACACCTGTTGGATCCCCGTCTCGGCCATCTACATTGGCGGAGAATAGCAGAAGTGGAAGCTCCTCGTCGAACTCTCTAACTGGCGGGAATAGCATACAGGAGACGGTGGTAACTTCTTCGTTAGGGAGCTCTAGTCAGGCTTCACTTCCGGGAACGCCGAGTAGTACAGGTACCACCTCAACCACATCTGGCTTCAGCAACGACCAGAAGCGGTCGGCTCTGCATTCAGTTGCTCGAACGCTAGCACCTTCGGATAAAAGATCGTCCATACCATCATTTGGGAATGCAACAGCAGCCGCAAAGAAATGGGGCTGGGGGGTGCTTAATCGTAATGCGGAACAGAAACATACCCCGGAAGGTGCGGCAGGCGCCGAGAGAGCAGGTACTCCAGAACATCCAATCGGACGGGGGCGGCCACTTCCACCTCCTGGAACGCCTCTTCCTCTGCCAGAGCGACCAAGGTCCAAAGCTTCTCCTATCAACGTACCCAAGCGAAAGCCTCTTCCCCCGCCAAAGCTACCACAGCGGCGCCAGGATATATCCAGCAGACCCGTCCCAGCGCCACCTCTTCCAGCCAGGCAGACAGAAGATGCAGTCTCTGGTGCCGTTGCTGGGGATGACGGGCTTTTAGTCGTCGAAGCTCCGCCTGACTCCGAGCCTACCAGTCCGCTCGAGGATGGCGGAGACGAGATTATCGGGTCTCTAGAAGCTGAGGGAGACGTCGATAACAGACCCAACTCGGAACCCATTAGCACACCGGTAGCACAGCCAGACGAGGAGCACTCAACGCCTCATGTGTCCAGCTCGTTTGAGGACGATGACGGGACACATGGAAGCTGGTCTTCGGCCCAGGAGGAGGAAGCAAGATCGAAAAGCGTCTGGATACATGAGAACGAACACTCCTAGGGCGTGGTGGGTATTTGGAACGCGGGTTTGGCGAATTTGCTTCACACTGGGCATTTGGTTGTTTCATGGCGGTCATGGGTACGGAGTTTGAAAGCGATGGAGCATAGGGGATTCGCTGCAGGAGGGCTGGGTTAGGGATATTGGCCGGTGTGCTGCCATCACCAAAGTGATCTATAGAGCTCCCCTACTTTGCGCAGGACTTGGAGGGGAGTTAGATCCCATACCTACTTAAGACTGTATTTGCTGAGAGGACGTCCAAGTTTTGGTGAATGGAACCTGTCGCAATGAATAGGCTGCCATGTAGCTGCTCTCTGTGAATATCTTCCCTCTGAAAGTATAAGACAAGATATTTCAACGCAAGTGAGACGTTAGCTATGAGGATACGCCAAGCCTCACGCCTACGCGGCCGCCATCGAAGCGTGACGTTGCCGACAGCTCGGACTAGGATTATTTGTTCGGCAGAGCTACCTTACCTACTCGTCAACTAATATGGGCAACACAGCTTAATGCGCCTCGTCCTCACAGTCACAGGACTCTCTACTCCTATACCCTCTCATACTCGTTACCTCTCGATCTTCCTTTCACTGTGTATTGCTTTAAGTTGTGTTGGGGTTTGCCTGAGTTGACGAGATGTCGTATGGGTATGGCGGCACAACGCGCAACGTGGATATGAGCAGGTGAGTGCTCGTTACTAGTTCAGCTAGATATTATTTTGTCCATACTTGTGGCTCACGGCTTCGTCAGATCGGAGACAGACCTGGCAATCAACATACGGAAAGCAACAAGTATCGGTACGATTTCGCTCTGCCCCTCGCTCACTAGATCAAGCAAGCTGATGAGAATGTGATTTCAGAGGAATCTGCGCCAAAACGTACAAAGACCTCCGAATCTGGGCTTGTGGGGCGAAGGAGACTTACAAGGCGCAGGAAAACATGTCCGGAGCTGCATCGTCTATACCTGGGACCACAAGTCCTCACAATCCTTCTGGGCTGGCATGAAAGTGTGAGCTTCCTCCTAGCCTCTGAGAACAGCCCTGGCTTCATCGTTCTTCTCTTCTTCATGGCCATGCCACTTACACTTCTGGTCAAGGCAACCCATTCTCGCCGACGAAGTTCAGACGTTCAAGGCTTTAATCACCATCCATAAGGTCTTACAGGAGGGACATCCGATCACTGTCAAGGAGGCACAAGCCAATGTCAACTGGTTGGAAAGCTTAACAAGAGGGGTCTCAGGGGACGGTCTCCGCGGTATGCTTCTTCGTACCTAACGCTGGGATGGATTTTGCACGGAATAGGGTTCGTGGAGAGCCTTCGATGATGGGAAAGCTGATAAATTAGAGCAGGTTATGGACCACTACTGCGAGAATACGTTTACTTTCTCTTAGCCAAACTTGCGTTCCATCGACAACATCCAGAGTTCAATGGTCCTCCCTCTTCCGTTCAGTACGGTGTCTAGTTGGGCTAACTAGTCGCAAAGGCCTTTTCGAGTATGAGGAATATATCAGTTTGAAATCTATCAACGATCCGAATGAAGGGTGAGCAGTACCTCGTCAACTTGTTGCATTGTTTCCTATCTAACTAAAGAACAGATATGAGACCATATCTGATCTAATGATCTTGCAAGATCAGATTGATTCTTTCCAGAAACTCATCTTCTCAAATTTCAGAACCGGTGCAAATAATGAGTGCCGAATATCGGCGTTGGTGCCGCTGGTGCAGGAAAGCTACGGCATCTACAAGTTCATAACCAGCATGCTTCGAGCTATGCATACGAGTAGGTGATCTGAGTGTTTCTGGAAGGGTCTGTTATTGACCCAAGTGAAGCTACCGGAGACGATGACGCTCTTGAGCCGTTACGAGGACGCTACGACGCTCAACACTATCGACTTGTCAAGTTTTACTACGAATGCTCTAACCTAAGATATCTGACGAGTTTGATTACAGTACCAAAGCTACCTCAGGACCCGCCAAATCTACTTTCGGAAGACGAAGATCGACCGGCATTACCACGGCGTCCAACGAAAGAAGTGGAAAAACAGCCCACCCCTACCCCTGCGCCTGCGCCTAGAACCGTGCCTGCGGCTGATCCTGAGCCAATCAACGAATTCTGGAAGAACGAGCAGCGGCGGCAACAAGATGAGTTCGAAGCGGAGCAGCGACGTCTGCAAGAGCAATGGGAGCAACAACAGTATCAGCAGCAACTTGCACAACAGCAAGCGCAGCGAGACTTTGAAGAGCAGCAGCGTCTGCAAGCAGAGCAGCAAAGACTGGCACAAGAACAGTTGATGCGAGACCAGTATCAGCAACAGACTCAGGGTCGTATGGCGGAGCTTGAACGGGAGAATCTGAACGCTCGTGCACAGTACGAACGGGATCAGCTGATGTTGGAACAATATGATAGGCGGATGAAGGACTTAGAGACGCAACTCAACCAGCTGAACTCCAACTTCAACCAGCAAAACTCTTCGAAAGACGATCAGATTCGAGCTCTTCAGGAACAGGTTAATACGTGGCGGAGCAAGTACGAAGCGCTAGCGAAGCTCTACTCTCAGTTGCGGCACGAGCACCTCGAGCTCCTGCAGAAATTCAAGAGCGTCCAACTTAAGGCTGCTTCCGCCCAGGAAGCAATTGACAAACGGGAAAAGCTGGAGCGGGAGATCAAGACGAAGAACCTGGAGCTGGCGGATATGATTCGCGAGAGGGATCGGGCTCTTCACGAGAAAGATAGGGTAACAGGTGGAAACAGGGAGGAAGTTGAGAAGCTCAAGCGCGAGTTGAGGTTTGCACTGGAGAAGGCCGATAATGCTGAGCGTGCGAAAGGTTCGGAGCTTTCGTCAATGCTGGCCAAGTATAACCGGGAGATGGCTGATCTCGAAGAGAGCCTTCGGGTATGTACAATTGTTGCCGTGGGCTTGAAGATGCTTACTAACCCGAGTAGAATAAGACTCGTGCTCTGGAAGACGTTCGCTCGAAGTATGGAGAGCGCGATGGCGATCTTGAACGTGCCCTCCGTGAAAAGGAAGAAGAACTGGAGATCTACAAGTCCGGAATGGATCAGACGTTACTGGAGCTCAACGAGCTGAAGATGGTGAACGGCACTGCTGGTTATCCGCTTTCCGGTGGGCTAACATTTCGTAGACTGGAGGCGACACCGACAAAGCGCTGGACGAACAAATCGATCAAGTACTCCTGAGCAACATCCAGAAGATCAACGACATAATAGACTCGGTTCTGCAGAGCGCCGTTCAGCGAGTAGACGATGCTCTCTACGAACTGGACTCTTCTATGCAAGCAGGAAACCAGAACGCTTCGCCTGCCTACGTGTTGTCACAGATCGAGAAAGCCTCTTCCAGCGCGACGGAGTTCTCCACAGCTTTCAACAACTTTATCGCAGATGGCCCCAATAGTACACATGCGGAGATTATCCGTACTGTCAATGTGTTTTCTGGATCCATTGCGGATGTCCTCAGCAACACCAAGGGTCTTACACGGTTTGCGACAGACGACCGAAAGGCCGACCAGCTCATCAACGCTGCTCGACAGTCTGCCCAGTCTACAGTCAACTTCTTCCGGGGCTTACAGTCCTTCCGCCTTGAAGGCTTGGAGGCAACACAAAAGACAGATGTAGTCATCAACAACAATCACGAGGTGCTAATGAACCTACAGAAGCTTTCAAAACTAGCGGACGCCTTTGCACCAAAGAGCGGCAAGATCACCAGTGCCAGTGGCGATATTGGCGATCTCGTCGACCGCGAGTTGACGAACGCCGCCAACGCGATTGACGCCGCAGTGGAGCGGCTAAACAAGCTCAAAAAGAAGCCACGAGACGGGTATTCGACGTACGAACTGAAAATCCACGACTCCATCCTCGAGGCCGCCATCGCCGTAACGAACGCCATCGCCCAGCTCATCCGAGCCGCGACCGCCTCCCAGCAAGAGATCGTCAAAGAAGGCCGCGGCAGTTCTTCGCGGACAGCATTCTACAAACGCAACAACCGGTGGACGGAAGGCCTAATCAGTGCGGCCAAGGCCGTCGCAACATCAACCAACACCCTGATCGAGACGGCCGACGGCGTCATCAGCGGCCGCAACAGCCCGGAGCAGCTCATCGTGGCCAGCAACGACGTCGCCGCCTCGACGGCACAGCTGGTGGCTGCCAGCAGGGTTAAGGCGACGCTGATGAGCAAGACGCAGGATCGTCTGGAGGGCGCGAGCAAGGCTGTCACGGAGGCGTGCAGAAGTTTGGTCAGGCAGGTGCAGGACATCATCAGCCAGCGGAACCGGGACGAGAACGAGGTCGTGGATTATGCGAAGTTGAGCGGGCACGAGTTCAAGATTCGGGAAATGGAGCAACAGGTTTGTCCTACATCGCACTGGCTAGAGCTTGGCCACTGCACACGGGTTCGCTAACGGAACTGTGTATTAGGTCGAGATCTTGCAGCTGGAGAATAACCTGGCGCAGGCTAGGCAGAGGCTCGGCGAGATGCGGAAGGTGTCTTATCAGGAATGATCGAGTCTGGACGTCTCTTGTGTATGGGTGTGCTTGCGGTCTCCGTTACGGCTCTGGGTTCTCGTACGGGTATACTCCCTTAGCGCGCATGGGGTTCTAGTTGCCGTGCTTCATGTACCCTGGTAGTGGTTGTTCAAAGAGTGTGGCCATCGATATGTACACAGACGACACTCCGTTTCTGCAGCTTAGTCTCTCCGCTTGCTATACATTAGTGGCGGCGTTGCGGGGACTCCGAGCAACTGTAACCCTTCCCACGCTCGCAAGATTGAAAGCCCGCGCGATTGTTTTCTACCCATAGCTATTCCCGGAGTGCCAGAATGCGGACGTTGGTCAATTCGCATTCGAGTAGCATACGACAATTGTTCCATCAATCCACTACGGAAGTTCCAAAACGGTACCGATGAATAGCTTCAATCGCCGACGTCTCGTATCCACATTCCCATCCATTGCCAGTCCGCACGCCACCAGCAGAGCCGCGATCTCAGCGTCTATCGTATGTTAATGCGCTGTAAGCTGCTAAGATTGAACGAATGGAATCTCACGGCTAAGTCGTGACAATGCTCCAAGATGGAGGGGAAAGCCGTTAACAGGTTGGTTCTGCGGGTTGCGGAGCGTTTCCAGCGCGGTGTCTTGATGCCGGATCGGAGAGTTCGCCATACGGGCGATTTGGTTCGAACTCCTGTAATATAGTGTTAGTTGAGGTTTGGGACAAGAGCAAAAATTGCTGACTTCTGCGTATCGAAAATCCTGATTCCTCAATCTGGTGTTCAATGCTGCGAACTTGTCGGGCATAGCCTGCCGAAGGCCACCCTACTGATTGGTGGGGTCGGTGCGAATACCAGCAATCTGAGCTTGCAACACCTGTCCATTGTTGAATGCCGGTGTCTGCGGTACACGCGATAATTCCTCCGCGGCAGCTGTCAGGCTTTGAGACAGGCGGGCATAATCGGGCTGTGCTGCTTTTCTAATTTATACGAAGTGAGCTTTGTGTTATGCTCTGGTCAAGTGTAAACAAAGTAATAAGTTGAATTTATACGAAGAAGCTTCGCTTGGTAACCAAGAGACTTATTTCCTTATTCGAGTGGAAGGGATGAGGAAGGTATGAGGGAGGGTATGGAGGAAGGGAATTGGGGATGAGGGCTTAGGTGGTAGACGCTCTAAGCGCTGCCGCTGCCGGCAGGTGGCGGGCGTGGGGTTTGGACTGGGCAGGTAAGGTTCATTGCCGTTGCCGCCGCCGCCGGTGGGTGGGGTGGGGGAGAAAAGTTTGTTGCGACCTCATCTCCCAGCTCTCAACGCAACAACTGATACTGGAACCTCATAATATTTCTTGAGTTCTATCTACGTTCGGTACCAAACTTATTATAAGAACTGGAGCCTGTTCCCTACCCAACAGAATGCCTATTCCCAACTCTCGAGTCGCCAAGTTCGTTCGACACAAAGCTCTGCCTAACCTCAGCTGAACATATCTTCGTTCAGGTAATCGCTCATGTCGAATGGGTTGAAAGGATCGCCCATGAACGGATCGTAATGGAGATCGGTCGAATTGTCCGGGTCGAATTGACTATTGAATGGGAATTCATCCCCAGATTCCAACAGCACTTGCCCTAGGATGTTGTTGCCAAGCTGAGCAGCGTGGTCCACAACCTCTGCCTTCTTGGTATCGTTGTCCAAGTCCTTTAGCATACTCTCAACCAACTCCTTCTCAAAGTCTCTCTCGGCGGCTTCCTCTCCTCCAACAGTTGAAATCTGCGAAGTATCAGGATGAACGATAGATTCCTGAGTCGGTCCATCTTCTCTTGGTACCACAAGTTCGTCAGAAGGGGACTCCGTTGGTTGAGCGGTTGTTGCCATAGTCATGGTGGATCCATCCCTCACAGCTACCAGGTTCCCATCCCCAGCAACATATCCACAAGCGTAGCAGTGCTGAACAATATCTTCAACTGAGAGGTTGGTGGTAAGAAGACCTTGCTTAATGGTAGTGGCAGTGGACCCGCGAGTGAGAACAGTTTCATTGTCTTCATTGGTCGAAAACTTCCAGCCTAACATCTTGAAGTACTCAGTGGGAGGAAGTACACCAATGTGTGGAGCAGCGATGGCAAGGAAAGAGTCAAGCGGCGCATTCTCTTTTCCCTTGTCGTCGCGGATGATAGAGTACGCTTTGGATAAGATAGTCCATTTGGCTTTGAAGGGGTCGGCGTGCCACAAGCCGGTGAGGAAGGTCGAAATGTCCTTCTGCTGAAGGCTCGTAAACATCGGAGAGTAATAGCCTAACATTGTCAGTTTAGTTACTTAAACAGAGGACTCTTGCCTTACTTCGAAAAGCCATCCAGGAGTTCAACGGCCTTGTCGCAGCTTTCGTTGCATCTGCCTTAGCTCTTTTTGCCTTCTTTCTCATTTGATTCTCGTTGGGTCCAGATCGCTTCTTGCCGTTCACGTTGGCGCTGCTGTCCGCTGAGATGGATGGCGCGGGCGCGGATTGGGCCGGTATGACCGGCTGAAGCGGCTGAGGTTGTACAGCTGCAACCATAGCAGTGATCTGCTCTGGAGTGTGCGTTGCTAGGAGCTGTTGGAAAGCAGGTGGAACCGGAGACAACGCCGAAGTCGCCATGTCGAAATCGAAATCGAGGTTGTGTTGTTGAAGGCGACAGGGAGAAATCACGGACGAGAGCTGTCTATCTTCCAGAGATAGTACAAGAGTAATTGAAAGGATTTGATATGTTGAGAGAAGGAGGAGCGAAAAGAGTGCAAATGAAAAGGTGGCGTGGGAGGTGAGGTGGGAGGTCATAGTGAAGGCATCTTGTGGTGTTATTGCAACAAAAGCAGGAGGTTGGTCGTTCAGTTTTGCGCATCAACACAAAGGAAAACTCGCTATACTTCCCCTTATCTACGCACGGTACGTTGAGACGGCAGTTCGTTTAAAAGATTTCTACGCCGCAAGCCTCTGAAGCAAGGGTTGCCTAAAATTACACATTCTCCGCCACGCCTTTCTCCCCACTTATAAGCTGACATCGTAGAAAGTCATGTTCTACTGTCCTCCCAAACGACTCTTCGGGATCATCTTCTGAATGACAATAGTAGGCAGCATCCGTCCGGTGATTCTAGGTGCGTGAGCAACCTCATGGTCAAATCCATCTGTGACGATTAGCTTGGGTTCGTGTCTACCAGCTATTTTGGACCTTACCCATTGTTTGACCCAAGCGCTCCAGCTTGGTCTTGCTACCAGATCGTTCCGGATATCTCCTGACTGTCTATCACAATCGTCAACAGTATTCCGGAAATTGCAGGGAGTCACTTACAGTGAAGAATGGGTTCGGAGCCACAAAATACTGCTTGTTAACTCAGCGCCGCACTTCTGTAAGACCTTTGCTAATGGCTCACCTGACGTACACGGGTAATGTTGCCATCCAAGCCAATCCCAGCATGGTTGTCTGTGAGCTGTACACCCTGCGAATATCAGCCTCGAGCTTCTGGTTGCTTGCCGACAAAGCCTCACCGGTTGAGTAATTGGAGCTCCGTCATGTTTCTATTGCAACTCGTCAGTAAGTCGCCCCGCTTCTCCTGAGTTGTGGTAATGGAGTACGAACATCTTCGATAGTCTTGATGATATCTTTGCATTCCTTGGACCAACCACACAAGATTCTAACACCCGCCCAAGGCACTATCTGAGCACTCATGTTTCGACTTGGAGCACGTATGCCAGTGCCGCTGCCTGGCGCGTTCCGGCCCAAGAACTGCTGCCAAGGCTTGCGGCCTTTGGCGAAATGAGGGCGGGAGCGTTTCTGATACCTCCTTGCCAGGACTTGGGCAACGACTTTCTGGCGGTGAATGCGACGCTTCCAAGCTGCAATGATACGCATGCACTGCCTTGAGAGATCTCCAATCGATCCGAAGAATCTATGTGCTGAGGTCTTGTCAACGAACAGCTCCGGTGAGTGTACCAGCCGATCGCATTCTTCGTAAATCTTCTGCAAGCAGAGCTTGACAGCTGATTTCGACAGCTTTTTGTAGTTCAACTCATACTCGTCCCGGATAGCAGAAAGGTCGGAGACAAGTACTTCGAGAAAGTCTTGGCTACAGGTGCGCATGGGCTCGTGAGGATTGTCTGAGAACCTTAGTGGAGCTTAGACGCAGGACACAACCCAGACACTCACCTTTGGTGACACCTCGATCATACTCTTGGTAAGTGACAGCCATTTTCACTCCACTACCCGCCTGCAGACCGAGCTTGTTGAACTTTTCTTTAACCAGACTCATTCTCGCTTTATTTGAGTATGTTCCTTGTCTGGCTCGCGTTCGATGAAGTTGTTGTAGAAGAATCACATTGCCTGGAGTGTTGCGTGGATGCTGAGGTGGCAATGTTGCTTGGGAGATATCTCTACAACAAGTGTGGGTTATTATTTCCAAGGGCTAACACCGCGCAATTGCTAGAGCAACAATAACAATGATATAGCCTTTAGCGTTTACACCCCCTATTGTCAGCTATACACTCTAATCAACCAACCACCATATTAAATTGACAACTTTCGATGCATTAACTAATTGTATCGCATTCACTTTTGCTCTTAAGATTGGTCGTTGAGTCACTATAATATCGGCTCCTTGGATCTCAATCTATAGTTCAACTAGAAGGACACCTGGCCCTACTCGCAAACGCCGAGCTCGAGCGCATGCCCGCGGGCTCGACCTGCCCCGAAGCAAGCCCCTTTTGAGTTCGCTATACTTGGTCACCTGCAAGCTTCAACAGATCCCCGACTCCAGTCTCACGGCACGAATGGTTTGGCTTTTTGTATTCCTGTTTTCGAGGCAGGCGGTTGTTCTACTATACGTCTGTAACCCGAAGCGTTTTCCCACCTGACCCAAATCCCCGTGGACGGCAGCGCTGGTTTTCTTCTCTGGAGATCTCAACCTCGAGGTGGTATGGTTGGAAGGGATGAAACGCAAATGGAGATGGAGGTGGTCCTGTATCCAGACTTGGCAGATAGTTGTCAATAACGGGATTGAATCATGTAGCTAGCTTAGTAGCCTAGGGAGGAGAGCAGGAAGGGGGAAATAGAAATGAATCGGTTAATTGGAAAGGGGGATAGTGTTGTCATTGCGAAGGGTGTCGACCTGTGACTCGACAATTGATGTACGATACCAATCCAAGAATAATAACACTTCTTCTCCGATTCGTGGGAGTAGGAACCGTAACACTACGGACTATAAACCCCAACAACATCCCTAACCAACTCCGCCTCCGTCTAACACTTCCCCTTTCATCCCGTCCTGGAACCATCATCAGCCTCTCTCCTTGTCCGCCTCTTCCTCCTCTCTATTGGACCAGTACCCCGAGCTGCTCGAACACCCAAATAGAGCAGAGACGAGAAGATACTGCAAGTGATCCGACAATACCTACCCTCAAAACTACCCATATCAAGATGCGAACCAGCACACCTTGGCCCCGCTCAAGCGCTTAGGAACACCCACAGCTTATGCCGAGATATCTGTACACAGAGATTTGACTCTTTTTCCTTATGCCGAGAACGCGGGTGAGAGCCGTGGAAGATGTGGAGTGTATAGATGTGGAGTGTATAGATGTGGAGTGTATAGATGTGGAGTGTATAGATGTGGAGTGTATAGATGTGGAGTGTATAGATGTGGAGTGTATAGATGTGGAGTGTATAGATGTGGAGTGTATAGATGTGGAGTGTATAGATGTGGAGTGTATAGATGTGGAGTGTATAGATGTGGAGTGTATAGATGTGGAGTGTATAGATGTGATGTGGAGCGTGGGGATGCAGAGGGAGTTGAGAACCGGAAAGTGGGCAAGACGGGAGGTAATTCGTGGTTGCGGGGATGGGAAAAAAGGGAATGCTGTGGCCCTGCAAGGATTGCAGAGGTGCAGGCAGTCTCTGTCAGTTAATGGCAGGAGGAAGTTGCTATGGGAGAGTTGGGGGAGCGAGGGTAAGTCGTTTTCGGCTTTGCTTGTGACGACCTTGAGCTCTCTGCCCAGGCGACGGAAGCATGGCAAGCGCAATCATGACATGTCGTGTACATTGGCCGTGACAAGCATTTCGAATTGCCCTGACACGTGTGTTCCTCAGCTTTGTTGGATTGGCTCGGGTATGGTGGAACTTGGTTGCGAGGGCAGATCGCTTGTTGCCTTGTTAAGAGGACCGCTGTGCTGCGTGACGGTAGTTGATGGGTATGAAGATGGAGTTAGAGATCGAATATTCTCGCACAAGTCTAGATCTCAGACGCTCCACGATTCTCCAAACTCCCTTGATCCCAATTTTCCCACACGTCCATTGCGGAAAACAACTAAGTCCCTAATCCACCCCCATTCCAATCACTACACCAGATGAACGTCTGACACCGCCACTGCGTATTCTTCTCCTTCGTCCCCGTCGGGCCGACGGGTCGCGCACACATCCAAAAAGAGCGGCCGCAGTTGAAGCCGCTTTTCTTCGTTAGCATGCTTATGCATGGTTCTTGGTGGCCTTCACAGCGGGGCGCGGCGGGTTTGGTAAAGAGCTTGGACCAGGATTCTTTGCTGATGACGGGGTCATGGACGAACTCCTGGTCTGCAACGGAGGTGGTGCGGGCAATGGTGGGTGACGAAAGGAGAGAGGGAGTTTGAGTGTCTTGTTGGGCGATATCGTAGTCGTTTGGTGCAGGGGAGTTATTGGGTGGTGGTGATGCGGGCGCTGTGCTGTTCTTGGCCTGCTTTGTTTTGAGACTAGTGCTTGCTGACTGGGATGTAGGGTGCTCTAAGATACCAAGGAATGATTGCACACCATCTCCAGAGCCAGTTCCGTCATTGGTGGACATGTTAGGTGTCTTCGGTTTGAAGAAGCCCTTTAGACTCTGCTGACCCTTTCCTGCTGATGTCCCATTTGTAGCTGTGGAGACCGATTTGGATCGTTTGAGAGGGCGGTTCGTCGATGTGTCGCCAAGGGATCGCTTTTTGTTGGTACTGTTCACAGGACTTGCTGGCGGGACAGGAGAAGCTGGGGTTGGAGAGGACTGTGATGGTAGAGTACTCGCGGGCGCCACAGAGGTAGCCACCCGTGAATTCACAGCTTCTTGTGACACGGTCGGAGGCACTTCGGACACATCTGTCAACGGCTTATTGTCACTCTGCGGTAGTATTGACGACTGGAAGCTTTGTGCGGTTGGTAGAGAAGGCTTTCGAGAAAACATATCTTTGATATTCCTTCGTCGATCGAATTCTGGGATTAATTTGCCAGACAACGGAAGCAGGTCCTTCATAGAGTATTCTCGCAATCTCTTGCCGTCTTTGAACATTCCAGCTGGGTTCATAACGTCTCGTACGTCAACCTCTTCGCCATCAAGCAAGATCTTATCCTTCAGTGCTGCGTATACTGGGCAGTGATCGGAACCCTTGGATAGTCTTAGTCATCGCAGTTCATCCCTGCGAGGTTGTGGATCTTACCAGGAGTCCTTCCTGTATGTTGGAATCGCAGAACCAGTCCTTCATGTCCTCGCTACAAAGTACGTAGTCAATTCTAGCACCGTAATTCCCGGGCCTAGCATTAATTTTCTGCTCCCAGCAAGTAAACATACCCTTGCGCGTGGGATGGAAGCCTCTGCAGATATCCCAAAGTACCGGCTTCTCCCTGCCTTCGTCCCTTTCCCCGAACACCTTCCCACCAACCAGCAGCTGGTTGAAGAGTCGCCGCGCGGGGGTAGAGGCATACTCTTGCCCTGACAGTCCGTTCTTTCGCATCGTTTCTTCGGCATTTGCAGTATCAAGCTCTTCTCTCGAGATGTTAAGATCGCCAGTCAAGACTACTCTTTTCCCTTGCGCTACCAAGTTCCGAATACGAGCGTCCAGCACATCAAGAAAGCCGAGCCGGAAATCATCCCTCGTATGATCTCGGTTCGCAGGACTATACACTCCGAGCAGCACGAATGCTGGGAACTCTAGGAGAAGACATCGTCCTTCAGAGTCAAGTGTTGCTGCATCAACTGTAGAGCTGGCAAGCTGACTAGGCGAAGGGTAGCCACCTATTTGCTGGTCCTCGGGAAGCTCGTTGTAGCTCGTCGAGGAAGCTGGCGGGCATAATGTGCCAGTAATACCCTCTTCAGCCCTGATCGGAGCGCAAACGGATTGCCTCGTGTAGATCACGACACCCGAGTAGCCTTTGTCCATGTCAGCGACGAGACATTCACCCCCGAGGAAGCATTCCTTGCCTTTCTTATGCTTTGGCAAGCTAAAATAACAGTCCCAACCTGGGACAAGCACCATGTCATCCTGTAGATCCTTCCTCTGAATCTTTGCCTCTTGCATAACCACGATGTCCGCTTCGAGAATGTCGAACATGGCCTATTGGCCAATCAGCCTTCGGCGTCCGAGATAGCTACAAATCCAGCATACCTGGAAGGTTCTTTGGTCTCGCCATGGTTGATAGCTGAACGGGTTTCTGTAGGGTAGACAAATCAGCATGGGCCAATGCTTCAGTCAAGCTGGTGCGCTCGAAAGTATCGTGATATGAGGGATGCGGAGCACATGTAAAAACAGCTATGACTGACCGGATGCCATTTACTGCAACGTGAACTTAGTACCTGAACCCTCCATTGGTGCAGTAGACATACCATTCCAAGTCGTTATTCGAAGAACCATTGTGAAGTATTGGCTTTTCGACGCTTCATAGCTCTGTCCTGGTATTCAGCGTACTACATCCGCTCTCCTTTGACTGAGATATTGAAATCCGTCATGCGATTCGTGATTCACCGCTAACTTCTATGTAAACCTCCCTGAGCGTCCTCGAATCGAGCATTCTAGTGGCCAGTGACATCAGCTCCAGAACCCTGCTGAGTCAGCAACGCTCCCCTCGGTAGCCGCAACAGCTAACCTCACGACCAACAGCACCAGCTCACAAACGTCAACACCGAATCACAATCACGATGTTCCCTCAACGCACTCTGCTTCGGGCTTCACAGCGTGCCACTCAGCAACTGCGATCTCCAGTATTGCGCTCCAACCTACAACGCCGCTTCGCCAGCACCGAAAAGCTCAGCGGTCCGGCCGACAATGCTTTCAACAGGGAGAGGCAGGCCGTGAAGCACCACGCGGCGGCAACGAGTGGTAAGTCCAGTCTTCGTCTCAGAGGACGGAGGAAAGCTTGGAAGGGTGATACGAACTGACGAACCTGTTTCTTAGACCTCTGGCGGAAGCTGTCAATCTAGTATGTCTCCGACGCATACCACGAGGTCCTCGGAAGAAGTACACACTGACCTTGTCTCAGCGTTACTATTCCCTGCCTGATAATCGCATCGGTAAATGCTTGGAATCTATGGAACGAGCATTGGGAGCACTGGGCTCACCAGGG
Organism: Acarospora socialis; assembly: GCA_025617375.2. Lineage (NCBI taxonomy): Eukaryota > Fungi > Ascomycota > Lecanoromycetes > Acarosporales > Acarosporaceae > Acarospora > Acarospora socialis. Next base: position 1,102,722 of record JAMYGW020000012.1, read on the forward strand.
GCCGCCGGATGAGCGTCCCGAGTACCCGTATTTGAATATCAGGACAAAAAGCTATTTCTGGGGCGACGGTGATAAGGTTAGTGAGCTCCACTACTGGTTTTGAAGAGATGAGACGATCGATACAGAAGCTGACAACGAGGTGATGTCTAGACTCTATTGTAAGTCAGCAGTCTCATAACTGAACGGTTTAAGGAATGATACATCGCTTGAACGATGTATGAGCACTAGAGTCATGAAAATCAAGCTAGTGAAATGGGAGAGAGGATGGCGAGTGGATCAAGTCGAAGAGCAAGCGTACTGACGTAGATGTGTAGCTGGAATGACGAGGTCAACCACCACAAGAAGGACGAGTAAGCAAGGGAGTGAGGCTGTTGGTAGTGTCAGCAATGGTATGGGATGAGCGGTAAGGAGTAGTGTACAAAGAATGGAGGAAGGACTTGGAAGGAGATGTTGAAGAAGGCGTCTTTGCTTATTCCTTTATAAGGTACTTCACCCAAAGTGAATGTTGCTGGTAGAAGATTGTGACTAGCAATACGACCAATAACCCACTCCTAAAGATTTGATATGATTCAATACAGTGAAGCAGGAAAGTGTCACACTTCTCTGATTCTCAGAGCCTCCGTATGCAATACAGACCCCGTAGCAAGAACGAGAGAGGTGCTGAAACACCCAGCACCATCTTACCATTTATAAGGTCAATCTCCATGATACATGTAATCCCTATAGCTTATCACTAGCCGCTTCCCGCTTAATATCGAGATACTTCGCCGCATAATCATTCGCAAGCACCAAATCCCCGACCAAATGCATAATCGTCGCCTTCTTCGCCATCATCTCACACTGCCCCTGAATATCCTCGATGCGTGAAAACTCCGCGAACGCGGCATCAATGGATTCCAGCGCTTTGGTCAAATGCTCCTTGCGCTTCGGCGTCTCAGGGTTCGCCTGACCCGCCTGACCCATCTGCGCGTCAACGAGCAGGGAGTACGTCCTGGCCGCGAGATCGCAATCCTCGCACTCGAGCACTTGCGGCATGATGCTATCTAGCATCTTCCCGGCCGCTGCGAATTCCTTCAGGCTGATCAGGACGTTACTTACGGCCCCAACGGCATCCCACAATGCCGGCAGCAGCTTGGCTCGATGGGCGATGGTCGCGGCTCGCACGGCGATGGAGAAGCCCTTCTCTGGTCGGCCGCATTTGTCGAGGATACGCGCTTTTAGCGTCAAGAGTTTGACGCGTTGGTAGATGTCGGATTTCTCTTCGGCAAGCTTGGTGTGGTAGTGTTCAAGTGTGCTAAGAGCCACCGAGTAGTTCTGTTGGCGGATGAGGTGCTCTAGGTGGAGCAGCGAGATGGAGTAGGCGACTTCGCTGTCTGGTGCTGGGGTTGCTCTGAGCTGTGCGAGAAAGTGGCCTGCTGCGAGAAGATTGCCCCTTCGCATACATGAGCTGAAATTCGGGCGGTGCTATGGTACAGTTGGCCTACCTGTGAAGCGCTCTTCGGAGCTTTAACAGCCCATAACAGATCGTCCAGTACTGGTGAAACTTCAGAATGCGCAGTGTCTCCGGATCGACATCCTCGAGCGTAGACATAGCCTCGTCGTAGCGGCCTCTGCGCGCCAGCTTGACCGGCCGGAGTCAGCACTTTATTCGCACAATGAAAAGCTGGGTACTCTTACCAGTTCTGAACTCCGACAGATGCATCTTAGACCATCTTCAATTGGGGATCGGCCGGCGTAACATTGAATAAAAACTTCGCCATAGGACCAAGCTAGCTGTGTGACGCCTGAGAAGATATCGGCAGTCAGGCCTGGTAGCTTATCACGCGGCGAGGAAAGTATTTACCCAGTCGTCCAAAGATGGATGATTGCAGAGCCATTTGGGCACCTATCATGGCCGTAAGACCTTTCGTGATATTTAGATGAGTCGCTTTGACGACATTCTCAAACGCTAGGGCTACGCTGTCCCCCTAGATGACCCTCACTAGTCAGCAGCTATATCTCCAACCCTTAACTTCCGAAGCGCTCACATTTGTGAGTAGCAACTTCGCTTCACTGAGTAACGTAGTGCTGAGAAGACTCCACATTCCGGATTCCTTTGCTTTCGCTCTCAGGAAAGCCAAAGCCTCCCTCTCTGTACCAAGCATGCCGTTTTTGCCGACTTCGCCCATTTCCCCGGGATGCGCTTTACCGAAGTGGTATAGCCAGCTCAGACTGAAATTCAGACATCCAATGTCCTTGTTCTCTCGGGCGGTAGAGATAGTCTCTTGCATTGCCGTTACTGCTTCGCTGTAGCAACCAAAGTCGGCTTGAAGGATCGCGAGGTTGAGGAGGGCATACTGGTAGAAGGTACGGTCGCGATTGTGCATGGTATAGTCGAAGTAACGATGGAGGTTGTCAAAGGATGAAGGGTAGTCTCCAGCTTTCCAAGCATCTAAGAATCTAGTAAAAATCAGGCCTAATCCTAACACGCTTCGAAATGTTCGGTATAAAGCCAGCAGAACTGCTGCGTACTTTACATAGTGAGACAGACTAGGCACTGTCACGCATGTTTGAACCATATTGCGGAACTGCTCCTTCATTTCGTCTGATAGCCTGTTCCCCATCTCTACCACAAATGTTAATATAAGTCATCCACAAGGATCCATTCCGCCAACATACTCTGCATTCCATCTACCTGGAATTCAAGCAGACGGTCAACATCGTCCGTACTGACCGAACCTTCCTCCCCGCCGCTCTCTTGAAGATCTCCATATAGTACCTCTGTCAATTCGTCTTGCCACCCTAGACCATTTGCATGGAGGTTAATATCAAAGCTAGTTTTGCCGGCAGCAGCATTCCTCTTCTTCCACATAGGTAGTGTGGGTTCTCGGTATGCGATGTAACTCTTCCACAAGATCATCGTATCATGAAACTGTAGCCGTGTAAATTCGAGCTGGGCTCTTCGCACAAAGACTCCCAGCGGAGAGGTTCTGGAGAGAAGCATCCGGTCGACGGCAGGAGTGGCCCCGTCCTCGGCATCCTTTTGTTGCTCCTCGCGAGTTTTAACTAACAGAAATGACAAATTGTCAAAGAACATATGCAGCGCATCGAAGGAACTGATCTCCCACAACCTCTTCAGCAAGAGATCCCAAACAGTTCGACCAGGAATCCCAGAGGCGTGGGTGATCGTAGCATTCTGAAAGTCATCAATTGAGATGATGACGTTCCGATCTATTTGCCTCGATCCGGTCTGAGCACTAGACGCATTCAATGGCAAGATATGAGACACGATAAAGGACAGTATAGGTATGGTGGACGCAGTAGCAACAACAGAGTCGGTATAGAGCGATATTAATGCCAGAAGGCCAACTTTGGAAGGCGTTAAGTAACGCGACATGCTTCACACGACTATACTCCTGTCATTGTACGTCAAAAATGAGGTGGAGGGCGCCGATGGATGATGAGGATATTCCTGATACGGGAAGCTTTTGGGGGACCCGCGCCGGACTCGGCACGCTCGTAAGGCTGAAGCTGCCCCACTACTGCCCCGCCTAAATTATTTGATCTCGAGCTTTCGTACGCACACTTTGCCGTTTCGAGTGGGCGATCATCATTTGAAGCAATGAGCGGGTCAATATTTACGCAGACAGACCTTCCAAGCAGTCTTCCTCTTGTTGCGCGGGGCAAAGTTAGAGATCTTTATGCGGTAGATGATCGGATATTATTGTTCATTGCAACAGATCGCATCTCGGCCTACGATGTTGTTATGGAAAATGTACCGTATCTTCCCCTGACTTCACATGATTGTTCACCGCTAAGGAAGCCAGGGCATTCCCAACAAGGGCATCCTCCTAACTCTGCTGTCCGACTTCTGGTTCTCCTACCTGTCCTCCGCCCTCCCAGATCTTCGCACACATTTCCTCTCCCTGAACCTTCCAACACAAGTACCTCGAGAGCTACATCCGACCTTACGGAACCGGAGTATGCAAGTCCGCAAGCTTCAGATCTTTCCAGTTGAAGCCATTGTACGAGGCTACATCACCGGAAGCGCGTGGAAGGAATACAAGGAGAAGGGCACGGTTCATGGGATGAAGATCAAGGGCGGTCTTCGAGAGAGCGAAGCCTTTCCCGAGGGTCCAATTTATACACCAAGTACCAAGGCAGAGGCTGGAGAAAATGACGAAAATATCCACCCGGACCAGGGTGGGTCGAAGGAAATGTTTTGAGAATCGATCATCGATGCTAAAATGGTCTCATAGCTGCGGCTATAGTGGGCGAGAAATATGCGAAGCGAATTGAGGAGCTTGCACTATCACTGTACAAAACTGTCTGTTGCGTTGCTATCTCAAGTATACGATAAGCAACTGATGATTGATGGCAGGCGCGAGATTACGCCCTGGAGCGTGGCATTGTTATAGCGGATACGAAATTCGAGTTCGGCCTTGACACCAAGACGGACGAGATTGTACTTGTAGACGAAGTACTTACCCCCGATTCGTCACGATTCTGGCCAGCGTCGTCGTATGAAGTCGGCAAAACGCAGGATAGCTTTGACAAGCAGTATTTACGGGACTGGTTGACGAGTCAAGGTCTGAAAGGCAAGCAGGGTGTAAAGATGCCAGAAGAGGTTGTGCGAAACACAGCAGACAAGTATCAGGAAGCATTCGAGAGATTGGTAGACAAGAAGTTAGTGGACGTCCTGCAGGACACGCCAAGACAGTCAGTTATAAACAACTTAGGCTGAGAACGAACTTCGTGCTCTTCTGGTATTCATTACATCTTACGAACAATCCCTGGCGCCGAAACGCCGTCGATTGCCACCATGTACCAGGACGTTATGTACAACTTATCTCAATGCATTTTCAGGAATATCCGCCTCGGCTATCTCCTTTTCAGTCTTTCTGTCATGTAACCCATCTTCCTTCATCCTGCTCTCCTTTGCCATGTCCTCGGCAGTCAACCCGTTCGTTGCCCATATCTTCCTGATACCCAGATCAAACGGCCCCGGCACCCTATCGATGAGCCCAATTCCCACAGTGCGAACTTTCTGTCGCAGCATCTCGGTCTGAGGTTCCACAACTGCTCCATGGTTCGTCCTCACGAACTCGTTCCACTTGATGAGCACCGTCTCCCACTCGCCAGGCCTCTTCGCGTATAATCGATGCTGGTGCAGATCAGTTGGCACGATAGACTCGGTCTGGACGTTAACAAAGTATTTGCGGCCATCGGACTTGATCCGCAAAGCCAAATATGTATAAGGGTCAATGTCCCAGAGACTCTTGCCAAATATCGTGGCAGGTCTGTCGTGATTCCGCCACGCCGCGTAGCCCGTCCGTTGAATATGTGGTCTATTTGGAGGCAGTTCATTCGAGATACTACCGTGGAAGCGGGCGTGGGCGGGTTCAGTAGATGTGGAGGGAACGTAGTCGAGAGTGGCACGAGAAAAGCCTCCCGTGTCGGCGTCTGACATCACCTTGCATGCTGGAATGGTGGCAGGATCGGAGAAGTCGAGGAGATGGAAGGGTCCTGTAGGCGTTCGTAGGCCTTCCTGTTTTAACGCTGCGACTCAAGGTGTCAGTGGAATGACCCTTGCAGTAGAGATGGCATCACATTATTAGGTATATGGCCGAGAGCTGGTGGCGTTGTAAAACTGACCGATGTTGGATAACCGCTTGAACTCGTCCAAGCTCCGCTTCAAGAAGCCAGCAGCAAATACCTGTGGCGTGGGTCTCATTCTTTTGGTTTCCAGGTCAACGTATAGGCATGAATCCCCTGATGTTTGGAATATCAGGAATTATTGTTATGAAATCGCATCGTCCAAACGGATTGCTTGTGATTTCAATAGGTATTTCTTGTCCCTACTACAACTGAGTGACGTTCCATGTTCGGCATTCTCCGGCAGCCAGCCCTACGCCTTGGCGGCACGTGCCGCACGTGGGTGAACCCTAATTCTTTTGAGCTCGACTACAGGAGTGTTTACAACTCACAAACAACTTGTCACGAACACAGCATTTCATCATATCTAAACTCAACTAAAAGATATGTCTGCTAGAAGTTCAATGCTTGGTTGATATAACCATACGCGCTGAAAGACTGGCATATTAACCGTCTTTCTTTCAGACAACTCAGAATTCTTTTTTTGATGTTCGCAAAAGAAACCGGTACCGATTCGCTTAGTGGTGATCCTTCCGATCTTAGTGCCGAATTTTAATATCAGATCGATCCGGCCGCTCCAACTTCACACTTCCAGGTACATTCACAAGTGAATGATTTGCGCACTTGAGGCCTTCGGCGACTACCTTGGCTTATCGATGAGCTTCTCGGGCTTCTTCGGATATGCTCGTAGCCGCCGCTAGCTGTTATTTTAGCTTCAAGCTAAGCGCAGACGTGAGTTTGCCGCCGCTTGTCTGCTGATAAGCATTCTCTCTCACTTGTCCATTCAAGTTTTGACGTGTCGAGCAGAGGTTGATGTAAGGTTCCGCCGTAGTCCTATTGTGGGAACTGCTTGAGGGAGCAGTTCTCGATCACGCATACCTGACACTAGCTGGTATCATTTTGTAACGGTGAGGTGAGGTGAAGTGGCCCTCTCGAAGCACTCGAGCTTCCAATAAAGTCAATCCACTCGAATTTTTCAAGAATCAATATTGAGGCTTGAAGCTGATGCCCAATTCGGACTTGTTCGCTGCATTCGGACACTTTCGAAGTGATTCCTGAGCAAGATATGGTGCGGGGTCAGCTGTAGCGCATATTTTGCACCATGCCCTAATCATCTCAAGCTTGCTCTGCCAATCACGAGCCTTCCGTTTACGTCCGATCCAATAAACTCAGACTCTCGGACCAGAAGAATGACCGTACCTGGATACCTTAGTTCAATATCCTTATCTTAGCGCGCCGTTTGGACCTGAAACGCGTACCTGCCCAAGGCGGTCACTGTGGCATACCCGGCCCTGGTGACGTCTATTTAACCCCAACCTTTGCCAAGAAATTTATTTCTTTTGCCTTCCTCCTCTGACACTCTTCCCCACACACGGACTGCATTGCAACCTCACCAATTGAACTCCTCCTGTCAAACTGCTCAATCTCTTCTGCAAAGCTGCTGCTGTACTCAGCTTCTGTTCGAAAGCAAGACTTCGAGCCAAATAACAATCTTCTTCCTCTTTGCGTGACTACATTCCTTGAAAGGAAACAATTTTCCAACACCTACCTTCCTTACACTCCTCGAAGAAACTCGAAAATCGTACCTCCAACCATCATGAAGCAAGTCAAAATTCCTTACTCGCCGGCGACACCGAGCAAGTCTGCGAAAGCTTCTCCTGTGAGTGGCTCCAAGGGTGTCGCTCTTCCATCTGCTCCATCCGCGGAGAAGCAGGCTTCCACCTCCAAGGTCAAGCAGCCTGTCACCCTCGAACCATCTCCGGCGAGCACGTATGGCGAGACCGCTGCCGGCGATAGTTCTCCGGTTACGCCCTTCGAACCTGGACAGCATGGTAAGTACTTTTTGTCTTCCAGCCTTTCACTGGCGCCTACCCATGTTCTCATTGTCAGCTCCTTCTCTAACCTTGCTATCTCTCCAAATCCGCCCACACTTCTTCCTCTATCCACCTAAGCTCTCCATCTCTCCACTTTAGCTAGCATATACGCTCCATTCTTTATTTCTCCAATCCTTGTTTAGATTCAATCGTGGCATCTCTCAATAAATTTCTCACTTCTCCACCACCTCATCCCCCGTCCTCTACCTCTCTACCTCTAGACTGGTAGACTTCACGACCACCCCGCCGACCAGTTATGAAGTTATCTCTTTACCATGACGCCTTGCACATGTCGCCCCTCGTCCCTCGATCTCTCCAAGTCTCTCTCTTTCCACCTCTCTGTCATTTCACTACCGCTTTTTCTTTTCCAGCTTCCCTTAGCTTCTTGGCATCTTGCGACAACTGCTCTTGTGAACTGCTCTATCTTTTCGATATTCCACCCTGCTGTGCCCTATCGCGTTGACCTCAGCGCCTTCTTTGATTCAATGCCTTGGCGCTTCCCAATCAATGTGTCGCCTCCTCTGTTCGTGCTATTTCGGTGATGGCAATGCTAACAGCTCCTTAGACGCTACTGCAGCTCTGCTCGATTCTCTGAAAGCGGTCCACATCGAATCCACCGAGAACGAGCAAGTTGGAAGCTCCCCAGTTGCTGGTTCTACCGGTCATCCAAGTTATGGCCGCTCTTCGGTCCAATCTTCCTTTCACGGCAACGGAAATATTGGCGACTCTAAACACTCTAGCACAGCTTCTCCTGATTCGTCTCCGAGTGGACGTTTACGAAGTCAAGGCGATATCAATAGCCCTTCTTGGCGTTCCTCTTCCGAATTCGTCCAACACTCCCGTGACAGTCAGGCCGAGGACCCCTTTGTGTCTCCTACCCACGGTCGTGAATATCCCTCGAGCCTTGAGGACACTCCTAGCCGCCGCTCCAAAGCTGACACTGGTACCCCTACTCCAACCGGACAGTTCGGCACACCGACTCGTGACGCTGGCCTCTCGAACAACCAAGCTTTCACGCCACGCGAGGATCGAGCGGGTCAAGAGATTTCTGTGGAGAATGCTCAGGCGATGCTTCCTCCAACTGCCTGCGTATTCGTTGCCAAGTGAGTTGATATCAGATAAGATGTAGTTGTAACTACTGACAAATGCAGTCTCTCGTCGCTTCGCACTGATGACCAACTCGAGTTCTCCGTTACCAAAGTATTCCAGGAATTTGGTACTGTATACGTTAAGATTCGTCGGGATTCGAAGGGGATGCCTTTCGCATTCTGCCAATACGAGGTGAGCAACATCATCATTTGCCAATTGCTGAGATGCTAACCACGCGAATAGAACGTTGCCGACGCCGACCAAGCTGTCCACCAGGGTAGAGGTCGGCTCATCGATGGGCGTCCGTGCCGTACCGAGAGAGCCAAAGTGAATCGTGAGTGTCATCGTCGGAGGTCAGATATCTTCGCAAACTCATATGGCCCCGCAGGATCCCTGTTTTTATCGAAGATATCTGGCGGCCCCATCACGGAGGATGAGGCTCATAAGGTGTTGGACCCGTATGGCGCCATCGAGAAGCTTTGGTACAATACCCAGACAGATAAAGAGATGTTCCGCCTTCCGGAAGGTATCTGGGCCATGTTTGCATATTTCCAAGACTGTCGTGATGCTCAGGCGGTATGTGACAATGCTTTCCCGGTCTGACCCTGCGCTGACAGTGTGGAAGGCCTTTCGCGAAAATTACACCTATAGGTTGGAACAGCCAGCGATGCCATCCGACATCAAGACCAGATTGAACCGTCAATCCATGTCTCCTACGAATCGGTTCAGCCCCGGACGTGTTGTCTTCCAACCTCAGATGTCTGCACTTCGTAAAGTGACAGAGGACTGTACTTTATTCGTCGGCAGCCTCCCACCTACAGTCACCCAAGAGCAACTGATGAGGTTCTTCGGCGGCTTCGGACATGTTAGGAGTGTTGAGATCATTGCCAAGGCATCGGCCAACAGTACGGCGGTACCTAGCCAGGTGTCAGTTTCTGTTAGGCTAACATCTCCCAGATAGTGGAGTTAATGTCTTCGCTTTTGTTGAGTTCTCCAGCGAGCAAGAGGCTTGTGCAGCTTTAGATGCTGAGGTACGAAAGAGCAAACATAAAGTTGACGACGAAAGACGCTAACCTGGACTGCAGCACACCCTAGACGGTTTCCATCTCCGAGTTGAGCGCAAGGAGTCTGTAGAACCACCCACACGGCGTACATCAGGCCGTCGAACTCCACCAGGCGCTCACTTCATCGGGAGAAATACTGCAAGCCTGAGCAGCGGCGACGAAGTCACGCACTTCTATAATCGAGCCTTGGAGATGGGCGTCCCCCTAACCACTGCGGCGGAGATTTTCAGCCCTTCACGTCGTGCGGGTGAGACCTTCCAGACCGGCATTACTCCTCTATACTCCGGTACATACCCGTACTCTTACTATCACGCTCAATACAATGCTGGCCCGTCTGGCGCCCAGTACGCAAATCAGACCTTCGATACTACTCACGAAGAGAACGTGTCGGGCATGTCTCCTAACCGCCAATCTCAGGCATACTACCCTCAAGGCGGTAGTCAAGGACCAATGAATCCAAACACAGGTCTCCGAACTTCGCCCGCCACTGCTCCACTTCAGTCCATGGTTCATCCGTCTGTTGCACAACCTATGGGCCAGTTTCAGTATCCGCACCCAGGCTTAGCATATGGTCAATATCCAGGCGGTCCATATTCTTACTACCCTACTGGCCAAACCACCTCTGGTACTACTCTTTTCCAGTACGTGTATCCGCAGGCCGACAATCAGACTCAGTCCAACGTCACGCCAGCTGGTTCAGGGGAAGGGCCCGAAACGCACTGAGTGACAGTCAACGAATCTGAGCTTTCCGCTGTCTCAGCAAGGGCGTTATCCGTTCGGCATTTCGAAGTTCAAGCTGGACGAGAATCCACCGGAACGATATGCAGCCTTGTACGGCCGACGCAACTCATAGCTCCACGGGAGTGCGGACTTAGTTGAATTGTTCCTTTTCCTTCTGGTTTTCTTACTTTATCTGCGCGCCGTTCATAGAAGCCTAGATCATGTGTGGTATTCCTTGCTTTGTTAGAACAACGCCACTCCCCTGTCTCAGGAATATCATGTTGTTGTCCTCCCCATCATCCTTCCCCTCCACTCCTCCGTTCCCTCCACTACTCCCTTTCCTTGTTATGATTCATGTTACCTTCGTCTCCTGAAACCATGTACTTTCCTTTCACACACTTTTTTCTCCTGCGTCGTCGATTCCTTCGTTCTGTACTCGTCAAGTTGTGCGGATACCCAGATAAGGTGGTTCATCTTGTTCCGTTTGTATACTGCACGTTGTATACCACGTTGGATCTCGTTGTCGTTTGTGTGGCTTTCCGCTGCTCAACAGCCCTCGAGAGTCCATAGGAGACCCAGAACCTGTACTGCTAAGGAGAGTTGCTACCCCTGATCCCCTCGGGCCCAAGCACTGTATGAAAATTGCTGCTTCGCGACACCTTATTGCCTTACTGAAAAAAAAGTTTGTCGCTTCCGTTTTTCTTTAATACTGTTGGCGTGTATTCTCTTCTCGAAATTCAATCTATGTCCCGAAATCTCAATCACCGCTATCGCTGGCTTTGAGCGCGCGGCTGATGTCAAGAATCTATTGTGGGCGTTTCGACGAGTCAATCTTCGTCAGCAGATCTCAGTTGTATCCAATGGCTAGACAAATCCCTCAACCGTTTCACTTCATGTACCAACACTCGCTCTTAGATTGCTCCAGAAGGGCGGATGTCTAGATAGTCGTGTCAGTATGCGCTGTCACTAGAAAGTTACTTAAGGCATATGCAGTCTCCCAGTTCCTTGACTTTGACAAAGGGTTGATATCTAGTCGTGATTCTAATGCTGAGCGAAACAAGAGCCTCCGCTTGCAATGGAAGGTAAGCACGCAAAGTACACAGCACCGTTACCTTACTGGCTTATATTTGGCGTCCGACTTCGTCCTTGTAAGGTTTGCTGAAGATGACAAGATGCTTGATGCGACAACTTAAGTAGACTGGGCCTTATCTATTGGCTGGCCTTATCATGGCGCACCGTCCCAAGCTTCTGGGGGCAGCAACGACGGCGGGGGCCAGAGGAAATTCGACTTTCCAACAACACAACAACAGTCAATACATCTACTATAGCCACGACTGAGAAGTAGTGTAATGGGACAGCCATCTTTCCAGGCCTCCAATGCCATCATCTATCTGACTTATGGAGCTTTTCTGTCTGTTATACTGTTCTATGTTCTCCTCAAGATTCTAATGCTGACTATGATCGCCTATGTTCCAGTGTCGTTGGTCTTTACATTGCATGGCATTGGAGACATCAGTCGAAGTCACAGTTTCTTGCTAGCAACCGAACACAGAAGGGTGAGATAAGCATTGCACACACGCGAACGTCGAAGGCCAGCTAGATCCAGACTACTTCGATTTGCGAATCCATGGCCAGAGGAACTTGAAAGGCTAACGTTTGACTAGCATTACCACTTGCTTTGAACTTCATAGCTTCGGGTGAGTCCACCGGTCAATATGGCGAGCGTCGAGAAGCGGCACCAGTGCCCTTGGTATATCGGTAAAGCCCGAAAGAGGTGTGCCATCCACCGAAATGGATCCGGGTGTCTGTGACGAGAAAGGCACCATGACTAGGTCCGTGTGCATGCAATTCAACGTTGATCATCTGTGCTTGTGCCCTTCTGGGTCTCTCAAACGATCCCTGCTGAGGATTGCGGGGGGCAATGGAAGGGTATCATCACAGATCCTGAGCGGCTTCACTACGGGCGCTGATTGCGTGCTGAAGCCTGTAGATCTACCTCTTGACCTTGCCCAAAGAGAGATCTGCAGGCGCTCAGCATACATGAAGCTGAGATTGAACCGTAAATACTCGATCAAGTTAATGCTTGCGTGGGAAATGTGCTGCCGCTTCTCCCCTCTCACCTAGTTGTTTTCCTTCTGACGTACGGCAATGCTGACCCTGGACTTTCCTCACAATAACAGGTCTGGGTTCAGGCATCCTATTTACTTATCCTGAGATATCAACTATCGCCGGGGTCCAAGGCTTGGTCATCTATGCTCTGTCATCGTCACTACCTCTTATGGTCTTTGGTCTCCTTGGGCCAATTATTAGGAGGAAATGCCCTGAAGGTTTCGTCTTGACCGAATGGACGAGGCAGAGATATGGAATCATAACGGCGCTCTATCTGAGCTTCTTGACGTAGTCCTGTCTGACCATACTTCAATACATCTCGTACTAACTATTGCTCTAGTCTTGTTACTCTGTTTCTCTACATGGTCGCCGAGCTCTCTGCACTCCAGCAGATTGTGACTGCCCTGACCGGCTTAGATGGCCTACCCGCAGTCATCGTTGAGTGTGTTGTAACTACCATCTACACTTGTACGCCTGTCCGATGCTCCTATTACTCTTGGTTCCACGGAACTCGGCTAACCGCACACTCACAGCTCTTGGCGGCTTCCGTATCTCCTTCCTGACAGACAACGTTCAAGGCGCGATGGTGGTCGGTCTTATAATTCTAGGGGTCATAACCGTGGGTGTCGAAACCCACATCGACCGGTCGCTTGTGTCCTCCTCCGGTCTCCTAGCTTCCAGCCTCCTCGGCTGGCAACTAATCTATATCCTCCCCGTCGCCATATTAACAAACGACTTCTTCGTCTCGGGCTTCTGGATGCGGACCTTCGCCAGCAAAACTGACAAGGACCTCCTCATCGGCACATCCATCGCTACCGTAGCCGTCGCCTGCATTCTCACGCTTGTTGGTGCCACCGGCCTGCTTGCAACTTGGACTGGCGCCTGGCCTGGCGACCCTCCACAGTCAGGGAGTATTGCTTTCTTCCTCCTCCTCGAGCAACTCCCCGGCTGGGTCGTCGGTATCGTACTCGTCATGACTGTCTCCCTTAGCACTGCCGCCTTTGACAGCCTTCAATCCGCCATGGTCTCGACCGGCAGCAACGACCTGTTCCGCAACAAGCTCGGCTTATGGTGGATCCGAGCTGCGGTCGTGCTGGTTATCTTCCCCGTCGTTGTCGTCGCGTTGAAGAGTCCGAGCGTGCTGCAGGTCTACCTCATCTCCGACCTGGTCAGCGCCAGTTCGATCCCCGTGCTCGTCATCGGACTGAGTAATCGCTGCTATTGGTGGCGCGGGTTCGAGGTCGTGGTCGGTGGATTGGGGGGTTTGTTGACCGTTTTCATCTTCGGTACAATTTATTACGGGAATGCGCAGGATGGTGCGAGTTTGTTGCTGCTGCAAAACGGCCTCTATGCTGAAGACTGGAGCGCTTTTGGTATGTACCATCATCGAACAGTTTCATCATTCAACTTCTCAGCAACGTTCTCTGACCCAACCACGCAGGGGCGTTCGTCGCGGCTCCCGTTGGCGGATTACTCTGGGCGTTAGCTGCCTTTACGCTACGGATTGCTTGTCAATTCATCCTTGCAAAGGCCAGGGGGACAAGGTTCGACGCTCTCGATCGGCCTTTGCGGATGCAATCGTCGATGTTTGTCCGGACGGACACGTCGGATGAGGATGGGGACGGAGATCGTGTGCCCGTTACGAGTGTGGAGCCGCCGGTTAAGGGGCGTTTCTTCTAAATTTTCACATCACCGGGCAAGGTCTTGCTTGTTTGGCGATGTTGATTGGTTCAGGGTAATTTATGTCGACTAAACTGCGATGATTCTGCGTAGATGCTGCACTTGTACAATTATCCCTACGAAGTATGTAGTAACGCAGAAAACCCGTATGATACAGCCACAATGGGCTCCTCACGACCTTTAAGGTATATGACGTGCATCATCCCAACTACCTCTCCTCCGCCAACAGCTTCTCCATCGTCGTCTCCTCCGTCGTGCCCCAAACCAACCACCCCTCCTCCCTCCCTTTCCACAACCTCTTCTGAATAACCACATACTCCTTCACGTCCTTCTCCTGCCCGGACCCAGCCACCACCTGGCCCTCCCTAAACCTCGTCAGGCTCTGCCTCGACCGTATCCGCACCACCGCCTGCCGCAATCCCGCCCCCTCAATCGGCAACCGCGCGGCGCGGTCCGAAACGATGCGCGGAAAGCGTCCGTACTTGTGCAGTGCCCATTCCACTTTCTCGCCCCGACGGGCGGCGATGCGCGCTCTGAAGCTTTCGTACAGGCCGTCGGCGCAAATGCGGCGGAGGGTCTCGGTGTCGCCTCTGCTCGATCTTTTAGCGTTGTCTCTCCAGATGCCAGGTCGTGGCAAGTGGTGGTCTTCACTCTGCGAAGGCGGTGTACATCTGTCGATGCAGCGCCACGGCCGTGGGAGCCAGTTTCCGGCGGCGGAGCTTCAGCCGGGGTTTCGCGATCCATTTCCACGCCATCAGACTATGCATACTGATCAGCGTTCTGCGAGAGACGGGGAAGTGGCGAAAAGCTAGACGGACCTACCTGCCGAAATCGACCACACGGGCTTTGATGCGGCGCCATTCCATCTTCAGGCGATGGCGCGGTGCGGAGAGGATGGAGGGTTTGTTGGCGCCGGTGGGCATGATGAAGGTGTCTGCGACAGTTGCATATCAGTACCGGCCGATGAGGGCAAGGGTTCAATTGGGCTACCAGAGAGAAGTCCGAGATCGGTGGGCAGGTCCATGTTCTGCTTCATTGCGATCTTCATGCTCGGTTGCGGCTGCATACGGGCGTCGTCTGCCATGGGCGCGACTCGGTAGTGGCGGGATTGGAAGAGACATCGTGGGGAAAATAGAAAAGTCCGAGAGAGCGGGCGTCGAATATATACAGCCATGGCTATGGAGACAAGGTAATGGCTATGCACACGTTGGCTTTCGAGACCTTCAAGCTCGAAAGCCGAAAGTCCAAGCTCTCGGATAAAAGTCGTCGCTGAGAGCCATGCCGCTACGCCAAGACAGTCTAAGCCAAATTGGGACTAGCAGGACCCTTTCTCCCATTTCAAGGTCATCGAATCCGGGGAAGACAGGGATCTGCCGTAGCAAACCTGCCTCGCCGCTCTCGCTCTTTCCCCCCGCACTCCACTCTCCACATCAGCCCATACTCGACTCACACCGCCGGCCAACACATATTCCAGCAATTGACAACCCACCCACCAACCCGGCGACCTCGCCCTTGCGATGCGGCAATAACGCACGCACCCCCCAGCCCTGGCTTCCCTCAATGCCAGCCCACCATCCTCATCCGCGCCCCCGCTCCCTGACCCCTCCTCCCCTCCTTCCTCACCACCACCGCCGCCGCCGCCACCACCACCCTTCCCTCCCAAATCCGCCCTCCACCCACGCATCGCCGTCCTGCTCGGCATCCCGCGACGCTGGCACATCCCGCTGCTAATCTGCCGCGCGCTGAGCACGTTGCCAGCGGCATGGTGGGGGTTGCGGTGCGCGCTGACGTTTCTAAGGGAACTGTTGCTGGCGGCCGGGGAGGAGAAAGAGTGGGCGTGGGAGATTGAGAGGCGGTTTAGGGTTACGGAGGTGGCGTTGGCGATTTTGTGGGTAGGTTTTTTGTCCCCTACGTAGTGGAGCGGGTTTGTGGGGGAGGAAGGAACGTATGGGAGTTAAGCGGGGGAATGGAATTAGGGGTTCAGGGTGGTCGTTTATGGAATGGGGTAGGGGCTGATACAGTGCAGTGTTCGGCCTCGGCGTACCTGTCTTACTTCTTCACCGACTGCCTCATGGCTCGCTGGTGCGTCCTCTTCCCTTCTCTTCTCTATTGTTATTGGCCCTCTCCACAGCCCTCGCCTTCTCCCAAGACCAACCCGAACTAACACCACCCCCGCAACAAGGCTACAAAACTACACCCCCTCCGCAACCGTCGTCCGCCTCCTCACGACCAACGCCCTAATCGCCTACATCACCTCCTGGGTCCTCTACCTATCCGGCGCCTCCGAAGACCCCAGACTTTTGCTTCCGGCTTGGGTCGCCATCGCCACTGTATGTCTCCCCTCTCTTCTCACCCCATCTCCCCTATCCCCTTCCCTCCCCTCTTCCCATCACTCCCCCCACCCTCCCAAACCCCTCCGCTAACTCTCCCTCCTTGCATCAAACCAGACCCTAACCTTCCTCTACCACCTAACCCACCACACCATCTCCAGCCTCAGCGCCACCGACATCAAGCGCGAGACGTCGGCCTCCATCTCCGTCTTTTCCATCGTCTCCTTCGTCAGCATGTCGGCCCTGCTGTTGCAGTTGCATCTGACGCGCGAGAACGAGCCCGTCGTGCCGGCTTTTGTGTTGGTTAGGAGGGGGTGGGAGGGGGTTATGGGGAGGGGGTGGGGGTAGGTGCGTAGGTAAGTATGGGGGTCATGGGAGGAGGTAGGCGTGGGTAGAGGGGTGGATGGAAGATGAGGGTGGAAAGGGCGGGGTGGTGGTAGGTTGTAGATTAGCGCTCTGTTTCTGTTTCTCTGACGGTGTAACATGGCGTACGATTGTTGTGCTCGAGTTATTTTGTTTCGTTGTTGTACGATACGGGCGGTGTCACGTCTTCATTCATATCGCGAGTGTACGTGGTAGAGAAAACATCAATCGTATATCTGCCCCTGCTATCTGAACGACATGCTCGAATCTTCACGACCGAGCACGACGGTAACGAACGGCGAGCCCTAGCGGAACCGAGAAAGTAGCAGTGAAAAGACGAACCCATCTCCCATCCCGAGCAAAAGAGAAAGAAAATCCCGTCCACGTCCACGTCTTCGTCCCGTGCCATCGGAGCCATCGGAGCCAATCTATCAAAGGGTATCTATCAACGCCCGTCCCAAGCCATGAACTCGACCATCCGCTGCTACGGGGGCTGGAGGGGGGCAAGAAGGAGGAAATGATGCGCTTGTCGGTCCGCTTCTATTGGTCCCCTGAGCAGGTCGGGTGAAGGAGGTGTGGCTGGTGAGGTATCTTAGAACCCGTGGACCTGAAGAATTCGTTAGAACTCGTTGAAATCGCTGATGTCGTTGGCGGTTGTGTACCTTGATGGTCTTGGCGTCAAGTTCCAGCCCTTCCTTCTTGTCGACCAGGAACTCTTGCACATCCTTGCGCTGATCGCCTTGAAGCTGGATCACCTCGCCCATCTCGGTGTCGTTGACAATGGTGCCATTGCAAGCTGGAACCGAGAAGAGGTAGCAAGTCAGTGTCGAGTCTCAGGAGATCAAGAGCTTGAGCGTAATAGCGAGTAGGCCTAGGGGCTCATACCGAACTTCTTCTTGATGACCTTGAGGATCTTCTTCTGATCGAACTTCTTGGGCAGTCCCTGAACAGTAGTCAGGGTCTTACGACCATTGCGTTCTGTGGCATGTGTCGGTCAGTCGCTGTGCGCTTGATGATGACCGTCTGCGTAAGCGCCTGGCTTATCGCAAAGCAAGGCCAACGTCTCACAGGGTCGGCACTGAGTGAGAAAGTAAACGTACGTTGAATCCGGATATGGATGTAGTTCTGAGACTGCTTGGTCTCTCCAGTGTCTTCGTCAGCTTCGGCGAAGGGGTCTGTGAAGGAGGAGGGTTAGCACATGTTATTACCCCACTAGAGCTGTCATGGCGAGGCGTTGCAACAGTCGAGAATTGGAAGATTCTCGTATCAAAGCCCTGTTCTCGAGACCGATGTTGTTATATCTCAACTGGCTGAACACAATGCCCGACGTTGGTGGTGGCGACGTCAGGGTGAGGTTGAGGGGTGTTGGTGAGGGGCTGTGCGCACGCAACACGAGGGTCCACTCCACTCACCGAAGGTCTTGAGGTTTTCGATTGACATAAACTCGTGTGCTTCCTTTCAAACTTGACTAAGTGTCTTGTGAAGATTGATTATTATTTTGGGTTGAAATGCGAATTAAGTTGTCGCTTTGAGAGGAGCTGTAGTTGTAGGTTAGATTATGGTGTGTTGAGTGGAGATTTCACAAGGCTGAGGTAGTTGAGTTTCCTTACGAACGTAGGTAAGTGGGCGGCGATGAATCAGAAGAGTGGGTGGCTCTCTCAGCAAACGACGCTAACTCCTTCCGGACTCTACAGAGGTATGATGAATCTTTACGTGTGGCCACTGCTGTGCGACCTTTCGTTACGGATTGAGTGAATACCATTCTAGGTAGGTGACAGAATGCTGGATAGATTACAAGAATTCTGAAATCGCGCGACTTCTTAAACCCCTGTGGTCGCTCTTTTCTTGTCAGAAAAGCGTGATGGATGTCCCACTCGGAAGAACTTCGTACATACAAGTATACAGGAGGAGATATACGTCTCTGCTGCTTGGTTGCACTTCAAGGACGCATTCAGGGCTGTGGTACTGCGGCCGGCGGTTGTGTCCCGGTTGCTGCTTTTCCAGGCGGCGGTGGCAAGAATAAGGGTAGGTATGCCGGTGAGTAAGTTAGTACGAGTCCCAATAGATGAACTTCCCCAGAGTCCTCAAAGAGATGCTTACGACTATGACTGAGAGTACTATTTGACGGTGAGTCAGTACGTCTATGTGGAAAAAACTAAGAGTAACTCGCCGCTCAGTCGAGGCAGAACTTACTGGACATGCCAACCTGAAATAAGCCTGGAGTGCTAGCCGTTCGTTTCTGCTCCGGCGTCTCTGCCAGCCAGTTCTGTAATGAGAAGATGACGGCAGTCCTGGGACCCGTCAGTCTGTTCGTGGCCCGGAAAAATGGATGCCTACTCACCAGCCGATCATCCTGACCAACGTACATCAGTAAAGACATCCCAACCTCTCGTGCGACTGACTCACTTATTCCTTGTGAACATCTTTCGTATGTCAGTCGTTTCGTCTTTGACTCGATCATCTCTCGAGAGTCACTTACGGCAGCCATTGGCAACGAGTTTGACATTGTGCCTTTGGGAAGCCATTAGCTTCATCCCGTTAAGATCAGTTGCAATCGAAGCCCGCTGACCAGCCATGTCTGAGTCCTTTGCTGACTTTGCAGGAGCGACATAGGGCACCACTGTAGATATGATCAGAAGTTTGTTCTCGAACATTGGGGAGATGCATACCTAGATCCTCCCTTCTCGGGTCTTTCTTCGTGGACATTGTGTGGTTGGATTGGTACACCTTCTTGGAAACAGAAATCTCTCCAGCTCCACAGAATCTTGATTGTCTTCGAATTATAATCAGAAAGAGTATTCGTTGCCTCAATGTAGGTAGTAGACCTCTGGCTTTTCTAGTCAGCCACCACAGTTACGGTATGGTACGAGTACAGGTACAAATATCTTATAACTTTACCACTACCTTAGCTTACCTTAGTTGAGTTTACCCCGGGGGTGACTTGTCATGTTTCGTTAAGTTTAGGCGCAGATCTGGC
This sequence comes from Acarospora socialis, assembly GCA_025617375.2. NCBI lineage: Eukaryota > Fungi > Ascomycota > Lecanoromycetes > Acarosporales > Acarosporaceae > Acarospora > Acarospora socialis. Next base: position 1,122,562 of record JAMYGW020000012.1, read on the forward strand.
TGCCGGAGCCCGAGCGGAAAGTCTTAAGGTATGAAGCGTGAAGCGCAGCCAATCGAAGCTCCATCCTAGTGCGTGATTGTGCCCCCCAGTCCCCCGTCTCTCATCATTCTCGAGCGCCTCTCTTTCACTAGAGATATCTGATGTCGGACACAAACAGCCCTCCTTTTGCAAGAACTCTTAATGTGACAACACTATTAATACAAGTACTACCGTCTGTACGACATATGCAAAACCATCAATATCGAAATTACATCCCTTTCTCATCTGCCAACAACGCTCCGAAGGACACGGTCATGATGTGCTTACGATGACCACCCATCCCTCCGTGGGGTTATCAAGGCCTCACACTCGGGCCCCAAGTCGCACCGCTTCCCAGACCCAACTCTCCTTCGGCGGAACACCTTCGAGGCAGGTGCTGATTGACTTGACGGACGTCGCCCGGCCCAGCAATAATAATGATGGAGAAACTCCCTCGAAGCGGCGGAAGATTGAAAACGACGCACGCACTTTTCGAGCCGGCCTTGGCAATCTCCAGCATGATGGAAGTGCGGACAATTTTTGGCAAGCTTCCCGACCGGGAGGAACACCGCAACCTACGGATCAGCAGGGCCAAGCGCACTTCCACAGCCCTAGCGTGCCTTTGTCCCTGGCCAGGAGCAACGCCATGGAAGACGGGGCGCCAGTGGAACCACAGCCGCTTCCACCCCTACCAATGCGCCCTGGGTCTCTGGCATCCGCACGAAGCTATCGGCAGCAGAGGATGACGGTGTACTGCGGGGCATCTCGCAGGGAAGGGGTGCAGGTGAAGCCTTATGTGCTGGACCCTCCACCGTTCGCGCCACACTTCGAGCGGGATAGTATGTCATATCTCCATAACATCCTGATGGCAAGGTAGTACTAACGGGATGCTGTCCAGAAGTGGCAGATTTCTTCCCCTGGATGGGTAATCATCCCGAAGACGTCCTTTCCGAGCATGTCGCGAGCAAGGGCTTCTACGACAAGACGCAGATTTCCCACGAGTCAAACACGGCAAGACCATCTCTATATTCCATCTTCAAACACAAGTCTGGATTGCACACCTTATCGACGCTTTTCGTCTCTGCTCTGGAGCAACGGCAAGCTCACGGACGGGTGACGGCGGGCTCAACCTTTAAGCCGCCACCTCGGGTGACACTGACGGACACGAAGAGGGAAGCGTGGCTCAAAGACTTGGCCAATCCTACCGTTCCGTTGCGTCGGTTAAGCCGTACGATACCTCACGGCATCAGAGGCAAGGTCCTACTCGATCAATGCCTTAGCAAAGACATCCCCACCACAAGAGCGGTTTGGTTGGCCAAGTGTGTCGGTGCCAATGAGATACGCGCCTTCAAGAGGAAAGGAACCAGTGGTACGTTTGCGATGGGTGGTGAGGCGAAGTGGGTCAGAGACTGGACGGCGTGTGTGGAACAATTTATCGACGGAGTTATTGCATCATGTGGAACAACTGACTGGAGGAGTAAAATGACATATGCGTGGGTCACCAACTATTCCTCTTTGTACGGCCAGTCAAAACACTGTTACTGACGGCTGTTGGCAGTATACGATTGTCTGCAAATCTATATTCTGAGCACCTATTAGATCGCGAACATTACTTGGACTCGGTCCTTACATCTTTCGAGAGCGCCAATTTGGACACGATACCCATTTGGACTCTGGTTCTCCAGATTGTCTGGAAGGATCTAGTGGAATATCGCAAGTACGGACGGCGTTTGGTGGAAGCATTACTGGAGAAAATCAACACGGTGAGACTCCATGCTTAATCATTATGATTCTGAATGTTGACAAAGTTTGTCAGGCCTTAAAAAGTGAAGATACAGGGCTCTTTACTCCCATCGTTCAGCGCCTCTCTGTGCTCACAAGCGATCTCCTACAAACGAGTCCTGCCTGCTTCATCATACCACGTCGATGGGCAGAGTTTGAGGCTACTCTCAAATCAGTTTTGGAGCCGCAACATCAAAGCTTGATTGCTCGCTTTGAACGATTACGCCAGCGGAATAGACATTTGATTGAGGTGGGAAGGCTTCACAAGTCAGATTTAGGACAGTCTCCACGCGAGCAATTCATTCGTAACCTCGATTGCCTTCGAGCGCCTTTCGATGTTTCGAAGGTTTCTGAGATGTGCCTGGAAATGGTCCAGAACCATGATACGGCTATCGCGATACTGTTCCAATGGATATCAACACCATATCGAGAAGGCGATGCACATGTCTACCTCACCGTACGCCTTTTACGTAAATGGAATAGGCTTGGTTACGATACCGATAAACCCATCTTGAATTACCTAGCGACTACCCGAAACTCTCCAGGCTTGCGCAAGCATAACCTTTATCAGGTGGTAGTGGAGTTGGTACGCTCGAGACAATTCTCCGTAGGCAAATACTGTCAATGGTTGCTGGCCAGGGGTGCTTTGAGTGGTTATGGTGGATTGCACAAGGTAAGCGGTTTTACATCTCCATATTGAGTAGTGGAAGCTCAATACATTCAGAATGACCCTTGCGATGTTCGATTGTTGGCCGAGCTTCCGCTCTACAGCCTATCGGAGTATAGTGTCAACTTGAGGACAATGCTTCTAAGTGGAGCTTCCTTCTCTGCAGACGATGAGAGCGCTCTCATTCGCAACGTCAAAGACCAGATCAAGGCTCAGTGTCCGGAACTTTTTGAGCCAGCTACCCAAACAGACCCCAACGTGAAGCGGGTAGAAAGGATTGAGCTTTGTAGTTTGAGCTGGACCGTAAAGTCTGATATAAGCCGCTGGCTACGTCATGTCGTGGCGTCACGAGTTCAGACCGGGAATCCGTAAGTCTCCTTCAAAGCCTGACAAAGCATTGAACTGATAAGATGGTAGTGATGCAACAAGCGACTGGAAAGACGTCAGTAGCCCGAAGCAGATGTGGGCCATCACGGTGGAGCAACTTTGTTTCGCTAGAGATATCCTCGAAGGATTCCAGGACTTTTCCATACTAGCAGACGTCCTCAGTCTTGCGACTTGCTCGAACAATCAGGAACTCCTTTCCTCTGTAGCCGACACTGTCAACTATCACTTCGACATTTTCTCGGCAATCGGTGCAGCATCTGATCTGTTTAAGAGGTTAATAGAGCAGAACAGAGCTGTGACAGCCGGCAGACCTCCAAATAAGGCTTTGCTAGTATCACTCATTGATCTAGGAGCTCACTTCCCTGCCCGATCAGAGACAGTCCAACAGTTGTGTGGACAGCTGGCACTATGCGAACAGAAATCCGCGGTAGCCGCTTGTTCCCCTGTGTCCGACCACATCGCCGAAGCACTCCAATCTGCAGAGTCAAACTTCACCGACGAATTTGAGCAGCTTCTCACAAGTGGAACGAGCATGGATAAGCAAACGATGGCACGACTCTTCAGCACTGTGATGAAGAGGATCGAATATTCTTGGGGGCATTCAGGCGACGAATCCTACAATCTTGGCATACTCTGTTCGCGACTACGAATCTTTGACTCAAAACATTTCGACAGCCTGATGCTTGTATGGGTGGAGAGTCTTCTACTCTCCACTTCTCGACCAGAGCTACGCCGGGCACTATTGCCGCTGGTCAGCGCGGGCTGTCTAAGTTTGCGAGCTGTCGTCGTATGCGCAAGAATGCTCATCGAGGGTACCGAACAGAAGGGACCTAGGGATGATGTTGCTCGGGTCATGGTTGATATGTTGGAATTGATAGTTCCATTATTTGATTCACGACCTGGTTTCATGACCCAGGTAAGATACAGGCATACCCCAGCGATCAGACTGACAACTAATCGTTGTTTCAAGGCCATTTATCGCTTTCGTCTCGAGCAACGGCGTTTCTCCATTGCTAGACCAGTTGACACCATCTTCATCATCAGTAAAGCCTTTGAGCTTGGTTCCACGAGTGGAAATGGTGGTGCGAAACCGAAGCTTGAGTCTCTGCTGACAAGCGGGTCTGTTATGTCCTTGCTGCGGTGCCTTGTGGTTCATCACACAGTGGCCGTCCAAAACGAGTTCTTTCCGGCAACGAAAACGAGTCCGCAAGCCGCAGCAGTTGCTATCGAACGAGTTATCGACTGTCTCCTTGACCCTAGCTATCGAACCGGTATACCTCGTCCTTGTCGCTGTCTTATTGAAACTCGCTAATGCCGTCAGGTCTGATCGAGTTGGGTCTAGAACAACAACTCAAAAGACTCATACAAATGGTCGATGAATTTTCTCTACCTTTTTGTCAACTAAAGATACGACAACTTCTTGCACCGGAGAAGAAGCAAACCTCCCGCAGTGACGACCACGCTCAGGCTAATGTTGGGGCGGCACTCTTTGAAGGTGCTAAGACGGCAGTCGACAGCAAAAATATAACGTGGCCGATTCTGCTGTCTGTAATTGACGATGAAATTGCGGGCCACGTGAGTCTTTCCACTCTTTGCAGATTATCGGTTCATCACTGATCTTGAAACAGATACGTGAGCAGGCGGAAGAGCACTTAGTCTCTTCCATGCTTGCAACAAGCGCTTCACAACCACACGATGACGAGCTTCTAGCGCAGAGCAAACTCGCCGGAGAAAAATATCTTTCCATCGTCGAGGCCCTCGCTTATACCATACCTGACAGTGGTACACCACGAATCGGGCAAATCCTTGCAGACAAGATGAACGCTCTTGCGCAATCCCTCCAAAACCACCCTCCTCCGACCAACTCTCGCCGTTCCTCACAACTAACAACCAATAATGACACTCAACAACTCAACTACACCTGCTTCTGGTAAGCACTCCATTCCTCACCAAGCTCTCGCAGGTGCTAAAACCCTCATCGCAGGCTGGACATCTTCCTCCGCCTCACCCTCCTCCACCACCACCCCAGCAAAACCACCACACCGCCCACCAACCTCCTGTTAACTCTCTCTACCCTCCTTCTCTCACCCTCCCTCCGCACCAACCCTCCCCTCCTCCAATCTCTCTTCGACACCACCTCGACCCTCATCGACCACCTGCCCCCCACCGCCCGCACCCAATGCATCCGCTCCCTCGAATCCAAACAACCCTCCCGCACCGACCCACGCCTTCGATTCCTCTTTGGCTACGGAGCGAGGGCCTCGGACGACGACGCGGCGGGAGGAGGTGGTGGTGGTAGCGGTGGAGAAGGATCTGCTTTGAGGATCGAGGGGAAAGGAGGTAAAGTGCTAGGCGCATTGAACCTCAAAGCTTGGGAAGTCATTCAGGATCCGGCGCCGATGGTCGGTGAGAACGATACGTTTTTAAGTCTGGCGCTTTTTCGGGCGAGGAAGGTGGTTGTTTAAGGAGAATGGGGTTTGGGGTTTGGGTTCGGGTTGAGTTATTTAGGGGGTGATGTTGATGTGTTGGTAAAGCATCGGGATTGGGATCAGCATCGGTATGCGTATCTTTTAGCGACGGGGTTTCTCTTTTAGCGATGGCGTTTGGGATGGGGACGGCGGGATACCATTTCTACTGTATTTGATTTTCGATATCATTTAGCGGCTTGCGTTGCCTTTGGATATGGTAGTTCGGTCGGACATGAAGCAAGGCTTACTTCCATCCCATCTATTCCTATGCTGTGCCCCAAACTCATGCTACTATCCATTCCCAATCTCTATCTCCACTCGTCTCATCCTCCATCTCCCACCCAAACATAGCCATACTACAACACATACGCACCGTATCTCAGTTCCGCAAACTACCGGACCATCTACTCGTCATGTCGATAAGCTAGCATACCTTCCAGTCCTCCAAGTTCTCTTCTCAGGGATTTCACATTCTCTAGTTCGCTTGGAGACCACCGCCGTTGACCCGTGTCGGCGTCAGGTTCAGATCTACTTTTCAGTTTTGACCATTGCGCCAAGGGCCCCAGTTGGTGGTCATACCTTCTCCCTCTCGTTCAAACTCCCGCCGCATCACGTCCGCAGCCTCTTTCGCCAGCGCTGCCTGCAGCGTCACCCAATCCTCATCAAAGCTGCTCAGATCGTCGTGTGTGCTACCATCAGCCGTCCGAGTCTCGGGATCAGAATGCCGACCGAGTTCTTCGAGTCGCGAAAGGAAAGCTTGACGTCGCGGACAAGGTAGCGAGGATAGGATCCATCCAAGCCGTGCCTTTGTCTCCGTTGAATGACTGAATGGCTACCAATCATCTGCGTTCGGCCACCGAACTGAAAGCTCTTCGTTCGTGATCGCAACTCCTGAGGTCCCAAGCCAGTGCTGTGCCATCTGCTTGTCCGCGAATTGCCGGGAGGAAGCCCAGGCGGAGAGCGTGAGGATCGTCATGGCCACGCCATCCCAATCTTTTCTACGCAGCTACATACGTCATGGCTAAGGGGCTGGACCGAGAACGTTGATACCATTAGCGGAGTGACTATGGCCCGGGTCCCAATGAGAGAGCAGTAGGTAAAGAAATATAGCTTGACGATGAGGGTCGAAATAAAAACAGGTAATCTGCATCCCGTGTAAGCTCGTCAGGCGCGCCTGCAACAACAGTGATGTTTCCGTCCGGCGTGATGGCGAACAACGATAGCTGGAATTGAAGAGAATCTGAATGGGAAGCTTTTCTCACTTGAAGTCCCCTATCAGCGCCATACCGTCACATAAGTCGTTCAATGAGCAGGCAGGAAACCCCTGGTAATTGATTGGATTTTGCTTCTCTTAGGTGATTGAGTAGATGACATAAAGGAAAAACATAAATGACATTAGGATTGTTTTTGGGCGAAAACAAACTCCCCAAAAGTACCCTGCCACCTTTCACAATCTACGTTCAGTATCTGTCCATGTCCTAGAGCTCGAGCAGCACCTCCTTAGTCTAATCCGGCAAACGCATCTCATCTGGGGTAATAACCCCATCCCCATTCAAATCATATCTGCGTCGAGTTGTCAGTGGAACTGCGCGATGAAATGAGGGAATATCAAATCTTGCGCATACTTAGCGAAATAGTCCTCCAGTTCCGAAGTTCTCTCCTCCCCCAGATGCTTCAAGAATTCGTTGAAGGTAAAGAATCCTTTCCCGTGACCGTCCACAGCCTGGTGCATGGCATGATCATCCTCGAGGATCCCGTGCGCATTAACACGGGAAATTTTGATACCTCCTCCAGATTGGTTGGTCAACTCATCTGGTTTCTCACCCATGGCTCCACCGTCCAAGGCGACGTTTTGAGGAAATGCTGCAACAGGCTTGCCGGGCTCGGGTCGAGGTTTTGGGCCTCCACCAGACCAGCTCGTCGAACCATCTGGGTTGTCGCATATGGTTCCACCCTGCCAGGCCCAGCAGATGGGAAGTTTGATGGGCTTGCAGGATTTGTCGCAACCTATGAATGGGTAAGTCGAGTCTGGTACTAAGTGAGGTTGGGAATGGGGTTGAATGGTTAGAGGACCTCCGTTGCAGTTGCAGCAGAATATATTACACTTCCCTTTCCCGCAACATGATGTGACGCCCTTGTTGCCGCAGCACGCGAAGGTGAGTTGGAATGTGCTTAAAGCGAGCAAGGCGATCAGTTCCAAACGCATGTTGAGATGCTTGACGGAGAGGCAGAGTCGAGTTTTGCAGAGGGCGAAGAGACTGCTGTCTGTAGAACTGTTGATGGACGTTCTTGGGCATTTTGGCTCTTTATATATTGCATTCAAAGGACTGTGAATGTGAGAATGATTGGAGGAGAAAAGCGAAACCAAGCATGCAATGCAATATCAGCTTCACCGCTTTGAATTGAGCTGATAAGTATCTTCGCAAACAACGTATCATCGCATGAATGGTAACATCGACTAGCTACTTTGAAGCTACGCCACAAAAAACGCTTTCGGCCTGTCCGGGGCTCGGAAGTCTAAGCAGAAATCAGACCACCTCTCTTCAGTGAATCAGCAAATATTTCGGCATCCTCATGAGGTGACAGTCGTTAATCATGTGCATAAAAGGTCTCTACTGACTGTTAACCTTTATTGTATGGTAGATTGAGATAGAATCCAAGTCAGCTAAGGCTGATGTACAGCGAGTGGAAATGTCAGGAATTGACTTAGTGGATTGATTTCAGGCAATGGTGGATGCGTGATGACAACAACATTGGCGAGTGAGGAGGAGTCGGAGGACAGCGAGGTGGCTTTGCCAAGACGGCTGGCTCGAATAACACGGCGCCATGATGCGGTACACTGATGACTACTCCGTATTTTCGATAGGACGACAATGTAGATTGTTGCTTAATAATGTGATTAGCTCGTTGCTGTGGCCTGCATATGTATTTCCGACATCCAGAGCTCTGCTCAACAGGCCACACGCACCTCGATCCCGGCCAACTCAATAGTTTGTAGCCATTTCCATCTGTGGGGCCAACGCGCGACACCTAACAGACTAGTCCACTCGCATACAACTGGTGATCTTTGCTAGAATGACCACCCCGCTAGGTCGGAATGCGGTGAGATAACAAGGAGGGATCACTCTGGCAGCAGCGCCGTGCTGCCGCCTGGCCTTGGCACCCTGGATCAGCAGAACCTGCGCCCCCGGAGACGCTTCAAGACATCCCAGCGATCAAGTGCACACTTGAGCAGTACTTCGAGGGCGGCTCCGACACCAGCGTTGCAGGGTACTACAGCCAACAATCCTCCATGTAGTAAGCGCTGCCTTTACCATCTCCCTCTTGAGCCTCCTGCTAACGACTTCAGTTGATGGCAGCAAGATACTTGTTGGCGACTATGTGCTCATGCGATGTGAAGATGACAGAGCAGGCATTGTGCCTTGGCCAAAGCTAGGGAAAGTCGAGAAAATATGTCCCAACGGCCGAATACGGATACTGTGGGCGTATCACCATGATCACCCGGACGTACCAAGGGGGCTCAACTTCGAACCCTATGAGTTACTGCTGTCCGACTACAATGATATGGTCAGGGTAGGGTGCTTAATGGGGTTTGCTGAAGTGGAGGAAGACGCGGAGGACTGTGTGACCTCCAAGGACTGGTGCTGAAACAAGTGATTCAGGGCAAAGCAGAGGGATATCGTTTCCCGTGAGAGGCCAGGGAACAGACGAAGGGTGGGAGTATGAAAGGTTACTGCTGGCCTTATGGCTGGTTTGGCCGTGTGCCTGGACAGTATTGCTGCTGGTCCACACAGATTCTCCAATTACCGTAGGAGAGACGGTGCAGCAAGCTCCGAGGTCATCTGGGCAAACCACCTACAACCTTCCCACCATCACCTCCACCACCAAACCCGCTCAATCTGCAACGTCAGATATGATAGTCACCGTTGGTTCTTCTCGCCAGCCCTCAGTAGCGTCCACCGAGAGTCCTCCGGCTTCGCCAGCCCACACCACCAGCACAAGCGACGTCTGGCACCACTGCGAACAACGCTCGCAGTGCCACGGCGGAATCATCAGTCAAGTCAACCGGAACATACATCATCGTCACCAAAATCCACACAATATCCGTATTGTCTATTTTCGTGTCTTCTCTGGCCTTTGTATATCCAGTCAGGCTCGCTTCCGAGCCATGTCTTTTCTTTCGTCAACATAGCTTGGCCTCCGTTGGTCCAACTCGTGGCTTGCAAAACACTATTGCAACAATGATCGCTTATCTAAGGCTCTCAAATCTACAACTACGTTGACATCGGGGTCGATCGGAACTTGGCACGTTTAGTTCGAGAACAGCCTGTTTTGGCATTTACATCACCCAGCGCAGCAGATGCGCTGTCGGTGGACGAGGTCGGACCATTCCAGGAAAAAAGCCTCTCCGTTAACTGTTGTTGAGCCTCTTTTTCGCGGCTTTGGATTTCTTGTCTACCTGTCCTGCAGCCTATGGAAGGCGTCCTTCACCGGTTTACGGCTTCAGGAGGGAAATGGTCGTAGATGGGCGTATATGGCGAAGGGGCTTGGATTAAGGCTTCTACGGAGTATGTCGGGGGACAATGTATTAGACCTAGCTCCGTACTTAAGTCAAGAGATTGAGATCATGACATTTATGTCAGATTTCAATGCACACGATCGACTGGAAGCAGTACCGCGGGCAATGATCCCATCCGATCCCATCCCACAGGCATTTGTTCATATGAGTGATCTTGGCCGATAGAGTACTCTTGGACGAAGATAATAGGCTTGAGGTCATGCCAGAGAACCATCAGGCTGCAAGCCATGTTGATGTTGGTCGCCCAGAAGGGACATAACCGGTTCTGAAAAGCGACGTCCCGTCACGAGAACGTAAACTCCGAAGTAGTAATAATACAGAGGTCCGATTACAATGCCTACTTTAGAGCTTTGAGAGCAATAAGTAGACCGGTCGAATCGGACGACCTCCCCAGAGTCCCCACGCCTTTATACGGGCGGCTTTTCCTTCGAACAGACCACTTTGGGTGCTTTAGAGTATCTCTTATTGGCTGAATTTCACATTCTACTCTACATATATCTACCTATAACCATGGTGGGGTGCGGTCATCGGAATGGTATTGGCCGAGGTGCAGTGTGTTGGGTGTGCTAATAGCGAGGAAGAGGGTTACCAGTGCGTTGTGACCTTTCTAACTATAAGCCTGAACCTCTAGCCCTAGCACCACAGCATCGCACCCTAGGATATAACATATGACCCATGACTGAATACTATTCATACATCCGTAGCCGAGGCCAATGGACATAGTCTCGTAGCCTGCGGAACCACGTCCTCCTGTACTGAAAGGATGTGCCCTTGCGAGTTCGTACTGTATCGACGTGTCGGTATCGCCGTCGCAATTCACCGCCGTGAGGCCGTACTCGAGGGTTATGATGTCGCACGCCACTCCAGCGACGGGGTAAGGAAACATGAAGGCCACGTGGCCACGGTGAGGTCAATAGGACCGTGAGCCACTAGATAGGGAGGCTGTAGGCGCAGTGCTTGGTGCGTTGTACCGGTAGAAGCAAAGGTCGCTATCGTGGTGAGGTGAGCGACGGTGAGAGATCATTATCAGTCCCAATCTAATACCCGTAGGCCACTTGTCGCAACCGTTGTGACGTCTTGGCACGTCGTTAAGTACGTGCGGCGCAAGCTAAGATCACATGGTGTGGGGCGTCCACGGAAACACTGTATACTGCACGAACGGCAGCGCGGGAAGGTTACCAAGCTGCGTAACGTCGAGGGCCCTGTGGCCCGGAATGGGAGCGGCAGAGACGACGCAGGCGATGCTATCAGGGTCGCGGGAGAAGTCTGAAATTTGGGGGAGGTTCGGATCGCGACATGGATCGTGTTGGTGCCTACATCACATAGTTAGCTGTGTTCTTCAAAATGCGGAGCTCAGAAAATGCGTTAAGAGCACGCTTCCTCAGGTTCGTAATTTCTATGAGCCTATGGTATGAGGCATTAATTGCAGGAGGTTGGGAGAGAGAACCCGTCGCCGTGCACCCATTGCGAGGCTGGAAGGCGCCCTTTGTAGGCTACGTGTCACATGTCACTGAGGCAAGGAATTTGTGTGCGAACTGGTGGAAGGTTTGATAGATAGAGATTGTAAGTGTCCTAGTCCTTTATCACAATGATCATGCTGACATCTGGAGTAGGTTTCTACCATGTCTCTCGCAATCTCGGTCTTGGTCTCGTTCGCTTTTGCATCGCGGTACGCCTGCTGCTGCGGTTTCGTCTCTGCCGTCTCGTCGTGGTTTTCTTCCTCTACGGCTGCTTCGGCAGCAGCGTCGCAGACTTGCGGTCCCCTCTCTTTCAATTGAGTAAGTAGTGCTGCGTGCGGAGCGTCGCGGTTTCAATGACCGTATTTCGGAGCTGGAGCTCTGTTGTTGGTGGTTTTGCTGCGGAGATGGAGGACGAGGACGAATGGGCAGTTTGAGGTAGTCCTCTGCGGGGTTGTTTCTGTGCTTAGTTTCGTTTGCTAGTGAAAAGAATGCAATGGTTCCTCTACGACAAGCAGCCGTGCCTTTGTAGAAACCCTTGGTGGGTCGTAGTAGAGATGTCTTATGTAATCAGCTACGCGACGGTCACTTGGTCAGCCTCACCCCTCTTCTGAATCATAGTCACCGCGACCACAATCACCACAGATCATATGAGAAAGGGCACAATACTACCGATAGACTACACCAAGATCCGTTCCTGCAAACCATGCCACACTCTCAACATAACTTCCCTAGTTCCTTGCCCATTATTCAACGGATAAAACCCGATGCTCGACTGGAACCTCATACTGCGACAAAGTACCTAGATGAAAGTCTGGCAATATTGGGCGGCAGCTTAGTTACAAAACATGATTTTGTGGCAAGCCAGGAGCTCCAGGACAGAGGCATCTGTCGGGAATTCGAGCAGCAGCGCAACTATATGGATGGGCGATTCGAAAAGATTGACAAACGGTTCGAAAAGGTTGACGAACGATTCGAAAAGGTTGACGAACGATTCGAGAAGGTTGACCAGCAGTTCAAAGAGATGCGCAACTATATGGATGGGCGATTTGCGGACGTCGATCGACAATTTGAAGAGATGCGGGCCAGACAGCTCAACTCCATGTGTACCAGGGCTCACGATCGGGTCCATCCTATTGCGAAGATTGAGCGTTCAGCACAATCAACCTATGTCTTTTCGATGCCTAAATACTTTCCTGTTAATGTTGGAAAATTTTGGGGATTAAAGTCGCCTGCCTGCAGTAGGTTTGGATGCTTGAACTACGTATCTTATAAGAGGATTGGCTGGCTAACACGATGAACTAGTGGGCAAGCTCACCTACCTCGTTCAATTCTACGACGTTGAAGGATATGAAGATTGGGAAAAGGATGATGGGAATTACACCATGGATGATCCCGACTTGACCGGCGATTCCAGTCAGGGAGATATCTCGTCCTTGAGCGAGGTATCACTTGAGGATGCGGTTCAACGACACCCTGACAAGGCTCTTCGAGCTTTGGCAATGAAGCTTGGATTGGTTTATAGAGAGGTAACACGGTGCATGGAAGAGATAGAGGATCGACAGCAACTTCAGGCCCTTGTGGCGGAGAAAAGGACTCGAGGGGTGGAGGATTCAGGGCTGGAGGGTTCAGGGCGACCTCCAAAGCTGGTGAAAACAGCTGTATACAACCAACCTCAACGTTCACCGTCGTTTGTGAAGTTATTACTTATGACCTTATCTGAGGAAATGCGATACCGCGCGGAGGAGACCAAAAGATCGGAATCGGAACGGGTGTATTGGGAGGACCCTGATGCATTGGAGGCACGAGCAAGAATAATAGCAAGCATGGTGTCGTCAAAACATGCGCGGGAGGGATTGTTGGAAATGGTAGAACAACTGTCGAAGTCAGGGCAGTCCGAATTGAAGCTTTCAAGAGTCAAGCAGTCAGTAGCAGAGCAGTCAGCAAAAGGATCGACAACAGTGCCTAATACACCTAGTTCGAGAAAGTTGTCGAAGGGAAGAGGCAGTCAAGCAAGTGAAGAGCGTGAAAGCGTCGCAAGGGCGAGGTCATCGGAGGCCGAGAGTAGTCCTATAAGTGAACAACAAGAATGACTGTGAGGGTAGCGGGGGTTTGAAGAGGAAATGTGGTTGAGGTGGTGTAGCGCCTGGGTCTTCGCATATAGTTCTACTTTCATAACATCTGTTAGATGACTGACTTCAATTACATGATATCTCAATTTCGTCCAGGGTCTCAACAAACACTCATTGATTGTTTGCAAGATGTACTCTCCCAATGATTTCCCGAGTTATTCGCTCGGTACGCCCTGCAACAGTCAGATGATCAGAAGAAGGTAGGCCTACGATTTTTTGCAAATCGATCGTGCTTGCATTGCAGTGGACTTCAGGCGATTTCATCAGTGCTATGATGGCTTGTTCGGCGAAAGGCCCGCCAGATGCAAAGATGGTGTGCGATGCTCGATCTCCAGAAACCCGGCAGCGATTCAAAGGGGCAATAGTGAGGGATCAGTCGGCACATGACTGGAAATGCCAGATGGACTGCAGGCGGCTTTATCGGGACCGGCAATTTTTGAATGTCTCTCAAGCAAAAGCGATGTGTCTCGATTCAAGAGATGACCAGTATTTGCGATACCGCAACTCATCCAACAAAACTCTCGCAATCTCGCATGTACGGAGTGATGGCCAAGACGGCAGACCGGACTCGACGGGTTTCAATGCTTGTATGCGCCGGCGCTACGCAGACCTGCTATATCTTTCGGCTGCGACTCGTACTGCCCGTGTATACCGACGGAGAAGCGATTACGGACCGATGCATTGGTAACATCAACCAAATCTTCGCCGAAAGCAGGGTGACTTTGGTGTGCGACCGAGATATCATAAGCATTGACATATCGAAGATGGCCATTGGGTTACGAGAATCCATTCTTGCAACGGTACTTATCTGGAAGAGCGTGGACCTTGATAGAGGCTATGCATGGTAGACAGAACATCCACCAGCTGTGCAAGAGAAACGAAGTTTTATGTTTCAAAGAGACTCTGCAGACGGTGCATGAAAAGGAACGCATCAACATGGCAATTCTTTTCTTGACCAGCCAGCATCTACTGCCACACAACTCAGAGGGTGACATTGAATTGTTCGATGGGATGGGCTCCGTCGCAACAGAGCAAGACCTGACGAACGCCCAAGGCTTTCTCAGCGTCGGCGAAGCGGCCGTCCTCCTCAGCCACCGGCACGCGACTCAAGACGGAGACGACATCGTAATCTGGAGCCTACTCGCTCATGAAAGAGCAATCAGGGACCCGGTGGAGATGTGGAGGAGCCAACTTGGTGCCAGGGCCGAGACCGGTTTCCTGCTCTCCAGCATGCCAAGAGTCCAAGGCACCAAGGCACCAAGGGCCTGGGCTGGGCTCCGTGTTGCCCGACTTTTCGGCCGCTGCAAGGGACCGACGGCATGTCCAGAAAGTTTTATCTCGCATATGAAGGAATGGACACCCGTGCGGGCGTCATCGCGTCCGAGGGATTCCGGGCCAGGTGGCTTGTGTACAGATTCTCTCCGCTACCGGCATCCTGTGCTGCGCTCCTTCCCAGCCTCGATGTGATAGCCAGTCAACGTCTACGGAGATACGGTTGGGGAGCGCTCCTGCAGCCTTGTGCGCGCCCTGGGCCATATAATGTCCTAGCTTAGTACAGGGGAAACTCCGACGGGCCTTTATTGGCATTTTTGTGGCTCAAGTGACGGGCAATGTTGGGAGTGGATCGGTGTCTATGACTGGGGTACCAGTGATGGTTTGCCTGAGTTCGAAATCGAAGACTTGTTGCTGATCTAGAACCTTTTCTGGAAGGTCGGAAAGGATATTCGGTTTTCCGCCATATGGCGCGTGAAGATTGGAGATGAAGCCTCGTACTGACGCAGAGTGGCAAGCTGCTGTAGTAACGGCGGCATCAGCTAGGAATATCCCGGCAATTGGCAATAGAGATGCTTACTGTATGTATGGCTTTGCTTGGGAGGAAATTGGAGATGGATATGGGGAGATGGGGAGGAGTGGGTAGCACGCATGTGCGGGACGGAATGGTATCAGGTTGGATGGGATGGGATGAATGAAATCAGGATGGGGAAGAGACTAAGCCTCACTTCATATCCAAACGCAAGTCCGTTAACAGGTTCAGGGACGATAGATATACTGTAGGACGGAGTTCAGTTAACAGGTAGGAGAACGTAACTACTCTGTACAGGTACCAGAATTAGCCTCAGCTGGGTAGGGGAAGGGAGGGGAGTGGAGGGTGTAAGCATGATGTGGAGGTAGTATAGTATGGTATGGTTGTTTTGCGAGGATGAGATATATGTGGCTCGGTTTACCTCTTTTGGTCTTGCGGCAGCAGATTGTCTGTCACAGCCTGACGGGCCGAGCGGCGAAGCTCGAGGGCCACTGCAATTCAGATAACACCGCAGACGGACAGATATATGAGCGGCTAGATAGCGTAATGCTGTGCTCTGCTCTGCTCTGCTCAGCGCTCCCAAGATAGAAGGCAAGATTCGAAGCCAGATCAAAAAAAACTACTCATACACAGCCACACACATATACACACCTTCCCCAGTCTCGACAAAACTAGCCGCACCCCACCACAAGAGCCCCTACCTTCTCCTGCCTCCCGTAACCTCTCTCCCCGATGTCTCAATCATCGTCGAAAATCTGGTACGTATTCTGCAGAATGGTATCGATGACGCGCACCTGCCATCCCGCGTCGGCGATGTTCGGGCCCGTATGCGAGTGCATGAGCGTTGGTCTATTTCCCATAGTATATATCATTAACTCTTTCTTCACCCACTTTCGATAGGAGGTTGTGACAAAGGCCATCAAGGCAAGAGAAAGTTAGGGAAGGTACGGGATGGCAGAGACGTACCCGAAACAGATGGCTAGATTTGCAGCATTCATCCTATTTGCTGGGGCGTGTTCTTGTACGCGGTTGAGGTGCTGTACAGAGGGATGTTAGTTGCCTTCACCTTCATCTCTGTTTCGCGTTTCTGTTGTGCGAGTGCGTGTGGTTGAGGTTGGGTGGATTGATGGGAAGGAGGGAAGGGGAGGGCTGAGACTTACGAGCGTCAAGGCGCGGAGGGTGGCATAATTAGGATCCGGCAGGCTGTTGATGATAGCATGCAGTCTGTCGCGACGCTCGATGTCGTCGTCGACTCCTATATTGATTAAATAATTAGTTGGGTCAGACAGAGAAAAGACGACCAGGGCGAGAGGAGTACGACAGGGGTACAACGTACGAGCAGCGTCGATGAACTCGGCGTAGTGTTCCGTCGTCAGCAGCGGGTCTGGGAGGTCACGGAAGAACTGTTTCAGTAAACCGGCGACGCTGTTGACGTCGTGGAAGAAATTTTCCGGGTTGCGGAAGTCGACTTTCGATGCGTCTGGCATAGATACCTTAGCAAAATTCTTATATGCTCGTTGATGGCGAATGGGATATATCTTACCGTTGTCGAACATGGCTCTGATCCTCGAGACGTGTGAAGCCGTACCGGAAAGCCGGTAAATGCCTTCGACTTCCAAGCCGAAGAGGTCGACGGCTTGGATGCATTGGTAGACGACCAATGGCACGGCAGAACCATCTCGTATAAAAAGCTCCTCTAGTGAGATGCCGAATACGGGTCTAAGGGGAGGTAGGTCGGCCGAATGTGCGGCGTTGTTCTGGAATTGTTGCGGTGATTGTGGCCGTGGAGCGGAGGAAAATTGATGTGGGGGTAACTGAGGAGCACCACCGAAGCCGCCGGGAGGGAGGTGTTGTTGTGGAGAGCCGTTGAAATCCCTTTCCGCTAGTTGTTGCGACCCTTGCGGATACCCCTGGTTGAAACCCTGACCGTATGGCGGGGCTGACTGCTGCACTGGTCCCTGCGTACCGATAGAGGGTGGAGGATGCTGAGTTAGCGGCTGTTGTGATTGACGATGCATTTGTGGAGGTGTTGTCTGCGCATTGGCCAAAGTCTAGATGCATGGTCAGATTAAGTCGAGATGCTGGTGGGTAAGCACTTACCGGATGGCGCTCGTATTTGATCTCAGCGGGTTTGGGTCCGACTTTAGATGAGAAGCTCATTATGTAGGTTTTGAAGTCCCGGTCGTTGTCAATCTGATATACGACATCACGCAGACTGCGAGGCTGGGGTGCTTGGCCATCTGCCTGGGCCTTCAACGGGCTGATGCAAAGTCCGTTACTCAACAAGAGCTTCTCATTGAACGTTGCTGTAACACTGTTAGCATATCTCGAAGCCTCTCGATTGACAAGCGTTGCCCACCAAACTTCTGCAACTGTAGGGTTACGCCAGAATCACACTCGGTAATGTAATCCTGTAGTGCCTTCACCGCTTGCGGTCGCAACGTACTCAACAACTCCTGCCTCTGACTATGTGCCGTCTGTACCTTCGAAGCATAATCCGAATCCGCGGCTTGCACCTTTCGATGGAGATCTTCTTCATGCTGAGCTGCCGACTTCGGCCCCTTCAAGCCAAAAACCCTGCCCGATTGCTTGTCGCCGGTACGCGCACGATCGTAATCCTCCGCCAAAGAATCATACTTCGCCTTTGCTTTCTCCATCGCGGATTCCGAGTCCTGCACCCTCTTCTCCGCCGACAATCCACTCTGCTTCCACTGTTTTCTCCCTCGTTCCATGTTGGACGCGAGGTCCTGCAGGTCTTCGTGCATCTGGTGCAATGACAGCGCGAACTGAATCCCATTGTCCGACATCCGCTCGTGGATCCGAGTGATCTCATCGTAGTTCTGGGCGAACGAACCCTGTCGGTTGTCTGGCCGGCGAACGGATTCGTGGGTCGTCCTGCAAAGCTTCTTGAGGCCCTGCGCATGTTCTTCCTCCAATACCGACCGCTTCTTCAGAAACGTTGCAAAGTCCTAGTAGTCATTGAGTCATTGCTACAAGGAGTCGCCGTGTCTCGGGAGCGTACTCGCGCGGATGCAATGCTTTGCTTTAGTCTGTTCAGCAACGTGTTCACACCAATCTAATGTTGCGTTAGTCTACTCAAAAACCGAGCATGAACATTTCAAGTCGTTGCCTACATCAGAGTATAGAACATCATCGACAGCCCTTGAGGTCTCGTCCACAGGCGCAGGAGGCAGAGGTGCGCCGTAGATATCTGCGTTTTCTGTTGTCCTTTCCCCGTTCGTGGTGAGTATAGAGGGAGGTTCTTCCATTGGTGGTTCTGGAAGCGGTTGATCAGACCCCTGATCGAACGACATTCTGTCAGCGTGATGCTGCTGTTGCTGCTGCTGCTGCTGTTGGTCCAAAGTCGTCGTCGAGTTCGGGCGCAGCGAAGGTTTGATGCCAGGGACAAAGGCCTGTCGTACGCGAGCTAAACACATCCCTGCAAGCCACAATCTTTACCTTTGTGGGGAAAGTTCGACACATGAAATTTCATATGCCAAAATACATCGAGATAAGGTAATGAATATTGGAACAGCAGCTGAGTAACGACTTCAGCAATTCTGTGGAGTTGCAAAGTATTGCGTTGACTTCACTCCTTGATTGTTAGAATTACGTATGTAGCAGATTTTCTGGAACGTTGCTTGCTCTGCCCTAATCAACCCCCACTTCAGAAGGATATCTACCCTACATTGAAACCCTAGCGCGCGTCACGTTTTCAAACACAAAGAGGAAAACCTACCATCACTTTTTCTTGCCATCAAGGATATCATATCGTCTTGGTTCACACCGCCTTGGATTGGGTTTTCAGAAGAGGAAGACTCGACATACTTTCCGGTCTACAAGAAGGTTTCGAAGGAGGACAACGAGCTTGACGAGCTGAATCAGGCGATCGAAGTCTGCCAACATCTGTACGGAAGTAACCAGCAATTCATCGAAGTTACAGCCAATAGGGAATCCACGTCGAGACTAGAAACGATGTTCGGCCAAACCCCGGTCCAAGACCTACAGAGAAGAAAGCCCAACCCGCCGTCAGACGCACAAACAACCATGCCCGCCGAACCAGCCCTACGCCTCCGAGGCGGCGGCGCCGACGCCAAGCGGAAAGCCGCGCGCAAGAGGAAGTTCGCGCAAACCGAGCCTGCAGTCCCCTCGAGCAAGGCGTCGGAGCAGCAGTCCAGGTCTGAAGGATCCGAGGCCGCGGATCCAAGTGCCTCAGAGCAGCAGTCGAAGAAGAGGAAGCGGACGCACGAGAAAGCGCCTGAAGCAGCGAACAACGACGACAGCAAGGCCGCCTTAACTAGCACCGAAGCCGACGAGCCGGAAGCACCAGTCGGCGAACAGCCCGCCGAAGCCGAAACAGCAGAGGCGAAACCGCAGCGCTTCATCGTCTTCATAGGTATGTCACCTCCCCTGTATCCCGCACACTGTCTCTACACCCGCATCTCACGTACCGGCAAAAGGCAACCTCCCCTTCACAGCCACCACCGACTCCATCCGCGCGCACTTCGCCAAAGTCGCGCCCGCCTCCATCCGCCACCGGACGCACAAAGAGACGGGCAAGTCGAAAGGTTTCGCGTTCCTCGAGTTCGCCGGCTACGATCGCATGAAGACGTGTCTGAAGCTGTACCACCACTCGAGTTTCGAGGACGGCGTCAGTGCTGCCAGGAAGATCAATGTGGAACTGACGTGAGTGGCTCTCGTCTCTCGTGCGGGTCTTGGGTGTTGTCTTTTGGACCGGAGCGTGGGTGATTTACGTCCTGAATTGCTGATGGCTTGCGCGTGTAGGGCTGGTGGTGGGGGCGCGAAGAGTAAGGAGCGGAGAGAGAAGTTGCAGACGAAGAATGAGAAGCTGAATGAGGAGAGGAAGAGGAGGGCGTTGGAGGAGGAGAAGGCGAATAGGAAGGCAGGTAGGGAAGGTGGGAAGGCTGCCGGTGCGGGTGAAGGTGTAGGTGCAGATGCAGACGATGCTGGGGATGTGCATCCTAGTCGGAGGGCAAGGGTTCCGAAAGGGTAGTGTAAAGACTGCAATGTGCATCAATTTTGGTGCCTTCGACACGCGTTGGTCGTAGTGCAGCACATCAATTACGTTGTTTCCCCGAGAAGGACTCTATAATCAAAATGGCTGCGTTGAAGTCATATCTACAGAAACAGATTTGCGCCTTGCTACTGACCCCTCGCTGAGATCCACGTGAAAATGCTTCTCGAGTACTGCTTTAGTACTGAAGGTAGAACGTAAGCTCCCATGTGAGAAAGAATGGTCGGGCTCTGTCGGTCGCAGGTCAAGAACCCTTCCTAAATCACCCCGGCACGGTCCCGATCGAATTTGCCGTGAATGATAGATGGTTTCCGTTATTTGTCGGATGTGTGGGTTGCTGATATGGCTTATAGGATTCTACACCTTGTCTTTTTGACCTTCGGAGCAGGCCTTGGACTTAAGACAGCTCTACCAACAATCGTGAGACTGGTTCGGAATTTATCATCGAGGATCTCACCTAATTGCTTCATCGAATACACTCTTCAAGTTCCGTTGCGTTAAAGCCGAGCACTCAAGGTATTTCTGTGCTTTGATTTCCCTGGAGACAGCTAACGCTTGCTCATATGACACAGGCTCCATTCTCTTTGCACGGAGTCCTTCGAGAGTGGCTCTATCTTCTCTAAGGTCGAGTTTTGTTCCTACCAGGATGATTGGAACATTAGGTGCATGGTGTTCGATCTCTGGGAACCACTTTTGTTGGAGGTTAGCTAACCATAAGCGCCTCCATCCCTTGGAAGAAATACCTTGGCCTTGACGTTGTCAAAAGATGGTGGGCTGACGATCGAAAAGCAGATGAGAAACACATCGGTCTGAGGGTAGGAAAGTGGCCGAAGTCGATCGTAGTCTTCTTGTCCAGCAGTATCCCAAAGTCCTAGGCTGATCGGTTTCCCGTCGACCATCACACTCGCTGAGTAGTTGTCGAACCTACTCTATCAGCCTTGGTCTGTATGGGCGAAGGACAGAGGCTTACACTGTGGGGATATATTCCCCTGGGAAGGCGTTGGTAGTGTATGATATGAGCAGGCATGTCTGCAGGAACATGTGAGCGGATGGTATAACCTCAAGTGATGTCGAGGTAGGTCTACCTTTCCAACAGCACCGTCTCCTGTGACCACACACTATTCACATATTCACGGTCAGCCAGTTTGATCCTCAATAACTCTCACTAGGTTGATATGCTCACCTTCAGCGATTGGGTAGCTGGCGCGGCCGCCATTATGATGGATTTTATGGGTGTCCGGAAGGTTTCCTTGTATGCAAGATGAAGCTGGAGATAATTAAAAGTGCTCGGCAACCTGCATGAAGGTTAGGTCACATTACTCGGCGGCTGGCGGTTACAGGCTTACCTTTATAGCGAAGCCTGAGAGCTTATACGACCTCTGAAATGTCCGATCCGCTGATGATGTTATGTGATGTTGAAGAGCCTGCTGCTGTATGGGCAAAGGGTATCTTGTTATGCCAAGAGCAGGGCAAAGGAGCTATCTGAAGCTTGATACGGTGGAGCAAAGACCCGAATATCTCAATGAGAGACGGCAGCGCTGGAAGGATCCTTGCTTCGACTCTGAGTGTTTATGAGGGAGGCAATGCACAGTCACGGGCGCTTCCAGGATGGGTGAATGTAAGGGAGGTGGAGTGGTGGGGGCTCAAGTGGAGCGTTGAGTCGTCGCCTTAATCCTTCCGAGATCTTAACGCGCTTGTTATCTGGGGTCCAACTCATGGGGTCAAGCGGTCTTGGGACGCTACGGAGCCTTAGTGCCGAATCGCTTGGTAGGCCGCTTAGTAGGCCAATGACAATTTGAGAAGCAGCGGCCCCGAAGATCAGAGCCCGAGCGACCTGGTCTTTGCACCGACACTGGAAGTTTGCCAGTACCTACCTAAGTAACAACACAACATGCATTTACAACCAGAATTAACACTGCAGGTTACCGTGATGAGGTGACCCCCTACAGAATCCCTTTATTTGTGAGACAAAATTGGAATAGCACCAAGACAAGTTACAAACACTTCCTCTAATCGTTCCATTATGTTATGATCTATCTAGTAAACACCCGTTTCTCCTTGCTTAAGCCCTAAGAAGCCGTGCAAGGAAGAGCTGCAGCTGCTGAGATTGTAGAGTACCGACATTGATGCTGCTAGTACCCCTATAATACCATAATACCATAAGAACCTTCCTTACTCTTCATGAGAATCCCCATCTAGTCGGTAAAAAGGAGAAGAAGAGCTGGTCATGCTAGCGGACAGTGTGGGAAAAAATGATTAGATGGTTAGCAAGCTTTGAAACGTAAAGCAAGAGACGAAGGAAGCTAGACAGGCTTTTCTATATCTCCAACATCCCACACTAGCTCTCCAACCCTTATGCCATCAAGTAAGCTCTTGCTAGGTAAGATGCGCTTTATCTGGTTTGGATAGGAATTCTTATGACAATGACTGAAAAATATCCTTAACGAAGAGCCGGAAAATAACTCCGCCGACGGGACAGGGACTTCGAAGATATGTTAAATCGTTTTTGGGGAATCGTACAGAGGATCGGTGTGATCGGCGGGTACACTGGCAGACGGCGACTTGGTAATCGTTGGTTGAGGTTTTTCATCGTAGGTAGAGTACGCTGTGGCGGTTCGAGTTGGATGAGCGTATGCCGATCCCAACGCACTCCCAGCTCGGCGGTAGACGGAGTGACGTGCGGAGACCGAGCCGTGGCCAGAAGCGTAACCAGCTTGGTGGTTCTGGCGCTTGCGTAGGTGTTGACGAATAAGAGGTGGAGCGATGGTTTCATTGTCCAAGGCGTTCATCGGGCATTGCGCGAGTGCGTAGTGGAGAGCAGATCCGAAGACAGTAGTTTGACATTGGGAATAGAGGCATTGGTATACAGCCTAGAAAAACGATCAGTTCATAATTGCCATGAAACGCGATGCCCTGACCAATGGCGTGTATGCGCGAGACTCACACTCTGAAAGTCCGCGTCCTCACAGAAGCACTTGGTCTCGTTCGTGCAGTTACTGACGAACTTCGAGTTGGCCCAGCACTTTTGCCCACAGTCTGCTTCACAGTTAGCACAGTACAACGCGTCTAAGGGTTGCATGGTAAACCATCAAGTACATACCAGGAGCAGAAGATTCACGGATGCCTCCGGCAATCTGGATTATGCCAAGACCGCCAAGTAACATGGCAAGCTTTATGATTTGCATGGTGACAAGCGTGATGTGTTTGAGTTGAACGCGTTAGAAGGGATTGGGAATTGTCAGGCAAGATATGGGCGGATCTTGAGTCGGAAACGACAGACTTGGAACTTCAATCACAGCTAGAAAGACAAGATGTTTGCAAGTAGATCGAGAGTCCGCCACGTTGAAAGCTTGAGTGATAAGGAGCTGCCAGAAGTAGACCAAGCGAGGCTATTTAAAGATCAGTTGCAATCACTCTTGCTCGAAGGAGTAACCGAAAGAAACGGAAGTTGAGTTCTCGCTTGTTGGGTGTTGGGAAATTGCCCTAAGCTTGGACTCCTTCGGACCTTTCCCGTTCAATGGGTGCTATATTCACTTCCAAGGTTGGACCAATTCAAGCAAGACCAACGGGCAACCACCCCCAGACTACGCCTTCATATGTTTCACAGTCATAGCACAGCATTTCCATACTCGAGGAGCAAAGCGAAGCAGTTCGCCTTCAGTAAACGAGTATATCTACTCTGTTCGAGGGGCTGCCATATCGATCTTTGAGGCCATTGCGATTCAAGAATTGCATAAGTGGTACCTGCGTCTCTTTCATATCCAGAATACCTCGTTTCTTCTGGTCAATGTGTGAGCCGTCGATGATGATCCGCTCGAGCTTCTCCAGGGACAAAGCGTCTGCACCAGTCAGCATGGCTTATGACTAAGATCGTGCTTCAAAAAGCACAACTACGCTCGCTGAGCGTACCATTATCCAGCAGATCTGTCAGTCTTGTAGGAGTCCCTACCGCGATTCCCATCCTGATTCTTTGTCAGCGGAGAAAGGTGTGTATGAAGGGTTACGTGACTCGTATCTACCTTGTACTTTTAACGAATTGAATGGCGTCCTTGAGCTTGATGTGCTTTGCAAAAAGCTTAGCAACAGTCGCGTCTTTGGTTTGAAACGTCCGCAGAGCTCTGGTGCAGCATCTCAGTATCGCATACAACCGGTATCTCTTGCATATTTATTGGTACCTCGTCAAGTCCGCAGCCCTTAAGCCGGCTCCTGTCACCACAATCGTATGAGGGGCTCCCTTGAGTTTCGAGGCCGTTGAGAGGCGTTTGCCTTGTCCAGAAGATGCGGCATAATGATCGAGAAAGTCCGGGAGGCTGCTGAGATTTCTAGGCCTGTCCCAACTGCTCGTGTCTAGGAACGCTTTCTCTGCATCGTCAATCTAACGATAAGCGCTTACTCAGACATAGACGCTGTAAAGACTCTGACGAGTACAGAGATTGGCCTACCAGGAATATGTCTATCCTCCAGTTCAACTAGACTTAGATCTCCACTGAAGCGCTTGGTCCGTTGCGCCACGTAATCAGCAACCAGTTGGCTATCCATCCTCCCAATTGCGGTATTGAGTCCTAGCTCGAGATCCAAGTCGCCATCCTCAGCGGCGTCAGCTTTCCTCTTCTTCTTTCGCTTGACGGTTTTTTCCACCGCGGTGCTAGATTTTGCATCTCTCTTCCGTTTCTTCGATACACCAGGAGAGGGAGATAGTGAAGAGGGCCTGTCAAGCATTTCGGTAGCGCTTTCTGTCTCTGATACTGCCATAGGAAAGTTTCGAATTGATTAGTGTTGTAGAGTAGTCTGTGAGGAACATACATAACAAACGTTCTTGAAGTTGAGATGCATATCTTGAAGATCTAGGCTGAAAGTGGGCTAAGTCTCCCACGTGCATGACGCTACGCTAATGTTAGCGCCGGGTCTTTAAAGCTTAATCCATGTTTATCGACTGCCTGCTCTTAAGCATGCAGCAGACAACGCGACAACTGCCTCTGACGGAACGATACCCTTGCTCACATGTCGGCAGCAATACCAGGACGGTCTACAAGAAGGAGGAGGCTGTCTGTAGGGCCACGAACTGAGGACAACCACCCTACGTCAAGAGACGCGTCCCGTAGCGCACGCGTTACACCCCACAACTCGAAGGAAGCTCCGGTATTGGATAAGAGCACAGAGGGAACGCCTTTCGAGACTGTTAGTGATTCTTTGGCTCATCGGGCTGGGTGGTGCTGATTTCATCTCAGCTTCGTCAACTAGCTGGGCGCATCCAGAAGCCCTTCACCCCTCTGCGACGCGCGGTTAGTGCTGAGCCATCATCAATACATAATGGTACATCACAAGCTCGAGGTCCAGCTTCGCAAGCCCGCACTCCCAGACCAGGAGCTCTATCCAAAGTTATACCCAGTAGACGTGGCGCTCCAACAACACCACATGCAATCCGAGCTCTTCAGCAGCGGCGTGCTGCAGCCCTCACGCCCGGTCGAGATAGACGGCGCAGTGGGCGCATGCAGAGGGAGACACCAAGGGATACATTGAGGCAGCTGAGCAGGAGTGAGTCACAAGGGCAAGCTCAATCCACTCTGTTCCAGCATTGACATCAGGGAGCTTCAAGTTCTAGCCCGTACCACCAAGCCTACTGAGCCTTCACCTCAAGTGCAGCAACCAAGAGCGACGAGAGGAAACTTATTATCGGAAGAAGAACCCTTCGAGCGCGATCCTGATTTGCCAAGACCGAGGTTGTCTATGCCGATTGATGATGACGATGACGATGACAGCTTCCAATTAGCCCCGCCTCGACTATCTGAACCTTTGCAGGACGACAATTATACTCAGCGATCTATCGAAGCGCCAAGAAGAGCCATAAGTGAACAACCAGCCAACAGGATCGGCAGGGAAAGTTTTGGGGTTCTCCGATTGAGTGATCGCTTCGCCGACATCAATGAGCTAGGTTCAGACATTGTTACAGATCCAGGAAACGACGAGGATGCTGGTCTGGACTTTGACGAGCAAGACTATGATATAGATCACTCAGCTTCTGCTGGGATGAATTTTTTCGAGTGCGTTCCAAGAATCCCTGGT
Organism: Acarospora socialis; assembly: GCA_025617375.2. Classification (NCBI taxonomy): domain Eukaryota; kingdom Fungi; phylum Ascomycota; class Lecanoromycetes; order Acarosporales; family Acarosporaceae; genus Acarospora; species Acarospora socialis. The sequence goes on from JAMYGW020000012.1 coordinate 1,148,954, forward strand.
GACCAGCTTTTCTTAACGATCCTCTAGGGGCGACACGCTGGATTTGCGGCGTGCTTTCCTTGAAGAAGCCTCGCGGCGTAATCGTCAAAGCGACATTCGTCCCTCGTCAGTTGCTGCTGATGACGACGATGAGCCAACCTTTGCTTTCGACATCCCGGTTCCAGCTCGCGACACAACCTCTTCTCCTCGTCCCGAAATGGATGGTGATATATCGGATGCGCAACCTCCAAGAGCACCAATCGACAGTAAAGCGCTTAGACCACAGGGCAATAAGACAGGAACGAAGAGAAGCAAAGAGCAGAAGGTCTCACGATTTGGGATAGCATATCCATCGCTACCTGTCGGCGTTGTGAAGAAGCTGGCCTCCACCTTTGCGCGATCAAGTGGGAATGGCAAGTCGAAAATCGACAAAGATACCATAGCTGCCATCATGCAGGCGACCGACTGGTTCTTAGAGCAAGCTGCGGACGATTTGGGGACTTATGCTAAGCATGCCGGAAGAAAGACAATCGATGAATCAGATATCATCACATTGATGAAAAGGTTCGTTTCTTCAAAGTGTTTGGATCTCGGGCTTAATTCCGGGTTTCATTAGTCGACGCGGATACTGACTGCCTGTAGGCAGCGGCTGCTAAACGCCAACACAACTCCGTTTTCCTTAGCCCAGAGATACCTCCCAAGAGAGTTGATACAGGACATCCGCATGGCCCCGCCACCCAAATCCCGCGCGAGAAAAACAAAGCGGCTGGATCCTGTCGAAGAAGAACCCGAGGACGAATGATGGTATCACGTTGGCGTACTTCTTACCACTCCTTATTCTGCCGAACCCGTCGAGCGATGTCTGACGGCGGCTTGCGTACAACCATCCAGAGCATAACCGTAGTGGCAGCACATAAGGCGTACCTGGAATGGTCATGAGTACAAGGCGTCTTGAAACCAGGTTTTGCGGGCGTTGCATGGTTACTCACCATGTAAAGATATATTGTGTGTGATTATTTCTCAGATTGACTTCCGCAGGTCTACCGATAGGAATGCCCTTGGCTTCTCGGTCATATGCCTTGAGGAGGTCCGGCTCTAAACCTCACATCAGCGTTATCTTTCGAGGATTTTGACGCTCCTTACCCATGGTTTCTTCGATCCACACAGGTTGACTTCCAGTAATCCGCGCCATTTGCTGCACGTCAGGAAAGTAGAACTCTCCCAGCTCCGGCCTATTATCCGGCGTGAACATGTTCTTTTTCCAAGGCTCTCTTAGCAACCCTTCCACTGTGACCTCGCCCATCGGCAGCCCTTCCCTCCTGTCCGCCTGCCTCTTCAGCTTCTTCGGTATCCAGCCCCTATTCACCAAGATCGTACTTCCCCGCCCATCCCTCTCAAGCGGAGTCACCACCAAATACCCGTCATTGCCATCACGTATGCGCGGCCCAATCAGCATCTCCTGGTCGTGTCGAAAGTGCCCCGTAGCGTACACTCTCCGGTAGTCGAACTCTGCAATGGCGTCCGGGTCGATCTGTGGCGGTAATGGTAAGGGCGGCCGGACGAGGCGGTCTTCGAGTCTGGCGATCAGTTTCGTCTTCCACCCCAGCCGTTGGACCTGCCAGCTTCCTAGGGCAAACGCGGTGATGGGAATGAGAGCTGAGGATTGTCAGCTCGGTTACGGTGGATCTTTCTACGGCGGGTAGCTTCACCAAGTATTATGAGGCCAGGGCCATGTCTGTTGCCTGTCTTTACGAGGTTCGGTGGGTTGTCGACTATGGATGTGAAGTTGGGATCCTCCGCCGGTATGTGGGCGAATCGCCGCTGTATTGGTGGAGACGGTCGTCCGCATTTTGGGCATGATGACTGCCGGAGATAACTTCGTAATATTGATCCATTGCTGATCCGCGAAGATCTAGCAGACCGTCCCACGAAAGTAACCCAGGCGTTCATATTACACAGTACCTTATATACATCACGGTTCTGACCGCAAATGGTCCGGGTACGATATAGAGAAAATATACGGTTGCGCATTGGAATTTTTGCGCAGTTCTGGAGTTATGTAGGCCGAGATTATTCCTTAGGTCATCCGTGTCCTTGGTTCCTGTACATCTCAATATGTTTTTCGAAGGTGATCTGCAGAGTGGTATTGCTCTCGCTATACGAGACACTAAGCTTGTAGCATGTCTTGTAAGGGGTGAGGACTCTATTGGCGTGCAGCAAGGGTTGTGCTTCGCTGACCACCTTGGCGGAAGCTAGATGACGGGGAAGAGAGCTCAAGATGGGAGGATTCATATCTCCAAGACGATGAGGTAAGACCGAAGGCGATCTAGTGTGAGCAAAGGTGCTGACCTTCTTTAGATAGCTCCTCTTCTCCAATCAAAGAGTGTCCTTCTCCGCCTCAATTTCGGGTCCCAGGAAGCTGGATATCTCTCTGCATTCTGCCCTATCAGCAAGCCACCAACGCTAGTCATCATACAGTATGTAGCTTGGACGGTTCTAAAATTGTTCTGATCCTCAGCGTTAAGACCATCTCAGTAACGGACAATTACGAGAGTACCTCGCAGCAGGCATAACGCAGGATGAGCTCAAGCAACGATTGAAAGCCGCCCTAACCGACCAGAGGACGGTTACAACTTCTCAACCTTCCCAAGCCCCATCCAACGCTCCTTCTCAGCCGCCAGTCTCCACTAGCACACAACATGCTCCGACTATTCAAGCACCAATCCAAACGCTCGCCCCCGCAGAAAGCACTGCCACAAACTCAACAGTACGCGATCTCCTCCAAGAGCGCAGAGACCGTCTCGAAGCAGATAAGAAGCGTCAAGACGCTGCTGAAAAAGCAGACCGTCAAGCAAAAGCCAAAGCCCGGCGCGATGAGGCCGAATCCCAAGCCGCTGCAGCGTCGCCCGGCTCGTCCCAATCGCAAGGGTTAACTTACGCCCAACAGCAACGCAAAAGACAACAAGAAGCCCGCCAAGAGCGCGAAAGGATCGTGCGGCAAATCGAAGCCGACAAGGCAGACCGACGAGAACGTGAAGAACGGCGTCGAGCGCTTGCGAGAGCCGAAGCGGCGGCCGAAGCCGGGAGCTCAGATGGCGCAGACGGCCTCGTTGACAAGCAGCTAGCGAGTGAAGATGCTCGAAGACAAACGTCAACGCGGCCGTCATCGTCGAAGGACTGCGCGGTGCAAGTCCGCCTCCTAGACGGCAGTACCATCCGCTCACGCTTCCCTTCCGACCACACCCTGCGAACACACGTCCGCGTCTGGATCGACGAGCAGCGCTCCGACGGCGATATACCCTACACCTTCAAGCAGATCCTAGCGCCGAAACCTAACCGAGCCATCACCATCTCCGAAGAGGAGGAGTCACTGCAAGATCTAGGACTCACGCCGAGCGCTACCTTGGTCATGGTACCAGTGCAGGGCTCTATTGCGGCTTATGGGAGCGGTGGGCCGGGGCTACTGTCGAGGGGCTTATCGGCGGGGTACGGACTCGTGTCTGGAGGTGTGGGCGTGGTTACGGGCGCATTGGGGGCAGTTTTGGGTGTTGGTCAATCTCCGCAGCCGGCAAATACGCCTCCAGTGTCGTCGCCTGGCGACGCTCGGAGTCTACATTCTACGCCACCGTCGACGGCCGGCGGCATCAATGTTAGGACTTTGAGGGATCAGCAGACGGGGATTGATGATCATCAGTTTTATAACGGTAATCAGGTACGTCACGGGCGTCCCTGAAGGGATTGTTGACGTACTGTCTCTAATTTTTGGCAGCTTAACTTTGAGCCACGGAAGGATCAGGATGACAAGAGGGATTAGAGGCGGGGGGATTCAGAATGTCTGGGATATTTAGCATGGAGTTAGCGCATCATGTCCTCGATAGATTCACTTGTTCATACCACCCGAGTCATAGAAATGAAACGGCGGACAGATCTTCCGTGTTCAAATGAGTAGAGTTGGCCCAATACTCGCACTGTGATGCTTCTACTTCCACCATGGCAAGGTAATACTATGCAACCCATGCTATTCTTTTTCCCGATCTATACACATCTCCCCATTCTACAAAAATCTTCACCACATCGACAACCACCCCCTCTAGTACTGACTGGCAGCCGCCTGACAAGCTTTCTACAATCCACACCCGTCAGCATACGCCTCCCAAACCCCATGTCATCCCACCTCATCCTAGGAACCAGACACTGGACATCAGGTTAAACTCACCAACTGATCCAAATACCACCCACAAATCTGCATATTCCCGCCATTCTCATCCAAGCACTTCGTGAACTGCTTCGCATCGACCTCGCAGTTCCTCGCCCCCCACTCATTCCCGCTCGTCTGCGCCGTATCGCCATACGCATTCGTCGCCGCAGCCGTATCCGCCTGCTGGGCCTCGGCCGGCGCAGACGCCGACGAGCCACCGCCGAAGAAACCGCCGATCGCGTGCCCAATCGAGGATCCGACTGCTACTCCCCTATACCCCCGATCACTCACGTCAGCCGCCATTCGAAGACCCGAAACGTAGTATAGCTTTTTTTTGGGAAAGAAAGGGAACTCTAAACGAGCCTCAGGGCGGAAGGGAAGGGAAGGGGAGGGAACTCACGCAGCGGTGCTGGCCATCTGCCCGAACAAGCCGGGACTCTGACCCTGCGCCTGTTGGGCCGGGGGACGGGCTTGCTGCGTCGTGGCCGGCGGATGCGCGGCCGTGCTGGAGGGGCGGTTTTGTGGTTGCGGTGGCGTGACGTGCGGTCGGGCTGGGGCCGCGGTGGGTCGGGTGGGTGCGCTGCGGGCGGGAGCGGCGGCGCCGCGGCGTTGACGGGGCATGGTGGATGAGTTTGAAGTTGAGGGTTGGTGGTTTTAGAGGTTGGTCTGTGTTTGAGAGTGGAATTGGAGAAGGAGATTGATAGAGGAAGGTCGAGAAAGGACCCGAGGCTTTTAGCGTGGTTTGGGGGAGAGTTCTTATTGGCTACGTTGTGCGAGCTCTACGGTTATGCAAATGACCGCTTATGAAAGGGGCTCATGATGTGTGATTAATCTACTTTTTGAATGAGATGGAGGATGGATACGTGCAATGGTTATAGAGAGTCCTGAGCGCTGTGGTTCAGCCTTGCCTGATCCGCTATGGACAATTCACGAATCTGCAGCTAATTGCCCCGAATAACACTGAGTGAGCAGTATCTTGTAGAAAGCGGACCTGAAGTAGAGCTTTTTGAAGAATTCATTGCCACATCGCGGTCAAGTAAAAGTTCTATCACGATCCGTTACTCTGTCCTTCAGCAGCTCGCTTTTCCCGCCTCCGCTCGAGCCTCTTCGTTCTCGAATTCCCCCTGCACCGCTTCGGCAGAGGCCCCTTGAGGAGAGCTTGGAACGCTGCACTATGACCTAAAGGAGGCTGACTCATTTTCGAAGAGAGTATCATTTCTGGGACTGAAGTCAGACAATCACTGCGTCAGAATCATGACGGGTTGTCTAACCTTCTTCTGCGGCGTCTGCGCCGTCCTGCTGCTCCTGCCTTTTCCTTCTCTTGCTCTTTGACTTCTTTTTGACGATTTCTGCAACCTCAGCTGCTCCTACCTCTAAGCCCGCCGCTTTTGCAGTTTGTATCTCGTCCCTACGTCTTCTTTCTATTCGATTCCTTTTCTTCTTAGGTGGTTTGTGGGTCGTTGCTGTTTCCGGTGTGGCCAATTCAGTCTCTACCGGCTCAGGAACTGCGTCTTCGGACTCTGAGTCAGAGCTGCTGCTGCTGCTGCTCGAGGAAGATTTTGTGCTGGTGGGAGGCACCTCGTCCATGTCATCGACTTTGCGTTTCTTCGAGACCTGCTGGAATCTTATATGTGCTCTGGCCTGTTCTTTCGCCATCTGCTCCGCGCGTTGCAGGTCATACTTGTCATTCCCCGCCTGCACCAGGGTCAGAGCTGGTATGTCTGGGATCTGGTTTCACGTACAAGTGCATGTTTGATGATCCTTCCTGCCGCCGATTTGTCTAGAGTTAAGTTATCCCTCTTCACTTCGCCAGACTCTGCAATCTTGATCTTTTCGAAATATTGCTTTAACCTCGTCAACTCTCGGAAGACGAGATGTTCTTTGGCATTTACGCCATTAAGTCGTAGAAAAGCTATAGACTCTGTTACTAACGTCCTCCCAAGATCATGAGTTTGCTTACAGAATAGGATTGATTCTATGGCATACGTGGTTGAAACATAAAGCTTTGCTCTGTCCAACAATGGGAGCTTGGCAGCAGTCTCTGATAGAGGAGCTTTGAGGAGAGGTTCAAGAGTGTCTTCTAAATCATCTATGTTATCGTCGAGCTGCTCCAGCAGCGGACTTAGATCAATGGTATCCATAACATCAGAGAGTTATTCGTATTTGTTCTTCTGCCTGCGATTTGAATTGAAGACAGTAAGGTGTTCGATGAACGCCGAAAAGTTATGCACGGTTGAACTCTAAGTTTATGTAAACCGAGCTAGCGGTGAAGCTTCGAAGGTCTTTGACGTATTGACTTCAGACCTCATTCATGATGCCAGTATAACTCGGAAGGTCAACGCAGATCGAGGACGTCAACCTTTATCTCATATGACAGTTATGCTGGTACGATAGAAAGGTATCACCCTCACCACGGTGGAGGTCTCAACCTGTCTCCAATTCGATACCCACATCCGCTGTTGCGGGTGCTGGGCGAGGCACCGCGCCGGCTTGCCAGATGCATACTCGATGAAAATACTGGGGGCCGTGGGGCCTTGCTCATACTTCCCAGCCACCGGATGAATCATTCGTGGCCTCGACAAGAATACGGAGAGGAAGACGTGCCAGAGGAGTTTACGATTCGACGAGTGACGCCACGGGAACGGCAGTCTCGTAATCGAGAATATGAAGAGGACGACGAGCCAGAGGATTCTAGTATTAGCCAAGACCAACCACGGCGATTTCAGAGCCGTAGTGTAGATCGTCGGATCTATATTCTGGGCACAGGCAACATTGGCAATCTCGTGGCGCATGCCTTGAGCCGTATACCAAGCCGACCACCAATCACCCTCCTATTCCACAAGCCGGCGCTACTGGGGACATGGAACGCGCAAGGACGATCTATCGAGCTCATCACCAATGGACTCTCGGAGAGAGGCGGGCCATTTGACGTAGAACTCGCCTTACCAGAAAGAACAATCAACCCGCTCTCCGAAAGCGACGAAGCAGCAACGGAGGGCGCCAATGAAGGCAGTCCCATCAACAACGTCATCGTCACTGTCAAAGCGCCTCAGACGATATCAGCGCTTACGGCCATCAAAGACCGCCTCACGCGGCGATCGACTATCGTCTTCCTCCAAAACGGCATGGGCACCGTCGACGAAGTCAACGAGAAGCTCTTCCCCGACGTTGACACCCGACCAAACTACATGCTCGGCATCATCACCCACGGCGTCAACTCCGAACGACCCTTCTCCGCCATCCACGCCGGTATGGGCACCACCGCCCTCGGCTACCTCTCCCGCCATCCCCTCCCCTCCACCCATCAAGACGGCTACAGACTCCCACAGGAAATGCCCAAGACGGCCCGCTATCTCCTCCGCACCCTCACACGCACGCCACTCCTCGCCGCCGTCGGCTTCTCCCAGACCGACCTCATCCAACTGCAACTCGAGAAACTGGCCATCAACGCCATCGTCAATCCGCTGACCGTCATGCTCGACAGCAAGAACGGCGACGTCTTCTCCAACTTCGCCATGACGCGCGTCATGCGTCTCCTGCTCTCCGAGATCTCGCTCGTCATCCGCTCGCTGCCAGAACTCCAAGGCGTGCCGAACGTGCGCATGCGTTTCTCGCCCAGCAGGCTGGAGTCGTTGGCTGTATCGGTGATGGGCAAGACTAGCGAGAATATCAGCTCGATGCTACAGGATGTGCGGAAGGGGAAGCAGACGGAGATTGACTACATTAACGGATATATCGTGAGGAGGGGCGAGGAGATGGGGATCAAGTGCGTGATGAATTATATGCTGCTGCAGCTCGTCAAGGGGAAGCAGCAGATGATCAATCGCCGCATCGACGATTACGTGCCGATTGTCAATGCTGGCGCTCGGAGACGGTGAGAAGCCCTAGTTCGGTCTGTCACTGTATCCGGTGGGTCTCTGTGACTTGTGACGGAGTACATTGGCGTTGTCCATGTGATCAACTTCAGATTCAGTTCGCTTCCAGCATGTATATAGGAGTGCGTCGTGGAGCCGATTATACTATAAAGTTCGCGCAATGAAGTACATCGTCGTTCTGTGCATTCTGCTCATACCTGTTTCGCATATTATACACAGCATATGTTAAACTTATCTCCAGCGTATGAACAAATACCACCTTTTCCTTCCCTTCCCCTCCTCAACCTCCATCCCCCAACTCCTCCCCTATATTCAAACTCCCCCTCACGCCTTCCAACATATCCCGAATCTGCACCCACCTCCTCACCACCACCTCCCTCACGCCTATATCCCGGTCCCCTTCCTCCTCCTCCTCATCCATCCCACTCGCGCTTCCATCTTCCTTTCTCCTGTCCCTACTAAACCTCCTCACCACCCCTTCCGCCTCCCGCAAACCCACCCCAAGCACGAACTTCCACACCCACGCATCCGCATCCCTTTCTTCCCTCTCGCGTACAGCGCGCGGTAGTTCTGCGTCACGACCAGCGACGTAGAGCTGCCAATGCTGGGTACTGAGCGTCTGCGTGCGGATGGCGACTTGTGTTCTGTGGCAGAGGCCGTGGTGGGTGAGGGTGTAGTTCCTATGAGCGGTGTGGTCAATGCCGGTGTTGAGGGTTGGTGGGTTGGGGGAGGGAGCGGGAAAAGAGAGGTAACGAAAAGGGAAAGGAAAAGGGAAAGGGGGACGATACCCTAAATACCCAGCCTCTTCGAGGAGAGCTCTGTGGTGCGACGGTAGGCGGGGAAGCAGGAGGGTGTCGAGGGATAAGGCGTCGGAGCTGTTCTGGGAGAGGATGAAGCCGTCTGTTCAAGATGTTCAGCGTATGCAGCGTCAGGTTTCAGGAACCGGTAAGAGCTTTGCGAAAGGAACGAGTAACAGACATTCGGTCAGGAGGAAGTCATTGCTATGGTTCCCGTACGAAACGTAGATCTCCTCGCCCGGTTCTGCCCGGCTTTATATCAGCTATCAGCCGCTCAGTCAGCAACGGAAATGGGAAAAGGGAAAGATACCGTATGCTTTCCGGCTCGTTATCGTATAGCTGCCGTCGAAGGACGAGACGTCACACTACCCTGCCTTTTCAGCAATTTGAGACGCGTACTTTGTGGGGAGAGTACTGACCCACCCCCTCATCGGCGTTGGCATGATTGAAGTAATCTGCGAACGGACATAATGCCATACGGTCTTCTCTGGGCGTCTTTTCCTTCTTCATTCCTGGCAATTCATGGTAGAAGGTGCGGGTGTTGACGAGGAGCCAGTAGTACATGTATCTCTCTCTGTCGGCGTCAGGGATGACGGATGAGACTTTCGTCCAGCCCTTTTCGAACCTCGTCTTTTGCTTTGCTAGGAGACCGCTGTCCGGGGCGGGGAGTGAGTTGTGCGGAATGACTGTGCTCCATTGACCGCTTATATCTGGTGGAAGGGGGCAAGAAGTGAGTCTTGATAATCTCCGTCCCTGGTTCTGATTGTTGGACTCCACGGTGTTACTCGTAGTAGGCGACCACATGATTGGCATCGACTCTTCAAAATCTCCCGGAGAAGGCCAGGTAGCCGTCCACGGGCGGTAGCGATCAAGATCCTCCGCATCCCCAAAGGCGAGAAAGGAGGCCAGGAGTCCGTGGACGGTGATGCCGTCATGACGGCGTTTGAAAGACGCCGGAACAGAGTCAACAGTCAGCAGCGTTAAAAATGGAACTTTCACAAGTTCTTCTCCTGTCTAGAACGGTCCGCATAAGTAAATGTCTGTGGGGGTATGTACAACACTTAAGAGAAGGGAGCGACCTTGACTTTGCGTGTCGAAGCTAGTCCTAGGCCTCGACCGGGGAATTTAGCAGGCGCAACGCCATTTATCTTGACTCCTTGTCCTTGAGCCCAGTTTGTGAAAGCTTCGTGGATGTTTCCTGGTGGCAGAGCTTCGCCGATCATGACTGCCAAAAACCCTAAGATATTGCCCTAACTGAGGTATGGGCTGATCTTTCGACTATATCTCCAACTGTTGCTATTCGCAAGCGTACAAACAGCTATTATGGCCTTTCACTTGTTCATTCTCCATACGACGATGTCATTCTATCTCATCAACTGATATGTATCGTAGAGTTTTCTTACTGAGGCGATAAATATATTCCGGTACATCAGAGTCACCAAGAGCGCACTGAAGCTCATACGAACTAATGACTGTATAACTACTCATTGTCATCCTACCACAATACACACCCACCTCAATGCTACTCAAGCCACTCCCGCTCACAGCCAACCTCCTCCGCTATCATTCTTCCCTCCGACTCTCCTTAGCTCTCCACACGCGACCTTTCTCCGTCCTCAACCGCCCCCCACCAAACTACGAAGGCCATGTCCCACTCACCACCCTCGAGCGCGGCGTTCTCGCCATCGGCTCAGCAATAGGCTCACTCATCAATCCGCGACGAGGAGGTACCTACCCACCCCGTCCACCCTCTAAACCTCCACTCCCACCAGTAACTAACAAGACCCCTTTCCCACCCCAGACCTAATCGCGGCCCTCGGCGAAGCGACCGCAACCCCCTACTTCATCTACCGACTCCACGCCGCCATGCTCTCGTCTCCTACAGGCCGCCGCATCCTGCGCGACCGCCCGCGCATAACCTCCCAAACCATGTCTCTCACGCACCTGCGCACCCTCCCCGCCAACAGCGTCGGCCGCGCCTACGCCGCCTGGCTGGACCGCGAAGGCGTCAGCCCGGACACGCGGGATGCCGTCAAATACATCGACGACGAGGAGTGCGCCTACGTGATGCAGCGGTACCGGGAGTGCCACGACTTCTACCACGCGCTGACGGGCTTGCCGGTCGTGGTGGAGGGGGAGGTGGCGCTGAAGGCGTTCGAGTTCGCGAACACGCTGCTGCCGATGACGGCCTTGAGTGTTGTGGCGCTGGTGCGGCTGAAAAGGGAGGAGAGGAGGAGGTTTTGGAGCGTGTATGGGCCATGGGCGGTCAGGAACGGGTTGAGGGCGGAGGAGGTGGTCAATGTTTATTGGGAGGAGCAGTTGGAGAGGGATGTCGATGAGTTGAGGGCTGTGTTGGGCATCGAGCGGCCACCGGATTTGAGGGAGGCACGGAAGGAGGCGAGGAGGAGAGCTAAGGAGGCGAGGGATAGGGTTGGGGGGTTGATGGGCAATTGATCAGGTTTGCTGAGTGGGGAAGCTTCTGCATACCCTTGCTTCCAAGATCTATTCAGTGGGAGCCAACGTTCTGCGACTGGCTAAGTCACGCTTATAGCGGTAGTACATGCGCAACTGGCTTACTGGCACCAATTAATGACTTGTCTTAAGATACGGAATTGACTATCTGCGCACCACTCCAAACAAAAAGAGCACCTGAGACACTGTATATAGAGCCCGCCGTTTCCCGTTTTCTGATCATACAATAACTTGTAACCCCATTACAACCGACACGTTACTTAGTTGCTTCATTACCTTCGCTCGCCGGTCTCGGCTTTCCTCCTTTGCCCTGCTCCACCTTCCTCTCCTTCCCAATATCGTCACCTACAGACGCCGTGGCAGGTTGGTCCCTGGCCTCACCTTCATTCCCATCTCCTGCAGTCTCCGGATTTCTCCCCTCGACATCCGGATGGGGTGGTGCAAAGCCTTCTGCACCTGCTGGGCCCTCCGCAACATCGTTGCCCGCAGCGTCAACCACACGGGTGCGAGTCTCGTAGCGCGTCTGGAAGGATACTTTGCCTTGCAGCGATGCGACTTGTTCTTCGTTCAGGAGATTGCCATCTTGATCGCGATACTCGACGCGCTCCTCTCGGCTCAGCACCGATTGTTCCGCTGCAGGTTGTGGTGTAACGTTCGCATCGCTGAGCGGCTTCTGGTCGCCCGCGTGGACCTCCGCTTGAGGAGGCAGCACTGGGGAGCCCGTGTTCTCGGCACTTCCAGCATTGGGCGACGCAATGGCGTATTGACTCAACTGTACGCAAAAATTGTCAGACTCGGAAATCCCAACATCGCACACGTCTGCGGAACGGAAGGCTCCAAGGGATTAGGGGAAGACTTACTTCGGTATGAAATGTACTGCAGTCCCAATCCCAGGTGTCGAAGAGCTTGACCTTCTTACAAGCGCTCTGTGTCCAGGGATTGCCGTATGACAAGGGCGCGTACAGAGTAAACGCAACAATGCTAAGACTTAGGAAAGCGACTGCGCCAGTCGTTCCAACAGAGGGATTCTCTCGAAGACCGAGGCCACGGATCCGGTTCGTAGTAAAGTCGTAGATCTGACAGAAGGTCATAATGGCGAAATACAAGGCGGGAAGGTAGTGGTGGAGGAATAACTGGCGTTGCATGAGGTAGAAAGGAAAGTAGTGGAATGCCCAGCCAAGCACCGAGGTACCGATCTCATAATCGAAACGCTTGAAGTTGACGTTGTCGTAATCGTGGTAGCCACGTTGCCAACGAAGGACTGAGAGCCCTTTGAAGACTACATAGATTGCAATTGCAGAAGTAGACGACCACCAGACGATGGGGTTACCGATAAGATAGATTTGACGGTGATCTTTGCCCCAGAAGTTGATACCTCGACGGAGTACAGGCCAAGATGGCGGCCTCGAATCCCAGGCATGCGACTCCACAAGTCCAGCGTTAGTCGTCCACATAACCCTCTGTAACTCCCAGAATTTGCCAAGGAAACCAGGGTTCTTGTAGTTGACTTTCTCGGCGTCGGCTCCAAGCATTGGATGTTCGTTCTGCTCAACGTACCAGACACTGTTCGGCAGAGTCCCACCTTTTGCACATGTGACTTCTTGTTGCTCGAAGGCCCAGTCCGGCAACTTGACCTTGTGCGAGAATAGAACACAGCCAGTCATAATATGGACGAGCTTGAATTTGGTTTGGATGGTCCTGACCCTGGATTTGGCTTCAGCGCCGTCCGACATTGACTTGACAATTTCGATTCGAAACAGGTCGTTAGCATCGCCTTCGAACCCTTCATAGCCATACGCCGTAACCTCATTTTGCCAATCCGCTTCAGTGACCGGTGGGCGAACATCATGGGAGTGAAGTCGGCGATCGGTAGTGAGATGATATAGCTTGATGACATCCCCATCGCGGATCATGGTTGGCTCAAGATTGTCCCACGCGCGAGGACCAACGATTGGTCCATCCAAGCCCTCCGGTTGGGTCTGATTCTCAAGCAACCATACATTGTTCCCATCTTTATGTGGATAGAGTGTAATCTGCTGTTGCTTGCTCCCGGTTGGATACATGTGGTTGTGTGAGTGTAGATAGCCACCTTGAGTATTGTGGTGTCTTATGCTGACGCGGCTTCCGAGAGCGACATCAACAGGGACGTCTTGCATGGCCTTCGAGTTCAGTGTAGCCTGGAATTCGGACGACATGAAGCCATCACCGTCCCCAGGGTTGACAAGACAAACGAAGTGAATGGCAAACATCGCCATATAGAAAGTGAGCGGGATGATGATGAGGCAAAAAGCTCGAGCTAAGAAATGCTTGAACCAAAGTCGCTGCGGCCATGGATTAGCATACAAGACAAGGTCTTGGCCTTGAGACTCCCTACCGGTGTTACAGTTCTTGTATCTCCGAGCAGAACCCACAATTGCACGATTGTAAGGCTTCCAATCCAAGCAATAGTGAAGAGTCCAACCCACTTCACACTAACCGTAGCTCCAAGTCCAAGACCTGTTGCCACAAGCCAGAACCACCAGCTTGGATCGAAGGCTTTTGTGGGTCCTTGCTCGTGCTGGTTCGTAAAGCAAGTCCATGCAAGAGCGGTGAAAGCCGTGAATATGACTAGAGGCGAGTCGAGAAGAATCAAACGTGATTGTGTCAGAAGTCCGTTCTCTGCACCACAATTAGCATCCTCCAGAATGTACCCTCAGCTTGTTATGGTGCTCTACCCACCAAAGATTATTAGCCCAGCACCCATCGCAGCGGTTGTTGTTCGGCAACCAGCGGCCTTTAAAGTCAAAAACATCGTTGGGACTGTCAAGACTCCCAGAATGGCGGGCAACAATCGCATCGCCACATAAGGCACACCCGGCTCCAGATAATCCTTTCCGATATCCTTGAAGTCAAACTCCCCATCGAAGCCCGCAAGCCATCCGGCCAAAGTGATCAGTAGCTTTGCCAATGGCGGATGAACGTCCATGAAAAATCTTCCTTTTATATACTTTGATGCAAATCCTCCGAAACTGTTCAACGGACGTGAGCTATATGGATCAATTGCAGAAGGGTGGGCTGGCTAGCTTACTGGACTTCATCAAATACCACGCTTGTAGGCTGATATATCCTGAATAGACGTACTATCGCCGCAACGACAGTCAAGAGACCCAGGACTTGGAAATCCGAGCCCGGTAGAAGGAAGATGTCGTTGTCCGTAACCCCCTCCGAAGTGTAGTCCTTGGGTTTCTTAATCCCATCTTTCGATGCTACTTGGCCGGTAGGTGGTCGTATTGGGGACTTGCCGCTGCGCCTTACAGGTTTCTCGTCTGAAGAAGACCGAAGTGATCCTGTGGAAGCCATTGCTGTAAACTCTAGATGAAGACCTCTCGCAAAAGCCGTCGATGGACCCAAAGGCAAACTAGGGAGCGAGCGTAAACTGTATGTAGCACCGTTGCTCCACCCAATTCAACAGACGTTAATGAGAGTGTTAATGAGAGTATCGAAGAAGTAACCTATCTCTCCATTACAAGAAGGGGCGTGCCAGGCTAGTTATCGTTGAACGATGTTAAAGATCAGATATGTTTCCCAAGGGGTAAGGCCACATCTTCGCCTACAAGCTTCAGCTCCGCAAATCCACGCTAACAAGCACCGTGCATGACGACTGCGACTGAGGTAAGGGCTCAATTTTGCATTCCAGACAGTCAGCGCTGAAAGGACATAAAGTGACACTACAGACTTATTCTACGATACCACATAAAGGGCCAAGAATTTTTGTTACGACAACTGACCATTCACCGCGCTAATCTGTCAAGCGCGCGGCAGGAAAGCTATTTTTACACTTGCTCAAGCGCAGGTGAGAACCCTACAGCTGCAACGCATCAAGGGTTCCTATATCAAACGATTCGCAATATGGCGCCTGCGGCGAATACAGAGGTGTCAGCAGCTTTAGACTCATTAGAAGCAGTAAGCAAACCGCCCGCAGGAATTGTTCTTCCGCCAAGGGATATCAGAGGTACGTCAAGCTCAATCACGGCAACAACTGATACTGACCTGGCCTAGTAATCGTCGAGAAAACCACAGGATTTGTCGCTCGAAATGGGACAGCATTCGAAGGTAAACGTATAAGGCGGAGATCTACATTGATGTATGCTAAGATAATCCAATAGAACGAATCAGAGAAAAAGAAAAGCACAATCCCAAATTCTCCTTTCTTAGCGCAAACGATGCCTACTATCCGTTCTACGCCTGGCGACTCAGCGAAGTTCGAGAAGGACGGGGTACCGCGATATCAGCCGGACGGACAGGGGAGGCGGCCCCTGCACCAGAACCAGAGAAACCAAAGGGACCGGTGGAACCTCCAGCCTTCCACTTCTCGGCGCGGATGCCGAACATCAACGCACAGGATCTGGAAGTAGTGAAACTAACGGCCTTGTTTGTGGCGAAGAATGGACGGTCCTTCATGACGGCACTGTCGCAGAGAGAAACGAGAAACTACCAGTTCGATTTTCTACGACCGCAGCATAGTCTCTATCAGTTCTTCAGTCGCCTGGTCGATCAGTACACAGAAATACTACAAGCTAGCAGTGTAGATGGCGGAAAGGCAGAGAGAGCAAGGATAGAGGAACTACAAGCGAACGCCAAAGACCGGTTCCACGTCCTCGGACGGGCTAAGCAAAGAGCTGAATGGGTTAAGTTCCAAGAGGAGCAAAAACAGAAGAAGGAGGAAGCCGCCGAGAAAGAGAACCGTAAGTCCACACTTACTCGAGTACCAACACACCTGGTACTCACCAACTGATGCGTCTTCAAACACAGTCGAATACGCGCAAATCGACTGGCACGACTTCGTCGTCGTCGAAACCGTCCTCTTCACCGAAGCCGACGACCAAGCCGACCTCCCCGGGCCCACCTCCCTCAACGACCTGCAATCCGCCTCGCTCGAGCAAAAAGCCATGATGTCCCTTCAACCGCACAACATGCGCATCGAAGAAGCCATGCCGACAGACGAAGACCCTTACTACAACCCCTACGCCCCCCAACAACAATACCAACCCCAGCAACAGCAACAATACGCCATGCACCCACCCCCACTTCCCTCCTCCTACCCTCAAACGTCCTCCCCCGCGCCCCCTTCCACGAAAATGGACCTCGAACCCCATCCAAATCCACCCCCCGGCCGCACCGACGACGACGCCTCCTACGAAGCCCACCAAATCGCCGAACGCACCGAAGCCCGCGACCGCGCCCAAGCCGCGCAAGCCGCGGCCAAAGCCACCTTCCCCGCCGGGCAACCGCTGCGCATCCGCAACGACTACGTGCCGCGCGCGCAAGCCGCCTCGAAGCGCGCCTCCACCAGCACCATGGCGCTGTGTCCGAACTGCAAGCAGCAGATTCCCTACGACGAGCTGGAGATGCACATGCGGAGTGAGGCCCCCAACCCCCAACGTCCTGTAAGAACATGAACAGCTGATGAGAGAAACGCGAATGCAGTCGAGCTCCTCGACCCCACCTATCGCGCCCAGCGAGCCAAGGCCGACTCCCGCGCCGCCACTACCAACCTCTCTACCTCCGACGTCGCCGCCAACCTCAAACGCCTCGCGTCCCAGCGCACCGACGTCTTCGACGCCAGCGTCACCGGTGCTTCCAACGCCAACTCCAACGCCCTTCCCGCTTCGTCTTCGTCTGGGGCCGTGGGAGATGGTGGTCTTGGAGACGAGGAGGACGGCGCGAGGAGGAAGAGGGTTGCGTTGGGATTGGGTACAATGGGTGAGAGTATGGGAGGAGGGGGAGGGGCGAAGGGGAAGGGGTTGGGAGAGGGGATTAGTATTGAGGAGCAGATTCGGGTTATTCATCAGAAGGCCAAACAGTGATTTATCATCGTTTTAGGTCCGGAGTTTTAGGGAAATGGGCAGGGAATTGTGCTGTTTCGGGTGTGTACAGAGGACCTGATACTTACCGTATCTGACGTCGCTGGGAGTCATAGACATTACCTAAGTGATGTTCTCGGGATATTGTTAGTATGTATGGTTTTTTCACATGCGGCACAACACGGTTATCTGTATACGTCTCTCGCTGTAAAGATACTTTTTCTCTTCTGTTCCGTATCGTCTACCTGACTTGCCATCATGTAAGACTATCTAGTCTACCGATAAAACCACCCAAACCAGGACCAGGACCAGACCATCTCGTATCGTACACATTATTCCACGCCTCGCCCTAACCTGACGAGTGTTCATTACCGGTGCTCTATAGATACAACGCAGAAGCAATACAGCGGGACATGTCAAAGTCGCAGAGGGGATCTGGAGCCAAAAGGGATACGAACGATCGTAGCTGGCAGCCCGACACAAGACAGACAATGACGGGGAAGAGGTACGACGAGTCCATCACTCAAATGCCCCGGGGATCGTGAGCGACAGTCGTGGCTCAGTCACTTGCTCCGTGTTGTGCTCGTCCTTCCTTGACAATGTATTCGGTTGCATCTCCGTAGCTTCCGACGCGGTAGACTCCTGGAAACTATCCATAGACTGAGGTACGGGTTTGTCTTTTTCGACTTTGCTGGCCGGCTGCTCATCATCGAAGATGGCCGCCTTTTTGGCCTTCTCCCACGATTCATCCGCGTCGCTTCCCCTCCGTGTGATGATCGTTTTGCCAATCGATACCCTCTTCTGGTCCGAGTGGAACGGATCCTCATTCTGCCTGACAAGTGCTGTGGTCTCTTCGATCTTGATTGTCTCTGGGGCCACCTGCTGATCGAGGTTCTTGATATTTTCTTTTATATCCTCCGTCGAGCTCCGCGGGGTATCCTTGGACTGTAAGAACGCAGGTACGACGCCTCCGCCGATCCTGGCCCAGAACATCCGTTCCCTCAACCGGACGCTTTCCTCCCACGCCAACTTCTCCCCCTCTTCGTCACAGGTCCGCCAGTACCCATCCTTGAGCATGCGAAGAAACGCAAGGAAGTCCCCAGATGCTCGAACCCTGCCGAGACAGTAATCGCAAAGGGGATATCGTTGAGCGTTGTCATTGTCGCTAGTTCGGAATCGGTGCGTGCGAGCGTGTTGGTCATCCTTCCTGTGCTCCCCACACAGAGAACAAGAGAAGATGTAAAGTCTGGCGGATGCCGGCATGGGCTCAACGATCAGACTTCCCTCGCACATGCTGTTGAGGACTGCCCTACGAGCCAACCATGATAGACCTGGGGCAGTGTCCAGACGTAGGGTCGGTTCAATGTCCTCGGTAAGCGCTCGCTTGTAGAACCTTGTGTCTTTTAGAGGGGTGTTGGTGAGAGGATGCTCTCTCGGTGAGGCGCCGCTGTTCGTTGAAGCGGCCGTGCTGGGTGTACCTGGCATTGATGCGTGCGTGCCAGCAGTAGAAAGAGACGACGTGGATCCGTTTGAAGGTATGTGGTTTAAGGTATGCGATTGCGCCTGGTTCGTCGAATTGACCAAGCTCATCACATTCAAACCACCATACGAACCACTTGTTGCCCTGCTTGGTGGCGCGGAACTCCGATACATCTGGAGTAGTGAATGAAAGTCGTCATATGCCTGGAGGTCCGTCCGGAGGACTGGATGGATCAGATGTGTGAAGCTAGTAGGGTGTGCAGGCGGGATGTCGACCATGCCGGGTGTATTTGGTGACAGACGTAAAGCATCAAAGACTTTATTAAGATTATCTTGATTAGCTAAACCTGGTGTAGACGGTGCCGTCGAGTTATTGGTGTTTGTTTCCGCCTCATCACGGTCGGAATTCATCTGCTGCATAACGACTTTGAGCTCCGCCAGTTGCTCTTGATGCGAAGCGAGAAGGATCTCCGTTTCTCTGAGCTGGGTCCGCAATTGGTCGTTCTTCCGCTGCTCCGCCTCCTGTGCGGCCTCCTGGTCTTTGCGTGCTGCCGCAACCATCTAGGTCGAGTCAGCAAGGACAACAGCACAATCCTCTGAGCTTGATCACCTTGTTAGCTTCTTCAAACAAAACTTGAGTAAGACCCTCCAGCTCTTGCTCGATGAGCTTTTTCTCCTTCTCCGCGACACTTCTCTGCTTCCGTTCCTCAGAGAGTCTTGCCATCAGTGAGACAGTCTGGCCATCGACGTCGGCTTTCTTCACCAGTATCCCGTTCGCAATCATCTCCGCATGCTCTTGTGCTTTCGCCTCGAGCTGCCGTACCCTTTCTCGCGCCGACTCGAGCTCATGCCTCGTCGCGGCAAGCGAGTCATCAAGGTGAGCCTGATGATTGATGGCATTGATAAGCTTGTTGCTGAGGTTCGCAACTTCGCTGCTCAGGTCCGGATGGTGTGGTGAGCTCGAACCCGTCCTACTCGAATGGTCGGAAGAGACGCTTGGACTTCGCGGGTCCGGCAAGGTACTCATACCGTCGGAAGGGGAGTGTAACTGTGAGTCGGGCAGACCGGGTGCTCTGGTGACAGCGGCCATGTTGAAGAGAGCAGACGTGGAGTTGGACTTTGCGACAGATCTTTGTGAAGTGGTAGGCTTAGAGAGCGAAGTGAGTGAGCGGGCGTGGGACCAAGGCCTCGGTGAGCCGAGAACGCCGCGATGGCTCACGCCGTGAAGATGTAGGTAGCTACACCGGAGTCAGACTTGGGATGCTATAGACATTTTCTATGACAACAGCATCTGTGTGTGACAAGGCTGCACGAGAGGTAAATAACTCACTCAGCCAGTGTAACGGTGTGGAGTACAGCGGTTGCAGTCGGCCCCAAACCACGAAGGTCGCAGGTCCAACGGGAGTGAAGCACTGTAGCTGGGCTGTAAAGCGGTCGAGAACGATTGGCTACCAAAGAGAAGGACAGCAAGTCATAATCGATATCATGGAAAGAGCGTCGTTGCACGAAAGAGAGATTACAAAGCCATTTTCCGAGCTCTGCGATGTGCGATTGCAGTTGTGAATGTGGTGGATGTAGCCGTCAATATAGACTGACCTGGTTGTAGAGGACGTCAAGTATGGGAGCCCGGAAGTCGAGGTACCCTACAGTTGCAGTACCGACGTGGAAGATGGAGAGGAGAGAGGAGAGGAGAGGAGACTTTCCTCTGCGCAAAAGCGAGCGATGTCAGTGGACGGCGGTCATGCAAAGTCAAGCAAACGGGCTCGGTTAGATGCATCTGTAGTTATGCACTACTTTACCTTATGCACGACGATGCATTCTTCCTGTCCAATCATCTCTCGAAGCGCTCAGTCTAGTGAGCTTAGTGTAGATCTGCTGATGCACGGACCAGGCGATTAGTATTGTCATCCTGTCATCATGAATTATTGTCAGTTGAACACAATATGGCAGGTGAACTCATCACGAACACAATAAGATCTGGTATCAACTGCTCGTGAGTGCAGTCAATGAGGGTGACAGAAGACCAGAGCGTTTGGTATCCGTTTACTGTGCGGTTGAGTCGTCTGATATCACAAAAAGCACAGCCATGCAAGCCTATACTGTGACGATCGAAAATCATCCTGTACCGAATTTCATTGCACGTATGGGTGGAAGAAGTGAATCAGCATTGTGTAGACGCCCTAAATCAGAATCGTAGTGTAGTAAACGCTGAAGGGTACACCAAACGCCATACATAGATGATAATAAACTCCCGCATTCAATAGCCTCATGCCGAATCCACTTTGATCGTCGCGACGCCATTCTTCAACGTCACGTCTCCGATGAACATCGACCGCTTGTGGTCCACCCACGCGTGGAAGGCCATCCTGAACACCTTCTGCTTGGGATCCGACGTCGACATGGCTTCCGTTGCGATCATGGCGCTGCCGGGGCCGACCAGGTCAAGGGACCCTCCGGCCAGGATCAACGGTAAGTCGGTCTTCTTGTAAGGCCCGCACAAGTCCTTTGAGGTCGCGTAGCTGGTGTCGTAGTTGGTGTCCGTGACACACTGGGAGGAGAAGAACAGGTAGTAGGTGTCGTCGTATTTGACCAGGCTCGGGGCTTCGATCAGTGGCCCATCTCTGGCGTCACGGTCAAGGATCTGCTTGGCCTCTCCTTCAAGGGTGATTCCGTCGTCTCGGAGGCCTTGGAGCATGATCGGGGTGGGTACGATGGGGTCCTTCATGTTGTTGCAGGTGCCGCCGTGGCCGATGGCGTTTCCGTCAATCTTGTAGGTGATGTACAGCTTGCCATCGCTGTCTTGGAACCCGGCCGGGTCGATTGCTCCTCCCTTGTCCGAGGCACATACGAGCGCCTCGGCGCGTGCGAGATAAGGGCCTTCGATCTTCGTGGAGGTGGCCGCGCCGATACAATGGCGGTGTAGTCCGTTGGCTTCCTTCGCGGCGTAGTACATCACGAATTGACTTTCGCGGAATTTGTGCGGGTTTGGAAGTTCAACAACGTGAGGGGCCCACACGTCCGCGTCTTTGTCAACCCAACAACCTGGATTCGGGAGCGCGTCCGTCTTGCCGTCCGGTTTGGCCCATTTCTTGCCGTCGGGCGAGGTAGACATCTGCACGTTTGGCCCACCGTGGTCTTTCGTATCGCGTTTGACATTTGTGGCGAACGCATACCATGTGTTGCCGACATGGATGATAGAAGGATCGCCGAAATTGCCGGGGATCACCGGCTTCGGCTTTGAATCTCGGGGTAATACCGATCCGTGTACAGTGCTTGAAAAGGAGCCCAAGAGGGAAAGGACCGCAATGCTGAAAGATCCCTTCATCTTGGCCGCTCAGTTCGGTCGACCGAACTTCTTGGTATCCTCTTTTGATAAGAAGAAGTAGTAGATGGTGTGAATGGAAGGATATGGACCAGAAGAAAATAAAGACGGCTCACTTGGAGGTTCAAATGCGAGATAAAGAGGGATGGTTGTTTTTGGGGTGACTGAGGATCGATGACTGTAGGAAAACAA
Organism: Acarospora socialis; assembly: GCA_025617375.2. NCBI lineage: Eukaryota > Fungi > Ascomycota > Lecanoromycetes > Acarosporales > Acarosporaceae > Acarospora > Acarospora socialis. The sequence continues at coordinate 1,171,111 of JAMYGW020000012.1, forward strand.
ATCCATGATGAACAACGAGGACACCCATACTTATAGTGTCCCAACATATAAAAATGCCAACACCGCAATATCGGCAAATGTTGGTGTTGGTTTTGGAATCCTCACATTACCAGTGGCACAAACAACAACAGCCCTGCTGAGCCACCTCCATGAAGCCTAAATCCTCCTCCCGTATGCGCGAGTATGGTACCCCGTGATATGGCAATCTGAAATAACAGCAGAAGTGTAATTAAGATAGACGGAAAGTTGGCCGTCCAAGGCTATGGCCGCATATAGCAAAGCCAGGTTAGGGCCACAAATTTTGGTTTCAAGAGAAAACCGTATATATGTGACAGTGTCGGCTTCACACTGCTGAGCCCTAGTGCCGCAATCCTGAGTCTAACTTCCGAGAGGATCCGGGGCGAGGATGAGTTCGAGAGGGGGCAGAGACGTGAGCTCTCTAGATCCGCTCCGACAGCGATTGGTGTCTTGGCAATTGCTTGCAGTCCTTCAATTCTAAGCAAGAAGCTGCGGATAGAAGGATCATATGACGTGAAGTTGGATCTGGCCAGGTTGCACGAGGCTGCACATCCTGGCCCTCATGTGGCGCATCCCAACGGTGATCATTTTAGTTGCAACGAACAGCTAGATGAAACGGCTCTGCCGTACAGCTGAAGGAAATAAAACAATATAGTGTAAAATTAGAAGGACCGAGGCCTTATATGTTTGCGGCTCAGTTCGCGATGAAACATTGTGGGCAGTGCAAACGAGGTAAAACCGCCCACGGCACATGTGGGATTCAACGCCAACAAGCGGCGACAACCGGTTATGACATTGACATGTTGTATGATTATCATGATTATGGACTGTGGAAGATGTACGGCGCAGTCCGGAGTGTTGTTTAGTATTGAAATACTCACTCCAACTGAGCGCCGTAATGTGAAGCTGAGGTTGCCGTCAGGAACCATACAGTAAGGTATGTATTTAGCTGTCAGCGCGATCGTAGCGCTGCTTCAACAAACGAAGCAAGAGAACCCAACTTTGTTGTTTTTTTCTGCTTGAACAATATTGTTCGGCTCAGTGAGGGCCAGATATTCCTTACCCAAGTAGAGCTCTGTGCTTGATTTCTGAATATGGAGTGTTTGTCCTCGCCGCAACTCTCTATTCTGGTGGCTGTCTGATACCCCCCACTTGCCTCATCAACTCGGGGTGGCTTGCACCGAGCTATCAAGACCTTCGACGATGTACAGAAACCGTTGAGACTACAGCTATGCTATACTTTGGATTAAATTCAAAACACCACATTGTATATTGATCGTTCATCAAAAGTCATCATGGCGGCGCAGCACCTCATCCAGCTCGTGAAAGCGAACCGCCCCGCTTTGGAGGCATACGAGGATCTCTACAAACACTTCCACTCGCACCCCGAGCTCTCGCTGCAAGAAATAGAGACCGCCGCAACAATCGCCGAGCACCTCCGGTCCATCGGCGGCTTCGAGGTCTACGAACACATTGGCGGACACGGCCTCGTTGGCGTGCTGAAGAATGGCAGCGGCAAGACCATCCTCCTGCGCGCCGACATCGACGCCTTGCCGGTCGAGGAACAGACAGGCCTGCCCTACGCCAGCAATGTGACGATGAAAGACAACGACGGCGTCGTCAAGCCCGTCATGCACGCCTGCGGCCACGACATGCACATCACCTGCCTGCTCGCCGCCGCCGAGCTGCTGCACAAGGCGCGTGAGAGCTGGAAAGGCACCCTGATCGTGCTGTTTCAGCCGGCAGAAGAGCGGGGCGCGGGCGCGAAGGCCATGGTGGCGGATGGTCTGTACGACAAGATCCCCGTGCCGGATATCGCCTTGGGCGCGCACCTCATGCCGTACCGGGCCGGCACGGTCGGCTCCAAGGTCGGCTTGATGGCGTCGGCGGCGGACAGTTTCAAGATCACTTTGTACGGGCGCGGCGGCCATGCGTCACAGCCGCATCGGACCATCGATCCTGTCGTCATGGCGGCGCAGATCGTCGTGAGGCTCCAGACGATTGTCAGCCGGGAGGTCGGGCCGGACGACACGGCGGTTGTGACGGTGGGCAGCGTGCAAGCCGGCATGACGGAGAACATCATCGCCGACAAAGCCGAGCTCAAGATCAATGTCCGCACAATCGACGAGCAGACTCGAGAACGAGTCCTAGCCTCCATCCGGCGGATCGTAAAGGCGGAATGCGAAGCCAGCGGCGCCCCGAAGGAGCCTACGTTTGAGCCGACTTCTCAGTTTCCCTTCACCATGAACGACGAGGAAGCCACGACGCCGCTCGAGGAAGTCTTCTCGCAGGCTTTCGATCCTTACGATCGCGACATCGCGCGCTTGCACGGGAGCGAGGACTTCTGTATCCTGGCCACGTCGCAGAAGCGGCCGGCGTCGTACTGGGTGTACGGAGGTGTGGATCCGGAGAAATGGGATGCGGCCAAGAAGGCAGGCCGGCTGCAGGAGGACATACGGATCAACCACTCGCCGTTCTTCGCGCCGGTTATACAGCCCACTCTGCAGACGGGCGTCGACTCGTATGCGCTTGCCGCGTTGAGCTTCATGTACGACGAGTCGCACTTGGCAGTTCTGACAAAATGTCATTAATGTATTTAAAACCAACTCATGGACGACCTATACATCTTGGGTAGTTAAGAGCCAGGGTAGCAACCACCGAGCCCTAATCGAGCATAACCAGTTTTGTAGTAACCCAGATATCATACTCTCTCAAACAATCTCATACACATCCCGTACCCGCTAACGAAACGCCCGCAATGCCCGCAAAAACAACCATCCCCATCATTCATCGTCATCGTCACTCCCCACCCCTCTCCTAACCACAACGATCCTCTCCTCCCCCCTCCCATCTTTGACCCGTCCCAGCAGATCCTTCAGCTGCTCCTCCGTCACTTTCTGCTGGAGCTGTCCCGTCTGCGCCAGCATGATGAGCCTGTTCTCGACGTCGGTCGCGCGGGCTTCGTTGACGAGCCGGATGCGCCCGAGCCGGTCGGAGGCGTCGGGGAGGAGGATTTGGGAGAGGAGGGAGGTGCGTGCCGAGGCTGTAAGGGAAGGAAGGGTTGTTAGTGGCTGGGGGTAGAGAGGAAGGGACGGGCCCAACGGAAGGGAGACGACGGGGGGAGCTTAGGGAGCGATGCCTTCTTGTTGTCTGGTTGCAAAAGTCGACGTCAGTACAGGCTATTGACTGAACGCCGGAAAATAGAAGTGAATGGATAAACTAACTTTCTCTGCTCGTCACCGCCACCGCCACCGCCGCCGCCGCTATTGTTGCTGGCTTGCTGTTGAAGCTGCGCGAGGCGCGCTTTGCGGATCTGTGAGGCGGCGAGAATCTGGTTAGTCTGAGGATAGCGGGAGTGTGGAGATGGTGGTTGAAAGAGCCTTTGGTACCGAGGAAGGGAGACAGACTTCTTCGAGATCCGCGTCTGACATCTTAGAAGGTCTATGAGAAGGGGAGCTGTTGATTTGTTATGATGAGGATTTGGTGGTGGTTTTGATGGTGGGGCAGTTTCTGCGTGGCTGGTGGAGTTGGCGTGCCGTAGGGGTCTTGACTGTGGGTGTTTAGGTCTTCACAAGTTCACTTGATACAGAGGAGGCTTTGGACAAGCTATGCCCTTCAGCTGCTATCGTGAAAATCGCTTTTTGTTGAGATGGAGCAGAGTTTGCAACTTGTTGTGTCAGTGTTTCTTCACTCATGATTCAATTTTAGTCCATCGGATAACCTGAACTTGCTGGCGTTCTCTATGACAGGCCACTCGAGGGTGTTGATATCTGCAATTTGTAAAGAGCGAGCCTACAATGCAGTACAAGTGCTTGGTCTTTCTCCTTTTCCCGCCGTTACCTCATTCCTTGGTGCAACCGTCTGACAAAAGTGCTTTCCTCGAGTTGTTGGCCTCGTCTGTCTGCGATCCCTTAGCCGTTTCATTGCAGTCTTGATGTTTCATCCCGAGTAGCTCTATATCCACTTCCATGGACTTCAGTCTCCCGAACCTAGATCGCTATGGGAGCTTTCTCCAGCCTCACTGATCAGTCCCGAGCGACAGAGAGGTCTGACTCCCAGCACTTCTTAACAGCATCGACCCTGACCTCGCAACCAGTCTTCCTATCGCGCGCCCATCCGCATTTCGTACAACCAAATAGTCGAATCTCATGATAAGCGACCCGGAGATCTTTCCCAGAGATGGTGCATCCAGGGCCTTGAATGAAGACGCCACACCCGACGCCAAATGCATTCCCAACGCACGTGCCTGTGTGTTCGGGGCTGTTTTGGACGGATACGCCACGTCAGCCTGGTAATCTAGACACTGAGGAAACATCGGTCAATATGACTTACCTTAGGCCCGTCATGTACGTGGTATCCTCGATGATCTGTCGAAAGGCGGCAGAACACATGGATTCTGAGAGGACCGAGTCGCAGATGAGACTTCTACTACACTCAAGTTGCAGTGTCCGTTTCACTACGGCGCTGAGGTTCGGACTCGTGGTGGTCTCCTGGAAGGCGTCGGGTTCGAAGCCTCGGACTACTTGACCTGTAGTCCCGAGGTCGGGAATTCCGCTCGTCGACGCAGGCGTTGGGGACGCCAGCGAGGTGATGGAGATAGCCAAAATGGCGAGAGCGGAGATAAATGTTAAGTGCATGTCGAAGTCCTCGCTCTGGTGACTGGAGAGGCGTCGTTCAGGTGAGAACGCCAAAGGTGTTTATTTATCCTTTTTAATTTCTTGAGGGTCTGAAGAGGATTTGGAATTGATATCCGAAAATCAACTCGATGGAAAAACGGCAATATATCCTCTACAGGCACCAGGAAAGAAACGGGCTTGGTTTATCAATCTTCGTGCACCCAGGACGGGTCACGCACCCCAGTGCAAAAATCATCACCCTGTAAACAAACGCAATGCAGGTTGCGGCCAGAGAGTCAAATCCTTAAATCTGACCATTTTCCACCGTAGAAGGACTCTGATGCGCAAAGTAAAATGGCGCAACATTCGCCGTTCCCTGTACAACGATGCTGATATACGCTTCAAAGGTTGGTACGCCTGTCGAAAAGGGAGAAGTAGGGATTATCGCACAATGCCATGCCAGGATCTCGATGTCGCGGTGTGTGAGGAGCGGACCCCCCTCCGAAAAATGTCTGGCCCAGCTGAAACACAGCAGTGATATCACCAAGACATTAGCCGCAAGGGGGTGGCATTGCGGTCGTTAAGGCCGCCAGCTGGATCTGATTGTACGGATGTATATACCGACATCCGGAGATTCAACGAGACCCTGCATACGGCAGCAGACCCTGCATTGATAGCCGTAAGAAAAGCCGACGACATAACCAAGGACGCGGTTCTCGAGTCTTCTTGTCAAGGCTTTTCTTTTTGGATGATATCATGACCTGCTGTCTCTCTTCTGAGACAGTTCTTATCCCCTTATTGACTATATTGGAGATGCGTTCCAAGAAGCCCGCAAGAACAAGATGGACGCTTACTGTCGGCGCATTGTCTGCTCCCGATGGGTCCCCTGAGGTGCCCTGCATCTTGCAAATCGGGCTGCACGTGTATGGAGCACCTCCGCAGCCTGAGGTTTCTACGGAAGAAGCGCTGATCGTTGGCCCACAACTTGATGGTTCTTGGAGGGCTCCCCGCCGTCTTGAAGAATGGGTACAGATCGTTCTTTATAGCGTGCCTTGTTCTTCGTCCAATAAGTCTGTATTCGATTTTAAGGGTGTGGTATTCTCTGGTAGATTCAGGCGAACACAGTTGTCCTGTATACATTGTCCACATGGTCAAGCAGGACAACACCAGCAACGTGAGTTCAGCACATCAATGAAGGTCACCTTGCAATTGCTCCGGGCCAACTATAATTGGTTGGTAACTGCTACACCCTTTTTCAACCGGAAAGAGGATATCTTTGGATTGCTCCAGATATTGTGGAGAGAAGAGTGGCTGAATGCTGTTCTAAACGATATCTTGGAGTGCTCCATATGGTTTTGACCCCCTTGCAATATATCACACACTCAACATACATATCCATGATCTACTATTGAGAAGAACTCCAAGTCTTCACGATGTGGAATGACTCTATAGACCTATCCTATGAATAATATACAACTCTAACTCTACCCAATCATCTAACAATGCCATGGTATCCCTCCCGATGAACCCCATCCAAAACGCTACCCAAAAACCGATGCTATGCTAAAATGCTATGCTATGCCAATACCCAATATCCAACACCTAAGAATAAACCGAAAAAAATAAACCCGAAGCCCCCCGCTAAAATATGCTATGCTAACAGCTTAACGGCCCCCGTTCCTCCCCGCCCGCGGCACCACCACCTTCCTCTTCTTCGCCGTCCCGTCAGACCCATCATCGAGGGCCTGCTGAAGCTTCCGCTTCGCGCCCCCGATGATGGGCCTGACGAGGGCCCTCAGCTCCTTGCCGCCGCGGTGCTCCTTGGGCCGGGGGCCCAGGACGCCCCGACACGCCGGAGCACCGCAGCGGCATTGCTGGACGTTCTTGACCGAGAAGGGGCTGCATGGTTCAGGTGAGTCAGCTATCATCATCATCGAAGGATGGTGATGGGGCGGGCTTACTCGAAGTTGTAGTCGTATGTCAACTCCTCCCCGGTCATGATGCCCTTGTCGCCGGCGAAGAGGGCCATGCGTGGCTTGCCGGCGACGGTCCACTTCGTCATGCGGCAGTTGGGCTCGCATGAGTGGTTGACGAACCGGGCGATCGAGCCCCGTGTTGCGTCGATGATCATGTTTTGGTCGAAGAGCATGAGGTAGTAGCACTGTCGGAGGATGTTAGTACATGCATCAGGCCTTGTCGGATACCGTCAACATCATCATACCTCGTTGTCCTTATATCTCGTGTTCATCCTGCTCTCACATTCCTCCTGAGTGATGATCTCACCTGCGTATTCGACGATGATCTGGTTGGGCTCAAACGTGCGGTTGCTTCGAACGCCATATCCACGGTCTTTAGTTTTGATGACTTCAACGCCGATGTTGTATTTCCCGCCAGCTTTGCACCGCTTCTTCAAATCCTCAAAGCTGCGATTAGTGCATGACTCCGCGCCAATGCTACAGTTGTTATCGTCACATTCGTAAAACATAAGTCTGTTGAAGCAGTCCTCATCACAGCCACTCTCGGGCTTGCAGATGCAGGTTGAGTATTCTTGGAGCTTGGTGTTTTTCCAGATGTTGGCGGCTTCTCCGACGAATACATCTAGACTCACAGTTAGCGGCAGCAGCAAAGCAATGGGTAAGGTAACGACTTACTCTTCTGCGTCTTCTTCCATTCCTCAGGCTTTGGCTGGCCGGGCGGTAGAGGGTTGAATACCTCAAAAGGAAGCTTGAAATCTCTCCCAGTCTCTAACATCCTTTGCCCTGCAAACATTGGTAGAGGCAACAACTTTCTCTCCTTGGGCTTCTCAGGGCTCTTCGAATTTTTCTTCTTGAGTTTATTTTTCGTGTCAGTCAACCGTGGGTCGAAGTCGCGGTCTTGCCCAACGTATAAACCTTGCGATAGCCACCGCTTGACTTTGGGTTTCGGTACTTCATGCCTTGATAATGTAGTTGTACCGGTGTCTGTTTTGCTCAACCCATTATCCGCGACGCGTACACGCTTCGTGACAGGACCCTCAACAACCTTCTCCTCCTGAACTTGAGACCCTCTGGGTCTGAGAGTAGTCCTCCTATCCACTTTGATAGCCTGCAGCTTCTCTTTCCCTGCAGCGATAGCCTCCCTACCACGCTTCCCCAGAGCTGTTGTAGTGGTTCTGACCATAGTCGTCGCTTTCTCTATGAGCTTCAGACGCGTCGATCTCCTCGTTTTTATTTCCTCCGCCGGTTCAGGCTTCTTCGTCTCGTCAACAGGCATAGCGTCAACTTTCCCAATTGTTTCTGAGGTTAGAATCCTTTCCAGCACAAGCTGTTGCTGAGATACAACATGCTGGTTGACCAGCGTTGCGCCGGAAACCGTGCGGCTGCCGCCGTCGCTGTTCGTCTGCGCCGTTTCGTTGGCAGCTCGATGGTCCAAGCTTCTGATGCGGTCAAGGGCACGCGGAGTTTGGTCAATGTCGGTAAGCGCATCATACCAAGTCTCCTCAGCTTCGGGCTTCATGGTCGCGTCGGTAATCGCGCTTGAGGCGTCGTCAGCGTCCTCCGTAGGTGGTGTTGTGGTGGAGCGCCCCGTGGAGGGGTCGTAAGAATTATCGCGGACAGTGATGCATGAAAGCGTAGACGCAGATGGAGAGCGTGTCATTATACGACGAGGAGCCATGGCTGGAAAAGTACTTGTCTTGAAGAAGAAGTAAGAAGATGTGCTATGCTTGAACAAGCTGATTCAGGGCAAACGTGTACCGCGTGTACAAGAACCAATATTGACTTGGGACAATGGTTTGTGATCGTGAGAATCGTGAGGCTCGCGTCGCTCATAGAGTGTACGTGTGCGAAGGGGAGAGAATTTGGGAGAGGAGAAGGAGTGGGAGTGGGTATTTGTATTGCACATATTTCTGTAAAGGGAAGGGTTGAAGGGGAGCTCGAATTCGCGAGACGTGCAGGAGCCCACAACAAACCCTTGTCCGCCAATCATCGATGCTCCATTCTTCAACATTCCTTTTCTTCTTGGCTATGGACGAATTGACCTGGCAACTTGCATCTCAGAGAACAACTTTGGAAGGTGGCAGTGAGGATATATAGATTATTAAGCTGGTCTATGATACAAAGTTTATCCCAGGCTCTTCGCTCATACAATAATATACACCAGATCCGGAGATGCACTCACACCGTATCCGTCTCTTCCAAAGACCCCAATTGCTACAATTAAGAAAATGATATACAAGTCGCTGACGTGTGGGGAATCGAGGTTTGTACAGGTAACGCCCGCTCCCGTAATAACATGGAAGGAAAGAAATGCAGTCCAGTATGGTAGCTGATCACTTTCTGTGGCCCTCCTCCGAGGTTCCCGCGGCCCCGTGCATAGGTCCTTGAAAAGCGGGACCTCCTCCACCGACGTTCTGCATTTCCACACCGCCACCTTGCTGCTCCGGGACCAATGGAGCGTGTGGTTTGCCCCTCCTTGGACCAAATCTTTGATCTCCTTCCTCGTACTTTCTTTTGAAATGCAGATACGTTGGCGGCCTCGGGCGAATGAGTACCGCGACCCAGTTCTTGAGTATACTGCCTTGACTGAAAGGCCGATGTCGATCCTTTTTGAGAAACTTATGCGAGTTCAACAGCTCCCTGGTCGTCTCTCCACGAGCGGTTAGGTAGAGATGATATGCGAAGAGAGAAGAGGGATACGGTAGGGCAAGGATGCCGTAGAGGACCAAGGCGAAAGGAACACGGCAATCATTGATGGCCTCGCGAAACGAGATGTCTTCCATTGTCATGTATTTGAGACAATGACAAAGACTTGCGCCGATGAGAAAGAGACTTATGATAGTCCCTGAGCTCACAAAGGTGAAAAAGTACCGATAGTTTCGCCTGCCGACACAGTTGTTTAGCCAGCTGCAATGGTGATCCTGCGTCTCTACGCAGCTGTCGCACACCCTGCAATGATGGGCCCGAGGAGGTCGCCAGATATTGCACGTTTTGCAATATTTAACGGGGACTTCCATTGCAGCGTGTGTCGGCCTCATAGACTTGACTAGAGCCCAGTCGTTAAGTGAGGGCCCCAGAGTCAGCGGGTCTTCACTATCATCTGGTGGGGGTAGAGGGTGTAGATTTCGGGGGAGAATCTACATAACGAGCTGTCAGCTGTGAGGAAGAAATATACTAAAGAGAGACACCTACTCCAGGATCAGTTACAGATGCATGTAGGAAAGAAGATATACAAATGAAAAAGATATATGCAAAGATGATGGGTATCGCTGGTGAGACGTTGTGCCATAGCCATGGTGCCCTGTTTAGGAACTTTGATTAGTGCAAAACACCTGATGCCGGTTGCGATGTCCCCGGACCTGCACTTACGAATATGCAAAGAAAAGCGCCCCCGGGAGAGTTACGACAATGCCGGTGGCTATATTCAGCGGTCTATCCCTAGCGTTCTGTAACCGGCCACCCAAGCAGAAGACCGTATTACCCTCAAAATACTGATAGTTACGCCCAACCTCTCGCTTGACCTCCTCCTGCAACTTTGTTCGCGCAGACCTTGTTGATGACGCAGCGGAAGAGAGACGCTCCCTACCTTGGGTGTTGTTGCTTGGCTGGACGTCTCCTTTGGCCGGGAGTAAAAAGCTTGACCGAAACGATCTTGGTGACTTTGATGGCGGCGAGAGCATATTATGTCCTTGTTTGTAGTTCTTGCGCAGATCTAGATGGGTGGGCCGAGGATTCGATGAGCGGTCTTGCAGCGGCCGTACGCTTTCAGTCGTGCTTTGAACCGTTCCATGACCCGTTGGACTTGTGTTCGCTGTTCCTCTATCCGGCCCATCATGCTCGGTGAAGTCTGTACCTCGCGACGGCGGTGGGATATCCTGGTCTTGGTGGATCTGGGGACCTTGTCTCAGAACGAGGTTTGAGCCCACACTCTGTGGATTGGTAGTGCTTCCTGTATCGCTGTTTCCATCCTCGGGAGCAACAGACTGCGTGGTATTCGGTCTCACACCGCGCTGCGCTTGCAATCGTTGCGAGCTCATGGGGCGGAAGAATGCGTGCGAGGCAAGTGAAGGAGCGTGGGTCCTGCTCGTCCGGCTTGAAACACTATGCGATCTGTTTGTCCCTGACATTGGCCGTCCGGACGCCCCAGAGAGAACGCCACCCCGAAGCCCGCCAAAACCACCTGTCTGAGGCAGCCCCCGACGCGAAGGTGGGGGCTGTGACCATGTATCGCGCTGAGAGGAATTTTGCGCAGCTGATGGTGGGCGCGAGTAATTCATAGCAGAACTACCAGCAGACGTCCGATTGCGCGAGACTTGTATGCGTGTTGTACTTGCGGCAGCGTCAACGTCTTCCTTGCCATCCTCCGATGCTATGTCAGTCATGCGGGACGATATGACACTCGGCGCATGACGCGACTCTGGATCACCGCTCGACGGGCGTTGGAAGGAGGTGCTAGCAGATGGGTCATGGTAAGTCGAAGAGGTCGCAGAGGCCATAATCTGGCTTGAGCGCTTCGTAGTCAAAGCATCCGTGGTACTGAAGATCAAGGGACCCGGGCAGCCAAGAAGGCAAGGTGTAATGAGGCGCAATTAGGATCGACGAAAGGGCATGCGTCGAGAAAAGCAAAATAGATTGTAAGGTAAACCCGTGTATGATTAGAAAACAACGACCATCTTGAGCAGTGTCTGTTCCAACTTCCAGGGGACTTCAATAAGATACTGAAAGTTCACGTAATCCCAGATAGCGAAAGAGATGAACTCCGTGTACTTCTCTAACCTCATATGGTTAGTACCTCTCCCCAAAGACTCGATTAGTCAGCCACCATTCAACGTCACAGCACAAGGGTAGCTTTGTACCCAAACAGCATCTGAATCTCACAACATCGGTAGCATATATCCCCAGAAATAGATCCTGCCGAACAGCAGAGGCAGACACAATGTCAGGAACAGCAGCACGAGTTGCCAGCAAGATCGGCTCGGCCGCGAGCGCGACGGCCGGCAAGGCAGCCGAGACCGGGTCAACCAAGCAGACGAGCGTGCTCCAAAAGGGCGCCAAGAGAGATCCTGAGCTCTACGTGCGTACCTTTCGTGTCTCTCACTTCATGGTGGTTGTCGGTGAAGGCATAGCTGATCACGACGCTTCGGTGACAGATCCTCCTAGCCATCATGTCCGGCGCTTTTACGATGGCGGGCTGGCATTTCGGTATATCTTCCCCCTCGGCGTGGCGTGGAATGGCCAGCTGAGACGGTTTACTAGGGCGGAAACCGACATCTTCGTCTTCCGAGGCGCCTGTGAGCATGGCGGAAGGCACCATGCCTTGGCAGATCGAAGAAAAGGGAAAGTCCGCCAGCGAAACCTTTAAATATCAATACCACCCAGGCGGCGACCCTAAAGCTCCGCCCAAGAATGCACCGAGTGCTCTACATTCGGTCATTGTGCCGAACGTCAACTTGCCAAAGGTGAGTGTGTTGTTGGTCATGCTACAAACTCCGAGTTGTTGGATTTCTCAAGATTTTAAGACGGATAGGCTAATACTTTTGAATAGGAGCTCCATGAGAAGTACAACAAGTGGGGCAAGGATGATTATTAGGTATCAGAAGATATTCCTTGGATGATGAGGAAGGCGAGTCATTGTAGATAAGGTAGTTTATGCAAGGCGTCAAATCACTTGTCTCACCAAGAGATCTTTTGCGTTACATCGCCGGCTACCCAAACAATCCATGCTAGATTTCAACGACCGGAGCGATCCCTGCGTCAAGACAGCTTTCACGATTTCCCGTCATTTCTGTGCGTTCTGTGTGAGCGCTATCTCCAGCGCTATCTCCAGCGCTCGCTCCCGACCTTCCGTTCATATCTTCAACATCAAGACAGGAGCCAAAGCCCAGAGCCTCTAAGCCTACTTATCAGCGCCGGATTGCGTCGATATACAAGAGCAGGTAATATTGTGCTTGAGTGTGATATCCCAGGTCATCGTCTGTAGCAGGTGCTGCTGAGCTCCAGGAAATCCTGATAGACTAAATGCCCAATCTGAACTCTCACTCGTGACCGACTTAAGAGTTCTTCGGTGCCTCGGCGTAATCATTGCTATTTCCCCTGCCTTCAAGGTGACGCTCCAAACTCCCAAAGAGGTCCACCTCCCCATCGGGGCTCTTCACCTCGCTTTCTTGTCGGGCTTCTGGTTCAGCGCTTTGAGTTTCGTCAAGAGGGGCCTCGTTGGATGGTGGAAGATTCGCATGACTAGCAGCAAGGGGCAACTCAGGCGAGCTTGAAATATCGCGCGAGATCGGAGGTATAGGAGGTGGTTGGAGAGGAAAGGTGAGTTCGGCGATCGGCGACATCTGAGCAGCAGTTACTTCTATTAAGGGCGGTGGAGGCGGTTTCGACGGAGACCCTGACAACGAGCCTGGCGCATCTGGGTCTGGAGAAGGAGATAACTCGCCCTCTTCACGGTCGTCGTCATCGCCTTCTTCTCCCTCCTCGCCCTCTTCATTGTCGTCGTCTTCCTCGTCTCCGTCTTGCATGAGTGAGTCGTCGGCCATCTCTGCATCAGGCCCACCGTTGGCCACGCCTTCAGCAGAAGTAACTTCAGTCTTGACGCCCTCGACTGTTTGATGGCCACTTTGCGTAGTAACAGTGACATTTGTTGAGACCCCAGCAGTTGCGATACCATTCAAACTCTCCCCATTCGGGGCGAACTGCACTTTCTTCCTCCTGCCTCTGCCCGGGCCCTTCGGTTTCCTCCTTGGCGGCGGTGGTCTTCTCCTCGGTGGCGTAGGCTGCATCATCGCGTCTCCTGCCACAACCACCCCTTCTGCGTTGACGACGCCCACACCTTCCACAACCGTGCCGGGAGCAGGCGCTTCCGTCATCTCCACATCCTCGAATATCTCCCCTTCCACGACCTGCCCTTCTGGCGCTAAGACTTCCCACACAAACGTCTGCCCCTCCGAATCAGTCTTCCTAACCTTCACTTTGCGCATCGGACCTAAAGTCCCCGCTCCTAAGGGGCCCATATACATCGACGGAAGCCCCTTCCTTCTTCTCGCCAGATACTCAGGTTCCGGCCCTTCGAGATGACGAGGCACAACCGTCCACTTCTTCGCTACGAATCCCCTCTCTGTACCCCCTACATCGCCTTCCCCGCCATCCTCTTCCTCTCCCATCAGACCCTCCTTCTCATCCTCCAACGGCTGCGGCGGCGGGCGGAAGACGTTCCCAGACCTTGCCGCTCTCAATAAAGCTTGGCTATGTGGAGGCAAGAGGTGATAATCTCTCGGCATAGGAAGCTCCGGCCAAGGCATGTTTCCGCGGTTGTGACTGTTGTTGGCAGCAATGGTTGGTTCGGCGCGTGGGGCAGCACCAACGACGGCGGGTTGGCGGCGCCAGTGGCGGACCGGCAAGCCTTCGAAGACATCATGATCTATTTGGGTACGGTTGGACCGGGATTGGCGGTTGTTGCGATACTGGAGTTCGCGACTTGTCAGCGCAATGAAACCAGATCGCTTCTAAGGATGAAAGCGAGCTGTGCAATTTGTGGGCGGGAAGCGACCAGGATGCACGAGATGACGGTAATGGAGAGCTGTGGGAATCCTTACTGGGGCCATATTGCTCCTTAGTTTGTTTGCAGTGTCGTTGCGCCAGGCAGTCTGCGCGCTCAACAACGGCAAATGTCTCCGGTCTACCCTGATCTCTTCAAATCGCATCTAAATCTACCCTTTTTACTAATATCTCCCCCCACTGAATTTAAGGCCTAAGTTTAGGCATCTAATTTAGGTGCGGGCATATCTATAGGTAAGATCATAAGGTATGTAACAGTTTTGGTAGTAAGGATTAGACTTGAGATAGATGTCAATTAGTGAAGAGACTTAACTTAAGTCTGACTTTAGAACAACATTAGACATGAACTTACACGCAAGCTTAGACACGACCTTACACAAGATCTTAGGCATGAAGTCAAGCATATAAGTCTGAAACTCTCTTATATGATCAGCGAATCTTGCACCCAAACTTAGGTTTTATATTCAGTGGGGGTAGATATTAGTTAATAGGGTAGATAGAAATACGATTTGAAGAGATCAGGGTAGATCGGAGACATTTACTGAGTATAATTCTGGGTTGTACTGTATACCTATGATTGTCAACTGCTACACAATACTCATATGAGGAGCCTCCCGATGTCACTTGCATAGATTCCAAAGACTTCAATTCTCAGTTGATATACACTGTTCTGAAGCCCTCCATTGCTGAAGAGCTTCAATCTCATTGTTAATGTGATTGGTTTCTTTGACATACTGGAGTGCTCCAGAGGAGGATGCTGGCATTGACTTACGACCTAGGACTATATGTGACTGATCTAGCCTGAGCTCTCGTAATATACAAGTCTCCGGAGTCAGATGCAGCTTTCGGAGGTATATTAATATCGCACCTAAACAATATGATACACATCCAGCTCCAAGCTTAGGTCCATCTAGTAGAGTGTCAGTAACTCATCGCGGTATAGGAAGGCGAGCGTGGAACTCACCCAGTATCTTTAACCCGGATCATGCCGCCTTCGTTGCCAGTTTGCTTGCCCTAAAAATCGAGCTATTAGCATCCTCAAAGCTAAGTAGTACAGCACACTGTTGGCCAGAACGGCCACCTGTTTGGAGGGGTAAACTCACCGTCTTCCCGCCTTCCACCACTAACCTATCCAGCTGGTAGAACTGACTGACGACCGTTTGCCTCTGTAAACCGCGAACATCAGCCGACCACTCTTTATGTCATACAATCACCCTTGCCATCATGGTCGTTATCCAGAAAACCAAGAAAGTTCCTGTACTGCCACCTCCTCAACAGCTAGCCAGTCCCCGATCCATCTCCTTTCCCATGGTCAAGCCCAGCTCTCGACCTACCTTCATCATCTGTAACTCCTTCAATCCTCTCTGAATAAGCTCCTGTATCCTCCGCTCCTCCACCTCTCCTCTGTGTTCCCTGAAAGCATCTATCGTCCTCCGCTTCGCATACTCCCGGAAGTTGTACGCCGCGAACTGCCGCGATTGTCTGAGAAGTGAGCGGAACTGTGGATTGGCCGGAACGAGCGTGAGTGTTAGTGTTGAGAGCTCTCTTAGACATAGGTGACAGACTTCCACTTGGGGCTGTGAAGAGGAAACAGAGTGCAGAGGTGTTGCGGCGCATTGGAATGGAACATTTGCGGACGTACGAGGGATCGAGCTTGAAATGCACTGTCGCCTCGTATCGAGGTCATGGACATCTCCAAAGGAGAAAAGGTGACACAGCCTACACTTATCGGGTAGAGATCTGTGGTCGGGAAGAGGATTATGTCGGAGACCGAATTTGATGAGGGTTGATGGACCCGATATGCGTTTGCCCCTGGTGATATGTTAGAATCAAGGTACTATATGCGAGAAAGTCATGATCCAGCTTTTGTGGACCAAGGAGAGCTGTGTTTACAAATCTATAGACTAACAAGATCATTACTACGAGTACATCGATGTCTGCCGTCAACATCTCTCCATCCCGGCCCATGATGCTCCGATTATGCTTAGTCATCATAATTCCTGTCGATTAGCCCTCGATCCTTCTTGGGGTTTGGTCTTAGGATCTGGTGCACCTTTCTCTTTAGGACGAAAAGGCGCCATAGCTACCTGGATACCCTGTGAGATATATGGGTGAACGACCTATAAACGTATCGGTTGGGGCCGTGGAACACGTCGAGCTGGTCCCAGCCTCAGACTAGCTATTGATGGCGTCGTCATAGTTGATACTCTAGGGTTCTCTCAGAGATCGTCCTGATGACGCGAGCTGCGACTATTACGCGATGACCACCTAGTCCTGAAGGACTACGAATGCGTACCAACCGGGATGGACCTACACATCACTCGTACTTGTATGACATGTCGAGTACAAGCACTTCGGTGGTTAGGCTCAATGAGAACAGCGAGTTACCATGAAAGTAACTATAAAGTATAACCCTCTAACGACATACAAGAATCCTGGACGGCCATCTAGTAACAAAAATCCCCAAAGCTTCAAATGCGCTTCCATAATGGTACATCCCTTTCTAGCGTACCTCATACTCCATGCTTGTCCTCGCAGGATACCATTACCAGATCATTGTCATCGAGCCCAACGTCAGCACCACCCACTTCACAGCACCGTGCTCATCTTTCAGAGGCGTCCAATGCGTTGCGAATTTCTCGTTGCCCCGCATGGCAGCGGATCGGCGCGTCGAGAGGTTGATCTCGGACGAGATGGCACGGCCGTGCTTCAGAGATTCTTTGATCCTGTTCTTGAAATCCTTACTCATGAAGGGTGCGTGTTGAGCCAGAGTCCTGAAGATATCACTCCCAACGAAGGGCGTACCGGCCTTGGGGTTGATGATGAGCATGTCGAGTATGTCGGGGGAGTAGAACTCAATCGTGAAACTGTCGTAGCTCAGGACCAGATACTGTGACGTGTTAGCCGCATCCCACGGAGTATCAGGTGCTACAGATGGAGGTTGTAACGCGGTATAGATACCTTTGAATATGCAGTGTAGAACATCTTCATCTGTGTTTTCAGGTTCATATTTTCAATTCGGTTCAGTAGCCCCTGTTCCATGCCAGCCTCCCGTACATCGGCTGTAACCTTGTTGCTACTTCGCGTTCGGAAAGATTTGAAGAACCCTCTAGGACCGCTTGAATCGCCTCGGGTCAATGGGGGTGGCGACAGTGGGATCTTCTCTTCTTCGGGCTCATCAGAGATAGACAATACACGCAGAATGTCGGAGCAGTTGTGGATGGTTGTCGAGCAGTTGATCTGTCCGCCTAGGTAGAAAGCCACCTTGCCATCTCCGCCGTACAATGGCGCTGAACGGTGCATTAGCGGATCCGCATATCTAAACAGAGTTTCTGCAGTCGGAGCCACTTACCGACATAAAGCAAATTCCAGAACGGTTCGCCGTTTTTTCTATAGTTAAGCAGGAGTTCGACACTCTCCTGTTTGCTATCAATCGCGACTCTTAATCTCTTCACGGCGGCGATGTCCGTATATTTGCCCTGAAGGAATCGACAATTTCGCGGTATGATATCAGTCCGGGAGTATCCTGTAACCTTGATGAATCCGTCCGATGCGAATACGATTGGATTATCAGCCTTGCTGAATGCGGCTCAGTCAGTACGGTATCCTAGACGTCCATGGCTCTTCGAACACTCACGCGGGATCTGTCAGACAGAAACAGTCACCAAGACCAGCGTATCTGCCGCGATCGCTGGAGAGCGCCTTCACCGCGCTTGTCGTCATCTGATGCTTAACAAAGCGTGGATAGATATCCGTGGCTAACAGTTTCTCGATATATTCCTGCGCATCGGCGAAGATAAGCTCCATTGCCGGAAGCGTGGATAGGGTGCTGGATTTGATGTCTGCATTGATCCTCTTCATCATTCCTTGAGAGAGGTTCAATTGTCTCGGCGCATCGATCGAGGTGAACTGGCGATGTATGTCCGACATCACCTTCGTCAACTCGTCCAGAAGGGTGTTGTAGCGGTCCACCTTGTCCCCATAAATCCATAAGCGATGAACCAGTTCCCGCTGGCAAAGGAGAGAGGGTGAGGCAGACGAACCTTTTCTAGAAACTCCATATTCTCCCCGCAGAACCGGGACTGACTGAACTTCAGTAGCTGATGCGCCGTTGTTGGATTATGCAGTACGATCTGAAAAACTTCCGGACTGAAGAAGTCGGCGAGACCAGCTACACCTACGCCAGCGACTCCATTGGATTTCGTGACCGAATCTGCCGTTCTGAGATTGTGCCCGTTCGGAAGGCTTTTCTCCGCCGGCGATTCTCGCCATTGCACTGGCTTTTGACTGCCCTCATTATGTCTGTAAGGGCTATGGGTCGAATCGCCATTGAGACGCACTCCTTGGTTACTCTGCATGATGACGCTGGAGGTCAACACAAAGGCGACGTGCTGGAAGGGGATGGGTTCGTTGATTTGATGTACGGAGTAGACATACGATATAATCAGGTGAAGCGGTTGCGGGCAGAACAAGCTATATCTCGCACCTGACTAGACCAAATTATTAGCGCAATCGTACCACCACCAGATGAGAAGGGTAAGGTTACTCCGCACAGCCTGTCCTGGTGTGACTTCGGTGTTGGCTGCGTGCAGTATTTCTGAGGTTGGGATATGCCGTCAAAGAAGCTCACTAAGGTATTCACAGGAGCGGCTTTCCTTCGAAGCATGCGGAGTTGACCCCTGTGCCGTCGGTATGAGCTAGCGGGCCAATATCAATCTCGAACCGCGAGTCAAATTATCAAAAGCTTCTTGCCCATTGGTGTATTTTGCTAGAATATGCAGGTATATCGCGATCTGATCTACACAGTACTCGTACGATCGTCGATCTCAAAAAGCAAGTCTGGCCGGGAAGCGAAAAATTGTACGCTCCGTAGTCTTAAAGTATCAAGAATTTACCTGGTAGGGTAGCGTTACCTTTTATTCAAATCCTCCTCGGCCGTTAATATTGAGGAGCGGACGGTGGTTTCGAATGTTCGGCAGAGTGCGCCCCTTCGTGGCTTTCGGGCAGGAATAGTATTGGTCTTGTATGAGCGCCACACTACTGAAATATAGTTCCGTACATGGGGCTAGAAACATGCTCATTGAATTAGGCCCTTTCCAAATAGAGAATGATTCGAGGGCGTCTGGGCGACGTCAAGATGGCTAGTCTTCAATTCATGCCATGCCATGTCATGGGGGGCCAGATTGACAGCGGAGTAACTTAAGACAAAGACTCTTGCGGTGGTGGTGTGACTGGCTGGGCAGACGTAGGTAGGTAGGGTTCTGTAGTGGAAGAGAAGTGTGGGCCTGAGCTCGCTCAAGTTGCTCATCCAATGCTTAATCATGATTGCGATTGCGGTAGACCACAATCCAATGCTTGAACACACTGACACAATTCGCCTGAAAGTTCAGTTCAACAACCTCTCAAATTAGAAAGGAAAAGCAACAAGGCTACAACTAACGGAGTACATAAAAATGTAAGTTTGAAGGCCCAAGAAGTTGTATAGAAACCCTATAAAATTTTCATACAAATGTGGGCTCAAACGTGAATTTAGACATTAATTCAGCGCTGATTTTAGATGTGTATTTTAGGCATAAGTTTAGGCATTAAAGCCTGAAATCACTATCTGTTTAGGGATGGTCTACGGTCAGCAAACCTATGGTCTATGAGTATTTGTTGGAATTAGGAGGTCTTTAGGAGTTTCAACCCTATCCAACCTAGCGTCGGGGTCCTCCGTGTCACGTGATACTGCTTAGTCATCACCCACACAAGTTATCCTTTGTGTATTCTAGTCTTCTACACAATTCTAATATCAAGCAATAGAAACGTTCCAATAACAGTATTGAATTGTGGTCTACCGGAATCACGGGCCTTAATCTAAGCTAGGTAGCTCGATATTCCAAAAAGGCACACATCACATCAAGTCAAAATTAAGAGGCAAATTTCGCGCCCCCTTTAGGAGTGACTCAAGCGTGCAAACAACAAACCAAATATAAGATGATCATGACTCGAGCGAGGCTTCAGACTGACTCAATACAACGGCGGTGCGCAGCAAAAGATGGCAAGAACCAAACAAAATCCATCGCTGCGGTTTGGACATGTTCATCCTATCAGTCGGACATAAAATGATCCCAACAACCTTACTTGAACTGAACTGGTTCATTGCACTTTGAGCCTACATTACCCAGAAACACCACAAGGACAGCACAATAACTTGCATGCTGTCAGTCCATGTTACAGGAAGGAGTGAAGCATCAAGAGTACTCACGCAGCAGCAGCAGCAAGGATCTCATGTCTCCTTGCTTTCGTAAAGAGCGAGAGGACAGCGGAAAACGCGAGGGTGAAAACGAGGAGTACGCCGATGCAGATCGTGTAGGAGCTTCTAGTGCCAATATCGCCTACCAGATGGTATAGGAGAGTAATGGGTATGACAAGTAGAGCAAGGATCGCTAAGATGATGATGCTAACTGCAGCGCGTTCAATCCGTTCTCGGGTATAGTAGACTGCTAGGCCGTGTGTTTTTTGCTTTGTTTCTGCGGAACAGAACAGGTACTACAAAGGGTCAGCATATATACCAGAAGCCAGTCCGATCCACTTGTGCAGCTTACCTCGACGAACCTTTTGGCTCCGAGGCTGCATTGCATCCACTTTAGAAAGTGCTCAATACCTGCGTCAAGCCATGCATGCTCTCTCCCAGCTCTTAAAGTAACCATATCTTCTCTATGCTGAATCCACTGAGCATCTTTGGCAATCAGAGGTTTGTTATGGTCCATGTAGTTGACAACACTTTGGTAATCACACGGAGCGGGTTTGTTGAAAGACACCAGTTGTTGAGCGATAACCATAAGACTACCTATCTCACGTCAAGAGGGAGTTGAGCAGTCAGAGAAGCCATTACGCACCGTACTCGCGGAACTTTTCCTCGATTTGCTTGAGCAGCTCCCTCCTAGGCGCAGCATCCTCTTCCTTGAGATCTGTAGTCTGCAATCTTCTAGGATGATGACTTGCATCGAAGTCATCCATGTTATCCAGCCTCGTTTCCAAAGCTCGCAGCTCGCCCTGCTTGTCCAGCAGCAAGCGGGCTTGGAGGTAGCCAAACCGACGGTAAACCATAAAGCATTCATCGCTATCGAGAAATGTGGCAACGTTTGGGTATCCTTCAGGACATGATTTCACTGACCAGCGCAATCAGCAACAGTATGGTATCAAACTTGCATATATCTCTCACACTGTCTCACGACTGCCTTGACAGCTTTATTTCTCGCTTTTGGTCGAAGTGCCTCGAGCACAGCAGACAAATATGGAGAGAACAATTGCCAGACACCGCGATGGCGATCCTGTGCGTCCTATAAGCATTCAGTTCCAATATATTGCATGCAACCCAACCTGCCCTTTGATTGTCCAATAATGGACTTTGGGATTTCGATATGGATGCTGCCGAAACAGTTGTCGGTGATGTTGCGGATTCACTAGACAAACCTTCTTCCATGGCCCTAAGTACTCGAGCATCGGAGACATCCATTTGATTCAGAGTCACAATTGATTCGCAACACAGTATTGAAGCTATTCATCGACTATCCGATGGTCAAGACTTGACTAGATATGCCGATATATATATATTACCATGAAAACTAGCCTTGCAGCACAACCTGTCCAATTGATTGCCTTGTGTTTGTATGCCCTACAACCTGAATAATATGGCTCCCAAATCAACTTATCATGCAGAGTTACTCAATCTTTCTTCAGCCAGAAACTGGCCGGAGTTCACAAGTTTTTCATTGCTGTCTTTCACCTTGTAACTCCATTTGCCCGACTGTGCGTCTTGCTTTCGGTCTACGATGGTCACCAACATGTTTGGCCCGCCGGCAGTCGATTCTAACCAAGCAGACTCGTCAACTTGAAATTGTGCAGGAAACTGCTCGTTCCATTAGTAATGAAGTAATTTGAGGCTGTGGAGTAAGGTAGACTTGCGCTGGCGGGAGTATTGGTATTATTGGCCGAAGAATAGAAGGCGCGACTGTCCGGGGGCTGAATTCGGCGTAAGGATGTTTCTGGACATGTGAATCTCTGATACTTACCGGCTGTGACTGCGCCATCAATCGATCGTGTATTGTTCGGTCAATCTTAACGCCAGTTGATCGTGTTTACGCCTTGTTCCTTCCTGCTTGTGCCAGCAGAATACGCCTTGCGAGATTTTTCTGTCTGATGAGCTTGAACCGAAATAGCAATAACAGACAAGGCAGAGCTTCCTGCCTTATGCTCGAGCCAAAGAAAGATAGATTCGGCGTTTTCCGTTGCTTGTTTAGGCTGCAAGGCATGCAACCACAACGTTCGATGCGTGAGTGTGGGTGGGGCTCAAGGTCGGGTAGGACGAGGCTCTTCAACCGCAAAGTCGACCTTGCGCAAAGAACATCCGGGGCCCAGCATGACCAAGCCACAGTGAGCTTTCCAACATGACCAAGGCACAATGAGCTTTCCGCATACAAAGAGCAATGCGCGTGAGAGCCCCAGGACGCAGAATGGTCACTGATGAGCACTGGCAGAACAAGCACAGCCTGATGCGTGCAGCAATCGCTGTACTCGCAGGCGATATATCTCGAGGAATTCCTTGGAAAGAAAATCAAATTGATATCGTACCTTTGAATTTCGGTGCTGCAGATTCGCTTCCTCCAAGGAAACCAATTGGCTCGGGGCAACGTTACGTGCAAATCTGGAAGAATGGCAAGCTTCGCCAACTCTCAACCCAGCTCTCCTGAGGGTTTAATAAACCAAGCGGAACAGACTCGTCTTCAAATCCTTTGGGAGAAGACCACGGAACACCCTACTAAGTTCGTTCATTATGAGAAAGTCGCAGTCCTGTTGCTGTCGTGGGATGATACCTGCGATGATCTCAAAACTAAGCAGGAGGTACGCTTTGATATTGAGTGGAGCTCAATAGAAGTAATCACTAACATTTTATAGGTGGAGAAACTTGCAGCAGTATTCAGAGACATGTACCATTTCGAGGTCAGGCAAGAAAAGCTGAATCATAAGGAGCGAGCACAAGCTCAAATGAATGAACACCTGGCGACATTCGTCCGCAAATACGAAAGGCAAAGCCATAGCACCTTGATAATCATCTACTACGCTGGCCATGGATGGTCTGATGGAGCTTCTCGTACCACCAAAAGAAAGCTGCGACTGGCAGCGTATGACTCTACGACACCCATGAAAGTTCAACTGCTGATAACCTGTGGCAGTAACACCTCCCAGAAAGCGCTAGATCAACTAGAGCGAAATAGCGTCATGTGGGAGCGAGCCGAGAGCAACATTCAAGGGGCAGATGTTGACGTTTTCCTGATCTTTGATTGCTGTAATGCAGGCATGATTTCTCGATCAGGAACCAAGAGTTTTCAGACTCTTGGCGCGTGCTCACCGGACGCAACGACTCACATACCGGGAGAGTCGTCGTTCACGTCGGCGCTCATCTGGGCTCTGGAGCAGCTTCGCATGAGGAAAGACAAGCCCTTCTTTCCGTCCTCGGAACTACGGCAAATGATCACACAAGCGCCGAACTTTCCGAAATACCAGCATCCGGTGCTATCCGACCGTTTGCCGAGCTTGGAACACATCGTTATCGCCCCTTTGCCAGCAGATAACACGCCGCTTGAAATCCCAGCTGACCAGAAAGAAGACTCGGATCGCTTTGCAGAGCCCTCCTACCTCGATCTCCGGTTCCATTGTGACACGCTCGACGACAATGGCATAAAAGACGTTGCGAAGGCCCTTAACAAGCTGTTGATGGACCGTCAGCTCTCTGTACGCCGTATAGATTTCCTTGGTAAGAACTCCATGTGGAAATCAGGGCAGTGGCAGTCAGTGTCGAGAATAGGGCAGATTTGGTATGACTTCGCAAAGGCGACAAGGCTCCGAAGACAGCTGGTCCCCGAGGGGGTGGTCGCAATAGGGCTTACTCCAGCGCCCATAACTCGTGGTCCAACCAGTAATATAGTCAATGATGGTGGAACCGAAGATACCGTCTTGACTACGTTCGGCGCAGCTGGCGGCAGAAAGCCTCGACTTTTGGAATCAACGCGGAACGGGAATTGCGAGCAAGGTAGCGCGGATACTCAAAGCTCTGCAATCCAAACACGAGGTAACGGGCCGCAAACGAATGGGGCGGACGCGTGGCTGACAGGCATACAGACCACGGTCAGATTGGAGAGAAGAATCATGAAAGCCGTAAGAAGCAACCTTGACCAATACCCTGTTCACGGACAGCTTTCCGCTATATAGACGGCGAGTTGCCAAACCTGCACCTTTCGACCCTGGAGTTAGGAGTATCTGGGCGTACCGGTCTGGCTCTTCCATTTATTATACCCGAATCTTGTCCAATCGAAGTCGCTTTCTCTCTTCTTCCCACCTTGTTTTGATGCAAATAAATTCAGTAGCGCAGACTATGCAGTTACAATAAGAACGACGCAAATGAGATCCATATGGGGGTCCATCGGAATGATGTTACTGCCGTGCGGTATGCCTACGCTTTTCCTTTCATTTCGCTAGTCTGGGACCTTTGGAGAGTTTCATCAAATGTCGAATGACTTACGCCGATAATCTCATGCCGATAAAATTGAAGATTCGAAAAATTGGGATTAAGTGCATGTATAATATGCCTCGAGGTTTTAATATGGCACCCGTAAAACTAGTATACGTGTTTTCGTTTGTCCACATCCGCAGGGTCCACAGGTTATGGACACTACAGGTGGATAGCCGCATATTGAAATCCCACTATCTAAGACCAAGTCCAGGGTGGCACTGACAGATTTTGTATGAGAGCGCAAGTTTTACAGGGCTAATGTAGAGGGTTTTCCCATATGCAGCTATCCACCGACTGTATTATTCGACTAAGGGCAGGTTTAACTGACATCTATCTGCAATTCGATAGGCAATTTGGGCCAGAAGCACAGGCTGCCATTTCTCGGGCTCGCTCAGCCACGACTCATCTCGCTCTCAGGACAATACGGACTTGCTCCCGTCTAGGACAAAACCAGATGTGGATGAGAAGACTTTTCGTTCACAACTAACAGAGGTAGGTTTGATGGTCCATCTCAACCCTAGTACTATAGTCCTGGTTTTATATCTCAATGCCATATTCCAATCCCGGAGCACTTCATTGCATCAAAATGAAAACAGAACACCAACTTGAAGATTTCCACATTATATGGAGGACTTCAGAACAGTCTGTTGATCAACGAATCGAAGTTTTTGAACCCATGGACAAATTCTGTTGGAGGGCTCCCCATACATATACCCACCGGCTAACAAGCATACCTCATTACATTCACCCTTCTGCCTTCATGCAGTCCTCCATCATGTCATTGAGGGCAGTCATGCACCTATCTCTGGCCACTACCAGTGCACCTGGTTGAAGAGTCCCTTAGAGCTTGCCCAGTGCTCCGTATATCTCAGCTCTGGCTGATGCAATTCTGCTCCCGCATTCGACGGCTCTTCACATGAAATGTGTGTCACTGTTTTCAAACTATTGCAGCTATCGGGGGCGGCTCCTGGGTCACACCTGCAAGGCATTACCTGGGAATTGGAGCAGGCATACTCTCATCAGCAGCGCAACGGCGATGATTGTGGCGTCTTTGCGATCAGAAATGGTGTTGCGGTATTTCAGGCTGAAGACATACGCACTCTTGAATATAACGGCTATGCACTGCAGCTCGACTACGCCATACTGCTCCGAGGTACGCCATTAGCTGGCAAAGAGCAGCAGACCAGCCAGATACACGCGTCACAAATTAGAATCAGGCCTGCAGAGAAGACACCGCCCACCCAGAGTGTCGCTGAGAAACATGATGGGATTTATCAAGGAATGTTTCAGAACGACGGGTCTCCAAATGTGCTGCTCGAAGAGGGTATGAGCCAAACAATAACGGAACCAGAGACAGATTCGCCATCGTTGACGGTTGTGAACCGGTGGAGGGATGGTTTGTTGATAGAATGAGGGGAGCCAGTTGATGACCGGGTTCTAAACCTGTGGAGGGACCCCCACTCGGTCAACATGCGACCCTCCGGTGACAATACCTTCTATCAAGCTACTGTCGACAGTAGAGTATCTCGCGGAATCCAATAAAGCAGTACCCTTTCTCCATCTGTCTGACGCTCTACCATTACCAACGGTCGAGAATCTACCGGCAGACGTCCATATGTCGATGACACCCCCTTCAGATAGGGTCCATGTCACCTCCGAGAAGCCTGTCCGCTGAGATTAATGACAACCCTATCGCCATTTCAGACCCGCCACTCCTACCCGCGTCGTTATCGGAGCGGCCGAAGTCACCTTCCTCAAGCCAGCATCCACCGACCAATTGACGTCTAAGAGAATCACCGGCGTTACTGATAGACCTGTCACCGTCTCGAACTCACCCATACCATCATCCTTACCATTAGACGCATCCGAACTTACCTCCACCAAGCCATTATGGTCCTTAGATGCAATCAAATCAATCGACGCAGGCAACGCTAATCGGGATAGATTGTTGCGGGACCTATTACTGGAAGGATATAAAATTGCGTTAGTCATTGATGGCATCCCGAAAGACCTTACCAATCCTTATTATGTTGGCGAACTCCGTGCTCAGATCCAACCGGCAGATCTGATGAATCTATTGCCAACGCAAGGGCTTACAGATGAGCTTGTCACCGGCATCCTCGGAATCTATTCAGCACACCGACACAATGTCGTTTTATGGACTGCCAAGTAGCATCCTGTCGTCTTCGTCCTCCTTTCGAGCGGCTATCTCCTCAACTGGTGCTCCATACAGCAGTGGAAAGATATCTTTCCATAATTCGAATATGTGGCCCTCCTTGAATTGCTCATTGAGGAGCAATTAAGCAAAGTCTTCACTCATCTCATGGGCTTGCTGATTTCGAGCCGTAACATACTGAAGTCGGATTAGTGACTAATAAAGAAGGAAAAGAGTCAATATATCTTATTGAGTTTTCGCAGTGAGGACCAGAATTGCTTCAAAATGCCCATCTCCTGCAGCTGAGCGTCATCTATGTTTGCAGCAAACCGTTGTAGCCTCGTTGTTAATGGATCATCTAACAGCTCGGATTTATATCATTGGCAATAAGCATTCTGAGCCTGCTCTTTTGAAACCTATCAAGCTCGGCTCAAAGGTTTTCAACCTTGGGTTTTAGCGATTAATAGTGCCAATGGTGATTGAGTTCAATCGCCACTACGTTGATAGCACACCCTTGGACAGAATGACGGGAGCGGCCATGCCCTCTGCAGTAACAATCAGCCTACAAGAAGGGGTTGATACTTTGCTGATCCCGGCGAATGTGGCACACTGCCATTGGATCCTCCTAGTCGCCCAGGTCAATGCAACGACTGCCACAGGAAGTATAAGCTGGAACAATCTGCTAACCCATCGCCTTCATACTTCTGCATTCCTGCAGTCCTCCATCATCTCATGGAAGGCAGCCATAAACCTATCCCCAGCCACTACCAGTGCATCCACGGTCCGGAGTCCTCCAAACCTTGCCAACCAGCTCAACTCGCGGCAGCCCCCATTAGAACGATCTACAGCGATGAGGTGTTCCAGTTCGAGATCTATGTCTGCAAACTTAGCGTCATCGAGATAGACCTCCTCGTTCTACGGAGGCCCTCCACTGGTTTAGAAATCATCATCGAGTAAGGCTCCTCATTCTACGGGGTCCCTCCACCGAGGTAGAAACGGTCATCAAGTAGGGCTCCTCAATCTACAGAGACCCTCCATTGGGTTAGAAACTATCATCAAGTAGGGCTCCTTGTTCTAGGCAGTCCTTTGGTACGACTTTAGTGGTGAGAGTAGCTGCGCAACAGAGGACAAATGATGCAGTCGGGGGAGTGGGTCAAGTGAGAGCTTTGCAGCGTCGCTCTTTTCGCGGACTTCCCTTCTCTTCACTGCATCCCTTCTCTTCGCTGCATCCCTTCTCTTCTTCGAGGGCCGTCCCTTTTTCCGGATAGATGTCAGCTCAGTCGAAAATAGGTCGTGCTTTTTCTACTCACAGCTACCATTATCAGTACAGTATGGCCGGAGCTGGTGACGCTGGAAGAGGGCTAGAAGTCTGTCTGTCGGTGGTTTGGGGTTGCAGGTCTGACCGGTATCGTAAGAGTACAGTCACGGTGATTATTCCACGACAAAACAGTGTCGCTGTCGGAAACGTACCCGTAAGAGGAGATAACTGTCTCTTTTTCTCTGCCATATACGATAAGCGAGTTGAGGGCTTGAACCCATGGCGCGAAACTCGTCCGAGATTAGACTTATCGTCACCGACTTTTTCCCCGCAGGAGATGATCTTCCAAAGATATCCCGCCAGACTTCATACTTTCGGTCTTCCAGCGTTGCTGGGCTTCTTGCTTGCTCTTCCGGTTGGGCTTGAAGCTTTGAGCTTCCGGTAATGCTGGCGTTCGGGCGTTGAGCAGATAGCTTCATCGCCGCAACCACAGATTGAGACCCGTTCAACGTATTTCATGCATAAGGAGTGGCACCAGGGTCATAATACTGTAGAAGCTTGACTATCTCTTGCTCAAAACGCTCTATGTAAACGCCAGCCAGCGTCCCAACTATATATAGCACCTAAGAGACTTTTGCCTTCTCACTCGTAGGGGCAAATTATATCAATGCCTACCGTATGCTTGCGCCTTGCCGGTCATCAGAGCATATGTATTTCCGTCAAACCTTCTGTTCGGCAGGTTGCCATTTAAATTGGTGTAGAATCATCAGAGCGTAGACTTGCTAGAAACCTGTCTATTGCATAAGTTACTCCGAGGTAACAGTAGAGCCGTTCTATATCTCCAATGCAGGTGCCCACCTAAAGTAGTAGAGCAGGTTTGCCGCGAGTTGTCCCATTCGACAGCTCATTTCCAGTGAACTCACGACCTCCTCGCCGGCTCCAGTATAGAAAACGCCATCTGCTATCTCAATGTTGTCCAGCAAGGCAGCATTCGAAATGCCAGGGGATGCATGAGACCAGCTCTGATGGTGTATCCATTGGATTCCGAGATCCGTAAGAGTGCTATTTTGTGGTTTGCCGAGGAGCTTCGCTATGAAGCCATCTTTGACTGGAGCGGCAGTGACTAGCCGGTAGAGGTTCTCGCTTTCTGCGATGCATCCATTTAGTGGCAAATAGGCTGACGAGGAGTCGATGCTAAAGAAGCCAGGGTCAGAGGCTATACCTCTCGTCGTGAATATCTTGTCGGGTATCTTATCTGCTGTGGACACATTGAAGAAAGATGGCGAGAGCGTGTCCGACTCACGGGATGTAAAGTGGGTGACGTGTCTCTCAACGTACGGTGTCAAAGCGTGGGTAACGTGAACGCCCAAGTCCAAGTCCAGCCCAGCTCCTTGAAGGGGGGTGGCAATGATGATGGCATCGTACTCCACTATCTCAGTGATTGGCGAGCGGTCGGGACGGTCTCTGGTTGTAACGGTGAGCTGTAGCGTTCCATGGACTGATCTTTTGATCTGAGTGACCCGGGTGTTAAGGTGTAATTCTGCTCCGGATAACTTGAGCAACCTGTCGATTAAATTGTAGTTTCCCCCGCTCACAGGCTGCACAAAGTCGACATCGGCAGGGTTCATAGCCACAAGGGCAGCGAGTCCATTCATATCGTCGAGATCCTGCGCAAACCATGCACGAGCTGTGGCCTGGACAATGTCCCTCGAAAAGTCGGATGAGATTCGATTACTGAGTAAATAGTTCGCTGCGGAATGTATTTGTTCACTTTTAAGGCCTAGGTTCTCAAGAGCCTCTGAGATGTTGCGGTTAGCATATTCGAAGGCTCCAGACAGCTTATGTAACTGAGGAAGCTTTTCAGCAACCAAATCGTGGAGGCGGCGAGGAGACAGTCCATATCTCCAAAAAGAGCGGACCAAGTCACGCCATGTTGTCGACTTGAGGTCTTCGTCTCTGTAAAGAACGAAGCTCTCCCCGGTCCATACCCCGACTCGCTTCTTCCGTGGGTAGTGCGGCTCCAATCTCTGCCTCAAGCCAACCTCGTCGATCACACTCTGCAAGCACTTGTCATCTGAATAGAACGTAGCCGCCCCAGCCTCGACATGCTGTGACCCATAAGCTCCATCATAAACTTTAACAGATTTGACCCTGCCACCGACTTGGGAGCGTGCATCGTAGACTGTGATATCGATGGCAAGCCCAGGACGGTGCTGTTCTTGTAGGCGGTATGCAGCAGATGCACCTGCGATGCCTGCTCCAATAATAGCAACTCTCTTGGAACTGCCATTATTGTCGGCATCCGGACCGTGCAGGGTCATGGGAATTTGTTGAGGATCAATGCTAAGTGCGAGTGATGCGATAGAAAGAAGAGAAAAGACGATGTTAGAGGCCAAAATTCTGACTCCAGATGATCAAAGGGTATGTTCTACCAGCAGGTGAGAAAGGAAGCGATACATAAATAACCCCGTTCTGAAGGGCTGTGCCTTGCGGCGTGATGCATGAGGTAGGGCGAAGCTCAGAAGGACACGCATCCAATGGGATAGGCTCCAGAACACCACTAGAGCAACTGTACTCTGGCTACAAGGAACCATTTAACATAGAGTCTTAATGTTTGTTTGTCCACCTCGATTTCTCCCGGCACTGCGGCGTTTAATGCATAATTAGGGCCTTTCAGTAGTCGCACGGTGTGAGCACGCTGTGTTAGCCTGAGCTTGCAGCGGTTCCATTAATAATAACATACCTGCATGGGACCAGTTAAAGTTACCTGGTACTTGGGCGGCCGACACCTCAGTGTGTCACGTGCAGGTTATGGTACGCTTGCCTACTGCTTTGTTGGCCGCGGGATGCCTAACCAGTAACCATGGAGAGTACTCATAACAAGTTGTATGGAGACCTCTGTGGTAACTGGCGTCCACATCCGCATGCATAAGTGTAGGCGGGCAAGTCGTTGTACAGGATATGTCCAGCTCTTACAGCCACAGTCGCCGAGATGGCAAGTGATCTACTTAACCCCAGCAAGGGCTGCAACTAAATGTCGACCTTTCCCGTCACCGGAGCGAAGGACCCCAGGCTTATCTTGCATGTCCGGCATCAAACGGCAGGGTTAGCCGTACTCGCAGTGCAGCTGAAGGGGTACTGCGGACTGTACATGTATGCAGGAATATAAGTACTCGTCATGAGATGGGGTTCGAGATGCACGGCAAAAAAAGGCATGTTGATCCATGTAGACCATTCCGTGTCTTTCCAGTAATCTTCCTTAGTAAGTCATGGCCCCCTTGTAAGTCAGATAATCGATCATGTAGTCTATTTGCCCAGCTTCAACCCATCATTTGCTTTCCAGGCGTCGCTACCGCCATCGGTTTAAGCTCTGGCTGCCCGCGCTCACACTGGCTCTCCTTTCGCTTCGCTTTGCAACGCGCTGTCCATGACTTGCATGGAATGGTACCTCATATTGAGAATATGCCGCATCCCGACGTCCAGCGAGAACCCAATGACCAACGGACGCCAACGCAAATCGATCTCCAACTGCGCGAGTTCAGAATCAATGCCGAAAGCGTGCCAAAGGTCCAGGAGATTCCACATGCTGATCAATTCGGTCGTCCGCGAAACAAATCTGCGAATTCACAGCGCTCAGCATTCTCGGTGATAATGGAAGAAGACGCTGAATCTTCGCAGATTGGGTCACCGGAAAGGTTGGCTCAGACACCCTCTCATCCTACCAGGTAGGTAGCTTGTTCTTATTAGCGACACGAGCACAGACTTACCCCCGGACATAGGTTTGATCAGCAAGATATTCCCTATGAGTCCTCGAGCTCTTCACATACGTCTATCCGCGGACACTCTCGAAAGCACTCCTCCGCCTCCTCGGTGGAGACCTATGAGACCAAGGCCACATCCACTGTAACAGCGCAACATGGCAAGACCGTTGAGGGAGCCGAAACGATGGATTCGGTGCCGGAAGACGAGGCAACGTCTTACGATCTTGCGCCGCCTTTGGAAGAAGGCCAGAAATTACACACTATGGAGACACTCTCCGATATCCTGTTCTCCCGAGAACATCTACAAACTATATTCGCGGATCCATCTTTGTTACTCAAATTCACGGCCTTTCTCAGTATATACCGGCCTCGATCTGTGCCTATTCTAATATATTATCTTGATGCGATGAAAGCTCTGAAAGCAATCAATTATGCGAATGCGCTCGCCGAAGCTCTTGAGCCAATCGCAGGCTTCGATTTTACAATCTTCCCTGCGAAAACGACGATGAATTCGGTGTTGGAGGACAAAGCTAACCAAGCTTTCACGGTGCTTGTTCAAGAGGATTTGCCAGCCTATATCACGCATATTTACGTCCAGGTGACCCACTCGAGCGTGGTTAGACGAATTACAGGGGCAACAGCTCTCCGGTCACAGGACGCCTCCGATGGACTGGCTGAAATCTTTTGTCTTTCGGACCCTTCACGGCCTGACAATCCTATCGTCTTTGCTTCTGAAGGTATTGAGTCACACATCTCCGGGGTTGTGCGAGGTCATTATCGTCGCTAATGACTTTTTAGAGTTCACCCGGACGACACAGTATGGCATGAGCTATATCATCGGACGCAATTGCCGCTTTTTGCAAGGTCCCAAGACCAGCCCCTTCAGCGTCCGT
The DNA here is from genome assembly GCA_025617375.2 of Acarospora socialis. Classification (NCBI taxonomy): domain Eukaryota; kingdom Fungi; phylum Ascomycota; class Lecanoromycetes; order Acarosporales; family Acarosporaceae; genus Acarospora; species Acarospora socialis. The sequence continues at coordinate 1,203,900 of JAMYGW020000012.1, forward strand.
CGGATACGTGATGCAGTTGAAGCTGGCAGGGAGCATTGCGAAGTCTTCTTGAATTAGTAGGTGTGGGAGATACCAGCTATACGATAACCTGCTGACCGCAAGCTTGGTAGTCGTCGGGATGGGTCACCTTTTCTGAATCTTCTCATGTGCGCCCCATTGTACGACAATTCTGGTAAGATCAGGTACTTTCTTGGAGCTCAAGTCGACATCAGTAGTACGGTCAACGAGGGCACGGATCTAGACTCGCTGCAACGCTTGGTGGAACAGAAAGAACGAGGTGGCGAGCCGAATGCGAGCGATGAAGAGAAGAAAGATGAGTTTCAGCAGTTGAGTGAGATGCTAGATATACAGGAGCTTAATGCGGTTCGCAAGTGGGGAGGGCGTATGCTGCAAGAAACTCAGGAAGAGGACAACAGCTCACACAAGATGAACTGGCGCAGGCCGACAGTACTACTAAGAGACCCTTCTCGTGATCATATTAAAACAAGCCCACCAAATGGTGGCAGTATCGGTAGCGTGGCTGGATTCTATCACAATGTAAGTCAGATGGCTTTGCCCCGCATCAACTGCTGATTTTGTAGTATTTGCTCATTCGGCCGTATCCGTCATTACGTATCCTCTTCGCTTCTCCGTCCCTACGCGTGCCTGGTATCTTACAATCACCACTTATGAATCGGATCGGCGGCAGCGCCCGAGTGCGGGATGAGCTCACCCAGGCGCTTGCAGAAGGTAGAGGTGTGACCGCGAAGGTTCGCTGGGTATCGAGGCCCGACGACGATGGCCGTAACCGTTGGATTCACTGTACTCCTCTGTTCGGTAGCAATGACCAGATTGGCGTCTGGATGTTGGTGGTTGTGGACGACGAACAGGATGAGCTGAAAAGATCAAGACAGGCTCCACCAGTCCCGTCCAATATGAAGACTGCTCATGCCATGTCAATTACCGCGGGGGGTGTCAGTCCGGGTCAATCTACCTGGCAACTCAACTCAGAAGCCGAATTGGATGCTATAAGTGGCTGGGCCGAATCGAACGGTACAGCCGAACGTCGAACGAAGCCATCAGACTGGACTTTGGCCGCGCTGAGACGAGATGGGACGAACAACAACAACACTGATACTGAAGAGGACGAAGAGGGGTATCAGACGCTCGAGGAACGTTTGGCAACCCGAAGGCGCTTAGAAGCTGAGCGCATGTATGACCAGCCTGGATCCGCCATTCCTCTCCGTCGAACCTACAAGTCGCTATCACCATATCCATTTAGCTTGGACGACTGAGTATCTCCCGTCTTCCGACATCTTGGCTCTTCCTGAACTGGCGTTCGCGTACATTCCGTTACGATGGGTCGCCTCTAATTCTCATGAATTTACCCTTAGACACGCCGAGTTCTCACCTTATGCCCTCAGCATGTCGACGTACTGTTTCACTGTGGGAGTTCGAATCATCGAGCCGAGCAGGTGTTGTATTGTTCGACGCGTTTCTGTTCTGAGCGGAGCTTCACCACCCAGCGTCGCATAATTATGGCAGCTGCATGTGACTTCCTGAGCCCTGAGGCCTTCAAAGCGTCGGCGGGACTGTCTTTGGCGAAGCGTTTGGTGCTCTTGATACGGTAGTAGGGTATTTGTGTCCACCGCGTGGCCGGGACCGTTGGTCGCCGCAGCGCGCACATGACTTGAACTGTTTGTGGTTCATCTTCGAAAGACTAGGGATTTTGGGGTGGCGGGACATCTTCGTGATCTGAAATTTCCGGGATTTGGGGTCGAGTATGACCATACTATTGATTCCACGAGATTGGAACATTTTAACGTCAGATTTTCTTACTGCTATACTTCTTATATCCAGCACTAGGGATGATATCATAGGGAGGCTTGGTTGACTGGTGACTAGAGGGTGATTTACTTTGTTGGCAGCCACCCTGCAACCTGAATGTATCTTTAGGAAGTCGAAGTTCGTACCTGCCAGCCTATACTTAACCATTTGGTCACATCTATAAAATCTGATGGTTTCACAATGATAAGGGCCGGTCCGGTGAAGACAATTAGAAGATCGCAGCTCGCTTGCCCTAATTACGCGAAGGATGCACTAGAGTCCACGTCACTATCCAACGTCTCTGATGTTTTGATGCTACAATACTCCAGCCGGGAGAGCTAGGACGTAGTTCACGTTCTACTTTGACGACCGCTCTCACGGTGTGTTATTCTAGCCTACAATTGACCAACAGTTTATCTACAAGCTCTAGCACAAGTTCAACCGTTTCCGGTACGCATACACTTACCTTACGCCATCTCCCGTCTCCCACCTCGAACGCAGAAGACCGCCTACTTGGGCGAGTCGACCTGCTTGCCAGCGAGAGTAGGCCAAAAGCAACAACTGCAGCACAGTCGGAATTGCAATCCCGCGAGAAATTGGAGAGGTAACTATCTAAGGACGTTGAGAGCTGGTTGGCGGCCTTCAGGAAGCACCTACAGCATGTATCACCTCAACGACAAATACGCATCAAGTCCGTCTAGCATACGTCATGAACGATCTCCCCCATCTCCTGGAGGGTTCAGGCCCCGGTCATGGGGATGTACTCCTCGCAAGCTATTCCTAGCTGTCAACCTCATCGGCAGCATGATCCTCATCCATTCTCTGGTATCGACCTTCTACCATCCTACAGTAAGCTTGCCTTCGAACTCTCCATACCGTGGTCAGTCGGTTGATCACAACATTGTAGCAGTACCGACCTTCCTACCTCACAACCACCATGCCGTACAACGCTGCCTTCTTACCCAACGCGGCTTTCCAACCACCGGAGGCGCTACCACACCGTGTTCCTGACACCATGGACACATTCGCCGGCTACAAGTACCGCAACACGTGTAACATCTCGTCGCTCGATCTTCACGCGCCATTCGCTCCTCTCTGTTCTGACCGCAAATCATTACTCACGGCCTTGTCCTCCGGAGGCCGCATCGGACACGATGCTCCGTACATGCCCAGGGGCTGTGATATGCGCTGGTTCACCACGGAAGAGATCTGTGAGATCTTGAGCCGCTTCGAGAAAGTCATCATAGTTGGAGATAGTATGATGAGGCACATTATAGGGAGCATAAATGTCCTGATACGTAAGGACTTGGGATACGGAGCTGTGACGGATTGGAACTTCTCGCCCGAAGAGCGGTAAGTGTCGATACGGAGGCGTGACTCGGACGGTCGTACGGTTTTCGAGCATAGCTGACTGCACGGTACCTGCTAGGAAAGAGTGCTTCTGCAACTATCAGTTCAACATCAAAGCGTGCTCCATCCAAGGCATCTTCAAGACCAGCGACGTCGTCAAGAACGACCCGAGCAGCGTGGCATGCAAGCCTGGCACCGTCGACGTGATGAGTAAGACCCCTTTCCCATCCCAATCCTGACGTCTCGTCTCCAAAACACTCGCTCATCCGTCAATCGCCAGTCGAAACAATGATTCGCTTCCCAATCCCCGCGGAAGAACTCGACCGATTCCGAACCCTCCTCGGCACCACCAAGCCCCCCAAACCGTACGCCTTCATCTTCGGCCACGGCCTCTGGAACGACCTCGACCTGCAAGCGACCCTCGACTGGCTCGACGCGATTCTCGAAACAACGACCTCACAGCTCCCCTACCTTACCAAACCGCACGCGTTCTGGCCGCGCTTGTTCCTGACACCCAACGCGGCGGGGAAGGAAAAGCCGGACGAGTGGCTCGTCAGTCAGGGGAACAAGGCGCTCATGCTGTTTGAAGAAGCGGTGGGTGTCGAGGCGGGGAGGAGAGGGGTGGAGCATTTAGGGACGTGGAATATGAGTATTCAAAGCAATAAGTTTGATGGAGTGTATGGCGTTCGCCGTCTCATTCCGAGACAAAGATCGTGGCATGTGCTGACGTCAACGCAGGCATGTAGATTTGAAAGGAAACCTGATCAAGGCGATGATGGTCATGAACTGGTTGAATATGTTGGAGGTCGAGAAACATTGAGACGAGATCAAGATATGGCAGTATCACAGCACAAGGAGAGATTCGCAAGCACGGCATGGTAGTTGGAGCAAGGTGATAGCAAAAGCATGAGCGGATGTCGCTCTTAGGCTTCCTGCTTGGCCTTATCGTGCCGTGCCGGTATAGGTATTATACACAGCACATTGACCAGCTTAAATCTGTTCCCTCCACATGTCGCCGAACTCACGATCAGTCCATGGGCCCTCGTCTCCGCTCAGAGCTAGCCATCCAATGACTTTCCTTCACACAGAGCAAAATGATGCACCAGGGCACCATCAGCCTTTCACCAAGATATCGCACCTGTTCCATTTCCGCTCCCTCCCTGTCTTTCACATCACTGCCCGCTATGACCGGAAAACCGTGTCTTCTCCGCTCTTGTGACCTCTGTACCGTCGATATCGGCGATGGAGGTTCCATGTTCGGCCTTCACTGGTGAAATATTCACGACCACCACCGCGGACACTGAGACAGCGGCGACGGTAGATGCCAAAGCGTAGAACAACCACCATAGCTGGGAGATTGCCCGCTGAGCACTGAAGAATCGATGACATCGCAGTGCCACCCCAGTTCCTGAGAGCAAGACCCCAAAATAATAGTCTGCACTTCCATCGGCCTCACCCAGTCAAGGCATCTCATCCTCCTCTTCATCCTCGTCCAGATCATCCATCTCGTCCTCCTCATGAGTCTGTGCCTTCCCCCTCGTATCCCCATCACCATTGACCACTCTTGCCCCCGCCCCATTAGAAACTGCATCTCGAGCTCGATCGCTCTTCTCCCGCTCATACCGATACGTATTCAACTCGAGCAACTTGTCCCACGTCCATTTCTGCGTGCGGTGCTGCGACTGCACGAGGGCGTTCAGGTCTGCGATTTGGGATTTCAGGTCGACTATTTCGGAGGTCTCCGTCGCTGTCGAGTTCGGTGGAGCGTGGTCATGATCGTTTGCGCCGTCGAAGCCGGTGCCGGGAGGTAAGGGCGCAGATTTGTTGGTGTTGTTGTTGGTGGCGGTGGAAGTAGGCGTATGATTCCAAGCCGCGAGTTCCCGAAGTCCCTCGTCAAGCATCTCCGTTGGGAAACAAGCGTGCTCCAACGCGGCATCGAAGGCGCTAGGACGTGATGTCAGGCCAAACGGTGCCGTCACTTGCAGTAAATCGAGCGTGGAGGTAAAGTGTGCCGAGAAATTGTAAGTCATCGGAACGCCGCCGTCTTCCCCAGCACCGTTCGACAATGCGGCTTCGTACCGTGGCTTCACGACGTTGTGGACCGTGAGGTTCGGTTTTGGTGCGCACGGGAACCCGGTCGGAGACAGCATACGCAGATTCGTGACGGGCGCAGCGACGTCGGCGAGCTCGGTGACGTAGCGCCCCTTCGCGACGTCCCATGATACGATCTTGCCGCTCTTGTGGCCGCTGATGAGCGTGGTCCCCTCATAATTGACCGCTAGACTAAGCACTGGGCCAAGGTTCTCGTTCGGTGGCGGCCAGCGGTCCTTAGGCGATGCTTGCGCCGGTGTAAATTGCTGCGCGGGGTCGTACAGCGGATTCGTGAGGGTGGGCGTCTTGTAGAAATCCAGCAGCTGGATGCTGCCGTCTTGGTGGCCGGCGTAGACGGCGCGGTCGGCGGGATCGAGGGCGAGGCAGAGAGGTGTGGAGGGGAGGAGGAAGGTCTTCAGCGGGGTGCCGGCGTGATAGTCCCAGACTATGCAGGTGTTGTCTTGCGACGCGGACACGGCAATGTTGGTGGCGCTGCTGCCGTGGCCGAGGACTAGGTGCGTGATGGCTGCGCGGTGGTGCGATAGGCTGCGGAGAGGGGAGCGGGGCGAAGGTTGTGTGGGGTCTGTGGATGAGGGTTGGACGAAGGAGAGGAGTGCGGGCAGGGACCAGACGTGGATGGTTGAGTCTGGGGAGCCGGAGAGGACGAATTGGGAAGTGGGATCGACGGCGATGGTCGTTACAGCCTGGAGGTGCGATTGAGAAGTTGAGATCGACCGGCCCGTGCAGAGCTACATGCTAGAATTAGCAATGATCTAACCCACATAACTGTAATGAAGTATAAAGAATCCATACCTCCCACAAAATCAGCCTCCCCTCCTCCGTCCCCAGCACCAGCACCCCACTCCCATCCTCCTCCCCCGCAAGCGCAACGCTATGGATCCGCTCCGGAAACGGCACTATAGCCTCCTGATTGCCCCTCTCCCGACTATAGACATACACGACGGCCTTCTCGGCCTGCGCGGCGAAGACATGTGATGCGCTCACGGCGAGGCAATTGGTGGGTGTCGAGCTCTTCTTGAAACTTGTTTTGAGCGCCGGCGTCGGTTGGAACTCGTAGAGGTGGATACCAGCATCTTTAACGACGGAGTTGGGTTTAGACTTTGCGGACGAGGATAGGACGGCGCTCACGAAGGTCTCGGTGAGCATGGTGGGACAGAGGGGTTGCGTTGCCCTGGTCGACTAGGTACGGTTTTGCATGTGCTGGCTAGATTTATATCCTGCAGGGCTGAGCTGAGTATCACTAGTCTGCATATAATGTATACGCTTTTATACTTTACTTACCGCTGAGTAAGCCCGCAATTGTGTCTATTTACACTGATTGACGCATCTAGGTCTCGACCCCATTGTCGTTGCCTCCATCGTCGTCGGCACCTCCTACATTGTCATTGCTCCATTACATCGTTGGAGCCCTCCCACATCGTTAAAGCCCCCCAACATCTTCATCGCCGTGCCCATTATGGGACTTGTCAAGTTCCCCTTCGTCATGGTTGACCTTCTTCATCACCTGTGCTCTCTGGATGACAATATCCCCCTCTCCTTGTCTGATTCTGAGATATATTTTCTATTCTACTAGATGGCTTTGGTCAGCAAAGCTACGTCGTCTGAAGAACTCCCTCAACTCTATCTGTACTGTTCCGAAGCCCTCCATTACCGACCGCAGGGCAATCCAGTGTCTGGAAGCCATGTACTCTAACGTCGAGACTCTGTCATCCAGCCTGACTCTGGTCGCCAAATCAGAAAAGGCCGCAAGGTTCCGCGCTCCCGGCACCTTAGTGGCGTCAACACATTGCTAAGCACCTACCGGGTTGGAGGGCCGGGCTAAAATCTACACAGCGACTGTTGGCATGTGGTGATCTTCGAGGGAGGCATCAGTACCAGCTCTGAGATCCAGGCATACGGAGGCCCTCCGGCGAACTCTTGTATCAGACAGACTCCATCAACGGCCAACGGAAATATCAACAACAGATGAAGATGCGGAGTGAGATTTCTGGATGGGAGGACCAGTTGATGGATGATGTTATGTATACCATAAAGTGTACTGTTTATATTTACTGAAATGACAGTTCATCTGAACACATTCCATCTATGTGGGTCTCATAGCAACTTCAACCCACTACACGTCACCATCGAAAGCACCGGGGAGAATTCAAGTCAGAGATCATGTCACCGAACAGCATCGGTGCTTCCACAACTGAACAAATGCACTACATTCAGACATGTTCCCAGGTGTCGCTGAGACCTAACTCGAGTCAACCGATATGAGCACATTGCAAACAGCTGAAACAAGGAACAAGCGTGACTACCAAGAACGATGGGCACTGATACAGTCGCTTCTTTGGGGCACATATATAAAGCTGTTAATTCAGCGAAGTCGAGACCAGACACTTCAGTGGAGTCGAAACCAGACACTAAGCTGCAGACACAGCGTCCATTATGTTCTCAGGCATTTGTTAGTCTTTCAACAAACCTTTATATCTGTAGGTCTGGGGGCCAGGGCTTGACTCAAGAGGAGAGAGCAAAATACTATACGGAGTCGACCAAAAAGGTCAAGCGTGCTCAGTCCCAAAGGGATCTCGAAGTGTCAACCGAAGACGCAACCGAGTCGCAGAAGCTTCTTGGGTACAAGGGATGTAAGAAAGAGCGTTGCCCTATCTGTCATAAGTTCTACCAACAACTAAAACGCCACCTGGTCTCCTGCAAGAAGAAGAACGCCGCAAAAGACTCTGGAGGGTAGTCTGATACTGCATCGGCAATCTCTAGAACATGGCTGACATAATCACCAGTGCACTGTAATTTTCCGTGAATTACTCCGTGTAATGGTCATGATGGCGTTCATCCCGTAGGCGGACATGGCTGTTTACGATAGAAGGGGCCATTACAGGGCTCGAAATTTCTTCAGTCCCAGCGTATGAAAGCTGTTCTCTTATATTGTTCCTCGCCCGCTTCTGCTTGCGTTGGGAATTCACTACTCCCATTCAAGAATATTGACAACTGACGAAGGCAAGAGGAGAAATTGCCGGGTTGGAATGATCAGTTGATATCCCTGTAACTAGAAGTTCAAAATTGATCTTGTTCGCCTTAATACCTACTTACCAGGTCCTGCTTCGAGAGCGACTTCAGCTCCTCGATGGTAAAGTGACTCGTCGCCGAGCTGGCTATGGCAAGGTACCTTAGGGCTTACCTTACCTTGCATTACCTACCTTAAAGTAATTATACAGGCAACGGATACGGCTGCCTAGATAGGTATTCCAGTTTTCCTTTCTCTTCAGAATAACGATACTATTCTTCCTTGCACTACGACATAGCTTCAACCTACCTCCTTACCTTTCGCCGTCGAGGACCATTTCTCGTGCGGTGGATGTGGTTTGGAAAGAGACCTAGCCCCTTTACAGATCCTCTCTGAGATTGTTCATAGCCTCTGGCTCTTTCCTTGCCTCGTGCGGACTGTAGGCGCACAGATCGGACAATCGTGCCTGCCAGGTCTCACGCGTGTAAATCAGACGATTCCAGTTCCTAACCCCCTTCATTGGCAAGATCAAACATGGGTGGAGGATCGGTCTAGCCATTGACTCATCTATAGAAAGGTCTACTCTATCCCAAGCCATGAATTTCGCCTGAGAGTGACTTTTGCCCCAAACCATTTCAAGCGTCAGAAAAACATCATATCAAACCCCACCACCCAAACTACCAACCCGCAACGTGAGGAAACGAATCTAGAATTTATCCAACAGGCCCTGACTCTCCAACAAGAGCACAATCTGATGCACGATATTCCGCACACTCTGCGTCTGCGCGTCGACGACGAGATCCGCCGTCGTGGGCTCCTCGTACGGATCGTCGACGCCGGTGAAGCCCTTGATCTCACCTCGTCGCGCACGCGCATACACGCCGCGCTTGTCCGTCTTCTCGGCATACTCCAGCGGGGTGGCGACGTGGACGAGGAAGAAGGAGCCGTACTGCGAGACCGTCTCTCGGGCCTGCTGGCGGCTGTTCTCGAAGGGGGCGATCGGGGCGGCGATGACGGCGGCGCCGGCCTTGGTGAGTTCGGCGGCGACGAAGGCGATGCGCTGGATGTTCTTGTGCCGGTCGTCGCGCGAGAAGCCGAGTTCGGAGGAGAGCTCGGAGCGGACGGTGTCGCCTACGAGTAAAGAGACGGAGCGGCCGCCTTGCTGGTTGAGGGTGACTTGGAGGGCGCGGGCGATGGCGTCTTTGCCGCTGTTCTGGTAGCCGGTCAGGAAGACGGTGAAGCCTTGGGCGAAGCGTGGGGGGTGGGATTTCCGGAGCACTTTGACGACTTCGGGGTAGGAGAACCATTCGGGGATGTCTTTGCCGGTGCGCAAGCGGTTGCGGAGTTCGGTGCCACTGATGTCGAGGGTTCGGATTCCGGCGGGGACTTCGTCTTTGGGCCGGTATTCGTCGCTGTCGGGTAGGTAGGTCATCATTTGGAAGGGCACGACTTCGATTCCAAGTTCGTCTCGGTACTTTTCAACAGCGTATTGCGCGTCGTAAGGGCCATAGAACTCTTCACCCTTGGAGTTCTTTCCGGGCCCTGCATGATCTCTCCCGACGATGAAATGGGTTGCTCCGTGATTCTTTCGGATGATGGCGTGCCATATCGCTTCTCTCGGTCCACCCATACGCATGGCCAGTGGTAGGAGACCAAGAACGGCCATACCGTTGGGATAGCGTGAGATGATAGCTTCGTACACTCGGACTCGCGTGAAGTGATCGATGTCGCCTGGCTTGGTCAATCCGACTACGGGGTGAATGAGGACGTTCGCTTGGCGTGCGCGAGCGGCGCGGACAGTCAATTCTCTGTGAGCACGGTGCATCGGGTTTCGAGTCTGGAACGCCACCACCTTCGACCATCCAAGTTTTTCGAAATGCAAGCGCAACTCTGATGGCGTGTAACGAAGGGCGACGTAATCGTAGTGGTTTAGCCTGTTGACTGCTTCGACTTTTCCTCCCACGTAGTATTCCTGAACTGTATGGTAGAGGTATTTGACCGCCGGGTGCTCATCGTCTCCACCGAAGACATCCTTGGCCTCTTTCTGCCTATTGCGAGGGGTCAGGGATGATTGTTCGATGTCTGTTCGGCGCTGCTTACTTGTCAGGTCTGTAGACATCTTCAACCGTGATGATGGCCAGGTTTCGGTCATCTCGCGGATCTCGTAGAGTTATTCGGGCGCCGGGCTTGATGTTCAGCTCTCCGATTCGTTCTTTCGACACATCCAGATTGATGGGCATGCTGAAGAGGTGACCATCTGCAAGACGGGAGTCTTTGACCACGCTGATAAGGGGTCAGCATCGTGTCTGCGGGAGACGTGTAGTAGCCATCGGAACGCGTACCCATTGTAGTCCTTCTCGTTCAGGAAGCCTAAGATAGGAAGCAATCAGCGATGCCGCTGAATCCATGCATGATGTTGTGTTCTTCTCGGTTCGGCACGCCCCACCACACCCTACATACCGCCAACCAGACGAGATGAATAACGCACCTTCCAGCGGCGAGAAACCTCCGTTCAGGATCAATTCCAGATCGCACAGTTGCCTCTCCGTCAACACGATCGCAGGCAGATCCTCGGCTTCGGCGGCAAGCTCGTCATGTCGTGGGGCATCGCGTGCAAGAAGGTCCTTGAGGACCCCGCCGTGGGGTTGATTTGCCATTCTCCTGGTGTAAAGAGGGTGGAAGCAAGGGAGAAGAGAGGGTTGATGGAGACGCGGTGTATGTAAGAGTTCGACTTCTGCGGAACTATTGAGAAGAATACGCTTTTCAAGGTTGGACTCGTTCTGTGCGGCTTGAAACAGTAGTTGAAGTGCACCAGATTTACTTTGCTATGCTCGCAATGCTAACTGTGGGTGTCGAGACAGAAGCTCAATGATGTGGGAAGTATATTAATATTATGTATTACGAAAATATATACAAGAGGACACCGAAAGGTTGAAGTAATCCGTAAGCTCAGCATGAGGTTGTCATTAATAAGGCCAGTCACAAGCCCTTTTCACATTTAATCAGAAGATCCTTGCCTGTTCCTGGGAAAAGTCAATCGATAAGGCCTTGGCGATAACATCATCCAGCATATCGCACTCTTGTGTGTTCCGAGACCCGACCAGGTATACAACGTAACTTCTCCCGAGCCCGAGACCTTGACAGGACTTACCCTATGTTCGGGCCAAGGCTGCATTCATAGTCTATCGACCGAGAATTACAGGCTACAATTATCTTGCAAGAAATATAGAGGATAATGTTGAGGTACTACGGAGGAATAAAATCTCTCGGAGTTATTTATAACGAAATATTCTCGATCCCGTCCCATGTGATGTATCAAATGCAGGTATCCCACCAATCTAGACGCCTCGCTCAATGCAATGGGTGGAGACCATAATCATACGAAGAATTGGAAAAAGAAACCCCCGTCCTCATGCTGAGATCTTCAGTTCAGACTCAAGAGCGCGCTGCAGAGCTTCCTCTTTCTGCTTCAGTTCTTGCTCTCTCAAGAATTGCGCAAATTTCGAACGCGGGTTGTGGATGCCACATTCCGTCTTCTGCTGCCCCTTCCATCGACCGGCACGCTCGTCTTCGGTTTCTTTGATCGGCTGTGTCGAGTGCCAGTCACCCACGCTCTTGTACCCTCGATCGAGTAGTTCGTTGTACGGGACATCGTTGGCTTTGACGTACTCTTGAACCTGCTTGAACGTCCAATTGGCGAGGGGGTTGACTTTAATGAGACCAGCCTCATCGACTTCAATGACGTCGAGATCGCCCCTTTTCCCTCCCTGACTGCGTCTCCGCCCTGTCAAGACGGCGTCGACTTGCAATTCCCGATAGGCACGTTGCGCTGGCTCAACCTTTGCTACCCAATCATACAGCTGCTCGTTCATCTCCCAAAGTCTCTCGCCATACTTGGCGGCAAATTCTTCTGGTGTCTCGACGCCGTCGGGTTTGTAGATATGTACGGTGACGAGGGGATATCGCTTCCGAACCCGCTCGACAAGGGAAAGTGTCTCGGAGAAATGATGAAGGGTATCAAGAAAGATGAGATTGACGACTTGTGGTCTCGGTACTTTCAGTTTCGACAGCATGTCGAGAGTCACCAAGCCAGTCATCCCAAAGGCGGTAGTCTGAAAGAGATTGGGAAGGGTGGTGATGCACCATCGCAAGATTTCTGACTGCGGGTTAGGACCTGTTATAACATGGCAGTCAGGGGTATGTTTTGTTGACATACCTTGTGGCTCAAGGTTTTGCAATTGACGATTCAAGAACTGGAGATGAGGTTTGGTGAAGTAGATGTCCGGGGTGCTGGCTTCGCTGGAGCTGGCACTTGCGTAGCCGGATTCCAGTTCTTGCCTGGACATGCTCTCGCTCTCAAAGACTGGGTATGATCGGGATGGCATGACGAGTTTTTGAAGAAGGCCTGGATGCGATGAAATGCAGGAAGAAACAATACCACTGTTGGAGAGAAATTGAGAGGGAAGTCTATAGTTCTATCGAGTGGGGAAAGGAAAGGTAATCCAGGGGGGGCTGAACGAGATAGAATGACACCAGAACGTGCCTTCAGCTTATGCAAAGAAAGAGACAGTAACTAGTAGACAAGAGGAAAGACGACATTACAAACACTCTGCCAGCGGTGTCTTTAGAAATCAAGGGAGTGACATATTACTGGTAGTATTCCGACATGGCTCATGGTAGTGGGCCTTATAGTTGGTTGCGTTTTTCTTTGTAGCGATTGCGTGATCGGTACGCTCGGCCGATTTCGCCTTAAAGCCAAATCTGACCTTACCTGTCCTTCAACCTCTCCCTCTCCAGTAACAGGTAGCGTGAAGGTCATTATTGCGGGAGGTAGGGAACAGTCTTGATTATGTCACTGCCCTCAACGGTGTGGAGCTTATGAAGCATCTCCGGGGCTCTTTTGAATGAACTTGGAGGATCGCCAGTATGCACGATTCCATCACCCCGTCGTCACGTCAAAACTGCGCATCAACGACGCATCAACGGCTGTCATGTTTCCTGCCAAGTATAGCTTTCTCATATGCAGTAATCTTCGACACGATTGCATACATAGAAGAGGTGCAGATATGCTGCCAATACTATGCGACCAAATGCGGTGGTTATTTGAGATGGAGTCCGCCTCGGTCGTCGGTTACGGCACGCTAAAGTAGCCTCTATCGCAGAACGGCATAAGCGTCAGGGACTGCCGCCGATCATTCAATGATTGAGCTAGGATGATGTCCTCGAACTTATGACGAACTCAACAAGAAGACATGTATTCAGCAATCACTGCAATACTTGGTGGTGAGGAGCGGGAAATGGTGACCGAGCATAAACCACCTGCTCGGGCCGGCCGGCCAATGCTGCGACACAGCTCAATGACCGGAGGCTCTTACATCAAAGATCACCAGAATTACAAACCCTCAGACAGCGATCACGGTATTGACAGCATAGTGGAGAGTGTTCAGTCAGATCAGATAAAAAGCAACGGTTCAACAGTCAATGGCCACCATGCAAACTCAATGCCCTCTCGAATCAAGGACAGCGGCATCGTCCACTCCATGTCGCACCGCAACTGTCAGCCAGGACCGGACGACTCGGAAAAGCTGGTCGCTACCCTATTCTACAAGTCACAAACTCCCCGACATCCTCACATCCACCCGGATTCATTACCCAATCCGGACACCGATAACCTCCCAAAACCCACCGTGCCCTCTGGCGCCGCCCCGACGGTCGACATGACACTCTACCCTCTGGAACCGCCCGCGCCGGAACCAGAACCTCTCGATCACCTCTACGGCCCTTATATTTCGCAAATCTGCCTGACATACTTCCTTCAAATCCTCGACGAACTGCAAACTCCCTACCAGCGCACCACGTCCTCACATCGCTGTCTCGACTCCCAGACTCATCCCCGGGTGATGGAGATTACATTCTCACCTCCCCCGAACCCTGAATATTTGACATTTGACGAATTGAGGAGACACGAGAGCATCTGGCGATTTGAAAGAGAATGGAACGTTGAAGTCGTGTTACAGAAAGAAAACGTCTTCCGGAAATACAAGCGGCTTGCCGTCTTCGACATGGACAGCACGTTGATTCAGCAAGAGGTCATAGACGAAATCGCGAAGTTCGTCGGAGTAGAGAAACAGGTCTCGGTAAGGCCGCAACGCCCTGTAGCCGACATACCATACTAAAGGTCATCTGAACCAAGGGCATCACTTCGCGCGCCATGAACGGCGAACTCGACTTCGCCGAAGCGCTCAAAGCACGCGTCGCCCTACTGAGAGGCGTCCCCGCCGACGTGTTCGAGCGACTGAAACCCATCATCACCATCACGCCCGGCGCGCGCGAACTGTGCCGGGCCCTGAAGCGACTGGGCTTCAAGATGGCGGTGCTGAGCGGCGGATTCGCACCGTTGGCCGAATGGTTAGCCAGCGAGCTGGGGCTGGATTACGCTTATGCAAATCATGTACGTAGCAAGATGACCACATATCACTTCGTCGAAAAGCCGCGCCCACACTTCTGTGCCCTTTTACCCACCGAGCTGGATTGCCAACGCAGGCACCATTCCCCACCTCAACCTCCACCTCCACCCCCGCCCCAACAAAGTCCCTTCTGCCTTCCGCCACCACCCAACCCGCACTCCAACGCTTCTAACGAACCCCCACAGCTCTCCATCTCCACCACCACCCGCACCCTAACTGGCTCTCTGGCCCCCGACTTCCCTATCATCGACGCCGCGCAAAAAGCACACCTCCTCCGCACCCTCGCGTCTGCGAACGGCATTCCCCTCTCGCAAGTCCTCGCCATCGGCGACGGCGCCAACGATCTGCTAATGATGAAAGCCGCCGGTCTCGGCCTGGCCGTCAACGCTAAGAGTCGGGTCCAGTTGGAGGTATGTTCTTCCTTTCTTTCCTTTGCCTTGGTGGCGGGTGGGTTAAGGGACGGAGAGGACGATGGCTGATGTGTGCTTGGTTGGGGGGATATAGGCGCCCACGAGGCTGAATTCGGAGTCGTTGCTAGATGTGCTGTATATCCTGGGTTTTACGAGGGAGGAGCAGGAGGCGCTGCTGGCGGAGTAGAGGATAGGGGTGGATGGTCTCGTGGGCGGCACGCTGGCTCTTCGCCCCGGGGTTGTGTCTGCTCGTGCCGCGCGGAGAGGAGCGGAGAGGAGAGACGCATGGGGGCGGGGGATGAGTTCTCTCTCCTAAGCCGTCTTCTGCGTCGGGTGACTACCTAGGTAGATAGAAGGGCAAGGAAGGTGTGTAGACTATAGTCGTCCGATGTGATGGTCCCACGACTGGTGTTTGATCGGTTGGGTTAGATTATGGCTGCAGAATATAGAACATAGAGCGTAGAGGATCCTTTAGATACGGTATCTCTCATATCCAACTACTTCGTATAAGCGATGAATGGGCATACGTGGACGCTTTGTCGGCTCTCCTCGTCCGGCGCAGGCTGAGACATGGCGCTATCTGTCTTTGTGGGTGGATCCTAGAGGGATAGGGCTCGGCCAGGCGGATCTATGAGATGAGGTACGGTAGAGACCGCAAGCAGTATATCTTTGTCTCTAAGGTGTCCATGTATCTGTGCGTGCAGTCGGAGCCGGGTGCGAATCTGTTGCTGTCATGTCGCGAGTGTATCAGAACCGTGAGGGTGTACGGTCCTGATATTATTGATTGTATGTAGGAGAGGTTTGCTATGATGGTTTAGGGACTGTGCTCGTGATTCAGATACACTGCTAAGCCAGCGTAGGAGGTACAGACAGACGATAATAGTGAACGATGGGATAAGGGATACGGACTAAGTGTAAGAGTGGAAACACGCCTCTTCTCCCGGGAAAGCTCCATGTCCATGCTAGTTGAAATGATTGATAAACGATACTTGAGGAGGATAGGCATATTCCCTTCTTCCCACTCGCAAGGCAACGGATCGTGGATCTTTAGCCCGGAAGACACCTGCCACGTAACAATATCAGGTAGTTCCCCTATAACACCTTTCCATACCCTATAAAGTCCAGGAACAGCAAGCCATCACGCTCGACTCTTCACTTCATCTCTCCTTCTCCCCGAAAAACAACCCCCCCTCCGCATCCTCCACAAAAGCCCTCTGCTTCGTCAGCTCTCGCGCCGTCTCCGACTCACCGAGTACGACTTTCCCTTTCCGACGCTCCGGCTCCTCGCTCTCTGTCACGCCATCGTCCGAGTCTTCGTCGCTTTCGTCTCCTGTCTGCATTTGGGATGGCAGGCTGAGGATGTCGGCGTCGAAATAACTAGGGCAGCGCGTCCGCTTCGGCCGGTTGCATTTCCGGTAAGGAGTGACGTGAGGGCTCAGAGGGACGAGTGTCTCGTCGTCGGGGTTGATGTCGAAGGGAGATTCGGTGCGTGATGGTTTTCGGGGTCGAGGGTCGGTGGCGCCGTAAGGGGGGTTGGGCCGTTTCTTGCGGCGGGGTGGTTGGCTGAGGAGATTGGAGGGTGTGGCTGGTTGAAAGAAGCGCGAGGGGGATTTGGGGGCGGGGGTGGAAGATTCGTGAGCAGGGACGATTGGGCCTATGAGACGGGAAATGGTGGACGATGATGGAGAAGGTGCCTCATCCAGTGCGGTGGGTACCGTCAAGGTGGGTCTTCTAGGGGATTGTTTCAGAGGAGGTTGATTCTCTTTGTTACTTTCCGTCTTGGAGAGGACTTCCATGCCGCTGAGATCTTGAGCGTCCAGAGTCCTTGGAGACTTGGGCATGGTTCGAAAGGTGATTGGCTTGGGACTTCCCGCATCTCGAAGGTGGTGTTGGGCCAGAGGAATGCGGGAGGCTTTCACGCTAGAAGGCGTGGGACGGCATGGCGTTGTCGGCATCTGCATCGAATTTTGGGCTTCTCGGAAGACGGCAGCCATCTTCACGCTATGGCTTTCGCTGGGTACGGAGCGTGCAAGCGAAGGTGTGGTTACACGTTTTCTTCCAACATTTGACCTCGTGTGACTCGGCGTCCTTGGTTCGACGGCCGAAGCGTCCTCCTGCTGTAAATTGTGCTCAAGTTCGCGTGATTGCGCCACAACAGGTAAGGCGGGATATGTGACTCCTTCTGCCTGGCCTGGTGGTGGATCTGCAGATTAGAAGATTATGATCAGCAAATGTAAGACGTTCAGAGATTGCAGCGAGAGAGACGGACCTGACACGTGGGGGTTGGGGATCCCCTCTGGTTGCATGATGTAAGTTCTTTTGCAGATCGTATCTGCCTCGATGTCAGCCTTCGTGTCAGGAGTGCTTTGCCGAGATGTTGCATATGCGGACTCTTATTACATACATGCTGGCTGACGGTTTAATTAGGTTCTTCAATCCACCATCCAATGAATTTACACAGGACTTCAAGCTTCCCTCATTCTCTGCCTGAAGGTAAGGCTGAGATGCGAGTCAAAGGGGAGAGCAGAAGATTGAGTGGTAGATAGAAGCGAGAGAGGGTTGGCTTCTGAGGGAAATGGTGATTTCGTGTATCAGTACCAAACAGAGAAGCCAAAGAATTATGGGAAGGATGTGAACAGGAGATTTGCCATCCTGAAGAAAGGATAACAGGTAGGAAAGACCAGAATAGGAAGATAAAGATCATCATTGGTACAGAATGAAGCATATTAGTACGCGGTCGCACTTGCAACGTCACGGTCACTTCCTAGGGAAAGAGTGATGCAGACGATCCGCTTTCACTGCTGTTGCTTTTGTTGTTGCTTTTGCTTGCACTCAGCTCCTTCTCAGTCACTGTGGCACGTCGTGTAGCACTGCAACGTTAATACAGGCATCAGACGGGATAATGAAGGGATGATCCAGATGCGGGTGTCTGTCAATTTCACATATCACGGTTGAGCCTGACGCTTCGCGTTACTCTGCCATCCAAAAGGCACCCTTCTAATTGCGGCCTGAAGGGTATCAGTGACCATGAGTTGCTTCCTGTCTGTGTGCTCTGGCTTTTAAGATTGCTTGCAAGAGCAGGCAGGTAACTTTTGTAGTACTCCAGATTATTATTAAGGTATCGCCAGTCTCCGCAAGAATATTATTCCGTAGCGTTGGTGGGGCTTGACGCGCCGTCTTCGATGGTGAAACAGACGGGAGTGCATGTGGCCACTAACTAAGGTAACCGCGCCACATGGTTCCTTAGTACTCCCCTAAAGGTTGATAAGTGCTGTCTCTTCAAGATGAAAGGGCTTCAGCGGCCTGGGAAATTGGAGCTGGACTCGCTCTCTTATTGCTCAGTGCTTGCGGCCGCACAGGCGATATTAAACATCAAGAGAAAGTCTCGAGATGGGTGATGAACCCTGCTTATACTACGGCCTTTAAAGCTGATTCGAGTCTAGGGAAGATCCATACCCTTGGAAAGCAGCTGACGCCGCTGTTTCGCTTTCTCAGCGACTCAGACGGCTTGATCAAGAGCGGCATATCCAGGAGTATGTGTAATAATAATGCAGCAGATCATCTATTCACTTATTACAAAGTGTCTGTACGCGCCTATGCTACGTACAAGAGTATGATACCTTGAGATATGCACGTTGCTACCGAGTACCGACGAGTACCTTACCCAGTACACAGTACTTATCACTCTCATCGCATCCCATGTCGGTTCATGTGGGAAGCCGCTGCATGCTCAACAAGAGGAGCTTCGGAACCCTTGTCTCTTCGTTGCTCTTTCTCTCACGCCTTCTCCTTCATAACAGGGACGAGGTATCTTTTAGCACCTCCGCCGCCAAGGGAGGCTGATCGTTCCCGCACCAGTCAAAACCCACCGCATTCGACCTCTACCTGCTGCTTCCCCCTCCCTCGTTCATCACTCAAAATCTTTTGATCGTTGCATTCATTGCACATTGGTACACTACCGTCGGAGGAGCTTGATGCTCTGTATATGATTCTTCGCTCGCTCAAATTCGACTGCACTGCCGTTCAACTCGACTGTTACATGCCACCGCCCGGCCGCCGGGAAAGGTTGTATGCACATTGACGTTTTCTTCGGCGAAGCGAGGAGTTTGAGATCGGACTTCTGATACACGATTGATAGACTTTGCGACGCTGAATGAGAACCCGGGTCACAGATGATCTTGTGTGACGTTTGGCAATCCGAGGCAATCCGAGCGTCGAACTCGGTCCACTGCACTGCATTGACGCGATATACTACTGGCGGGTTCCAGCGACTTGAGATACTTGATCGACTGTACGTGCTATTCTGTTTCCTCGCAAATATCCATGCGCAGAGCTTTGTCGATCGCTTGCAGTATTACGAGCTATCGTCCGTTTGTGAAGCGGGTTGAACCCGCTCCCTTCTTCTTGCGGGAATCAGGTCGTAATGGTGATAGATGATTCACCTGGGTCGGCATCTTCATGTCCCATTGATATATACTCTTCAGTTACTGACAGAGGTCACTGCTCATTTTAGTCCGCCAATGAAGCGGTGGGATCGTCCCTCTTATTGTTACCGACGACACCATTGAACCGCGCACGATTCAGGAACTGGCTTCGTTCCTCGTTACGACTTCTCGCTCGTTGAGTGCACAGAGATCTGGAATCCACACTCCTCCATTTCCGAGGTCTTGAAGATCTGGTATAGCCCATACACTTACGTTTCTGTTACTCGTTCACGAGAGCGACATACACATCATTTGCCTCCAATCGAGGTGTTTCACTCGTTCCATCACCCACCAGACTGCGCCGTGGGCGTCTTATCTCGACCTCGATCACGGCAAGCTACATGTTAAGCGATCTTCGGGTCGTTGCTGAAAACCACACCCACAAGTGCGGATTCTCGCAGAAGCGGAAACGTCTCGGAGGAAAACCATATCAGCCATTGGGCTGGAGCGTCGCGCCGGCAGATGATTCAGGCAGCTCAAGGGCCTGGAGAGCCTACCAATGGCCAACACAGCACACAGGAGCTGGGGAGACCACAAGGTGGAGGCTCTCCCAAGCGCGTAAAGACAAGCTCGGATGCCGGTCGGTACTCCGAGCAATCTCATCAGTTGCCTGGAGATACAGTTGTCACTTCAGCTGATCCGCGGCAATCACCAACATCGCCAAAATCGGCAACACCCCCCACAAAGCCACGAGTAAATGGAACTACAATCTCAAAGGCAGCTCAGACCCCTCAGTGGCCACTCAAAATCGACAGCAAAGCGTCTCGAAGGAGAACAAACAGCCCGACAGGTGACAGTGGAGCTACGAAACACTCTCCTCCTCAACGCCCTCCTCGTCCAGACCATGTCCAACTACTCACCGAAACGCCCAATGGCTACGATCACACGCCAGTGATCTCTTCTCAGCGATCACCGCGAGTCAAGGTGCCTGAGCCGCAATACTGGGAGACCGATTCTCAGAGGCCACCTCCTCGGAAATCTAGCCCTCCTAACACTTCCGGTGCCTCCGTGGGCCGAGGCGGGTTCTTGGCTCCTCCTTTGAATGGCTCTGCAATGGGGAGTTCCAAAAGTACCGCCCCCACATCGACACCAACAGCTCGGCGAGCGATCAATCTAGGACCTCCACCATCGGCACGACGTGGAGCTGCAGCATACTACCTACCACCCACTTATGTTACACCCATTCCAGAAGAGTCACTGGAGAGCGCGCATCGGTCTCAAGGCTCTTTCGCTTCAAGTCATGTCATACCTTCAAGTTGGGGTTCCAGTCCTCCCAATTTGTACGTGGGGGAAGATCCAGGAGAAGACGAAGAAGATGAAAACGTGTCGATTGGGGAGGAAGGGAGAGAATCGAACGGTGGGGATCATGACGAAGCGAGCGGCTTGGTCAGGCAAGCCAGTCTTGGCAAAAGACATAAGCCCGCTCTGACGACGATCAAGAGCTCCGAGATGTTGACAAAGGACGGAGTCACTCCGCAAGGGCCACCGAACACAGTCGACGATCCACCTCGGGAAACTGACGACAAGCCCAAAAGGTTGACGACACGAACGCTTGACGGAGCTGCCGGGCCAGGCTACGCGCAAGGGAGTAGTAGGCAGTATGCTGAAGAGGGCCTAAGCGGTGGGACAGGTCTTTTGGATCCCTCATCTTCATCGGATGAGTCATTAGTGAAGATGTCAAATGCGTCAATCACCGACGCACCATCACAGTCAAGGTCCGTCTCGCCTTTAGCATCACCGATTGACCCAAGGATCCACCAAATCCTTGGAGGTCTAGAGAAGGCCGGTGCACTTGAGCCTCGAGGCGCTCGTTTTGCAATACCTCGTAGTACACCCCGAATCAATGGTACTTCGGCAGGGCTACAAAATCCTCCAAAGACGGGGCTCTACACCACGGGGGAGCAAGATTTGAGAAATAGCTTGACGAGTCTTCCAGACCTAATTCGACGTGCGACACGTCTTGCGTCTGTGTTGGATCGCGGCAGGACTGCAAGTAGGCTCGGGATGTTTGATTCAGAGGAGAGCGGTGACGGAAGAGAGAAGATATCGTCTCGTAAGTCAATTTAGTACCAAGTACATTTCAGCTCCTAACCCTTTCCTAGCCGCCGGTCGTCGGCGCTCAGGTTCTATATCCGATATCCTTGCATCCTTTCCCTCACCCGGTCTTGTCACTCCTACTGGCGAACGGCCTTCACCTCGCTGGCCTACTCCCTTCATGAGCTCCGGCTTGGCTCGGAACAAGATCGTCTCGTCACTCGATTCCCCTTCGACCAACACTCATGGGCGCCGTCGGAGGTGTTGTGGCCTCCCACTCTGGGGCTTTCTCCTTCTTTGCATTATCCTCCTCCTTGCTCTCGCCGCTGCTGTCGTCATCCCCGTCACACTAGTCGTCATTCCACGACAACATGACGCTGGGAAATCAGGCAGTGGTCATGCCAGTAGCCTTGGGTCATGCCAGCAGAGTCAACCCTGCGCTAATGGTGGTACGAGTGTATACAACGCCAACTCCTGTCAATGCCTTTGCGCGGATGGCTATGCTGGTGACCGGTGTACGCTCATTACGGACAGTAGCTGCGTTACAACCAATATCAAAGTCAACAACGGTGTTGTCAACGCGACCGTTGGTAGTAGCTTGCCTAAACTGCTGCAAGCTGCACAGAGCAGTTTCGGCATACCCTTAGACCCATCGACATTGATGTCTCTTTTCAGCGCAGCAAACCTGTCCTGTACCTCTCAAAACGCCTTGGTCACATTCAACGGGCGATCGCAGCGTCGAAACGTTCCACTCGTCGAGGCTCAACGAATCGAAGACAGTGCTCACTACACACGTGCGAGCAGAGTGGCCGCTCGGACTCTTGCACCAAGATTCACCTCAGTAATGGACTCCGCCTCGCCCACTACGAATGTACCCATTCCAGGCCCTGCGTCCGCCATTACCAGCAACGGCCTCGTCTTCGCTGCACCTACCGCCACAACTGCGCCATCTGCAACATCGACCTCCTCATTAAGCCTCGGTTCAGGTCCTTATCCCAGAACAGGCAGCGCTGTCGACGACACCACGCTCGATTTCGCTCGAATTTGTGTCCTTTACATCTTCCAACTCACAACGCTCAACACGGCCGTCATCGCACAGGAAAATATTCAAACGTTCCTGGACGCATTCAGCAAGAGCAAATTCAACGTCACCGGACCCATAGAGATCGATTTTGGGAGGTTCAGCATCGATCTTGGGAATGGGACGGTTGTTGGCGGAAGAGGCGGACCATGAATGACCATCACGATCTTCACCAACATTGGCTTTGTGTAACTGCAAATCTACTCATGGTTCTCTACACCACACCGTCTTACCACTCCTTCTGCATCATATCGGACCATCTACGTCTAGCGTGTCTTTTCTGCGGCGATACCATTTCCAGCGAGCGAGCGAGCGAGCGATCCATATCCGCGAACATCTCTGTATTCTTTCTTCTGTAAATACTCCTTAGTTCTCGCCCTCTGGTAGCCGGTGGCCAGGGAGCTGCAGACCTACCTACCTATTGAATTGTACGATATGTAAATGGACATAGCAATCAATGTACATAAACAACATGATAATCCAAGAATTCAGATCATCAGTAACACCGACTCATGTACCTTCCATGCACTCTATGTATAATTGACAGTCAGGCCCGCTCGGCCTCATACCGGGGACTACGACGGGCGGACCTGTATAACCCAGTCACGGAAGTTAGGGTCAAGACATCGGAACGCCTCCTTCTACGCTATAGCAGCTTCTTCGAACGACTGTAGGAAGGGATTCGCACATAGGTCGATTACAACAGTAGCGATTCGTCTTTAACATACCGCATACTGACATTCAGAAATATTTCAGAGTACAAAGCCCTACACCAGAACCATCGGTCCTGGAACCACGAACCACGTACGTATGGACTCGGCTCCTGCCTGACACGGATTACTTGCTGTACCGGACTGCTATCCATACCATCCCTAGCTAGGTATTGTCTCCTGCCACAGCACCTCGGAGGCACCCTAGGGATAGGGGACCTTTCATATCATATTGCAACTGTAAAACTTTTATACAAAGAGTCGAGGCGTTAGAATGTCTACCTACCTAGATCCGTCGGGTCGCAAGTGGCAGAGAAGCAAAAAAGGGATGGTGATGAAGTGCATTACAGCATTCAGCAGCTGAGCTGTGGATAAAGTCGTACTACGTTTGGTATCTTGCATGAGCCCATGAAGACAATACACCAAGAGGATCTGAACCAGCTGATCTATCCTATTCAGTCCATGAAGATCCCCGAGGTGCTGTTGTTGCCGCCATCGAGAGAGCAGGTTCTGCACTCTACAAGCACAGCTTGCCGCACGCCCCGGAGCCTGGGTAGGCAAAGATCAAACGGCCTTCGTTGTGGCTTCATGACGGTTGCAGCCCGCACAACGGGGCGGACTAGCTGCCCTTTGGTGTAACTGCGATTCCCGGGCTCCTGGCGACATCCTGTGGACGCGTCCAGGGCGGACGCTCCAGACCGATTTGAAGAGAATTGTGGGGAGAAAGGGAGAGCAGTCTACTACAGAGCTATACGAAAACGATGTAGAAAACTAACGTCCTATGTGAAAGCATAGTCGGGGTGTATCACAGCTGCCAGGATCGTAAAAAACAGAGAATACGCAGCTGTGTAATGTAGATTTAACGGCTGTGCTACAGGTAGGGTGAGTTAGCCTTGTTGGAAACCCTTTTTCACCTCCGCGAAGAGATGCGGTCGTCGCTGGAGAGAAGTTGAAGTTCTTCTCCGCTTTCGTTCTTGTAGACACTGCTGGAGCCGACCAATTCCTTCCGTCCGATCCTCGGATGGTCGGGGTCCACATCGGGTGGCATGCCGAACGTTTCTCCAAACTTGGTCACCGGCACGACGGAGGTGCCGCCGGACCAGGTACCCATGCCAGCTTCTTCGTACGCCAGACGTTGAAGCTGTAGTTTTTCGTTCAGGGCCCATTGGACGCGTTGATAATCGCGCATATTCCGTTTCCGCTGGATGAAGCCAACAAGAGTGTCGAGGATGAGGCTGGTAGTGATGAGGAGGCCGCCGACGATCAGGATGATGACGATGCCGAGGGTCGAGAAATTCATGGCATTGTTGGTGGAGCGAACTTGCTGGTTGTCGCACATCATCTGGGAGATTGGCTCCGTGGGTTTGCTGATGTAGGCTCCCTCGATTAAGTTCGTTGGACCGGTGGCATACTGCACGACGGATTGCTGCAGCCTCGCGAGCCCCGTTGCGAACCACGATTCGACCTCAATCATCCATTGATTGTTCGGCAGTGGACCCGACTGGATGCCGCTTACGACCTCTTGGGCGCGTAGAGCTGCAGGGCCGCGGCCACCGATACCTTTCCGTAATTCTGTCAGTGGTCGGAGTTTCCTGATCAGGTATGGAACTGGAGTAAACTTACTGTAACTGATAGTCTCCAAGAGGAAGTCGAGGGACAGGCGGGAAGTCATTACAGATTGGACGGCGTTGAATCCTATAGCTGGGGTACTTTTGACAGCGGTGTAGTAGGATTGAAAATCGGTACATTCCTGATTGTTGGGGTTGCAGAACTGATGTTGGTCGATGCATGCCAATGGGCTAACAACTGTATGGAAGGATTAGAGGCAAAATCTCTCGGTGTGACAAACTTCAGCACTTACAGAAATCAGAACTGAAATAGGTGGTATTTCGGCCGTTATCAATAACCGACATCTCTTCTGTCGTGGCTGTAAAGAACGGATCATGTACAGGGTCTAAATATAGAAGGCTGTTGGCAGCCAGGAAGATGATTGATACATCAGCATCATCTCGAGATAGAGCTTTGACGGGAATCCAGGTGTTGTTGATTCCGCCGCTAGAATACAAGGAGGAGCTACACTGAGTCAGCAGCTATACGTGATACCAGGCCTTCAATATATCGAGAGAGCCATTAATATGGAATTAAAAACCCAAGGATGTTCACTGAAGTTGTCCATTTGCTGTGCAAGTACGAAAGGAAGATCTGTAAACAGTAATGATCACAGCGATGTGCACAATCCTTAGCAGTGACCCTAAGTCCTGTCTGCACACCTGATAATGCCACGATAGACGGAAAGTGATGTCAGTCACTTGATACTCACCTAATCTCATAACCATAACCGGTAGTAGCGGCATGTCTGTTGTAATAATAAGTGAAATTATTGCCGTAGCTTCGTCCAAAGTTATAGAAGTCAATGATATCGCCGGGCTGGCCTTCGAATCCGCTCCCCAACTCCTTGAGTTCCAGTGCATCCGTGTAATTGAAAGAGGTGATAAAGCCTTTGTCTTTGATAGGAGCGCAGGTGGTCTTCCGGCGGTAAGTGATTCTGTCCTTTTCTTGAGTGTTGATGCCAAGGTCATCGTGGGATGAGATGTTGCCTGTATCCATCGATATAGCGGGCGTACGTGAAGAGAGGCACATGCCGGCAGCGAATGGACATGTAACATTTCGATTCATCCTGTATGCGATCTGCTGCTTGCTGTATTGATTGCACTGGAGTGTGTCTGACTGGGAACCGTAGCAGGCCCGAGCATAGCCTGCAGCAGTGATGGTGTCGTTCAGTATTTTGCGCTGAAACGCAAAATGAGAAGTGGTACTATTCAAAGTCCAGTTGCCACAATTATCGCTCCTGGCCAAGACCGCGTCGCCGGCAGCTTTAGTGACCTCCGATGAAAAGATGCCCGCCAGGGCGAACGCGATGAGATTAGCCAGCGCTAGAAGGGCAAGTGGCAGAGATCTCCATAACGGCCGCTTTGCCAATTTTCTCCAGACGTAAGACAATTGGAGGAGTTGCCACGAGGCTGCGCCAGGTGTACCGCTATTCCGAAGTATGGCTTGTTGTTGATGATGCAGACCATCGCGAGGGTCCTGACTGGTGCGCAACTGGTGAATGCTGAAGCTGAGGATTTTCCACACTGCTGCACCAGTTGCGGCCACGAAGATGGCAAGGAACGCGGTGAGGAGAGAACCATTGCGGGAGGAAAGGGTTATAGTCGATCCGACGATGGAATTGTGGCTGTGATTGATCCATATGCCGTGATAAACTTGCTCGGACATTGCAGACGAGCAGCAGATGGCACTGACGAGGACGAGGAGAAGAGAGAAGAGGAGGAGGAGGAGCAGGAGGAAGAGGACGACGACGACAACGACGCCAATGGTGACGGCTTGACAGAGTCAGGCATATCTTGGGTGGCTCGCTCTGATACATATAGGGAAACACTGCACGAATACTGGGAATCTGACAGATTGTTCAGCCCCCACCCTTCGGCGCTACAGTCCTTGAGCTTCACTGGTCTTACTCTAGACTAGAGGCATCCTAGCCGACCCTAATGCAGCCCATTTGGCTCCATGGTGCTGCGCCGCAGAATAAGGTATTTCGGGAGTCGGGGGCGAGCCCATGGTACCGATCCGTAGGCTCGGGGTGTTCAGGTTAGAGCGACACCCCGATTATTGAGTCCGTCCAATCCCTTTGCTCCGGCCCCGGCTTGCTTGGTAGAGCATTCGTTCTTCATCTGTATCTCGCCAGCCGTTATTGATTGGCGATAGCTTGGCGGCCCTCCCCCTATTTTACACAGCCGTTTGAAGCGATAGATCTTCGATATATTATACATATGTGGCTGATGCGACGTCCAGACTTGTGTGGTTGGTATGTAAGTGGTTTGTCGTTTAAGTGCGTGGATGACGAATGTCGCCGCTCTGCGAGACATTATCCATTACCGTACGAGCGTATCCATGGTTAACTTACGCGTGTCTTGAACACGGTGAAGGTATGCAATAAGATACCAGCAAACTCTCGAGTCCCAATTTTTTCGGTATAGATCACGCGAAATTTGTGCGAGACATTTAAGGGTCCCACCGAAAGACTTCGAGCTTGAGAGAGCAGAAAAGCGCCGTTCGCCACACTCCCACCCCTCCTCGCCTTTGCTGCCAGGTTTGGCGTCCGTTTGCTCGACCCCTACGGCGGAGATGCCCCACTTCCACGCCGCTCCCGTCCCCATACGCAGAACATCCACGAAGCCACTGAGTCAATGACCCTCGCGCGCTCGCCCTTACACTATATACGATAGTACCGCTCAACCGAACAACAACACCCCGTCCCCCTCCCCCTTCCCTGCAATTCTCTGCCGCAACAACATCCCCCTCACATTCTTCATCCTCTCCTCCACGGCCCGTTCCTCACGCATCCATCGCCCCTCCTCCTCCCTCTCCCCTTCCTCCACAGCCCCAGTGCTCGCTCCGCCGCCGAACCATCCGCGACCCTTTTTAATTTTCCTCCCCGCAACCTGTTGTTTCTCCGCTTTCTCAGCAAGCACCATCTTCTCCACCATCTTCCGCCAATTCCCCAGCCCGACGTCGAGACATTCCTGGCAGCGCCTCCGTCCGTTAGGGTCCGTGTCCGGGCTCGTGAAGGTCGCTTCCGCGACGTCGACCGCTTCTCGCGTCCACGCGAGGCCGTCCTCCCTCTTCTTCGTGCCCGAAGCGAATAAGATCTCGCCGATATTCGCCATGAGCCCCGCTTCGTCGCATATTTCCCTGCCGTCGCGTTTCGGCACGTCGTTGCCGGAGGGCGGTTCAGGCGGGTACGGAGGTGCGACGATGAGGGAGCGGAGGAGGGAGGAGATGGTCGAGAGGAGCGAGGGCGGAGTGTCGGCTTCGGCGTCGTCGTCGGGGATGGAGAAGTGGAGGGTTGATGGCTGGCCGGGGGGAAGAGAACGGCGGGCGCGGAGGACGGAGAGGAGGATGGGGAGAGCAGTGGAGAGGGAGCCGGTGCGGGCATGATGGGTTGCGAGGGCGGTGGTGGCGAGGAGGAGGTTGGAGGTTATGAAGGGGGCGGTGTCGACGGTGTCGTTGATGATGCCCGTTTTGCGGTCGAGGATGTTGGACGCGGTAGTGGTTTGAGGCAGGCCGCTGACTGCGATGTCTAAGGCCCAGCTGTACATTTCCTCGGCGCTTTGCGGCAGATCCTTGTAGTCGAGCCAGTCGGCGTAGGCGAGAGCGGCGTCAAGACGTTGGCGGGTGCTGAAGCCAACGGTCGTGAGAATCTTGGTGTAGATCGATTCCGGGGTGGCGTAGGCCGGGGTGCAGTTTTCTTCGAGAGGCGCGGCATGGGCCCCCGGCGGGACAGGCTTGGGGCGAGGGTTTGAAGGGCCAATCACCACTTCTGCCGGAAAGACGATGTTGCGAGTTGTATCTTTCAGGCACCCGTCAAGGTGTTCTGCCACTCTCGCAGATCCCATCAGAGCTTCGTAGTAGCCGCGTCGCCACGGCTCGCTTTTGCTGCTGATGTCTAGTCCCGTCTTCCCAGCGCCGGCGACGAGGATGCCCCCTTCCACTGATTCGGTGATGCCGGCGCCGTCCTTTGAAGGGTCTTCTAGTCTCTCTATCAATTTCCTATACCGCACACCCACGCTCGCCCAGTCCGTCATCCCGTACTCCATCGTGCCCGCCAACTCCTGCCCCTTCGCACTGCGCCACGTATTCCTGCTCCTCCATGTCCACTCGCCGGGACTCGGGAACTTGCGCTCGATACGTTCATCTTGCACGCCGAAGAACATGACTAGCACGAGCGCGATGGCCGTCCACCCGTATGCCGTCCATTTCCAGGCCAGCCATAGTTGGTCTTTGATGTATTTCTTCCGTTCTGTCGTCAGAAGGCGGGAGAGTTGGTACTGTATGTTGACGTTGTTGCGGGAGCGGAGCGGGCGGAGGGTGGAGGGGGCGTGCAGGAAGGGGAGTTGGGGTCGTGGGGAGGCGGGGGAGATTAGGAGGAGTTGGGAGTTGTGGGTGAAGAGGCGAGGTCTAGGAGGGCCATGAAGGATATTTGGGGGCCGGAGAGGTCGGAGAAGAGGTTTTATGAGGAGGATGGACGACCGCAATGGATACATTTTGGTGAGGAAGGACTGCTCTGTCGAGATGTTGAGATTATCGCTAGTGGTGGTGGTGGAATGATGCAACGGCAAGATCCGCTTCACGTGTATCATCATAGACCAGCGACCCCAAGGCCTTCGACCCACTAGGGTTTTCGAGACATATGAACAAGATGACAGAAGTCCTCAACGGCAGGATGCCATTGTCTGCAAAAGATTCTACCTCTCAGGAACAGCTCGTCCGCTCCCTTGACGGCCTTCTCGAACGCTACCTCCACCTTCTTGACCAGTACCAGACCCTACAACAAGAGCTCACGAAGCATTTTTCCGCCGTAGGGAATCACCGTATCATTCCTCCAGACAAGTCATACAACTGATTCTGAGCTTTCTATTAGGGCTATTTCTCCCTCGCACGAGCCAACTTCAACTCACCGAACCGCATTCGCTACGGCCAGGATTTCTATGATGAACGAATGCAAGCTTTGAGAACAGTGTAGGACTCAACGATATTAGTAGAAGTGTAAACGTTGAGCAGCTGAACGATTGTGTAGAAAGATCGTCTCTTCCTCTTCTAGTCCGAGCCCTACGTTCACGATAACAGTTTCGCTAGAAACGCCGGTGGAGAGCCATGAAAGGTCAACGTCATCAGTTAAGGAGAAGCCACAAGCGGCAGAGGAACAGACTGTTCGTAGCAACGATGCGAAGCTCGCTTCCAACACTAAGGGTCCCTGTCTTGATCCCTTGAAGTGGTTTGGCATATTGGTTCCGCCCGCTCTGCGTGCTTCTCAGGCAGAGTTCTCCCGTGCAGTATTAGAGTCGATACCGAAGCTAGCCAGTGTGAATGAGGAGATGCGCTCTATAGAGGAAGAAGTCAGAACAAAACGGCGCGAGCTGGGAAGAGGGCAATAAGGTAGGTGTTATTAGCTGCGGCATACATTTATCTGGCCAGTTTCCTGAAGTCCACTCGATCTAGACGGAGAATTTATAAAAGTTATAGCGAAGGTCGACAGCCGCCCGCGGACGTGTCATTGACTAGCTTTTCAAACTTGGGGATCCGTCCCGCGTCTAAAGCTACCCAATCGTTCTCACCACCTCGCCTACAGCCTTCAGTAGTGCCTCATCTCCATTTCCCAGCGCAGGCCCACCCATAGTCTCGATCATCCTTCTCGCGCACATCTGCAGCCCTTCCAAAAGTCTCTCGATTCTAAACCGTACTTGGGACCTCTCCAACGAGCTACATGTCAGGAACGGAATACGAATGCCCAGCCTGGCCCTGGCTTTCTCGGGTACTTTGAAAGGAGACTGCCTAGAAGTAGGCGGAAAAGCTGATATAAGCAGCTCAGAGACATGGTTTAGAGCCAGCAGCGTGGCAAAGAGGCTGCAACGGAAGGCGTCTGTCGTACATGGAAAGATGTTACGCAGCGGTTGAAGTTGGCTGTCCTCGAGGTCGCCGCTCTGATGATAGTATTCAGGCTGATGGGGTTGTGGTGAGGAACGTAAACTGGAGCTCCTGCTATGTCTCGGTAGAAAGGGTGACGATCGTGACCATGAGGAAGAGGGTGGCATCTGAGGGGTACCTTGACATGCCAGACGAGGAGCTCGCTGTTTACGCAACTCGAAAATGACCGGAGAGTTGGGTTGCAGCATTGTCAAAGGAAAGTTGGCAACTGATTCTTCAAGCTGGGAAAGAATCCACGGCAACTGCTTGGCCCTTATCGAGAAGCTACGATAGCTCTTCGGAACTACATCGTTTGGGACGATTTCTGACGACAGGGGATCTTTGCTCCGCGACAGAGTCCCAGAGGTCGTTACTGTCGGAGTTCTTGGTGGAGTTATCGGTCGAGGTGCCTCGCTTACTGCCGTTTCGAGCTTCTTTTGTGTTATGCCCATGGTTGCCAGGACATTCTGGAGAGTCTCCCCATTGTCGATAACGTCTGGGGTGTCCGGTGGTGTATCTGGACTGAATGCCGATACAAGCTTCGGGTTCTGCTGGGGCGTCGATGGCTTGATGACTCTGGGTAGAGAAGTTGCGGTCGAACAGGTTCTCGAAACGCTCACCAGCTTCGGTCTTCCGGGGTTGACAGCTACAAGGGCGTCCTGAAAGCACGGAGTCAGTACCAACCATTACAGCACCGTGGTAGCACCACATATCAAAAGAAAGGATACATACAAGTGACAATTGTGTGTTATCTGTCCTACCATGCCTCGATCTGATGCGTCGCACTTGCGTACCGCTCTGAGCGTTGCCGGCAACATTCGGAGCCGTGCTACTGCCGATTACAGATGTTGTACAGGCATCATCTATCCAGCTCTGACATGGTGCAGACGCTGGCACCGGATCGGTTTCACTGCGCGATATGGTTGGCCTAGGCGCTGTGCCCGGGGTAGCTTGACGCTTTCGGCTTTTTGAAAGCCGTTCGCAGGGCGAGGTCGGCCATGGTGCGAATGCGGGACTCAATGAGGGTGTGCCAAGCCGGTATGCGTTGTTGGCAGGGCAATAGCCAGGTCGGCCTTCGAGAATTAGATTCGCTGACGCTGGTGGATTCTCATACGGTGATGAGGTGTACGTTTCTCCGCAGGGCAATCCTGCAACGCGGTTGTGGTAACCTCTCTTCTCATCATTGAGCGTGTCCGTCTGAAGTATAAACGAATAACGGACCGGTGCGGTCTGGGACTTTGGACAGTCACGAACGAAGTTGTGTATGCTGGCGTCTGATCGTAGGCGCTGTACTTCTGACCGCTTGGCCCTCGTTCTTGGACTGGTCGATGTCTCTGGGCGACGGAAGAACTTCTCGAAGTCGAACGGGGGTTCGGAAGGCAGAGGCTTTTCTACCTTCATTGTCACCGGTTTCTCGTCGCTTGATGATTGAAATGCCGGAAGCAGTTGAGGGCGCCCTCGTTGCATCCGCCTCACCGACGGGAACCGGGACGAAGGCGATGGCGGACCTTGAGAGGTTGACGGTCGTTCGATGCCACCGCTGCCAGCCTTCTGACTTTTCCTGGACATGATCGAAGCAGAACGGCTAGGGTGCGCTTGCCGCAGAAAGTCAGATAACTTCAGGCTTGGAGACCTTGTCTTGAAGGAGGGCCGTGTGGGAGGAAGGTCAGAACGGTGTTGTTCGTGCATCTTTGTTGCTTGAAGATGGCCGACATCAAGAGGAAGATAGGTAGCGGAGCAGAGTTTATGTTGATACATGTTGTCGTAAAGATAGAAAAGTCCACGACAATCGAACGCTTTGAATGATGGTAGAAGACTTGCTTCCCCTACACAGCAAAACGGGGCGAGGGACGAAATAAGAGACAGCTTTCACTGCCCCTTCCTTTGCATGATCAAAAAATATCAATAGCTTCGTGAAACATCAATGTTTGTCACCCTTGCAGATGTTTTCCTGCCCTCGCGTCGTGGCGCTTCCATAGCCACGGTGCTGCCTAGTGAACGTCAGGCACAATCATGCATATCCAACGCTTTTTTCTGGGGCCAGAGTATATGTAAGAAAGATGCTTGCATAACCCCCTATGAGTGCGATCGAGGTATTAGACGAACGCGGCTCATCACCACGAAGACTTTGGTCAAATACAAAGCCTTGTCATTCATAAAAGACTCCATATGACACAGATGATTTGTCGCAAGGATGACAACCAGTCGACGTTCTTTGCTGTGCTGGAGTGCGCCAAGGGCCAAACTATCGGGTCTTATGGCCCCATAACATGTAACAAGGTGGAAAGTAAGGGGCCATCTTTTCGAATAGATGAGTGTCCCCAAATAAACGCCCTTACATGTGAGACTGAAATGGATGCCGGTCGGAGGACTCGTCAAAAGCGCCAGTCGGGAGATGGTTGACAATAATAGACCCCGGGCGAGCTGGACCGGGACGTTAAGCGTAACCGGCGCTTATACTAGCTCAGCCCTGATGCAACGGTTGAACCATACCTTACCTATGTATAGAGAACCGTCATGAATTCTACTGCCTGCCCTAATAAAGGATCGCGTTGGACATCATATAATACTTGAAATGCGACCCAGTCATAAGCTTAACCTAAGTTTAAGCGTCGGTCTATCTATATGTCTCTAGAGTTCTAGGTTAATGCTAGGCTTTCTACCTATCTGAAGCCCTCCATTGCGTCAGGAAACGAACAAGAGATCAATACGATACTGAACATCTGTACGTACTACCTGGGAGGGCTTCCGATCAGTATGCTAGCCAAATGTGGAAGTCCTGAAACACCTAGAAGGATAGTGTCGGGAACCTCGACGATATAGAACATAAGTCAATGCCAATTTCCTAACACAGAAGGGCTCCGACGCCTCGTGAAAAAGACTAGGAGAAGTGTCGAGAGCAGTGAAAGGTATTCGGGCAACAAATAGATGTTGGGAAGGGAGTCCTCATTGAAGAAAGGGGTTGGTGTTGGGTCTTGGAAAGGAGGAAGGAAGTCGAGGGTGTGGAGGGAAGTGATCATACGGCTGGCGCTGTGATTGCCTCTATAGTTGGAAGGTGAATAGGAGAAGGCAGATAGAGGACAAGAGTGCTTGACTCGAGGTTTACGGCTGTGTTTTATTCGTTCGATGCGGTAAAGTGGAGTTGGCATGTCTGTATCACAGCTGAGATTATGGTGAAGGTGTCGAGCTTTTCCGTGGTAATGGATGGGATTGAGGTTGGTCTTGCTTGAGGGATCGGTAATTCACATAAAGAAGAGAAGAAAGAGCATGGACGAAGGAAACTACGGTAGGTAGGTGCAGTTTGAGTAGCATCGCTGCGGCCTAGGGTGTTGCTCCTTCCATGTGATTTTCGCGACATTTAACAGAATGAAGGGACGATTTTGATGGCTACTTACGGCCAACGTACTCGTCGAAGGGAACGGCGTAGTAGGTTCAAGGTTCTGATCGTAGTTCCCGTCGAAGGAGAGTCTTGGGCGAGGACAACGGACTACATGAGCTCTTGCGTGAAAGTGATTCTTTCCCTCATCTGTTTAGATGGTACGTAAGGCTCTGTAGAAAGAGATGAGTGCCTTCTGCACCATGTACCGGCAGAATAAACGCGTAGGGAAAGGCACACAGTAGACGAGGTCTTTGCCCGCCGATGGAAAGCGGGTAAGTGCAGCGTAACACCTGTGGCAGAAGTCAGCATACAACCAACACTTATGAAGAAAGAAGACCGGCATACTGAAAAGGATAATTCAGGACTTGAAAGCGGCAAAAGCTCAAGTCAACCGTCCTATTTTCTTTAGACGAATGACCCTACGAAAACCCCTCGAGGGGTTTTGCTCCGGTCCAGGTCCGTGTGTTGAGTCGAAATCGGCGAAGGTCGAAGTCGGAGTCGAACGCGCGGCCCTTTCCCTGTAGCAGGTATGCCTGGCCCCGGATAAACCAGCTGCTACAGGGTGGGTGAAAGGAAATGCTTCTTTTTAATATATAACCCCCAAACAGCACCGTAGTACTGGGATGTAAGTACACCAACTAACAGTCAATCCTATCACTCCTACCACCATTATTCCTCGATAATACCATCCTGTCGAGGTTCGTCCGAGTGACATAGCGCATGACACAACGGCAGAGGCGGGATAGCAACAATCCAGACTCCACACTATTCGACTCAACATTATCTCCGTGAATCAAGATATATGTCTATGGAGCTGCCCGGCGTCAACATCAAAACATACGCAGGAATATTGGCATGACTTACTGACATGTACAGCTTTTAGGAACTCCACCAGCTCCTAACAGCATACCACCCCGCCCCAACTATATCGCTAGCCCATCCACTCCATCCCCGAAGCTCCGTTGCAGCGTTCAGCAAGCCAACCATCTTTCGCTGAAAGACTTCGCTATCCTCAAAGTCGTCGGCATATATCTCCCAGATCGCCTTGTCGACACCTCCTCCATTATTCTTCTCCAAAAGACTCCACTCGCCGTCGTCTTTCTGCGCGACTCTCAACTTTGGCCCGACAACAAGAGCCCGACCAACGATACGCGAATCAGCTGCGAAGCGTGTACCAGCATCTACAACATCCTCGACCTTGCCGAGGACCGCCCCGGCAAGGATGGCTCGCGCATCGGCGTCTAATAGAGGAGTGTCGATGAAGTATGGACACAGGATATTGACGCGTACACCATGAGCAAAGGATGAGGAACGAAGACAACGGAAGAGCCCAAGGACACCGTGCTTTGCAACACCGTACAACGTCTGACCACTAATTGGACAAATGGAAGCCATGGAACCCAGGAGCAAGAGATGCCGGTCGCGGTACGTAACCATCGGATTCGTCGATGAAGATGCTGGCACCGAGTTTGGATTGCGCGCAAGATAATACAAGGCCAGATGTGTCGTATACAAAACGCCTGTCAGGTTCACATCGATCACCTTCAAGGATGGTGGCGCTGGTTCCGCAGCATCCAACTTCTCCGGCCGCTCGAAAGTCATCTCCGTGTCACCAATGCCGGCATTGGCGACCACCGTATCGATACCCCCATGAGTACTGAGTTGGGCTGCCTTTTTGAAGAAGTTGACCTGAGACTGCCAATCCGCCACATCACAATGGATGAAGTGAAGGTCCTGATTCCCCGTTTCTTTCCGGATCTCCCGAACTAGCTGATCGCCTTTTGCAACGTTGATATCTCCAATAATCACATTTGCACCATTGGCCGCCCAATGCTTGAAGAACCCTGCACCAAATCCGCTCGCCCCTCCAGTGATGACTATCGTCTTGTTCTTGATCCAGGCGGCGTCATATGTGGCATCGGTGTCGATTGGTGGCGATTGACCGATCTTTTCCCTCAAAGGATATCGCCTAGTTTCTCCCGCCATCAGCTACGTCGATCAGAGACCAAGAGACAGACGGCTCTGTGACCGTTCACAAGCCGTGAGAGAATGTTGCCGGAGAACGAGAACAGAGACTATCAGGGCTTGCAACACCACTTATGACACAGCCGCAATGCTTTCTCGAACAATATGAAGATATTATAATGGAAAGACGGTCTATGCTAGCCTATACCTTATAAGGGCATGGTGAATATATATGAGCCGCACCACGCTACGTTCAGGAGAGCGTTTAACACCACAATCGGCGTGATGCCGAGGTTCGCTTGATGCAGTCGAAAAGGCAGAAGCGCTTCATTACCATTGCTTCAGCACGACCTGGACTGCAGAGTGCAGACCGGATGTAGTCCATAGGTACCTGAGATATTAACTTAACATCAATGTCAAAGTCAGCGACTCTTAATGGAGGCTCCCCAGCACTTTTACGTACTTGGGGAGAATTTGCAGTTATCCCGCGTATATTACTGAATCAAGCCTAGCCCGCTGATTGCGGCTCGGCCTGGCTCACCTTCATCTACGGATTCTGCGAAGTAGATACCTCGATTATAAAGTACAACTACACCGTCTAAGCAGTATGGCTCAATTCCGGGCCAAGAAGCTTGACTTGAGCTGCTACATCAATGTCCGAGTCCTTAGAGACCACACCAAGCGGAAGGTCTTTGAGCAGAACGAGACAGAAAGGTATAGTCACTACGCCCACCACCATCAAGACTGCCCCAGACACGACGTTCGATGCTTCTCTACTACGATGATGTTGGAAGTTAACTCTTTCCAGGCAAGCACTTCGATATATCATCCGCAACACCACCCTGCCGCCACGAATGCGTGCTCAGGCGCAACTGGAGCTGTCACAAATGCACGCATACACAAGACCTACGCAGATCCGAAATCGATGTATAGACGGTGGCAAAGGGAGGGGTGTGTTCAGAGACTTCCACATGGCACGAGTGAGTCAATGTTTTCTCGTTCCTCCAGCGATGCGCCTGCATTTGCTGAAACCCAATATGAGTACAGTACTGCTTTCGAATGAACGCTCTGGCTGGAAATCTAACCGGAGTCAGGAAAGCCAGCTGGTGATGTATCGTTTGGAGTACACTCGGTGATCGCTCGATTGTTGGGTCGACTTTCCAGTTCTAAGCATGGTTGACGGCGTTTTTACGGTGGCATTGCATCCCAGAAGATATGTAAATAGCGGCAACTCTGCATCAGTCTCGATGTCTTGAAATGGGGGTTGACCCTCCGTCCTTCTGCTGTGATCTCCTCGGTTGATCGCATGTGCCAGTTACTATGTTGGGCGATATCGGCTAGCCGCTTGAAGACTTGACGTTCGCCCCCATTCACTCAACATCAAACCTCGAAGGTGATTCACAACTCTCGTTGGACGCTGGTCGATGTGTTCAACTCCATGAGACTTTTCTGACTCTTACATCTCTCATATGCTCTTTATTCAAGAGACAACACTGCCATAACTCGTGCTGCCTCTTTACGTATCTTTGCTCACACCCTTCAACATAACTTGCAACATACTTGTAGCAATTTTTGGAATGTTTCGACGACTTAGCACTAGTTTGCCCAAAGATCCCGACTTTCCTCCATATCTCGAGGCTCTTGGGTGAGTTTCATTTCCCTCTCCTTCACATCCGCTTCAGTCAAAGTATAACAGGCTGAGTTGATATTGATTCGCTCAAGGTACTATGTTACGGGAAATGATCAGATAAGGTCCATCGCGAATCCGGACCAAGAGTTCAACTTCTTCATCTCGAAGAATGAACGGGTCAACGAAATGCAACGTGAGGCAATGAACAGTGTGTTGTGTTCCAAGGACTTCTCTGTTTACACTAAACTCACATAATGCCCTTTAGTTTGCATACGAAAGATCGTTCTCGAGCGCCTGGCAGCGTTGGGACTCGACACAGTGCGTTTACCACTAGGAACCTCCAAGGATGAGCCTCATATTCCGATATTGGTGAGCTCCGACATCGCGAAGAAGAAGCGGGTTATTGTCGTTATTGGTGAAGCCGTTCAGGATCTGGGCATCTGGGCATACCGCACGGTGGGGCAGAAGAGCATCAACGAAGGGTCTGCCGTAGATTTCGTGAAGCACGTCCAAAAGCACACAGCCACCGCAACGGCCTCTGATTCCAGTGACGGTGCAAACGATGACGCTCCTGGTATCATTATTGCGAACTCTGGCCAGTTGGTATGGTATCGCGGCGGCCGTCGAGCCATGACGTTGAGGACATGGCAAGCCTTACCGAGAAGGTCGGCGGTGCACATGCCTATGCGTCTAGATATGGTCAAGAACAGAGTTCCGGGCAACGAAGACAGTGAAAAACACGTCGAACACCTCTTCACAAAGGTCCTACCCGAATTGCTTAGAAAGGATGCAGCGGTGGACGTCATTGGGATTGGTGACGGCGCAACCGAGGCGGTGAAGTTCTTAGATGCAAATTGTACGTTTCTCCGAACCCTTCTTTGCTGCCCGCCCTAATAGTTGCAGGGAGCACATGGTCATCGCGTATCAGTGCCATTGCTCTTGGAGCACTCGTTCCGACCGTTGACGAGCTCACTAGTGCAGCTTTTGCGGGATTTCTCAGTAAGGTACGTGATATCCCTCTTAAGATTAGCTTCGCGCCCGAGAGAGGAATTGGTATTTAGTTATTGCTTTCACTTCACTCCGCTTTTCAAGGCTCATAGTTGACGTCTTGTGCTTCCAGCGCGGTCGAGCGTACCTCGTCTCGTCTGAGCCCTTAGATACTCCCGTTTCCGGCCGAGAGATGTATGGCTGCAACTGTTATGCATCGGGGGTATCTTACTTCACCGAAGAGGTAATGCAGAACATTTATAAACCCGTGCTGGACTTCTTCCAGCTGATTGCAGATGTGCCTGGCTACGAGGAGGTGGAGTGCTTTGTGGCGCCTCCGGCTGATAGTGAGGACGAGGTACGGGTAGAAGAGGTTCAAACAGGAGGGGCTGAGGAATAGGGAGATGTGGTGTTTCTGATGTGGTGGATATTATACTTGCTCGTAGTTCAGTACGACCAGTAAGCGCAGACTTGCTAGGAGCCTTAGCCAATCCAGATATGAGGACGTTTACGTGCAGTCACTTCTGGCTTGGCAAGGTTGATGCACTTATGCTACCGTAAACATATTTGAGATAGTAAACCCTTCCATGAAAGTGGCCTTAAAGGAAGCCTGATAGAATGTGATTTCAAAGCCTACCGCAAGTCTGTTTGTTGGCCTCTTTATTACCTTTTATATGTGTTTGTCCATACACGGTGTCGCATACATCTCGAGCGCCAAGCGAAGATTAGAAAATATCAACGTACATCCATCCTCCATACAGCTCTACATCTCGAAAGAATGCTTGCTTCCCACCCATCACGAGCAGCATGTAAGTCTTGCCAACTGCGTCTGCTTGACTTATTTGTATATGGATTCAGCCACCGGCCACCAGCGCGTCTGCAGACTCGTCTCCTTCAACCCCAGAAACCGTGGATTCTTGGTCGAGCTTTTTCCGCCAGCAGACTTTACCAAAATGAATTGCAAACTGTCAAAGCATCTGACGATGATTTTTCTAATCCAGCAAAACCAAAGTCCGTCGAGGAGATGGAAGGAGTAGTCCGCCTGGCAAGGCAAACCTATGGAGAATCACTTCCCGAAGATCTGCTTTCGTCTGAGGAGTATGGTATCTATGAACGACTTTACGGTCCGCCCCTACGTGCCGAAGATGTTAGCTTCTTGGAGGAAGCAGAGGAGGATGGTGAGAGGGACGGGATTGAGGGGACGAGGAATGTTCTGCTGAGGGAGAATCAGGAGGGGCATCTTGAAGAGGTGGAATATCACGATGGGATTGACGCTCTCAAGGCCGATGCTTTACTACTCGAAAGCGCAAACGATACGCCACTAGATATGTGTCGACTTTCACGCGAAAATGAGGACAAGGTCATCGATAGTGAGTTGAGTCGGGACGAGCCAGGTAGTGTATTACAGACCGAGGGACTGCCAGATCAGAGCTTGGTCGATGAGTATAGTGAGATGGATGAGGAGGACTACGAGATTGAAGAGGGCTCTGAGGAAATGGATGACGTCGATGGGGACGCTGAGTCGACGCGCGCACATCCATATACTATAGCTGGAAGATTTTCAACTTCTCCGTCTACCATTCATCTACCTAGGGAAACCTTCATCGATCCTATCGCTTCAATGCTATCCGACTTCTCAAACAAACACCTTTCCGAGGTTGCTCAGCGAACGTTTGGCGGCCCAGACCTACCCTACTCCACGGCAACCCCTATCTCCAAGCAACGCGTAGAACAGAAACCAATTGCTCTGGGAGCTTCACAGATAAGAATGGGCGAGATGGAAGGGAACTCTTACATGGCAGCTGTCATGCCTGGAGCTTACGTCGCTGTTATGAGTACCTTGGTTGAGGTACGAAAACGGTTAGGTTCCGACTGGATTGAGGGTCTGTTCAAGAGAGAGGGCGGTCCTCGTGTTTTGGATGCTGGTTCTGGAGGAGCGGGAATTGTGGCGTGGCGGGAAGTGTTGAAAGCAGAATGGAACCGGATGCAACCGGAGGGGTCAGAGAAGCCCATACCCATGGGTAAGGCGACCGTCGTGACAGGTTCGTCAACGCTTCGCCACCGGTCCAGCCGTCTTCTTGAGAATACTACCTTTCTGCCAAGGCTACCGGACTATATTCACGTTCGGCATGAGCCTACATTCGATGATAATGCTCCTCCGCCGCAAAGGAAGCAGTTCGATGTTATTCTCGCCCCTCACACTCTTTGGCCACTCAAGGAGGACTACATGCGGAAGCAAAGCGTTCAAAACTTATGGACACTGCTCAACCCGAATGGAGGTGTTTTGATTCTTATTGAAAAGGGTCTTCCTCGAGGCTTCGAGATGATTGCTGCTGCAAGGGAAATGCTTCTTGAGAAGTACATCTCTTCTCCAGGTTCTTCAATGATTGAAAACGACATACAAGACCCGGCGGACGAGAGATACACCAAGAAAGAGCCTGGGATGATCATAGCGCCATGTACGAATCATACAAGTTGCCCTATGTATCTCACGCCAGGAAAGAGCACGGCCCGAAAAGACTTCTGCTACTTCAAGCAGAGATACGTTCGCCCTTCCTATCTCCAGAGGATACTGGGAGCCAAAGATCGCAACCATGAAGATGTCCAGTTCAGCTACGTCGCCTTCAGGAGAGGCCTTGACGAGCGAGAAAGCGATGGGCTCGTGCAGGGCGACCAAGCTACAGATGCTGCATTTTTCGGCTATGAGCAGCCAGAAAGAAGTCTACCAAACCTCACCGCGGACACCACAGACCCTGAAACCCCGCGGATCAACACTCTCGGTCTTCCTCGCGCGATCCTGCCCCCAATCAAACGTCACGGGCACGTCACGCTTGACCTTTGCACGCCAGCCGGTCGCATTGAGCGTTGGACCGTTCCACGATCCTTCAGTAAGCAAGCGTACCGTGATGCGCGGAAGTCGAAGTGGGGGGATCTCTGGGCTCTGGGTGCAAAGACGAGGGTGCAGCGGAACATCAGAATTGGCAGGAACCCGGCCTCGAAGAAGCCAAAGGGGAAGAACGTCTTTGAGATTGATGTTGGCGAGCAGGGGATGGAGGATGTCAGGCAGGTTACGGGTGGTCGGGTCAAGACTGAGAAGAGAACTAAGAAGGGCAGGAAAGAGAAGAAGAAGAAAAAGATTACGCTGGATGAATTTTAGATTACGGTGACGCAGGAAACATCGGGTGCTACTCAAGACGTCGAGAAAAGTGTCGTCCGCCAAACCTATCGATGCTTCTTTATTGAAGCAGAATAAGACGGTTGTCGGGACTTTATGATACAAGTGCTGCACTGATCCTCGGCGCAACACTCGGGCAAGGTCCTGGTGGACAATAATATGAATAACTCGGTGCAAAATCTTCTGGTTGGTGGCAGCTGTGAATCATAAGCCCAATCTAATGTCTGCACATTCAAGTGCTGCCGCCTGCGTCCACAATCTCAATTCCGAGCACAGCCCGTATCCCACGACTCCAGATCTCTGTTCATTAGCCCGGTGTGTTATTCGATCTTCACATCTCGCTGAGCTCGATGTCAGGCGACCAAACATATTACTACGACCCAACAACCGGTCTACAATTCCTGATCCCGGCATCAATCAATCAAGTCCCTCCTCCACACTCACCCACTCCATCGCTCGCCGTCGCCCGAACACCTGAACCTGCGCCCCTTGGCTCCTTTCAGAACCCTTTTCCCGCCAACAACGTCGTACCGCCTACCATCCCACCAAGCATAAGTACAAGTACAACATCCACCCAGTACGCTCTAGCCATAGCTCTATGCTACGACCCCCCGCACTGGACCCAGACGACCGAGATCCCAGTCCAGTACTTCCAGCCTATACCCCTACTATGTCGGTGCGATGCCTTCTCTGAAGACCAACAACGAGACATTGCCCCTACGCGGGACAATAACCACGTCTCGACCAGCTGGTGGCCCGCACCATCAATCCCATCGCCATCAGAGCCACGGCGGCAGCAGCCCGTAATGGCGTGCACGCACTGCTGCGGTCAAGCAGTGATCTTTCCCACCGCACCTCCCTCGGCCTACTCTCACACACACGTGAATCCCTCATTCCCTCTCCCAATCCTGGCGACCACCACCACCAACAACCGCACTCACCCCTCTCCCCAACCCTCGCCACTCCCAGCCCGACCAGCAACCAACCCAATCCCACCCAATCCTGCTCCTTCCTCCCTCTCGGACCAACCACGATCCGTAACCGGCCCGCTTCCCTTCCCTCACGCGGACCGCGTCCCAAACCAGAGCCGCAAACCGGACGTGAGGTCCGAGTTTGACTTCGACGTCGACTTCGAGTCGGACTACGGGGTTATGAGGTGGCCGCATTGCCATGTCTGCAACGACAAACCGGCCTTGAGGGAGAAGGAAGGGGTGTTGTTTTGTCTGGGCTGTTGGGTGGAGGCCAAACGGGCTGAGGTGGAAATGGAGATGGAGCGGGGGGATAGGGGAAGGAGGGTGTAGGGTGTCTGGTTTTGAGGTGTTGCGTATTGTCTGGCTGGGAGATGGTAGATGGAGGATGGACGATCTGTGTGTGCGAGCGGAGGGGTTTGTAATGCATCTGTATTAGAAAGTGCTATAGATTCTACTACGTACGCCCAAAATTCATAGAGCAGGAAGACGCTGACAGCCGTCTCCGTCTCCGTCTATCGGTATAACACGGTCAGTCATCCGCAATTGGACTCTGACCCTGTCGTCTCCCTTCTCCGCTCTACATTTCGCTTTTCTCCCTACTATGCCATCTCAAGCCAGTCCCCCGACCTCTCCGAACAACTCACATAGCCTTCTTAAGCTCGTCCTTCTCGTTGTACGGGTGCTTGATCGTCAGACACCAGATGTCGAGATAATCGCAGATGGTCGTAATCACGTCGATCTAGGTTGCCCTCACACATCAGCCCTCCCAGCACTCGCCCTAACGTCTCCCTCCTCACCCACAGCGA
Organism: Acarospora socialis; assembly: GCA_025617375.2. Classification (NCBI taxonomy): domain Eukaryota; kingdom Fungi; phylum Ascomycota; class Lecanoromycetes; order Acarosporales; family Acarosporaceae; genus Acarospora; species Acarospora socialis. The sequence continues at coordinate 1,247,798 of JAMYGW020000012.1, forward strand.
AACAAAGTGACAAAGGAAGAGGAGTTAAAACTCACCACAAAGCTCCCATAAACCCCCACACTCAACCCGAGGCACAAAAACACGAACGCCACCTGATAAACCCCACTCCCCAACGCGCTCGGCCACGCGCCGATGGCCGGGCCGAGCGAGTCGAACAGGCCATAGGCGAGCGGGACGACGAGGACGTTGCCATAGGGAAAGTCGTCTTTGACGAGGTGGGCCGTGATCATCTGCCCGACGCTGTAGGCGTTGATGAGGCCGACGTAGAAGATGAAGGGCACGAGGTGCTGATGCAGGATGATGGGTTGCAGGTAGAGGTAGGCGGGGATGAGGAGCCAGGTTAGGAGGATGGGGAGGAGGCCGAGGAGAGGGGTGTGCACGGGCTGGTGTCGCTGCTTGCGGATTTTCATTACGTTGAGGGCGCTGTGGTGGTGTCAGTTTGCTGGGGCAACGAAGGGGTGGGTTGAGAGAGGAGATAGGGGGGGAGGAGTGGTTACCTCTGCACGGTGTTAAGGACCAGCACAATCCCACCGTAGACCATATACCATTGATTGAAGGGTAGATCGTACATGAGATCGGGGAAGGCGTCGCTTTTGGGGATGCCGAGGGTGCGGAACATCGATTGCTGCCAGAAACTTCCGCCGCCTTTGATGGCGGTGATGGCATACACAATGCAGAGGGTCAGGATGCCCTCAACTGGGCCCGAGACGACACCTAATGTGAGTGTGTGGGTGTAGTACTCATCCCAGGTCTGGATGTAGAACGTGAAGAGCGCTGGGTGAGTTAGTGCCTGCTATGTCGACAATTCTGGGATGTAGGAGGCGAGTGGGTGCGCGTACCGCCAAAGAGGGTCAAGATGGTCAGCCAACCCTGGCCGAGATTCATTGCGGCTGCGAACAAGAGGACTTCAAGCGTGGTGTTGCAGGCATCCACTCCTGACGATATCGTCAGCCCTTTAACCGCCACGTCGTACATGACAGTGAGGAATACCGTGGTCGAACAACTCTCCTAATGGCCCACTCTGATGGGTTCTCCGCCTGTGCCAGTGTCATCAAGAGCCTCAGCCGATCTCCAATGCGGGCTTTGCTCACGCTTGCGTGCCATCCACTGCATCGAACGTCTGATATAAGAAAAGCCCCACCGCCCAAGTGGCGTAGACCCATGGCGGACAATCTTGATCAAGTCCGGGATTGTACCATAGCATCGTTAAGAAGTTGGCCACCACAAAGCTGAAGCCGGAAAGGGTAATCTCAAGGACAGAGGTAGTGCGTGAGTGACGTCTCTCTATTGAAGATCTGGGTGGGGCTGGCTTACAGCGTTTGGCCTATAACATTGAGCGCAATTAGCAAACCTCATCGGAGTCTCGAAGAAGTTGCACTCACGCCATGGACATTGGGAAGCACTTGATCGCAACATTGTTGTAAAAGGGCTTGAGGACGTAGCGCGATACCAGCGACTGATCCACACCGGAGTACTTGTACTCTTTCAGCTTTGGAAGCCTGTGTTGGCGTATGTACACCATCTTGTTGAAGATTACAGTCGGCGGCTTTCGACTTCTTGATATGTTGCAGTCTGCTGTGACATGCCACGTGCAATTCGTGGTGTCGCGAAATTCAGGAAACGCGCTCTGGCGCCTGCAAAATGACATCATTCGCTAGGCATAGTCATCAACTGTCTCGGGCATAGGGCAAATCATCAACATCAGAAAGTCATGAGAAACAACGGGTATATTAAATATATAAGTCCCTATCTAGAGCCACCGCATATAGCACATATCAGATCCGCTTACCCCCCATCATCAGATTAACCATGGACCTCAACGCCAGCAGTATGCTATGTTCGATCTTTTAGCCCTAGCGCCCATCATAACCATTAACCATCTCTTGCCTTCCTCTTGCATCCTGCTCGTCCTCACTTATCACCGACCAATCCTTAACTCCGCCTTTCCAATCCGCTATTCGACCCTCCTTCACCCTCACTACCACCACTCGGACTTCTTCACCCTCGATGAAACAGCTTGATCCAACATCACCTTCGATAGTACCTGCGTTCGGGGTGGATCCAAAAAGGCCCATTTCCTCTCTTGCTTGATCTCCAAACGTGTTGTTCTCAAGATGCTTCTCCTTGCACCAATTCTCTTCCTCAGTTCCTGGCTCCACAAGCCTTGCGACGCCATTGATTGTAGTACTGATGCTGCTCAAAGCACTAGTGTTGATGTTCAAGAGTAGGCTTGCGAGACTCGAGCGGGTCGCCTGCGGTGGCGGAGATCCTTCTCGTGCGGGATCTGGTGCGCGGGTTGGTGGTCGGTGTGATACCCAGTCATGAACCAGCAATGAGACGCGCGGGTTGTTGATGAGGTTGAGGGTCTTTTTGGAGGCAGGATTAGTGGTCATGATGATAGTCGGGTGTGGGCTGAACGGCGTTGAAGGCAGATATGTGTAGTTCATGAGCGATACGTGGGGAAAGACGGAGTCGCATGTCGCGAGATGAAGCTACTCATTGATAATCAGTGAGGAAGCGTGACAACTGCCAGACGTGTCATCGTCCTACGAATCGAGCATTCTTAAGACAGGTGACAACTTCCGATGGTAATGTTGAAGAGACTTGGGGATGTGTTGTCGTCGCAGATGCTTCCCAGTTCAGCGGTTGCTGCTGGACTGTTGCCATAGTGGGGCAGCCAAAGCAAGAACAGGAACTTGCTGTGGGCAGGAGGCTGAATCAAAACTGAGATCCGTGACACTGAGTGCCCAGCTGCCCTCCTTCAGCTTCGAAAAGTGTGGGAGAGCAGGTATGACGCCGTACGCTTGAGAAGGACGTAGAGATATGATGTTCGAGAGCTCCCTCTGCTTAAACTAGGTAGCTATGCCGTCTCTTAGTCAGCATAGCTCAACCCCAAGTCATTCATCATCACGTGATACATCGGTTAAGTGCGGTTTCCCCGCATAAGTCGAGTTTATATTTCACGGGCTAAACTGCTTTCGGCAGCTTTCCGTCACCAAGGTACTGCAGCGTTGCTTGAACCCGCCCTATAGCGTTCGAACCCTGTATGTTACTTCAACCCCACCTGTCTGTACTGCACCTCATCTTAGTGTATCGGCCGTGTACTGGTCTTCTACCTACTGCCTACGGTCCGCCCCGCTTTGCTATCCTCTCAGTCTTTTGTACCAACCATCATTGCATGAACACGGCTCCGAGCTATATACTAGCTCTTGTAGAGCTCTGAGAAGCTCTCTGTCGTTTTCTTGTCGTTCCCTTTCCTTCCACAAACCGCGCTCCACCTTCATCGCCATGCTCACCCGACGTCTGCTTTGGAATGCTAAACGCGCTCCTACCTTCCTGCGCCCCTTTACAACTTCCAATCCCTATCAGAGAACTCCCGCTCTAGCAGATGTAACCCCTGATGGAGCACCTGCTTTTGATGCGCGTCAAAAGGAGTTTCGAGAAGGCTTGAAAGCCGCTCAGCGGAAGAAACAACAGCAAGACAGTCAGTTTCTTACTGCTTCTGCTTCCTCTTCGTCCCCTTCTGCTGCTGCTGCTGCTTCTGCTTCCACTCCCACTGCTCCACAAGTGAGCAATGCGAGTTCTGCCAGCTCTGCTTCTGCCGATCAAGGGGCATTGGGCTCACTGTCAACCCACCGTCCAGAAGAAGCACGTGCAGCATCGGCGTCTCAGGAAACCACGAAGCGGAAAGGGGCGCTTTCGTCCCTGATTTACGGCACGCAGGAGGGACAGCAGATGGACCAAGAAATTGAAAAGTCATTCTCTCAGGTGCTGGCGAGGGGTAAATACGTACACTCCATCGTCTTCCACGAGGTCAAGCCCGACAAAGTCGACGAGTACGTGGATCTGGTGGGGGGCTGGTATCCAAAGATGGCGAAGATGCCGGAAAACAAGGTCAATCTCGTGGGGAGCTGGAGGACGGAGGTTGGAGATTGTGATACTTTCGGTACGCTTGACCGCACTTATTCCATCAATCAATGGCGATGTTAAAGACTGACACTCGTTGCAATCCCGTCATAGTTCATATCTGGGAATATCAACGATACCATGGCTATCATGCCTCTCTCCACTCGATTGCCTCGCACCCAGACTTTCCTGACTTTGACCACAAGCTCAAACACCTCATCACAGCAAAGAGGACATCCCTTATGCAGGAATTCTCTTTCTGGCCCACCACCCCTCCCCGCTCTCTAGGCGGCGTATTCGAACTCCGCTCGTATACCTTACACCCCGGCAATCTGCTGGAATGGGAAACACACTGGCGCAAAGGATTGAAAGCGAGGCGGGAAGTGATGGAAGGCGTTGGGGCTTGGTTCGTGCAAATTGGGGATCTGAATACGGTGCATCATCTTTGGCAGTTCGCCAATCTGGAGGAGAGGAAGGTTCGGAGAGAGATGAGTTGGGGGGTTGAAGGCTGGGGTGATACGGTGCACAAGACCGTCCCGCTGATTCAGACGATGAGGTCGAGGATCTTGATTCCGATGCCGTGGAGTCCGGTTGGTTAGATATCTAGTATGGGATTCTGAGCAGAGGTCATGTCAGCTATTTATTGCAGCGGTCCGTCGGTATCCGTTGATAGAGCCCGAAGCTCTAGTAGGTTCGCTCGGACCAAGAATCAAGCGTCTGGATTTGAACCGATCAATTTCGTGTGAACCATGCCAACCTATTCGAACATAACATGCAATCAGCCATTTCGCGACGAGCATCATCGAATGTACGCTGCGCATCCAATACTCTCACGTTATATTGGGGACAACAAGGGTTACGAAATTTCTCAAATGCTCTCCATATACAAAGGTAGCCTATCGAGGATTCAAAGTACCTTCGAGGTTACATCCGTTCACTGTCACTACATCCGGCTGGATGATTGAAATCCAGAGCCCAGTTTCAGAGCATACGAGTACCTCTGTATGGCCTGTTCAAGGCCCCGAGTCAGCTCCGGGGTTGGCCGCAGGTGGAACCCTCCAACAAGCATCCTTAATGCGTAGTGAACGAGAAAAATACGGACTGCTGCCTGGCCTCTAAGCTCGTCCCATATAACTATGGAGTACGCCCACTCTTTTCCGAGACACTGATAGCCTGTAAAGCTTTCAGGATATATTCACTCGGACTCGTTGAAGTCTTTGCTTTATCCTCCATCGTACTTGTGTCTACTCTACCAGTTGTTCTCCATACTCTTTCTCTCTCTGTTCTGATTACGAGACCATAATGCCCTTCTCTATTTGAGACTATGATTTTCACCCTTTGCCTACTCATTCCCGCTGTATGGGTCCTGTGGACCGCAGTGTCTATCAGATCGAACAAACAACATGTCCGTCGGCTCAACGTCCCCACTCTTATAAGCCCAGTGGACCCTGCAAGTTATGTCTGGACGCTGATTCAGTCGAAAGTCATCCCTCTATTGAAACTCCTTCCATTCGGTCTCGGGTCTTTCACTAGGTATAACCAAGCGGGCTGGGCCTACCATGACAAGTATCATCTGCACAAGGAGCTTGGCGACGTCTTCGTGCACATCAGTCCTGGAGATACTGAGTTGTACATCTCCAATGCCGAGGCGATCTACGAAGTCTTCTCACGCAAGCGGGATTTCCCAAAGCCGCTTGCGAGGTACGAGTTGTTGAACGTCTTCGGAAAGAATGTGGACACGGTCGAGGGTCACGACTGGCAACGTCATCGCAAAGTCACGGCTCCGGCATTCAACGAGCGCAAGAATAACCTGGCCTGGCTTGAGTCTCTGCGACAAGCGGTGGATATGCGTGATTGGTGGGTTCAGAGTGGCCAACTGAGTACCCACAAGTTCCCAGCTGACACGAGAACCTTCTCGCTCCATGTCCTCTCGTGTGTGGGTTTCGGGACGTCTCAAAATTTCCGTAAGAGCGGATTTGCCGCACCGACGCAAGGGCATTCCATAACCTTTCGAGACACTCTCACCGTACTTTACTCCAATATCTTTACGGTGATGTTGCTGCCGCACAGACTGTTGTCCCTGCCACTCGTGCCGAAGAAGCTGTCGAATATCGGACGAGCTATCGAAGAGTACAAGCGATATATGGTCGAGATGCTGGAGCAAGAGAAGCAGCTCCTAACGCAGCGGGCGCCAGGCACTGGAAACTTATTCAGCCTTCTTGTCCGAGGCTCCGCCCAGGCTCAGACCTCGATGACCTCAGGCACGAAGACGCCAGGTGTCTCCGCCGAAGGTCTCACTGACAGCGAAATCATGGGCAACGTGTTCATATACACCCTCGCCGGCCACCACACGACCGCAAGTGCCCTGTCATATAGCACCCTGCTCTTGGCCGTATATCCAGAGTGGCAGGACTGGGTCGCCGAAGAACTCCAACACCTCCTCCAAGACCATGACAGCATCGAAACGTGGGACTACGAGACGCTGTTCCCTCGCATGAAGCGAACCCTCGCTCTCATGCTCGAAACCCTCCGCCTCTTCCAACCCGTCACCACCATATCCAAATATACCGCCGACCGCGCCCAAGCGCTAACCATCAACGGCCAACCGCACATAATTCCGAGCAAGACCGTCATCGAACTCAACACCACCGCCGCGCAGACGCACCCGAAATACTGGGGCGACGACTCCCTCCTCTGGCGGCCGGGCCGCTGGATCTCGTCCCCAGCAAAGGGTGCCGCTCTCGACGCCGTCCTGCACGCGGAGACGGTCCTCGAGCCGACTAAGGGCTCCTACTTCCCTTGGTCGGAAGGCGCGAGGATCTGCCCTGGCAAGAAATTCGCGCAGGTGGAGTTCGTGGCGGCGATGGCGGTTCTGCTTCGCGGCCATCGGGTCAGACTCGTGCCGAAGGAAGGCGAGAGTCTGGAGGAGGCAAAGAGGAGAGCGTTAAGCTTGATGGAGAAGCGGCTATTGGACGATGTGGTGCAGAAGGAGGGTCAGGAGTCTGTGTCGGTCGCTTGGTCGTCGGTTGGTTTGCTTGGGGAGGGTGTGAACGTGTAGCTTATTGTTGGGGGACGTTGGTCGGCGGTACTAGTATATACCACCTACGTGCTGGTAGGTACCCCTGACCAACGCTTCACAGGTTCAGGGCAGAGGTTGGAATACACAGAGACTACGTGTAAATTTACCCCCTTCTTATAGGAACTCCGCTCTCATACAAATTATGAACTTCACTCACATACACGATTGCTCAGTACCGACCTGCACTCAGTTGATGTTTGGTGGTAATACTCCCTGCGGCTATTTACGTGCTGAGTGATCCAGATGTGACGTCAAGGAGACCTGTGTGGAGAGTGGCCGATGACGCTCCCGCGAGCTGTCGAACTTGCGTGCGGGAAGCGGATGATGGGCGGATTAGGGAGACGGGTTGTGGCCTGGTATTACTTTGAGTTGGATACTCAGTTCAAAGCTTGTAGAAGGATCACTTGAGATGGAGATAGTGTGAGACTAAGCTGCAGTAACGTAGATTGGGTGGGGTTAAAGGTGAGTTCACAGGTGCTTTGAACACACACTCTTATGGCTAGCAGGTTGCAAGCAGTGACAACAGACTAATGTTTATAAGGTCCATATATATAACACGTGGATCTCTTCTTGAAACGAGAACCTCCGAAGACGTCGTATCCACACGGGGTATCGTTCGGCACTGCCGTATATACAACCACTAACGACACGAATAGCCGCCACCCAAAACATTCACAATAGACAGTAACACTATACTAATTTGCTGTGCTCAACACGCTCTTGGTCTGGACTCTTCACACCACCGATCTTCGCAGCCCAGATCCCATCGACACGGTCATATCAGTGCCCCTTGACATGATGGATGAGGAAATCCGTACCGGGCTTGCCATGGCAGCGCGGCCAGCATTCGACGCAAGCTTTCGAGCCACCGGCGCCCGCGATGCAGAGCTAAGAACAGTCAGCCTCAACGACGGGTACCAGGTAGGGATTGGGGTGGATCAGGGTCAAACCACTTACTCCGCACAACGGACCATCGATCTCGGCCGCCGTACAGACGACCCCGCAGCCAACAACCACGGCTGCACACTCGACCGAGCAGCGAAGGCACGGCCAGAACTCCCCGACGTTATTAGGAAGAGGGCCATGGACCAGATGGATTGGTGGTGGCGCGCGGGCTTCGAGGTCGTCGCGACGCATGGCATCGACGGGGATCGGTTCTGCGAGACAGCGTCCGATGAGGGTGAGGGCAAGTGCGGTGAGGGTGAGGAACTGCATCTTGAAGTTTGGATCTGGGAGTAAGTGGGCTGAGGAGGTGATCAGTCTGGTTATATTGGATGATCGAGTCGAGTTATTCTGGAAGGTTGAGAGCTGCAGGATATATTCCGGAGGAGCAGGAGGTGCTCTTTATAGAACGATCAGCTCATAGGATCTGCAAGCCACGCCCACGAGGTTGCTATTAACGATGACATCTTGATATTGCTCCGAAAGCCCTGCGCCGCCTTTTTTCCTGCTGCGCAGGGTTTCGGTGAAAGTAAGAGTGAAATCGTGCTTCATCTCAGGGGAGTGGTGGATGTTGAGACGGCAGCCAGCCGGAGATCTCGGCATCTTCAATAGACGCAGCAGTCGGGTCGCGCGCGAAGCATAAGTTGAAACCGCCAACATCTCACTACGAGCCGCCAAACAAGCCAAGCGACGTGTTTTCAGGGTCCAGCGGCGAGTTCAGACGCCTTGATTTACGGCAGTTCGCTGAATTCGTATGCATTGTAGATCAGAATGGTTGTCTTGCAGCTAAGCTACAGTACTAGGCGGTAAGTGTTTATCCCTCCTGGGTAGGGTAAAATGGATAAACACTTACCGACCGGTACTGTAGCTTTCATCAGGCTCGTTCCACGTGGATTTCACGAAGGTCTTGAGACGAACTCTGAGCTGCGGCTCAAACCGCCTACTATACCCAAGTAGGTGTTACTCTCCGAAAACGCATCTGCTGATCTTGAGTTGGAAACATGCTCAGCCCTTATTCCACGGGATTTGATATCTGATCTGAATACCTTATGAGGCGGGGTGTTTCCAATGAACGGTACGTCGTGCCATGTCCAAGACAGAGAGCAGCGATGTGGGTCCTCTCGGTCGGAACATTGGAAGGAAGCTTCCTCGACGGTGACTGAGACATTGCTGATGACTGTTTACATATGTTTTTGAGACATTGACTGAATCACCAACTTCAGGCAAAATGGTTAGAGCTTCGTACATACGAGTAGTAGTAAATCATAAAAATGAACGCGGCAGTCACGTGATATAGAGCTTGCTGCTTTGCATAACTTAAAGGCGAGAGTACGCAGAGCCGCAGACAAGCTTAGCACTAGATCAACCAAACGTTACGTACACTCAGAGCTCTTTCACAGCTCCCACCAGTTCTTTTACAGAAGTCGGATATCATTAACGATAAAGAGAAGTCGTCAGAATGTCGGACGGCCGGATAGTCAAGCCTGACAAAGACTACACCAAGGAGGCGGACAAGCAGATCCCAGAAGCTCAGGAGCTTGCCAAGGTAGCCTATCGTGTCGTACTGCTCGCGAGAACCAAGAGTCTAACTTTCTAGGACAATGTACAAGCAGCGATCGAGAAGCTTCTTGCACTGGAAAAGCAGACGAGACAGGTACGGCTCGCCACCAAGGGACTAGTCACGGCGAAGAGTATCAGCTTATAGGACCGCTCTCTAGGCTTCCGATCTTGCGTCTACATCACGATTACTTGTTGCCATCGTCACGATATGTAAAGACTCGAAAGATTGGGGCCTGTTGAATGAACAGGTCCTTCTGCTGTCGAAGAAGCATGGACAGCTGAAGCAAGCCATTACGAAAATGGTGCAGGTGGTCATGTCGTTTTTGGACGAAACGCCAGACACGGAGACCAAGCTGTCAGTCATCGAGACATTAAGGACGGTCACAGAGGGCAAGGTCAGTGAAGTGTTCCACAACGGTTACCTAGTCTGGAAGCTGACTACCCGGAGCTAAGATCTTCGTCGAAGTCGAGAGAGCACGCGTTACACGGATACTGTCCGATATCAAGAAGTCGCAAGGTGACTTAAATGCGGCTGCCGACATCCTATGCGAGCTCCAAGTCGAGACATTTGGGTCTATGGAACGCAGGGAGAAAACGGAGTTCATCCTCGAGCAAGTTGCGCTGTGTATCGAAAAGGGTGACTGGACGCAAGCTGGCATACTGAGTCGGAAGATTAGTACAAAGTACTTTGGCCGAAAACCGAAGAAGACTCCTGAGCAGCTGGCGAAGGAGAACAAAGAGCGGGAGGAGAAAGAAAAGGCAAGGAGTGTAGATGATCCTCCGCTGGAGAAAGAGGACGATGTCACAGACCTGAAGCTCCGATACTACGAACAACAGATTACACTTGCGAGACATGATGACAAATATCTTGAAGTGTGCAAACATTACCGGCAAGTCCTCGATACAGAGTCCGTTGAGGAGAATCCGGAGCAACTGCACGCTGTAAGTCATCGATATACTGCAGAATTGAAAGGCAGGACTTATACCTCTTTCAGGTGTTACAAAGAGTCATCTTCTACATCATCCTTGCCCCTTACGACAACGAACAATCCGATCTCCTTCACCGTATCCAAAGAGATCCGCGCAACACACAAGTACCGCTCGAAGCGCAGCTTCTAAAACTCTTCACCATCCATGAAATAATGCGATGGCCGATGGTAGCGGAGAAGTTCGGACCACATCTCTGTAGCACGGATGTTTTCGACGCCGAAGCCAACCAGTCAGGTGACAAGAAGGCGTTCCAACGATGGCAAGATCTCCGGAAACGGGTCATCGAACACAACGTCCGAGTGATAGCAAAATACTACACGCGAATTCAAATGCCTCGACTTACGCAGCTACTTGACCTCGGCGAAGACGAGACGGAGAAGTACATCAGCGAATTGGTAACGGCCAAGACGGTGTATGCGAAGATTGATCGGCCTGCCAGGATCGTCAGCTTTGCGAAGCCGAGGGATGCGGACGATGTCTTGAATGAGTGGAGTGGGAGTATGAAGAGCTTGTTGGGGTTGTTGGAGAGGATCGATCATTTGATCACAAAGGAGGAGATGATGGCTAGGATCCAGCCCACCAAGGTCGGTAAGGTCCATTGATGGTTGTTGTGACTGGCTTGGCTCTTGTATGTCTGTGTTTCGACGGAGTAAAGCGGGTAATGGAAAGATATAGAGCGTGGTAACTGTACAGTACTGTAGTTAGAGTAGCCCTAAAAGTGCAGGGCGTTCTCCGAGTGTCTATGATCTAGATGTCTATTCTACGCTCTGCATGACATGTAATCCCACACAGATTAAGAACGCCGACCAGATGCTCGTGGGCACTTTCACGACTTCAAGATGGCACCTCCATACCTTCCACCGTCCCCTCACTCTCAACCTTCCCCTCAACCCCACAAGTCTCCTGTATAAATCCAACCAACGCATTAACATACTGTTTCTGCGTCGGCAGAAAATGACCACCAGGATGATACACGACCCTCTCGGGCCCGTCACAAGCCCTCACCAACCGCAAGCTCCTCCCCTCCTCCACCACCGTATCCAACGACCCAACAAAATGCACCATCGGCGTCCGAATCTTCGGCTCATAAAACGCCCGGTACAACTCATGCGGCGCCCCAAACCCACTATAGCTGACCGCAAACCTCAACGGCGGATGGCGCAGCTCCGCGAACGCCGCGGGGTACGTCATCCCTCCGCCTTCCCTCTGCGCGGCCTCGAACGCCGCCCGCCGCCCGGGCTCCAGCAGCGACGCCACCATCCCCGCCGCGCACCCGCCTTGGCTGAAGCCGATGACGCCCACGAAGGGCCCGTCGCGAGCCAGCGTCGCGGCGATGGAAGCCAGCCCGGCATCGATGCCGGCGTACTCGTACGTGTCGTCTTTGCGGCGCCACCAGGCCCAGGCGTCGGGGTCGTCGTCGGCGGAGGTGGAAGGGGACGGGGTGAAGCCGGGGATGTCGTGGGGGTGGAGTTTGAGCGGCGCGGTGGGGTAGACGAGGGAGAGGTGCGGGAAGGATTTGTGCAGGGCTTTTTCGAGAGCACGGGTCTTGGCGTGGAAGAGGGGGCCGGATTGGGTGTAGCCTGTTGCAGGAAGGCGAGGGGTTAGAGTCAGGATTGAATGCAGGTAGCGGAGATGATGGGTGGGGGCGTACCGTGTAGCATTAGGACTTTGAGCGTCGGCGGCGCAAAGGCGGAGGAGCCATTTGCGGTCATCTTCCGGTAATGGTCTGTGGAGGCAGGGGGAGGGAATGGTGTTCGGTTGTAGAACTGTCTCAAACTGGGGACTCCAGGGCTTCGTGAGTGGAGTTCATGGGACCATCTTTGCGCTGCCGGTTGAGTACAGCGCATTGGCGGAGTGCCCTCGGTCCAGAGCGAGCGAGTCGTGCCAACCCAGGGCTGATGAGTCAGCGTCCTGGGTGACCGCCGCTAACCGCCGCTAGCGTCTGTATCCCGTCGCTGAGCACTACGAATGATTCAGCATTCAGACCTGCCAAACTCTCCTTATTTTGCTTCTCAAACTCACAATGGCAGGGACAGCAAGTAGATTCCGCTGTCTGCACGCCCCTCCACTCCAATCCTCATCACGCCTCTTCCTTCGTCCGTCTCCCACCCACTCCCGCACCTTCGCCACCGCAGCCTCAGAACCCTCAGCAGCAGATACGCGGCCTCAGAGACCCACGACCTCATTCCAAGACCGCCTCAACGCCGGCCCCTCACTCTCCGAGTTCATCGGTAGCGAAACACAGTCTCTCACCCCGGAAGATGCTCTCGAATTGCGAACCGCAATGGTCGGTCCCAAAGGCCGGCAGAAACAAATCACCCGCCTCCCCTCCTGGCTAAAGACGCCCGTCCCCGTGGGCGACAACTACAAGAAGATCAAAAACGACCTGCGCGGCCTCAACCTGCACACCGTCTGCGAAGAGGCCCGATGCCCCAACATCTCCGACTGCTGGGGCGGATCGGAGAAGTCCGCCGCGACGGCTACGATCATGCTGATGGGCGACACGTGCACGCGCGGCTGCCGCTTCTGCTCCGTCAAGACGTCCAAGGCGCCCCCGCCGCTGGACCCGCACGAGCCGGAGCACACGGCCGAGGCGCTGTCGCGGTGGGGGCTGGGCTACGTCGTCTTGACGTCCGTGGACCGCGACGACCTGGCGGATGGCGGGGCGCACCATTTCGCGGAGACGATCATGAAGATCAAGCAGAAGGCGCCGACGATGCTGGTGGAGGCGCTGACGGGCGACTATGCGGGCGATCTGGAGATGGTGAAGGTGGTGGCGCAGAGCGGGCTGGATGTCTATGCGCATAATATGGAGACGGTCGAGGAGTTGACGCCGAGCGTGCGGGATCGCAGGGCCAAGTTTCGGCAGAGTCTGAGCGTGCTGGAGGCGGCGAAGGCGGCGAAGGAGGGGTTGATTACGAAGACGAGCCTGATGCTGGGGTTGGGTGAGACGGAGGATCAGCTTTGGGAGACGCTCAAAGGTATGTTGTTTCCCGATCCATTTCGTCCCGGTAAGTGGTACCGTGGCTAATGGACTACACCCGCAGAACTCCGGAAAGTGGATGTTGACGTCGTGACTTTCGGCCAATACATGCGTCCGACGAAACGCCACATGAAGGTCGAAGAATACGTCACTCCGGCGGTGTTCGAGATGTGGCGGCAAAGAGCTCTAGATTTAGGGTTCCTTTATTGTGCTAGTGGGCCCTTGGTGAGGAGCTCGTATAAGGCCGGGGAGGCATTCATTGAGAACGTGTTGAAGAAGAGAGCCGGGAGGGCTCCAGTGGTGGGTGCTGATGCGGTTGGACGTGAGGTCGGAGTAGGGGCTAGTGTATAGGGAGTGCAAGTACTGTTTGCAGATCAGGAGGGTCGTGGGTCTGGCGTTGGTTCTAAGTGGCTTGGGTGGTGTTTTGAAGGTCCGGGGGTTAGCATGAGACTGAGGAAGAATAGACGGAGTATGAAACTCTAGTGGCTTGCAACGTTATACTCTATTGCCTCTAGCTATCATCTTCTCCAGCCAAGACAACCCAACTAAGCCCTCAACTCTACACCTCTCCCTCTCACAACTCACCGCCCTCCATTCCCAACCACCACCCCCCTTAACCCCATCAACCCAATCCAAACCGCCTCCTCCGTCCGGATCGTCCGACTCCCCTGCCCCGGACACAAATCCACCCAATAATCAAACAGCCCCTCCGGCTCCGTCACGCCCATCCCCACCAACTCCTCGTCCGTCTTAACCGCCACCTCCAGGCCCGCCACGCCGCCAAACACGATCAGAAGATGCTTGAAGTTCGGGATCGGGAGCCGTGGCTTCGGCCTTACACTCATGTCTCCGCTAGCGGAAGCGGGAGATAGGGACTGAGGCGGGTCCAAAATGGAGGACAAGGGCACGCCGCGCTCGGAAGTGCCGACCGTGACGTCGTAGCCGCCGTCGTAGGTGCTTTCCGTGAAGACGGCGGAGAGGGACGGCGCGCGCCGGATCTGGTAGCCCCAGTAGTAGCCTGCTTCGTGGCGTGGGGCGTCGGGGGAGACGGCGGTGGCGGTGAGGGGCTCGGAAGAGGAGGAGGGCGGCGGTGGGGTTGCGGAGGGGTATTTGAGCGTTACGCGCGTGTTGGGGGGGATGGAGAGCGGGAGGTGGGTCTTTTGCGGGAGGCCGGTTTCGATGAGCGTGGATGCGGGTGATGGGGATGCTGATTGGGGGTTTGCTTTCTTGTGTTTCTTCGCCTGCTGTGGGCTGCCACCGCTGGTGCGGTTGGTGGATGTGGTCGTTGTCGCGGACGCGGGAGTCTCGACCGTGACGCCCTCGCGGTACTGGCACCATTCGTGCGCGCGCAGGTGGTGCGGCATGTCGAGGCTCGGCAGCGTGCCTGCGGTCCGCAAGTTTGGGTGTATGGGGAATAGAAACTTTCGGAGATGAGGCGGCGTCTCGAGATAGGAGAGGATGTGGATGAGGAAGCCGTCCGGGTCGGAGTAGCCAGTGTAGGTCTGCTCTGGCGAGTCATGCTCCGCGTCATGTTCTTCCTGGCCCCAACCACGATGGTGATTGTTCCGCTGTGGCTTGCTTTTTCCGTCGTCAAAAATAACGACTTCGTCGACGCAGAAGACGGCGAGGGCGCGGGCGATTTGCCCGGCTAGGGTCGTTTTCAGGTCGTGCGACTGCGCGCTGGCGTGTGAGCATCAGCTTGGTGGAGAAAGAGGCTGCCCGCGGGGACGTACTTGCTGATGATGCTGCCTGGAAGGGCGACGCTCACGGTGTATGCGCGGCCTTCCTTGGGGGTGAAGACTGCGGTAGGCTTCGAGGTGTCAACCGCAGCGGGTTCGGTATGTTCATGGCGCTTCCTTTTCTGGGAAGGTGTTAGAGTCAATTGCATATATCATGACAATTCAAACGCACCTTGGCTTTGTGTGGCCCCATTTCGTATAGTCCTGTTGCTCTAACGAAGTACGACGTCGGAAATTGAAATTTGTCCAATGGCTATCGTGCAGGGCTCTGTAAGCGCGATCGTGGCCGGTCGAGGATCCATGCCGCAGATCCATCTACTCGCAACATTTCAGGCTCCAAACAGCACAGATCTCCCCAAGTCTAGCTGACACACTTCTCGAAAGCACTTCCAATGTCTACACCAAGCAGGCCATACTTGTCAAACGGCCAGGTCCTACAGAGGTGAGAGACGCAAGCACCCCCCACTCTCAGCGTCAACTACAGACTGACCCACGCATCTAGTCCTCCACTCTCCGCTCGAGTCCGAAACTTCCTCAACAGCGCCTACATCTTCCTCGGACTCTACGTGACCACGCTCTTCTCCGTACGAGGCTACCTCTCCACGTGCCAGCATCGTGGAAGCTTTACCTGTGCTGACTCTCTCACAGCTCGATGCCTACGCCGCAGCAGAAGCGTCGCCCTTCAACATCAGGAACCGCTCTGTTGGAAGAAGCACGGTCAGTAGAGGGTTCGGGGGCGGGTCTGGTGGCGGTGGAGGGGGTGGGCCGGGCAGTGGTGGGCCGGGTGGTGGAGGGAAGAGACTTGGGAGGGTTGACGATATCCGTGGGCCGGAGTGCAAAAGCTGTCAATGAGCGCTGGCCGTCTCTGTCTGCCTTCTCCTGTTGCCTCCCATAGGTAGTTTACGGGTCAGTTGTATTGGGTAGTCGTGTGTTGTACGGGCTGCCTCAGCATGTGCTTCTTTCTCCATGCTTTGGTTGTGAGTTCAACGGATGTTGGCGCAACCTCTGGAGAGTTATGATTTAAATCGCTTCAATCTACGGCTTCAGAAACTTTGTTATCCCCACAAACGACTTAACAACTATCACAGCCTCGACGCTATCATGCTTATGGCCCGTGTCTCTCTCCTGCGATAAAGCCCAATTAGAACACAACATAGGCTCAACTTGGTCGTGCACGGAGAGGTGAATAAGACGTAGAGAGTTTCTAGCATTAAGTAAAGCCTAGCACGACAGACAGAATAACCGTTCCTAAGGTAGCTACCTGTCTGCCACGCACACCTTCCCCACCAACGTAACAAGTGATGACGAGCGAATAGCTAAAGGCGAGTGGAGAAGTGAAGAAAACCACGCGAGCTTGCAAAAGAAAAAGACCACCCCGGAAGCCGCCCCCTTGACATCTCCCACCATTTCATCTCATCCCACCTGACGTACGCTCTACCTTAGCCGCCTCCCCAGTGAAACATCCCAATGTCAGTCTATTCTTCTCCCAACCA
Organism: Acarospora socialis; assembly: GCA_025617375.2. Taxonomy (NCBI): domain Eukaryota; kingdom Fungi; phylum Ascomycota; class Lecanoromycetes; order Acarosporales; family Acarosporaceae; genus Acarospora; species Acarospora socialis. Next base: position 1,264,490 of record JAMYGW020000012.1, read on the forward strand.
CCCCTGCTCGTTGAGCCTGCGCCCTCTCCGATGGACTAAGGTAAAGCTCTTCACGACATCCAACTTCTCCCGACGAGGTCTATCTCCCACTTCTGCCTTGCCACTTCTTGAGGTGCTGAATTTGAGTCATGCAACAACGGGCTGTTGGAAAACTTGAAACGGAAAAGAGAATTGCGCGCATAACAAAGGAAACCGTGAAAGGCTCATGCGAATTAAGGAAAGGGGACCGCTTAGTCGCCGGAAAGTCGAAGCTGGATAGAGCTGAGATGTCGTAAAATGCAGTAGGCTGTCGTGATGAATGTTGAACTAGCTTCCCAAGTATCCTGCAAGCATTGTCCTTTTGCTGAATCGTCTCCGCTAAGTGTGGTAGTTGCGCTCAGCCAGAGTTTGATCAGACGATCGACCATAGCTGTCAGTGGCTAAGGGAAACTCGTAAAACCACCGAAAGTAATATCAGTCCGATGTAGTGCCGTTCGAGCGTCCAGCCTCTTGAACTTGACGCCACGGTGACCGCTTCCATATTGAGCGAAAGCCCCTGCGGATAGCCAGAGAATCAAGGTAACAAGAGGTGGGCACACGAGCAAGAGCGAATGACGACTCGACGGACGACAACATGATAGGGGCTTAAGGAAACCAGGCAAGGAAAGTCGTGTAAGCCGTTGAGCCAAGACCGAAGTCGACAGCCAGTTTCGAATCTTTGCCGACTCGATTTGCAAAGGCCCCAGATCCGCGGCAAATCTCAACCAGTAACAGTAGCAAGTGCAGGAATGATGAGTTCACTCAGTACCACGGTGCGCTAGAACCCGTGTGGTCGTCTCGTTTCACACGATAAGTCCCGGAAGCTGCAAAGCCGGCGCCACCGCCAGCTCCCTTGGAAGCTGAACGAAGCCTACCGCCGAAGACTATTGCATTAGTCAGAATCCTTCAACTCACAACCCCCCACGCCCAGCGTTGCATGAAACGAACACCAAACGCAGAGGAGAAGAGTTCCTTACAAGGAACCGAGGCGTTGGCAAGAAACTCACATCCGATCACTCCCTCCAACAGCACGGTTCGTGTCGGGAGTCTCGACGCCTGCGGTACCACTAGCACCACGCTCGATCACCTTACGACGCTGAGTGGAGATGGCACCTGGCTTGCTAGCTGTAGAGGTATTCTGAGGAGTTGGGAGGCCGGCAGTGGCAGCATTCGTACCTGTTGGGTGACGACGACCAGGCTTCTCCTCCTCATCTTGCGCAGCGGGCTGGTTACCAGCCGCCTGAGCGATGGCTTGAGCGTTCTTCTGATATTTGTACACGGTCCAGTCAAAGACATAATCGTACTGGAAGCTCTCGCGGACGAAGAGATCACGGAAGATCTTTCGAAGGTAGGAGTAGTCGGGCTTGTCGTCAAAGCGGAGAGAACGCGTGTAGTTCAGATAGATGGCGAACTCGTTCGGGAAGCCGCGGCAAAGGACCTCGGTCGGAGTGGTCATCTTCTTCTCCATGATGCGGTCGTACTTCTGTTTCTTGGTGGCAGCTTTGAGACCTTGCCAAGGTAGCGAGCCTCGACAGAAGTAAAGCATAACGTAGCCCAAGGATTCCATATCGTCACGGCGAGATTGCTCTGGATAGGTTGTCAGTAGAAGGCTTTGGCAATGCGTGAGGCAGGGATACACACCAACTCCCAAATGAGTATTGATACTGGCATAACGAGCAGTACCAGTAAGGTTCTTGTTCTCGCGGTAAGGGATGTGAAAGTGCGTTTTCGGGTCACGGTATTTCTTCGCGAGGCCAAAATCAATAACATTGACCTGGTTGCCGCGCTTCCCAATACCCATCAAGAAGTTGTCTGGCTTGATGTCACGATGGATGAAGGACTTGGCATGGATATACTCAATGCGGGAGATCAGCTGATCCGCAAGAAGCAGAACCGTCTTCAACGAGAACTTCCGGTTGCAGAAGTTGAAGAGGTCCTCTAAGCTAGGTCCAAGAAGATCAAGGACCATAGCATTGTAGTCACACTCGGTACCGAACCAGCGTACAAATGGGATACCGACGCCTCCAGCAAGCGACTTGTAGACACGAGCTTCGTATTCGAGTTGTGGATGTTTGGCCTTCACGCTCTCCAATTTGATAGCAATCTCCTCCCCGGAGATGATGTTGGTGCCTAAGCAAGTATTGTTAGGACAAGTAGTGTGGCCTTGGGGGTGCATGGAACTCACCAAGGTAGATGTCACCAAAGCTGCCGCTACCAATCTTACGTCCAATACGGTACTTATTACCGACTCTCAAATCCTGGGTATCAATCGGATTAGCATAAGCTCGTCCAGTTAAGGGCAGTACCCATCTCAGAGACGACCGGGCGGCACTTGTGGTATGTGAAGTGAGTGAGGTTCGGGCAACATGAGCATGCTTGACCAAGGTACGGTGTATGCTGGGCTTACACGCCCACAGCACAGCAACCACCTTGAAGGAAAGGCAAAGTATGGATGTTGGCGGAGAGTAGTAAAGGGAATAAAAACCAGTGGGTTGGATTTCGATTTGGAGGCCGCTGCACCCACCATTGTGGTCATTATGACTTGATAAATCCCACGCACTCAACACCTTTTCGATGTTGAGAAGTTCGTGGGAAGGATTAAGCGTGAATGTGGTCGTTGAAGAAACGCGTGTCGTTGCGAAGATCGAGTGTCTGTCGAGACAGGGAGATGGTCGAGAAGAGGAGAACCGTGGCGTTTGAAATCTCGTCAAGTGGAGGAAGGTGGGGTTTGCAGTGGGTCGAAGTTCAGCCTGTTCTGCTCTAAACGAGGCGTGAGTTGATTATTAGTCCACAGCACCCAAACAATGAGGCGGTGAGAGAATCAGGAAGATGCCAGAAGGTCACAACGTGTTGGGAAGGTGAATCGAATGGAAGATGAACAAAGGCAGTTACAACTGGGAAGGTCGATCGTCCAGCCTCGTGGAGAGAGTGATGGGAGTGACAGGATGACTGACGGTCACGCAGCTTTCGATCTCAATCAAGTGATTGCTTTGCTTTCGACAATTGCCGAGACGGTGTCAATGCAACGTCAAGTGGAATGGCTCATGCAGGCGTTACCGACAACGGAAGATGGTCGTGAACTTCGAAGACTCTCGAGTTGAGCTCCCTTTTCAAAAGAGCTTACAGAGATGGTTGGAAGCCAAGAAAGTCGTGATTATTATTTGAGATGGAATTTGAGCGTTATTATTGTGAGCAGGGAAGTCAGAGTAGAGCTGGCGTAAAGTAAGAAGGGTAGTCTGTAACCTTACCGAGCGGGCAGAAAGGCGTAATTACAGGGGTCGCCTTCTGCTTAGATAATGTGTAATATACGCGCGAAATTTGAAAAATACGTGGATTAAATTGTCGAATCCGTTACAGGACTCTTGGTTGAGAGATTGCTTTCAACGATACTATTTAGAGCATCCAGAAATAGACACCCATCAATCAAGCTTCTGACGATTCAAGAATACTCCAGACCAGGATTGCAAGACTTTGTCTCTGGTAGCATAGATCACAACATAAAGGGAACGCAGTCAACACCATACTCTACCAAGCATACGAGGCTGTAATCTGACAGGCCGTAAGGGACTGTACAAAAGCACGGAGATATGAGTAATCAATGTAGTATGAATTCCAGACGTAACCCGAGTCTTTGTTCTTTCGGGTCCAAGAGAGGAAGAAAGAAAGAAAGAAAGAGAATAAGAAGCAGGCGGCCATGAGTTGAGCTGTCTCCCTTGTTCCCAGCGTGTAACGAATAAGACAGGCGCCCTTCAGAAGATGGTAAGGTAAGACATGCAGCTTATTTTTAGATCTTGACGCCTGATTGTCTCTGCCTTTCGAATTATTTATGAGACCAGAGGAGTGTGATCTTGATAGATTAAACAACGAGTACTAGGCTCTCATCATATGGAGTAGCCTTAACGGACTTTGGAGCATCCTATAGCGGAGAAGGTCGCTCTGTGTTCCACGGCCAGGATGAGTGCTCACGCTTGACCTTGTTTCTGATCAGGCAGCTATACATTGCAGCCGGTCGGAATTACCAGACGCATAGGCAAAATCCACGAATGGGCGAAGCGGAGACGGAGACGGGCTCATCTAGTTCGCCAACCGCGGCGCTGGGTATCCGTTGGTGGAGAGGTTGCGGGCAATTTTACAGATCGGTTGCGGCGAGCGTTGCTGGAGTGGAAGTGGGAGTACGAAGTGGAGTATTATTCTCCTGTAAATCCGAGCGGCGGATTGATTGCCTCTTTATGCTGACAATGTCCTTTGCTCGGTGCTCGGTGCTATGGTATAGTGATGATGCATGCCTAGATGACATTTGTGGCGCTTGGTCTACCGGACGTGTCTGCTACTGCCACTGCAAGTTATGTCGTGCTGATTGATTCCGACTGTAACCATTCACATCCAAAGAGTATCTATCCCCACACAGAACCTCCCCCGGTAACACCGCGCGGGACAATATTCCCCGGCGAGGATGCCACTGTGGGTACCTATGAAGTAAAATGTTCCATTCAAACCGACTTCGGCCGCAAACTCGACACCCCGACGTACAAATGTTGCAAACCACAAGACCACTCCCAATCTGTCACACCGGGGAATAAATCGCACGAACGGCCAACTATAATCCTTCGCAGACACTCCTTAAGAATCACCAAAGTACCAGTTACAATGTCGGTTCCAGCGCGAGTGTCGAGAAAAGAAGATGACCAACACCAGAGTCCTTTTCTTTTGGACCAGCAATAGACATGGGTACTGCAACCTGATGCTGGCGGAGAATGGAAAATATGTGAAACCAAAATCTTGCGTTGTATCAAACAGCCCCTGTATATCTTATTTCTTGCTCCCTTCCAACCTGTAAGCGCACCTCTCGTCGAATTCTGTGACCATATCAGATGACGTTCATCCTATCACTATCCACCCCTTTCCGCCCTTCTCCTTGGCCCTTGTTTATCGGGCTCATTGCCCTCCTTACGCGCTGGTTCGCAACTTCAGGGGTTGCGTCTTTGGCCTCGTCCGGTTCCGACTCTTCAAGATCAAGTCTCCTCCTCCAGTTAGCCAGACTGTCGCTGAGATCACCATGCGCACTCGTAGGAGTCCGCTCGAAATCAAATTGACTGCTCAGTCGGTAGTTTCTGTTTGTCGTCTCCCAATGGGTCCGTAACGTCTCCAGTTCTGATGCTAGACTGTCGAGTGCAACTGAACTTCGATTGTCGGGGCCGTACGTGGAATCTTGCGACGCGCTGTCACTCCGTGCGCGATTACCCAGAGCCGATGTAGCACTGTTGGTACGGTGATGACCTGCAATACCGTTCGGCTGGACGTGTTGCGATTGGCGACGATAATTATCTACCGACGACTCGACCTGGTCTAGGAGCAGAGACACCTTCTGCTCCGCATCAAGGGCCCGTGACTCCAAGAGGTTGTTCTCATTTTTGAGCTGCTCGAGATCAGCTCTAGCCTGCTGCGTCACGTTTGCCAGGTGTCGTTGTGCTTGATCGCTGCTGGTCCTGTACCGGTCACGCTCATCCTGCGTTACCTTCAGCTCGTCGCGAACTTGTTGCATCTGTCTCTCGAGCTGTGATACGGAAGTCTTGATATGCTCCTGCATCTCCTCGATCTCTCGTTTGAGCGACGTGCGCTCATCTTCCCATTCAGACTGCCCCTCTTGATCCAACGACCGTTCCGAATTCTGTTTGTGGGCTTCTTCAAGCTCGGTCTGCATGCGTGCATTTTGAGTCTTGTACTTTGAGAGCTCGTCCTTCATCCGCTTCAGCATCTTCTCCGTGCCTTTCACATAGTGTACGGCTGACTGGTAGTCGTTTTCGAGCTGCTCCAGCTTCTCGCGATAGGCTTTGCCCGCTTCCTGCTCCCTCGTCTCGAACGAGGCTTTGGTTTCCTGATGAGTCCGGAGGCTGGACTCGAGTTGTTGCTCCAGTTCTCGGAGACGAGCCTGCTCAGGTGTGCCAAAGCGAGATCCAGGACTATCCAAGTTTCGGGACCTCCGAACCTCTGCTGCACTAATGCCTCGCTCGCCGAGCAGATCTTTGAGAGCTCCGTGTTGGATAGCTAGAGCGTTAGCATCGCGCTGATGGGTCTCAAGTTGCTGTTTGTAGTCGCTGTTCTCCGCTTGGAGAAACTGTGTCTCCCGCATGGCGTTTTGCAGTTGTTTGCGAATTTGCAAACCCTCTCTGCTTGCTTGCTCTTGATATGCCTCCAGCCCGGCGATCCTTTCCTCAGCCTTACGAAGCTTTTCGCAAGCTGCATCCGCAGCAGCCTGATTTTCTCGGAGTAGCGCATTGGTACTCGCAACCTGTTGGCGCAAGATGTTGACACGTTGATCAGCATGGTCTGTGCTGTGGTCGTCGGTACTACGACTGCCCGCTTTTTCTAGACCTGATAAGACCGCCTGGCGATGTGTTCTGGCCTCTGTAGCATGCCTTTCGCCAAGCTCTTCAGCATCGCGCAACCGTCTTGTCATGTTCTCTAGCTCGGCAGTTCTCTCTTCATGCTCTGCCTTGAGTTGCAACAGCTTTCGCTCCACGCTTTCCCGGTAAGTCCTTTCTTCATCAAGCTTGCTTTCGAGCAGGTTCGATTTATCGGTAGAAGCTGTCACGGCCTCACGAAGCGAGCCCAGGACATTGGTCTGCGTTTCGACCTCGCGTACAGCGTCCTCTAGCTTCCGAGTTAGGTCGTCTTTATCAACTTGTAGTAGTTTCAGAGATGATTCCGCTTCAGCACGTTTCGCAGCCTCATCTCTTGCAACCCTCTCGGTGTCGCTAAAGCGGGCTCTCAAACTCTCCAGTTCCAAGCCGTTTCGCGAATCTTCGAGCTCCGCAATGCGTTTTTGCGCCGCATCAGCCGTACCATCAGCAAGCTCTCGTGCCCTTCGTTCAATCAGAACCTCAGCATTTAGCGCGTCGACCCGAGACTTTAACGTGTGTTGGAGGGCTAGTGCTGATGCCAATCTTTTGCTTAATTCTGCAGATCTGTCAACATCCTTGAGCTCGTGTGGTGATCCGTCCGGCTGTGGTGAGCTGGTTTGACTCCCTCCATGAGCGGCAAGTTTCGCTTTGGCATAAGCCGCCTCAGTCAATGCGACATCTCTCTGCTGCTCAACTTCTGCGATTCGTTTCGATGCTTGTGCTGCCTGCGAGTCCACAGAGCCTTGCACCTTTGCAAGCTCGGCTTTCATGGCAAGGAGCGCTTCAATCAAGGGTCGATCGTCATCCCCGAATGACTGGGCGGCTCTCTCGTCCAGTACCGGACTTTGAGTCGAACTTTGTTGGTAGCCAGCCTTCCGCGCCAATGCTAGTTCGGAGGCATACCAGGCATTACGGCTTCGCGCAGCTGCCAGCTCCTCCATGAGAGACTCGTCCCGTTGTCCAAACGCAGGAGAGCGTAGTGGCCCCCCAATTCCAAGGCTCCGCGCTGCAGGTGCTGTTACCTCACCGGGTCGTCCTCCTTGTTGGTCGCGCTCTACCTCCCTTGCTTGAACATCGTGGTCTACCAATGTAGGCTCTTCTATACTCTCCAGTGATGGCTGTTGCCTATCCTGACGCGACCGTGATCGATTGGGCATTCCATTTATGACACCGTTGGCCATCGAGAGTTCTTCAGGGTCGCTTGATTTCCCTGTTAGCCTGGACGGCTGCTGCGTAGGGGTGCGTCGGCCGGTTATGACAGGACTATGCTCTCGCAAGGAAGGACTCTCCCGAGCACCATCCCTTGTGACAGGAGGATTATTCTCTTCGAACGAGGTAGCTCTAACTGTATCTAAGGGAGGACCATAACCTCGTTCTGGCCTTGTCGGTGTCTTGCTTCTCGGTGCTCCTGGTGTGGGAAAGATCCCGTTGGTTCTTGGCGGCGGAGCTTGCTGTTGAGGCGGGGGTCCAGGGGTAGCCTGTGCTATTGACGCACGGGGTAGTTTGGACCCGGGACCACTAGGAGCGGGGCCATTCGCCATGACAGGATCCTGACCTCTACCAAAAGAGGTCGGGCCTGCCATGGTGCTTTCCCGTGGCCCGCTGGCCGTTCTCTTTGGACCTTCGGGAGGCCCATGAGATCCGTCCCGTGATAGCAAAGCTCTACTCTGTGGAATGCCACTCTTCTCACCACCACTCGGTCTTCGATTCCCTAGGACTCTTTCGCCAGCAGGCGTCTGCTGAATTTGTTGGTCGTTGGGATATCTGATTTTCATAGTATCCAAAACATATACCAAACTCAACTCGCTTGGGTCTCGAGGTGCAGAACTCGGCTCGCCAGCCAGGACGACGATCTGCTTGCCATATGCGGTCATGCTATGTCCGGATCGAGGGGACGGTGCTGGTCCCATATTCTGGAAAGTGTACCACCTTCTTGATGTGATGCGGAAGGCGGCAAGGTCACCAAGATCAGTGCCTTCCTCAGTCCGGCCCCCAAAAATGTACATGACATCGTTGACGAGAGCTGCCGAGTGACCTTCACGAGGAGCCGGTATGTATCCAATGCAATCCAGCTGCGACCATACATTGAAGCGGGGGTCGTACGTCCACACGTCGTTGAACCATTGCACCCCATTTGTACCACCAAATCTACGACAGTCAACTTTGACGTTGCATTGCGATCTCAACAAGTTACGGGGTTGACTTACAGGTAGAGCTTCTCGTTGTAACTGACTACGGTATGATTGGTCCTAGCCGGTGGGACTTGACCTGGCGGAGGCCCTCCGTTATCAGCAGTTTGTATCAGCATCTCCCACTGGCTTCCGGAAACCTGCAAAGCGTTGAGATCGAAAGCAATCAGGTCGTTGAAGAAATAGCCCTCCACCTGCCCTCCAAACACATAGATTTTGGAGCCAAGGATGTTGAGCGTGTGACCATATCTCCCAGAAGGCCTCGGTCCCGGGGGAACTGCTCTGGACCACTGACGTGTAGCTGTATTATGTCAATATGAATCTGGGCGGTTGGGAATCACGCTCAACATACAAGTATTTAGCAAATAGAGTGTGTCGTCCAAGACATCCCTATCGTCACTCTTAGTGTCACCTCCGAACACTATGAACGCGTTGCCAGCGAGAAGGCTTGCGTGTCCGACTCGGGGCCCTGGCCCCTCTGAATGAGTAGGGACCGGGTAACATGCTAGACTACCCCCACCGGCTTCGACCATCCATAAGTCGCCCTTGACTGTTGATCCATCGACCAGACCACCCATAAGATATACATCGCCCTCTTTCGAAGACAGAGAGTTGACTGCAGCACCATATCGAGGGAAAGGGCTCGGAACCGATGTGGTGAAGGTCAGACGGCGTTGCGACCATGGATAGGGAGATGCACTAGGGTTGTTGGCCGATGGAGGTCCATTTGGAGGGTTGCGATATAACTAGTGAAACCAATTAGCAAGACGAGCAGACTCTCATAGACATGCCAATCGGTAATGTTCGATCGTATCCAGCATTCAAGATCAAACCCGAAGTTACATGATGGCCTCAGAGTATCGAACAAACACTATATCAACTCACTTGAGATTCTTGCTCGGATCGATCTCTTGATCCGGAGCCGTGCTCGGGACTAGGTGTACCAGGCCCCCCGAGTGAATTTAGGGAGTTATTGACGCTGCTGCTGGGTGTCGTCTGAACCGGGCCACCCGCTCTCTCTTTCTCTTTAATCCCATTGACGGTCGGAATTGATGACTTGACTCCTTCTGAAGTGTGGATGTCTCTGTTCGCGGGGGGCAATGCATTGTTGCTTTGACTTTTCTTCGATTTGAACAGGAAGGCCATGACTGATAATTCGAGGCCCCGTGGGGTGTCCTGCCCTATCGAAAGGTTGCACAAGGCCTATAGGCCAACAGGATGATGACTATTGAATTGCGCAACGCTATGAAACCGGCAGTGAGCGACAGCCGGGAAGGGATATAGCCAAGCGGTTGGGTCGTGGTCGGAGCATAAGATGCAAGCTCAGCGTGAAGCGCATTGGGTGGCAAGGAAATATAATCGCAATTAATGTCGAAGAGAAGATATAGACACCCGGCGAAAGGTGGTCGGTCAGTGTTGCGACAGGAAGGGCGGGTTGGAGTTGGGTTGGTTGAAAGTCAGGTCGGTCCCAAAACTGTCGTTCCTGCCTTGGCGAGATCCCGTTCCTGGCTATAACTAATAAGCGACGTCCAGAAAGGAGTACGAGTAACTAAGGTACTGTACAGTAACTCGGATTTTCGCTATGACTGAGAGTTAAAAAATGCTCCGCAATCGCAAAGATAGGCGGTGGGAACTGAGGGAGAATTGGGATAAATCCGTTAATATGCACGAGGAACGAAGGAAAAAAGAGTGCACGAGACAAAATAATGATCACGCATTGCAATTGGGCAGGCTTGCCCTTTGTCGGCTGTTTCAAGTTCTTTTAAGGGGCAACTTCGTGCATAAGGTAAGGTCTTAGGGAGATATAAAGTCAAGTCAACCGACTTTTTGGCTCTGGATGCAGGAGTCTACTCAATGAATTATTATTATCTTATGGTAAAGGTAGTTTAGGAATAATCAAGCTTCTTCATGTACCTTAGGGCATTGCTTGCTCGAACCTGTTACGGAGGCTGGCAAACTCGACTCCTTGATTACATAACGTATGCAGTGTCAATTCACTCTCTCTTCAGGGGTTGAGGCTCAAGTTGTATCTCAGTAGTGGACGAGTTAGGTGCCTTCCCTTATTGGCTTGACAAGGATGAATGAGAAGGAAACTAACTGTCATTCCTTAATCGATAAGACTTGGCGATGATGTGAGCTGGTGCTTAACCCCACTACGCAGTCACAGCTGTGCATGATGACAACGCTCTCCCTCGGGAGGTAGAGACTGCTACGATCTTTCAGATATATCCGCCAGCCTAATGTATCCCGTCCATATTGAGCAGAATTGAGCAATGTTGAGTCAAGCTCAACAACGGAGATTCCAAATACTGCAGTTCATACTGCCACTGACTGGCCAGGAGAGCTATCATCTTCCTCTTATTGGTGTCGGTAGACACAAGGAAGACGTTTGTAGGTTCTGCCTACGAATAATCTTGTGCATAACTGTCCTATCAATGACAGTCACTGTTCCTGAGGATCTTGAACCCTACAGTCTCAAAGTGCAAGGGCAAACGGCAAACTCCGTATACTGCGTTCCGGAACGACGGGGCACAGTCATTCGAGTTGTGTAAGTGAAGCTACCTTACTCTACATCATGGAGTAAAGGTCCGCTTCCACAGTCTGCCCGTTCCTTCTCCGAGGCATACATGGTAAAGATTTCTTTGATTTCTGTGTTCGAAGCTTGAGATGGCTGGTGCGCACATACGTCTTACTCTGCACCTTTACAGTACTGGAACAACTTCCCACGAGGCGGTTGCATAACATTGAGAAGCTGTCATACATCTGTCAGCTCAACATCACTTTCGAAGCTCTAATATCAAGGCCCGAAGGAGCGCAACTTTCTATTCTTAAAGCAAATGTCTGCGCTCTCACGCGCGCATGAGCGGGAAGAATGACTGCAGTCACCCTCTCACCGCATCAGCTCGCAAATTTACAGCAACAACACCAAGGTCTGCCAGGAACAAACAATCCGTCTAGAACGAGAGCTCCGACAACACAGGTAAATCGAGCTGCATCCTTTCACAGCTCCGATCATGCCAATGAGCGACCAGCGGCGATGGAAGTGTCGGCGGGACAAACGGAGAATCGACAATATAAGACATCCAGCCAGGCCAGCCGAAAAGTACCCTCCGAAGCCACTTCTCAAGAGGTGAATCAGTCACAAGTCACCCTTAGTAATCGATCCAATGTGCAGAAAGGCTCGGGCGCACAGGAATCAAGCTCGTCGTCGTCTACATCTGAGAACCAAAGCCAACGAGGATTTAAACAAACGATGGCGGAGCATGAAAACTCTCGACTGGATGTGGCGTCAGGTATAAAGAAAGATGACTTGCATGTAGCGCATTTGGTGGAAGTTCCTCAAGGAACCACCGAAGTGGAAGCCATATCAAGTAGAGGTAGCAACGGCCACGGAAGACGCAAACAGCTGGCAAGGGCCAAGAGTGACCTGGGCCCCAGGGGACCGAGTCCGACGGACATAGACACAACTACAGAGGAAGAAAACTGGGAGTTGAGACACGGATGGGAGGACCAGTATAATTCCATGGATTACTTATCCATCTTGACATCGGTCAGTAGACACATACATCGAACGCTCGCGTCTGAAGCAAAGTGACCGGCACAAACTGTGAGGGGAAGTACTAAACTCTCTGTATCATAGACCTTCTACATGTACTACACCGACAAGCGACATGAAACTGGCGGAATTCCAAAAGCGGACACATATCCACTGCAAGAATGGCGAATGCGAGATCGTCTGAAGACAGTCTCGGCCGCCCTAGCCATCTGTCTCAACATTGGGGTAGATCCACCAGACGTAGTGAAAACAAACCCAACAGCAAAGCTCGAATGCTGGATCGATCCCATGACCCCTACCACCGCTGCGCCCAAAGTCATGGAGCAGATCGGCAAGAAGCTTCAGGAGCAGTACGAGAGTCTCAGCATCCGCACAAGGTACAAACAATATCTAGATCCATCAAACGAGGAAACCAAGAAGTTTTGCATCTCTCTACGTCGCAATGCCAAGGACGAACGAATACTTTTCCACTACAATGGTCATGGCGTCCCATTACCGACGCCGTCTGGCGAAATGTGGGTTTTCAACAAAAACTACACGCAATACATACCTATCTCGTTATCTGACATCCAGTCTTGGTTGATCTCGCCTTGTCTCTATGTCTTTGACTGTTCTCACGCTGGCAACATAATACATAACTTTGATCGCTCCATCGAGAAACATGAGCTCGAGAACCTCGAGGCTCGGCAGAAGGATCCTAATGCACAAGTCCAGAGCTATACCGACAATATCCTGCTTGCAGCATGTGGCAGGACCGAATCGTTGCCGACCAATCCAGAACTACCTGCGGATCTTTTTACGTGCTGTCTCACCACTCCTATTGAAATTGCACTTAGATTCTTCGTTCTGCAAAACCCACTTCCGAGTACTATTACGTTGAAGGACCTCAAGAAGGTACCAGGTCGCTTGCAAGAGCGGAGAACTCCACTTGGAGAACTCAATTGGATCTTCACTGCAATCACTGACACCATTGCTTGGAACTTACTGCCACGTCCGTTGTTCAAGAAACTGTTCAGGCAAGATCTGATGGTTGCGGCACTCTTCCGCAACTTCCTGCTCAGCGAACGGATTATGAGAACACATCATTGTCATCCAATGTCCCAGCCCCAGCTGCCTGAAACCCACAACCATCCGTTGTGGCAAAGCTGGGACTTGGCCGTCGAGATGGTCCTGGCCCAGCTCCCGGCCATGCTCCACAGCCAAGAAGGCGGGCCACACTATGAGTACCAGCACTCGACTTTCTTCTCGGAGCAGCTTACCGCGTTTGACGTCTATCTTTCACAGGGAGCTGTGGCGCAGAAAGCACCCGATCAGCTGCCGATCGTGCTCCAGGTTCTGTTAAGCCAGGTGCATCGCCTTCGAGCTCTAATTCTGCTTAGCAAGTTCCTCGATCTCGGACCGTGGGCTGTCAACCTCGCCCTTAGCATTGGCATCTTCCCTTATGTGTTGAAGCTTCTGCAATCGGCTGCTCAAGAGTTGAAGCCCGTAATGGTCTTTATCTGGGCTCGCATTTTAGCGGTGGACCCGACCTGCCAAACTGACCTGCTGAAGGATAACGGATATCAATATTTCATCAGCATCTTGAGCCCCACATCCGGAATCCCCATAGCGAACGCCAATGAGCACCGGGCTATGTGCGCCTTCATAATTGCGATGTTTTGCAAGGACTTCCATCAGGGACAAGTTGTCTGCCTTTCACCTGAGCTCCTCGATGGATGCCTTAAGCATCTCGAAGACGAAAACCCGTTGTTGAGACATTGGTCGTGTTTGTGCATCAGCATGCTCTGGCTAGACTACAACGATGCCAAATGGGCTGGCATAAAGTCTAAAGCCTATGAGACGCTGTGTCGGATGGCCCTCGACCCTGTTCCAGAGGTTCGAGCTGCGATGCTGCATGCATTAACAAGCTTTCTCGGAATCCCGGATTTGACCGATCAAATCGCTCGAGCCGAGGAATGGATTGCTACATCTGTCATGGTAATGACTTCCGACGCGAGCAGCATGGTTCGAAGTGAGCTGCTCGTCTTTTTCTCCACATTCGTCAAGCGATATCAAAACAAATTTGTCGTGGCGGCGTACGAGCACATACTGGAGGAGAAGGAGAACCTACAGCATCCACAGCTTGATAACGTGTCACCGAGAAAAGCGTATGGTGGTCTCACATCCAGGCAGCATCCCCAAGACAGACAACATCAAACTTCAACGCATGAGATTCTGCATGGGACTTTGTTTGCGTCCATATGGAAGCATCTTTTCATCTTGACTGTGGATCCACACCCTGAGATCGCGGCCAATGCGGACATTATCGTGGACTATGTTCACAATGCTCTCCTGCAGTCTCCTTTAAGCACTTCGGCACAACCAGTGATAGACGACGTAGTGCGACTCTCTCGACGGCCTGTGCCTCTCAACCTACCAAAGGCAGAAGCCGTACCATATCATAGCGAACCCACTACGTCGCCCACGTCTCAGATGAGTTCTAAGCACCAAGGATATCTATCGCTGGGGATCAAGCGAACCGCAAGCGTGGCCGCTTCACTGAAGAATATTGCTTTTGGTGGGCAGACGCATGGTGAGGGTAGACCAGCATCCCCGCAACGCATTCTGCCTGCAAAGTCGTCACACAACCCGACCAGGCTCTCCGGCCCTCCACGAGCAAGGACACCGGCTGAATGGACTCGTCCTCCCGAGGACAATGACCAAACGGTAGCCGGTACAGGGTATCATCAGGCAAAAGTCCCCGTCTCGCGGGGTTTCAAAGCTCGAAATGTAAAGGAAACCCCTGTTCTTCCACTACGCAGTCGCTTCTTCGAATGGTCTACCGAGGTGAGTTCTATTGGATTGAATGTCCCTCCGTGCACACGACTTACTCTCTTCGTAGTACTTTAGGGAACCTCAAATGAAACCCAACGAGCCCGAAGAACCCGGCAGTGCGGATTACAATCAGCGACTCTGGCGTCGCGTGCGCAATGAGAAGATGTTAGCCGCTACTCAGCCTCAAAAGGCACTCGCAGGCGCTAGTCGGTGGGATACAAGTGTGGGTTTCTTCAACAACGGCAGCCAGCCGGTGAAATTGTGTTTCCATCAATTCGAAGATCATCTGGTGGCGGCTGATGACAGGGATAGTGTTTGGTGAGTTCAAAACAGAGCACGATTGACGGTCAAGTGGCTAAATTATTTCTAGTATTTGGGATTGGAAGCAACAGGTACGGCTTAACCGGTTCTCGAACGGTAATCCGAAGGGATCAAAGATCAACGAAGCCCGCTTCATCAACGAGGATGATCAAGCTTTGCTTATGACAGGATCTTCAGACGGAGTAATAAAGGTATTTCGAAATTACAATTCACAGAAACAAGTAGAGTTAGTTTCAGCGTTCCGCGCGTTGACGGACCTCATACCAAGCAACAAAAATGCCGGTATTGTCTTTGACTGGCAGCAAGGGCAAGGCAAGGTACTTGTGGCTGGGGATGTCAAGGTTATCAAAGTATGGAATGCTGCAACAGAGATCTGTACCAATGTAGGTAACCAACATCCTTGTACCCTAAGGCATTTTCTGATAAACACTAGGATATTCCTGCTCGGTCCGGGTCATGCGTCACATCTCTGACATTTGACCAAGTCGCGGGTAATGTTTTCGTCGCCGGTTTCGGTGATGGAGCTGTACGTGTATACGATCAACGGCTCAAGCCGGTCAATGCCATGGTCCAGGTCTGGAAGGAACACAAGCAATGGATCACCAACGTCCACATGCAGCGCGGTGGCCTCCGAGAGCTTGTCAGCGGCAGCCGTAACGGCGAGATCAAACTATGGGATATCCGTATGGCCGCACCTTTAAGGACTATCAGGGCTACAAGAGATACCTTGAGAAGTCTCAGTGTACATGAGCATGCGCCAGTCTTCGCGACGTAAGTCTTAATCACCGCCACAGTCGACCTACGATTTGACACTGACCTCTGAATTCGTACACAGGGGCTCTGAGAAGCACAAGATCAACGTCTTTAATGTTAATGGTGCCTTCCTCAACAGCATCGAACCATATTCGAGCTTCTTGCAGCACAGCCGCTCAAACCCTATCTCGACCACTGCCTTTCATCCCCATCGCATGATGCTGGCTTGCTCTGCGCTTTACGATAATCATATCAATCTGTTCACCTGCGAGGATCGGAGGCACGCAGACTGACGCTAAGGTAGTACTTTGGTTCCATTGATGGGTTCGTCACCTTTGCCTCCTCATTGAGGTGTAATGACTTGCATGGTTGGAAAGCGGGACAGTATGGAGTTGGAAGTAATATGGTAATGGCGAAGGTCCTAATGAGCGGTGCCAGTCTTAGAGTAGGAGTCTCTCTCTGCGCATTTGACTGGTTTTCGGTTTGTCTAACTAGTCAGGGCATTTAGCTTGTATTTGATGGGTACGGAGGCTTGTTCAGTGTCACCTTTCAGCACGCCTACAGCACCAGCATCGGTGGAGCATTGGCGGGAATGAACAATCTGGGATCCACAACAGCGTGCAATGATATACTGCTTTCGAATACTCATGACTGATTTGCAGTGACTATCTAGTATCTCGCGTGATCGGAAATGCTCTCCACTTTGAATGTAAAGTGATTCTACATGGATTTCATCCTGTTCTGTAAGACACAACATACCATCCGAGGTTACTATTAGGGCTCAAAGTCAGTATTATATAAGGTGATCTTGTTAAAATACACCGCTAGTGACTCATGATCCAGTAGCTGTAAGTTAACTGGTAAACAACCGCCGAAAAGTAGGCCCGTCACTTTGGGTTATCGATTGCAGGAACACACCCCACTACAGCTCCGCCTTTGTCTTTGACCAAGCACCATGGCTTCACAAGAAATACCGGAACGGCCCAAGGCTGAAGGCCAGGAGGGCGAAGGGAGTGCTCCAAGCAAGAATGCGCTGAAGAAAGCGCAGAAGGAGAAAGAAAAGGCAGAAAAAGCAGCAAAACGGAAAGAGCAGGAACAACAGGAGCGTGCCAAAGCTGAAGCCAACGACACCGCAAAAGAGTTATACGGCGCTCTACCAGAAGATCCAGCTTCCGCAGGCCCACCACCCTGTGATATCAACGAACTCAAGTCCATAGAGCCTGGCAGTGTGATCACCATCAGGGCACGTGTTCACAATGCAAGGGTCCAGTCAGCGAAGCTCGCCTTTCTTGTTCTACGTCAGAGGACGGAGACTATTCAGGCCGTTGTCACCGAGGGCGGCGGCCAGGGCGTTACCAGGCAGATGGTGAAGTGGGCGGGAGGAATCAATGCTGAATCTATCGTCCGAGTTACCGGTGTCGTCAAACATCCGAAGGATCCGGTTCACTCGACCACTTTGAGCAATCTGGAGATTCACATCGAACGCATCTATATGGTTTCCGAAGCTGCCCAGCAGTTACCGATGCAGGTCAAGGACGCAATGAAAGCTCCTCCAGAAGCTGGCAGTCAAGAAGAAGGGCAAACCGATGCTGAAGGGACGCCTATTGTGACGTTGAACACTAGGTTAAACAACCGTATCTTGGACTTGAGAACGCCAAGCAATCAGGCCATATTTGCCATCAACAGCGGAGTATGCGAGCTCTTCTGCAGATATATGCGACAGCATGGATCTGTACAAATTCAAACGCCCAAAATGCTTGGCACCGCCACGGAAGGAGGTAGTAATGTCTTTACAGTCAGTTACTTCGAGACGAAGGCGTTTCTGGCCCAAAGTCCGCAGCTACATAAGCAGATGTGCATTGCAGGAGATATGAAGAGTGTTTTCGAGGTTGCGCCAGTCTTCCGGGCCGAGAACAGCAACACACACAGGCATATGACGGAGGTGAGAATGCTGGCTTCAAAACTTGACTCTTTTGGAGACTGACACGGGTTCTAGTTTACGGGCCTTGATTTTGAGATGGAGTTCGAGAACCACTACCATGAAGTCCTTGACTTCGCAGAGGATTTGATTGTTTATATGATCAAGGGATTGCAAAAAGAGTATAGCAAGGACATTGCCATCGTTCAGCGAGAATACCCGACGGCAGGCGACTTCAAGCTGCCCGAGGACGGCAAGGCCTTACGATTAACGTTTGCAGAAGGCGTCAAATTGTTGACCGAAGCCGGTGTCGAGCAGTCAGAATTCGAGGATCTATCCACAGCCAACGAGAAACAACTGGGCAAACTGATCCGAGAAAAGCACGGCACTGATTTTTATGTTCTCGACAAATTCCCTCTAGCCGCTCGACCATTCTACACGATGCCTTGTCCCGAGAACCCTAGACTATCCAACTCTTACGACTTCTTCATGCGCGGTGAAGAGATCATGTCCGGAGCGCAACGTGTCCATGACGTCCATCTTCTGGCGGAGCGCATGAGAAACAATGACCCGCCACTCAACCCAGATGCGGAGGGTTTCAAAGACTATGTGAACGCCTTTCGCTACGGCTGTCCGCCACACGCTGGCGGAGGTATGGGGCTCAATAGGATCACGCAATTTTTCTTGGGATTGTCGAACATCAGGATGGCTACTCCATTCCCTCGAGATCCGCAGCGACTTCGGCCTTAGAGACGCTGGTGAACCGGAACGCTGCTGCGCACCTTGTGATTCATACGGCTGGGCGTTGGGCGACTCCATCAGCTGTAGACATAGACATCTGAGTATGACCAATATTCTGATCAAAAGCTTGCCGCTTGTGGCCACATCTCAATGAGCGTGGAAGTAAATATAGGTCAATGAGACATTTAGGGAAAACCAATCAAGTTATAAGCCCGCGTTGATTATGTTACGTAGTAGTCGACCTTGTTTGAACCTCACGTCAATTCTACCCTCACACTCGACTCATAATTCCTGTCACTTCCACACACCCCGTAGTACTTAAGACATAATCAATCTACAATGGGTAAGAAGAGGAAGAACGCAGCAGCAACTTCGGACAACAGTCACTACAACAAACGTCAACGCCCATCCTATCACGAGAGAGATGAAGACGAGACATCGAGCCCATCAACCATTCAACCGCGAGTGGACCCTACCTATGGCCAACGCGGAGCTTTCCCCGGACTCGACGATGACGGCGACGAACTCTTCTACGGCCCCGCCAACGACGGGCTCGAATACCTCAAGATGGTCAGGTAAGCTAATCCTTCCCCACGCCGTTCTAGACCCGCAAGCTAAGGCACTCTCCCCCCGTTCCCAAGACCTCATCTAGACATTACCCGCTGATCGCTACCACCTCAATCAATCATAGATCCGAAGCCCGCAGCGTCCCCAACCTCCTCGTCGCGCCCAAAGCCGCATCCACCTCGCAGGACTCCACCACCCGCTACTCGGCCGCCCTCGACGAATCCCGAGGCTACTACGCCGACGGCGCCTACACCGCCGCGCCGACCCTCGGTCCATCTATCCCTGCATCCAACCCCACCGGCCCAGACGACGAGCAAGACCCCCAAGAAGCATACTACGCCCGCCTCCGCCTGCGCTTCTCCCTCCTGCGCGCCACGCTCCGCTGCACACCGCCCGCGGAACGCATCGCCGCCCTCGACGACAACCACCCCATCTCGCTGCCGGGCGGCTCGCAACACGCGTTCGCGACGTGGCGGCGGCTGCTGGCTACTACGGACCCCGTCCCGGCGCAGCTGGCGAGTCTGGATCATGGGAGCGTGTTGAGGGTGCTAGGGATTGTGACGAAGGAGTTGAAGAGGGAGAGGGGGGTGGGGAGGAGGGTTGGGGCGTGGGTGTGGGGGCTGTTGGGACGGTGTAGGGATGTGGGCGAGTGTGGGAGTGAGGAGGTGGGGGTGCTGAGGGAGTTGGGGAAGAGGGCGGTCTGGGTGCTTAGGGGGTGGAGGGAGGGGAGGGATCAGGGGAGGGGCGGTGATGGGGTGGGGCGGTCGGACAGGCAGAGTGCGGAAGACGAAGAGGAGGGTGCAGATCAGATTGTGGAATATGATGAACATGGGGATGGATACGGGCAGGACGAAGATGGAGCTGCAAATCCGCAGCAGTCGCCCATCATAACCCGTAGCCTGGACGACGCACCTTGTGTCGGAATCGCCATGCCTGATACCATCGACACTTTCCCGCCACCTCTCCCTAACGCCAATCCTCTCGAAGGGCTGGACGCGCCAATCCCCGCACCAAAACAGTTCGTCCGCGACTCCGAGGCGGGAGACGTTAACACTCCCATCGAAGCTACAGCCAGCGACAACCCTGAAGCCGACACCGACGAGCTCGCAGCCGCCAAAGAGCGCATCCGAGCTCGACTGGAGGAGAGTGCGGATGCAACGCACGATGTCGATGACGAGGCGTCAGCGTCCGAGGACGTCACCTTCGCCACGCTAGACATGATCCTCACGGTCGTGGGAGAGTTCTACGGGCAGCGAGACCTATTGGAGTTTCGGGACCTGTGGGACGAGATATTTTGACGTATCTTTGCTGTACGCTTCGTGCGGTCCTGAGTTAAGCTTTGCGGTGGACATGGCTTCGGCGGTGAAGATTTGCTGGTTCGGAGATTTGTATCATAGAAGAATGCTTACCACAACTTCGTAACTGATGCTCATATGCACGCCTCGGCGGGTTGAATAGAGACTATTCTGCTCTGCGTGGGCTGTGTATATGTTGGTGCGAGTTCGTGCGCTTGAGGGCCACTTCTCTCTGGTCCAGTCGTGGCTAGGGTTCTATTCGAACCGTCGTCTATGAATGGTGATATGGTTGGTTTGAAGCCGATGGAGTAGAGTATGAGGAATTTCTAGAGAAGGTAGTTACATAGGGCGAAGAGGATAAGGGGGTTGGGGTGTATCGGCTAGGGCTTCATCTCCCCTTAAGGTACTCCCACAAGACGCTACTCAGGCGCCATATACGCTAGTCTCGTCGGTGAATACAAGAGAGAACTTTCAAATAACACGTCTTGTTTCGTCCACCATCTATTGTTGTCATGACCTTGGATCCCTTGACTTATACCGTCCCAACAGCTCAACTCGAGCGTCTTATCCACAGGTGAGATCTACAACTGTAAGTCTTCAGGCTAAGTCACTTGACGAAATAATGTTGTTGATTCTTTGTTAGGTTGGGTTCTTGGGTGATATTCTGCTGAGGTGCGATCTTGAGGCGAAGTCAAAGGAGTTAGTTCTTCGTGGCATTCAAGGGCTACTTTCTGATCTCTTTCCAGTCTGAGGGCATAGTGAGGCTGGCATTCAAGTAATACAACAAAACTTCTCATATTGTCGCCTCTGAGCTCAGACAGTCTATCACAGCTTGTTGGGGCCGATTCAGGTGAGGTTGAACGAGCTCTGATCTTTTTCTCTGTGTTAAGTTTTGAATAACACTGCGTCCGCTGAAGCCTGCTTCTCTCAGTACCATCGCCGCCACTACAGCTCTTCCTTTCCTGTTTGCATCTTCAGGCATCGGGCTCAGGCTTGTTCTACCTCGAGTCCGTTAAGTTGGGTCCACAATGATCGACAACAACTGAGATCTCCCTCTAGTGCCATTTGTTGCATAGTACTGCAACCATGCGCGGAGATATGTTTGAAAGTGAGAGGGTAAGTTCTGTCTAATTCTTTCGTTCTTCACAAGATCTTGGTGAAGTAATAGTCTGCATCACTCGACTCCTTCACCACAATTTTCTGGCAACCTACCCGCAGGACATCGAGGCTGATCCAGCCAAGACTCAAATCCACATATTCTTACCTTTTTTGAGTCTCTGCATTCTGACAAGTACCTCATCGTTACAGCAGTTACGGAAAGTTCTTGCTGAAACGGAGCGACTGTTGGCCGGCGCAAACATGGGTGGATCCAGGACCAAAGGTTTCCCGTTCATGAAACTTCCACCGGAGCTGCGTGATAAGATCTATCGGTGTTATCTTATCCTTCCAGATCCAATCATACCGACTGTGGCCTCCAATACGAGCTTCGTGAGTAAGCATTACAAGAATTGCTTGCTCGGGACGCACGTCTGGTCTCCTCGCTGGGGAAGAAGGCCTGTCAACTCACGCAACATCTTGGAATGTACAAGCCCTTTCACTGGAATCAAACAATCTCTGCCTGTTCCAGAATCCGTTCTGTCGATCTTGCTGGTAAACCGTCAAATCAACGAGGAAGCGACCCACATATTCTACCGCTTCAACAACTTCGTCTTTCGCAACGTTCGGTCCTTGCACTACTTCCTTGGCGATATCGGAGAGCGGTACACATATCTCGGTGAGCTCAGTTTCGTGTTTTCCAGCGGTCACGCCAGAGATGTCTTCTTGAAGCTTCAGAACTGTCCGTTCTTGAGGAAGCTTCATATCGACATGCGCTACAACGCTCCAGATGTTCGACTGAATAGGGGAGGCACACTCGCATCGGCGACAGGCATGAGAGAACTTCGATCGATTCGCGGAATCGAGGTCTTGGATCTTGTGGGCCAGGATTGTAGAAGGGTAACAGCAATGGCAGGGCAATCTGATCGCGAGGGAATTGATATCATGGATGACAAAGCTATCGGTCCACGACTCCGACGAGAACTGATGACGCCACGGCCGGAAGGGAGTTGACTCGAGCGGAACATTTCAATCTTCGAGTGGTTACTCAGATCCGAGTAATCAGAAGGTACACTGGCTTGTAGTCATTGGGAAAGTAAGGTATCCAGGCTCAAAATTATACAGCAGGGCTCTCAACCTCCGATGCTTCTTGAATGTCGATGCGTGGAAGTACGGTAACGATGATGTTTCTTTTCCTCAGAGTAAGATCCCACATTCTTTCAGATCAAACTCATCATATGTTTATTGTGAGATATCATCAAGGCTAACGCGCATCTAAGTTGGATCGCGGTCCTGGTTGTTTGCGCAGGTGCCGTCCGAAATAGTCGAAGCCGTCGTCGGAGGTAATGAGCAGAGTCCTGTAGAGCTTCCATGCATGAGGAGCACACGCTCTCCTTTTTCTTCTCAGCCGCCAATAACTCTCCCATCATAAACTCTGTTCTTTTGACGCATGTTTTGGACCAGGGATTGCTCACGTAACTTTCAGTTCACAGTTGACCATCCTTTCATAGGCTCTTCAACAACCCTCTGACCAACTTTCTTTGCTCCTCAACACCCAAACATGCTTTATCCGTCTCCAACACCGCCCTTCCCACCAATATAGTCTCCCTAACGCCCTTACTATCAATCCAGATCTTCCCATTCCTCCCCACCGCCACCTCAAACGGCAACTTCTCCCCCATCTCCTCTAAGACCACAACCCCGCCTTGCTCCCCAGGCTTCGGCATCATCAATCTCCTCGCCATACGCAACGAGATTTCGAATACCATCCCACCCTTCAGTTCCCCCATACCATCGGCCTTTCCCGTGGAAGGATTCAGACATTCCAACTCCGGATCTAAATGTTTCGAGGCCAACGAAACGCGCGCGTAGATCAAGCTCCCAGCCGACAATTGCGGCCGCGTCTTCTTCGTGGCGCCTTCGAACGCCAGCTGCGGTAACTGCGCGTAGGCGGTATACGGTGTGATTGAGCAATGGTAGACGTCCGTGCTGGAGTGGTGGACGGTTGCGATGACTAGGTCGCCGGTTTGCGGTATGTACTGACCAAGGATCAGCATTATGAACGGAGAGGATGAAAAGAGCGCTGGAATGCTCACTCGCCCCCCGTTGCTTTCGACCCAGATTGCGTTCTTGCGGTTGTCGATGCAAAGCGAGCCGGCGATGGTGGGGGAGATTGTTGAAGGGGGGATATGTCGGAGGCCGGGCCCTAATTTTAGAGGTATTGATGGGTTGGGCGATGTTGGAAGAAGCTCGGAGGGAATTTCTTCTCCAGGTAGTACAAGCTGTGTCGCCATTGCAACTGCGTCTTGTGTGTCTGTAGCTGTTATCGATCCATTGTTGAATCTCGTGGTTGTGAGAGCATATTGCAATTTTCAAAAGTCTGGTCATTTGTAGATTTCGTAGCAAAAACCACACCACTTTTTCTAGTAAATTCTGCCAACCTGTGCATCATCCACTCAATTCACCCTCAACACCCAAATCCAGTCACAATGCCCTCCAAATCAACATCAAGAAAGTGATCAAGAACTATTACTAGTAGTCCTCAAAAACTCTTGAAAAAGTCTGTCATAAGAACATCATCAATCTCTTCAAAGTCAGTTTCTGAATCAGAGATCATTAAATTTCTTGACATCAGCAAATCATCATCATCATCATCATCTTCAATGTTTACTATGAGTTTACTAACAAAATATGAGAAGAAAGTGTTAGTTGACAACACACAGATGTACAAAAATGAAAAGACTCTCAACAAAACATCTTTTAAATTCTGAATTTAAGTGTCAGAACAGCAAGAGAAGACTGAAAAGCATGTAAGAAAGAAGAGTAGTTCTTGTAATAAGCATTATTATAAGACTATTTTCTCATGCAGTGATATGAAAAGATTTCAGATTTTAATCTTTACAGTTAATAATGAGAAAGAATGACAGAACATATACATCACTTTGATGCATTGAGACAGTCTGAAGAGAAAAGAATTGATGATTAAGATGAAGACTCAATTTAATCTTTATAATCTTGAATATTATATAAAAATGAAGTCTGAACAGAAGTCTACATCAAAACAGACTGCAAAAGTTCAAGAGAAGAAGTCTTGAGTAGAAATTTCTCAGTTTTTACTTAATATTTATTAATAAATTTTCAGAGAACATCTACAGTGATTCTCAAAGAAGAAGTCACAACTTGTTTTAATTTTCATATCTTGTCAGTATTTAACTTAGTGAAAAGATAAAAGTGTATAAATTCTAAATGTGAAAACAATACAGAACACTGTTTTGTAATGAGTTAATCTCATTATAAGCTGTTGAATGACAACATCAATCACTGAGTCAAGACTATTATCTTAGACAAAGCTACACTGATATTGTCATCATTAAATATGTTTTTGACACTCATCAAGAACAAGATAATACATACTCATCATAATGATATAGTTATCACAGCATCTCTGATCACAACTTTCACACTTACTGCACTCACTATACTCACTGTATTCACTGTATTTTCAATAAACATTTTTTTCATCAATTGAGAATTCTTAATATTGCAATTTGATTCTTCATCACTCAATTTCTATGAAGAAATGTCAGCATATAGCATGTTGCAGTCTTCATAATGAAAAACTGTTACATTATTGACAACACTGTGAACAGAATTCTCATTCTTTTCTGCAGCATTTCTTTCTGAGATCTTTACATTTAAAATCTTCATATATTTTTTCTCATTCTCAAAGATCTGTTCACAGCAGTCTAACAGCTTCATTCAGTCTGTAATTAATTCTGACATCTGACTGCAGAACTATTTTGTCTGATTTACAGTCAAAAATTTTAGACAAGCAGCACAGATCAATTATGCACTTAATTTTTTACTTAATGAACTTTATGATGCACACTGCATTCAACTTGTCACTGAAGAAATGTAACTAACTTTTGATGAGACAATCTGTTTTTATTTGAGCTTTGTTAGGGTGTAGATCTAAGCTATGTGATTCAAGATATAATATATAAGTAAGTTAAGAAAGTAAGTGGGTAAAGAGGTGTGACCACTATATATGCAGTGAGAATGCTTAGTAAGCATGCTTAGTCAGCATGATCTCATGTGAAGTGACCATGCTCTGTAACAAGTTCCCCCCTTTAAAACTGAAAGACAGTGCTCTCACTGTGACAACTATCTATGACTATGCTCTACATTCACCTGACATCTCACCTGCCCTAAAACTCATTATAATTCACTCTCATGACCTCATCATCATTGTGAATGTGGGTGGAAACACGGCATGTTCAAAAAGGCTGAATTTGGGTGCATTTTTGACGTAAATGGAAATGCGTTGTAGCTGTAGGAATGAGTGTGAAAATGAGTGTGAAATCAAATTGAAATTGATGAAATGAATGAATAAAGGCTGGTAATAAGCTGTGTCAAAAAGACATCAATTTGTATGCATTTTTGACATCAAAAAACACTAGAAATCACTGTGATCTAGCTGCTTGTGTCACTGTAGCTCTTCATCTGATTTGAAGGTTCAATGACATCAAACACAGAATATTTGACAACATGACCTATAGGTGTTCATAGAAACATCATATTCAACATAATAGACAACATTTTCATCATCATCATTGTTGTTGTTATTGTCAGTGACCACATTGTAGACCTGTGACTCATTCATAGATGTAAAATGTGTGAACCTAGAAGTCTTGATCACACAAGCATTTCATGAAGAATTATTTGAATTAGAATCTTCATAACATTGATGTGAAGACTGATTTGAAGACTGATTCAGAGATTGATATGAAGATTTATATGATGGCTGATTCAGAGGTTGTTGACAGTGACTATATAGGTCAAACCATATAGTTTTTTGTGAGTTTAAGACCTGAATAAAGACCCCTATTGAGGTAGGTTTCTTGAGATTGTGGTGAAGACCTGAGTCAATGTTTTGATAGACCATCATTAGTGCAGACAAGGTAGGCAGGTGGGCTGCTGTCACATGGTGAATAATAGTCTGCAAATACACTGTAGATTCACAACAATTGGTGGTGTTGTTGCAGGTGTAGTATTCACATGTGATTGAGATCATAGTGTTGGTCAGCAAAGGTGCAAATCATGATGTCAGAGCATCACATCATGCCTCAATACTATGGAGATTCATACATTTCATAGCAATCAACTCAGCTAAATACCAGTTCATAGTCTTGCTCTGAAGATTCATGCTGAGGTTCTTTCTAATCACATTGGGTTTGCAGACTAAGACTACCTCACAAATTCAACTGACAAATAGGTAAACATCACAAATTATAGGCTTTCTTTCTGACATCAATACATCTTCACCCATAGGCCTAGGATCAAAAAGGCCTAGTTCTTTCACCCTATAGCATTTCAGCTGAATTTGAGGCCTATAGAACTTGTATTGAGACTTATATTGAGACTCATATTGAGGCTCGTTTTGAGGCTCGTTTCAAGACTCATTTCGAGACTCATTTTGAGGCTCGTTTCGAGGCTCGTTTTGAGGCTCATTTCAAGGTGTTTCGCAACCTTGCTCAGGTGCCCTAGACACTAGGTTAAATGTCTGCATTAGCTGTTCAAAGGTCTCATTGACAGCATGTTTAGCCACTTGCGCAGCTACTTGTTTGGCTACTTCTTCAGCTATAGCTATGACTTTGTCTTGGGTCATGGGGCTAGGCCTTGGTGGTGTGGGTGTACAATTAGTCTCTATGAATTCAGTGACCATCAATTCATCACATCAATTTTGAATGTTTGTGGGTATAACTGATGTCAAATTCAAACCATTATTCATCATGTTATTCAAACCATTTCAAGCAGTCTGACAGGTACTGGGCATCATAATTTGTATGAGAATTTGCTAGTAAATGAAAACTAGATGTAGAAACTTGATCAGCCTAATTAAAGAATCAAGCATTAAGAATTTGTGCAGTTGATGCTATCAATTGTTAGGGTGTAGACCTAAGCTATGTGATTCAAGATATAATATATAAGTAAGTTAAGAAAGTAAGTGGGTAAAGAGGTGTGATCACTATATATGTGGTGGGAATGCTTAGTAAGCATGCTTAGTCAGCATGATCTCATGTGGAGTGGTCATGCCTTGTAACAGCTTGTTTACTATGTAATTTGTATAATAACTAAGCTTTTTAATCACTAGAAATTCTCTCTGATCTTAATGTACATTTGAAAGCAAATCTTCATCATTATAAAACAATTAAAATTAGTAAAGTGACAAAAGAGACTGTAAAAAAGTCTCAGTGACTATATAATCAGATGAATTATGAAATGAAAACACTTGTGAAGACTGCAGCAATGCACTGACAAGTGAACTGAAACAGTACATAGATTTCAGTGTAGTTTTCTTATAAATACATGTACTATCTCTAACATTTGATGTCACAATGTCAAAAATTTGTTCTTGCTGATCTCTCTGTCTTGTATTGATTCATCATCATGATTATAAAGATCTTAAAGTCTTTCTCAAAGTTCTTCACAAGTTCATAATTTCTTTTAATTCAAAACTTTAATCTTAAAAATGATAGCTTGATAGAATTATAATCAGATGAGTAAGAAAATAGATATGCAAAAATAACACTGACATCACAGCACAATTCTTTGAGTTTCTATGTCTCAAATCAGTAAAAATACATTCAATTGCATATTAATTTACTAAGAAATGATGTACTTGTGCATTATCAAGACACAAAACACTTCAAGACTCAAAATGTAATGTGCAGTGAATTAAAATGCAGTTCTGAACAAATTCATTGAATATAGCTGTCATTATAGATTCATAAACAATCTTTCATGTTATATAATCATCAACAGTGTATGCAGATAGAATACTAAATCTTTTTTTTCTCTTAAAGAGTGTGAAGATGTGTGTTCTTGTTTCAGTTAAGAATCACTCATATTTTCTATTTTTTATCTGCTCATTTGCAGCACTCTCATTCATAAAGATAAGCATATCTGCTGTTCATGTTAACAGTTATATAACTCATTTATTTCATAAAAATTGACTCTGTTCACAGATTCTGTGCTCAATTTTATAATGTTAGTTTATGTTTTAAAAGACTACTCTATGCACTTATCATCTTTTGAGATCACTTTCTGTTGTATATAATTCTTCAAATAGTACAGATACTGACATTTTTTCAATATTTCTTTCATACAAAGCTCACTACT
The DNA here is from genome assembly GCA_025617375.2 of Acarospora socialis. Taxonomy (NCBI): domain Eukaryota; kingdom Fungi; phylum Ascomycota; class Lecanoromycetes; order Acarosporales; family Acarosporaceae; genus Acarospora; species Acarospora socialis. The sequence continues at coordinate 1,293,340 of JAMYGW020000012.1, forward strand.
TTGTCAAAATATGCAGTAGATTGATCATCAAGATAGACAAGAATTTTCTATATAATTTATTAATAAATATTATTGAAATTTTCAGAACTTATCTACATTCTCTATTGCAGATATAAGTGTTCTAAATTTACTCTGAGAATTTAGTTTTGAAAGCACTACACTATCTCAGTGCATTAGATTGTGTTGCATGCACTGTATTTGATAATGTGATACATTGATTAAGTCAGTGATGAGATTTGTAGACATTCTACACTTCAATTGCATCTGAATGTTGATCTGTATATTGATTGTAAGTGCATGAGGCATTTTTGATGTCAGTGAGGTTTTGGGACATGAATTTGGATGTTGGAGGTGAATTGGGTGAGTGATGCACAGGTTGGCAGGATTTACTAGAAAAAGTGGTGTGGTTTTCACTATGAAATCTACAAATGACCAGACTTTTGAAAATTGCAATAATGGTGATCAGCCCTACGCTACGAGGATGTTCCGCATTTCGCGCTAAGAAAATTTCTGGGACCCTTCAACTTCGATAGCTTTAATTAGACCACACAAGACATGATCCGGTGATATAATTCAGAGGATTTACTCTTCGAACGCTCAAGATGAGTGAAGACGAGATTGACAGTAGCGGTGTTGCAACACCGCCGACAGAGCGGCATGCGATTGGAATATCATTTGGGAACTCCAACAGCTCGATCGCATACACTTCCGGGGTACGCGCATGGCCTTCAACCACGGGGAAGGGAAAATCAAACTGTCCGCTGACTTCGTGATTCTTACAGGAAGGCAAAGCAGAAGTCATTGCAAACGAAGAAGGAGGTCAGCCAGAAAAACCACCTTCCTAGCATCCCGCATATGTTCAAGCTGAGAGGTGTATACAGACCGCCATATTCCGTCGATATTGTCATACATTGAGGGGGAGGAGTATCACGGCACACAGGCCAAGGCGCAGCTTGTGCGAAACAGCAAGAACACCGTAGCTTACTTTCGAGACTACTTGGGCAAAGAGTGAGCACCAACTCTTTGCTTATATCGAGTCTAAAGGTTGACAGTCGGCATTGCAGCTTCAAGTCGATAGATCCAACACCATGCCATGCCTCCGCACACCCATCAGAGCACAACGGCACTGTCGCCTTCTCTATACAAGACACCGAATCTGACTCGCCGAACCTGGTCACGGTTTCAGAGATCACCACCCGTCATCTTCGCCGTCTAGCCTCCTCCGCATCCGACTTCCTTGGCAAGAATATCAACGCAGCAGTCATCACCGTACCGACCGACTATTCTGATCCACAACGAGAAGCCCTCACCAAGGCAGCGCAAAATGCCAACATCGAAGTCCTCCAGTTTATACACGAACCAGTCTCGGCTCTATTAGCATACGACGCACGGTCAGAAGCCAAGGTAGCCGACAAAATCGTCGTCGTCGCGGACCTTGGCGGCACGCGGTCAGACGTGGCTGTTATTGCGTCGAGAGGTGGTACGTACAGCATCCTCGCAACGGCCCACGACTATGAGCTTGGTGGCGTGCAATTGGATCAAGTGCTTGTCGATCACTTCGCAAAGGAGTTTCTGAAAAAGAACAAGACCGACCCGCGACAGAATTCGAGAAGTTTAGCGAAGTTGAAGTTGGAAGCGGAGGCGACGAAGAAGGCTTTGAGCTTGGGTGGGAACGCGGTTCTGAGCATCGAAAGCTTGGCGGACGGTATGGATTTCAGCTCGACGATCAATCGCACCAGGTACGAGTTGTTAGCCGGGAAGGTGTTCTCCGGCTTCACGCGGTTGATCGAGGGAGTCGTAAAGAAAGCCGAGCTCGATGTCCTGGATGTTGACGAAGTACTTGCCACTCCCTATATACAATCTCTCAACCACGTCTAACAGAAGGTCCCCCTAGGTCATCATGTCCGGCGGCACCTCCCACACCCCTAAAATCGCGCGCCTCCTCCAATCTCTCTTCCCACCCACCACCACCATCCTCTCCCCATCCACCTCCCCCACAGCCATCAACCCCTCCGACCTCTCCGCCCGCGGCGCCGCCATCCAAGCCTCGCTGATCCAAGAGTTCGACAAAGAAGACATCGAACAGTCCACGCACCCGATGGTGACCGTCACCCCGCACTTGCGCCACGCCATCGGCGTCCTCGTCGTCTCCGACTCCGCCGACCGCGGCATCTTCCGCCCCCTCCTCGAAGCCGAAACGCCCGTCCCCTCGCGCCGCACGGCTCAGTTCGCGACCCCCAAGGACGGCGGCGACGTCCTGGTCAAGATCTGCGAGGGCGTGCGCGACATCAAGGTCTCGAGACCGGCCGCCAAGCCCAAAGCGAATGGGAAGGTGGAGGGCGAGTCGGATCTCGATAGCGACGACGACGACGACGAGGATGAGGAGGAGGAGGTCCGCGAGAAGGTGTGGAAGGTCGGCACCGTGTTGGCGGAAGCGGGTGTTAGAGCCGTCAAGAAGGGTGGTAAGGTCGAGGTCACGGTCAATGTGGGTGGGGATCTGAGCGTGCAGGTTACGGCGAGGGAGGTTGGTGGGAAGGGAGGGGTGAGGGGGACGGTGGGGAAAGCGGCGGTGGTGGAGAATGGGAAGGCTTGATTGTGCTACTTATATTAGTTTGAGGATGCTTAGAGAGTGTGCGGCGCGGTGTTGCTCTCTCTGTTCGAGCTTAGAATACTAGGGTTTAGCAAGAGAGTCGGCAGGGCTTATGGCTATTTCTATGAATTTCTCGTGATGGGTCTGCTTGAAGCGATTGATCAATTTCGAGACGCTGCGTTCTGGGGACAAGTACTCGACTTGAATTTAGAAAATGTGGAATTTCCTATTCGAAGCTGATAGTGGTCCAGGTACCCAATACCCCCAACCAGCACACCTGCATCTATTACCCCTCCTCCTTCCCCGTGTTCTGACACGCTCCGAACTTCCAACCGAAGTATCAATAACCACATTGACTGCCGGCGCAGGCGACATGAACCACGATAGTGACGGCATTCTGCATGGGCAATGTATGTTGTATGGCGACGTCAAATCACAACATAGCATAGAGTACGAAGGTCGAGTTCTGTGCATATACATGATCGCATTGCACCACTTTGAGCGGCGAGGCGGGGAAGGGACGTCTCGATACTGTCCTGTACGTTTCATGTTCTTGTCAATCTCCGTTGTTGCGTGATCGTGTGATCTGCTTCGCATAGTACAGATGGATGGAATCGGGAGAGGCGGGATGTATAGGACAGGAGAGGAGATAAGACGACGAGATGGACAGACGTACATTGCAGAATCCGCTGGGAACGGTGACTTGGAACTGGGGCGAGGCATACCTCCACGCTCACTGCGCTGCTTCCGACGTTGCGGGAGACATCGCTCCTCAACGACTTTCAATGGTCTCATCGTTCTCGCCTCGGTTCCCAAATCACTCTCCCCCTTCACGTCCGTCCAGGCCGTCGTCGTCCTCCTCCTCTTTCCCAACCCCCCGGGCTCTTTTCTCTCTCTCCTGTCCTTAAACCTACTCGGCCCTCGCAACACTCATCCGCAACTGCCTCTCCCGCTGCTGCGCCTGCAACGTCAACCTCTCCACCGCATAACTCAACCTCTCCTTCCTCTGCCTCATCGCCTTGACCCTCAACTCCTCCAGTCCATCTCCCCCTCCTCCTCCCCCGTCCCTTTTCGCCCGAGTCCTTTCATAACCATCGTCGTTATTACCATCACCTGTCTGGCTCCCACCTCGACCTTGTAGTCGCCCCTCCTGCAACTCCGCCTTCGCGATCAGCGCCTTCTCGCGCCGCTCCAGCTTGTCGAGATGCGTGCTGACGCGCGTCAGGAGGAAGTCGACTTGCGGCGTGATTTCGGAGAGCAGGGCGGCTTGCGCGGCGTGTAGGGTTGGTTCGGGGAGGAGCTCGAAGTGCTGGTTTGTTTGAGTCCGAGTTAGCGTTCGGTTTTGGGTTCGGGAAGGGGAAGGGGTTAGTAGGAGGCATGGGAAGGGAAATAGAGGGGAGGAGGGAACAAAGGAGGAGAGTTACGCGTGTAGTTTGCAAAACCTTGGCCAGACGCGGGAAATCGGAGACGCTGGAGTCGAGGATGGAGATGGAGGAGGTGAGGAGGTGGAGGGAGGATTGTAGGGTTGTGACGCTGCTTTGGAGGGGGGAGGTCATTGTTGCTTATCTCTCCAAACACCTGCCCTCGTGAAACTGTCTCGTTGCAGTTGACCGAGACTGAATGGCTCAAGACCGTTGGTTGTATTGGTGTTGACCAAGGATGAGTGGGGTGGAGCTCTGTAAAAAGCGGCGTCCCGGCCTCGCTAAACCGGCACCGCATCTTGCTCGAAGCCAAACACTTCCCTCTCACTACCTATACCTACCTATAACCCGATCACAAGCACGCATCTCTTCCACCCACGAAGTACAATCAACCACAACCAGAATCACGCCCTTCCTCCTCACAAACCACAACTCACAATGTCGCTCCTAGGCAAGAAATTCCCCGCGCCAGTCGGTACGTTCTCTCCTCCCTCTCCTCCCTCCTCCCTCCTCCCACCGCGCCCGCCGCAACCGACGGCGCCCCGAATCTTCCCTATTCTACAGACAGCGTGACTGACATATCCCCGCCAACGATCAGCGCGGCCAATGGCCCCCTTCTTCGTCGCCGGTACGTTCCCCTCCCACCCTCCCGAACACACATACCAATCCGCACCATTTCCATCTCCACCTCCCGCCCCGAAGGATTCGTTCAATGGACGTTTCCATGACGACTACTACGCTGAAGGCCTGGGAGGGAGGAAGGAGAGGAAGCAGGAGAGAAGCTACTGACACAATTCTGCGCGCGGGAATCTAGGCCTCGTCATGGCATACGGCATCAATTCGTTTGCGAACTTGATGATCAACAGTACGTCTCACCTCGTTTCATTGTCTCGTCTTGTCGCGGCTATGTATTCGCAGCGGAATGACAGCTGTCCGTTTTGCTCGACCGGGAACATGAAGAGTTCTTGGAATTGCTATGATGGCTGGGTTTTTGATCGCGAAGAGGCTTGGGGAGTGCAAGGAAGCAAGGGGCGGAATATCAGTGCTGATAGGATTTGTGTCTACTAGGCGAGGAGTACAAGAACGACCCGCGGAACCCGGCGGCTAAGACGGCGAAACCGGCGGACAAGCATTAGAGGGGCGAGGAACTTGCGTGTGGAGTCGGATCATTCTCGTACACGTGGTGGGGAAGAGAGGAGGGTGCGTGGATAGATGTGGGACTGTATATACGCTTGTTCGAAAAGAATGGAATCGAGAGTGTTCCGGAACGGGTGGTTACGAAGTACGATTTAGCTGCCGTTCGTTGACTTCGAATTGCAACCTGGCACACGCTTGGGGCCCACGAATCTGGAGAGTTTCAGACGCCCGTCCTTCGGAGTACGCGTAGTTCCTGTCAACGCGGGATCGGTGACATTTCTCTGATCGGTTGGGGCCATCCTTCGAGGTCCGCATTCCCGGCTCCGTATCCATCGCCACATGCAACTCCAGCTGCCAAATAGCACGACATCCGCAATGGCTCATGACGTAACAATCTTGACATTAGAATTGCCGCTCATTTAGACCGCAGAAGGCACAAATATGTAGAAGCCGCTCATGTAAGTTGTAATGATCAAAGGCTCCGCCATATGCAGACGAGAGCAAAAGAACCAACAACGCGAGCAGCGGGAAAACAGCAGGAAAGCAAGTGCAACTGACCCAACCAGTTTCAAATTGCCGTCACGCTAGAAAGACATCAAAGCGCTCACACCATAGCTATGAATGTCTCGTACAAAGGAGTCGGAAATTGTTGAGGTGAGTTGTTCGAGATGTTTATGGGGAAGTCATGAAACGAATCGTGCAGACCGCGGTTAGAACAGGGCGCCAGATTCGTTAGTTTTAAGGTGTCGGTGACGGTCTGATAATCGATCCTAGAGCAACCATCGCACTCAGTGCCGCGATCGATGCCTGCCGTGGTCGTGACCGCGGGAGCTCTTATATTCCGATCCGGGCGTCCATATCTCCGGCTGGAACTCTTCGCTCATAAAGTGCAATGAGTTGTACGGTGAACTGCGACGTTAGTGTCAGATAAATCTCTCGACCGTGATGAATGGGTGGCTTACTTCTCAAAAGCGGAGGTCTGAAAGGGCCTGCTCGGCGCCGGAGGAACTTCGTACTCATACTTGGAAGGTCTGAAGCTACTCTCGCGGCGTTCGACAGGTACGGAACGCACCGGTAAGCCTGAGGATGGAAAGGTCTGTGGAGCGGGTGATGCTGGAGCCATGCTTGAACTCATCGGGGTCTCGTGCAACCCACCGTGCGTCGGAAGGTGGGATGGAAACACACTGCTTGCCATAGGCGGAGTCACCATGGACACACCTGGCACATCGGCCCACAAATTCATGTCTTGCTGGAACATCGGTGTAGCTTCGAAGGGAATGTAGGAGGTCATGGAGGGTACCAGGGCGATATGCGGATCGGTGTGAGTGTGAGCCGCAGTCATCATCTCCGCAACGTCCTCGATCTTGTAGAGGATATCATAATGGCCACTACTGTCGTTAGCCTACGTTACCACGACTTGCCTTCAAGAGTCTTACGGTCTGTAGAGTAGTCTCATGGTAGGAGCATCTGGGAAAAGGGGTAACCCGTCCGGAGTTTGGAGTTCGAAGCGAATTGTGTTAGCTTCATGACCAGCACTTCGGTCAAGGTAGACGATGTCCACAGCAAAGCCAGCCGGCTTGATCAACGCGTCGATCAGGGCGTTCATGCCGAGATGTTCGATTTCTACCTGATAAGGTTCGATTTGACTAGCACAATACTGCTCAACCGAGACATCGGGCAGGAAGGGTTGATAGGCATCTGCATTCGACTTCATAAACGCGCTTGTGAGTAGCTAGAGAACGTGGTCAATAATGGGCTTTGTCAACACAGGTAGGTTTTCGATGAGCCTGGGAGGATGCAGCCACAGCTTTCAACGGGGGTCTACCTACCCTAAAGTGCGTGATGATACCATTCGAGACTTCTGGATCATTGAAGGCGGCCAAGAGGGCTGCGCCATCGTCTTGAACCGGAATTGAGTCCCGAATCTGCCGTAATAGGTCCAGGGTGGCCTCGACAAAGTCCTCATAGAGATGCTCCTGGTAACCGAGGGAGTTTAAGAGATTGTTGAGCGATTTGAGTCTGGTTTCCTCCGCAATGATCCTATTCCTATCTCCGAGACGTAAAAGGGTTTCAAAGTAGCAAAAGGCAAAAGCTTGAATCTGTTCAGCAATTGATTTTCAATTGGATTTCGCAGAGGCTAAAGTATTTACCTCGCCAACCGCAATTCCCATCCCCTTTCACGGTGCGGTAATGGGAGTACTTCTGCGGGAGAGCCTGACTCGGGCCACATCAGTAAACGAACCCGTCAAGAGTCGGACTGTACGTCTTACCGTTGTTTTCTGCACATACACAGGATCCGCATGTATATACTCGGCGATTATGGCGTCACTCGACTGCCGCTTCCCTACCAAGTCCCCCTACGATGGCGATCAGAGTCTTATCGGTTAAGAGGAGAGTGATATAAAAATACTTCAATTTCAGGTTGATATTCATTCGAGAGCTTCTGCAGATTCGCCATCTCTTCTTCGGAGTGCATCGAAGCCATCGTGCGGTTTGACCGTTGCGGGCCTGCCGTCGATGTGAGGTTGCTTGCCTCCGCTCGAATGCTACCAAAGTCGGTGAAGTTGAAGCCGTTGGGACGAGCAGGATCCAGGAAACTCGACAAGGCGTTGTGGTGACGCGCAAACCGGTGAACGGTATCGTAGCGGGCCGATGCGGCGTTCTGAGCATTCATTGCTTGCAATCCCTCTCAAACGATCCCAATGCAATCCTGACGACGTGCAACAGACTTGAGCCCGGTCAACAGATGGTAGAAGCATTCACTGCCGTCGAAGGTGGATTGAAGCAGTCTGTCGGCCAACAAAAGAGGAGCGGAAGATGTGAGTGAGACCTCTGATGATGATCAATAATCTTGATCGTCAGTACGCCAATGGCTCAATCAAATGGTCGAATCGTCAAGGTGTTGGTGTACGGTAAGTTGCCGAGAAAGGTGGTGCATGGAGCCGGGAATGTTGCCAACCGCTATGCCGTCAACAAAAAAAAGCCAGAACCGAAACAGTCCTTAAGATAGATGAAGAGGCGCCGGTCTGAGAAGGCTAGACCACGATCTTTCGTAACTAGCAAATTTTTCCCCTGCTCGATAGGTGATCTAACGTAGTGCGTAGTATGCGGCTCTGTCTTTTCGAACCCGGGGAGTGGATGGCGGCTGGTAGATGGCAGAGAGCACCAAAACACTGTAAAGTGATGGATAATATGTTTTTTGTTTCGAATAGATGATATGATATGATATGATATGATATTTGTAAGTGCAGGATGTGAGTGCGAATGCACTGAGGTAAGATAGGTATGTAGTGCTGCGTACGAGTTTGCTTGTGAGTTTGGATTACTGGCCAGAGCGAGAGTTCCTCTTCATGCGTGCCGGATGCTCGAGCGTGCCATACATCATCCTACATGTAGGTCGTATGTACTATCCGGGTACTCTCTCACTGCGTATGGTATGTAGGAGCACTGGTACTCGCAGTATGGCGCGCCTCGGTCTGTTCTGGAGGGGGAGTTGACCAATGCTTGAAGATCAATCTGGATGGAGCAATTATTAAATGTGTAGAGGCGTGTCTGCCGTGCTCTTCGTCGTGCATGCAATGCAGTCAGAGGTGAGGTAGTGAGGTACAGTAGTAAGGTGATGGCTGACACTACTCGAACTTGTATCCGCACACGATCAAGACATTCTTCAGAGGTATTTTACCACAACGAAGTTCCCATAAACATCGATCTCGACTACCTTCGTAGACAGTGCTGGCCTTTGACGTGGTGGAAGCAGGAGAGGAGCATTCAGCATCACTCACTCAGCATCAGCAAATAGTGCAGCGACGGCGGCGACGGCGGCGGTGCACGGGCGAAAAGTGACCTTGATGCTAAACTACAAATAACAAATGTGATATCACAAAAGAGATCGAAAAGACGAGCCGGCACTACCTAGCTTACCTTAACTACCTTATTACCTTAAGGTATTACCTGCTAATCATGATTACATTTAGAGCCCTCGCCTAAAGCGTGGCTAGGGCATTCATTGGCTTCGGGAACGGCCAGAGGCGAAACCTTCCTCTTCCTCCTCCTCCTCTTCCTCTCCATCCTCCACTTGCACTCGCACTTGCACTCGTATGATTACCATCGTCTTACCTGTGGGTATCATCAAGCCTTCTCTACCTCGTCCAAGGTCATCTTGTATAGCGACGCATAGGTACTCCTTGTACGTAATCTACAGTACAGCAGCGAGCAGCGAGGACCGAGGTGCTTCCTGCTTGCCACCCGTCGCACATTAGTTCGAAATAGGTTTACGGTACTTTTCGATGTTCATTTGATGTACAGCCAAGGGATATTCCCAGGACAGACCCGCAACTGGTGCAAGGAACGAGCATGGTGCGAGATTCACCCACTGACATTTAACGATCATGGCTTGAGATAGAGTACATGTACATGTACGGAGTACCTAGGTAGGTACAGAGTACGGGTACTCGTAGTGCAGAACCATTTTCAAAGGCAAGCAGGTGGTACTTACAGCTACCCGTGGCTACCTTACAACCTACCAAGGTACGCTGCTTGTACCTACCTAGCAAGGGACGTCAACCTGACTTTGCAGCACCTACCCGGAATGACCCCCCCGCTGGATGTGCTTAAAGGCCTGTGCGCCAGTTTGGCTTTGCTTGGCTTTGCCTTTCTTCCCAGGTTCTCTCACCGTTTGAAATTCTCAAACGAGAAGGCCCCCCGGTTGTCGTCAGAGCACGGAAATCACGAAACGCTGTTGCAGCCGCAGATGCATCTGGCAGTCTTCTCGCTTTCCTAATCCACCCATCCATCCCGGGCTGACCGCGACACCGTTCCCAAATCCAGCGCCAACTCCGCCAAGTCGCCGTCCGTTTGCGCAACACCAATACTTGATCCGAATGGCCTCGTCAGCTCGGACCACTGGTGCATCGGGGATGCCTGCTGCTCATTTGAACCCAATCGGCGCCGCTCGTCCCGAGAGTCCCTTCCCCTTCATCCCACTTCTCATCCCTCTTCCGCCGTGCATGAAATTGGCAGGGTCGCCGAGCATCGACTGGAAGCTTTGACTGCCACCGCCGGTCCCCAAGTGAGAGGATTCGTCGGTTCGGAAACCTTCGCCCTCGTTGAGGATCGTCGACCACAGCAAACTGATTGCCGAGTTCCATTTTTGCATCGACTGCGTCCGATCGGTGTCACTGTCGCTCTCCATCTCGACCGTGCCCGTTTCCTGGTTGATCTTCCCTTTGAGCATCTGGGCGACGATGAGGAAGCCGATGATGTCTTGAACTTCGGGAATGGAGATTTTCAGCTGTTTGGCAACAAAGGCAAGTGTGAATCGCGTGTAGGGTGCGATCAGTTTCAGGACGCCCTTCGTTCGCATGTTTCTGGTGACTTCGTCAATGTTTTCGGCAATGAACGGGTCCGACAGGACGTCCTTGTTCTTCTGCAGCACGGACTCGTACTTCTGAATATCATCGCGCTGATATGCGTCAACCAAGTCCGTCATTGCCGATACCCGAGGATCATTCTTGTAGGGCTTCGTTTCTTGGGAGTCGAAGGGGTTGATATCGGACTTCATGAGCATAGTCGTCAGGACTAAGTATTTCAGGACCTGGATCCGCTGTAATGAGCCAGCTTCATCGTAGTTTCTGAACGATTCGAAAAAGTCACTCTGCGCTTCCTTCCAGTTCTCTACACCCGAGGTCAGCAGAACATCGACAAGTATGAGTTCGAATAGTGACCTTCGCTCATGTGCATCTTGCCGCCACATTCACGGATAATCCCCATGATTTTAGGATGCGGCACCGCCGACCTGACCTTGAGCGCTTGCTGGTATAGAGCCTACGGCCATGGAATTCAGCATGAGCCCAGTCCCTCATGGTGGATATATAACATGCCTTCAGCCGTTTGTTATTCCTCGTGTCTGCATACATCTGAATCTCAAGAGCGTAGATTTCGAGCGAGTACGTTCCTTTGCTAGGGTCGTCTGATCCATCTTCCCTCTGACAAGCCTTGTGCAACTCCCGAACTTGTCTGCTCAGCTGTCCGTATTCTTTCCTATCCAGCCACAAGCGCGCCAGCTTGATGTTGGTCTTCAGCCATAACCGTTCGTTATTGGTGCTTTGAAAGGATTCGAGTGTCTGTGAATAAAAATTCTCCATGCAGTGATACGCCCGTTCGTCGTCGGACCCCTTCTCGATATAATCCAGCATGTTGTTTATAGATTTCTCGGAGTAGTTGCGCGTAACGGCGGATTTCACATAGGTCAAAAGCTCCCGGTAGTGCTCGATTGCCTGTGGGAAGCTGTCAGTTATAGACGCTATATCGGCAACCCCTCCGGACCTTGTCATATCGGCCAAGCTTGAATTCGAGCTTTATTGCTTGCTTCAACCCTTTAAAGCCCCTGAATCAAGAAACTTTAGCTACCATCCACCTTCTTCACCAGCGTTGAGTTATACCAATCCCCCTTCTGCTCTTCCAGCGCCGGAATTCCTAAGAACTCGTCTATAGCTTCTTCTGGGTTGTCGGCCTTCATCTGCTTGGCGTTGTAGTACTTGTTCTCAATGTTGACATCCCCGGTCTCCTCTTCATCGTCGTCCTCGTATTCAAAGTCATACCTAAACTGTGAGCATGAGTGATCCAAGTTGTAGAAGAAGTCCGGAGCTCGTACTGATCTGGATCCGAATCTTGCATGAAATCATCATCGTCTGACATAGTTGAAGCAAGCCAGAGATCTCTTCACGTTACGCAAGGCTTTGGAGGTCAAAAGGTATGATAGGTACTGAAGGTGACGAGGAAGTTCGCGTAGATGATGAGTTGTTGCTGTCACCTTCAAGTGGGTTATCGATTGAGCTCCAAAGGCGGTATAGCGCACAACCGCTAGCGTAGCAAGACGAGCCGTGCTGGTGGAACTTCCAGCCTGGAAAGCCTTCGTGCACGGCAAGTCAACGACCTATCAAGACTGCACTCACATCTGGTTATTGGTCGTAAGGTATTTGGTACTGGGACTTGGCTGAAGATTACGGAGGTTATTTTTCTCGACTAAAGCTAGGAACGGTTTTCTTTCCCATCTAACAAAGCCCTCAATAACTCGAAGGCCACTTCTGACAAGATGGGAGGAGATCTAAACTTGAAGAAATCATGGCACCCGGTGCTTATGAGCAATCAGCGGAGGGTATGGGAGGAAGAGAAGAAAGCGCTCGAGGAGCGCAAGCGCATCGAGCAGATGAAGAAGGAAAGGGAGGAGGAGAGACAAATACAGGAACTTCAGCAGATGCAAGAGGCTGCGGGTGATAAAAAGCGCTTGAACCGTGTCGAATGGATGTACTCCGGCCCAGCCAGCGGCCAGGCTGGGACTACGGAGGAGATGGAAGGGTATTTACTGGGGAAGAGACGCATCGATGGCTTGATCAAGGGTACTGAGCACAAGAAGCTGGAGAAGGCCGCGTCAGAGGACTCATTTATGGCTATACAACACGCGAACACTCTGAAAGATACAGCTTCAAAGATACGGGAGGACCCTATGCTGGCTATCAAGAGGCAGGAGCAAGCGGCTTATGAGGCGATGATGAACGACCCGGTAAAAAGAAGACAGCTACTGAAAGCCGCTGGCGGCGATGTGAAGGTGGAGAAGAAGCGAAAGCACAAAAGACACCATCATCGGGAGGAGGACCACGATCATGATCGTCACCACAAGCGGAGACGAGGGGAAGATAGGGACAATAGACATAGTTCAAGTCGGCAGCACAGAAGACGAAGGTCGGAGTCACCCGCTCATCCAAGGTCACGATCACGATCGCCTTACAGGCGCAGGGAGGAGGAGGCGGATTACCGGAACCGAAGCAGAGACTATGGAAGGAGACGATCCAACTCATCTTCGTACTCTCGGTCACCATCACCATATCGAAGGAGGTCGCCGTCACCATATATGAAGCGTGGTGATGACCATCGTTTAATGAAGAGTAAAAGTTGGAGTGCTCCGTCAAACGGGGCTCAAGCGTCGACTCACCATAACCATCAACCAGAAGCCGAAGACACAAGAGCGCGGAAGCTAGCAGCCATGCAGCAAGCTGCATCGGAGCTCGACCAAGATCGGGAAAAGAGAATTGCCGGAATCGAGGAGCGGGAAAGGGCAGATCGTGATGCAGATGAGGCGGCACGAGCTAAGTCAGCCAAGTATGGCGGCAAGGGCGATTTCGTGCATGGACTAAATCGTAAAGCTGGGGAACTCGATCTGGGCGAAAGAGTTCGCAGGGGCAGGGGCGGGGGCGGGATGGAGCGGGAACGGGACGAGTACTAGGCCTTGGCGCTTCGTAGACCATGAGCGATGCTCGAGTCAGTTTGTATTTTGCGTGCACAATATTAGCTAACAGAAGCTTTTTGTCTCTTGTCATTGTAGGGCACTCGAATACATCACCCAGTATCTTAATCAAAGACGTCAGTAAAGTACGTCTAATGGTTCAGTATTGTGCGAAGCTACTCTGCTGATCCTCCCGCGTCTCTCGAGGCGCAGTGGAGGCGGTCCTACGCATGACGCTATGTACCGTAGATGTACCCCAACCTTTCACGACCGCCAAGGTCCTCGGCCACTATTATCGCGGTCTGCGCAGCGACCACCACCAAGTTCTTGCTCCCGACCACCTCTTCAAGCCAATCTAGCCATACCTCGGAAGTTCCCTCCCTAGCAGATAGAAGCATACGCCGCGACGAGCTTGGTCCTTCATCATGCCTTTGTGCGGCGGGAGTAAGACGGTGCAGCGGAAGCTGGTGCTCTTGTGCGTACAGTTCTAGTCTTTGCGTCGAGACTGTCGGAGTACGCTGACAAGCTGTAAGAGGTGATGGTGCTTGCGGAAAGACGTCATTGCTCAACGTATTCACTAGAGGGTGAGTCCCCCTTGAACCTCCTAGTCTCGAGCGCATGCTGCAGAATGCTAATGCGCTGGCGCATCGCAGTTACTTTCCCACTGTATAGTATGTCTTTATCATTTTAAAGCTGTCGGAATATCCATTGACAGCGCCATTCACTTCCGCAGCGAGCCTACGGTGTTTGGTGAGTGAATATGACCAGACCGCGATACTGGGCTATGCTGATACCGAGCGCAGAGAATTATGTACACGGTATACACCACAGAGGCAGGGCACTTGCTCCGACGTAACCAGAAACTGAGATGCAGCCAGATATATTCGTCGACGACGTCCACATCGAGCTGAGTCTCTGGGACACGGCCGGCCAGGAAGAATTCGACCGACTACGCTCGCTCTCCTACGACGACACGCACGCCATCATGCTCTGCTTCAGCGTACGCCCGATCAAACCTCTCCTCCTCTTCCACCTCATAGAGAACAGACACAACTAACTCAACCCCCGCACCCACCAGGTCGACTCCAAAGACTCCCTCGAAAACGTCGAATCGAAATGGGTCGGCGAGATCGCGGAGAACTGCCAAGGCGTCAAGCTCGTCCTCGTCGCGCTGAAATGCGACCTGCGGGAAAACATCGCCGAGGACGAGGACGAAATGGGCGAGAACGGGACGGAGCGGAGGGAGAAGGAGATGATCGATTATAAGCAGGGGCTGGAGGTCGCGAGGAGGATACAGGCGTTGAGATACCTCGGTATGCAACCTCTTTCTCGCCGCACGGACGGTGTTAGTTGGGTGAAGGGGATGCAATGATTGGGCTGATGAGGAACAGAGTGCTCCGCGATGAAAAATCGAGGTGTCAACGAAGCGTTTGCGGAGGCCGCTCGGGTTGCGCTCTCGGTCAAGGGGCCGAGCGGGTCGAAGAGCGACAGTAAATGCGCCGTTATGTAGACGCCATCTTTGACGATTCCCCGCTCCTTCTTCCTGATATGTATCCCACCATCTGTGTTTATCATATCTTCCATTTGCCGAGTGTGGGTTCTCAGTCGCATTTTCAGCGGTTCCCAGGTCCCTATTTTTTACGTTAATGGTATCGTTTCTGGTCATCTTGTGTTTGTTCCTACTGGCATCCTTTTGAGGTTGAGATCTGAGGTGACAGCTAGCTTTACATCTATACCACGGTTGCGGGTTGCGTTTTGTACATATGCGGATCAATCAATGGGATATTCTTGGCTCACTCTGGCTCTGCTTTCGTTTCTGCTCGCTCTCAGTTCGGCCTATTCCCGCGCCGCAACCTGAAGTTGGCACGGCCGGTCACATTTCGGGAACCTGGAGGTTTGATAAGTACAGTAGGATTCAAATCTCGCGGATATTAAGCCAGTCATATCTTACTCCTTGCAGGTCCCGTCTTCGTCTCAACCCTCATATCCCGCACACGTATCCCTTTGCAGCCATCCCGAACACATACGACCACAGACTAAGGAACACTGGGCATCCCGTCCGCTCTGCCATACATAAGCCTTAGATCGGCGGATTAGTAGTTGGGTCGGTGACGACCAGCGAATACCCGCTGTTGTATGTTTTTGTCTTTTTGATCTCTCGAGGTAGGGCAGGGTCAAGGGCAGGGAGAGAGGCATGATGGCGCGGGAGAGGGGCGAGGTGTGGGATGGATGTTATGGACGGAATGAACGAACGACTGCACGTTCAGATTCAGGTACATGTCTCCTATAACGTACAGAGTCATGTACCAACACTCGAAGACGTTCAGCTTCAATCTTGCAAAGAGCACCAAACACCAATGCTGAGACATGATACTCCGTCCTAACGAGACACTCAAACTGCATCTTCCCACAAATCACCACCCTTCCTGCGCGTGGACCTTTCACTCCTCCTTCCCCATCACGATATCCAACGCCTTCCGACTAACCGCCACCCCGTGCTCCAGCGCGCTCAACTTCGCCATCACCGCCATCAGGCTCGGATCCTGGCTCTCGACCCGCACCTTCTCCCGCACCTTGACCTCCTGGCCCCTGTACCGAAACACCATATCCGCCTCGTCGTGATCCGGGCGTTTGGGCGCTAAGCCGAGACGTTCGCGGAAATTGAAGCCGGTGAAGGAGTCGGGTGCGGTGGTTGATGAGGAGGAGGGGTCGAGGGGCTGCAGGGTGCGGATGCAGAGGACTAGGGCGGCATCGGCGATGATGAGGTTGAATGAGAGGGTTGGTGGAAGGGGTGGGTCGAAGAGCTGCAGGCGAGTTAAGAACATTTCGTGCTGATGGTCTCATGATATTTTCAGGTAGAGCGATAGATACCTTTTCGTCAACGGGACTCTCGTGCCATCGACCCTGGATCTCGTCGCTGCCTTTCAGAGCTTGTCGTGCTTCTTGGATGTTGTCGAATAGTAGTCGTAGTTGGCCGGAGATGAAGTTCGCGTCGTGGGCGTCGCCCGTCCAGGTGCTGACGTCGACGACGTCGAGGGATTGGTTGATCAGGTTGCGGACAGAGACGAGTTGGTCTAAGACGAGAGAGGGTGCGGTCGGTGCGGTGGAGAGGTGGAGCGGGTAGGAGGCTGCGCCGCGGGGTGGGGGAAGTGTTGGCAGGCGGAGGTGAATGTCCTAGGAGGAAGTAAGGTTAACGCGCTGGTGGAAGACTGGCCATCATCACAGAGTGGAAAGAAGCGTGCAGGGCACGACATTCTGGGATATCCTTTGCTACATCGACAGCAGGATGATTAGAGTACATACTCCCTTGACAACCCTCGTGCCTATTCTCGTTACGAAGCCTTTCACGCTTTCAGACCTGAGTGAGGATAGGACAAGGGTTGAGCCCGGTTCTTGTGGCGCCAGCAGGGCAATGCATTCTTCTAATCCGTCCCTCAAGGAAGCTAGAGTCTCTTGGAGGGAGCTGAGTAGCCATTCGAGCTCTCTGGCCTAGTACGCTTCAGACAAATTGTTGCTGGTTTGTGGAAGCAGAGAATGTGAAGTAGTACCAATGACGCTTCTTCCTCTTTCAGTAGCTGATCTGGCGGCAGCGGTGGGTATACTTCTGTAGACATCTCTCGATCATCAACAATCGACGCTGAGAAGTCGGTATAGGAGCCCTCGTAGATGCCCTAAGCTGATGGCTGTGAGAATGACGAAGAAGAAGCATGTGATCATGCACAACGGCGTTGACATCTAACTTACCTGTCATTGGTTGAAGCTCAGCAAGCTTGACCCAACCACGCCTAAAGATTACCTATGACGCACACGTTCGTTAAGCGAAATTGACTGCCACCATACCAGAAATGGCTTAGGTAGCATCTTCTGCTTCCAAGCTAACGGAGTCAGGAGACATTACGTCGTTCCGCCGGCCCCAAGCCCCAAGCTATCATTCAGCTCTTCCGTTCTTCTTCCCTGTCCTGTTAATCCTTCCTATCAGCCATCCACCTTGCAAGCAGTGTTTCATCTTCTTCACCGAGCAGGTACGTGATTGCTCACCGAGCATTGAGATTTCTCATCCACGTCCATGGCAATGATGCGCCTCTAACATACGCAGTGTCCTAATTGCGACCGTTGTCTCCCGGAAAGCAGAAAGCAGCGCATAGCCGAACCCGCACATCCTAGTGAACATCTTCTTTTACAATGGCAACGGCCAGTACGTTCACACTGAGCTTCTTTCCAGTACCAGTCTCAATCATACTTACAGCGTTACAGGGCCTCTCTTCGCTTTTCTTTCCCTTATTCTTACAGCGGGCGCTATCCTACTTGCACTCCTGGTCCTCCTCGCCGGCACTGTCGACCACATTCCGTTGAATCAGATATTCTTCCTTCAGGCCGATACCTCTAAGATCCCCGGCGCTCCAGCAATCTCGCGATGGACATACTGGAATACGTGCAGCGTTGATCCAAATTCCTACAATGTCTGCCCGTCCGTACACCCAGCATATCCCCTTGACCCTCCAAGTGGTCGCAACTTCGGCACGACTAAAGGCGTTCCTGATGCCTTCGTTGGGTGAGTGTTTACAGAGATCGTCTATTGCGTCTACTAACACCTTCCCAGCACGCGCACTTACTTCTACCTAACGCGCTTCATGTTCGCCTTTGCGCTCATCGCTCTTTTCTTCGCCGCCTGTTCGCTCTTCACCGGCATGCTTGCACTCTGCAGCCGCATCGGAGCCTACCTCTCTGGCCTCTTGAACATGATTGCGCTCTTCTTCCAGACCCTCACGGCAGCATTAATGACGTAAGCTCCTAAAGCTCCCACAACAGCTCTTCGATACATTACTAAGAGCACCTGCAGCTCCGCATACGTGATGGGCCGAAACAACTTCCAAGCCAACAATCAAGCCGCCAACGTCGGCGTCAAAGCCTTTGCCTTCATGTGGACTGCCGTGGCGTGCCTGTTCCTGTCCACGGTGCTCTTCTGCATAGGCGGCGCTGCTTCACGGGACAAGAATTACTCGAAGAGGAGCAGCGGTGGCATGTTCGGCCGCAAGAAGAGCACCCGCTCGAGAGGCAGCTTCATTGACAGCGAAAGCCAACGACGAGTTGTCAAGGACGAGTACTCATAGGCGAGGTCTCGCATCGGATTGGAACGGTATAGTGACGGTGACGGCTACGACGGATGTGAATGTAAGGTGTACGTGGAGGATTCTGGAGAGAAGAAAGAGGAGAGAACTGAACTGCGTGGCGGGTCGATCCACAAGATACCTAGGATCACGTTGGTGTGAAACTGCATTTACAAGCGTCCCACGGGAGCTGTTGCACTCGGCGTTATACTTTACAGATTATCAGTATGTGTATGTGTAGAATAGGCAGGGAGGGTCACATTGGTGAAGATAGCGGGGGCAGGGTAATAATGTTTAGTGGAATCAATCCAGAACTATATCTAATCAATCCCGTGACCCGTCTCAAGTGCTCATAGATATCTTGCTTTTGCTGACGCTGGAAGCCTTGCCCTGATACAGAAATCGTCCCTCACCTGTTCCCATCTTATACAAAAGCCCTTTCTCGCGGTGGCGATTCCAGGAGTCGAGCTGTTCCCAATCGTGCCTTTCCGTCTAGGACGCACCTCACTCATTCACTGGCTTCCACTCTGGCTCTCTACCACGGCGTCTGTCATGGCGATGAAACTTGCGGCGGTCCAGGAATTCCTGCAATGACTGTTTCTTGTTCCATTCGCAACCCTTTCGCTTCCCTATCTACAGCACTGCCCATAACTCGTTGCCGTCGTTATAGGTCGACTAATTGACAGCCTTGGCTTTGCGACCCTAGTTGTAGCGTATACCAAGAATTTGGTTCCGCAGCTCAACCTCAAGCGGAAGACGCTTCTTAGTTTGGAGCCGAGGGTGAAGGGTTTCGTGCCGTGGTGCATGTTGATCGAAGAAGCCGAACGGGCCCAACTCGTCCTCAGGGATGCCAAAGTCAAATTTCACCTTCGAGGATTCCGCCGTCGGTTGAGTCGAGTAAGGCTCTGACGATTGCGTAGGCAAGTAGTTCCAAGATTGATCAGGCTGTGGACTGCGTTTCTTCCTCATGGAAGTGGGGTCCGGCATCGATTGAAACGACCGCACCACCGTCTGAGGCGTCTCCAAGCTCCAGCTGGGTAGATCTTCCAAGGTTCTTCGGTCTTCCGTCACTTTGCCGACGTCGACGACTGAGATCTCCCTTGTGTCAATAGGCTCAACGTAGAATTCAACAGCACATTTCTTGTCCTTACTATGCCGTAACTGGTTCTGGAGCGACTTTTTACTGGCGCGAATGAACCCTTCATACCCTTCGGTATCGTTCATTTTGACCAGATATGTCTGTGTTATTGTTTCGGTTTGGAGCTTGATTCTGAGTACCTGGATGTTGACGGTTCGAGAGTTGTACTCAATACAGCGAAATAGCTCCGCCAATGACCTCAGGATAGTGTTATTCGCTAACTTCGTCCATCTTGGTTCGGGCTTTCGAGTTTGTAGAACGGAGATCGAATACGAAAAAGGGGTTCTCGGATTGGCCGTGTTGAAAGGATGCTCTTCGGTGGCAGACTCTGTGTTGTGGAGATTTAGGGAGGCTGTGTATGTGGGCACTGAAGTTTGCGCTTGAGAGGTGACACGCGTAAAGGTGCATTTTTGCTTCCTCTTCTGGCAGTTGTTGCAGGCCCCAACTTCCGAAGCTTCAAGACCGGAGCAACGCATCTTAAACCGTCAGTTTTCAGGACAAGGCAGAAACAGGGCATGACATGGGAATTTACATGGCGCCTCCTGCATTGCCAACAATTGATTCCAGGCTTCTTTAATTTAGCTACCTCTTTGGGAATTATGACTCGCCACGATTCTGTGCGTTCGGAATCTTGAGGATGTTCTGAACCCATGGAGCGAGGCGGAAGAAGCAAGGAAAAGTCTTGCGGATGTTCTGGCTGTAACTCGACCATGTCTGTCCTCAGGAGTGATGACGGATGACTTCTCAACTCCGATGGCTCCTGTGGACTGCAAGGAGTTTGCTGTTCTGTACCTAGTCCGACTCCTGCTCGTTGGTCAGACTCGATAGGATCAACTCTGCCGGAATGGGAAGCCAATGCCGACTGGTGACTGATGCCTTCGGTTCCATCCGCTAGGCATGCATCATAGGCGTCTTTCTCTGAGAAATCGGCTTCTAATTCAGTATCGAAATCCATTTCGGGCGGAAGCACAGTCAAGGCGATATCTTCCATGTGCTTTCCCACGTGTGTTGCGAAAGTCTTCCACGTAGCTCCGATGGGAATATGACACATTGGACATTCCGTGCCCTTTGGCAGCCCAGGAACGTCCTTCTCCCTTGATGCAGCTGCGATTGGAAAGTGCGCTGCGCTGAAAAAGATATTGTGGCTGGATTCGACATGCTTCCGCCAAAGCTCAACTTCGTTGAAAGTGTCCGGGCACTCCATACAATGCCAGATCTTCTTCACCCGATGTTCGCTGAGCTCATGGTCCGCCCATAACCTGCGGGTAGGAAATGTTTTAAATTGGTCCTGGCAAGTCGGAAAGGTGCAGATGTATGGTTGAAGATCTGAGAGAACATGACGTCTGCAACGTGTCAGCTCTAATAGTTGTTTCGCGGTGAGATGTTACTTGCTTCCAGGCAGTACTTCGCGTTATATTCTCCAGCATCTTGCCACAGATTTTGCATTGAGAAGGCTTTCCTGCAGCAACTTCAGGAGGTGTAGAACGAACACTCCTTGTTTCTTCCGGATAGTCCGCGTTGCTCGAGTCAAGTGAATCATCTGAAGCTGCTGAAGAGGCATAAGTTGATTGAGGTGGAAGGGAAGTTCCCAAGGTAGAGTCATGAAGTATTGAGTAACGTCTATGGACTGTGGAACCAGCTTCTGGGACGCTTGGATCTTCATTTTGGGGAGCTGTAGTATGGCTCGAGACATCCTCCTTATGTGATCGCACATACATGCGTCTCCGCCAGGTAGCTTCGCCCAATCGCTCTATCAGCTTAATGTCAGCTCCAGGAAATTTGTCATGGATGCTCCGCACGTATTTCGAAGCGTGTTCAGAAACCAGAAAGGGGACCGTTGGGGGTAGACCCTCCTCCGGACGCTCAGATAATAAACGGCTAAGGGTTCGTTCCATTGAAGGAATTAATTCCATAAGACAGGTTGTGTAAAAGCTAATATCCTCAACAATATCAGACGTTGAGTAGTCGGAGGCATCGCAGTCGGAGTCTTGATCGCTGTCATTGTCTCTCTCGTGGATACTATCAACGATTATGGATTCGGCTTTCTCGATCATTCTGTTCAGGTAGCTGGCCTGCTCCGGAATCTTCCCTCCTTGCTGTGATCTACAAACCCTCGTAAGAACCTCTGCGCAACAATTGTCAGGTAGCTGAAGCGGCACCGTCATATGCTTCCTTATGACTTACTAACTGTAAGCACTTTCCCAATGCCAGCGATGAAGCCAAGAACTGTGGTCTTCAAGTCACTAGACCGTCCTAGAATACGGTCAAGCATCCTGCCGCCAAAACCGTCTCCCCATAAGAACAACCTGCCCAGCTGTTCTTTGAGATGTTGTTGCTCCTCTATCGAAAGAGAAGAACATATACGGGATTCTTTGTATAGCTCCTTGAAGAGGTCCAAACAGTTCTCGTAGAGACAGCTAGCGAAGCCTTCTTCACCTTCCTCATATTGGTCTGCGCACCCTGTGTGTTCTCTTCGATCCATTCTTGAATATGGGCTTCGGTGTTTAGAACGTCCGCCATTGCAACGTTGCGTGTCGTAAGCACACTATGAAAAATCCATCACCTCAGTTGACTGCAGGTTTCAATGGATTCTGGTCCAGGAAAGATAGCCATGTACATGTAAGTGGAATTAGAGGCGCTCCGCAGCACAACCCTGCCGCCGCGCAGCGAGGCTGAGACACTACATATGCGATTGGTACACAGCTCAGTCTCTCACTCTCAGATAGTGCCACAAGAAACTATCAAGTGGCATTAGTAGTGCGTGTGTCCCATATTCGTAGTGGATTCAATCAAATTCTGGCTCTTTACAACATATGCCATGTCCGGAACTGAAGCAGTTGCAGGCTTGGTGCTTGGCGTCCTCCCCTTATTAGTTGCTGCAGCAGAGCACTACAAAGACATCTTTCGACCGTTTATACGGTATCGCAAATACACCCAAGAGCTCCAGAAATTCCAGAAAGTGCTCGAGGCCCAGAAGACCATCTTCCGTAATGAGTGCCAACATTTACTGACAAGCATAACCGATTGGGAGGTGGCGAATCAGATGCTCCAGGACCGATGTCATCCCTTGTGGACAGACACCGAGATGGACCATAAGTTTGCGCGCCAGCTTGGCAGCTCCGGCAATGCATGTGCGGCGCTGATAGCATTGATTGAAGAGAGACTCAAAGACATTGACAGGGAGAGCGAGGGATTCACTAGTGTCATTTCAAACTCTCAAAAAGTGAGCTAGAACAAAGCCCAGTCGTCCTCCTCCTGCACTGATATCTCCCCAAAGACAGACTTCTAATGGAGTCCTAGCCAGACTCCTTCTCTGCTAAAGAATGGCGTCGCTGCCTGGGAAAAAAGCTGAAGTTCAGCTTCTCCAAGTCTAGTCTCGATGAATGCGTGGCTCAGTTACGAGATCACAATCGGGATTTCGTGACGCTGTGCAGCCAGCTTGTACGAATCAAAGATGGCAATAAACTCACAGTGAAGGGGCCTGGGAGATCCGCTGATGCAGACCGGGAACTCACGAATTTTCGAGCTATACAGAGGGCCTCGGAACAGGTCTACAATGCGTTGGGACAGGCCTGCACAGTTCATACTAGACACTCGGCACAGCTTTGCTTGGAAGCAAAACGCGTTCCTTCGAGCCGGACCCAGATCCGCTTTGACATGGCCTTCAATCATTTGGCTTTAAGCGGTTCTGCGATGTCGGTCGACCCTATTTGGTTGGCAATTGAGTCCATCAGCAGTGATTCACTAGCTGGTGGTTATTCTACCACAACTCCCAATACGCCTCGGAGGCCCTCAGACGAAATCTTATCTGAGCTCACCAAGACCCTCAAACGGCAGGAAGAAGTACCGTCACCCGTCAACACTAAGAAGCTGAAGGTCACCGGGAGTGTATTGTTAACAACCTGGAGGCCGTCAAGAGACTCCGTTGTGGCGTTTGAGCAGGGGCCGCGCCCAGAGTCTATGTTTACCCCGGACCGTCCACTTCCAGACTTGTGTACCCGGCGTAACTTTTGCGTGCAAGTTCGCAAATGCTCGGACCAATTTCGTAAGGATAGGGACGTATGCATAGGGGTTCTTGAAAGGACCAGCAACTGTCACCATGTGGTGTACCTGGCGGGCCCCAGCACCACCGATTGCGTCAAGAAACCTGTATCCCTGGAGCACCTCATCTCCCTAACGAGTAGGCCGGATCAAATAGGATCGCTACCGCAGTACGAGAAACTTCGCCTCGCCAAATTGCTGTCAGTCGGCGTCCTGCAGTTCCACGAAACACCGTGGCTCTCCTCAGGAGGTTGGCGAAGTCAAGATGTAGTCTTTTTCACTCCTGGTGGCGTTGGACCCCTCCAGAAATCAGCCCTAACCACGCCTTACTTGAACGTGCCAGTCACCTCAGCGCAGAACAGGCAATCAACTAGCTCAGGCAAGGGTTGCTTGGCACGAAACGCACTACTTTACAGTCTCGGTGTTATCCTCCTGGAATTGGCATATGAGAGCCCCCTGCACAGTTTGCAGGAGCCTTGCGATCTGCAAGACAGCGGAGGAAGTCGATATACCGAGTTCTTCGCGGCCAGACGACTTAGCAAAACGCTCGGATCGGTTTTAGGCTCAACATACGGCCAGATTGTTCGGAAGTGCTTGAACTGTGACTTCGGCTGTGGAGACGATCTCAGCGAACCGGCGTTGCAAATAGAGTTCTATCGGGATGTTGTCTGTGAGCTGCAACGGCTCGAGGAGGGGTTCAGCAAGTTGCAACTTGGACCTTGAGGGCCTTCACCTGTTTCTAGCAGACAATGCCATCTCCGGTGTTTCTGGTCACAAGCAATTGTTATACGAGCATTGTCGGGAGTAAAAGCATCGGTATGCATCACCCACTTAGCCCGGTTACAACCTCCGTCACCTTCTTCAACAGTATTAACTCACGCCCAATCTTCAGACGCCTAAAACGATGCTGCATTGCCACCGGAACATGCACAGTCTCACACGGTCAGGCAGTTGCATGCAGTTATCTGAGATCTTTCATGAACCCCGAGGCAGCCACCAATCCAACCTCCACCTCCACCACTCTTACAAACAGAACGCGAATCGCTTCAATGAGCAACCATACCTCACCTAGCCAGCACCTTTGCCATCACGTGGATCAACTGTCATGTGATTCGCCACATCACGAACAACAAGATTGCCAACACTTCGATGCTCTCGACTCGACCACAAGTCGGATCAATGGCTTACTCGGCCGAATCGAAGATCGACTTACACATGTTGCGGGAGATATACCACTTTGGGGAACAGAGATAACATTTACAGAGCGGTCATAGGGAGGGGAGCTGAAGGCAGTAAGACCAACGCAAAGATTTGCGGTTCCTGACGTACCCCGGGGCGATGGGAGGTGGAGTCTCTCGTTGCACGACGTCCGGGAAAATACGGACAGCGTGTGGGTGGAGGATATTCAAGGCGTACGAGGCATACCTTAGGAAGCAGGCGACGGGGTTCTGATGCGTTTAATTACTATACTTGCAGCGCTCACCAGAGCCGACGGGAAGTGAGTATTTCACATATACGGATTCGACAAGAAAGACTGTCGCTAGATTCGTAAGCATTGAAACGCTCATTACTTAAATCAGACCTGATCCCATCCAAAACACCCGCTCCTCTCTATATGCACAGTTACCCGCGTTCGAGGACCTCAAGAACATCCACACAGAAACCTCGGTCTCAAGCACGTTAAAGCTGCAACACTACCAAGCCCAATCCTTCCTCATACAACCCCTTCCGCAACTCTGTTCCGTTCCGAGTCTCCCAACCTCAAGCGGGAGAACGCTTCGGGGTTTGGAAGACGAGGATTCAAGCGTTTCTTCCGACTTTCCAAAAAATGATCTAAGTCAAACTCCCCCTCAGGGCCCGGTTCCAAACTTCAGTAAGTCCGCCATCCGTTCGGTCGAGTAAGTCTCCGGCGATTAACCGGGTCAGAAGTACCCGAGTGTCTGTCTGTGAATTCAACGGTAAGTACTAAGGGATTCACTGCCCTACTATGCCGTAGGTATTCTCACCATTCCTCAATGTCTTTGATCTCCGTTCAATATTCTCCATGGCGGTCAGGTAGCAGGACCAGTGATACTGAGTTAGAGTCAAGGGTCGGAAAGCACAAGTGGGTCAGGGTTAAAGAAACGTCTATCAGTACTCACCTCCACACACGCGCGCGCATATCTTCACCCGCTGTTGCGAAGAATTGGCCAGAATTGCTAACTGCAACATGGTTTACTAGAGCCAGTCAAGGGAGTCAGTCAAGCCGATGCTCTTTACCTGATGTTAGGTGCGAAACACTGTACATGGTATAAATCAAGCAGAACGATCTAGGCATTAAGAAACCAGGAAAGTTACCGGACGCTTTGTGACCTTTCAGGCGAAGGAGGGCTGTCTCATTTTTCCAATCCCAGAGTTGTACTCCACCGCTGACTGAACCGCTCAAGAGCCATGTCGTATGAGGTATTGGAGCTGCACAAAAGACAAAGTCCTATGATGCATTAGGTTAATCTAGTCCAGACTAGCAGATGGGAAGGATGATTTTAGTATACCCTGTGGCCTTTCAGGGTTTTTACTGTCATGTTATCATCGTCGTGCGTTAGCCGAAAACCTTCCCATATCTTGACTGTCTCATCGAGGCTTGCAGAAAACAGGGCTGTGCCGTACATATTAAACGCGACGTGATAAACGGAAGCTGTATGACCATCCAGCAGCGTCTTGTCCATACATATACCGTTTCGACCATCAGGAAGATGGGCAACCAATTCTCCAGTCTGTGCACTCCAAATTCGAATAGATTTGTCAAAAGAGGCGCCAGCGAGGAGTAAACCGTCACTAGAGAAGGTAACTGATGTGTAACCGGCTTTATTGGGGAGCCGCAGTTCTTCTCGCCCGCTATCTGTATACCAGGTGCGTATAGTGCAGTCTCCACTTGCGCTCACTAGGTATTTCCCACTTGGAGCATAATCTAAGTCGTAGATATCCTGCTCGTGGCCTTCGAAATTCATTGCCACGGACCGCGTTTCAAGGTCCCATAACTGATCAAAAAATCAACTTGTTTCCTTTTGCCGTCGGAAATACTATACTTACTCTTAGGAGCTTGTCTTCCCCACCCGTTGCCAGGAATTTTCCACAAGGGCTAAAGCGAAGACCTCGGACATACATGGCGTCTTCTTCATTGGACCAATTGTGCCTTAGAGTGGCTTCAGCCAATCCAGTTAACGCCTGGAAAATGTTTGCTTCCCGGTTGCATCCAAATGCGACGAACTTGTCGTCGGGACTAAAGCAGATCGAGCAAACGACACTTTGTGACGAGAAACTGCAGACGTTGTCGAGACTGAGGTTTCGCGGGACGGCTGGGTTGTAGACAACGCCCCAATCGTGATGCAGGTCCTTGAAGTGTAGGGGGAGGTCCTCGAGGTTCAGATCAGCTAAATAATTACCAACATCGCCTATCAAGGCCTCTGCTCTTCTGGACTGTTTGTTTTGGCTATCAGAGATCGACGATTCAAGCTGAAGAAGAGAGCTATCCTGGTGCGGACTGGGGAGTCTTCCGGGCAGAAAATCCGGTATTGAAGAGGCATCTCCTTTGTTGTGGTATTGGCGTGCATGCTGGTTCATAGCAGCTCGGGTTTTGAACGTTAGACCGAAAAACCCGCAGCCTACTAGGGTGCATCGAAATTGTGGGATGTGGCTATCCTCATGCTTTTGGCGCAGCTCCGAAGAACCAAAGCCTTGTGTAGCACGAGGGCAACTCCGGTAGCGGCAAAGGAATGCTCCAGAACCATGATGTGCTTGAAAGTGACACAAGGGTGAATCGGTAGGATCTTCGGTTTTCATTAAGTCCTCGACGGTAATTTGATATTCCATACGCATACTTGAAAGTAAGGTAGGATCGTAGTGATTGTCTGAGCTAGCTGCACAAGGCCTTAGTATCAAGCAGGATACACAGGATACCTTGGGATGCATACAATCCGTCTTTGTAAGCAAGCCACCGCCCACAGAAGCATTTCTTCTATGGATGAATGATTTGTTGAGGAGAGTTCGCACTGCCATCGAGACACCTAACGTATTCAAGAATTCCTGTAGCTGGGTATTAGCAAGCTTGCTGTCATCTTGAATGCCATGGCCCTTCAAAGACGCTAGCTCGTTGTGGCGATCAGTGAATGTTTCAAGACTTTGTCGCAAAGGCGACATTCCGCTTCTAGTGGTATACGAGCCCACAGGAAGGTCTGCTAAGGCTAGTAGATGGTCAAGCCAGTGGTCGTTAGCATACAGATGCAGCTCGTGTGAAAGTTGAAGAACCTTTGACCGTATGTCGTGCGAAGCAATCCGCGGATCGACAAGGTCAAGACTAGATTTCAGATAGAGGATACAGGACAGTGACACCACAATGTGGGCTTGTGGCTGTTGTAGGATTTCAGGGGTAACCAAATTTCGGATATACCTAAGCAAAACAGACATGATCAGTAAGGAGAGCAACAAAGATCGGCCGGAAGTAGGACTTAGCACTAACTCCAGAGCGGTGAAATGAATGAAGCTAACGACCCCACTAGGGCCATCCTCGACATCGAGAATTGGATGACACAGGCTTATAACGTCCCCTCGTGCTCTGGTTGCCTCTGTGATATGCGAGACTCGATCGTCTAGAACGATGCCACTCTCAAGTTCGTATCTTTTCAATGGCCGCTGCGCAACAGAGGTCCACTGCAAGATTCTGATGGCAGTGCGTTGGTTTGGGGACTTCGCATCTCCGCATATGCGCGATATGATCTTCTCATAACTTGATTGTAGTTAGTTGAGCTCGGATGCTTGGCCGGTAAAGAGTTGCGCACATGGCTTCGAGATCTTCTGGAAGCGTGTTCATCGCATCTTGTACGTGGGACTCAAAATGTAAGTCTTTTAGAGTGAACACGATCAACTTGACCCAGAGGAACATCCCTTGGACGTGTTAGCATACACCGGTGAGGAGGTTAGGGCTCCAGCCTACCATTGGCCTTTCTCAAGATTCGGGACTCCAGCTCATCGATCATGTCAGATCTGAATTGCTCGCGGAGAGGAGTAAGCTGGCCATGTATAAACGCAGCGATTGTAGCTTGCACATTGTCGACGTTGTCGTCTAGCCGGAGGGTTGGTTTGGCTTGTAAAAGCTTGGATATGGTAGTTAGCTTTCTGCTTGAGATCAAGAGCTTGCAAGCTCCGGGCTTAGGTGCTTTAATTCTCAGCAGATCGTCAATGACTTCTTCTTGGTCCTTTTGCGGCCATTCATCCAGGCCATCAACGACTATTCGCACCGATGGGAGCGTTGCAATCATCTTCTCGAACACCAACTGCAAGTTCCTTTTGGAGGGCCTCAGGCCATGATATGCAAATGTTTCGAGGATATACAGCGCCATATCATTGTTCGCGACAAGAAGTTGGGCTGTAAAGCTCCGTAGAATCTCGTTCGTCTGCCTCTGAGAAGACTGTTGATGTTGACAGAAATAAAAAATGACAGCAGTATCATTCATTTCTTGAATATGTTCTATGATTGTAGAACATATAACGCTTTTGCCTTGGCTCAAACTTAGTACAAGCGTGTTGACGGAAACGGAGAAGCACAGGATTCTAAGCAATATCCACGTCCGCAATGGTATCCAACCTCAACCTGAGAAATAACTTGGCAGATAGAAGCGTAACTCACCAGCTCCAGGCTTTCCGTTTAGCCAAACTACTGAGTTATCCTGGCCTCGGTCCAACCAGGACACGATCGTACGGTGCCTCAGAGCCCAGTGATCATCCGCGCCATAGCATGTTCTCGCTAGCTTTGCACATAAATCTTCCCGACCTTCCTGCTCTTCACTTGCGCCTAACCATGCAATTGCATCTCGTACCTGACCAGCAAGTCGTTCTCGTTCTGCTCTGTCTAAATCATCAGCACGTTCCGCTCGCCACTGCCTGATCTGCTCAAGCTGCTGAGACCTCCAGGCTTTTGCCTCAGCAATGCTTATTGCATTGGCCTCCTGGTCGATCAAGTCTCGATGCCTCCTGAGACTCTCAAGTATTGCTTGAAATCGCAAGTTAAATGTCTTCCATAGCGAATCAAAGACCATTTTCCAAGCTACACAAGCAGTTAGACTTCTTGCCATCTCAATTATCTCTAGATCACGTAAATATGACCCACCATGCCGTCGAAAGAACTTGTACGCCCGACGATGAAATTCCAGTATGTCCGCATAGAAAAGTCCCAACACCTGCTGAAATTCTGTATCATCTTTGAATGCAGCAGAGAGCCTATCAAAGCGAGGCATCGCCTCTCCGATCATGGCGTAAGCTTCAATCAGCCTCTCGAGAGCGGAAATGTGGCCTTGAGCAATCTATACTAACATCGAGCGGTCAGGAAGGCGACAATAAGACCGGGGGATCATAATTTCCGTTTCATATCCAAACACCAGACACATTCGCCGTGGCTTGGATACCAAACATGCAATGTTGAAGGCTTGAAGCAGTGCAGCTTCAATTCACCGTCTCGGTAACTCAGACCTTCTCACTATACATGATTGCCCAGACAGTAAAGAACGCACTGACCTGGAGTAGAAGCTTGATCGGTGCCTAGGTCCGGGGTCAACGTGATACACGAAAGCAAGGAAAGGACTTAGCTACCCATATAAACGCCAAATAAGGTGTCTGATTGCACAAAACCTCGATCACTTTCGAGTATTGCTCAAGTCCGGACAAGAATGATTGGATGCGGTAAAACCCCCGAAGAGATCTGCGCGACTCAAGCTTGCGCTCAATGTCTTTGGCAGCGGTCCAAACATCTTCCATGGTTGTGGATGCAAAAGAGCGCGCATCATCTTTGCTTACAGAATCTTTGAGCCGTTCGAATGCGACGCTGAATGACAGAGGTAGCGTAGCCCCCGGGGAGGCCATGGCGAGCCTTTCAGCGTGTAGCCGGGAACTGAGGCAAAGGACGGAAAAGCTCCTTAGTTGACGAGTCCACCCTCATTATCTCGGAAAGTCTTTTAGATCGCCGTGAGGACGCCCCGCGAGTGATTATCAGAGTGCAGGCTCTGGATAGGTCAGGGCAAGACAGTTATGGATACAATGGTGAATTGCCCGCTGGGAGGAACATGAGGAAAATGAAAGGAGCATGACAAGGGTTCGCGACGAACAGTCATGCAAGGCTGTGAGCAATCAGCCTCATCAAGTCTACCAGGCTCTCACGAGCGGGGGCTGTGTATAGTGCTGCATGCCCACGTAATTGCGGCTGAAATGTGGCCAATGAGATAGATCAGTGCACTTCAGTTTGCGTTTGGTCTTCAGGAAAGCAAATCCCTTTAAGTTCGAAGATTCTCGAGTGACGGGCGTGTAAAAGCATGAGTATCAGGGAAATATGGCTGGGTGGGGGCAGAACTGCAGGCCATCCAAACGAATCCGCTTAGACAATGTCGATAAAACCTGTGTTCGTTTGAGCAACTCTCAAGATGAAATACTATATGAAAGGCATTCTGGATATAGTCATGGCTTTCACAACCCCACCGAATCACAGTCGACGTCGACCCCAAGTGAAGCAGGAGGGTTGACTCCACTCACTCGGCATCATGGTACCCACCAACACTTGACCACCAAGACCCACGTCACACACTTCGTAACGAACGCTCAGCATACTGCTGAAGAAACCAGAGGCGCCGTGACTACTGGCAATCTACCTGTTTTGGATGGCACGTTTGGCGAATCTCGGCCCAGTGGCCACCATGGGCTCCGAGACACAGGTGTTGTGGATCAAGTATGCTTTGGCATGGTGCGTCTTTCCTGTTTACATCCCTTGTTTACCTATCATCGGATAAAGCTCATCAGGACTCATGTAGCTTGATAACATTCCTGTCCAAGTATTGCAATCCACCGGTCTGGACCTGACTGCTGCCTCCATCTCAGTCATTTTTACGACAGTCTCGAAGACTCTGCAGCTCCAGACCGCCGCAGGCTCTGTGCTTGGAAGCCTTGATCCACGCTATTCTAAGTTGCTCCAGGTTTTGCAAAAAGCACAAGAAATTGAGTTGCAGGCATACCTGATACCCACTCTCTCCCGAAACCCTAGTCACGGTCGATCCCAACAGCCAGACACACAGGCAGCGCGACAGCGGAATGAGTCAGTGACGTTATCGGTAATATTGTACGGGTCCATTGACGTATTCGAATCAATCGGCGAATTTCTGTCGCATTGCTCGGAATATCTTCAATCTCCTCTGCGCTGCAATCGTAACGTTCCTTACCGCAACCCACAGAGTCTTTCCGGAAGAGATGAAGAAACCCCCTTGACATTTCAGCTCGAAGCGGATCTCTCATCCTCCCAAATTGAGACGATAGCTCAAGGCAGCGATCCATCTGCTGCCCTGGAAACCAAATGCACTTTCCCGGAAATAGAAGCACCACCTGCTGTTCGAACTTGCCTTTATAGGTCAGCGTACAAGGGTCTTGAAGGACATGAGCCTCAACTGACTTTTCTAGTCATCAAAAGCAGGCCTTGTCGTTCATGTTAAAGAGGGAACAGGGCTGGGATCTCTATAGCGACCGAGACGATATCTGGAAGGCTGCTCCTAGTGAACCTAATGGGATTACTAGGTAAGTCTTGCTTGACCCTGGCTTGAGCATGTCGGAAATGGGACTCTCATCATTTCCAAGGTACTACAACACAGTGACGGGAGACGTCTCAGTTTACCGCCCTAGGGCATTCCGAGGAGGCATTCTCGCGGACTCTATGGGGCTAGGCAAATCGTTAACCGTGATTTCGTTGCTAGCGACGGACTGGTCAGAACACGTCCAAAAGTCGATAGGAGTTCCGCCAACGCTTCTGGTCGTACCACTCTCACTGCTTCGAACGTGGGAAGAAGAACTCGAAAGACATCTTTATCCACAAACCCTTCGCTGCTTGAGATATCACGGGCCGAAGCGCACTAATGATCTTGCCACAATGCTCTCGCACGACATCGTGCTTACAACGTATGATCTAGTGGCTTCACAATGGCGGACTCTCGAGAAGGGACCAAAACTTCTCTTTTCTACGACCTGGCGTCGCATTGTACTAGATGAAGGTAAGCAACATTCTCAGGCGACCAAGTGAGCAAGCCAAATTAACTTAAATTTACAGCCCATGAGATTCGTACTGGCACTATCGAAAAGGCTAAAGCGGTGTGTGCTCTTCGAGGAGACTTGCGATGGGCTGTATCCGGCACTCCCATACAAAACCGATGGGAAGATCTTGCCGGGCTGCTCGGTTTCCTCAAAGTGTACCCCGATGGTGACATAAGATCACTCAAGGCCATGCTGAGAACCAACGCAACAAACTTACAGGTGAGGCGTATGCTCGCCTTGCTATGCCTTCGACGATCCAAGAAGACGATAAAACTTCCTCGTCGGATTGATAAGATACATATAGTGAGGTTCGATGCCGACGAAGCTATTCAGTATAATATCTTGAATAAGTCCATCTCAGGCTATCTCCAACAAGAAAGTTTGCATGAACACGTTGGGACTTACTCCAACATATTATCCAAGATCAATTCACTCCGACAAATGTGTAACCTTGGTACATATTTTCAAAGGGAGTTACATACGCCTGTGGGGTCTGGGACCCGTGATGCTGGGGTGCAAGGCCTCTTTGATGGGATGTTATCGGCAGGGCTTGCTATGTGCTCTATTTGCAATCGAGACTTGTCGACGGGGGACGATGGTAATGAGTGGCCACTTGCGGACACTGACGCCTCTGAAGCATCTCAGCCCCGCTTAACGACATGCGGTGAACTCATCTGCGCCTCCTGCTTCACGCCTTCCAAGATCGCGACGCGCCCTAAGGATCGAAGATGCCAACATCAGCCCTCATGCGAATTCTTTGCCGTCACTCTCTTTAGCTCTTTCACCGCTCCAACATTCCACGCCGTATCTCGCCTACCGGTCAAGATGCGGGCGTTGCAGAAGGATCTTGTGGCTTTGCCGGAGACAGACAAGAGGTAAGTGATCTATCCTGTATGACAAGGTCGCTCTCAAACTTCTTCAAGTATCATCTTTTCGTTCTGGACTACAACTCTGAATCTCGTCGGGAGCGCACTCAACGAACTCCGACTTCCCTATACCCGCGTCGACGGGACCATGCCTGTTAAGCAGCGGCAGCAGGCTCTTACGTCTTTTATCGAAGACTCTCACGTTCGGGTACTTTTGATATCTCTCCGTTGTGGGTCAAATGGGTGGGCAGAGCTTGCAACTTTCGTGGTTCTAGTCGCCGCTAATACCTCTAGGCTAACATTAACGGCTGCAAACCACGTTTTCCTCATGGAGCCCCAGTGGAACCCCATGCTAGAGGATCAAGCCCTTGACCGCGTGTACAGAATCGGGCAGACAAAGGAGGTCACCACAGTTCGCTACATTGTCCAAGGGACCTTGGAGACGGTACGCTAGAATTGCTAGAATGGTTCCCCTTTTGAGGCAATTAGATCTGACATTGGCATAGAGCATCCGTCATCAGCAGTCAAAGAAGAGAAATCTGGCCGAGCAAGCATTTGCTCTCACCCAGCAACACAATAGCTGGATCGAGGTAAGTACGACCGTGGACCTAGCAACACGGGGCTTGTCTAACTTGTCTCACAGCGCATTCGGGCCATGCTCTCAAATGCACCAATATAGTTATATAAAGGGAGCACTTAGTAATACACCAAATTACTTTACCAGAAGCATATAAAAGATTCCGATGCTCGACCAAGCTAGTGTACTGTCCTGGAATAGGGCTTTTGCCGCTGTCATCTCTCTTCGGTTCGAGGAAGAACTTTAAAGTGTTTTCAGCACCTCCATTCCACCCTCATTCCACGCGTCTTGTCACCAACGATCGACGGAGGTTCTAAGCTTCGCAATGAACGCATCATGATCAGCGCGGCAAAGCGTCGCGTATCTGCAGGATTCCCGCAACCCCCCAGAGAGTCACCACTGAGCTGCTCCATGAAGATGCTACGGGGACTCAAATTACGATTGTTTTAGATTGAATTCTTGAAAGTGATATCTAAAGTGCTTAATATTAGAGTCTTAAGAATCACAGTCCAAGTACACCTAACGCTCCCCATTAACGCTAATCCCCTTCCCAGTCAACCCACCGCAAGCTCCTCCGCAACCCTCCCACGTCCCAAGTCCGGCACCACCCCCTCCAGCCCACTCTCCAAGCCCTCCAAGCCCCTAAACCCCTCTTCGACAACCCACTTCTGCCCGCCGGGCTTATGCAGCACCTCGCAACTCCACCCAACGACGAGAAGGCCAGGCGGTCGACTGCCTTCTTCTTCGACGGCAGCGCAGACGTGCTGGAGGGTCGAGCGGATGACGCGCTGGTCCGGGCAGGAAGCGCGCTCGATGACGGCGCAGGGCGTCTGTGGTGGCCATGGGAGTTTGGAATTGGATTTTTGAGCGTCGGAGTCGGGGTCGGAATTAGAGGCTGGGTTAGGGATAGGGTTAGTGAGGGAATCGACGAGCGGACCGAGCCGATGAAGCGCCATCAGGAGGACAACGGTCTGGCTAGGAATATAAGGCGGTAGGTCAGGGCTCGCGCCTTTACGACCGGTGCCCGTGCAGATGAGGACTTGGTCGGCGACAGCCCGATGCGTAGGTGGTATGCCCGCAAATAACGGGGCACTGAGCGCGGACGTGATACCCGGCAAGACGGTGGCGACATAGCCGTGCTGTCGGAAGAAATGGAATTCTTCGCCGCCGCGGCCATAGATGTAGGGATCGCCTTGCTTGAGGCGGACGACGACCTTACCTGCCTTGAGCCCCTCAAGACCCATGGTCAGGAGCTCTTCTTGCGCTTTTTCCGCGTTGCCGGGGAATTTGCGGGCGATGTAGACTTCGGTGCGGCGTGGGACGAGATCCAGCACGGGAGCGGGGACGAGTTTGTCGGCGAGGATGAGGTCGGCGGTTTGGATGGCGCGGTGGGTGGCAAGTGTTAGAAGGTCTGGGTTGCCCGGGCCGGAGCCGGCGAGGATGATCCGTCCTTTGCGTCGTCGTTTGTCAAGGGCAGCGGGATCTAGTGGTGCGGTGGAGCTCGGCGCGTTGCTGGTGGTGTACGATTGAAGGATGCTGTCGACGTCGGCGTCTGTGATGGTGGCCAAACGGCGTAGAGGCCAGTACTCGCAGATCTGTGACAACCATCGCATGCGTCTGTTGCGAGCTGTGTCTCTATCTTCGGGAGTGACTAGTTGATTGAAACTCGCTTTTTGCGCGGTGGTGTCGTCCTCCTCTGTTTCCAAACTGTTGTCTTCAAGGTCTGCTGCTCGGTGATCCTCCTCCCAGATGCGCTTTCGTATTGTTCCAAGTCTTTCGACGGCGCTGCCGAGATCCGGTGGGAGTGACGAGGCAATTTCTCGCCTGATGCGAGAAGCAAGCTTGCATCCTTTGCCGGAAGTGGTGATGCCAATCTGGAGAGGTCCATCCGAATGTATGGACAGAAGAGTGAACGTACAAAGGTTTGGTGCATCAGCGACATTGACTGGTATACGAAGCCTACGGCAAAGAGTCGATATATGCGTACCTATAGCAAATTCAGCAATAGAAACAGCTTTTAGGAAGTTGCCCTGCATACTCAAAGCATTCTTTCCTCCAAGCGTGACGAACACCGCATCCACTACACCGTCGACCGCATTTCTTCCCAGACTTTGCAAATCCTCGTCTCGGAAGCCCCTTTTCAGCCACTCCAGCGTCCCCTCTTCAAATCGCTTCATTAGGGCATAGTGTACCTCCGCGTCCTCAGCTGCCAAAACCTTGACCTGCGCGCCAACTTCTATACTTCTGGCACATCTCGCACTGGCCAACGGGTTCGACCCAATGACTAGATGCACATGACCGGTCGAATCGACAGCCGTGAGGAGCTGGCGAGACGGCACCTCTGTCGCCAATCCAGGGTGGACCATCTGGCTGTGTAACCAACTGCGAACAATCCGAAAGTTGAAGTATTCTAAAACGACCAGTCAGAAAAAAAATGACACTGAATAAAATCCGATCTCTCAGAGCCTAAAGTGCTTCGAGAAGTCGTGTATAATATCGAGAAATCAATATGAAGCTCGGAGGGTGGTTCGAGGAACTAAATGGGTATAAAACGTTTATATATCTCTTGCTTATACTGAAAGACAGAGGCCCCACGCACGAAGCAATGACACAAAAAAGAAGTAAATACGAGCTATTAAGACGATGGTAGTTAGTAATGGAAATGTTTTGCCGTTGACACGAAATTTGTTCTGATATCGAGATTTTGGTACCGATAACGCCATCCCGCACCGAAGCTTATCTTATCGTTATCTCGGCGACAACTGGGCCGACCCGCCGATAAACAGTCCTCCGAGGAGAATTCCGTAAGGCTGAGGAAATGTTCCTTTTCATCAACCTTGGGCTTCTCCTAGGGTACTTGTACCTAAGATAATATGCAAAGAGCACTCCGCGCGGTACAAGACGAGTCAAGATGAGCAGATATTGATCGAGTCCCATTGCAAGAGATGCTCTTATGTTCTAAGCTTGCCTGCAGAATGATGCGTGGATAGACACTACGAGTACGGGTAGAGTACACACAACCTAGAGATCATAACTACTTTGTAGGTCACCCGCTTCCCTCCAGCCTCTTCTCTCGAAGAGGACTGCACGAATCTCAAGAAAAGACAGCACTAGGCTTGATATCGCCGCTCCTGAAACTACTCAATGGCGGCGTGCCTTCGGCCGGCGGGCCCGAAAAGCGCGTCTGCACGAACGTCTTCATGATACCGTCCACCTTTCTATCGAACGCGTCATACAGCTCACTAAACTCATCGATCTTGAAGCGATGCGACAGGATCAGCGTCGGATCGAACTTGCCGGACTCGATCAACTGCAGCAGATCCTTCCAGTACTTCTGCACGGGCGACTGTCCCGTGCCGCGCAGCGTCACTCCCTTCTCCATCAGCGCGCCGATGAGGAACTGGTTCGTCATGGCGGCGTAGTCGGCGACGAGCGCGATGTTGCCGAACTTCCGCACCGCGCGGAGGCACTCGTTGACGATTTCCGACGAGTCCGTCTCGAGACCCACGGCGCGCTGGACGGAATGCAGGACCGTCTTGGTGTAGCGGAAGGCGGCGGCGTCAATGCAGCAGTCGACACCGTCGGGCTCGAGCTCATAGATGGCCGCCACCACATCCTTGGTCTCGTCGAAATTAATGACGTTGTCCACGCCAATCTTGTCCGACTTCGCCAGCGCGAGCCGCTCGGGCACATTGTCGATGGCGATGATGCGCCGGGCGCCGCCGAGCTTGCTCCATTTGGCGGCGAGCAGGCCGACTGGACCCATGCCCCAGATGGCGACCGACTTGCCTTCCTGCACGTCCGCGCACACGGTGGCGTGATACGACGTCGGCACAATGTCGCTGAGGTAAAGAGCCTTCTCATCCGGCACCGAGGACGGGATCTTGAGCAGATTGGTGTCCGCGAAGGGGCAGCGCACGTATTCGGCCTGTCCGC
The DNA here is from genome assembly GCA_025617375.2 of Acarospora socialis. Lineage (NCBI taxonomy): Eukaryota > Fungi > Ascomycota > Lecanoromycetes > Acarosporales > Acarosporaceae > Acarospora > Acarospora socialis. Next base: position 1,331,528 of record JAMYGW020000012.1, read on the forward strand.
CCGCGAAGCCGCCGGCGAAGTGCGAATAGCCATAGATGCCGGCGAACGGCTTGCCGTAGAGCTTCTCTTGCAGGCTAGAGGTATTGGTCCGGTCGCACATGGACGTCAGGCCTTCTTTGCAGAAGTTACAGGTTCCGCATCTGTCCACCATATATCAATCAACCAACATGTATCTTCACTAATACAAATTGATAAAATGGGAAGGGGGACGGGGTTAGGCGTCAGTATTAGGTGAAGTAAAATAGACTCACGCGATCTGAAAACTAGCAACAACCCTATCGCCCTTCTTCACATTCTTCACATCCGCCCCAACCTCATCGACAATGCCCATCCACTCATGGCCCAAGATCTCGCCCGGCTGCAACTGCATGATCTCCTTGTGATAGAGGTGCAAATCGCTTCCGCAGACGGTGGTGCCGGTGACCTTGATCACGGCGTCGGTGGGCTCGGTGACAGCTGGCACGGGCACCTCTTCGACCCGGACGTCCTTGTTGCCGTACCAGCGGAGCGCCAGCATGGTTTCGTTGGGCCGCGTCGCATGTTGGTTCGTGGTCGCGGTGGGGCGGTCGCCGAGCTTCTCCTCGACCTTGTTGGCGACGAAGGTGTTCATCTTTCGCCTTTCTGTCTGTCTCTTAGGAAGCGAGTCTGAAGTAGAGGGAATTGAGTTCACAGAAGGAATATTTTCTCCTCATATATTTTAGGGTTGTCGATGGGATGATGTTAAAGTGTCGTGATGTAGTTACGTCACTATGCGTATTGACAGAGTCATGTCATTCAACCTTTCGTACGCAATCAGATATGACCATTCAGGATCCCAATCACCAATAGTTGAGCCGAGGTTTCATCAGAGCAAATTGCTCTTTGAAGACATTCCGCCGGTTTGACTACGTAAAATAGGCAGACGGCAGATCTAGAGGTAAAACAAGTATGCAACGCTTTGTGAACCCGCATAAACCCTAGAGTCGATATCAAGCAACGGTGGAAAGTACCAGCGCCGAAACCCCTTCCTCCTCGCTCCTGACAGTAATCTTCGTTGTCGCACCCGTCTTTGCGGAGTATGCCATCTTGACCATTGCAGCTACCCTGCCGCCGGTGATGGTCTTGCCGTATAGTTTGATGGTGTGCGTGCTTGTGGAGAGAGTGACATCTGTACCTTCGAGTGGTTGAAGGGAGAGAGTCTTGGTGATTTGTTCGGTAGCATCTGAGTAACCCCGGAGCCGATTAGCAAGCGTATCACACAGGTATTAGCTCAATGAGCGAAGGATAGCATACCTGCGATACTAGTCACATTGACAAGCCGGACTGTCTCTGACGCTTCATCACCGCTCGCTCCAGTCTGCTCCCACACGTGGTCAAAGCTACCGGCGAATGCAGGAATAAGGTAATCGCTTCCTGCCAATTCCAAAGCTTCAATTTCGTACTCGTCTTCGTTTCCGTTCTCCTCGGGCTCGCCTGTTGTTGGATCAATCTCCTTGCTGGTGAATTTGAGGATATTGGTAAATGTCGTGATCGGGAAAGAATGTTCACCCCCTGACTTCTTGAAAGCAACGTATATCGTCCCTGGCTCATCGATTGTGACTTTGGTGGCCGGAATGATGAAATCTTCCTCAAGAGCCTCATCTTCGTTACTCGGTGAAGCCATCACAGAGACATCTTGAATGACGATTTCAGGTAGAGTATTCTTGACCTGATACTGTAGGACAATGTGCTCTTTGAAAATGTGCTTGATGACACTGACTACATACTCCATCTCACTTTCCGTCAGCTCAAACTGTTGACACGACTTGAGAACGGGACCGTAAGCCTTGAGTTCGGGTATTTGCATAAGTTGTTGAGCGTATTTCTGGGCAGTGGCTGTGACCGATTCGGATGAGTCTGCACCTGCGTCTGCTTGGGACTTCTTGGGTCCCGCGCTTGGTGCTTTGAGAGTAGGGGTCGCTGTTGTAATCTTTTTGGTGCGCTCTTCTGCAAGAGCTTGTTCGTGTGAAACGATAGGAATGTTGGACAGGTCGAACGCTTTTGCAAATGTGCCTTTATCATCCGCAGTGACATACATGACCAGTTGATGCTCGAAGGTAGATAAGGAGAACATCGAGTCTGGTAGGTCTTAGCATATCACAACCTGTAGGTAGCGGGTGCATTCAAGTTTACCATTCTTTATAAAGCGAGTTGCCATGTCATCGGTTTCGCTCATTAGCCTCAGATTCAGTGCAGCTCGATCCCGAACTTCATCATCAACATCATCAAGACATCGGGTCAGTAAAACCGTCACACTCCGCTTGACTTCAGGATCTTTTTGTCCGACGCCGAACTTTGCAAGTGCTGTGACCGCCGCTGCTCGAACGACGGCATTCTCTAGAACCACCCGGTTGTAGATATATCTAATGTACTTTGTAGGTTGTGATGTTTTGGGTCCCTCAACGCCGAGTAGGTGCAGTATTCGTACGGCAAGCTTGGTGAACTCGCAGTCCTCAATGAACTCGCAAAGATGCGCCAGGGCTGGCAGAGTAAGCGAATGCCAATGACATGCCTAACAGAGGGAAGCTTACCGTCTTCTTTACTGCCGGGAACAAACTTGATAAGGTCAAACATACTCTCCACGACGCTTCTCTTGAACTCGTAGCCTCCCTCATCCCGGAGTATTCCACTCAAGAAAGCAAGCATTCCGGCTTGTTTGCTGGGGAACTTCAGGCACAATGTTCGGATGGCCTCGACTATGGTGATCTTGAACTCGTCTGTGATATCGGCCATGAAGCCCGAGATCTGTTTCATTAACCGGTCCACGCTGGCCTCGTTTCCGGTTTTGAGTAGTGTCGTGATTGCGAACGTCGCGATGGAACGGTTGCTGTTGGAGATCAAGTTCTCAATATCTGGGTTGCACGGATGTACTGCCTGGGGTTTGAACGAAGCAAGGTTATGGAGGATGCGGATAGCAGCGAATTTAGTGACTGCGCGAGGGGAAGTAAGGAACAACTGGAGGACGTGGATGGCTTGTGTGAGCTCTGCGTCCGTGACATCCGGCATATCGCAGATCGCTTTGGCTGCTTCAAAGTTGACCATCTCCTTCTGGTGTCGCAGCCAACCATCCAAAAGTTGCATCATTGGCTTCCTTAAGCTAGTGTCGTCTTCCGCCAGCTTTGCGGCCAGTCTTACTAAAATCACAGTAGCAGCGGGACTTTTGACAACCCCTGGCGCACCGAATTGTTGTACCATTTTCACCAGCGCCATCCTATCATGTGATCGCATTTGGTACAGCAACCCAATGGCATGGTACTGGGTCATGAAATTTGTATTGGAGGCAGCGAGCGAATGTTGGCTTCCGGAAGTTGAGAAACCAAGAGAAAATCCTCCCGAAGATTTTGCTGAAGATGCTGCCTCTTGGGTTTCGCTCTGCCATCGTCGAACCACGTCTCGGGCTATTGGAAGAAGGTGATACGACGATACAAGCGCGGCGGAAGAGACTGATGGGGTCTTGTCGACTATAGCGGTTTTGATCAAGCGCTCAATTGCCTGCACAGTCGTCGCCTGACACATCCATCAGCATGGTCCCTTGGACTGTGCCGGCATGAAACAAAACCTCACATCGATTATCCTGCAGAGAGCGCGAATGGCATTTGCTCGGTATAGAACATCGCTACCGACTGCCGTGTCCTTCATTATGCTACTCGTAACCATAATGACATCCTCTGCAGTGCTAGCAAGCTCTTTGATTACCAGGTATACCATTTGCCTCAGTGAATGGTCCTTGTTTTGGAAGAGTTTGGAAATGCTAAAGAAGAGGGAGGTAGCTTCGTTGGTAGGGAATCTTTCGCCGGTGAAGAGGAGAAGGGCAATCTTTGTGAGTAATATTCGACATCTTCGGGGCGAGACTGGGGATGAGTTGAATAGTCGTGCTGTGATATGATTATGAGTATGAGTGGATGGATAGCCTTGACCGCGCTCCATTTAAGCAATCTCACCTTCTTGAAAGACGGATGTCCTGTCGACCTTGACGATAGCCTGGTCGGCATCTTCGTCCCTCTTGCCGTAGCTCATCTTGCCGTACGACCAGCGTGGCCTAACCTAGTGTCCCTTTCGGAGGCAGAGGGAGGGTATTGACAGCAGTGCCCACTGCAGTTACAAGCCGAACTTTTTTCTCTGATCACAACGGCGCTGGCTTGGAACGATTGCAGTGAAATGAATGTAAGCCCATTGAGGTTCGCGAGAGTATTGCCCTTAGCAACATGCGTACAAAGTAAGAACACCCTTTGCTCTGAATTGTGATGTGTTCACGGCTGCTGAATCCCTGCCACGGTGGTGTGAAGTGCGAGTGCACTACGGTGGACGATAACGAGGTTACCGACACATCAAATTTTTTTCGAATTTTCGCAAAGTGTTAATGAATATTCACCATTAACAACACATAGTCATAGATTGTAGTAGAGAAATCATGATCTATAAGTAGATAATCAACATTCTTATCATCATATGAACAAATTCATCAACTACAACAATGATCATCTTCATCTCAGTCATCAATGATATGACACAAGCACAGAGAGACAGAGTAAATACTTTTTAGTATGAAGACTGATCTGAAAAACTGATTGTACAAAGATATATGATAGTGAATTTCAATTCAATAATGTTCAGACACAGATTCTGAAGAAGTGAAAAGATGAAATGAAAATTAAAATATAATCAGAAAAAAATCACATCATGATCAGCATGCTGCAGCAGACTTTATATATTAAAGCAATTATCATACAGTTCTGATTTGTACAATCTACAGCAATATACAACATTACACACTACTGACATCTTTCTAATGAGAAAGAAAATGAGAAAAAATGTGCTGAATATGATAAAAAGAACAGTTCATTTCAAGTATTACTCTCTAAAATCTGAGTCATACAATATTAATGATGTACAGAAATGTATTTTTATACTGAAGAATTTTTGAAATGTTTGTAACAACTGTCACTGATATGATCACATGATCAGATGTAATCATAATATGAACATCAAGATCAACAAGATCAAAAAAAAGAAAAAAAAGAAGAAGCAGAAGAAGCAGACAGTTTGAATATGTTCAGATTGTACAACTCAGATATCAGTCAAATATTCTAAATAAAAAATAGATATGTATTAATACAACAAAATAATAAGCTGTCAAGAAGTACAGTGTTTTAGTTGCTTTCATTATTCTAATTAGCTCTAGTGTCAGAATCTGAATTATACAAGTAGATCAAGTTGACTGCAGTTAACTTAATTAATTAATTAGTCTGTACAGTCAATGATGACAACAGTGTATGTTTTTAGCACAAGTATTCTATATATTTCTCAATACAAACACACAAATCATTTCTTGTGATCATCAATTCTCATATAATGCATCAACAAACTATCATCTGAAGAAACATCAAATTCTGCAGCAGTAAAGTTTTTTGAAATTGTTGATTGATCTTTGAATGATGTATCTTTCTAATATAGAGATTAATAGAGAATTTTAGAGATAAAATTGTATGATTTATTCAAGATGAGTTGAATAATTAAGTAATGTTCAATTTAATTCTTTGAAAAGACTTCTTTTTCTGTTCTTTCTTCTTGATCTCTTTTAAATTATATGACTCATTCTTTACAAGAGCAATCAATCACAACTTATATATATGATTTGTTTTGATGCAATAATCTCTCAATAGAGTCAAGACATTCAAAATCTTCATGACTGCTTTGTTCTCAATATGTTTCAAATCTGTCTTAATATTTCATGCAACTGCAAAACAGAAGAGATCATAAGAATATTGTATAACTGAAGAATATTTGATTTCTGAAAGAATGTTGCTTTGTATAAAAGATAATAAATCATCAATAAAATGATTGTTCAACAAAAATGTACAGTGTTGTTCTGTACAATATCAAAAGATTTGAGTTAAAAAAAGTTTGTACAAATTGCAATGATGTTAAAATTCAAATCACTATATAATTCAAACTCTCTCAACTTCTTTTCATCATTAGAAGTTTATGAGAACTTTTGTCATGCAAGAATGATAATTGTGCAATGTTTGAAAGCTTGACTGTTGATGATCACTGATGAAGAAGTTATACAATTACTTAAAACTGTTGTGTCAGCATGAGTTCTTTGACTTTTAACAGCATGAGTTGCTTAAAGTACACAGTGATTTGCAACTTATCAAGCATCTTCTTCATATCTGAAGAGAAAGTTTCAAGTTGTACAACTGAAAGAAAGAGTATTCAAATCAATGATGACAGAAAAATGAAAATTAATAACATTACAATCATGAGAACAGTATTTATATTGAGTGAAGAAGTATTCAGTAAAATACACAACATCTTTAAGAATGCAACATGAATTTCATGATGATGAAGAAATCATTTTGTACAATCTGAATTATCTAAAAAGAAAGAAGATTTGCAAGCAAAAGAATTACAATTTCTGAAGATAGACATTCAACATATCTTTTGAGTTAACATCAATGAGCATTTCATTCTTAACAAAACTTGCTTTGTCACTGTTTTATACAAAATTCTTACTTAGCTCATGATGTTCATTACATTCAATCAGCTCTCTGTTTTAATATGCATAATCTTTATAAGATTTAGCAGATTCTATCAGAATTGAATGTATCTTGAAGACAATATATGATTATACAATAGTACATAATTGCTTGTACATCTCAACATGATGTCATGAATCATCAACAAGAACATCTTTCACTCTTACATCTTTCAGAACTATGCTCAATGCTTGTAATTATAATGTAAATTACTCAAGAGTTACAGCAGAAAGATATTCATCAATATCTTTTTAGTCAGTATCTATTGTACAATTAATTGTGATGAAGACTTATCTCAATCATTATATGATGCTCATATGATTATCATCACTTCTTCATTCATTCTCAACACATAATTCTCAGTATTGATAATTTCTGAACAATAATATAACATTTATGAACTACTCACTACTGAATTTGATCAATTGACTTACTTTTGTACAAGATGAATGTTTTATAATTTCACATAGTCATGAACTTCTCATCAAATAATGAACATATACAGTGTCACTAGTGTGATGCAGTCTGCAAAACTGATATCATCTTAAAAATCTTACTGCATAAGTGTAACATTCTAATCTGAGCTTTCTTGAGTATGTAGAACTAAAAGTTTATGCTTATTAATATAATAACTGATCTGAAATGATTCTGATCTTTAATTCTTAGATGATTATTTAAGTTAAACATGATCATTTTCATAAGAAGATTGATTCTACTATATAGAGTGAGCTTGATGTTTCTGCATTGAGCACTCTTGATGTCTTGATGTCTCAATGTTAAGAGATTAAGTTCTCAGCTTGTCTGCTCATCATTAAGTTATTGCATTATTATGTGACTACTGTTTAGCAGTTTTCTTCATATACACTTTGAGTGAACTTCTGATCACAGACTCATGAGTTTTTTTCTTTTTAAATATAATTATAACATCATTTTTTCTTTTCAGATGTTAGTTCTCTAGAATTTATTTAAGCAAGAGTATATAATAACTTCATTGTCAGCAACAATGCTTTCTAAAAACTCAAATTACTTAAGAATCACAAAGAAAATTCAACTCAGTGATAGTTTCATTGCATTTTCTTGTGAATTCTGTACTGCTTGCAGTCTTGATTGCTTTGTTATGACTGATGAAAGATCAAAATGTGATAAGTGTACTTGCTGCAGTCATTTATATGTTGCAGTTTTGTGAAAGTCTCTTAACAGAACTTGTCTTTTTCTCTGAAAAAAAATAAGTAATGTAAATGCAGTTCTTGATGTCTCTGTCATCAAGATGATGCATTTTTAAAAAACTTTAAATTAAACAAATTGTTGTGTTGCACAAAAGATCAACTGTCTTGCTGCTGAACTTAATAGTAATAATGATGAGACTGAGAATGAAGATTCTCAAACAATGTCATAACTTATCAATTCAATATCATCATTTTTCTGAGTTAATATCAACTTTCTTTCTCAAAACATTAAAGTGTTCTCACACAGTTCTTAAGATTCTCTTTGAATTCTCAGATATTTTCTGAGATATTGTATTCTTTTTATTTGATGAGATAGTGAATTTTTTCATTAATCATTCTCTTTTCTAGAATGTTCTTCACTTTATATTCTTCATTGAGTTTGACAGATGTTTCAATGATTTGAAGTGATATGAATTGATTGTAGTGCTGTAACATGAATGCATGAAATATTAAGTGTATCTTCATTTTCTTGAGTAAGTCTAGTTTATAGCTTAATTTCTTAATGTTTCATATAATCTTGAATGATTCAATGCTCTTGTTCTTCAGCTTCTTGCTTTTCTTTTTAATTTGCATGTTATTCATTTTTAAATATATTTTTTCTTCTTTTTCAAATGATTTTGTCTTTGTTGTTCATTCTGTCTGCTGTTCAATTCATTTTGTTAGATCTTGATGCAGTTTCTTCATCTGAGTGATATTCAAAATCACTTTTTAACTTCATAATTCATGTTCTTTAAAATCTCATTATATCTCTGAATCATAATTATAGTTCATATAGAAAGACATTTCTTCTGTGATTTCATTTCTTGTGTTATTGTACACAAATTGTGTTGTTGACAATAGTTGTATTCAGTTATCTTGACTTTTGTTAACATAGTGTCTCAAGTACATCTTCACTGTCTGATTCATTCATTTGCTCTGTTTATCTATCTGTGAGTGATATGTTGTCAACATCTTATACTTTATTTTAAGTTCTGCTGTAAGCATTTCTCAAAATTTACTTGTAAACAGCTTGTTTCTGTCAGTGATAAATTCTTTTAATAGTTTGTAATTGTTAATCAATTCTTGCAGTATAATATACATCAATATTGATGCTGTCACAGTTTCTCTGAATGAAATAAACATTGTGTATTTGATTAATCTGTTCACTATAATCAATATATTATCAAACTTTACTTCTCATGCTGAGTTCTTTGATGATGATAACTTTGTGATGAAGTTCATGATAACTGACTTTCATGATGTATTTGATGCATTCAGTCATGTTATTTCATCATATTGTCTATTTTAATTAATCTTATTTCTTCAACATAAATTGCACACAGCAATCATTCTGATGACTTAATTTCTAAAATTACTGACATTGTGTCTTCTTCACACTAAATTCTCAGTGCATTTAACTTTTAGATGTTCTTCAACTCTACTGTAATAACACATTTTAATGAGTTCTTTATTCATCAAGAGAGCTTGCTTCATCTTGTATGTTGCTGTTAAGTCTTTAATGAGAATTTCTTTGTTGTCTTTGTTCAGAATTTCAATGTATACTGTTTGTACATCTTCATGATCAGATTGTCTGTTCAAGACATTTGTCTTGTTATTTTCATTATTTTTCTTGTAATATATCTGAAATTCATAGTCTGCTAATTGCTTCATTCAATGAATCTGTTATTGATTGAGTTGCTTTGTCATTGTGAAGTTTCTCAGATTCTTGTGATCTGTATAGATCTGAATTGACTTACTTATTTTTGTAAAATAAGATCTTCAATCTTGCAGTGCTTTCACTATTACAAGAAGTTTCTTGTTATGAACTTCATATCTTTTCTTGAGTTCTGCTAGTTTTCTAAATCAGTATGTTATGAATTTTTGTTGTTCATTCTCAATCTGATACAAACATACTTTTACTGTAAAATCTGAAGCATTGATTTTCAGTGTCTTCTTACATGCTGAATTGAGTATTTTTAGATATGTCATTTCACTAAGACTTCTCTTTAATATGTGAAATGCATTCTTCTGTTCTTTATTTCAATGTTATTTTTCACTTTTGTGTGTCAAATGCATCAGTGATTCTGCAATTCTTGCATAACTTAATACAAACTTTCAATAATAGTTCATTAATTCTAGAAAGATCTGTACTTTCTTGATTCTTTTCAGCATTAATCAGTTTCTGACTGCTTCTGTCTTCTTTAAATTCTTTTTAATCTGTTCAGATCAAATTACATAGTTTAGAAACTTAATTTTTTTAATTTTAAATCTGCTTTTTGATCTTTTCATATACAGAACTCTCTCTTTGAACTTTGTCAGTATCTTGTGTACATGCTTACAGTACTTCTCAAGGTCTTCTGAGTATATCAGAATATTGTTGAGATATATGATTACAAAATTGTTGAGATATTCTCTTAATATATTGTTGATCAATCATTGAAAAATGACTGAAACATTCTTCAGTTCAAATGACATAACAGTATATTCATAATGTTTATATTATGTTTAAAATGCTGTTTTTCATTCTTCATCTTTTTTCATTCTGACTCAGTAGTAAACATTTTTAAGAATTAAGCTTGTGAATCACTTAGTCTTGTTTAACTGATCTTGCAATTCTTCTATTAATGATAGAAAATAACTGTCTTAATAAGTTATCTCATTGAGTTGTCTGTAATTAACACATAATTGTTTTCAGTCATTCTTCTTCAGTACAAACAGAATCAGATATTCTGTTAGTGATTTTGATGATTTTATGAATTCTCTCTTGAGATTCTTGTCAAGATAAGTTCTTACTTTCTTGAGTTGATTCTTACTCATTGAGTATAATGACATTCACTTAAATTGCTTTTCATTCAACAGCAGTATCTCATGATCTCATAACTTATATTTTAATAAACTCATCTCTGATTGTTCAGAAATCTTGTATGCATCTTTAACTGTGCATATTTCTTTTGTAATTCAATCAATTCTAGAATTCTTTTCACACAATCAAGATATTCTTAGCATTGCATCATATCTGATTGATTTCATAATGTTGAATGTTATTTCTTGTGAGTTTTCAAGAATTGAGACTTTCACACAGATTTCTTTGTCAATTCTTTCAATAATTTTGTTTGTCATTTGTATGTTGAATGAACAGCACACTCATTGTGTCACTAATTTTAACATGTTGACTACTCATTGACTCATGATGTTACTGTCTGCTTCAAAATTCACTAATATATTAATTTGATGTTCATTGATCAGAATTTTAATTCATATTCAATGATTATTGTTTTGTCTTTGAGACACTGCTAGCTTCTTATTCTCTAGTTTCATTGAGAAAGCTTTTTATTTTTTGACTCATTTAATTGTTCAACTCATCTTCAAAGCTCTTAAAATCATCTTGATTCTCTTCTGATCATAAAATTTGCATACTTTAAACTGTACTGCTCAATGTGTCTTTTCAGATGTAGTCAGAGTTCATACTGATTGTACTTCATCTGCAACTGACTCTCAAAGACTTTTATTCTTTGCAGAAATTCAAATAATATATATTCTTCACTGAAGATTCATCTGTCTTCATTCTGCATGATATATCTCTCAGATAAGCATATTTCAATCTTGTAACTCTTTGTTTTTCATACAAAAAGTTCTGACATTGATTCTCTTATGACTGTTCATATATCTTTTATTAGATCATCAAATTCTTTACATGTCTCTGCTTTCTGATTTTAAGCTTTTTGCTTTTTCTTTCACATCATCTTGCAGTTTAATGTTATTTCTCTCTGAACACTTAGATCTTTTTTGACTTTTGTTCAGTACTTTCTCAAGAATTCTGTCTCAGCATTGTTTGAACTTTCTCTTGTGAGTGTATTACTATTGAGAAATATTCATGATTCATCAATCTAAAATTCATGATTATCAATCTCTTCAATATCATCTTCAAGAACATTATCTTTTTTCTCAGCATCAAGAGCTCTTTTCTTGATAAGAATAGCTAATTTTTTTTTGTAGATTGATTAATTCATCACATTATATCTGTTTCTCATGTCTTTGCATGATTTCTGAAAGTATTATTTAACTTTATCTTTTGCACTTCTGTGTACTCTGCACATGTTATTGTAACAGACTGTTCAGTTAAGAGTGTCATGTACTATGTATGTATTCTTCTTGACTGTCACTGCAATATTTTTTCTTTTTATTTGAGATTTATTGCATTCTCAGACAAGATGTTCAGATTTTTCACAGTTATAATATATTCACATTTTATTTTGCAGTGTCATCTAAAACTTAGTGAATCACTCTGTCTGATGTTCAGACTTTATTCATTTAGTTTTTTATGATTTCTGATGACACTTCTTGATTATATTGAGATTTATAAAGTTCATTTCTCTATGTTTTATTAATAAAACATATCACTTTATTCACAGTCAGAAGCTTTCTTCTTGACCTTTTATCATAGATGACATTCAATATTTCTTTCATTTCATCTGTCATTCTCACTGACAACTATTGATGTTGATACTTAAATTAATCATTTTCTAAAGATTGTCTGATTGTTCTGCTCAGACTATTTTATCTTTAATGAACTTTTTTAATTCACAGTAGTACTGATAAATGAGTACTTTGTTGTTTTATCTGATAAGTGTCACTAATTACTAAAACTTGATGATATATACTGCTGCTGATTCACTTTATCATAAAGTGTGAACTCATTTCTCTGCTGCTCTCTCTTCATTGATTACTTCAAAGACTTTTCTTAGTTCTTTCTTAAATCATCTGTAGTCATTGAACATAGACTTCACATTAATGTTGCATTCTTTGTACTTCTTTTCTAAAAACTTGTGCAGCTTAAAATTGACTCAATTGAAGACTGTATTCACAAGATAGATTATTGCAAACAGTGTCTTTTCTTGATTGATTTAAAACTTCAGTTGATTAAATTCAATATACAGATTGAGCTTAGTCACAAAGACTCACAGCTTTTCTCATTCTTCATCAAAGATATCTGATATCTGTATCTTAAATGCACTCAGAAATAATTGTATAGCTTGAACTGACATCATCATTAATTGTGTTATCATTCTATCTGAAGTAAATAATAGAGATGAGTTTGTCTGAACTTGTTTCAAGAACAAGATTGAGACATTCTTCTGTGTGTCAAACATCATACTTATTATATCATAAGAGTATTCAAAGTGTAACATTCTAATCTGAACTTTCTCAGATATGTAAAGTTAAAAGTTTATGCTTATTAATATAATAACTGATCTGAAACAGTTCTGATCTTTAACTTTTAGATGATTATTTAAGTTGAACATGATTATTCTCATAAGAAAATCAATTCTACTATATAGAGTGAGCTCAACATTCTTATGTTGAACACTCTTGATGTCTCAATGTCTTAACATTAAAAAATCAAGCTCTCAGCTTATCTGCTCATCATTGAGCTGTTGTGTTATTATATGACTGCTGTTTAGCAGTTTTCTTCATATATACTTTGAGTGAACTTCTGATCACAAACTTACAAGTTTTTTTCTCTTCAGATATGATTGTAACAATAAGATTTCTGAAAAATGTCTGTACAAGTTTCTTAGTAAATTATACAAAGCAATATCAACATAGAAATAACTTACTCATCATCAAAACAGTTGACTTTTGATTAACTAACTTTATCAAGCTTCAATTCATTGATTTACAGTGTTGATATCAAAGAAATAAATCTTTAACAGTTGTATATGTTCATTTGCAGTCATACAACTCAGTGCATGATGAACTTCTGCACATAATAATGTTTTTTTGTTTTGATTAGAGTGTAAAATTTGAGAATGTGCTTTCAGATTGTGAACAACATTCAGATACTGACAGAGTACACTAATTGTTATATGATTTGATACATCAACATAAATTCATAATAAGTATCTGAAATAGACATCAATTTCAGCATAGATCTCAATGTCTTAACAAAACAGTTTGTCATGATCATCAATAAATTATAGATAATTGAGTCTCAGCACAATATATTCTTCACACTGACATTGAAGATTTTTTGTACAACAAATGTGATCTTAAGAATTCAAATATTTAATTATATCAAACAAACAATCTCTAATACAGCATGTCAAAAAGTGATTAGAAATAAAATCAGAATGACATATTGACAGATGTTGAATTCTTTTGTATAAAAGTGAATATGAAGCAATTCTCATTTATATTTATCAATGACATCAGTATTCAACTCTTTTAACACAAGCTGTGTCATCTCTTCTTTTATTTCTTCAATATTAAACAGAGAATGTTGATGAATCATTTTCATCTCTTTTTGTAATTATACAATTTTATACAATTCAATTTCATGTTCTTTCTTCTGCAATATATGTAGTATTTGAACATTATTGAGATATGCTTCATAAAACAAAGCAATAATCTTAATTTGTAGTTCAGAAGTGTTAATGATTTTGATTTTCTTTGAGATTTATCATTCTTGCAATTTTTACTCAATCATACAATAACTGAAAGTGATGTTCAACTCATCTTGAAGTTTTCTGCTAATATCTTGACTGAAGTGATTTTCTCAAAACAACTATATAACATAGTCTTTGCAGAAGTCAAGATTCACAGCTTGTGCTGACATTATAAACAATGAATTCTATTTGTATGATTTAGAAATTAAAATTTGTGTAATTGTGACTGTGTATATTATTACATAAGCAAGAAAATTGAAACTTGTGTATATTTTCACATAAGCAAGAAAATTGATTTTCTTTCTATAATATCAATGAACTACAGTATTGTACAAATTGAATACAGTTATATTAATTATAGATTTAATCTACTGACTTACTTAACTTCATCATTGATATGACTATTAGTTCTGAGCACTGTAAAGAAGTACAAGTCTTGTTTAGATGTCATAACAACTCATATAATTAAATGAGAAGTAAAGAACAGAAATCAACAAGAAGATTAAAAAAATTTGTATGTATTCATCACAACACAATAGCATTTTTTGATGATGATTCATCTTCATGCTCAACAGACTCAGAATTTAAACTCAAGCAATGCTCTTTAACTATCACAATATCATCATCATTTTCATCAACAACATTTTCATTGTTGTTTTGTACAAAGCAGTAAGCTGTATGATCACATTATTTGCAGTTTTCATATGTCTCATCAAAATATTCTGCAATGCAACAACATTTTGAAAAGAGTCTTAAAACTGACATATACTGTGTGCATATTTGTTTAACTCTTTCATGAGACTGAATAAGAATGTCATTAATGTATGAAGAACAATGTGTTGAAATCTGCTGTGAAGTAATTACATTTCATATAAACTTCACAAATTGTTCAGAAAAAGTCAGAAGTCTTTTACTCTGTGAACTGTGAACAAAGAGAATGAGTTGTTGTTGTTTTACTTAAAGAATAAGATTTTGCTGAACAGCAGCAACAGTAATGACTGCATTGTATATGATAAAAATTCTATATTGTATAATCTGTTAACATCACTGTATCAAAACTATTTCTGTGTACTTACATGATGATTATGATTGAGACTGTGATAGTAACAAATCTGAAAGTGAGAATAAAAATAAAGTTAAATAAAAAGCAGAGTATCAGTTGTACAAAGAACTTCATTATTATTCACTTAATAAAACTGTACAGCTTGTAGAATCTATGAATTAACTCAACAATCTACTATAATTTAAAAAATTACATTTCTTCTTGTTCTCTTTCTCACTAAAAAGATGTCAGTAATGTTTAATGTAGTATATTGCTGTAAATTGTATGAATCAGAACTATATAATAACAGCTTCAATATAAAAAGTCTGTTGCAGTATTAAGATTATTATCTGATTCTTTTTCAATCATAATTCTATTTTCTTTTCATCTTTTCACTTCTTCAGAATCTGTGTCTGAATGATGTCAAATTAAAATTTACTGTCATATATCTTTGTATGATCAGTTTCTCAGATCAGTCTCTATATTGAGAAGTATTTACTTTGTTGTTCTGTATCTACACTATATCATTGATTACTGAGATAGAAGTGAACATTTTTGTAGATGATTGATTTGTTCATACAATGATGATGATGTTGATTACTTACTTACAGATCATCATTTCTCTACTACAATCTATGTCTATGTGTTCGCAAAAATTTGAAAAAAATTTGATGTGTCGGTAACCTAGTTATCGTCCACCGTAGTGCACGGCCACATGTGGCTCAAAAGTTTTGATGCTGCGCGTTCCCACAGGCACTCGTATCCTCCACGCACGCAACTGACGAATCATAGTACGAAGTTGAAGAGGCAATTCCATTCTGTGCTATTGAATCTTCTATACGACCATTCTCTCCTGTGTCTTTTTGGTAGGCATGTCAAAGCCAAGCACAAGACTTTCAGGGTATATTGATCGGCCATAGGCTTGATCTATCTTACCTTCTCCTACACAGACCCTGACTTGAAAAGCTCAACAGCCGTGAGTCGATTACATTATGGACATGCCCGTAAATGTCCCTGTGGATGATCCCAATGCGGACACGGAATGGCATGTGAACTGAAATCTTCCACTGCAGCCACTGACTGGTATTTAGGAACGACATCCTGCGTAAGCATGGGGTAATCCCTGAGAAGCCTCCATCTCCTACGCCCGTGATTGAGGAAGCAATTCTCGAAGGGCGACGACTTGCACACGAGAACAGATTGGAAGGGAAAGACCTCAGTGAGCTAGACGAGCTGGAAGACGAAGAGGACGAGGAGTTCCTGGACAAGTATCGGTAGGCTACCACCTGATCTGTCACAAAGGTCACACGCCGACTCACTCAATCGACGACTGATATCATAATGTGGTCTTAGCCAACAGCGCTTGGCCGAGCTTTCCACGATCTCCGCCGCATCTACATACAACCAAGTCTACCACCTTCAGAAACCCGACTATTCCCGGGACGTGACCGAGGCCTCGCATAAGAGCTTCGTACTGGTACATCTTACCTCATCTCTCGGCTCGAACGTCGAGTCCAGAGTCCTAACCGAGCTATGGCGAGGTCTTGCACGTACATATGGGGACATTAAGTTCTGCGAGATACGGGCGGACATGTGCATAGAAGGGTACCCGGAGAAAAACACACCGACAATACTCATATACAAAGACGGTGACATTAGAAGACAAGTCGTTACCTTGAGGGAAGTTAGGAGTCAAAACACCACTGCAGAAGGTATGCGTTCTCTCGAGGGCTGTGAACCAAGGCTTTTGCGTTGACAGCAATCTGCAGATATCGAGAGGATTCTCGTAGACCTCGGTGCGATCAAGCCAAATGATCACCGTCTCCGACGCCGGAATCGCGACGAGAACGAATCAAGTATCAGCAAGACACATAATGGAGTCCTAGCCGATAACGACCTTGACGACGACGACGACTGGGACTGAATCCGACATCTCGAGGACAGAACAGTCAAGCAACGCATATCAGCTATCCACAAGCACGACAACACGCTTCCAAAATGCGAACCGTGCGCCACATGTCGTTGCCGTGGGTTCAACAATTATCGCCCATGTGCGACCCCTACGCAGCACAACGTACCTACCATCACCCCTTAAACCAGCCACAAAGCCCCACGACCATGCGCGCGAAAGATTACGGCTCTATTCATTCTTCACCCTCCCATCGAAAGCCATCCGAGCTCATCACTGCAGTGCATCATCTTGTAGCAACGACGTTGCACAACCCTGCATGATCGCCGCTTAGACGAGACTCGGCATGGCAATCAAACGTGACACATACTGTACTTCCACCTAAGGTACGTATACATATCTCTGGCGACAAAACACCGTGCTCGCGTCTTCGTCGGTTGCACATGCACACAAAATGAAGGTAGGTAGTCGACATCCTCGCTACATTAGGGCTCTGTTGAGAAGGCTGGGCTATTTTCGGAGTTTGAATTCAGCCGACTTGAGGTTTGGGCGCTGCAGGGTTGCGTTAGGCCCCAGATGGATGGATTTGTTTTCGCGTCACGTCGTTCGTGTGTCGCTACGCAGCTACGTAGACGGCCGTCCTTGCGTGCAGTTGGTAGGGACTTGGTGGCGTGATTAAACAGGGCGAAGTGAACAAATAATGAGGACATGCGAAGGATAATGAGATAGCATCGAACCCAATCCCGACTGCTGTATTGCTCGATATGCCTAGCAAGCAGAGACAGTTCTGCCATTGTGAACCTGATCTGAATTACGATATTACTAATATCGACGCCCTGCTTCGAACGCCGTGACGAGCGCAGGTATATTCCCCCATATCCATCCGGGCCTCCACAATCCAACAATATGTAAGACGTAGCCCTGAACCCATACCACGCTCCACGCACTCGTCCAAACTCCCACTGATTTCCCAGCCCAGAAAGACTCCCATACCAACCAACAACAACCCTTCACCCTCATCCTGTTTCATCCCCTCTCAAATCAACTCATCACTCCCCGCCGCCACGCTCTCCTCAATGGCCCTTCTGATATCCCCCTCCGCAAACACCGGCCCCTGCCCATCGCACTGAAACACCTTCCTCAGCCTCTCGCTCACATCGCCAATGTCGACGAGGCCCTTCTTGAAGCTGGGATGCGCCTGGATCAGATCCCACGTCGCGCCCGCGCCCAGCAGCCGCTCGCCCGTCGTCCGGCTGACGGTGATCTTGTGCGAGATCTCGGTCGGGTTCGCGGGGTGTGCGGCCAGCATCGTGGTGTAGAACTGGGTGGGGGAGAAGGAGGCGGGCCCGTTGACGGCGTCGGGGAGGAGGGCGTGGCCGTGCTCGTTGCGGGCGGGGTGCGAGTGTGCGGTCTGTGAGCCGGCGGACGCGGTCGTGGCGCGCAGCATCTCGTTTTCCGTGGCGATCTTTTCGAGTTCGCGTTTCAGCCGCTCGTTGTCCGACGCCAGCGTCGTCGAGGTTTGTTCGAGCGAGGTCAGTTTTTGCTCGAGGTCTTTGACGTGTCGCTCTTTGCGTTCGCGGAAGGCGCGCTGACTGTGTGTGGAATGGGGGCGTTAGATGAATGCCGTGATGGAGGATTGAGGTCAGAGGTAGGGGGTCACGGGGACATTTACGCTGCTCGGTTTTGCGCCTTCCGCCTACTTTGCGCCGGCGTGAGGTTGTCCTTCTCCTCGCTGCTGTCTCGTACATTCGGGTCATTATCGAGGTCTAGCGGAGGGCTTCCTCCGTCACCGATGATATTCGGCACTGGCACGCATTTGGGTAGTGATGTTGCAGGAGGCTGAGGCGGTTGGATTGGGGCATGAGGATCGAAGCGAAACGGGGATTCGAAGGCTTGGAAGGCGGCGTGGTCGTAGTTGTCCTGTTTCCAGGCATTAGTTTGTCGAGAGTTGAGTATGGGACAGTTTCGAAAACGCTTACCGATGAGGATCTATTGTGGTATTCCTCCAGTTGTGGTGTCTGTGAGTGAGCTGGCGTCGGCGGGAGTCCCAAGAAATGGTATGGCTGAGGTGCGGCGGTAAAGTAGGAATAGTCCATCTCTGCGGCAAAGGTGACAGGCATTTGATATGAGAGTCGACTGAATTTGAGCTCTGCCTTATGACGAGCGCCCAAGCCAGGCCCAGGTTGAAGGTCAGGTCAAGTAGGGCTGAGTCTTGGTACCGGAAGCTACCTTACCTACTTAGGTAGGTACAGATAGCTGTATTCCTCTGTCACAAGTATCAAGGAAGCAGTGGCTCTGCAAACCCAGAATATCAACTGAACTCGATACTGTGGAGGACTACCAGGTAGCGTCGACTGACTCGGAGGAGGTGATAATATTAATGAACTCTTGGTAGGACATACACAACCTTGGGCTGCAAGGTGGACTAGGGGATGGGGGCTCGAACGGCACCCCGCCACGAGGAGGAACGGCGGGCAACTATTTTACCGGTCCGAGCAACATTAAGGCACTACACTACCTACCGTACTCAGGGACGATGATAGCGGTATACCGATCCCAATTGACTGAGGCTTAAAACCAGTCTCCCTTGTGTCGAGACCATATTTGTAGATCGGGATGGGATGTGATACCTATGGTGGGGTGTAGTACGAAAGGCGCAGGATGAGGGCCAGTTGGTTATTATTGGGTACCATATGCTCGAGGGTTCGAAATCAGACATGATCCTCTCCACAGGTACCCAGTCACTTTGCTTGCTCACAAACGAATACTTGTACCTATCTGTTGTCTTCTTGCGTTGCGAATACGAGTGTCTCCGTCTCCACCGTCCGCAGAATACTCGAATGCAGCACCAAGTACGAAATTGCTACCTGTGCCCATCCAATCTCAGTAACGTCTGGACCGGATCTTCTTCCACGCTGTACTTTGCAGAGTCTAGATCTTCGAGAGATGAAGAGATTTCCCCTCAACTCTCGGGCTGGACAGTCATCCGTTCCGCTCGCGAGCAGTCTAGGATGAGAAAGAGTACTCAAGAGGCTCTTCATTGCAAGACCGCACTCAGTCGAGCTCCCCCTCGGTGTGACAGCAATTTGTGAGCTTGACCGCAGGCAGTCGATCATCTGCTTTCCCCCTCACAAGGCGTGGGTCGACCCCAAGCTGCCTAATCACTGGTTATAGCTGTGAGTGAGTCGCAACCGACGTCGGACTTAAGCCTTGACGTGGCTGATCGAGCCGTAACCTCCTGTAACCTTACCCCATCAGCCTTCCCGCAAAGTCTACCCTCGTCAGCTTGGCAGGTCCACGTGGAGTGGTCGCTGCCTTGTCGGTTACAGTGCTTATGGCTCGTACACTTGACTCGTGTCTCGAGTATACGAGTAAAGATGGGCTTGTCGGTGACGGGGCTGCCGCATCCATCCTAGATCTGCAGCCACGCCATTTAATTGCAAGAGCGGTGTGATAGAGGCTTGTCCACCAACGTCGGTGCGAGTCATGTACTATCAAGGTCTTTAGCACCTTGGGCAATCCAATGCAGTGCATGTACTTCGTACTGTACGAATTCCCCAAGTCAAGCAAAAACGTGCAGAACGGGGCTCGGCTTCGGACTTTACACACATCCGACCGAGGTGAAAGACATCAAAACGACTTCATCGATAAACTGTTATTTGATTCCTCGAGACGAATAACCCTGAACCTTGATATGTCTCGTCACTCTTTCTAGAGGAAACTCCATAAAAGTAGATACGGTAAGCTCATCATAATAGCGGAGCGATAAAAAGAAAAGAAATCAAAAAAGCATTTCCGCACCGGGGAGTCGAACCCCGCTCTTGCCGGGTCACAAAGATGATTTCATGAAAGCGGCAGATGCTAGCCGATACACCAGTGCGGAGTTGAAGGACTCTCTGATGAAGCGACAGATAAAATCCAGTTTTATTTTAGTATATATAGATCTCACTCATCTTGACGTGCTCTGCCGCAGTAGCGTACCTACAACAAGCGAGAGGGCAGCAGCCCCCGTTCGCTAAAGTTCAAAGTTACCTTAGCGAAGTTAGCGTTTGCCTCACACGACTCACTTGCATCTCCATCATCGACATCCATCGCACGGGACAGCGGGCTCATCTAATCTTTCCCACTCTCTCGACACCGCTTACTCAAACCAACAAGACAAGCCTAATCCACCCCACATCCGTCAAGATGGTATGCAAAGCCTGTTCCGTCGTGACGACATACCAGCAAACTGACCGTCACCCCACCCTAGGTTCTCGCCGTCGATCTCCTCAACCCAACCCCTCAAGCTGAGGCGCGCAAGCACAAGCTCAAGGTAAGCCCTGCAATCTCAATCCTCACGATAGGTTAGACACCGGCCAGTACTCACACGCAGTCTTGTCCTAGACCCTCGTGCCCGCCCCCCGCTCCTTCTTCATGGACGTCAAATGTCCCGGCTGTTTCACCATCACGACCGTCTTCTCGCACGCGCAAACCGTCGTCATCTGCGGCGGCTGCTCGACGGTCCTGTGCCAGCCGACGGGAGGAAAGGCTCGGCTGACGGAAGGCTGCTCGTTCCGGAGGAAGTAGAGTACAGTGATAGTTGTTGTTCCGAGGAGGAGGGGGTTTGTAGAGTACGCTGCAGATAGAAGATGGCATCTCTCTTCGTCGAACCGAATCGAACCGATTAAAAGGGAGTTCCGGATATCTGGCATGGCTTCATTTGTTTTTGCGAGGTTGGCTTTTGGTGCCTTTGTGTGTGTGTGTGTGTGCGCGCGTGCATGTGGAGGGGAGATGAAGCATCGGCATGAGCGAGGGGACGGCTGTGAATGGAGATGCGGATGCGTCGTTGAGGATACCTACCCTTGCCATATGATGTGGAGGGAAGTACTTGTACTCTGAACATTGGTCTCATATGATCTTTGATATGTTCTGTGACCTTCGCCTCTGTTATCCCCCCAACACTGGGGTATACAGCCGGCCCCGTGTCTGGTGCTTCGGACTCTACTGCAACCGACATCATATCCATGTCGTCATCACCTGCGCGAGAACGACGTTGTTCTGTCTTATTTGCTTACCTTACCATGCTCCAAAGCTATGCTCCCCTCCCTCATCCATGTATAGCAGACCAACCTCTGCTCATTCCTCCTCCTTCCCTATCTCTAAACTGGCGCCCATCTCTCAATAACCTCCGAACATACTTAGTGCTCACATAGTCTTACGACCATTTTTGAAGCCTATCAAAGCCTATACAGTACTTCACGAATGTTGTAAGTCAGGCCATGACAACAGACTTTTAAAAGAAATAACAAGCCTAAATGCAACTGGGAGCAGACATCGACTATATGACGTCCAAAAATTAATCACGCTACCTGGCCAGCCATCTCCATCTCCTACATTTCCAATGGTATATCCCTCAACTCGGAAGAGAATCATAGACCCGAAGGCACACACGACCAACTACACCCCCTCCTCAACAACGGCGCTCCCCACCAATCATCGATCCCACCCTTTCGACCCTCACACTCCGGCACGCAATCCCACCACTCCACCCACTCCGTCCTCGCAACGATGAATTCCCTCCCGCAAATAGAGCATTTGTGCCCGCCAGCGTTTTTGATCGAGAGGGCGATGGTTAGAAGGCGAGTTACGGACTCCGGACTGTCGGGTGGTAACAGGTCGGAGAGGTGCTGGAGGTAAGGAGAGCGACTGCATTCGCGGAGGGCGAGTTCGAGGAGGGAAGGGACGAGCGAAGGGGGTGTGGGGAGGGGCGGAACGGCGTGCGGAGACTTTGGAGCGTGAAGGCGCAGATGGGAGGAGTCGGGCGCTGTTGAAGGTGGTGGGGGTGTGTGGCGGACTGGTGAGCCGTCGATGTGTAGGAATGTGGTGGCGGTAGATGCTAGGAAGGTTGGTCTCCATAACTGGGGCGTGATGCCATCCGTATGAGCGGTCGAGCTAGTTGGGGCTTTGGAAGTAGCATTAGTTGCACTGGAGTGCTCTTCCAAAGACCTGTCGGGAATGTTGAAGAATGGATTCGGATAGATGTTCAAGATCCTCAGCCGCTGTTTGACGAGCTTGAGAATCTCCCAAGGTAGCCATCTTAGCTTATTGATGCCGATATTGAGTTCGACAAGATTCTCCAGATCGCCAATCACAGGCGGTAGTTCGGTTAGTTTGTTGTTCCGCAAGCTGAGCACCGTCAAATGCTTTAAAGTGAATAGTTCACCGGGAAGGATCCGCAGCGCGTTGCGCGAAAGGTAGAGGTGGAGGGATGGGGTTAGGGGGCTGTATGCTTCTTGGCTAGGGGGATGATGGTCGACGCCCAAGTGAGCCTTGGTGAGGTAGCGAAGAGGTCGAAGTGTATCTGCAGAGATTCTCTCGAGCTTCAATTCCCTGTCGAATGGTTAGCTGGTCGCTTTGTTGGCTGAGGATGGTGCTCACGAGAGGTCGGCTATCTCGCGACTTTCATCAAGACACAGCTGTATAATCTGGTCCGCACGGTTCTCTGGGTCGGCTCCGGCAGCGTCAAGGGTGTATGGATGCTCTGCACTGCACTCCGTTGCTCGATGGAACACGGAGTTAGCGGCGTCCGTTCTGTGGGCTGCTGGCAGTGTATCCTCGTCGAGAGTACGCTTCAGTGGCCTCCACATTGGCAAACGATCATCAGGCTCCAGCTTGTAGTCTTCATCCAAACTCAAGTCCGTATCCTCACTCCCCATCCACACACCGCTATCTACCGCCCTCTCGAGCTTTCTCTCGCGCCGAGTTACTCGCACAGCTTCCTCAACGGTGCCGCAAGAAGCCTTTGCGCCCCACCATGTTCCGGGGTAAAGACGTTTCTTTCTCTTGTGTACATAGTTCTCCGACGAAGGCGGCAAGTCATCGCTGGAGAAAAGAGGTGGGTCGCTTGATGATAGGATGTCAAAGTCTTGCGTCCGTTTGCGCCCAGTTGCGCCAATGTTCGGACGGTGGACTAGGGAAGGAAGGGATAGTGGAAGGAAAGATTCTGTAGGCGGGATGTCTTCAGCTTCAGGCACCATCAGTAAAGTACTCAATTGACCCGTGTCGATTAGGTAGTAATAATGAAGCTTGCAGAAGGCGAGACGCGAGATTGGGAGACGCGACGGGCACACGGATGACGTCAGCAGATCTCCGACAAGGATCTTTTTGATCAACCAAATCAACTTATACCTACATCACAGTCTGACATTCAGTCGATGACTGTTCTGGAGAGGTACGCTCGCTGTTACGAACTCAATCTAGCTAAGGCGACATTGTTGCAAACGCAGCTGAAGGCCATTATGGTGTGATCGCAACTCCTGTACTCAAGCACCGTTGGCATGCTATGCCTTGTTCGATGTATAGTTCATTTCAAAATGCATATATCCAGCTCTCCTGCGGGCTTTCCATATCTACTTAACTCTCATGTTAAGCCGCCTGTTTTCCTTTGGTTTTACCTATGGAATCCCGGCAGGGAAGTCATCCCATATTGGTACCAGAGAAACATGTCAATAGTGCCTTCATGAAAGGGTCTGGAATAATTTTAGATGGATGGGAAAGCAAGGTCGACGAGGCTCGTACTATTCAGCACGGGAATTTGAATCTAGAAGAAGATGCTGCTGGAGGATTAGGTCGACATCTGGGGCTCTTCTCTACAACTCTTCTAATGTTGGTTCACCGGTGCGAGTATTAGTGGAGAGATGGCTGACTGTCTGGTTTTAGAGTTGGACGCATTGTAGGCACAGGCATTTTCTCGACGCCATCATCCATTACAAGTAGTGTTGGCAGCGTAGGGGCAACCCTGTTGCTCTGGGTCCTGGGCCTTGCTCTTTCTTTCGCAGGACTTTGTGTATGGCTCGAGTTGGGATGCATGTTTCCCCGAAGTGGAGGGGAAAAGGTCTATCTCGAGGCTGTGTATCAGCGCCCGCGGCTCTTGGTTACCATAGTCTTTTCGACTCAGGCTATTCTACTCGGGTTCACAGGTATGCTATCCTAAGGGTCTTACCCTCCCGAATTGTAACCGAATTGCGGCAGTCTGGTTAACAGCAATCCTTTCCAGCGTCTGGCAGTACAGTCTTCGCATCGAACGTCATCTTGGCCACTGATCAATCGGCTGGAGAATGGGCGAAGCGGGGCATTGCAATCATCATTATCACCTTCGTCACGTTGCTCCATACATTCTTTCCTAGAGCGGGCGTTCGTCTGATGAATCTACTCGGTTCGATCAAGATCATCGTTCTTTTGTTCATCGTCACCACTGGCTGGGTGGTGCTAAGCGGCAAAGCTGATAATGTTCCCGACCCTCTGGCGAGCTTCAGAGACCCTTTTCTAGGTTCTGCTCAATCGAGCAACCCCTATGCAACAGCTCTCTTCAAGGTCCTGAATTCCTTTCAAGGGTACGTATAATCATCTACAGCCTTGACAACCGCATTCTGACCTTTGACGGCACGAAGATGGTCAAACGCAGCTTACGTGCTTAATGAAGTCAAGCGCCCAGTTCGGACGCTCAAGCTTGCCGCTCCTCTCGGTCTTGGAATCTGTGGCGTGTTATATATACTAGCGAACGTTGCGTACTTCTCCGCAGCAACGCCTGAAGAGATAAGCCAGAGCGGAGTGACTGTGGCTTCCTACTTTATTGCCAAAGTGTTTGGAAGAATCGCTCAGCGCGTCCTCAGGTATACCCTATTTCATTCCTCCGACTAAGCCGTCACTGCTGACTCTGCTTCTTCTAGCGTCTTGGTCGCTCTATCGGCTCTTGGAAATGTCATGACGATAACCTTTGCTCAATCCCGGGTGAACCAGGAACTGGCTAAGGAAGGTGTCATCCCGTTTCCCCGTTTCTGGGCCTCCAACTGGCCATGTGGGTCCCCTTCCGCTGGCCTTCTCCTGCACTTTGTGCCTTCGTTCATTGTTATCGTTGCTATCCCGTTCGGAGATGCTTACAACTTCATCCTCGATCTGGAAGGGTATCCGAGTTCCATCATCAACTTCTTTGTGGTACTCGGGCTTGTCGTTCTACGGTGGAAAGTACCGGAAGCGCCGAGACCCTTCAAAGCATGGTTACCCATTGCTGGGGCATTCATGGTTGGCCAAGCGTTTCTGCTTGTTGCGCCTTTCTTAAGACCACCTGGTGGAAGGGGAGACACGAGCTTGCCTTACTGGCTTTATCCAATCGTTGGCATTGCAGTGCTACTTGCTGGTATGTTGTACTGGTTTGGCTGGCGAGTAGTAGTACCTTACTTGGGTGGATTCGAATACGGCGAGCGGAAGTCGGCTCTACAGGACGGGACGATCGTAACGGAATATTTCCGAATAGAGAAGAGATAAGAGATGGTAAAGCACTGGAGATACCAGTTGTTTGTTTGGAAGCTCTAAAGGCGCTAGCTGCAAAAAGATGGTCATGTCTCTTTTTCTTTTGAACGGTTGCTAGATTTTCGCATCACTGGACGGATGGACGCTACAAGGCCAAGCTTCTACGACTCCCTATGGTCATATCATTCTAGAACCCGATCGCTACTCATCAAAGAGTCCCGGAAGGGGTAGTTCGGTGTGCCATCAGGATCGGACCGTGGCGGCTGTGCGGAGCGGCGGGAAAGTCCTCTATTGCCGCGCTATAATGACGCGCATCGCATACAACGACTCAAGCGTTCAGTACCTTCAGATACGCGAACATCTGGGATCCCACGAGCAGAGGAAACTTCTGAAACAGTCTTGCGCCCATTGCCGGCGTCTTCTAGTTGAACCCCACAATCGCTGGTCAAATGTCACTTTGGAAGAGCCGGGCGACAGACCATGTCAACCAGCATCATGTAGATTATACGAACTTTCTGGTGTTATCATCATTAGATGCTTGACATATCCGTCGGTTAACCTCTTTCTCGATTTGACATATTAAACTCAGTACCTGAGCTTCTCATTATGTCGTCGTCACTCGTTCACATTGCTATCGCCATCGCCTTTCTATTCTCCTCCGCCCACGCCCAATGGGTACGCTGTAGCCCAGAGTTTGGCCATCCTACCCTGAGAAATTGTCACGCTGCGCTCGACGCTATGGCTGCCGTGCCTCATCCGGCAACTCCATTCCTGGTAGGACCCCGCCACGAACTTCCTATACCCGATATCTACCTCCCATTTTCCATACAAGTTGGTGGGTGTTCTCCTCTTTGCGCGCCTGATCATCAGATCAGTCCACCGCATTTTGGCCTTCAGACTCTTGGAAGCATGGACGGCTACTGATGCTGCATAGTCGACTGTTTGATAGTACTCAACGGAACAGCGGCGGATATGGTGACTTGGGCGGAGCTGACAACCATGGCTGACTTCGCCATCTCCGGAATACCTTATGGACATGGATGTGTGGCGGGACAGGGCACGGGTGGGATAGCCAAGTGTAAGCCACAAGCCTTCCCACCATCATCGTGGACTCGAAAGAATCCCCTGCCACCTCATTCCACACGTCACCGTCCCAATCCACGCCCTTCCCTTGATGGCCCCTCACGCACCGCCATAACTACCCTACCCCACAACCCGCTAACTCCACCCACCCCACCACAGTCGCCGAACACGATCCCATCTCCGCCACCATCTCAGCCGCCTCTCCACATACTTTCCAAATCCCCCTCGAACTTCCCGTAGACCCCAACTCCCACCCCAACCTCAACCCCCAAAACCACGGCCAAGACCAAGCCCTCTGCCGCCTCCAGCCGCCCGGCAGCTGCGACAGTGGCAGTTCCTGCAAGACCAAGGCCTACAACAACATGCAGCAGTGCGAGAGCGCGCTGCGTTCGTGCAAGTCGGATGCGGGCCCGGCGGGCCCGACGTGCGTTCTGCGGCCTGCTAGGGGGAGCGCGACCCAGAGGCGGAGGGGGAGGATGCTGGCTAGTTGATTGAGTGCTGGAAGAGGGGTTGTGGTGGGTGGAGGTGGGTGTGTGTTTGGCAATTCGGGCGTTGCGGGCTTGGCAGAAAGCGATGGGTGGTGTAGATGAATGGTAGCCGGGTCTATTGGGAAAATGGGGATAGAGGTTGCAAGTTGACTGCTGGTTTCAGGATCATGTGAGGTATCTGAAGTGGCGCGTCATATGTCTCTACTTACGCAATCACAAATCCAATCCGTAGGCAGGAGAGAGGAGAATAACGGTTGAGCACCGTTTCGCGTGGAGAAATAAAGCTTCACCAGTCGCACCTCAAGCCTGCCAACAATCACGTGGATTGCTTCAACCCTTTGAAGGGCTTCATTGGTGCAAAAGACACGACGAGAGAGCGACATCGAGACCATCAAAGTGGGCTTCTAACTCCAAAGTCCAACGAGGACCCTTTTTCGAACCCAGGCCCCTTTTACTCATCACCACTTCCAATTCCTTTCAACAACTTCGTTGAACGTGAGGGACTTTTGGTTCCATGTGCATAAGAATGAGGTACGATAACCTCTACTAATCCGCCTTATCGGCCTCAGCCCTTGCCGAGCAGGTCGCCAGGTTGCTGCTGGCAAGAGTTGTTCAGTTTCTGATGCATTGGCTTCTGCACACTCCATATGAGGGCATAGCGCAGACATCGCAGCGCTCTACTGCTACCGTGGCTGATGGTCTGAAGATGGAGCTTTGTAAGAGAGGCATGCGAGTTGCCAGGTCGCATGCTGTACTGCCTATGCACTGTAAGTTGCAGCTCTGTGTCGTATTCAGGATTCCGAGTTCGATAACGACTACCTGAGGAGTGATACTAGTAGGTACATAAGAGAAGTTAATTGCTCAAGCCGCGTGTGAAGTGTGGCCAGCAGGCACGTCGCTTACGGAACCTGAGAAGCATGGTGTTTTGTTGCCTTACCTGCGAGGACAGTGAGTAAAGGCCTAACCACTGTTTTCAGACTCTGCAGGTCCTCGCACGAAGTCACCCTCCTTGATGTTCTCATGCACACACCGATCTCGAGCCTCGCGGTCTGCAAACGCCGTTTCGATCTCCCTCTGTGAGATAGACTGATCGACGAAGTGTCATAAATGTGGCAGATACTGTGACCAGCCGACTGTCTCGAACAAGCTCGAAGGTAGATTCCGCAGCGCTAATACGTCCTCTATGAGGATGTATGCCCTCGCGATTGAGTATAAGGCGCAAAGAGTTGTGACGGGAACTAGCATCCTTAAAGGTACCTCCATACCCGGATCACCATCAGGGGAATTGTTCCGGAGGTGTGCTGCAATATCTTTGGCACGAACTTTGACCCAGTCGAGTCCCTTTGATGGAGCTAAGCTTCTCTCCTTCCGCGCCGTAGACGGTAGTCCCGGAGCTTTTCGGTTCGGCAGCAAGATATGATGGAAGAGCCCTGCGGTTGCAAGACCAACGATGCCGTAAATAAGGGTCATGAGGCTCGCAGCGCGCCATATAATGTGTTTGGCATGCGATGGGAACGAAAAATCCTAGGCTAGCGTGAATATGGCACTGTACACGGCTATGAGGATCCCGCCCGCGACACCCGTTGCCAGGGTGGTTGGCGGCCAGTTGTCGCTCGGGATGCGATTGATGGGCCGATCCTTGAAGCGCCGAGTAAAAAGACCACCGGGGTACATCTTTGCGAGAATCTGATTGAAGTATGACCAGATAAGGCTCATAAACCACTCTTCACGACTGATGAAGTCGAGGGGTGTGTGTCTGTAGCTAGACTGGGTACAAACACCGGCCTGTTGCTGGTGTAAAGTCAATCTCAGCAACCCGTCATTATCGTAAGGTGAGAATATAAGACTCGCCTTGCTTCGGATATCAAAGACATCCGCACTCGTCTCCACGAAAAGAGGCTGCGTCACACCTGAAGGCTTGTGTCTCCAACAAAAAGAGGTAGCGAGCATGAGGAAGATGAAGCCGAGGGTAGTAAGCTTGAGCGTTGTTAGGTTGATGTGCTGTGCCAATCGGTTAACACAAGTTACGCTGAACCAGATTACCTGCCAGACAGTAATGAGTCCAACAAAGGGAGTTAGAATCGAACTACGAGTTGATCCTCTGTCATTAGTCACATACCGAGCGAGTCCGTCTGCTTTGTCCTTGTCGTCGATGACCGCCTTGTCGATCTTTGGATAAGTGAGGTAGTCTTTCGAAATCAAGAAGTAGAACTGCTCTGCATCGAGTGGAAAGGGTGGGAAATTAGGTGATCGGAGGACGAAAGCCTCCCATATCGGCAAAGAAAGCGTGGGTCATGGTCCAGTCAGAATATCCTGCCGATTGAAACTTCTGGAGAATGACTTGATCAGTATGCATGGCAGGAGTTGAAGTCAACTATGTTAGCTAGAGTACACACACCTTGACGGAGCGTCGTGCCGAGTCCCACTGCCCTAACGCGAGAGTAAAGAGAAAATCTGGCCCCAGGATCCAAGACCGGCGAGGTTGAGCTTGTCACGGAAGCGATCCCAAGAGCTATCCGTTATCGCCGGAATGTTGGGGATTATTGATGACCAACAACACAGGAATGTGGTAATGGTACAGGAGCAGAGGATGTCAAAGGTTCCTCGGCCGCTTGGATGAGGAACCCAGCCTTTATCAGTGGAAACATTCTGATAACCATTTGTGCTCAGATTCCCAGCCATAGAGGTATAAGATATAGCAATGGAAACGGAGAAGAAATGCAGAACGACAAAGTAGCTATATCCCACAAAGCTTCACGGACGCGCCGGAATTGCGCGTTGCTGACTGTAGTCAAGTCAAAGGCTCGTTTTGAACCTCGTCGTATTGTTATCATGTTGAAGTTGTCCAAGCTTAAGTGCTCAGAGACGACCTTAATGCCTTCCCTTGCCGCCTGGTCATATAGAAGCTTACCGTGCTTGCTCAGCCCTGCTCAGAAGGATGTGGCGTAGCTTCAGCCAATTGAATAGGAATTCTTCTATAGAACGGGCACGATATCAGACAAGCACGTGGTCTGCCCTACCTTAGGAGTAGTTGTACAGACCTTACCGTATTGAGAAACCACTAGCGTTAGTGTTGTAACTATCTCCCCAGAGTCATCTAATTTCCCCAGATACCTTAAGGTACATGTACTGTATGGATCTTGAGCAAATTAATCTATACTTGTACTGTCCTACATGAAACTTCCTCTTTCAGCAATTCTACATTATGACTTCTTCTTTAGACATAGTGACTATTTCTTCACATACAATTCTACACAACACAGTATATAGAAAAAAACATAAAATTTAGACATACATCATGATTACACACATAATTGACTTTAATCTTGCAAATAAACAATTCAAGAATCAAGTGAAACATCATGAACAGCATTGATGATATTAATTGACAAATTATCAAAGTTATGAAATATAAAAGATGAATTCTTCATAATTTCTGTAAATACACTTTACTAACTTTACTGATTTTACTGACTATTTTATGAACTACTTTACTGACTGTTTTACTGACTGTTTTACAGTGAAAGAATTCAAAAACAGACTTCAATTAAATATTCTGTGTCTCAGTTTCACACTGAAATAAATTTTTATTCAGTACACTGATTACAACAGTATAAAAGTGTGAATAATTTGTCTGTTTTTTGAATTCAGTCTTAAGTGCAGTCTATAAATATTGCTGCATTACAGATTTATGACAGAGTATGAACAGCACAATACTGTTAAGTATGTCAGCAAGTTAAAAATAAGTTTATGAAACAGACATTATGAATGTGAAAATTGTGAATGAAATGAAAGCATAAAAAATGAACATTATTATGAACATTGAAGTTGCAGATCAATTGAATGAAGAATTGCATAAAGATTCATAATAAAAGAATTAGAATGAAGATAAAGAAGTTTTGTGAGAGTGTGAATGTGAATGAAATAATGAATGAAAGTGAGTTCTGTGAAGAAAATATGAGTGATGAAAATATTAATAATGATGAATGAATTTATGAAGAATTTTACAGAGAAAATATGAATAATATTGAGATCAGTGAGAGAACTTGTGATAAATTTCATTCTCAGTACTCAAGAGAAATTCTTACTTTCACAGTTTTTTCACAGAGAATCAAAGATTTGAAACAAAAAAAACTGATATATTAGATCTAAAGATTTACAGAGAGACTTATAAAGAAAACATGAACAGCAGTAAGATCAATGATGATGAATGAATTTGCAAAGATGAATGAACTTACTGAGAAACATATGAAGAAAATATGAGCAGTGATGAGATCAGCAAAAATGAATAAACTTGTGAAGAAATTTGCAGAGAAATTTGCAGAGAGTGTATGAACAGTGAGAAGATCAATGAGAATGATGAGATGAAGAATTTATATTTTTATTGTTTTAATGACTACTAAATTTTAAATATGTAGTCACATTGTGTATATAAGTCTATAAATTGTGTATACAGAAAAAAGTCTCTTCTTGTGTAAGTGAGGGCCTCAATTCTAGTATTAAATGACTGTGGCAAATTCAGAACAATTCTTTGAATCCCATTTAGTGTAATTGTAGATCAGCAGATGTAGGATGACAACTACCGCTTTGGGATCTTTCCAAAATGACTACGAGTACCTTAGGTATGGAGCGCGCTTTAACCTTAACATTGTGCGGGGACGCAGAGATTTGAGCAATACAGTACCAGTGTATCAGCCTTGCCGGCTTCTCTCGTTAATAATACGATACTTCTCGTTAATAATACCATACTATCCTCCTTTTCATTCACTCACTCACTCTCTCATTCATATGCGCCGGCGATCTGTCATTATCGTGCTCGAGTTTCACATTCATTCAGTTGTCGCTCAATAACTCCCATCATTGGGATCTACCTGTCCGTCTATTATTGTCTCTCATTCACTCGAGTCGAAGTCTACTCGAACCGCGCCCTTTGAAACCGTACCTGTCGCAGAACTTGCGCCGCCAACGATCTCTCGCGCCCAGAACAACAGCTCAAGTATACCAACGCGGAATACATAGCCAGGTCTTCGGAATCTTTCAATCTTCATCGCTCCATCTCTACGGAATTTCCGCGAATAAGTCACCTACAAAATCATCTTTGCGCCATCACTCCGAGAGGGTACAATCGGGTTGCGACAACCTTCGCCATCATCGAGAGACCATCCTAAATAGCCCGAACCACACTGTCGCATTTCA
Source organism: Acarospora socialis (assembly GCA_025617375.2). Taxonomy (NCBI): domain Eukaryota; kingdom Fungi; phylum Ascomycota; class Lecanoromycetes; order Acarosporales; family Acarosporaceae; genus Acarospora; species Acarospora socialis. Next base: position 1,364,745 of record JAMYGW020000012.1, read on the forward strand.
AGATATCCCGTTTGCCTCGCCCGAGCTTCCACCAGCAGCAAGGTACCGCCGCCTAAAAGTGCGAGTCATATTAAACACCCCAGGCTCCAAGGTTCCCACTTCCGCGCTCCCGAAACTACGAAGCACTCGCGATGCGTCTCTTAAACCCTCTGTTCAGCGCCCTTGTCATCGTCTTCTCTTTGCCGCTCATCTCCGCCGAATCCTCGGATGCAAGCGTCCAGACTACCTTCTTGACGTCCACGACGTTTACGACCAAGACAGTCGTCCAGGCATCCACGGTCGTTATCACCGGAACTGCTCCACCCTCTTCTTCCACTCCTCAACCTTCATCGACCATATCCGACGCTGCCTCCGCTAGCCACTCCACTGGCGTGGTCATAGCTTCTGCTTCTTCATCGTCGACATCGACTCCACTGGTACGACCCACGTCTACGCTTATAATTGTCGCGCCAACTTCCACTGCTTCGATCGCTTCCGCCCCCACGGCGACGACGGCGGCGACTACCTCGTTACCGCCTTATTCCGTTCTTGGCGCTGCTGGCAGGCAGCAGGTGAATATAGGTTTGGCGGTTCTTGTTGGCGGTCTTTGCGTGGTCGCTGCTGGGCTTGTATAGTCGGTGGGATGACCAGGGGGCACCGGACATGAGGACGCTTTCGCAGGCTGAGCCTCTCCGTTCCGGCTCCTGGGACGGGAGGGGTTCGTTGTTTGATATGTTGGTTATGATTTATCGATTATGATTTAGCAGGAGATGAGGTTAGTCGGATTCCAAGGTGTAGGGGAAGCTTTCGACAGTTTAAATATCCCTTCCGCTTCTGTTGACGGAGCTTTGTAGTTGTCGGTGGCTCGTAGTAGATGTTTAGAAATCTAGATTTGTGTCGTCCATATAAGGATGTATCACGTTCATGATAGCCCTGATATGCCATGATATGGATATGTAACCTGGCAACTCAGCGTTGTCACGAGAACCTTGCTGGCCTGACCCTGAACGTAACAGTATGCTTGACCTAAAGCAACCTACATCGAACTCCTGTTTCACTGTACATGATGCCTAGCTGGTCCAACGCAATGATACTATATGAGTATTTATACACTTTCAGGTCGCCGGTTCTGCTGCCTCGGCATGATAATAGGCTGCCGCCTGGCTCGCGCAAACGCTTCCGTGGCTGTGGGTGGACCCTCTGTCCTAATCACACTCCCTATCGACATGAAGAAGCTGCAACGGGAAATATCAGCCAAATTCCCAATATGGCAAACCTGGCGGACGAGATAAAACACATACCCGAACGTCGCGGCTGATCCAATCATGTATTGGCCCAGTGTTCGCGTCAAGCCGTTAGGACCTGCTCCGAATCGTATAATGTTCACACCACCTGCGCGTCATCTAAGCTCACATTCCTCACCATGAATCTGTCGGAGAGATGTACCGAAGATGAAGCCCATAATCAGGCCGACAGCTACACGCAGGCGTCAGCCGGGAGCTGTTGGCGACGGAGGTAGTACTACTCACAGCCACCGATCATTGCACCCGTCTTCCCTATGAGAGGTGAGTTACGGCTCAAGTAGGAAGAAGTATTCCGCTTCTCGAAACGTGCTTGACCTCTTGGGCAACGTACACTTGTCGAACGTCGACGGGCCTCGCATCCCTCCTCCACCGGCATTGGTTGGCATTGGAGGCATCTTGGTCGAGCTTCTGCGGAAGGACTGGCTAGATGTTCAAGCCTCCGATATTGTATTGGAGCGAGGTGGAATGAACCCTAAGACCAAGATACTACCAGAGTAACACGAAACCAATTGCCTTTGGAGCCTCGTGGTGAGATACATTGGAACCGATGCACGGACCAAGGGGACGTTGATTGGTCACGTGCTCTGGGATCCGGCGGTAAGCCTTTGTTCACGGACCACGATCAGGGCGTTGCGAGAAACCTCAAGGCCAATATAACATTTCAACCCTTACATATCTCACATCTCATTGAACGTGTTAGAGATTTCATTGAGCGCTCAGGCAGGCATTGCTAACTTCTCTCTGCACGTGTTACCAACCTTTACGCTCATTTCCAACAGACGACGTCTCGCAAACCATCAACAGCCAGACCTCCAACCCTGAGCAAACACCCTGTTCTTGTGACTTTGGAAGTGCTGAACTCCCTTTCTCCAGGCCAGCTTGGTACAGCTGTTACCATTAAGAGGAGCCACTACCGCCACATTCATTGCTCTCGACATACGCTACATCGTCCAAGACACAACCGTACCTACAACCTCCCACGATAGCATATTCTTACATGACGCAAAGCAGACTTTGCTTCTTACCATACTTTTCTGGCCAACTTATGACCATCGGACTTGGGTTATTTGGCCCTCTTCAGGCATCGTGATCGGGACAGCAAACAAGTTCGTGTCTTCAGGGTTGTTGTGGTGGGTTGGTGTGGGAAGAAGATAACGACCGAGCGAGTTTGGAAGGACATATCAGTTTAAGTGTTATTTGAAGCATCAGTTCAGATGACTGCAGTGGCTTCCCCACCCAGCCTCCAGCCTCTACCCAGGATAGGATGGAATTCGGGTAATAGCGGTCAAGGAGGGCTGAACTCCATAAGTACGGACGAGGTTTCCAGAATGTTCATGCCTCGTAAGAGCGCTCAACGGTCAAACTCATCTTCCACCATAACGTCGTCATCTTCGTCGACACCAACGATTACTGCTCCAAGTCCACAGATCAATGGCGGACCGCCCTCAGCGAACGTGGAGCTTGGCGGATGGGCGTCGAGAAAGAAACCCGCCAAAGGCCTTTGGCCTTCATCCAAAGCAGAACCGGTATCCGGTATAACGCCCGCTCGTCCACAGCTGCTCACCTCACCATCACCCGGTACCTCCCAAGCAACGATGATGTCGTCAGTGCATCAACCTTCGCCAATACTTCCTTCCCAACACAACGCTCAACCTCAACAGAGTGGAGGGCGAGGCGCAAGCGGGCAACTTCAATCGGAGAGTCCTGCGGTCCTTGCGTTGCTACCGATGAACGGCACGTTCGAACGGAAGCAAATCAATGTGCCCTTCTTCCCCGAGGTGCTGCGGATTGGCAGACAGACCAACCAGAAAACCGTGCCTACACCGACGAACGGATATTTCGACTCCAAAGTTCTATCAAGACAACATGCGGAAGTGTGGGCGGATAGAAATGGGAAGATATGGATCCGTGATGTCAAGTCGTCTAATGGGACCTTCGTTAACGGCCAACGTCTCTCGCCAGAAAATAGGGATTCAGATCCCCATGAGCTTAGGGAACATGATATGCTAGAGTTGGGAATTGATATCGTCAGTGAAGACCAGAGAAAGATCGTCCATCACAAGGTTTCCGCCAAAGTTGAGCATGCAGGGATCTATGGTAATGGGACCAATGTTCTGGATCTGAGTTTCGGTGATATTGATCCGTCGGCTGGTGGTGGACTTATTCCTTCCCCCCTGGGCTTGCAGATGGTACAGGTTCGAGGTCGACTTGGCAGCCAAGGGTCAACGGGTAGTAACGGTGCGCGGAGTACTGCACCGTCAAACATGTCTAGCAACAACCTGAACGCCATGGGCCAGCAGCGGCATATGAACTTCTGGCTGAGCCCCATTACCATCGAACAAGTTGTGAAGAAACTTACAGTAAGTCCAATGCGAGCAATTGAGAAGAGCTCAAAGCTAACTCGTCTTCCAAGAGCGAGATAAAGCAAGCGAAGCAACAATCCCATGAACTTCATCAGACTGATGACTTCTTCGGTACATTGCTCAACTCTGAACCAGGAAAGGAGAGTGGGAAGCTGCCTCAGCATGAGCAAGGACGACCACATCAAGCCAACGGTATTCAGTTGCCCCTCAAGATCGAACCTATCCCACGCTTTTCAGATCCGCCTGCTCCACCTCCTCAACAGCCATTACCTGAAAAGCCTGATAGCGCCAGAGCCAGCCCTCTGGATGCCATGGCTCAATCTTCCTTGCCGCGAGCAGTAACGGAAAAGCCGAACCTCGGCATACATGGTTCACCAACGAAAGCAGAGACCTCAACCCAAGTTCTCTCTCTCGTGGAGGCCCTGAGTTCTGCGAAGAAAGAGCTCGATTCTCAGGGCGCCCGAATGAAGGCCTTAGAAGATATGCTTCAACAAGAACGATCAGCTCGAGAAAGTGCCGAGGAACGAGCGCGCCGATTGGAGGATCAAAGGCGCGTAAGCGAGACTGGCTCGGTAGTTGAAGATGCATTCGAGCCTCCCGCCGAGGGCTCTCACATGCAATCCAACGGCATCCACCAGGGTGATGGGAACCAAGACCCACAGCCCACCAGAACTTGGCAAGCGACGAAGACTCCAGAAGAGCTGTCCAAGGACACTACGAACGCAACTGCCTCGGCGGCACGTCTGCAGCAACGTGTAGAGCTGATGGTCGCCGAGATGGACGAGATGAAGAAGCAAATGGAAAAGTATAAGAAACGAGCCGAGTCTGCCGAAGAGGAAAGCGTCACGACACGGAAGACGCTAGCTGAGATGATTGAGAAGATACGTCGTGACAATGCCAGCAAAGACGCCGATGGCGTTGGGCGCAGGCGCAGCATGGAGATCGCCACTCAGACCGAGACCGGCTCCGAGACGGACAAGGAACCCTCCCAAGCAGGCACCTTACTGAAGAAAGCGGCGGGCGGAGAGAACGGCCATGCAATCGGTCCCGGCGAGCTCGCACAACTCGAGCGGGCAATGACCACAGCGTTAGCGCGCTCGCCGAACGCAGCCGATCGCCTCTCGCAATCCGCGCCGTTTGCCAGCATGTTGGGCGTTGTGCTCATTGGGGTCGGCCTGATGACTTATTTGAATGGGTGGCAGAAGATGGAGAGATGAGATGGTGTGTGACCCGAGACGCGAGCCTCACGGCCCATTACTTGCTACTACTCACGACTCATGTATCTGCATCATCTCTGTAACGTCATCTTTCCTTGCGTGTTGTGGGTTTCATGGCGTTGAGATATCCATCTCTGTTACATTCATTGTTGGAATACACTTAGGACAAGTCAGGACAGGTACACATAACGAAGCGAGATGCAACAGGCTGATAACGGAAGGGACAGATAGGGCCGCAGGGCGCAGTGTTTTCCCAACATAGTATCTGGCTTCAGCGAGGCTTTGGCCTTGGTCTCCACATCTTTCTTTCATTGTTCATGATCCCCTTTTGTCAGCATGGTCAGCGCGTGACAGTCTCCCATTGCACCAGCAGGGTGTCGTTTTTTGTGGTTTCTTTCTCTCGATAAGGGGTTTGTGTGGGCGTGGGAGAGAGGATGGGGATATGGGTTGTGCTCCAGGCCGAGGCGATTGGCTACCTCACCCGGGTTATACATATTCAATTCCATTCATGATGGCCTCAAATCACTTGTCGATATACATCGAATCAATCTTGTCCAACAACATGACTTGTTTTTTGCAGCCTTCTCTCTTCTCAGGGTATATGGAGATGCGATCGCCGACTGCGCCTTCCGGAAAGGCTTGTAATTCACGGCACAGCCAGCGAGCTCCTCTCTCAGGAATATCGTAGCTATCAGGCTTTGAGACTCACATCGTGCGAAGTCCCAGAGCAATTCGATCCATATCTGATGTCATTTGCTGAAAATTAGCGTCCGGGATCAATCTCTATATCCCTCCCTGAGAAACGAACCCAAGCACGGGGTCATCTATCACCCACACACGCCTGGAATACAATTCTTCCGAAACTGCGCGTCCCGTGACGTCGGTGTCTAGCACTCTGGATATGTAACCTAGACGGCGCAACGCAGCGCCGTGTCCGGCATGAAGAACCTTCTTCTCGCCCAACTCGACCTCCCTCATCCGCGCTCTGGTCAACCGCTCCGTCGTTCCTCCCTTCATTCATCCATGCCTCTTTGGGACCGTCTTCTTGTTCGCGTTACCCTGTTCGCCTGGCTCCATCCCGCGCATCTTCACTGTAAAGGTGGCCTCCGTCTTCACCAGCTTTGACCCGCCTTCGTCGTCAGTGGCTGGAACAAGTGATGGTCTGCGTACAGAGCCCTGTACACGTAGTCGATACATATCGACTCTTCCCTGAGCGTTTCGATAGCCCTTTCTGGCTGTGAGGCTGCGCATCAACAATTCCAACCCATGAAATCCATCTAGCCATACCATACTCGCCATCTCGCAAGGCGTTCACTTTACTATCCCTTCCTCACCAACCTCATACACCTCCTGCGCCCCCAACCTCCTCGCCAGCTCCTCCACAAACACCTCCCCCACCTCCCGCACACCCACCCCACGCACCCCCTCCCTCTCAAAACTCGTCGCCTCCTTCCCCTCCAACCCACAAGCCACGATCCGCCCAAACCACCATAAATCTGTCCTCACATTCACCCCGACCCCGTGACTCGTCACATTCCTCCGCAGATGCACCCCGACCGCCGCGATCTTCCTCTCACTACTCGTCCACACCCCCGGATTCTCCGTCGTAAACCCCCGGATCCCAAACCGCCCACACGCCCCGATCGTCGCCTCCTCCAGCAGCCGCACATAGCAGCGCGGCGACACGCCGTGTCGTTTCAGGTCGATGATCGGGTACACGACGAGCTGGCCCGGGCCGTGGAACGTCGTTTGCCCGCCACGGAGCGCCTCGACGAACTCGGCGCGACCGAAGGCGCGGAGGTGGGCGATCTGTGAGGGACTGACGGTGCCGATTTCGCGTCGGCCGCAAGTGTAGACGGGGTGGAATTGTGCGGTGATGATGGTGGGGTCGGGGGGTGGGATGGTGGCGGAGTGCTCGGGTGCCCGTTTGTAGGCGAGAAGGCGCTGTACAAGATGGTCTTGAAGGTTGGAGGCGTGCGTGTAGGAAACTGTGTGGGAGAGGCGGAGATGGGCGAGGCGCATTGGATGGGTGGTTGCTAGTGAGGTAGTGGACGTGGATGTATTGCGATGGTCAAGACCAGTGTAGTATACCCGTTGACTGGAAATGTATATCAAAAGAAAGCCCGGCGAAGCACGTAGCCCCAGTGCGCCCAGAAACTTGGAGTAGGAACAGACAAGGGGGGCACTCTCGAAGGAAGTTGTTGTTTATCGATGATGCTTTTCCGACTAGCGGAGCGTCGGACTGTACGAAGTACCTACCTACCGGTGAAACTTCAGCCCTACAAAGCTAATCATCGCGCCTCAATCGCCTTTGCTCGTGATGCGCGTCGACTTACGACGCATCGACACCATTCCAGTCCTATCCCCGTCACTACTCAGCGAAACATTCACCTTTGCTACAATGGAACCCACAGATCCAACACCGCCAAACACCCACCAGAAACTTCCCCGCCTACCACCTAGTAAATCTCCCCACTCCTCCCCCAACTCGAACCCGTACCAAGCAGCTAACAACCCCTCCTTCCCCCACACAGACCTCCGCATCCACAAACGTCCCCTCACCCACCCACCCATCCCTTCCCCCTACACCGCATCCACCACCTTCGCCCCCAAAGCAATCTACATCTCCCCCCACACGCCCTTCGTCTCCGCCCTCAAACGCACGCGCAAACTCCTCGCCGAAATCGACAAGCGCTCCCTCGGTAAAATCAACCTCGTCGACTCGAAAGCAGGCGATCGGGAAAGACTCCGAGCGACTGCGAGGAGCGACAAGAGTAGAGGGAAAGGGAAGCACAGGGCGGAGGAGGAAGTGGTGTTGAAGGGGACGGGGAAGGCGATCGAGCGCGTGCTGGGATTGGCGGTTTTCTTGCAGGGAGAGGAGGACTTGAGGGTTAGGGTTCGCACGGGGACGGTGGGGGTTGTGGATGATGTTGTTGTGAGGGAGGGAAGGGTGTGGGGAGGGGGAAAGGAGGGAGATGGTGAGAGGGGTGGGAAGGAGCACGAGGAGGGTCAGGGAATTCCTGAGAGTTTGGCCAGGAAAGCAAGCATGGTGGAGGTCGTCGTCAGTCTTCGGTAGTCTGCATCGAAGCATTCTACGGAGCGTCGAAGCGTTACTGGGTCTATCTTGCGTTCCTGAACTCGGCTGGCGTCTGCGAATTCCGTGACTCGAAAGGTCAACATAGCGTCCCCGTCGTGCCCGAGATCGCGAGAAGCAGCAGAGTCGACACCCCAGAGACTACTTTCGTACCTAGCCACAACGTTACCGTCTCCAGTATCTTTGTAAAGCCTCCCATTCCCCTCCTCACTCGCCGAATGGGCTTGCCGCTCGAGAGTCGGCGCCTGAACACTTGCCACCCAACGACAGACTACCATCACTGTCATGGGCTATACCAACACTACACATACACACACGCCTCTGTGCAGACCGGCGGTCTGAGAGCTACACCAAGCGAGCATGACTGTCGGGGACCGGAAGTCCTTCTTGGAGCTGTTCACATAACCTGCAAACACGATGCACAACAGAAATCGAATTGCGTGTTGCTGGTTTCGGGGTCATAGCTGAAGGCTCTTTAGACATAATTGAGCCCGGGAGATTGACATGGACAGGATCTGAAGTCGGTGTGGTACGAATACCTTCTCAACAGATCTCTGTGTCGAGTTCTCGCGAGCCTGCTAGGTGTGCATGACACCACCCATCACCGGGAAGACGAAGAGTTTGGGTTGCTACGCTACCGCCGAGCCCTACCAGGTCTTGCATGCCAGGATTGAAGTCTCTGAATGAACTGTGGGTTGGCATAGTCAATTCAGGGTGAGACATGATTCGAAGCGACCTTCGAAACCTTCTGGCAAGTTCTCAGGCAGTTGAGGCAACACCGATATCGTTTAGAGTCGACTTTTTGGAAAGGTTATGCATCTAACAACCTTTTTCACGAGTCAAGCATTCATAGCCTTGATGTTCAGCCCCAACCAGGAGCCCTTCCCAAGAAGTGAGACTTTCATAGGGCTGTCAGCCACTGCAACAACCGGGCCAAGTCTTTACCGTGACATCGGCTGAGATCTATCTCGAGATTGTCATTATTAAAATATTGCCGGTGGGTTGCATCCCCTCGGTCTTGTTACGTACTTACCACGAGAGGCAATCTTCCAGAACAACGCCATCCGGCTAGTGTGCATGCACAGAAGGGTTTTCGACCTTCCATTCGACCTTCTAGAGCATTGCCATATGCAGCCATCCATAGTCGCCACTAAGACGGCCCTATTTTCCGCCAATCGCCGAGACTCACACGACTAATTTCATTTAACGGGATGGTGTCATGTCCGTGCCATTTAACGTTTACTCTCACAGGGCGAACCACTCATGCAGTCACACCATACCCGTCTCCTCCTCTCGCTGGCTATCAGACCGAAGTGTGGCCGAGAGAAAGGGTCAGCCCTTTACCTCGTTGGTACTAGTGGACTGCGGGGACCTCCGCGCCGCCCCACACATTGACAGATTTAATCTGGGGAACGATGCGATGGTGGAGAACAACTCTCTCTTAGCAATTGCAGGCCACCACCAATTAACTCCCATGATTATTGGCTACGTGCGGGTCTTTGTCGTCATCTTCGCTTACCAATGCCATCAGACGCAGATTCCAGCCATGAGAATTCTGCAAGGAGTTGTGAGGTTCAATTTCCTCAAAGATACAACGCCGAGGTGGGCGCCATGATGGACGGTAGAGGCGCACTAAGTAAGGGCCAAGAGTGTATCGGTTAGATAAGATGCATACTGAAGTAACCAAAATGTTACCCTTGCTCTGCAACATGCCACACCAAAAAGAGAGACGAGAGATCCATGCTGCTCTGGAATCCCGCCGTCATGCCAAGACCGATGACTTCAAAGTTCTCCACTAACGCTAAGCTGCTCGTCCTACCTGACAGGCTAAGGTAGGTAAGGTAGGGCAGGCTTGAAATCACTATATATGACAGCTCTTTCGTCGACAAGAGCAAAGATCATCACTGCATTCGCTCAGACCAGTTACTCCTTCACCTTCTCCCTCCCTTGTATCACCCCGCAGCGGCTCAATTGCTCGTGGCACCAACGAACCTGGATAGATACCCTCCCTTGAACACTTTGATCTCTCCACCAGAGCGATAGTCAATACTCCATACGAGAAGTCAAGATGTTTGGCAAGAACGTGGAACCCAGCCTCGAAGAAATCCGAGGTCAGCGGCGACCATCAGCAGTCGAAGCCCTCGACCTTCAAACCCGTCGAAAGAGCGTCAGTGACAAGGTCGTCACCGGCGCTTCTCAAATCACCACCAGACAGTCCATCGTGCCCGTCGCTCTTGTCACCATCCTCTTCTTCCTTTGGGGCTTCGCCTACGGTCTCCTCGATGTCTTGAACAAGCACTTCCAGGAAGTCCTGGGCGTCTCCAAGTCACAAGGATCCGGCCTTGCTGCTGCGTACTTTGGGTCAGTCCCCTCCTTCGATCGTTGATGGTAGATCGACACTATACTGACCCATCGCACAGGGCTTACTTCATCGGCCCGCTCACGTACTCTGGCTGGATCGTCCGTCGTTTCGGTTACAGATGGACGTTCATCACCGGTCTTTGCATCTACGGCGTTGGCGCATTGATGTTCTGGCCCTCTGGCATCAAACGTAGCTTCGGAGGATTCTGCGGCTCCATGTTCATCGTCGGCTCGGGTCTCTCAACCCTCGAGACCTCCGCCAATCCCTTCATCGCCACCTGTGGTCCGCCGAGGTATTCGGAGATGCGCCTGAACCTGGCGCAAGCTTTCCAAGCCATCGGCACCGTCGTCGCTCCCATCCTCGCCGCCTATGTCCTCTTCAAAGACATCGGCGCCCCAGGCGGCAAGTCTCTGCAATCCGTCCAATGGGTATATCTGGGTATCGCCGCCTTCGTCTTCCTCCTCGCCATCGTCTTCTTCTTCGCGCCCATCCCGGAAGTCACCGACGCCGACATGGCCGACCAAGCCGAACAAACCATCGAAGCCGGGACCAACTACGCCGACAAGCCGCTCCGAAAACAATACACCCTCTTCTGGGGCGTGGCGGCCCAGTTCTGCTACGTCGGAGCACAGGTCGCCATCGCCGGCTACTTCATCAACTACGTCGTCGAAGTTCGACCGGGCACAACGTCCGCCACGGGTTCCAACCAGCTCGCAATCGCACAGGGTCTGTTTGCCATCGGTCGATTCGTCGCGGGTTTCTCGATGAAGTTTGTGAAACCGCGCTGGGTGCTCATGATTTTCATGACGATGATCATCGTCTTCATTTCGGCCGCCATAGGCGCCAAAGGCAATGGCGGCATCGCCTGCCTCTCCATCGTCCTGTTCTTCGAATCCTGCATCTTCCCCACCATCTTCACCCTCTCCCTGCGCGGTCTCGGTCGCCACACCAAACGCGGCGCCTCCTTCCTCGTCTCCTCCGTCTCCGGCGGTGCCGTCTTCCCTCCCATCCTCGGCGCCGTCTCCGATCTCCGCAACACCCGTATCGCCATGGCCGTCCCGCTCGCCGGCTTCCTTGTCGCCTGGTCCTTCCCCATCTATCTCAATCTCTTCAAGGCCAAGGAACTCGACGGTTACCGCGCCGCCAAGGTCGGTATCGTTGATGCCAACGGCGATCCGGAAAGTCAGCTTGGCCGCAAGAATGAGAAGGTCAACTTTTCGAAGGAGGTCGAATACGGTTCGCATTAGGGAAGTGGTGTGGCATTTTGCGGGCAGACGTGATGAATCATGTAGATATGTTACGAGCCGATCCTGTTGTTTGAAATGCGGAGTTGGCTATTATGCTCTTTTCTGGTCCTTGTAGAGAGTTCCGCCTGTCGTTCGTCTCTCTTGTTGCGTTCTTGCGGCGAGGGTTGCCAGTCTCTGTTATGTTGTATATACCACTACTCTATACCTTACCTTACCGTGATATGCCATCATCAAGCAACGTCAAGTGAATAGAACACAGTATCCTCAAGCTAACATAGGCATATCCCTCATCCCGCACCTACCTCCACCGCTGCTTTATTCCTCCTCACTTGTATTCCGCAACAAAGAAGCAACACACATCCATCACTCCTACTCAGCCACCACGCTCTTCTCCTAGCCATCCTCACTCGAGAATCTCTACACACCATCTCTACGAAATCTAGTACAGATAGCCCAACAAGCTACTCAAAATCAGGTTAGAATTAGCCGGAGGGGGCCTAGTCCTATTTTGACATCTTCGACCATGTACCCTTCCTCAACGAGAAGCCTCCATACCTTCCCTCAGTTTAACAGAACGCTGCCGGGAGACGGACGTGCTACGGTGCGTGCGTGCGAGGTGGTAGCATGATAAGCGGCGACGAGGCCCTGTACCGGTCTCAAAACGCCGGGTACGCTTGCGGGAGTTTGTGGCAAGGGCTGCGCCACCAGCAAGCTGTTCTTATGGGTCGGTAAGGGCAGGTACCTTAGGGTACTCTTGGCGACGTCGACGGATGGGGGCCGCTGGTCTTGTCTGTTGCAACGTTGCCAGTGCGTAGGCAAGGTGTGTGGGTACATCTTGAAGTGTCGGGGTCAGGGCTATGGGCTGTGTGACCTCGCATGATCTACCTTAGGCACGGGATCCGACATCCCAACACACGTTTCAAGGCCCATGACTGCCTTCCCGTTTTCAACCATGGTCATCGCCACCCCTTTAGCTTCGAGGACTGACACATATCCTCCACCTCCGTGGCAGTCCTATGATATCCCCAGCCAGCCTCGTCGCTCAGGAGACGCATCTATTCAAACACCCAGACGCCCGCCTCAGACGCAGAAGCCACCGGCCCGCCCCCAAGCACACTACTACCCATGTCTTCCTTAGCTTTGGCTTCCAACAAGTCATTCAGATCCTCCGCATCTTCCCGACCCTGAGCCGTCGCCAGCCAGCCTAACCGCTTATGGACCCGCACCCGCCTCAATCTCCCCAATCCCTCGTTATAGACGGCGATGAAGACGGAAGTCGCCGTGACTTTGAACTCCTCGAGCGGCAGGTCCGCCGCGCCGGAGTCGTCCAGCTCGAGCGTTTCCAGCGGATGGGTTGGGGACAAGTCGCCCGCGAGAGTGAAGAATAAATCGGATATGTAGTCGACTGCGATACTGAGTACCCGCAGGTTTGGAACGAGGGACAGGAGCCCGTCTAGAGAAGTGTGGTGGAGTTGAGGCATGTGGTAGGAGACGCGGAGGTGGGTGAGGTGCTCCGAGAGGGTGGGGAGGAGATGCCAGATGAAGTGGCGGCTCAGGTTCGGGCAGTGTTCGATTGTGAGATGGGTGAGGTTTGTCAGAGGCGAGTCGGTGAAGAGGGGTAGAGACGTGTCGTGGAGACCGCCGGATAGATGGAGGGTTTGGAGGTTGGAGGGCCAGACATGGGATTGGGACGTTGCTCGTTTGGGCGCGTGACCGGATGAGGAACGTGGGAAGCGGAGGGAAGTCAGGTTCTTGAGGGGAGCGATTGCGTGCAGGAGGTCGTGGAGGGGGAGCGATTCCGATATCAGGGATAAGTCGAGATGGCGGAGATTCGTGCATTTGGAGAGCGCGGCAAGACAGTTGACGCTGTTGCCTCAGAATCGTCAACTGTTTCATTCATACAGTGTCACACAAGCCGCCGCTCATTGATACCGAAGCCAGCTGCGACCCTACGACGGCAAGGATTGAAACTGGCGCGCAAAGCGGAGAAGGCAACAGACAAGAAGTGGCTTACGCAAAAGAGGCCTGCGGAGCAACGAACTCCTCCAACATCCCCTTCACCCTTCCCAGCAGCCTCGCCGTCAGACTCTTGCTCCCATCATGCACCAGATTGCCCATGTCAAGCCTCCTTACCAACTCCGCGAGATCACTCTTCCGCACATGTGCATTGACTGATGGGCAGATGGTAGCGACGAACTGTTTGAAATTCTTGCCTGTGATGTATGGAGTGTGGTAGAGCCGGTGGACGGCCACTGCGTACCACTGTCGTGATAGAAGGCAGCATGAGTAGAAGGTTGATTGCGTTGAGGGTCTTCGCGGGATGTACGAGAGTATGTGTAAGATTATTTCGGGTGGTAGGTGAACGACGCTTTGTATAGGCGATGGTGTGCTTGAAGCAGTTTCATCAAGATGGTTCGAAGGTCTGTAGGGCAAATAGCAGGGCTGTTCGGCCTTTCCCTGCACATACGGCTCTTGTTCCAGAAAGCCCATCTCTTTCAGTAGACTTCCCGATACTGCTCTGACAGCAGATCTTGACAATGCGGTACTGTATGTAGAGCTTTCTATGAGCGCGTCAAAGGATATCTATATAAAACCGAATATAATAAGGGGGATTATGAGTACTGAACATTATACAAGGCGAATGGGGTTGATTGTGGGTAGCTCATGTCATCAATGTTTCCTGCGGTCAGAGCCTTCGGCGGGCAAACCTTCTTATCGATAAAGAGAAACACGGTGGAAGCTTTGCCGACAGCGGAACTCGACGTTGCTCAAGTCCGTTCAACACAATGGCTGCCCCCGTTCTTTTGGCGTCTCTAAAGGGCCTTGCTTTCAGCACCTGTCACACATGTGGGTTGCGGCAAGCTCGATCAAAACTTGGTCGAGCTCGTATACGCAGAATTCAGGCTCGAGGTCTGTTAACGTCCGTTCATCCATGGCAATCATCCGTCCGCGACTTTGCATTCGTTTTCGAGTTAGTCACACAACCATTGCTTGCGCAGACTCGATCTAACTTCTTGAAGCGTTGATGGCGTCCTACTGCGGAGTGCTATGCCACTCCCTAATGCTCGAAGATCACTGCAGTACCTTGACAGCAAGGGAATACCCTACATCCTCCTTACAAATGGTGGAGGTAAAAGCGAGTCCCAACGAATCAAAGAGCTTGCTCGTCAGTTGCACGTCTATTTCGACCCTGGCATGTTTGTACAAAGTCACACTCCGTTTGCGACCTTGGTTGAAGGTGACGGCCAGCGAGAGGGTTTGAAGGATAAATGTGTACTTGTTGTAGGAGGTCAGGGGGATAAGTGTCGTGAAGCGGCGGAGAGGTAAATTCCGCGAAATTCTCTGTGGACAGTCATGCTGACAGCATCAGCTATGGATTTCAAAATGTCATCATCCCAGCGGACATCATCACTGCACATCCCGCAGTATGGCCCTTTACGCAATCGCTCACAAGCTACTACAGGACAGTGGCACGCAAGCTCCCTAATCCTATAGATGCTGAAAATCCTTCCAAAAGTCTGAAGATAGACGCTATCCTTGTGTTCCATGATCCCCGGGACTGGGCCTTGGACATGCAGATCATCATTGACATCCTGCTCTCATCCAAAGGCATCATGGGCACCTTCTCGCGGAAGAACAACAATGCCGGCTTGCCCAATCGCGGTTTTCAACAAGACGGACAACCCCCTATCTATTTTTCGAACCCCGACCTATGGTGGGCTGCAGAATATCACTTGCCACGGTTAGGGCAAGGGGGCTTTCGAGGAGCTCTGGAGGGCGTTTGGGCCGCCGTGACCGGGGGCCCGAAACTGGGCGTCGAGCTGAAAAAGGAAATGATAGGAAAACCCTATCAGGAGACGTTTGCATTTGCGGCGAAGCAGCTTGAGGCCCACCGACGATCGCTTCTCATGGAAGAGGCAAATACACCGCTCAGAAGAGTGTATATGATTGGTAGATACATTCCAGATCTTTTTAGGCTGAGAAATTGCTGAGAACCGAATCTAGGTGATAATCCGGAAAGTGACATCAAAGGAGCCATCAACTTCAAGCCTCCTAACGACCAGGAGTGGTACTCGGTACTTGTGCGAACTGGGGTCTTTCGAGGAGTTCAGCCGACATGGAAACCGAACATGATCGTCGATGGCGTGTGGGACGCTGTGACCTGGGGTGTGGCTCAATCAGGCTGGGAACCACCACACGAAGATTGGTGGCCAGAGAACGCGGACCCGCCGAGAATATGAGATCACGTTAATGAGTCTGAAAGCACTCTATGAACACAATATCTGTCTACTCGTCTTTGGCACAAAGTCATCGTCAACATCTTTTGAAGCAAGCTGCTTCTCCATATTAGATTTCGCTGTGGAGTCTTTCGTCTCTTTAGCCCTCACGAGCGAGCTTCAGCTCCTCATGCATGTACTGCTACTGCTGCGACATGCAATTGACGCAATGACGGTCCAGGAATCCCACACGGACGACCCGCTTCATATATCGCCAGAATACTACCGGCCTTACTGGTACCGTTGGAGGCCATTCATATACCCCAAGAAAAGCACGAGCCTAGGACAGCCAGAGACTTCTAACAGACTGGCTCAGTACTCAATTATTCATTGCTGAATATCGAGTCCCATATACTGTATAGGGTGGTTGACGTTTCAGTTTTGTGAAGTTTGCACACATATATTTTGTCATATCCTTAGATTTTGAATGACAATCATAGTCAAAGCCGTGTTCAGCTATGGATGTTGGCCGACATTGAATCTAATTCTCTTCTATCCTAAGACTCTATAATGATCTTGGCTTCCACATATCCGGCATGTCAGGACAGAGATCAGTGCCACCTAAAGCTGTTTCTCCGGGTACTCCCATCATCGACCAATCACATACTCGTCAGCAAAGGTTCTTGGGCCGACTAGTTGAGACACAGTCAGCAATATACTGAGCAGCCGCTAAGGTCTATGCTGCGATCCTAGGCCTCAAAGCTTGCGCCCTCTGCTTGGCGTCTTTGATGCAAGCCCTCCTTTGCATCGGCATCATCTTGCTCCAGGCATTCGTACTGT
Source organism: Acarospora socialis (assembly GCA_025617375.2). Classification (NCBI taxonomy): domain Eukaryota; kingdom Fungi; phylum Ascomycota; class Lecanoromycetes; order Acarosporales; family Acarosporaceae; genus Acarospora; species Acarospora socialis. The sequence goes on from JAMYGW020000012.1 coordinate 1,381,368, forward strand.
TGCGGGTTCAGATCTGTCTTCACATATCTCTCCACTACTATCTGGCTCAGATATCTAGACCGGAGGTCGGATGTTTACGCCTTAGAGGGACTCGGTCGGTCAAGACCTAACTATATTTCGGCCTATCGTTACTTACTCCTCAGTCTAGGATATCAAGGGAAAACGACATACTCGGAGCCTCACAGCTATAGGAAACGGGATACTCTGACTACCAACGTCAATAGGGCTTCAATACTTCTGCCGTTCAGGTGACAACCATATATCACTTCGAAGGAGTCTTGCGGACATCGAGTTCCCTACTGATGTCGATCCTCCCTTTGTGGCCTCTTTAATGATCGATATATCTCCCCAATCTCCTCACTGAGTCATCTCGGATAATACCTGCTGGATTTGATTTCCAAGGAGATACCGAATTATTCCTCCAGCAGTCACTGTTGCGGGTCCACTCCGAGGTCTATGGAGGCCGTACCAAAGCCAGGACGATCCATATTCCCTTTGTCGGTCTCGACTTAGTTTATTTGGCTAATAGCGGTCATAAAGCTGGTTCGAGATACCTTGCTAAGGTCGAAGAGACAGCTATGCTACATCCGTCCTATGGCTCTCCCAGCAGCTTCTCTTCGGCTCCCGGCTCTTTGGGCTACAGAAAGCGCTTCCTAGGCTGGGACTGGGACAAGAAACTGCATCACGATCGAGAGCTACCTGCGTGGAGCACTGAAGGCCCTAAGGAGCTTGTTGTGACGCGAAAGCGGCCTTGGCAAGATTCACAACCGGACGAACGCAGTAAGAAAGTCGCCTGGGACCGCTTAACGTTTGTTCCCGGCACCTTCAGGCCTGTCGTGATTGTGGACGATGATGGTTGTCTAGATCCAGTTGTGCCTCGCAAGATTGATTGGTCTGGCTGGAGTAGGGATTGCCCCTTGATTGTCGAAGATGATCTGGTTGATTCAGCGATAACCGAGTCCAGTGCAACGAATCCTAATCAGGAGTTCAGACATGCACAGAACGATCTCAATTGGGTTGACGCAACCACGACGTGGATTGCTCGTAAGCCAACTGGTTGTACTCAAAGTCCGCCCAACGCCGAAGAGAGTGCACCGTGGACAGGCTCTTACATACCGAAATTCAACCGGCAAGAGTCTTTTGAGTGCTCGAACAGTACTACTGATAATAACGGTATCTCTGCCCCATGGAAACCGTGGCCGACCCGAAGATATCATCCATATCTACCGAGAGAGCAAAGGTCAACGAGCTTGCCAACTTCACTAGATGAAGCGAAGGATTTCACCCCTCGGTCTACTCTCCCAGGGACTGAAGACGAAGGTGGAGCATGGAGCGATAACACTATCACTACACCGACGCGGCGGAGTGTTGTGAAAGACCGTTTGCCTATAAGAGAGCGTAAGGCCTTCTTCATCCACACACCCACGTCTGCCCTTACATCTGCGATGTCAAAGTTTGTTGGCGAGGTCTATGCTGCACTTCCCTCATCTCGCGAGGAAGACGAATGCTGGCTCCATCCATCTCCACCTCGAGGGTATGGCCGCGACAAGGGGTGTCTGAGCCGTTTCTTCTGCTGGACCGACGAAAGCGGACGACACAAGCTCAACATCAACTTCGGAATCATTGCGTTGATTGTGGACAGCGCCCTTACGGAGAAACAGAAGGAAGGCTGGATCATGGACAGCTGGCATCTAAGCCATCTCTGCGGTAACTGGACTTGCTGCAACTGGCGGCATTTCACAGTCGAACCGGGGAGAGTCAACATCTCTCGAAATGCTTGTTTCATGCACCGCAGCGACTGTATGCATGAGCCAAAATGTATGAAAGAGAAAAAGCAAAGGCTAAGCCAGATTCCGAAAAACCCGGAGCTCATTGCGGAGAGTCATCAGGTATCCGAAGTTACAGAGGAAAAGGAGGAGCGCGCCTGTACGGCTCACAAATGGGCGCAAGTGTTTCCGGATACGGATAGGTAGAATACTCTTAGGCTTATACCCCGTATCCAAGACCTCTTATGGCACGGTTGATGCAGCGAAAGCCGCACCTATGACTAAGAACGTGTTGAGGGGACAATACTGGCGTTACCGATTTATCGGTCCTCTTGTGCTGGGCATAACATTGAGGCTGGTGGCATTGACTAGTTCATAGAACTCATCGTGCTTGCGCGTTGCGGCGCTCTTCCACCACTGAACACATTCCCAACCAGTCTCCAATTTTGCCTTGCGAAGTCGCTCTCAATTGACTTTTATTGACCTTAAAGTAAACTGTCCTCTTCGGAGAGGCTCCGTCATACCTATATTGATGCAACCCCACGGACTGACTTATAATTGAGGTCGCCCAGACGGGTTAGCGTAGTTTTCCTTAGGTGGGCGCCAAGCTCTCGAGACCGAAGTTCACACCTAGGTAGCATCTCCCCCTTGAACACTGCAGTCAACAGCAGGAACATATCGATGCTCTCTCAGTATCTGCACAATCAACACCGAAAGATGTGACATACATAAGACCGGAGGGTTGAAACATCTGCCGCCCTCATCGTTGCCTATAGTTTGACAAATGTTCGCTGACAAAATTGTCTAGGTGCTCCGCACTTTGGACATGTTCTACGGTCCTGTATATTGAACCACTTCTCGCCGATTCTATGCGACTGTGTGCCATTGTTGATGTTAAGCATGGACAACAAGATCTGTCCTTATCGCGGCAAGCTTCCAACAACTCAAGCTGCACAACCGTCTCGCGCTACAGTCATACAAATGGACAAGTGTGACCCCGTCCTATCTCAGTACGGACAAAGCGCTTAATGAATGGGCCACACGATGCACAAGTTGCTGCTCGGATCTACATGCGAACCGATCTGCTTCTCGAGCAGTACCGCCTACAGCTAGTCTACTACTCATCTGGACAGAGATACCTGCGGATGAAGCGGTTCGTGTGAGCCGCGAATAGACATGATCTTGGATTGACAATACCTATTTGCTTCGTTGAGATCGGACTATGGGGAGTTGGAAAAGCTGCTCAACAATTTCGAACACGCTGGCTTGAGGGACCGCAGAACCAGCACTACGGGGTAGCTATGAGTGAGCTCCTCTTTGGCGACATGTCAAGGATGGCATGAGTTGATGAGACACTCCCCATATTTCGAGTCAGCTTGTCCATAGCGGCAAACAAGGGCGGGAGGACAGGCCAAAGCCAAGAAATGATGAATGCTCTTTTGTGTTGTGTTCTGCATCCGGGAACGAGAAGCGCGCAGTCCGGAGCAACTCTAGGTAGTCATGGAATCACTTGCTCACCTAACCGGGCCAAAACACGCCGTCAGTGCTGCCTTCTATGATCACTTGAAGACTGATGACTTAAGCCTGTGACCTACGCACAATGAGAACGACCTCTGGAGAAATACTTATGGCGCCCTCATGCTTACCTGTATATAGTCTTTCATCCTAACGTGATGCGCATCTACTCTGTAGTTTGATTGCTACCCATATCCAGAAGCAATCTCTACGTTGTTGAGAAGAGGTCTTCAGAACTTACTACACTTAGGGCTTCATATCGAACCAAAGCCAGAAGTCATCCTACTCGCTCCTGAATCTAAAATGTGCAGACATACATGCACTGAACTTCTCACACCGACATGATCCCAGATACGTCAATGGTAGGATTATACTTTCTTACTTGGAGATGCGGATTTGCTGTGTTACGCCTACTATAGCGTGAGCTGCTTCCGATGTCATTTTCACCGATATCAACACTGAGCCACCAACACCTCTCTGGGATCATCCGGAACTTCATTCATGCACAAACTTTCCTTTGACCAAGTTGTTCATATAGGAGCAGGCGTTGAGTTTGCAAACCTGGCAGGGCGAGAACCTCTACGCTCTCGTCGTCACCGTAAGTTTGCTCACTTCAGTCACAACGATTGGACACCACGTCCTCATGCACATGAATTCAGGTACGACAGGGCGACGAACAGCACAGCAGACTTTTGCCACTACAGCCTCACGACGTGTTCCTTTAGGCACCCCAGCAAGATTGGCTCCCAATCTCCCTTTCTCTCATATTCAGATTGTTCCGAAAGTCTCACCTGAGAACTCAGTACACAATTCACCTCAGCCAACCTTCCGGAAACCATCCTACCAACAAGAAGCAGAAGTAACAATGTCCACTAACGACAGTACTCAAAATTCAAGCTCTCACTTGAGCCTGGCCAGTTCTCTCAACTCTGGATCGACTTTTGCTGCCAAAGCGAGAGCGGCAGAGCTCAACGCCGCAAGAGCCAGAAGAGATTCTAGAGACCTTGAAGATAATGAGGTGCCTGCGTCTGTGCCAGTGTCGCTTGGGGCATTCACGAAGTTCACAAAGCCTCGCCATAAGGGGAAATGGAAGTCGGTAAATCTGGACGAAGACCAAGGGGCCACTTCCAAGGAGCGTCCTGAGGGCCAAGAAGACTTGGAAGATTCAGGGAGCTCTAGTGAAAACGAAGTGGTTGGAAAGAGTAAGGCTGAGGAGACTCACGCTGGTCTAGTGATCCTCCGTGACATCACCAACATCAAGAACCCCCACCCACTTCGCCAGCAGTTCGCCGCGAATGAGTTCAACAGCACTGCTCATGAGTTGGAGCTGTCTCCTGAAGTACAACGTTTGCAAAACAATACTGACGTGGACTTCGATGTCGACGAGTGGGATCCTGATTTGCCTTCGGCATCACCGGCCAAAGGAGAATCAGCTCGTCAGAGCCCCCATTCGCTGCGTCAAGAGCTCACCACGAACGAGTTCCTTAGCGCCACCCAACAGCTGGGGCTTGCTTCTGAGATTCACCGTCTGCCCAATATGGAAGTCGACTTTGATGTCACGAAGCCAGATCACAAGTCAGGTTCACAATCTCTAGCGACTGGTTTTCTTTCGTCGCTGGGTCTCGGTCACGCAGACAGTCAACAACCACGGTCCACCGCTCCGGACAAAATGCCGGAGGATCACGTCACTAACGGTAACCTCGTCCTGGCGCCAGGACAAGAGGCCAAGCTCGCATTGCTCGGAGTCTTACCCCCGGTTACTCGTGACTCGAGCAACCAGTCGATTCCAGCCACGGGACCGGCGGCGGAAGCTCCGCACCAATACCACCATGGCAGCAACGGCATGCCTATATTTGATAACCAGAATTTCGGAGGCCAATATCAGTTCGATGCTAGCAGTTCACGCCAGTTCTACGGACCAGCGAATTTCGATTTCCGCTTCCCACCTCAACAAGAGATTCCGCAGTACAATCAGTATCAACCGATGAGCACGCAGGCGCAGTACGGGTATTTTCTTGCGAATCAGCATCCTCAAATGGGCCCATATCCACAGGAAGTCCACAACTATTCCCCCATCCATGGGAATGCACCAACAACGCATTTCGAGGGGAGTGTCGGACATCAACCATACTACAATGAAGTTCCCATGACCAGCAAGAGAGACTTGTTGTTGAAGTCACTGCATGATGTGGTGGAGTCGTCGAGGACACGCGAAGCCACCAGAACAGTCTTGTACGATCCTGTTGCTCAAGGCGACGCTCCGCAGGGTCGGATCCTGGAGGCCGAGCACACGCTCAAACCAGCCAACACGGAATCTGGGGTTCTTCATGACAGCGAGCCTTTGCCTGGGTGGAAAACCCGTCCCGTCAATATTCACAATGACTTGACCCCAGTTTTGACGCATGCTGAACTTGCCGTCTTGAACAAAGCTCCTGGATCCGAGATCTCACCGAGCAACACTAGCACTGCCGTTATCCCAGCCGCCAGTCTCCCAGCGGGATCGACAACACAATCTCTTGGCCGCGCGTCCGAGATCCAGGAGGCTGAGGAATGGTGGAGGGCGGACCATCGTGGCGCTGGCGAACTTCGTACATATCTCAACCAGGTAGCAAAAGACGACAAAACCAGGAAGCAACTGAAGGGCAAAGAGCGTGCTACTATATCCCGACAAGAGCAGGGTGTGGTGACTGATAACTGGTTGGATATAGCCGCTAAGCCCGGCGACGCACATCCTGCCACGGGGGACGTTGCGAACCGCCTCCTGATCGAGGTTTTGGCCAATTTCCACGGATATCTTTCCGGTCCTCCCGAAGCTCAACGCGGGCAGTTCGGTAGCTTTGGGGCAGTGCCGGAGTGGTGTATCGATAAGGGCGCTGGTGGATCTACGAGCTTCTTCGGAGAAGATTGGGGAGCTCCTCCTCCCCGGGTCGGGAGGGACCCACGATACCGGCCTATGTTGCACGAACCTAGGTATACGCTGTACGAGGAATTGGAACGTCGTGGCACTGTCGGTGAGATCTATGGAAGGAGGTTCCGCTAAAACTTCCATTTCGATGGTGGCAAAGTAGATCATCAGCTCTACACGGAGATTTGAAAGGTTCTTCGCAAGCATCGACTTAGGGCAATGTAACATTGTGCTCAACAGTGTGTGGATTGCTCGTTGCAAACGTATTGCTTAAGTGATGGCATTGAGCAATCCCTATGGCTGTTCGACTTTTGTCTTTCGTGTCAGCAGGCGAGACCTTGCCACTTGAACGAGGTTGGGTTGAACTCATGTTTACTAAGGTCAGACGTACATACCTCCGTCATTATTGAGGTATGATTATATATGTTGAATTCGTATCAGGCCGTTGCAGGCAATTTCGATGGTGCCAAGTGATTCGTTGTCTGCGCAATGAAGCACACTAAACGAGCCGCAACAAATGTCACGCTCTCATGTACGGGCGGTTGACAAAATTCTTCGCCACCCCCCAGCTTGATCTATTTACGTAGGATCACAAGAAGAAGTACAACATAACCTCGCAGCAAAGTACCTCAGACGCAGCTGTTATACCTAGTCTTAGCTAGGTATAGGACTGTTTTAAATACTTTGTTGTCAGTCCGAAGAATTTGTCAACCGCCTTCGTACAAAGCTACCATTTTTCTTCAGCACTTGCCATGATTACCTTTCGAATGCCCAATTTGGCCGAACCATTTCAAGTACAAGTACACGTGATCTCTTGTAACTGTAACTGTTGCATTCTATGTTTAGAGCCTGCAAATTTCCGATTAGGAAGCTTCACTTTCTCTCTGAACCTACTTGCCGCGTCCAGAAAGCTCGTATCGCGGACTTCTACGGCATGAGGTATGCAATTCTAATGTCAGCGCTGTACGAGTAGCCAAGCTGTACTCCTTCTGCAACATCTATATAAAGTGAAGCTCTTCCAGTCCGTTATCTCCTTCCTCATCCTCAATCAACACCATTTCGTACAGTCTTGCCAATACTGAGCTGCTCAAGCACTGCCACTATCAAGCTTTCTCTACACTGTATCTGCCAGATTTCTCATTCTTCGCACAATGAAGGTCTCCACTCTCACTCTAACACCAACCCTCTTCTCCCTCTCCCTCCTCCCCGCATCCATCCTCGGGCAGCCAACCCCCACAAAAACCCCCTTCACCGTCATAGCCGCACACTCCACCTCGCCAATCCACCTACAGTCCGTCCAAGCCAGCGGCCTGCACTTCTTAATCGGCAACGGCGGCCCATCGACCTACTGTCCTGTCCCGCCTGTGCAACCCGAGGATTGCCCGCCGGGTAACAGCACTGTTTTCGTCTCCAACGGAGGCGGCGCGAGTCTCGTACGTCGTACCCTCTCCCTGTATCCTTTGCCTTTCCTTTCCTTTCCACCCTCGTCTCACCTCTCCCACCTAACCCCACAACCATCATTTACCCCTACTACCCCCCCACCACACGCAACTGGCTCCACCCACCCTCGTCCCAACAGCAACTAACCCGTCTTCGCGACACCACAGGCCGTCGAAGTTCCCGGTGGCCAGCAAATCTACGTCGCCGCCAACGGCGCCTTATCCTACACGGGCCCACATTCGGCCTCGATCCCCGACGGCGCCGCCCTGAGCACCTTCACGTACTCGCCACCGGAATCTACCAGCAGCAACAACCTCGGCAACTTCAGTTTCACGGGCCTCGGGGCCACGGGCTTCGTCGCGTGCCCGGTCGGCACGGATGCGGCGGGCCCGCCGTGGCAGGTCTTTGCGGACGTGCAGGGTGGGGACTGGGAGAAGTGTATTGGGTTCGATGCGTTGACGAGTGAGTATATGGGGGGTGAGGTTGGGGCTTGGGAGTATACTTAGGTGGGTTTTGGTTGCGAGGGAGGGGGCCTTGAAGGAGGGAGAGGAGGGGAGAGGAGAGGAGGGGAGGGAGAGCAGGATTTTTGGGGAAGGGGGAGGGGTTGATATAGATTTGTGTGGCTTGTTCGCGTTCGTGTTAGAAAGTGTGGTTTTGCATTTTATCAATCTGTTAGAACTTAGATCACACGTCAACGAGGGGTGCTTTCGCAAAATGCAATATACATTGCTTCATAACCAGGTATTAAGATCCAGGCTCTAGAAAAAGACCGGCAATAAAGCACAGATCTGTAATCACTTCTGCCAAGTCATTTGTCGTCGCCACGAAGGAACCTCATCAGAATTCCGGGCCAAGGCCTAGTAATCCCCACCTCATGTCTCCGCCCGTAGCCAGCCGGCGTGGTCCTCCGTTGACCAAACCTCGTTTGTGAATACTTTTGATTGAGCCTGCTCAAATCTTCGTCATTCAGACAGAGAGCTGCACATCTCTCGCCTCATGCAATGGACGACACTAGACGACTGGTTGACTGAACAACAACAACAACGATCCCAATCCCTGATCTCTGTCCTTTATCTTTCATTCAACAATCCTCAGAACATAACCGAACCATAGACCACTGGGCGTCTCTATAGAGACGGTGGAAGGGAGACCTAGAGATTGACAACGAATATCACATGCACGTCTAGAAGTACAGAGAACTTCATGAGCGACGATCTCGCAGCCTGGACGAGTCAGTACGGATTGTTGTACATACTTCTCCATGACTCTTTCCTCACACAAGAGAGTATTGGGACATGATCCTAGACTCCCCACTTCTCTCCCTCGGGACATTGCACGCTGCCGCTCTCCTGCTGTGCTTGCTGCTGTGCTACGCTCCTCTCCGTCTTCGTGTTCGCGAAACTGTCCTTGAGTTCGATGGATTCCGATATGCTGCTTTCTGTTCAGTTATAGACTAGGCAGAGAAAATCCCTTGGGAGCACTTGCTCGAGGGCGGTAGGGTACTGTTCAGAGGGTTGAAGAGCTTCTAATGCGGGAGCAGAGCAAGTGTTGCGTTGCATGAGGGACGTGGTATCTGATGTACGTGGACGTTGACGTCGATACTGAAGACTCATTGGTGATACGAACGATGAGACCTCTATGACTGTAATATGCTGCTTTCCAATCGAAACTATGCTGAACAACAAAGCGAAGGAGATAGATGTGATGTTAGAGGATTTTAAAGTGATTGTAGATCTTCTGGGGAGCGTCAAACTAGGGTTCAGTCGGTTTTTAGATTGTGTTTAGTAGACTGCTGTAGATGTGTACGGAATTTCCCAATCGGGTAAAGGTCCACTCCTCTTAGATATCCAGAACAATGCCCGGTTTCAGCTGCGCTCAGCTACTCCTTCAGACAAACTGCATATGCGTACATTGGTAAGCAGCTAGGAAGGATAACATGACACGGAAAATCTCCTGCCGCGGCTTTCTTTGAGATCGAGCCCTCGCGGCGTCCGAATGGTCTACCCATTTGGAGACTATGTTTTAAGCTTTCTGTGATAGACGTACAACAGCAATTTTGAAATGTCGAGAACCAACCCTGATGTTCTTTCTCACTGTATCCAACATACTTTTGACGGCAGGCTTCATCCAACTCGACAGTCTGCCTTGAAAGACTGTGGATAGTGCGGCAGCCTCCCTCCCCGGAGGAGGGGGAGCGCCGCTCGAGGTACGGGAAGACTCGGCGCTGTATTCTATCTGACATCGATTTGATAGTGGAGGTCCTCTCATAATATAACAGTAACCACGCCCTTTCTAAAGGCAGGCTTCAGTATCTCCCCATCGGATACTCCTACGCTCCTGTACAATTTTGTTGTAAATTCGACTGTTGCTTCCTCACCTTCTCAGTTTGTGGGCAGAGGCACTCGTTGTATCGCTGGTTGACACCTACAGGTGTTTTCCCGGGGAGAGAGCGAAAGAAAGATAGATTCAACAAGAACGTCTGATACTTTCAGTCCGCTAGTTGCACGGTGGTGATAAAAGCTAAGCATTGCATAAGAGAGTGTCCATCACCTGCTAGAAGGGCGTTCTGATATTAACTAAGGATGTAGGGCTGTGGGTACAGTGGCCCTCGCCCGATCTCACAGTGGCCCCTAAACCCGTAATCCGTGGGCTCAAAATCTCTATATGATGGATGAAAGCCTCAATTAGACGCCGTCTTTACTATGGCCGTGCTGCATCGCCGGTAACCAGTACATTTGGCTCTATTCTCTCAATCAGGTCGTTCAAGATGTGTCTCACCGTCTTGTAACAGGGATCCCGCGGGTAGAATTTGACCATATCCGAATGATTTCGTTTGATGGCTTGCCAATAATTCGGCCCAACCTCCCACTCCCGCGAACCCAACGTAGCTGAGGACTGTTCTACCAAGACAGCAGGCTCGCCATTCATTTGCCAGCCATAGGGTCCCTAAGGTAACGGAATAGGGAAGAATCAGCACAATAAGCCATATCAGATGCATTAAGATGAATGACTCGGATTTGACTGGCATTACCTTCATGGCCGTTGGAGAAAGTTCGGTTTCGTAGAAAGAGATGATCCTGCAAGTCTTATAAGGAAACTTTTTACAAAACTCCTGATTTTGATTTCGTAGCGCCTTAGAGTCGTGTCTGAGAGTCTGAAGAAATTGCTCGTTAACCTGTCCTTTGACCATCCCAAGTAGCGAGCTGATATCCATTCCCTGGCTCGGTACACCAAAGAACAGAATACCTCGCCCTGCTTTTGAATTCGTCTTGTCTCTGTCGTCACCATCGGCCATTTGGATAAGGGCCTAGTCAAAGCTTAAGCGCATTCTAGCGAAGGTTATCGATGTTTCATCTTACCTGTTTCAGGACAATGCCGCCAAGGCTATGTGCTATGAACAAAATTGGTTTGTCATTCAGTTTTCCATCCTACGAATTCCAGTCAGCTGGAGACGCCTTGTCCAGGTTGAGGAAAAAAAGGAAACTTGCGTCACTCACGGGACTGTTTGGCCTTACTCTCTTTAAGGCCAGGCGGAAAGTACTGGCTATCGACTCTAAATCCTGAAAGGACTGACTGCCCTCCAATTTCGTATCATATCCATATATTAGGACCCGAGCTTGAGGGAAATCAAACGGGAGATCATCCCGTAGCCACATGTGATTGCCTTTCCTTTCCTTGAAAGAACCAAAAGCGTGTGCACCTAGACCAGAGAGAGCGATGATACTATACATGTAAGTTTACCGATGCAGCTGCTCAAGATAGATTTCCTTACTCAAAGAGATGGCCTCCTTCGGGAACAGCGAGGGGTGTGAAGTCATGAAACTTCGTATCCAGAGTAACATAACTTTTCCTCGCTAGAGCCGTCCCGTCCGTGGTAAGTGGCAGTATCTTATGCCACTGATCAACGGAGCCCAAAGTTGCCCCAAGTCGAGAAGAACTAAACGTCGCTACTTTTTCATTCTGCCGTTCAAGGTCCGAAGTTAGAGAACCGATTTCGATGTCAGAGTCATGTTCATCAAGCTCCAGCAATCTCTTCAAAACCCCCCCGACAGCGACAAACCCATATTCGGCCGGTATTCCTTGAACTCTATATGTCTTGTGGCTCTCTCTGGCGCTCGTGGTTCTTTCGCTCCCATAAGGGCTCGTCGTAACGGAGCCTATAATCTAGTCGGCGATGTTCACGGTTAGCAGGTCATGGCAAGAGCCTGTCGTCATCTTACCTCATGGCCAGAAACAAGGCTCTCCCAATCTGCATCTGATAATGTCTCGAACTGTGTAGTTCTGAGCGGCTCTCCGATCAAAGCTTCGGGGCCTTTTGGGGCGAACACAATTGGGTCATCGGCTGGCCATGGAAACCCACAAAGTTTTCTGCGCAGTGGAACATCAAGGGTCACTCTGACGTCCGCCTGAAAGCCATCTTCATATTCCACAAGAACAGCCACGTTGACTTCGTCCGGTATGCCAAAACTTGGCTTACCAATCTCTTTGATAGCCCAACAGGCCTTATGGAATTCCCTTCGTCGACTGTCGGACCACTGCTTCCCAACGATTTCCACCCTGTGAGCCTCTTCAAAAGCCTTCTGTCCAAACTTATCTATTGTAGAGTTGCCCCTAGGCGCTATCGTCGGAACGGCGCATTGCTCTTCGACTCTATAGAACCACTTTCGTCCGTTGGCGTTGGGAATGCCGTAGGCCTTTCCAGGTGAGAGGTTGCGAACGACCGGCAACCGGACATTTTCAATGCCGCTTCCTGGCCTCTTCGGATGTGGTTCGAAGGAAATTTCGGCTTCAACGCGTCTAAATTGGTAATCGTCTTTAGACCAACGAAACAAGAAACGAAAAACGATAATACAGGCGCTCTTCTGGTTGAGAGTACCATAACACACTCTTGTGATGCTTGCAATCATTCCACTGCCAGAAAATTCCTGCTGAGTAACTTTCGTCCTTGTCTCTTCGCCGACATTTCGCTGGCGGCCTAATTCACCCGATTGTTGCGTTTCGGTGAAGTCAACAGCTCGCGGCCGACAAGACAGGAGCAAGGCTTCGAGGTCCGATCCCTCGTGATTCCCCTCCATGCTATTTCTACGTCATGAGCAGCTCTAGCACAGTTGGATGAGGTTTGCCTTTCGAGATTGATTCGTCGAGTAACACCGCAAGACTCTGATTCCAAGGACGATTCTGAGAAGCCAAGAAGGAAGATAGACAGAAGACTAGCGGGATGTGCCAATATCAAAAAATGCCCAGTTCAGCCAGCCATTCCCATTCCCGGCCGAAACGGAGTAGGATATGCGGATCACGTGATGCAAAAGGCGTTGAGGCGTTGTGGCGTCAGGCAACTGCCTAAACGACCGGTATCTCCTTCTCAATGAGTGCTGATGCTCTCGCCATCGAGCAACTCTACAGCTCTGCGTCATCATTAACAAATAGAAAGTTTCGTATTGTGGCATTTTCTTGTCCCTTGAATTCAGATGCTCAAATAGTCCTGAAACTCCATGAAGTGGGTTAGACGACCCATTAGCCAGATTGCTGTCGCTGATCTAGCCAATTCTGAGCATATTTAGGCTCACTCATTCGCTCGTCCGTACAAGGCCAAGTTGATTTCGACCTACGAAGACGCAGCGAGTGCAGTTACTTGGGTCAGGGAACCTGTCGGTCTGGCAGGCACCAGCAGTCCATCTGGCCGCGTCTAACGACCCTTTGACTCCGCAGAATAGAGACAGCCCAGTCGCCATGAGCAATGACACCGTTTTCAGCCTGCAAAGGGCGAGACAGCTTCGTGAACATGGTCGGTACACTGATGCGGTTAGCGAACTTGAAAAGTTACTGAACAGATATGGACGGAATATGGAGCTCGCAGTTGAGCTAGGTGAAATACTATTCATTCAAGGGCATTTTGGGCGCGCGACAAAGGTCCTCGAAGAGCATTTAGCTCACTGCGGAAAGCAAAACAGTCTTACTGCCGCGGCCGGTGAAATCATCTGCCATTTTGCACGTTTCTTCGAGACCAGCCAATTCAAAGGATCACTCCGTCATGTGGAAGAAGTTTACGATCGCTTCTCTTCAAGTGAGAACTCCGGGGTTGTTAACGATGCAACTGTAAGAGACCGTTTTCCTCTAGGTCATGATCAAGCGCTCAACTTGAAGATTCTGACTTCTAAAAGGTCCGGATCGAGACATATTACTGCAAGTTCTGGAAGCTTGCCGGCGACGTGGGATCAATCAATTGCTCAAATATCCTGGAGAAAGCTCTACCCAGGCTCAAAACAACTTTTCACATCCTCTTGCAGCGGAATGACTTCTTGAATGCTTTGAGTGTAGCAAGAACATACAACTTTTGTAACAATGGCTCAGATGCCGTTTCACTCGCAGAATCCCTTATATCAAATGCCCAAACACCAGCACTCTATCGAGCACAGGCACAATTCTTGCTGGCTGGAAAGCTCAACTCCCACGAGAATAGAGAAACGCAAGATCATCTGTACACACTGGCTCTCAACTCTTTCAAGGATGCAGGTCACGCTCACGCCGTTTTGGACACGGAGATCGCTAGAATGTGCCGAGTTCCCCTTGACCCCGATGACAACACTTTCGGAGAAAGGTTGATGAGCCTGTTCCAGAAATATGAGGCACTGGATTATCCTGCTGGTCTCGGCTCCGCACTGCTGCAGTTTCAAACCCTTGCACATGAACTGAGTGACTTTGAATCAGTGACTCTCGTTCTCAACGATCTTGAATCCTTGTTCACTACCTCAACATCGAGACTGATTTGGCTTATGATACGTATTTCAACTCTGGCTAGGTGGTCCATTCGTGGTGGAGACCGTGGGAAAGTCATAAGCGGAGCCACAGCACTCTGGATTGACATGGATAAGTCGGACTGCTCATTTTTCAGAGGCCAGGCAGCGCAACTCGTCTCTCAAGCCTACAACGCCCTCAAGGATCACGAGATGATGGTCAAATGGTCAGTTAGGGCTCAAAAAGACTTACCGGAGACGAACATCACCGCAATTCCCTCCCTGGCTAAAAACTTCGATTTGGGAAAAGTTGAGCACTTGTCGCAATACTACGAAATGACCGCCACACTTGTTGAACGTGAGAATATCGACTACTCGACAGAAGACGCGGTTGAGAAAATAGAAGTTTTCCTCAGCCAAGCTCTAGGGCGTCCGAATCAAACTGCACAGTCATTTGATATCATCGGCCGTGCGCTTGGACTGTATGAAGGGCACATTGCAAGAATGACTAATCCGAGACTTGTGCCGAAGCATATGGCCAATTTGCGGCAATCACAAGCATCACTATTGATGATGAAGTCAGCTCAAAGACCAGATATAGAGTTAGAATTGACTGCTATCGATGCATTCAAGGAAGCGAGGAGCCTGTATCTGAGTGAAAAGCTCCTCGGTAATGCCGTCATTGCCTTACAACACGAAGCTCTCGTCAACGTTGGTATCGCCCAAAAGTTCGAGCGGCTGGGCGACCCACAGGTGCAACAGGCGTGGGAAACTGCACTGAATCAGTACAAAGTTGCGCTAGATTCAGCGAACGGTCTGGGTTTGAGTTTTTTAAGTGGCGACAATGCTTATTGGGTTGCTTTCTGCGAGTTCAGGCAATGGGTTAGGGGGTGGTGCTCACATGAGACCTTGTTAAACTCACTGCTGTCGGCTGAAAGCTTTGTGGATCAACAAAGGCAGGAAGTATCCATTTTGCGAGGCATGGCAGCTGCCGTCACAAAAGGACGCCTATCATCCAACGAACATGTCCGAAATATATATCGACTTGCCATTCAGGTGTGTAACCGCCATGGCAATGTACTCGGAGCCTGGAACTGGGCTCAGAAGTCCAAAGCTCGCAGCTTGTCCGATGTCCTTGGACTTGGCGTACTCATTCCAATCAAACTCAGGGAAAATATACACGAGAATGATGCCTGTAGAAGGCTGTTTGAAGAGGAGCACAAGTTGGTGGAAGATTCGATAGTAGCGTCGGACACAGAACATTTCAAGATGAAGATCCAATTAGAGCGCCACCAGAAAATAATGAGAGAGCATACCGCTCTGGCTGAACTTCTCAACTTGAGAGAAGGTGTTCCAATCACTTTGAATGAGCTGGGTGATATTACAAGGAAACAGAAACGAAACCGAAGTGGCCGAGCAACAATACTCGTCGATTGGGTTGTCACGCAGTTTGGTGTTTACATGTATATCGTGAAACAGGATGAGGAACCGATACTTTGTGAGATCCCAATCACAATCGAGGACATACAAAACTGGGTATCAAAACATCTGAATAGTGGAAATGATCCCGCTATGCGCGGAAAAGACGAAATTGCCCTGTCCGGAGTGATGGAAGATGATGAAGCAGGGGAAGGCCCTCTGCGGGATCTAGACGTCCTGGTTGCGCCATTGGGCGAGCTTTCAAACCGAGATGATTTGCTTGTGTTTTGTCCCACTGGCATGCTCCACTCCCTACCGCTCCATGCGTTGCGCGTGGGCCCGAGAGGCAAAGGAGAGATTCTAATTGTGCGCAATCCAATTACCTACTGTGCCAGCCTAACCAGCTTTGTCCAGTGCTGTCGCCGTGCAAACTCGGTCACTACAGCAGACACTAAGCCTAATAAACGGCTACTAGCAGTCTACGAACAGGAATCCGAAGACCAGCAGGATTTCAGCGAAAAAGAGCGGCAACAAGTTTACTCTTCCATTAAATCCTTGGCTGAAGAGTTACATGGCGAATCATTTTGTGGGGAAAAGGTGACATATCAGACCTTCAAGGATTCTCTGGAGAAGTCAGACTTCGTCCATTTTCATGGTCACTGCGATTTTGACACGAAGGTTATTACAGATCAGTCACTTCGCATTTTTAGCAATGGTGACGTAGCAGGTTTGTTGTACTCTTTCGATTGTGATACAACCATTTCTAACCCCCAAATCAACAGGGCACCTGCCAAGGTTTGTTGCGGTGAAGGATTTATTTGACCTCCGCATCAAAGCGTCACATATCTCGCTTCTAGCATGCGCTTCCGCCGTGCAGCAATTTCAAGCAGGAGACGAGCCACTGGGCTTAGTCACAGCTTTTCTTTCAGCGGGTGCTTCATCTGTGCTTGGTACTCTCTGGTCGGTACAATCACGCACAGCGCGAATGTTCTCGGAATGTTTTTACAGATACCTACGAGAGTCTGGACAGGACGAGTACGGTGTTTATGACCTTGCATTTGCGACGAGGGAAGCTGTTCTTGATATCATGCAACTCTGGGAACTACGGCATCCATATCATTGGGCTTCATTTGTGCTCCATGGAGCCTGGTTCTTTAACGGCGAAGTTTGACATAAGATAGAAAATTGGTGTTGAACAGGTTCGGACTGTTGCAGAGATTCCATTGAGCTTAGTTCAAATTGAATATAAAAAAACCCATTCGGCCCTTTCTGTCCTACACGGAGCAACCACTGGTGACGCGCTCTTTCCGAGGACCATCTTGCCTGTTATCTGCGGCCTTCGTTCGCAAAGTAATCCCCAAGAAATAAACGAATAGCCCCAGAAAAAGCGCTGTCATCAAGGCCGCCGCACAGACAACAATGAAGACGGCGAAGACCCCGAACCGAAAAGCAGCTGCATCGAATGCCGCTGGAGTGCTCGAAGTCGAGAGTACGACCTGCATCGCATCCAGGATGACTGTGAAGAACCCAAAGGCAAGAACGCACCAAGCGAAATTCTGCGAGAAAAAGTGATCGTACTGCGAGTAGGTTGAGTAGTACATCAGCCCCAGCCGACTGACAAGGTAGATGTGGTTTAGCCTGCGGAGGCGAAGCTCGCCGTAGTAGTACCGCTTGTTGAGTGGTACGTGCTTGAGGTTTTCGCGTAACGACGCGGCGAAGGCGCGCCATTGGTCCCAGACCAGTGCATCGGGCAGCAAGCCCAGCTTGACGGCGATGCGGAAGTCGCTGCGGCGCGGGATGAGCAGCAGGTAGGTGGATAAGAAGCCGGCGGCAAGGGCTGCCCGCGAGGGATCCGGGCAGATCTGGTCCTGGTAGAACTGCCAACAAAGCAGAAACTCGGGAAGAGGTTTGATGTAGATGGTTTTTTCATACCATACGAGGTGGAGTGCAGGATCCTCAGTGATGAGCACCTCGCGGTGCATCATCAGTTGGCGGTGCAGCGGCCTGATATTGCCTGGTCTACCGGCCCACCAGAGGGAGCTGTGGATCTCGTTAAGCTTTCGGACTTGAAGCTCTTCATCGATCCATTCTGAAATAGAAACAGCATTGGGTTCAATCAATGGATTACTGGGTACTTTGACTCGATGGGGGAACGGTGATGTTGCGCTAACACCTTCGGCGTAAAGTTCAACACACTCGTCAAACGGTGGAGACGATATCTGAGCCACAGCAGCAAATGATTAGCAAAAAGAACAGCCCAGATGTGAGCCTTGATGTGGCATCTCCTAAAATGGGGCACGAGAAATTTACCTTCGATGGGAAGTGTTGCGTTCCGATTACCCGTGACATTTTGAAAACGACGTTACGCGGAAATCATCATCGACGAAGAAAGGAGACTCAGAAGAATCCATATGGATACAATCCCCAATATTAGGCGGGGAGCTGATAAGGCTATTTGATTCTTGCGTGATTATGGCGAAGGCGGAGCCGAGCCACTTGAAATCATCCCTTTCATGTGGCCAACATGACGCTCACGGTAGTTATCGGAGCATGTATAGGGTGAGGGTATTCAATGCGGCAGACGTTGGGTGCTTTTCATTAAACTAGACCATAATCGGAGTCTTAGATTTTGATGAAGCATTTACCATTGAAACTCAGTCTATTTATTTCTTTGTTGAGCAGTGTCGATCAAGGATTTGAGATATCTTTTAAGAACACTTAGATTGAAATTCTAGGGTGGCCGTCGGGTCTCTGACCCGACCCGGACCCACGAGTCAAGTCAGGGCCCATGATCTAGGACCCGACCCGACCCTGATCCGACCCGGGCTGGCAGCCCACACCTACTAAACATAGTATATTAACGCTTATTTCTAACAAATCTAGCCCTAGATCTTTGTGACTGTACGCTGTTGTTCTACGTAAGTTGTCAATAGCTTAAGACATTGAATGAAGTTGATGAAGACATGAGTCTAAACCAAAAAACGGAATTGAAACTGTGCTGATAAGTGCAGTCAAGATAACAAAAATTAGAAATCTTATCTTTGCTATCTGAGTATTGAGATGCGGAGCAGACTGCTCTCTCCCTCCAGCATCGGCGAGGAACTGATCTTGGTGCTCGGTCGTGTAAATCTTCATTAGCCCTTTTCGTGTTATGAGTTGGTGGGATGAACTCAATACAATGACCGGTACAAGTTATGAGAAACCAAGACGTTGTCTATTCGGAGCCTCCCTCGCACGGAGCGTACAGAGCTGACTGCCGATCTTGCTTCTAAGCCCCACCCTATACAACACAGCGAGGGCGAGAGCAACGCAAGACCACACTCTTGTTGCTCAGTCCCGATGGCTGATAGGGCTTTGGACGCGGTCTTGAGGAAGAACTAGCCTTGCCGCTCGGGATCTATGACTGTTTCATTAACCCCATTTCGTGTTAAGAACAAGCACAGCGGCGTCAACACTTCGATAAGCATGACTTTTGACAGACAATGGCATTGTCAATGTAGACAAAGAACTCGACCGCTCCTTAACACAGCGTGAAGTAGGTGGTAGGCGGACGTCAACACATCAGTAGCCCGAGTACCTCTTCTTCTTCACCTACTCTCCCTTTCCTCTATTTCCTCCTCCATCAGCCATCAACCACCAACCACGAGCATCGATTTCGCTGCTTCAGCACCTAAACTCCATTAGCCATCGACAAGCCCTAAAAGTGTCATACATAACCATATTCCAAGATACCCTCCCATCCCACAAGAAGAGAACTGCATCCGGACGAGCCACACAGATGAGGGGCGTAGACTGCTTCGGCATTTTGTACGGCAGTCAACGCCGTCTGGATAGTGTACTGCCTCCTCTGCCAAAGCACTCTTGGAAGTCCACAAGCAGAGAGCAGACCTTCGGAAGATCGGTGTCGATGAGCAGCGTAGACAACTTCGGTCTTCTCTATGGGAATCGACGCCGTCTGGATACCGTTCTACCACCGCTGTCATGTCATTCCAAGATCTTGAGTCTAATGCCGCCAAAGGCGTTGAGTCCTACCCCGAGCAATCCAGAACAGTGTGGTGAACTTCGGCTTCCCAGCAAGTTGAATGCTTTTGTCTCTAGGGTCAACAAGGTTCTTTCGGCGAAACCTCAGCCGCAGAAGTTGCCCGAGATACTGCCAGGCGATGCTAAACTTGCCCCCGAGAAGGTGGTGAAGCCACAAGAGCTATGCTCAAAAGGACCACTTGCTGGCATGCCATCGGAGCAATTGGTGGTGATCCAGATCATCCGTTCAAACCATCAGCAACAATACGGCAGTAGCAAGCCATTACTGCTCCAGCAGCAATTCAAGACCCTGTCTGGTTCTTCAAAGGTCGCAGTCTTCCCCATGTTTAACGAGTTTAAATCTGATGGAAAGCAGTGCGAGAACAAGAAAACGTCGACACTCGACGAACCCCTAGTCCATGAGCTTGAGACTATCGAAACTCACAAGGAATCTGGCGAAGTTAACCGAAGCGCCCTTAATGAAGTATACGGCGGGGATACAGCAGACGACAGCAAGAGAGACGGGCACAAGTATAGTACTAGCTCAGCCTCCGAGACAGATATTAGTACCCCTGGACAAATCATCGGCGGCGACACAACAAATGACAGCAAGGAAGCAAAAGAATGTAGCGATTCATCAAGATCCTATGCCTTGCCTAAGGAGGAGAGCGCTGCGTCTCAGATTTACAACGGCCATGCAGCAAACGAGAATGAAGGAGACAAGAGAGATCATGGCGAATCATCGAGATTCGATGCCTTGCCAAACAAGGAGAGCACTGCATCTCGTACCGACAACAGTATCACAGCAACTGAGGGCGAGGAAGATGCGAGAGAGCGTAGCGATTTATCCAAATCCGCCGCATCGTCCAGCAAGAAGCTTATTGATCATCCATGCGAAGACGGTAGTACAGAAGACAAGAATGAGAGAAAAGGGGCAGATGATAGTGACTGCTCAACTCCTAACGTATTGTTTATTGAAGAAAATGCTGTTTCTCAATCCATCAATGGGGATGGTTCAGCAAACGGCATCAAAGGGAAAGCGAGAGATTGTGGAGACAGCCCAGTATCTAATGCATTGCCCAGCAAAGGTACTCTTCACAAAGTGGAAGCAGTTCATACAGCAGGCAAAGACGACGGAGACAGGAAAGCGTATAGGGAACCATCAAACATCAATGCATCCTCAGA
Organism: Acarospora socialis; assembly: GCA_025617375.2. Classification (NCBI taxonomy): domain Eukaryota; kingdom Fungi; phylum Ascomycota; class Lecanoromycetes; order Acarosporales; family Acarosporaceae; genus Acarospora; species Acarospora socialis. The sequence continues at coordinate 1,402,352 of JAMYGW020000012.1, forward strand.
GACGAGCTCCGATGATGAATCAGATGGGGGCGTCCCAGTTGGGCATTGTCAAGAGGGCCGGGCAGATGGTAGCAATCGCTCAACGCCTGATAAATTGTCAAATGAAGACAATGCTCATGAAGGCGACGACGATGATAAGAAGGAACGCAAGGACAGTGCTGATAGCTCGACATCTGATGATGTCACAGCGGACGAGAATCTTCAAGCTGAAGATGTATCTGACGAGGTCGAAGTTAATGTAGAGGCTAACCGTATCGATGATGCTTCCCGCTCTATGCCCTCTGAGGACCTTGAGAGTGATCAAACAGAGGCTGCGGTGGACGGCGCGGGCGACGACTCTGTCGCCACGAGTAGCGATAAGGAGAACGTCATCCCTAGCATTTTACCTTCTAGCAGCGTAAGCATTGAACGAATACGAAACTTAACTGAAGACGCCCGCTGACAAACTCAAGCAGACAGGACTGCAGTACGGTTCAAACCAATCAGAGGTTGCACTTTATCACAATGAAGACACCAGAGACTCCCATGAATCCAAAAGTTCTAACTCCGACTCCTCGGTCGACGAAGGCCCATGGGTTATGGGAGTTGATCATCGCGGTGATATCCAAGCTCATCACGTTTCTCCAGTACCTTTCAACGTTCGCCAACCTCGAGACTCCAAACGCTCACCTTCAATTGAGAGCGGAGAATCGGAACTTGATGACACATCTCCGTTGTTCCAGAAACCTTCCACTCCCATTAATAGGCCAACACATCCTGAACATGCATCTCCTTCCACTTCAGAGGAAGCTGGCGGGCTCTCGAAGACCAAAGCATCGCTCAACGTCTGGCGTGATGGTAGCGGTAACGCGAATTCCGGCGGAAAGCCAACACTCCGGAGAAAGCCATGCATGGTCTTCAAAGACGTCAGCAACACCCACCAGCTGTTGTGTAACTTTCAGAATCCTGCGGTAAATCAGGACCCGGTGAAAGAAAACAAAGTTGCAGATCAGACGCAGAACAATGCACAGCGCATTCCGTACCTCCACAATTCTGTGCCCTACCTTCAACCTCCGCTTAAAACCCTCCACACCGGACTTCGCCAACACGGTGATGATTCAGGCGAGCACATTTGGGCACCAGCTCGCGATCCAGTGAGAGCCGCACACTTCGCGGCGTCTCTCACAGCAGTTGAAGGCAGAGTATTCCCAATGCCTGGCACACCGGAACCATTGATACGCTGCGCTAGACAGGAATATGGACCAGACGTACTACTAGATTGGCCCGCGCCATCACTATTTTATCCCAAGCCAACACGACTCTGGATTGGCGAGAAGGCTGTCACGAGTTTGGAGAAGCAGGTTGCAAGCACGGACCGGATGGGGGCATCCACTGTGACAGGCCCACGAATGGGACCAGGTAATCCGGTTCCAGCGTTGTATCGTCCAGTGCCAGGGTTATTCCGCGTAAAGAAAACGCATCTTTTGAGCTATAAGCAGAAAGACGAGAACCTAGCAAAGCAAGCCGCAAGCCCAGCCTGGACGAGCTCTTCCGTAGAGACGAAGCCGCATATATAGAGACCGCGCAATCCGGCCCCAGATGCCACGAGATATCGTCATATGGATAGATGTTAGGGTACTTTAGAGAGAAGAAAGATGTGAGAGAGAAAGTGCTCCGAGATGGGGTTATACTTAGACGTTGCTGGGATAGGAGAGCATCTTTTGAATACGGAGTTAAAGATCAAGGGTGACGACACTGGACCAGTGAGTCTGGCTTTTAACGATCCTGATGGGTTCGGGATCATATTGCTTGGCCATGTTGAGTCTCTATTATTTCACTCTTCCTAACTGTATTAATAGTATCTGGCTCCGAGTGTCGATGGTGTTGTAGTTTGAATGTTATCTGAGTGACAAGAGTAGTTCCATGTTTCAGCGATTAGTCATCGGATCTGATAACTACCTTACCTTACCCACTTGAGTGCTCATAATCTACTCGCCCTCTGTCATGGTTTTCAATTGAAATATGCAGCACTAAATCATACTCATCTTAGAGGAACAACTGTTTGTGTCATTGTTCTGTTTTATGCAATATTGCAATTTAGACTGGTATCATACACGTGTAGTAGCATCAGCCATCGCTCGAGTGAGCTAACATAAGAAAGTGAGGGTATCATTGCAATCAAGACCCTGCGTGCGCCAGAGAGCCCAGATCCATTACTGATGTCCACCGCCATATGCACGGATGTCGTCGCCGACAGTGCTGCCATGACGACCGGCGCGGTTGTGGCTGTGATCATCGTGCATGATCTGAGGCTCCCCGAGCTGCTGAGCAAGAACACTGGGTGGAACGTGCGCCGCATCACGAGGGTCTCGATGTCCTGTACCTGTCACAGAGCTAGTGGCAGGTTAGCTCTGTTACCAACATGAAAGCTGTGGATAACTTGGATCACTGACTTACGAGCGGGAGCCGCTGCCGCCGATGCCCCGGCTACCATCCATGTCCGAGTCGACACTAAGCAAGAATCAGTGGTGAATACCAAAAAAGAACGATCAAATCCATACCGAGGATCTAGTTTGTTCATCATGCCGGAGTTGTGAGGTCCAGCACCGGAAGTGCCCGTAGTGTTGCTTCCAGTCAAGCCGGAGCCAGTATTGCCCGAGCCATACCCTGGTCCAGTTCCAGTCATGCCGGAACCACTCAGGCCGGAGCCGGTGTTGCCAGAGCCGTACCCTGGTCCGGTCCCAGTCATGCCCGAGCCGATGTTGCCAGACCCCGTTGTGCCAGAGCCATACCCTGACCCAGAAGTATCATGATGGTGGTGGGTTCCGGAGCCAGTCAAGCCAGAACCAGTAGTACCGGAGCCATATCCTGGCCCAGTCGTGTTTGATCCGCTCAACCCCGACCCTGTCATGCCAGAACCGGTGATGCCAGAGCCAGTGGTGCCAGAGCCATACCCTGATCCAGTGGTGCCAGAGCCGGTCATACCAGATTCAGTGATGCCCGACCCAGTTGTACCGTGGTGGTGGCCGCTGCCCAATCCGCCTGTTGCAACGGTCTCCAGAGAGCCGCCTCCACTAACATGAGGGTCGAGTTTCTTGGCCGTCACGGTATGATGTTCGCCGCCATGGACAATGTCCTCCTCACGGCCATGGTGACCATGGTGACCGTGATGATGGCCACTACCGATCCCGGTTCCAGTGGTAGAACCGCCGAGGCCAGATCCACTCATGCCGGTTGTGGAACCTCCCATGCCAGTGCCAGTCGTACCGGTCGTCGATCCCATGCCGGTGCGTCCATCTGATTAGTTCTATTGTTAGCAATAATGATCATTGTCAGAAGGTTTGTGCCTACCGAGGTCGCTGTCAACACGAGGGTCTGCCTTATTAGCGAGGTTGGAAGAGTGAGGGCCGGCGGTTGTAGATCCCATGCCAGTGCCCGTTGTAGATCCCATACCAGAGCCAACACCGGATGTACCGGTGGTGTGGTGGCCGTGCTCTAAACAATCATCGTTAACATCGACGAATTAAGATTACACGGAAGTGAACCTACCGTGGCCGAGGCCGGTAGTGTTGCTACCACCCGTCAAACCAGTTCCGGTCGTGCCGGAGGTGTGATGGCCGTGTTCTGATTGAGACATGTTAGCTCGACGAGAGGATGAAATGTTGGTAACTTTGAACTTACCATGACCGAGGCCAGAGGAGGTATTGTCTCCCGTGAGGCCACTGCCGGTGGTGCCGCTAGTTGAACCAGAGTCTGGGAGATAGTCGAATCAGTTCAAGAAGCCTTTGACACCGGAACAAGTAAAGAGAGCTTACGATGTTCGTGGCTGGATCCTGTAGTGTCGCTGGAGGTGTTGCCTGAGTCGGTGTGAAGGGCTTCCTTCACCTTGTTTATGAGGCCGGACATGTTCACGGTTTAATGTGTGGATTGTTAGAGTAACTTAGGTTGTTTGCTGATTGATTTGTATTGAGATAGGGAGCTTAGTTAGATGCAGTGGGTTTTCTTGAGGATTTGAGAGGAAGAATGTGTGTGTTGTTTGGAAGTGGAAGAAGAGGTCGAAAGTTATGGGAGGATTGGTGGGGTTATAAGTACTTGGTAGTTAATCCTGAAGCTAAGGATGATACCTTAGGTACGCTCCGTACTGTAAATTTACGTGTCGCTCTCCACTCACATTCCTGCATATGACAGCTTTCCTTGTGGGCGAATAAAAGGGCGGCTGCTCCTGCCAAGTGTTGGGTGGAATGATGAGTAGCAAGGAAGCGAGGTCTGTCTTACAGCACAAACTTGAAAAGGAGCCTACCTACCTAGGTAATGATCGTGCCATCTTCCCACTCTTTGGCCTGTTGCAGTTTGTGAAATTCAGGGTCCATCTCCTTTAGCTTCAGGCAATTGACCCCACCTGCACTGCACTTCCAAGGCCACATGGTTACACGGCCTAGCCTAGCACATGTAAGGTATTTGTATCATACAGGAACGTGATAGTTAAGGTACAGTACAGTACATGCAGGTAGTTAAGTTAAAGTGCGCCTTGAAGACGATGTTTGGACCTTGATACTGTTAAGGTACCTTACGCACCTGACCGAGCGTTGAGTAGAGAACTCCCCTCAATTGCGAATAGGTAATTAGTTCCTAGGTGAATATCTCTTTCCAATGTGTTGACGTTGGGCTGTGTTACGCGTGGCGGTGTGTTTACTGAGGTGGTATGGTAACGTAACGGTAACCTTCCCGTTTGCTGATGGCAGGCGGGGTCCGAATGATGTCACCTTGCAGCATCATCCCACTTCCAGAGTGGCCCCCGCTACAACAAGCTCGATTGGCGAAAACCGGTGATAAACGTTATGCACTTTGTACCACAGCATAAAGTGATTGTACAAGGCAGTATCCACAGCCTGTCGTTGTTGCACTGCCATCTGCAAGAATGAAGGTGGTTTGGTGCAGATCTACCTGGAATGACGAAATGGAGGCTGGAGCACCATTCCTTCGTCATTGCTCTGCAGATCCTCCGCCCTCTCTCTGCCCAAACAACGGTCTAGGGAAAGGAAAAGCTTGAAGTGAGTGACAGATGATTTGCGCCGGCCGCGTGCAGGAAGAACTTGCACTACCAGTACCACAATATCCGCTCCGGAACCATTTACGCGCATCACACCAAGCAGCATGTCGGGTCTGGAAATCAGGATAAACAAGACGTCACCCCTGCGACGGCGGTCATTCCTGCATCCGTCATTGCCCGTTCCTCTCCCGGTCTGCCTCGGCCTGCCGCCAGGCCGCTTCTCCACTGAGAGCGGAGAGACTCAGGGAGGCAAGCCCCCTCCATCCACTTCTTGACGTGCTGGCAGCATCATTGACCAGTGTTGCCGCCATGTCGTCCCCTCTCTCCAGATCCGACTCACCCTCGGCGGTGGTGCGCGGCACGGGGATGGCGGCGGATGGGGATTCAGTCGTGCTGCTACGTACGTCCATTTGCGATTCTTCGGACGGTTCGTCGCGGTAGGACGGTTGAGTGGCGGTGGATTGGGAGCTGCTGTTCATGGAGCGGACAACATCCCCTTTGCAAATGGGACAGGTGCGTCGGCGTGTCGTAAGCCATGGGGTTCTGCAGCACCAAATATCAGTCCCGAACAGTGATGCCAAGATAGAAAAGATGCGCCCTTACATGCACTCAACGTGGAACTCATGACCGCATGGTAAGCTCATCACCCTACTTTGGCCATCCACATACTCTTCCAAGCACACAACACACTCGACCTGCTTCCCGGTGTATCGTCTTTTCCACTGTCGAGACGCAGCAAGCTTCTCGTGCTGGAGCAGCGAAGCTCTCATGGCTATCTTGTCCGGCGTGGCCGTAACAGTTGGTCCCACTTCCGAGGTTGTGCGCGAGCGTGGCCGTGGACGTGGCGAGATTGACCGCAAACCCGTTGGTAAGAGAGGAGTAGTAGGTAACGAGGAATTCGGCGAGGCCGGCGTGGAGGAAGTTGAAGGTGAGGAAGACGTCATGGTTTGATACGTCCGTACAGGTAATTGGGCTACGACCGATTTTGGCGCGCGCCAGCGACGACGTCGGATACGAGAACGTAGCAAGAGAAGAGCGTAAACAACAGTCAGAGTCACCAGCGGGCTGATAACAAGCACAAGAAGTGTATCGAAAAACGGACTCGCTGAGACACTCGTAGGCGTAAGAGTAACCCAGAGCCCTTCATGCCCTTCGTCATCTTCTGGATCCTCTTCATTGCCGTATAAGTCTTCGACGACATGGCTCGCACCTTTGCTGCCTTGAGAATCACCATGTGGCTCTTCATCAATATGCCGTAAGTGGTCTGCGTTGATCGACTCGTCATCATCACCTAGCCAGGGCAAATGCTGAAACCATCCTCTGCTTCCTTCATCCGACGGCAGTTTGCCATTGGCGGTGACGGGGATGTCGGCAATACCGGGATTAGGAGCTTTGCCAGAGTTTGCGCCTTCAACCCCAGGCTTTGCATACTCTCCGCTCCCTGGCGTGATACTACCACCTTCCCAAGTTCCCTCGCCGGTTTGAGAGGTCTTCGTCAAACGGCCGTTGGAATTGTCGGGCAGTTTCGTGTTCTGCCTTGATGTGGAAACCGTCTCCTTGGATTCCAACGCCGATGAGCTCGAAGAAGCCATAGCGTCCTTTACACCAAGTAAATCAGGATCCCGCCAATCTTGCACTCCAATTACAAAATCGTCTCGCGGACTCTGATGAGACGCCGAGTTGTGGGACGCACCACGACTGGCCATTTCTGATCCAGACTCGACATTATCTTCATCTTCCCAATCACCAATCAGAATCCAGTCCAGGCGACCGCTCCTTGGCGGTCGTCTGCTATCTTCTGGTAGACGAGACCGCGGGCTACGGTCGCCGAGGCCAAAGACTGCCAAGAGAGAACCAAGCCAAGTTCTATTCACTCCAGAACGAGGAGCGGAATCCGAGTTATTGGGCGACGGTTCCTTGGTGGATGCTGGTACGATAGTGGGTTGAGATGTTGAAGTTGGTATGACTTTGCCAGTTGCAGGTGCGACGACTTTTGATTTCCTGCCACTCTTGGCTCTGTTGCTTCCTCTGGAGGGTCTGTTCTCATCTTGCCCAAATTTTGCGGAATCCAGGTAGGGAGGGTCCTCGGCAGAACTTCCGTGTGGCATGAGGGATGATAATAGATGTGCGGTGGTATGAAAAGTGAATAATGAGGGTATCGTCACGTTCGAAGTGTCACCGCGGGCGTACATCGTTATAAGCCCTCCAACACGCGTGTTGTCTGCCACTATTACCGCAACGCCACCTCTTCTCTGTACCCATTTGACCTTCTCCAAAAAACCACAGCCTCCACGACTCAAGAGAGCAATCTTTCCAGTAATCTCGGCGCTTTCTTGCAGAGATTGAATGTCGGCGTGTGCCGTAACCCCTCCTTTCCCAGTAAATGCGTCACGTCGTATTCTCATCGGCGAGCGTAGAGCCTCAGAACCAGGGAGCGGATGATGGAGGTAATCATCAGTTCCATCATCCTCCGAAGGTATCGTTGCATCCTTTGATGAAGCTCCAAGTAGATCTCCGCTATGCCCCGTTGTGGATCTCCTTGATTTCTCTGCCCCGGGGATCTTCTTCACAGCTGGATATTCTCCGTGGCCCACGGCCTTGCGCTTCGAAGGAAGACCCGTCGTAAAGGTGGCCTTAGTTTCACTTGTACCACCGTCATTCCAGCCGGGTACATCGCTGCAGCCAAGTTCGCCTTCAGCACCCATAACCATCCCGCCTCTTCGAAGATTGTCGTCACCAAAGCCAACACCAACCCACAGTTGACCGCTTAACCCTTTCGACGGCAAGAGAGGACCAAATGCGGCAGGTCTGGCAAGGAAGAAGGTGGAGTTGTCGTCCGTAAGACTGATGATGGCGGATGGCGGGAAGAGGGCGCCTGGCGTGTGGAAAGAGAACAAGGCCCGGAAGCCAGATTTCCGATGCGTTCTGACCGAAGAGGTTGATACATGTCGAGGAGGATGCGCGCTAAGAAGACTGAAAAAAGTGAAGATAATCGTACCAAATACAAAGGAAACAAGGAGGAGCATTAATCGTAGGGGCCGCATGTTGTGGCGGTAGTGTCGAATCTGCAGCTGGTCGCTGCCGTCTCAGCTCGAAGCTGGAGAACAGTGGATGAGGTCTCTCATGAAGAAGACAGCCTAGGATGAGGATCACACAACCTATGGGAGACGGTCATATGGGGGACGAAGGAAGGTGGTGGAGGTGAGCTCATGAGTGTCAAGGGCGAGGCGCGTGGATGGGATGTCTTGTCTTGTGGCGCTCATGCCAAGCACAACCGAACTTGGAACCTGAGAGCGGCCCGCAACTGCAAAAGCTTATGTAAGCCACAGAGGACTTCACCTCACTCCTCTATTGAAGGAATGAAAAGATGGAAATCCCAGATTACATTGTTCAAGGTTGTCAGCACTTGCGTTACAGGGTATTGCTGGATCTTTGCAAGAGTGGTACTTGAATAGTCTGCGAGTTCTCTGAGCACTTTAGCATTGGGTATTCCGCTATGGTGCTCCATTGGATTGAGCATCAACCTCTGTTCACAAAAGCGAACACTGTTGGGAAGTCAAGTCATTGCTCTTACGCCTGTAACGGTTGCCACCGTTATGTTTTTCGGTTCAAAGGGGACAAGAGGAACCTTTTGAGTTAAGTTCCGTCTGCATTTCAGGGTTCTTACTATGTTCTCCCCTTACCCAGACCCGGTACAGACTGAGTGCGTGGGACTGCTTCTTGCTATCTGACTTGTCTGAGGTCCTTTCATTTACAAGGTATGCTCGCAAAAGGTTTTGAGCCATTTGTGATTCTCAAGCAAGCCGTAAAGGGGGAAGCATTGAAGCCATGTCATAGTGCAGGCCCGAACAAACATCCGTTTCGAATGTTTTATGGTGGCTAGTCAGCCCCGCCCGCCGGGATTCAATGATGACCAGTTTAACAATGCTCCTAGAGTTGCTGAAATGCTGACTTTCGTGGCCTCATAGTGGATGGAGTTTGCTGCAGAGGCGAGCTTGGCTCCGTCCGCGGAGTCTTATGAGGTAAGGTAGAGCACTCACAACATCGAGGTAATGTGCTGGCGTCGACTTCCAACGTTGGAGGATGTTTCGCAGCTAAGGTAGGCACCTAAGGTAGGGACTGAGTTCAGGCTGACTGATAGATGCTCGTTTACTGCGCCAATAATAACGGGGGCTGTCTGCGGCTTAGCTTCTCCCAGCCGTGGAATCAAGCGATCGTAAGGTATCGCCGATCATATCCAATTATGAACCGAAGCTAGTCCGGATCTTCTCCAGCATTATTGAATTGACCTAAGCGACTATGATGACGATCCACTTCTAAGAAGGGCAATTTATAACTTAACTCGGCAGTTGAAAGGCTGGGCCGCCAAATTGCGTTACTTTCGTTTCTCCAAATCTCCGCTTGCATCGAGGCTAACTTACCTGGGATCAGCGGATTGAATTTGCCCATGAGGATCTGCACATAGGTTATACGTGGTCATCGTGCTTCAATTCAAAGCTGCCTCTTGCAGAGTGAAAGCTGTTGTAGTACGATGCGAATAATATTATTGCAGTACGGAGTAGAAAATACCATGTAGTGCCTTCGGGTAGCAACCCAATGTCAAATGATAAGGTGACGGTCCCCCAGTCAAGAGGCGCCCGCAAACGGTCCAAGGCCGTACTAGACCGTGCCACGCATCTTACCTCAACGGCTCTGGCTCAGCTTTGGTTCGCTCTCTGACTGGACGGAATCACCATCTCCTCACCGTCGTAGCTGCTTCTTTTGAAATCGATTATACCTAGGTAGCTAATGACGCCAGAAACTAGACGTCCTTTTTCCTCCAGCCGCAGGACAGCCTTCTCATTATTTTTCCGTTGATTCCTTCTAAGACTTTTCCACTTCTCGATTGCCTCGGATCATTCTCAGCGTCGACGTTGATCGCACATCCGTTGATCAATTGCTTCTTCCTCGTGTCTCTCTTGGCTTATCCAAGCCCTTTCCTTCCCTTACCTCTTTCCTTTTCCTCTTGTATCTACCAGCAATCATGAATATCGGCACTACCAAGGGACATGGCAAGCGGGTGCCACTCATCGGCTTCATGCCGGACAGCATTCGGAACCATTTCATAGCCATGTGCGGCGAGTTTACTGGCACCGTGCTCTTCCTCTTCTTCGCCTTCTCGGGCACACAGGTCGCCAACACGCAAACACAAGGACAAGGCGGCACCACCATCACAGCCCCTCCGAATCCTGCCCAGTTGCTCTATATTAGTTTGACCTTTGGTTTCTCTTTGGCCGTCAATGCCTGGGTTTTCTTTCGGATCAGCGGAGGTCTCTTCAATCCAGCTGTATGTTTGATCAACCCTGCTTTTGATGGGTACCGCTCGGCTGACACAATGGCCATAGGTGACCTTTGGAATGTTTCTCGTTGGGGCGTTGCCGTTGGTACGAGCTTGCCTACTCGTCTTCGCACAAATACTTGGTGGTATGGCCGCGGCTGCCCTCGTGTCTTGCCTCTTCCCGGGCTCCTTGAATGTTCAAACGTCTCTTGGCGGCGGTACCACCATCGTCATGGGGTTGTTCATCGAGATGTTTCTCACCGCCGAACTCGTCTTCACGATTTTCATGCTAGCGGCGGAGAAACACAAGGGTACTTTTATCGCGCCTATTGGCATTGGGCTGGCCCTCTTCGTCGCTGAACTGACCGGTAGGCCCCCATCTCCAACGTTCACCGCGAGTGCTTGCTAACAGACTTGCAGGCGTATACTACACTGGAGGATCGCTCAACCCGGCACGATCATTCGGTCCGAGTGTGGTATTGCACCAATTCTACAACTACCACTGGATCTACTGGCTTGGTCCCATTCTTGGATCATTTGTGGCGGCAGGCTTTTACATGTTCATCAAGATGCTCGAGTACGAGACCGCCAATCCGGGACAGGACCTGGACGATAAGGAAGCGCAGGTGTTCAATCCCGAGGTTAGTGTCGAGAGACCGAACGTCGCTCTGCACCAAGCGGATTATGTCGCGCAACCGGACGGCAATGTCAAACCCGCTCAACCGGCTGGGGGTCGGCAGAGTAGGGAGGGTCGAGGCAACAACACGCAGAGCCGTCCTCATTCGAACTCGGCCAGCAGAAACCAGCCAGATCGGTCCCCCCGGAGGAGTCGAGAATATACGTACCCAGCTACGGACGGGACAGCAATTTACCCCCAAGATAATGCATCGCCGTACATTACAGGCGGTACAACTTCATATGTCCCGGGCACTACAACAACCTATGTTCCAGGCGGCGCAACAACTTACGCCCCGAGAACTTCTCATGACTCGTACCGACGAGGGCCTGATGTTGAAAGCGGTCGGTATGCGTCTCGACGTGCTGGCCGGTACTAGTCTCTACATGGTCAAAGAGTACAAGTTGGTTGAGGCTTTCCTCTCTATTGACACTGTTGTGTTAGGACTGTGACTGGCGTTTCAAAATCTAAGGAGGTCGAAACCTTTGCAGGGCGTTGATCCGCACATCTGGCATTTGCAGCGGCACATCTTGCTTGGAGCTCCATATCATGTATCTAGTCGATGGAAGATCACTTTCTATTCAGATGTAATTACATGTAATTAATTTGAAGAGCTCTGAAGAGCTCACACTCACCACACAAAATCTCCGTAACAGTGACCATGGTAAGGTATTGCAAGTGAGAACTAGGCCCAGACCTTACCTGGATTGGCTAGCGTGGATATCGTACGAGTGACGTCTTTGCTCAACAATGCGTAAAAGTTGAGAAAGCAGGAAGCTTGTTACCTAGATTTTCCACCTCAACCAGAACGACAAGGTTAGCACTTATTCAATCACTCAGAACTCCAGCAATTGGTTGTTACGCGTTTCAAAAACCAATATGGCCGATAAAGTCAAAGAGGTCGCCGTGGAAGAGGCTGAGCGCATCAAGAACCTCGCTGCCGATGCCGCGTTGTCGGGTGCCTATCTCTACCCTTTGAGGGTCTGTTCCTCCCTAGGCAGATGCCGCGGCCATTGGAACTGACTTGCTCAGGGTATTGCGTACTTTCTCTCACACCGTGCGCTTTGGAAGCCTCTTATTGCGAAGCTCGCTCCTACGGTCACACTGGGCGTTGGAATTACGACCTTCATGTTTGTGTTCACCTACTTGCCTCAAGCCGCGGTCCTTGCTTTCACCAACGGACCGCTGGCTGCTATCTCCGCAGCGTTGTTGGTGTTAAGTGAGAGCTCCACCATCTTCACCGTTCTCAGCAAGTCATTCCTCATCCAAGACGCTCTGGTCGACACCTTCGACGGAGTGCTGGTCTCCAAGGGGACCACCGACCTCGTCTCGGGAGGCCGACAGATCAAGGCTGGTGGTGATCCAATGGCCAAGCTGGGAAAGCTCGTCAAACAACCGTTTGCGAAGTTTACCCCCAAAGCACTGATCCGGTACTTTATGTACCTGCCCCTCAACTTCATCCCCGTCGTGGGAACGGTCATCTTCGTCATCCTGCAAGGCCGCCGGGCAGGACCGACAGCACACCAGAGGTACTTTCAGCTCAAAGGGTGGAGCAGCTCGCAGCAACAGCAGCACATCGATGAGTACAAGGCGGCTTATACCAGGTAAGTCTCGCTAAGCTATACCTTAGAGCCTGGATCATCATGGTGCGTTACGTTGTTAAATCACTGGAGCTAACTTTTCCATTTCGCTTGCAGCTTCGGTGTTGCCACAGTTCTCCTCGAACTCGTACCACTTGCGTCGATTGTGTTCGCTTTCACCAATACCGTCGGCGCTGCCCTCTGGGCCGCTGACATGGAGAAGGGAAATGTCACGGCTCATGGCACAGCGCCCCACTTGAGAGAGCAAGCGAAGAAAGCAGAATAAGCCGATTACTCTTCGAAGATTGCCAACACGCTGCTGGTTGATAATGGTCGGGAAACTAACCAACGATGATACGGTTCTCGTAACCATCAGCCTTTGCTTTGCACTGTTCAACGGACTAGATAAGTGTATTAGGAGTCTTTCCGACGAGTTTAGCATGTCGGTACTTCTGTACTCTCGAAACCCAGTCCACTGCAGCTCTTGAACCAGCCACTTTGGCCATGTTTACGGCCACAACCTAGACGAGGGTGACACAATGTCACCGACGAAGTCAGTGCTCAATCGTTCTAGACATTTTTATTCCTTCGACGACACGCCACGGTTCTACTGAGACCGCGCTGTTCTGTGCTATCATCGCCCATGCCCTTGCCAGCCTGAGGGGAGTACATTTTCCCATCAGCAGTTGAACTTTGTGACACGAGCCATACGTGATTCGATGGTTGTGATTGCTGATGCAAATGCGTCGGGAATTGATGGCTGCGTATCTTGGGAAGGCGGAGGTAAGGTAAAGAAGGAAAATCTCTATGCTTGCATACATGTAGTGGGAGGCGAGAGCAACTTCCTTTTGCACGTGTGACTACCTGGTAAGGTGCCATCCCCACGGGTACTGGCAGACCGCATCCAGGCTTCGTGTGACAGTCTCACAATCCTCGAGAAAGGTAAGTGGTTCGTTTCAAGTTGTGCAAAGATTCCAAAATAGGCAAGGAAGGCAGACGTTTACCCTTTTGGTCTTAGCTCACTGTTGCCCTAAGCGCGCTGACATTCACTCGTAAGGTAGCTTAATTTGTCGCGTCAAACATCTTGCTCTTCATCTCTCAACATTCCCATTCCTGCACTTGCTGCACTCATCACTCTTTTCTATCCACGCTGGTCCGGTCATTCATTTTGATCACTCACTTCTAACACTCCTTCATCCCGACTGGCCAAGACCTCTGTTGACGTCGGAAGCCAAACGAACAGTTACCTGTAAGCTCAGTTGATACCTAAGATCTTTGCTGTTACAAACTCCTCCCAGCGCGCTATTCAATAGAAGCTATTGACGTGCATGTACTAATCATCAGCGTGACAATAGGACCAACATCAAGATGACCCTCTCTTCTACCGGCTTGATGTCGATTACACTCGTTTACCTCATCTTCGTTTCTACGTCCTGGACCTGGCCGCATAATCCACGTCATCACCATGACCCGGGCCATCATGGGCATCACGGACATCATGGCGTTGTAGGTGGCTCAGGTACTGGCTTCGCGAATATCGCAGGTAAAGCTGCACCACATCTATGGTTCGCAGGTGCTCAGGCGGGCTGCAGCTGACTTGCTCAAGACTTGACATCGGCTACGGCTCTCTCAACTGGACCTGAGTTTATGAACTCATCTTGTGCTTACAGCTCCGGGAGCACGAATAAATCTATTCCCGAGTCTCCGAAAAAGTCTGTGAGCTCAGGAAAGTCTATCTTCACTGCAAGCGCAGTGGATATCTCACAATTGCAGCCAACCACTACAGATACGCAGCAGACCTCTACTTCTACTCAAGCTGATGCGACAACGACCATTCATATCACCAAGACATCCTATGTCACAAGTACTGTTCGAGCCACGGGTAAGTCTCTCCGATAGTTTGATGTTGGAATCTTGGAGACCTAATCTTATGTCACTAGGGCTCGTGTCAAGCATACACGTCGATCCGACTCTGGATAGCCCAGTCTCGGATACCGCCAGCGTTGCGAAGCGTGTCGCCGCATCCAATCCATTCGGTGGAGGGTACGAGTCGTTTCAGCTTGGACCAGCTTCAAGTTCTTCATCGACCTCAGCTGCTCCCGCCACTACTCCTGCGGCTCTGTGCCCTACCAGCAACGGGACCATCTATACTTCAACACAAGGCCAGCAATACGCGATCGTCTGTGACCTTGATTACCTTAGCAACGATCTGCGCTTCATCCTCGCTAGCTCGTTCGATGAATGTATCCAGCAGTGCGATACTTATAACCTGAAGTCGAGCAGTGGCAATGGATGCGTCGGTGCTCTTTTCGTCCCGAGCCGAGTACACGGTCAGAATGACTGCTATCTGAAGTCGACTGTCAAAACTCCCACTCCCGCGCAACTAAGCATGGTGGTGGGGATATTACTGTCAACGTCGACGTCCTCTTCCACGGACCCTGGCCAATCCACCACTGCAACGCTAGTCGAATCTCCAAGCGTTACTAGCAGTTTATCCACTGCTGCGAGAACTACATCTGACGCTGTCTCCGTCATTTCTCAACCGACTGCCGCTCATGCGCCTGGCTCCTTGGTTGTTGTGCCCAGTGTCGCTGCGTCTCATCTACATGGTCCTAGCTCAAACAAGCCAACAACTCAATATATCGACTGGAAACCTCCTACAAATGCTAAACTGGACTCCTATCTACTGAGCGTGGGTGTGAACGACGCGCTATCGACGTCGTATCCTCCTTCTCTCGACACTGGAGTTATCGAACTCAACGCATCAACCGAAGGCCTACTGAAACCTCTGAGTGGCACGCCGCATATTTCGCGTGACGGTGGTAGAGGTGGTCATCTCAACGGGCAGCACTTGTTTGTCTTCTGTGATACTGGTGCCTACACAGCTCCCACTGATTATTCAGACGGTAATTTTCTCGGCTTTGTTTCGAGTTCAGTCGCCATCGATACGGGACTAAATGGTCTTGCGGGACAAGCTTTAGCACTCGAAGACGGTATTGGGCAATGGAGTGATGACGTCGGACGAATGCGCGGCTTCTCGCCCATGACTCAAGGCGAGCAGAGCTACAACTTGGCTATGCAGGGAAATGGTCAACGTTACGCTGTGTGGCCGGAGTCTTCACTCATCCCACTGGATGCCTCGACCTCCATCCTCTACGCGCCTATCGTCTACGACAATGTGAACATGGCTACTAGGGCTGCAGTCTTTACATACACAGGAGCAGCTCTCCTCACCATTACCGCGGGCGGGAAAGGCGGGCCTGTAGCTACACGGACAGTCGACAAACTGTTTGGTCAGGATGAGGTGCAATGGGGTTGCATTGGCGGAATTCGCTCTTGGGGACCTTTAGGTGTTGGAGGTACCGATGGCAAAGTGTATCTCTTCGGCAAAGTGGCCGGGGGCCTTCTGCTCGCAAGAACACAGTATGATACCGTCGTCGACCGAAACTCGGTATGTCTTATGAGATATTGCGGTATGACCTGACGCTAATGATTGTGTCAGTACGAGTATTGGACCGGCACCGCTTGGCACACCACTATGCCATCGGCATCCTCAACTGCTTATTTCATAGCCGGAAACTTCATGGATGTGGATGTATTCTACTCACCTCGCCATCTCACTTTCATCATTGTGTATCTGAATGGCGATGCCGACAATACCTTCTACTTCCGCTACCTTAAAGCCGATCACGCTATTCTACCGCCGGGTGCTGCTGGCGGCGATCCGTCGGCAGACTACGTCGAAGCTCTCGTTGCGTATCCATGGTCGACAGCGCAAGTTCTGTATAAAGCTTCTCCGGGGTTGAGTGGCAAATACATCTACGCCGGTGGTGTCCACCAAGGGTACTTTGGCGACAGCGACATCACCAATGGTGGTACGAAGATGCTCTTGAGTTGGACTGCGCCGACTGGCCTGAATCCTGCCTCGGAGAACAGTGAGTATCAACTCGTCACAGCGGATATCGAATGGGTGTGAAGTTACACGTGCTTGCTCGGGCTTGATGCGCGTCGCTCCAACGGTGTCTTAAGGCAGGCTTTCAACGGTTCTGGATATTTAGTTTGGACGCCCCGCCGTCACTGTTGTCGTGAGTGGAACTTCGTTGTAACTTTCCCCGTGTATATTAGATTGTTGCCTTGAACTACCACGTAACTTCATATTTCTGTTTTCTTCAAACTTAAATTAGTTTAATATAATGCTGGCAGCACATAGTGCTAGTAATTGGGAAAAAGTCTATGAATAATACTTTATATAAAACATATTCAAGAAAAAGTTTGGGCATAAGCATCCTGCATGGGCTAGCTTCCGGGTTTCTGCATTGCTGAATGGCATGACAGGTCAGCCTGGTCATATCTAACGATAAAATCTAACAATCGCACTAATTGAGGCTCAAAATGAGGCTCAAGTTCTAAATGTAATATATATATTGACCCTGACCCGACGGCCACCCTAACCACAAGTCTCTCCTCCCTAAGAGCTCGGTACATGATACTGACCTGTGTGCCAGTGTTCCTCTTTGAGGCCGAACCCACACCGTTCTCGAACGTAGGGTGATCAACAAGACCTCGATACATTTGTCCTGACCGCTCTCGCTGAGCTTCAAACAGAGAAACTGAACCACAGCAACGATGAAACAACACCACCGGTGAACCAAGCATCAACGACCACGGCACCAAAGAAGCCACTAATGCTAGCAATATCCACCACCGGCCCACCACCGCTCCGAAACGAGACCTACCTACTATTCTTCCCCCTGTACCGATGGCTCCTGGCGCCGGCGCACGACGACAAGGAGGAGACGGAACGCCTGCTCTTCGAGGGCGCTCCGTCCTCCACCACCTCCAGCGACGGAGTCAGCAACGGTAACGGTACGGAGGGGCGCGAGGCACAGAAGCCGCTGCGAGCTGTGATCGTGGTAATACCGAGTCTGCTATCTACACCTTTCGAATTAGTAAATGTTTCACTATGGTTTCTCGACTTGTACTTCCCTGTTTGTAAGAAAAGTTGCTCTCCTGTGAAACCTAGGTGGTCATATTGCTCATCGCATATGATTGTCCAGTGTGCTGTATGTTGTCCTGATTCCTTCGAGGTCGCTTTGAGGAAGCATTGCGTGCAAGATTGGCCTTCCGCTTGCTTATGACCCGTTCATCTTCTTGGGTTATGATTTCAACAAATGCGGCTTTAAGAGCGGGATGGAGTTCTTTAGCCGCATAGTCAGTCAAGATGGTCTTAATCTGAAGACATGCTTGGTCCTTGGTGTATCGAGCCAAAGGCGAGAACTCGTCGAAGCAGAAGCTAAGATTTCCGTCTGCTAGCTTGGAAGCACGGTGTACTCGGACACTAAGATCTTGAGCGTTGAACACCAGAGAGAACACCCGGACAGTTTCAAAGAATTTAGCTTCTTGTCCTGCACGTACCATCCAGGTATACATGTTATACAGAGCCTGACTAGCATTGTGCAGATTAGTCATGTAAGCCTCTTGAAGATCTGCCCCTGCTTTCTTGACTTCCATGAAGAGGAAAGGAAAACATCGATCACCACCGTCTGGCGAAATGCACTTCTCAAGTTCCGATGGTATTGGGTCAGAATCGTCTTCTTCTCCAGTGAAGGACTCCAGTGTGAAACTTATGGCAAGGTCGGGTTTAGGCAGCGAGATCTCATCATCTTCACGAGATGGTAATCGTGTATCTTTTGGCTGTGACCATTGTCCCTCGGTGTTCCAGTCAAATATCTTACCTAGCCAGTATTGATTAATGATGTGTATCATGATGGTTCGTTGGAGGACAGCCTCATTTCTGGCAAGGCATCGCTTCAGATCAGCCTGAAAGTACCTTCTGTTCACAATTGGATAACTAATCTTGGATTTGCCCTCATCAAATCTGAATGAGAAGTCGTCAATATAGGCGTAGCAATCATCATTGGGATGATCAACGATCTGCTGAAGAAAATCTCGTGCCGTAGATTGCAAGTCTTCAGTTTCTTTCAGTGTTCGCTTAGGAAGCTCAGTTTTAAGGATAGACCTGAGGTGCTCAAGTCTTGCATCAGTGCGTGCCCTTCTCTGGACCCGACGATGTCTGAGCTTGGTATCTGACACTTTCACACTTTTGGACCCAGTTACTTTTGCTGTAGATTCATTCTCCTTTGCATTTATAGATGCTGAGCTTGAATCCATGTTGTCCTCTGATCCGCGGACAACACCAGGGATAGCTGCCGAGTATAGGGCTTGAGCTTGATGTATGCGCTCAGATGAGACAGATTCAACCTGGCTCAGCCAAGCATTCAATGAAGGGCTCTGGATCGGTCAGACATATATCTACACTGTAACTGAAATATTATAAACACTCACTTGCGATTGTCCTGCCCCTCTTCTCTGCAGGGACTGCTCTATGGATGTGCCTTCTCTCTGCTGTCGCGATCGTGGCTGCCGCTTCGCCCGGGCTGGTTTAGTTGCAAATGGCCGGTTATTGCTTCTACGTCTTGTTACAGTGTCCGACTTTGGGCTCTCCGGTGGCTGAGAGGTGGTTGTAGCCTCTATTTGCCTACGTGATCCTCTTGGTTGCTTTGCTGGGTTTGCCTTTGATGCAGGTGGCCCACTGTTGCCTCCACGTTGTGTTGCGATGCCTCTAGAGTGTTGTAAACGATCTTTTTGTCGTGCCGGTGATCGATCATTGAATGTTTCCGGCCTTTGAGCACCCCTCCCACGAGCCTGAGAGGATCGAGGGATTGTTGAGATTGGGGCCACAAGTGTGATCTCCTGCTGTTTGATCCAGGACCTTGTATGTGGGCGGCGGCGTCCGCCAGTAGCGTCTGGTTTCTTGCTCTCTTCCTGCTTTACCCAGGCCCTTGTGCGTGGGCGGCGAGGTTCGTCGCGCACCGTCTCGAGCTGCAAGTCGATACTTGGTGTTAGCCAAGATCCAGGTTAAGATGAGCGTTCAACCCTACCAGGAGACTCTCTACTGCCGTAGCACCCACTGCTTTTTGCTTTTTGCCTTTTGCGTGCCTTTCTTTTGGCATGAGGAAATCCGAATTTGGGGTATCGATTCAATGGATAAGTAGAATCACCTCCAAGGTTGTGGCAGCCTGACTCATTATCTGCTACCACCATGGCGATGATACTCGGGGCGGGGTTGGTAATTGGATTCCAATTCAAGTTTGACCAGCAATAATACAGCAAACAGGATGTAAAAGGTGTAGTGCTCATCATTGTTACTGGGACACATTACACCACACACTGCTCTCGAGGCGAGGCAAGTGCCAGGGACCACCAATCTTAGTAGTTAATTGCTTTGTAGCGAGAAATTGCGACACTTGCTCATCGGTCGATCCTTTGCATAACAGTATGCAAGACCGGATCCCATTGGGGCACCCCAGTAGGGTGACAGTAATCTATGCGGTAATTTTGGGAAATTATTACCATATGTGTAATATTTGCTGAGTCAGGCATAAAAATGTTGATTCTGATGTAACTGTTATGTTCTGACCTGAGATTCCTTGGGTATTAGAGCTAGAGGTTGGTGCTTGTTGATATAACAATTTACATGATATGATGTGATGTAAACCAGTAGATAGTAACTCTCTATTGCTTGAGTAAAGTTGTACATGATCAATTTCATAAGAAAATTGATTCTACTATATAGTGAGTCTGCTTATTGATCTTGTTGTTGAGTTTGTTGATGTGAGTTTCAATATCTATCTATCACAGATAGATTATTAGAATAGATTTATGACAGTGTGATGTATAATGATACACAAACTATTTAATGATAAAATAACACAATATATCTCTATTGATGTCAAGACTAATCTCTGAAGAGTTTTTTATACAAAGAAATCTTATATTTATAGATTTTTGCTAAACTACTGTTACAATCATACTCAGAGAAGTAAGACACAAACTGACTTGTATACTGAACAGATGTTTAACAGATTGTCTGTTAAGAACAAGTCATATAATAGCTTAATAACTCAACAGATTGAGTAATTAACTTGATGAGTTGACTGATTAAGTGATTAACTTAATGTATAAGAATATTAAGTTTTTAGTATATAGTAAAATCATTTCTTGTATGAAAATGATCATGTTCAACTTAAATAACAATTTAAATATTATACTTAACAATCATATCTGAGAATCTTTATATCAATAAGCAAAAACTCTTAATTCTTATAGAAATTGAAACATTTCTATTACTTAATATTAAATGTCTTAATTATTTAGAAGACTAGAATACACAAAGAATAACTTTTGTATATAATAACTAAGTGATATCATGTGACACAGAAGATCTCAACACTAAACTGAATAGAATTAAACTTCTAAAAAGTCTTCTAATTTCAATACTTTCTCTTAAACTTGTTATGAGATGTAATGTTCTCACAGAAGATTTTTCTTATATAAGAACTAAGAGTTTGTGCTTATTGATATAAGAACATGGTCTGAAACAGTTCTGATCTTTATTCTTAGATTGTTATTTAAGTTAAACATGATTGTTTTCATAAGAGAAACAACTCTACTATATAGAGTGAGCTCAATGTCTCTGTGTTGAGCATTCTTGATGTCTTGACATCTTAATGTTGAGAAATCAAGTTCTCAGCTCATCTGCTTGCTGTTAAGTTGTTATATCATTATGTAACTGCTGTCTAGCAGTTTTTCTTGTATGTACTTCAAGTGAACTCTTAAGTACAGACTCATGAGTTTCTTTTTTACAGAGTATGATCATAACATCATTTTTCTTCTTCAGGTGCTAGTTCTTTAGAGTTTATTTAAGTGAGAGTATATAACAAATTCATCATCAGCAATGATGCTTTTTAAAAATTTCAATTATCTAAGAATTACAAAGAAAATTCAACTCAGTGATAGTCTCATCACATTTTCTTGTGAATTCTGTACTGCTCACAGTCTCAATTGCTTTGTTATGATTGATGAAAGACTGAAATGCAATAAGTGTACTTGCTGCAGTCATTCATATGTTGCAGTTTCATGAAAGTCTCTCAACAGAACTCATCTTTTTCTTTAAAAGAAAATAAGTGATGCAAATGCAGTTCTTGATGCTCTTGCTGTCAAGATAATGTGTTTTCAAAAGATTTTAAATCAAATGAATCATCATACTGCACAAAAAACTGACTGTCTTGCTGCTGAACTTGATAGTGATAATGATAAAACTGAGAATGAAGAAAATTCTCTTGTTGATTAACAAATGAAACAGCTTGTTAATTTTATGTTGTCATTCTTCTGAACTAATATTGACTTTTTTTCTCAAAATACTGAAGTGTTTTTGTGCAGTTTTTGAGATTTTCTCTGAATTCTCAGATGTTTTTTGAAATATCATAATCTTTTTATTTTATGAGATAGTAAACTTTTTCACTAATCATTCTCTTTTCTAAAATGTTCTCAACTTCATATTCTTCTTTGAGTTTGACAGATATTTTGATGATTTAAAGTAATATGAACTGATTGCAGTGCTGTAGCATGAACACATGAAATATTGAGTGTATTCTTATTTTCTTGAGTAAGTCTAGCTCATAGCTTAATTTCTTAATGTTTCATATGATTTTGAATGATTCAATGCTTCTGTTCTTCAGCTTCTTGCTTTTTTCTTTAGTTTGTATGTTGTTTGTTCTTAAATATATTTTCTTTTTTTCTTTAAATGATCTTGTCTTTGTTGTTTATTTTATCTGCTGTTCAATTTATTTCATTAAATCTTGATGCAGTTTTTTCATTTAAGCAATATTCAGAATTGCTTTTTGACTCTGTGATTCATGTTTCTTGAGATCTCATTATACTTTCAGATTATAGCTGTAATTTGTATAAAAAGATGTCTTTTCTGTGATTTCATTCTTTGTGTTGTTGTATGCAAATTGTATCATTGACAACAGTCATATTCAGTTGTTCTGATTTTTGTTGACATAGTGTTTTAAGTATGTTTTCACTGTTTAATTTATTCACTTGCTTTATTCAATCATCTGTGAGTGATATACTGTCAACATCTTGTGTTTTATTTTGAGTTCTGCTGTGAGCATTTTTCAAAACTTGCTTGTAAACAGCTTGTCTCTATCAATGATAAATTCTTTTAATAGTTTATAATTGCTAATCAATTCTTGCAGTATAATGTATGTCAATACTGATGCTGTTGCAATTTCTTTGAATAAAATGAATATTGTGTACTTGATCAATCTGTTCACTATAGTCAATATATTATTGAATTTCATTCTTCATGCTGAGTTCTTTGATAGTGATAACTTTGTGATAAAGTTTATAATAACTGACTCTCATGATGTATCTGATGCATCTAGTTATGTTACTTCATTATATTGTTTATTTTAGTTAATCTTATTTCTTCAGCATAAATTGCACACAGCAATCATCTTGATGACTTGATTTCTAAAATCACTAATGTTACATTTTCTTTGCACTAAGTTCTCAGTGTACTTGACTTCTAGATACTCTTTAACTCTGTTATAATGATACATTTTAATGAGTTTTTTGTTTGTTAAAAAAGCTTACTCTATCTTGTACATTGCTGTCAAGCTCTTTGTGAGAATTTCTTTGTCATCTTTGCTCAGAATTCTGACATATACTGTCTGTATATTTTCATAATTAGGTTGTCTGTTTAAGACATTTGTCTCATTATTCTCATTACTTTTCTTGTAATGTATTTGAAATTTATAGTCTGTTAACTGTTTTACTCAATAAATCTGTCATTAATTGACTTGCTTTGTTGTTACAAAGTTTCTCAAATTCTTATGATTCATATAGATCTGAATTAACTTGTTTGTTTTTTGTGAAATAAGATCTTTAATCTTGCAGTGCTTTCACTATTGTAAGAAATTTCTTGTCATGAATCTCATATCTTTTCTCAGATTCTGATAGCTTTCTAAATTGATATACTATGAATTTCTGTTGTTCATTCTCAATCTGATACAGATATGTGTTTACTGTGAAATCTGAGATATTTATTTTTAGTGTCTTCTCACATATTAAATTGAATATTCTCAGATATGCTGTTTCACTAAAACTTCTCTTTAATATGTGAAACACATCTTTCTGCTTCTCATTTCAATACTATTTTTCACTTTTGTGTGTCAAATGCATCAGTGATTTTGCAATTCTTGCATAGTTTGATATGAATTTTCAATAGTAATTCATTAATTCTAGAAAGACTTGTACTTTCTTGATTTATTTTGATGTCAATCAGCTTCTGACTGCTTCTGTTTTCTTTAAATTCTTTTTGATCTGTTCAGATTGAATTACATAGTTTAGAAACTCAACTTTCTTGATTTCAAATCTGCTTTTTAATTTTTTCATGTATAGAACTTTCTCATTAAGTCTTGTCAATATTTTCTGCACATACTTGCAGTACTTTTTAAGATCTTCTGAATATATCAGAATATTATTAAGATATGTGATCACAAAATTATTAAGATATTTTCTTAGTGTGTTATTAATCAATCATTGAAAGATGACAGAAACATTCTTTAACTCAAATGACATAACAATGTACTCATAATGTTCATATCATGTTCAGAATGTCATTTTTCATTTTTTATCTTCTTTCATTTTAACTCAGTAGTAGATCTTCTTAAGATTTAAGTTCATAAATTACTTAGTCTTTTTTAATTGATCTTGCAACTCTTTTATCAATAGTAGAGAATAACTGTTCTGATGAGTTATCTCATTGAGTTGTTTATAATTGATACATAGTCATTTCTTGTCATTCTTCTTTGATACAAACAGAATTGAATATTCTGCTGATGACTTTGATGATTTTATAAATTTTTTCTTGAGATTTTTGTCAAGATATGTTCTGACTTTCTTGAGTTGATTTTTACTCATTGAGTATAATGATATTCACTTAGATTGCTTTCTCTTCAATAGCAATATTTCATGATCTCAAAACTTATATTCTGATAAACTCATCTTTGACTGTTCAGAAATCTTATATGTGTTTTTGATTACACATATTTCTTTTGTAACTCAATCAATTTTTAAATTCTTTTTACACAGTCAAGACATCTCTAGCATTGCATTATATCTGATTGATTTTATAACATTAAAGATTATCTCTTGTGAGTTTTCAAGAATTGAAACTTTCACACAGATTTTCTCTTCAATTCTTTTCATGATTTTGTTTGTCATTCATATATTAAATGAGTGATGTGCTCATTGTGTTATCAATTTCAACATATTAATTATTTTGCAACTTATAATGTTACTATTCACTTCAAAATTCACTAATGCATTGATTTGATATTCATTGATCTCAATCACAATTCATATTCAATAATCATTGTTGTTTCTTTGAGACACTGCTAGCTTCTTGATCTTTAATCTTGTTGAGAAAGCTTTTTGTTTTTTGACTTCTTCTTGAACTTTCTTGATTTTTCAGTTCATCTTTAAAGTTCTTAAAATTATCTTGATTTTCTTTTAATCATAAGATTCACATATGTTACAACCATATTTAAAGAAAAAAAAACTCATGAGTCTGTGATCAGAAGTTCACTCAGAGTGTATACAAAGAAAACTGCTAAACAGCAGTTATGTGATGATGTGACAACTTAATGACAAGTGAGTAAGTCAAGAGCTCAATTTCTCAACATCAAAACATCAAAACATCAAGAGTACTCAATGCAGAAACATCAAGCTGTTATAATCAAGTCAGAAGAAACTTAAAGTGAACTGATGCATATGCAGAAAAGATGTACATCTGGAAAAATGTTAGACAGCAGTCATGTGACATCTCAACATGCTCAATGATGAGCTTGACAAGCAAACTTAACAAGTTGCATGAATGAGCTGCCTTAACAGACTCAATGATGAGATCAGCAAGCAAGCTCAGTATATAGTCACAGTCATTTCTCTTATGAAAAGAATTGTGTTCAACTTAAGTAATTATCTAAGAGTTAAAGTTCAGAACTGTTTCAGACCAGTTATTATATCAATAAGCACAAACTCTTAGTTCTACATACTCAAAAAATCTCAGATTAAGACATTACACTTTGAACATTCTTATGATATAATGAGTATGATGTCTGACACACAGAAGAATGTCTCAACTTTGTTCTTGAGACAAGTTCAGACAAACTCATCTCTATCATTTACTCTGAGTAGAATGATGACACAATCAGCAATGATATCAGTTCAAGCTATACAATTATCTTCAAGTGCATCAAAAATACAAATATCAAATATCTTTAATGAAGAGAGAGAGAAGCTGCAAGTCTTTGTGACTAAACTCAACCTGTACATTGAATTTAATCAACTGAAGTTTCAAACTGATCAAGAAAAGACATTGTTTGTGATGATCTATCTTGTGAATGCAGTCTTCAACTGAGTCAACCTCAAGCTGCATGAGTTTCTAAAAAAGAAGTACAAAGAATATAATGCAGACACAGAGTCTATGTTCAATGATTATGCATGATTTAAGAAAGAATTAAGAAAAGTCTTTGAAGTGATTGATGAAGAAAGAGCAGCTGAGAAACAAGTTTACATCTTGTGACAGAGTGAATCAACAACAGTATATATCACAGAGTTTCAGTGATTAGCAGTACTTATCAGATGAGATAATGAAGCACTCATCTATCAGTACTATTGTGAATTGAGAAAGTTCATCAAAGACAAAATAGTCTGAGCAAAATGATCAGACAATCTTCAGAGAATGATTAATCTGAATATTAGTATCAACAGTTGTCAGTGAGAACAATAGATGAAACAAAAAGAGTATTGAATGTCATTTATGATAAAAGATCAAGAAGAAAGCTTTTAATCATGAACAAAGTGATACATTTCACTGATAAAACATAAAGAATCAAACTCTATGAATCTCAATACAATCAAGAAGCATCATCAGAAGTCATGAAAGACTAAATGAATGAAGCATGAATGTCAGTCAGAGCAGTTCACTAAGTCTCAGATAACATCACATAACAAAATATGAACATATTACAACTGCAGAAAACCTAAACATCTTGCTTAAGAATGCAACAGATCTTGAATAAAAAGAAAAAACATTGCAGTGACAGTCAAGAAGAATACACATGTAGTGCACAACATTCTCAGCTAAACAGTCTGTTATGATGACATGTGCAGAGTACACATGAGCACAAAAGATAAAGCTGAATAGTATTCTCAGAGACTGCACAAAGACATGAAAAACAGATATGATGCAATGAGTCAATCAATCTACAAGAAAGAATTAGCTATTCTTATCAAGAAAAGAGTTCTTGATGCTGAGAAAGAAGATAATGCTCTCAAAGATGACATCAAAGAGACTGATGATCATAAATTTCAGATTGATGAATTCTGAATATTTCTCAATAGCAATACACTCATGAGAGAAAGTTTGAACAATATCAAGACAGAGCTCTCAAGAGAGTATCAAGCAAAGATTGAGAGAGATCTAAGTGCTCAAAGAAAAGAGACACCAGTCAGCAGAAAGATGCTGAAGAAGAAACAAGAAATTTAAGATCAGAAAGTTAAGATATGCAAAGAATTCAATGATCTAATGAGAGATGTACAAACAGTTATGAGAGAATTGATATCAGAATCTCTTGTGTGAAAAATCAAGAGTCACAAGATTGAGATATGCTTATCTGAAGAATATATCACACAGAATAAAAACAGATGAATCTTCAGCAGAGAGTATATATCATCTGAATTTCTGCAAAGAGTAAGAGTCTTTGAGAGTCAGTTGCAGATAAAGTACAATCAGTATGAACTTTGACTACACTCAGAAAGACACATTGAGCAGCATAGTCTAAAGTATGTGAATCTCATAGTCAGAAGAAAATTAAAGTGATTTCAAGAACTTTGAAGATAAGCTGAGCAATTAAGTGAGTCAAAAAACAAAAAGCTTTCTCAACAAGACTAGAGAATAAGAAGCTAGTGATGTCTCAAAGATAAGACAATGATCATTGAATATGAATCAAGATCACAATCAATGAACATTAAATCAACACATTGATGAATTTTGAAGCAGACAGTAATATTATGAACTGAAAGACAGTCAACATGTTGAAATTAGAGACACAGCAAGTGCACTGTTCATTCAACATATGAATAGTGAACAGAGTCATTGAAAGAATTGACAAGAAAATCTGTGTGAAAGTCTCAATTCTTGAAAACTCACAAGAAATAATGTTTGATGTTATGAAGTCAATTAAATATAATGCAGTACTAGAAATGCTCTGATTATGCAGAAGAAATTTAAAGATTGACTGAATTACAAAAGAAATATGTGCAATTAAAGACACATATGAGATTTCTGAACAATCAGAGATGAGCTTATCAGAGTATAAGTCATGAAATCATGAAATACTGCTATTGAATGAAAAGCAACTCAAGTGAATATCATTGTATTTAATGAGCAAGAATCAACTCAAGAAAGTTAGAGTTTATCTTGACAAGAATCTTAAGAGAGAATTCATAAAATCATTAAAATCACTGACAGAATACTCAATTCTGTTTGTATCAAAGAAAGATGACAAGAAACAACTATGTGTTGATTACAAACAACTTAATGAGATAACTCATCAAGATAGTTATTCTTTACCACTGATAGAAGAGTTGCAAGATTAACTAGACAAGACTAAGTGATTCACAAACTTAAATCTAAAAAACATCTACTACTGAGTCAGAATGAAAAAAGATAAAGAATGAAAGACAGCATTCTGAACAAGATATGAACACTATGAGTACATTGTCATGTCATTTGAATTGAAGAATGTGTCAGTCATCTTTCAGAGATTGATCAACAATATATTGAGAAAATATCTCAATGATTTTGTGATCACATACCTTGATGATATTCTGATATACTCAGAAGATCTTGAGAAATACAGAGAGCATATGTGCAAAATATTGACAAAGCTCAATGAGAAAGTCTTGTATGTGAAAAAGTCAAAAAGCAGATTCAAAATCAAGAAAGTTAAGTTTCTAAAATATGTGATTCAATCTGAACAAATCAAGAAGAATTTAAAGAAGACAAAAGCAGTCAGAAACTGATCAACATCAAAATGAATCAAGAAAGTACAGATCTTTCTAGAGTTAATGAACTATTATTGAAAGTTTGTATCAAACTATGCAAGAATTGCAAAATCACTAACATGTTTGACACACAAAAGCAAAAAATAACATTGAGATCAAGAACAGAAGAATGCATTTCACATATTAAAGAGAAGTCTTAGTGAAACAGCACATCTGAGAATACTCAATTCAGCATGCAAGAAAACACTGAAAACTGACACTTCAGATTTCACAGTAAAGACATATTTGTATTAGATTGAGAATGAGCAGCAGAAACTCATAGTATACTGATTTAGAAAGTTATCAGAACTCAAGAAAAGATATGAGATTTATGATAAGAAACTTCTTGCAATAGTAAAGACACTATAAGATTGAAGATCTTATCTTGTGAAAACAAACAAGTCAATTCAGATCTATACAGATCATAAGAATCTGAGAAACTTTGCAACAACAAAGTAACTCAATCAATGACAGATTCATTGAGCAGAGCAGTTGACAGACTATGAATTTCAGATTCATTACAAAAAAAATAATGAGAATAATGAAGCAGATGTCTTGAGTAGATGACTCAATCATGAAGATATACAAACAATACACATCAAAATTCTAAGTAAAGATGATAAAGAAGTTCTCATGAAGAACTTAGCAGCAATGTACAAGATGAAGCAAGCTTTCTTAATGAACAAAGAACTCATTGAGATGTGTCACTACAGCAGAGTCAGTGAACATCTAGAGATCAAGTGCATTGAGAATCTAGTGCAAAGAAGATGCAATGTCAGCAATTTTAGAAATCAAATCATCAAAATGATTGCTGTGTGCAATTCATGCTGAAGAAACAAGATCAATCAAGATAAACAATATGATGAAGTAATGTGACTAGATGCATCAAATGTGTCATGAAAGTCAGTTATCATGAACTTCATTATGAAGCTATCATCATTAAAAGATTCAGTGTGAAAAGTAAGATTCAACAGTATATTGATGATAGTGAATAGATTGATCAAGTACACAATGTTCATTTCATTCAAAGAAACTGTGACAGCATCAGTATTGATGTACATCATACTGCAAGAATTGATTAGCAATCATGAACTATCAAAGAAGTTTATCACTGATAGAGACAAGCTGTTTACAAACAAGTTTTGAGAAATGCTCACAGCAAAATTTGAGATAAAACACAAGATGTCAATAACATATCACTCATGAATAGATAAGCAGAGCAAATGAATGAATCAGATGATAGAAACATACTTAAGACACTATGTCAACAAGAGTCAAGACAACTGAGTATGACTGTTGTCAATGATACAGTTTGTGTACAACAATGCAAGAAACAAGATCATGAAAGAGATGTCTTTCTATATGAATTATGACTATAATCTGAAGATATGATGAGATCTCAAAGAACACAGATCACAAAGTCAAAAAGTGATTCTGAATATCACTCAGATGAAGAAACTGCATCAAGATCTAATGAAATGAATCAAACAGCAGGTGAAACAAACAACAGAGACAAGACTATTTGAAGAAGAAAAAAAAGTATACTTAAAAATGAACAATATAAGAACTAAAGAAAGAAGCAAGAAGCTGAAGAACAAAAGCATTGAATCATTTAAGATCATATGAAACATTAAAGAACTAAGCTACAAGTTAGACTTACACAAGAAAATGAGAATACACTCAGTATTTCACACATTCATGCTACAGCATTGCAATCAGTTCATATCACTTCAAATCACTGAAATGTCTGTTGAACTCAAAGAAGAATATAAAGTTGAGAACATTTTAAAAAAGAGAATGATTAATGAAAAAGTTCACTATCTTATAAAATAAAAAGATTACAATATCTCAGAAAACACCTGAGAACTCAGAGAAAATCTCAAGAACTGTGTGAGAACACTTCAACATTTTGAGAAAAAAAGTCAAGATTAGTTCAGAAGAATGACAACATGAAATTAACAAGTTGTGACATTGTTTGAGAATCTTCATTCTCAGTCTCATCATTATCACTATTAAGTTCAGCAGCAAGACAGTCAGTTTTCTGTGAAGCACAGCAGTCTGTCTGATTCAGTGTTTTCTGAAGATGTATAACTTTTGAGAAAAGTGCAGCAAGCTCAGCATACTTGACTGTCAATTTGTTGTTTACTTTACTTATCTCTTTTTGAAGTGAAAGATGAGTTCAGTCAAGAAACTTTCACAATACACTGACACACAGACAATCACAGCAAGTACACTTATTGCATTTTGATCAAGATTTCATTACAAAACAGTTGATGTCACAATGAACACAATAGTCACAAGAAAACAAAACAGTCACACCATCAATCTGAATTTTCTTTGCAATTCTTAAATGATTGAAATTTTTAGAAAGCATCATTGCTGACAATGAATGATGTGAATACTCTCACTTATATAGATTCTAGAAAACTAGCACCTGAAAAGAAAAGAATGATGTTACAGTCAAGTCAGAAGAAACTTAAAGCAAACTGATGTGTATGCAGAAAAGATGTACATCTGAGAAAATGTTAGACAGCAGTCATGTGATATCTTGACATGCTTGATGATGAACTTGATAAGCAAGCTCAACAGATTGCATGAGTGAGCTGTTTCAATGAGCTTGACAGTGAGATCAGTGAGCAAGCTCAGTATATAGTCACAGTCATTTTTCTTATGAAAAGAATCATGTTCAACTTAAATAATCATCTAAGAGTTAAAGTTCAGAACCATTTCAGACCAGTTATTATATCAATAAGCACAAACTTTTAACTCTACATACTCAAGAAATCTCAGGTTAGAACATTACACAAGCTCACTTTATATAGTAGTCTTGTTTTTCTTATGAAAATGATTGTATTCAACTTAGATAATCATCTAAGAGTTAAAGATCAGAATCATTTCAGATCAGTTGTTATATCAATAAACACAAACTTTTAACTCTATATATCTGAGAAAGCTCAGATCAGAACATTACAACATATTTTAAACTGTACTGCTCAATATGTTTTTCTGAGTGTAGTCAGAGTTTATACTGATTATATTTTATCTGTAACTGACTCTTAAAGACTTTTATTCTTTGCAGAAATTTGAGTAATATATATTCTTCACTGAAAATTCATCTGTCTTCATTCTGCATGATATATTCTTCAAGTAAGTATATTTCAATCTTGTGACTCTTCATTTTTCAAACAAGAAATTTCAACAATACAGCATTGTCACTGTTGAGACATTCATCTTTAACAGCTATCATCAACTCTTTTAGCTGATTATATATCTCTTGTTTCTTTATACTTTTGTGTTGTGCTTTCTGTTTTCAAGCTTGTATTTCTTGCTCAAGCTCTTACTTCTTAAACTGAAGCTTATTTTTCTTCAATGTCTTGTGTTGATTTTCTGAGTGCTGATATGCTTTCTTCAGTTTTATATTGACTTTTTATTTATTAATTTTCTTTTGATCTACATCTGAATTCAGTATTTGTCAAATACTATTACTGTAGTTTTTTTCTATCTGAGTTTCTTGAGTATCAGTTTCTTCAATTTTGACATCAAGAATGTTTTTCTTGATATATTCTTTTGTAAGAATAGCTAGTTTTTTCTTGTAAGTTAATCAACTCATCATGTTGTATTCATCTCTTGTGTCTTTGCACAATTTCTGAGAATATTATTCAGCTTTATCTTTTGCACTCATGTGTACTCTATACATGTCATCATAACAGACTGTTCAGCTGAGAGCATCATACACTATGCATGTGTTTTTCTTAACTGTTGCTGCAACATTTTTTCTTTTTATCTGAGATCTGTTGCACTCTCAGACAAGATGTTCAGATTTCTTACAATTGTAATATGTTCACATCTTATTTTGTAATATTGTCTAAGACTTAGTGAATCACTCTGCTTAACATTCAGACTCTGTTTATTTAGTTTTTTATGATTTCTGATGATGTTTCTTGATTGTATTAAGATTTATAGAGTCTGTCTCTCTATATTTTATTGATAAAATATATTGCTTTATTCACAGTCAGAAGCTTTTTTCTTGATCTTTTATTATAGATGACATTAAATATTCTTTTTAATTTATCTGTTGTTTTTATTGACAACTGTCAATACTAATACTTAAATTAATCATTTCTTAAAGATTGTCTGATCATTCTGCTTGAACTACTTTGTCTTTAATGAACTTTTTTAACTCACAATAGTATTGATAAATGAGTGCTTCATTGTTTTATCTGATAAGTGTCACTAATCACTGAAACTTAATGACATATATTGCTGCTGATTCATTCTGTCACAAGATATAAATTTGTTTTTCTGCTGTTCTTTCTTTGTCAATTACTTTGAAAACTTTTCTCAATTCTTTCTTGAACTGTTCATAATCATTAAACATTAACTCTACATTTGCATTGCATTCTTTATACTTTTTTCTCAGAAACTCATGCAGTTTAAAGTTAACTCAATGAAAGACTGCATCTGTGAGATAGATTGTTGCAAACAACATCTTTTCTTGATTGATTTGAAACTTTAATTGATTGAATTCAATATACAGATCAAGCTTTGTCACAAAGACTCACAACTTTTTTCATTCTTCATTAAAAGCATTCAGTATCTGTATCTTAAATGCACTTGAAAATAGTTGTATAGCTTGAACTGACATCATTACTAATTGTGTTGTCATTCTACTCAGAGTAAATAGTAAAGATAAGTTTGTTTAAACTTATTTTAAAAACAAGATTGAGATGTTCTTTTGTGTGTCAGACATCATACTTCTTATATTATAAGAATATTTAAAGTGTAATGTTCTCACAGAAGATTTCTCTTGTATAAAAACTAAGAATTTGTGCTTATTAATATAAAAACATGATCTGAAACAGTTTTGATCTTTATTTTTAGATTGTTATTTAAGTTATTTATGATTATTTTCATAAGAGAAATGACTCTACTATATAGAGTGAGCTTGATGTCTCTGCATTGAGTATTCTTGATGTTTTGATGTCTTAATATTGAGAAGTTGAATTCTCAGCTTATCTGCTCATCATTAAGCTGTTGCATTATTATGTAATTACTGTTTAGCAATTCTTCTTATACACACTTTAGATGAACTCTTGAGTACAGACTTATGAGTTTCTTTTTTACAGAGTATGATTGTAACATGAGACATGATCACTTCACATGAGATCATACTGACTAAGCATGCTTATTAAGTATTCTCATCACATATATAGTGATCATATCTCTTTACTCACTTAGATTCTCAATCATTACTTATATATTATATCTTGAATCACATAGCTTAGATTTACACTCTAACAAAACTTAATTGATTTAGACATTTTAAAC
Organism: Acarospora socialis; assembly: GCA_025617375.2. Lineage (NCBI taxonomy): Eukaryota > Fungi > Ascomycota > Lecanoromycetes > Acarosporales > Acarosporaceae > Acarospora > Acarospora socialis. The sequence goes on from JAMYGW020000012.1 coordinate 1,436,302, forward strand.
AATTTAGATACTCATTCACTAGTTAGTATAAATTCTTCAATTCTATTAAGAGATAGATCTGATAGTGAGATGATGAAGAAGTTATAAAAAAGATTGAGATGACAGTGAGATGAGAAAGTGAGAATAAGATGAAAGAAAAAAAAATGTAACAAAAATGCAAAAAATGAAGTGATAACACTTAAATGCACAACAAAAGAATGAATAATCAGAAAAAACTGACTTGACAATTTTATGATGTAAACTATGATCTGTTATACTTCATGAATTTGTTAAGTAAGTTACTTTAATCATCACTAATGAGTATAATATTAATTTAATTTATAAGAACATTGATATGAGTTCTAACTGACTAAAAAAGTGATGAAACTTAACAGTAAGTAAAGATTTGATGAGTTCATTTGACTGCTTATTTAGATATAAAAACAAACTCAAGATTAATAAAACTGCAATTGACAATTTCATGAATAAAATGATACTGAATATCAATATACTTAATGTAAGCATGAAACTCAGAATTTCAAGCTAAATTTATAATATTATAATTGTTAATCTGAATAATGATAGAATTACTGTTATTAAGAAAGTCAATTTTCATAAGAAAGTGATGAAGTCATATAACTTTCTTTGTTGCTTGCATTTTAGTCATATATTCAGACTCAGTGAGTAATAAGATGACAGTTTGTTGACATTTCAAACATTAACTAATAAAATCTTCAAAGAAAAGAAAAAGATAAACATCAATAAACTTTTTAATATTATAACAGTCATCTTAATCAGTATTGATATAGTCAATGAAATCAGTGTTAATGATGTCATAGATGACATTTAAGTTTATAGTGTTAGTGAGATATTTGAAGACTTACTTAACAGTATTGTAATGTAAAACATTTGAGTTTTGACTAAACTGACTAACAGTAAAGATGATGAAGATAATGTCAGAATGTATTTGTAATATAATGTACATTAGTGATTTTACTATCTTTTGATAGCATTAAATAATGATGATGTCAGTTTGAGTAATGAACTTTTTCATAAGTACTGCATCAATATTTATAAATATGTTGACAGAAACTGTCTACAACTGTTGAAATATCTTAAGAATTTTATTAATGTAAGCTTAAAGTGATCATCAAGTTAAATCAAGTCAGGATTTTCTGATCTGACTTGTGGGTCAGGTCAGACATTCTTGACCTGATCTGTTGTGTAATAATGTGTAATTTTGATTGTTTACTGTGTAATTTTGAAGATTATTTGTAATTTATGAAGCGCTCAAAAAACGCTACAAACTGACTCAAAAATCATAAAATTTTGAATTAGGGTTAGGGTTAGGGTTAGGGTTAGGGTTAGGGTTAGGGTTAGGGTTAGGGTTAGGGTTAGGGTTAGGGTTAGGGTTAGGGTTAGGGTTAGGGTTAGGGTTAGGGTTAGGGTTAGGGTTAGGGTTAGGGTTAGGG